>JAMXBD010000049.1:0-2439384 GCA_024138025.1 Combretum micranthum
TCTTGATCCCGCAATTAAGCCTTATTCTTCTATTATACAATTGTTTGAGCTCAACCATAGGCAAATGATAAAATACTAATTCTATGATCTTTTTTTGAAATTGGAAAACAAGAGATCTTATTGAGCATTCAGGACTATTGGATAGTTTGGACTCGATGACATTTGTTAGATTTTAATGGAGAATGACAAATACTTTGATAGAATCTGATATAGGATCTTAGATGTAGAATTTTAGTAATGATAAATAATGGAAAGAATGTATAATTTCTTTTAATATTTGTGAATTGAAAAATGAAGGGGACATGAACCAACAATTCACATGAAAACTAAAGCTCAATTGAGTTGTAATTGAATCATAAATGTAAATTAGGCATGAGCTATATAACTCTCACAAACATTATAGAAAGTCCAATTAGCATTTAATCACTAAAAATAAAATGATAAGAATCTAGAGAAAAAAAGAAAAGGAAACTTTCATAATTTATGAATTAGGATAAATCCATCTCACTTAATTCAAACAACCTAAAAGGTTTACATTAAATTAAAGGTGATTTAGTCTTCATATATTGGTTAATCATATGACATACTATTGACTGTCATTTTTCAATTGAACCTTAAAGCCTAAGTTTAGTTCCCTTTGAACCCAAGAAAGAAGGGACGTTCAAAAGTCATGTGTACCTAAAGGATAAAGACCACAACCTATATTAGATAAGTGGTGACTATGATAGGTAGGTAAGCCTTCGCTTACCCATTTTTGACAACACTCTCCATTAAGATGCAGTATTGCAATTTTATTTGATACACTCTTAATAAAAGGAGATTAAGATAGTGTATGGCTTTTCTTTTTTTCTTTTTGGCCAATAGATAGTGTATGCCTTTTTAAGACAATTAAACTTACTGCAATAAGCAAAGCTTGCCGATATGAAAGCCAACCTTCCTTACCTTGCTACTAACTAAGGAGCTAAAACTAAAATTGTCACTAGGTAGCCTAATTTTATGGTGAAGCCATTTTAGTTCACCATACTTATTACTCAAATTATTTGACCAATTTATAGGCTTCTTTTTTCCCCCCTCACATTTATAAGCTTCTTTAATGATGATTTTTTTAATCTTTTTGGTATCATTTTCAAATTAGTCGTCTAATAATATAAGATGCCTAAAGGATGAAAGTACAATACTTATATCACAAAAAACCCCAATATTTTATATTTAGAAAAACTTCTTTACCCTTTAACTTTTCTAATTTTGCTAAAGGTATTAGATAAAGTTCTTCATTTTTAAGTGTCTAACTCTTATTTTTTCGATTATTCATTTTTGAATGAGCAATTGTTTGCTACTCAAATTTCCAATTTCTTGATTAGATAATGTCTTGAATTTCCACATGATTTGAGTTTAAGCTTGTGATGCAAACACAAAGAGAAGAAACATGAGATTAATTGAAAGTTGAATTAGATTGGTCAATCAAAACCCCTTCCATCAATTGAAGGAAGTGTTGAATAGTCAAAACCTCCGTAACTAACGTATGTTCTCTACATTGAGCTATGTTCTTTATATCTAAGGAACTAATTCTTACTTTTTGGAGTATTCACTTCAAAATAATTTTCCTAATTAATCGTGTCTTGAATTTTCACATGATTTAAATTTGGAGCATCTTATGGCAACATACATGGAACAACAATAGAGCAATTGAAAGTTGAATTAGATTGGTCAGTAGAAAGCCGCCTTTATTAATGGGATAACAATAAAAATGGTACCTAAACTTTCGTTAAAAAAACAATTATGTACTCAAAGTATGGTTTTAAATAATTTGGTACCTAAACAAACTTTTCGTTGATTTTTTTCATACCTGAAGCAAGTGAAATAAGGTATGAAAATTGTCAAAGTCAAACATCAGGTATGAAAAAAGTTAAGTAAAACTTTGTTTAAGTACTAAAACTGTCAAAACCAAATTAATGTATGAAAAAAGTTAACAAAAACTCTATTTAGATACCAAATTATTTAAAACCAAATTTTCAGATATCTAATTGTTTTTCTTGTGAAAGTTTAGATGCTATTTTTATTATTAACCCTTTATTAATTAAAGTGAGAGTTGAGTCATTAAAACCTTGCATAGTTAGCATATGTTTCTAGCATTGAGTTATGCTAGAGATTAGGTTTTCTATTTCTAAGGAGCCAATTCTTATTTTCCAAACCTTGTTTGGCTGTTATATGTTTTCTTGGATTGAGTTGTATTAAGATTTAATTTTTTAACTCTATAAATATGTTATTATAAAGTATTGACAAATATAAAAGATCTATGACAAAACTGTATGAGACTCGATTCTGAAAATGCGGCTTTATGTGAATGTGGAAGTCTATTATTTATTTTGATTTACAATTATATTTGTTTTTATTATCTTGGGCATTATTTTTTAGCTTTATTTTATGATTTTTCAGGTTAAAATTATTTTCAAATTTTCATTTTTCTTTTTCTTGCTATTATTAACATGTTTCATGTGGCCTACTGTCTCTTCTTCTTCTCTTCTTCTTTTTTTTTTTTTTTTTTCAATCCTAATATTCTCCGATCTCATTATCTATACTCATTTACCATAAATATCTTCTACGATATTTTATTGAGTCAAGAATAAGATAACCCACCAAACATAAAGATTCATATAGATAAAACAATAACTTTCAAATATATATATATATATATATAAGTGAATGTGGCTCAAAACAAACAAAGATAGAAAAAAGTTCATCCAACTTAATGAATTCCACACCCCACTCGTGCCCACTTTGTTTTGTGCTTTTTGCACCATTGGCATTTGGAGTCGAAATTTCAAAGCCCGTGACTCGTCGCAGCCAAACGTTGAACTGACATGTCATCTCACAAGTTGTAGGGCAAAAAACATAGTATCTCCCGGTACCAGAAGTCAAATTAAAGCACAACCGATGGATTATATTCTTATATTCCGTTGTGCGAAAAAAGCTGTTTCCTCAATATTGTTACACACATTGAAACCGACACAAGTGGCTTGTATTGTTCCACTGGTCTCCATTATGATGAATAGAAAAAAAGCCTTTCAGTGGCATTGGCCAGCATTCAAAACAATCCAATGCTATGGACTATGTAGCTTTTTCCCTTTCCGTCCCTCTGATATTTTCATCTGTATACCTCGCGCTTTACATGGTTATTAATATAAAATATCCTATCTCGTCTAAGTTAGTAAACCGGTTAAATGATGTTAATCAGGTAGTAACTATCAATATTGTCAGACTCAAGTTGACCCACTTGATTCAATCCAATTGAATTTAACCCTTTCTTAGGAACAAGTTGATTGAATTATGATTTAATCTTAGGTTCAACCTGGTTTTACCTATTAACTCTTGGCCTTATATCTTGCCCAGGTCAAGTCCTCGAGCCAGGTCTGACAACAATAGTAAAATATAGTTACAATATTTCGTTTGGAGTATTAAGTTGACTATTTCAAAGTTTAAATTCCAAATTATTAAGTTGATAATCTCAAAGTTTAATTTCCAAATTGGAATTTTGTGCAAAGTTTCAGATTTTCAAAATTTTTGAAATTAATTCCACATTTTTTAAAATTGGCCTTTTAAATTTCCAAAATTTTGAGAAGCATGCTTTTATATCCTACTTAAGTGTATTTTCTTTTGGAAAAAGCAATAAAAAAATAAATAAAATAAATAATTATATAGAATCAGGATAATTGTCATACAATAGTAAAAAAGTACATTAAATAAAAAAGATTTAGAGAGCTGAAATATTCAATCCATGATATAAAATTATTAAATATTGGTAAAATATCCATAGATACTGTGGAACATAACATGGAAAAAAATGCTGGTCAGCATCAACTCAATGAAGGTCTTGGTTGGAGCACTAATCGACAGTTCTTACTCCACTTGGTGAACAATGCACTAAACTATAATTGAAGCCAACCTAATTTAAAATATACGATACAACAAAAAACTCACTAGAAAAACAAATTTTTTTTTTAACCGGACGTGTCACATGATCATTCCGACAAAGATAAAATCTAATACTATAGAGATAAAAACCACCTTAGCTCTAATCATTTTAATCGATATCAAATTGTTCATATTGGAAATATTTTCAAAAACTTGCATTTGTGCATTAAGGATAAGTGCTTTTCATAAACATGACTATATAACGTGTGTGTGAATTTAAAAAATTTTGTGGTGTCGATATTTTTTTTACCATGAGATCGGCCACGTCTGTAATTAAATGGTCATAACAATGGAATCATAAAGTTTCATTGAATTTGATGTTAAAATGGTTTCATCCTATTTTGATTAAGGAAAATACATAACACAACTCAAAAAGTAAAGGTAAAAGTGACTAATAAGAGACAACAATGACTGGCAATGGCTTGCAACCTAATGACATCTCCTCGATCACTCAAGTGAAAAGTTTCAAGTTCGAATCACCTCTTCTTTATAATGAAAAAAAAAAAAAGACAAAAATGATGATTATATATAAATGAATGGAAATTGCAAATTATCTTGTTTATACAATATGCAAAATCATGAAGCAAGTTATTCATTTGAAAAATAAATAAGTTTTTCTCTACTTTTACAAAAAAAATCTTCATTTTTTTTTCATTTTTTTGAGTTTTTTTTTTTAAACACTATTAAAAGACACATTAAATTAAAATATAAGTTATCTAAAGGGAGAACATTGCTTATGGGATGAGAAGCTAACTTTTTGGGCTAGTGTACTTAATGAAAAATCTTCAAGTTTTCCTTTTACTGGCTTTGTTACATTATTAAATGCGTATTTCACATTGCTAATGAAGTCATAAGTTTACATCACAGTGATTGGGCCGTAATATAGTATATCCACTATTACCCTTACAGCTTTGAGTATTGTGCAAGAGGTATACTTTAATATAGACATCATCACGGGGCGGTTCCGAACCGGGAACCGCCCCGAACCGTCACCGGCGGTTCCTGACCTGGAAACCGCCCCGTCGGTGACGGTTCCGAACCGTCTAAGGACCCGCCGGAACCGGCGGGTCCAAGCGGTTCGCGTGTTGGAACCGGCGGTTCCAACGGGTCCGGAACCGCCTAATATATTTTAATTTAAAAAATTAAAAAAAAAAAAGAAGAAGAAGAAGAAGACATGCAGCTGGGCGTGGGGATTGTGGGGTGGGGGTAAGGTTTTGGGTTTTTTCATTTTTTTCACTTTTTTCACCAAAAAAAAAAAAAAAAGGTTCGTGGAACCGTAATCGGAACCGGCGGTTCCTTAGAGCCGTGAACCGCCCCGGCTCTAGCTGTTCCGGTTCCGGTTCCACGAAATATGGAATCGTGAACCGGCGGTTCCGGTTCGGGTCCGGAACCGACCCGAACCGTGCCGATGTCTACTTTAATACATAAAATATTTATCTATTCATTTTCTTCTATTAGTTTATTTTGACATTTGTGAAGAGTTTAGATAAACAGAATAAATGAACTTCTAAAGGAAGGCTCTTAACATAGGAAATTTTATAAAGAATTTTTCTTATACATGCTTTAAAAATGTGCTAGTGGTGGACACTAGTCACCATTAACTTGAAAAAAAGACTAAGTTAAACCATAATATGAGGTTTTTTATTGAAGATTTTGTGGGGTCTATTTGGTTCTCTTTTGATGTCCTCAAATTGATGTATTTGCCAAGAACAGGGTAGCAAAAAGATGAAGATAAAAAAAAAAAGAAAAAGAAAAAGAAAAACATATATACCCCTAACAAATGGCTATAAAGTTGAACCTATTTCCCATATACATTATTTGCTTTTACAAAAATACCAATTAAGATTTAATTTTTCATTAGATATATATTTTTTAAAATTTCCGTTAAAAACATATGGATTTAGCATTTCAATACTCATACCTATCACCTTATTTATCATAACTATGGAATAAAAACGTACAAGATCAAATAAGAAGATGATAAAAACCACACTTCATATAGATATTATCCAAATAAGACACACATACACACACACAAAGATATATATAAATATATATATATAAAGACAAATCAAACAATTCTTATAATGAAACATGTGATTCTATTTTGTTTTAGCATGTTTCATACTGAAAAATCCAATCAATGAAAAAAAAAAGTTAAATTATATAAGTTTTAATATGAACACAAATGAGGATTATATCTACGCGTGAAATATACAAAAAATTAATCTAAAATGATGGACAAATAGGGGATCATACCCTCATCTTTCTATTTTCACTTTCTCTCCCTTCCTCTTTCGTTAGGTGCCATGACCTCTCACTCCTTAGTCTTAGAGCATGAATTGTTAAGGATATCAATGGATATTACAATTTAGTTATATGGATGGACAAATCCATGTTTTGACATTATGGTAAGGATAGGTTGTTTATACTTGTTACCTTTACATAAATAAGATAACTAATTAAGCCTTTATAAGTTGTTTGTAACTATGAGTTGCATTAGTATTAATGCTTAGACATGCATGTGGTATGACATAAGTATTTTGTTATGTAGTGCTGGTTTATAAGGTTTTACAGCTCATCCATGTTTCTGATTAAGATTACGGGTGCAAATAATTTTCGAGATAATGGTTGTAATTGTCTGGGTGATAACTTATAGATCTGAAGAGGCAAGTTTAGGCTGTTATTTTTAGCAATGATTCCTATATTTTTAAAATGCGGTTAATACCACAAATAGTATCTTAATTTTCAAATAAAGCAATTAACCACCTATATTTTGGGACGATTCATTAAGCATTTGATTAAATTTGGTTAGAGACACTCTCTGTCTACTAACATGATGAAGCCCTTCAATGCATGCATGACATGTGTCTCAAATAAATTAAATATCAATATGTAGACTCATTATATTAATATTTTTTTTATCATTCTTCTTGTTGTTGTTATAGCAAAATTACAAACAAATAGAAGCATATATTAATAGGTGAGGTCCATTTAAGATCTAAAGAAATGATGAAGGAAACTTCTAGAAGATGACACCAACCGCACCCAAAATTTGGCTTAAATAGATATAAAAAAAATGCAACCATGCTTCATGAACTGTAAGAGTGATACCACAATCAAAATTTGCAGGCTGAATCCCTAAAACCCAATTGTTCAAGACAATTTTTCCCAATAAAATGCGAACAAGCTGACACATTAGAAAGAACAGAGCGATGTCCCATAATTTGAATCTCCACCAAAACTCCTAGATACAACCTATTAGATGTAGAAAAAGATTCTGGTACTCGAATAACACCTAAAGAAGGAAGCTTTATGCTGAAAGTGAGCCGACTAGAGAGTAGATGTAGAAAAAATTACCTAAATCAATAAAGTTTCCACTAAATTGAATTGAAAAGTCAACAAATTTGTTTTTAATGAAATGATCAAGGTGAAATAACACATATTTTGAAGATTGGATTGGAAAACACTAAAAAAAGTGGAAAAAACATAAAAAAAATGTTATAAATTGTAATAAAAAAGGGTCAACAATCCCCTCCCGACCACCCCCACCCCCCCTCCTCTTATGGTCTCCTCATTCTTGAACTTCAATTGATTAGAATCACCATCATCATGACTCATATTAGCATTAGTAGTTGTAAGTTTAGGACTGGGACTAGGGTTAGGTTTTGTAAGTTTCCTATAATAATATATTGACATTTAACTAATGAGACACACGTGTTATGCACCCATTGAAGGCTCTACGAACGTAACATTTGTGATACTAACCTTCATAATTGTAAAGACAATAGATTATAGCAATTGTGAGGTTCCACTTTTGAGATGACATTTTATATACCTCCATTGATGGGATAGATAACTTGGAAGTTACATATATGTGAGTGTATTTTTTTAGATTTGAAGACGTAAAATCTTGTATATTTCTAGCACATATAAAATTATGCAGGGATGTCAAATTATGTCGATTGCCTTAAAGTCTTACAATGAATATAAAATGCTCTCATAGTTAAAGATACATATCTACATAAATTATATATAACATAATGTTATAACATATTTTAATTACATACACATTCACATATCATTACATATAATTTAGATCGTATCAATAATTATGCTTGATATATATTTAGTAAGTGGTAACTTTAACTACATAAGAAAATAAACAAATATAATTTGATATAGTTTTAAACACAAGAAACTACAAGTATAAGAAGATTGGAGAAATAGCATAATGTGTTACCTCTAATTTTTGGTTAACATAAAACCAAGCTTAAGTGATGGCAAAAAAATTTAGTCTATTTGATTTCGAAAGTTTACAGTTGGCTTGATTTTAACTTTTCAAAGTTAAAAAAGTTTGGCATACCAAGCTAAATCAAGCTATAACCGTATAATTACAAAGTAGCCTGTTACATTTTTTTGATAGATTCTTCTTTCTTTGAAGCTAGAGCCGGTTGGTTTTTCACGGAAATGTAAATTGTTTCATAATACTAAATACTATTTGAAAAATATTCAATAGGTGTAAAATAAAACATAACATTGTAAACTTTCAACAAGTAATAGAGATAAAAGGTTGGTGTGATCCTACTTTCATAAGGATGGGATCTTTTCCAATTTTCTTTTTCCATTATAAATTTAAAAAAAAAATTAAAAGAGAAAAAGGATGGACCATTCCTAAAATTGGCATCCCACTTTCATATCTTGTACACAAACATTAAGTGTCATTTTCAGCCAAAATAAAATGATGATAGGTAAGCTGGTAGAGAAAAGCAAACAGCCTTCAAAATATCCTAGGACTTAAAAAATATCATAGGATCGAGCTGGACAAGATCTAAGATTTAGATTCACATGTCAATTTGGCACAGTGTGTAGTAATCACACTTGGATTTGGAATAAGTCTGTGGGAACTTTTGTTAATAGCCAATCACCTGTCACTAATCTTCATCACAAACCAGAAATTTCCCACCAACAAATAATAGCCGTCCAGTCAATGAAAAAGCAAATTCAACCACACCCTCTCCTCTCTCCGTCTTCCAACTCAGCATTTCCCCCTCCCATAAAAAAAAGAAAAAGAAAAAGAAAAAGAAAAACACCAACTTCTAGATGGAGTGCCATCAGGCTAAGTTCTCAAGAGTAGATGGTTCTATGGTTTTGTCCTATTAATTAATTATTTAATTATTTAAATTAAATATATAATTATTATTGTATTACTGAAATAGTCTTTATATTATTTATTATATTTATTTTAATAGTTATATGATTAATTGGACAATCTTATCGACAAATGAAAAGTTTTCATTAAAATGTCAGATTTATATTAATAAATAATATGTAATGCTTTTCTAAGAGGTCTACTTGAAATGAGGATTGAGAGAAAAACCATCCTAAAAAATAAATATTTTAGAATGATGTACTAGCAAATAGAAGATTTCTTTTAAGACTGACGCAATCATATAAATTATATGTAACCCACATTTGATCCTTTGGTCACCTGAGTAGGGTTGCTTGGTACAGGAAGTTATATCATGCAACCTTAAAATTTAAAACACCAATAAGTAAAGCTGCTTTTGGAGTTCCTTAGGACTTAAAATAGCTGAGGGAAGCAACTATACTAGACGTTTCCCGCAAAATTTGATTCTCTTTGGTCTAGCCATCTCAAGCAATTTTGTTTTAAACGTTTTTTTTTTCCTGTTTTATGATGCAAGCTACATTTGTATGGCTGTTGCACCTTTTTTTTTTTAAATATCTATAAAAATAAAAAGAAATCATTGTAATTAATTTTTAATGTATTTTTAAATATATTTTGATACTTAATAATCTTAATAAAAAATATAATAAAAGGTATTGTTTGAAAAAAAAATAATGGGACCATAAAGTTATAAAAAATTGTTAAGAAGCTTTATCTTTTAAAAAAAGTATTAAATTACAAAGTTTTTTTAATAGAAAAAATTGCTTAAGATTATGAATACCATTTTATTTTATTAGCCTAAATTTCAAGTGTCATTTTAAGTAACTTATAAGCAACGCGAAAATAAAGATGAACTTAGAGGAAGCAAACCAAATTTTATTATACATGTTTGTTTCTCTAGTCGTTTGGATGTTTTATTTTTATTTTTTTTAAATAAATATTTGTTAAAAAATTGATATAAAATAAATAAATTTTACTTATAAATAGATTAAGCATATCATATATAAATAAGATACATATAAAATAAAATAAAAATTAGATTATCCATCTTATTATGATTGTTTTATATTTTATTTTTATTATTTTTAAGTAGATGTTTGTAAGAAATAAACATATATAAAAATAGATATTTTTATTTATAAATAAATTTAAATTATATATAAATAAGATATAAATAAAAAACAAATAAAAAAATAATCTAAATATATAGAATGGTCCTATTGACCTTGAATTGTTAATAATAAAAATAATAATAACAATAATAATAATGATAGGATAACGTGTGACAGCATCCAAACCACAAATTAAGGTAGCCCCTCGAACACTGACACGTGTCCTGGTGCTGTCCACGAAATCTAAACCTCGATCTGTCTTTCGAAAATATCTTCATTAAGTAGTATTGTTATATGTGTACGTGGGACCTAAATGCCGCCATGCACAGCGTCCCACTTCCGAAATATCTTGTGCATTAAAGAAAAGAAAACATTCCATCTGTCACCAAACATCTTCGACCACCATGACTCCTTATCTCGTTCTTTCACCCAACATAATAAACATATTAGAAATTAGCACCCATGTGGGGTTTCTTTTGAATCATATTAATATAAAAAATAACCCTAGATTCACCCGGAATTTATATATATAAGTTTTTTAATACAGTTTGCTAGTTTATAATTCTATCAATTTTATTTAAATTTATGATTTACACGTTTTAATTATAGGTTAATTGACAAATTTGATAATTGTGACTATTAAATATAAAGGTATAATTATTTTATTCCTTTAAGTTTTATGTTAAAATTATACATAATATATATTTTTTTTATTGAAGTAGACATTAAATTTTTTTTTAGGGAAATAGGGCCATATCTAATTATATTAATATATCAATATAAATAATTATAAATAACAAAATAATATTTATAAAAAATATTCACGAGATCAACTTATGAGCTTAAAGAAAAAGTTATATTTGGCTCATTTGACTTAGCGAGTTTCATTTTAAGATTAAACTAATTTATTTATTAAACCATCCTAAGCTAAGCCAAGCCGGTTCTAAAACGATCCTGATTTTTACATTCAACTAACATATCCAATAATATAACATTTTACTTATATATTATGTTTATGTATCAAATTGCAAATTTTATGTCGTGGTTAGAGATGACATTAATAACTTTGATTTTTATATAGCTCTCATTATAAAATCGTCACCAACTATTTTCTTTTACACTACACCCACACACTTAAACATTAAATTAATTGTGATTAATAAACCCCAAATATTGTTCACACATCACATAAATCCAAAATAAAGAAAACACACACACGCAAAACTCCTTTTTTTTCCCCCCTTATTTTAGTTATAGCTTCAAATACCCTCCAAGAGAAAAAAGATCAAAAGGTGACGTGGCCCCTGACCACCACGCACCTGAACACCCACCACTAGATATTTTCATTTTCTGTTGGCTCGTTAGATATTTTTTTAAAACCGTTGGATTAAAATCAAGTCCCACATCCACCGTCCGATCATGCTCACTGTTCTTTCGGGATATTATTATCTTAGATATTTTAGATATTTTCTCTCTCTCTTTTCTTTCTTTCTAAATTTAACCAACCATATGGAACTTTCTTTCGTAACCGATTTCACAAGCACTCGCAGAGCCACGTTGTAGTTACAGAGAGAGAGAGAGAGAGACAAAAGAGACTCTTGAGAGAAAGGGAAAAGAAATGGAAGAAGAGGCGTTTATGAGCGGCGGAGGTGTGGAGATGATGGATGAGAGTGATTGTGGCGGCGCTGCTGGTGGTGGTGGTGTTGTGAAGTGGGAGAAGTTTATGCCGAGAATGACGATGAGAGTGTTGCTTGTTGAAGCTGATGATTCAACGAGACAAGTCGTTGGTGCGCTGCTCAGAAAATGCGGCTACAGAGGTTCGCTTTCGTTTCCTCTACGTGAAAATATCGATTTCTAGAGTAAAATTTTTCCTTATCGAGTTTCTAGCTTGATCTTGAAGTTGAATTCATTGGCTGCATGTCACTGAAACTGAAGTCTAAAAATTACACGAGTCGACAAAACACGGTATGAACATCGATAAATTGAGTTTATCCTTTGGAATGCTTAATTAGCCACAAAAAAAAAAAAAAAATGGAACTGATGAGGAATCGGATAACGCGAATTGCCACATGTACTATGAAGCTGAGCTTCGGTCTATTATTAGATTGAATTTAGTTATTTGCGTTAAGATAATCTTTACTACACATTAATAGGCGAATTGAGTGAATGCTGTATTTTTAGTCTCACACGAATAATACTATAGAAATTGATTTTAATTTTTTGATCTAATGGTTCGGAAAATCTAATCTTTTTTCCGGGAAAAAAAAATCAATATTATCGTCCTATGGCATATTTAGCTAGTTCTGAATAGAATCAACGTGATTCTTCTTGAATCAGTTATATTGTTGTTTCATGGTTTTGGTTTATGATTAGACGATGAAGAGGAGGGAGAAAAAAAAAAAGAAAAAAAAGGTAGGTCAGGGAAACCTAAGGTTGTTATCAATTACTTGCGGATCTAAACTTAATATGTATCTGAGCACATAAGAGTTTATGAGTTTGAAACGCTGTATGGTGCACACGAAGTGCGGGGAGTTTTAAAAATGAATTCAGACGGGTAATATAAGTTTAAATTCTTAATTCAGGTAGTTGCAGATCTAATTGTAGTCTGTAGACTTGTTGGTTTTGATGTTATGCAAACGTTGTTTAAGATCATGAGGTTCAGTATAAATACATATATATATATATATTTTTGTATAAAGGTATCGGTAGGTTGACAAAAAACGTTTGTGGTTTGTTTAAAAACTAACTATCTAGAATCTTCTTGTCTAGCAGTGACAGCTGTGCCGGATGGCTTGAAAGCATGGGAGATATTAAAAGGAAAACCTCATAATGTGGATCTCGTTTTGACAGAAGTTGAATTGCCATCCATATCTGGATTTGCACTTCTCTCACTAGTTTCGGAGTATGATGTTTGCAAAAATATCCCTGTAATCAGTAAGTTTTGAACACCAAAACCTTGCACGTACTCCTGATTTCACTATTTGCAAATTACTAAACAACCGGTAATTTTGTGAATTGGTAGTGATGTCGAAACAGGATTCAATGAACGTTGTTTACAAATGCATGTTGAGGGGTGCTGCTGACTACCTTGTTAAGCCGATCAGAAGAAACGAGTTGCAGAATTTGTGGCAGCATGTTTGGAGGAGACAAACAGTGAGCCACTATTCATATGCTAGCTGATGAAAGTTTGTTTGTTTTTGTCATTGTTTATTTAAAATTTATTATTTCCTAGGTTCTTACTTTTGTTTATTTCATTCATCAAGTCAATTGTTGATGGAAATGGTATCCAAGATGAGAGTGTTGCACAGCAAAAGGTGGAAGCCATGGCAGAGAATGATGGTGAGGCTATTGAATCAAGTGGTCATATAGCTTCAACTCAGCGAGAGAATGGATTCATTGAAAAAGGAAGTGATGCTCAGGTTAGTATTGATTCACTGGCTAGTAGACACAAGAACTTCTTGTTATGGCTAGCACCGCAATCATATGATGTAAAAGCTTAAGCTTATAAATATGTTGTGAGTTGTTATATTTAGAGTAAATACCAAATTGGGTGCTTGAACTTTGTTCAAAAATTCAATTTAGTGCTTGGACTCTAAAATAGTTAATCTAATACCAACTAAAGTTTTCGTGGCTATTTTTATTACTCATTGAATAATGTATGCTTTGTATTTTGACGAGGAAGAAGTAGCCTATCAGGTTAGACAGTGTTAAGATCATTAGTCAAAATTCAATGACATATTATCTGTTTTATATTTGTAAACAGAGTAAACAATATTAAAGTAGTACTAAAAATAATCACAAAATATTTGATTGGACATTAAATTGATTACTTAAAGTTTAGGTAATAAGTTGAATTTTTGTATAAAATTCAAGTACCAGATTTAACGTTTATTTATATCTATTACTTAACACTTCCTTCACTCATAGACTGGGATTTTAATAACTTATTAAGTAAATGACTTAATTAAATGAGGTGAAATAGGTGCACAACGTTCAAATTCAATACATCTTCCTCTAGTTTCATGTAATGGCTAGCATTAGAACCATTTGATTTAAAAGTTTAAGTTTATAAATATGGTATGGACTATTAAATTTATTACTTAACAATTCCCAAGTTAAGACTACCTCGAAGAGATTCATGGATCACCATTGGTCATCTTTTGTTATTTTATTGAACATCTTTGAAAATGCGTTGATAAAGAGCACACCTTAACTTATGTTGAAAGTAACCTTGGTTCCTGGTTTCTTAGCTTACAATTGCCTGCTTCAAAAACCTGCAGTAGTGGACAATCGGTTCATATTGATTGTTACTTCTGTATAATCATTGGTGATTTGATGTGTCTCTCTTCGTTCTGTGCTTAAAAAGATTCATTACCATACCTATGTTGTTTCAGTATCAATTCTAAGAGAACTTTTGTTTGACACTAAGCCAGTGTAGATTATTCTAAATTTTTGAGTTTATAAACCTCGTCAGGTGAATTATCCACAAATGTATTGACATTATGTTTTCCATATTTATTTTGCTGTTTCTTGTAGAGTTCATGCACAACTCCAGTGCGGGAAGCTGAGACTGAACATTTGAACAAGCTGCAGGACATTCCACAAAAGGTAGAACAAGCACCTACTACAAATGATACATGGATAAAAGTGCCAGAAAATCGATCAACACCTAGTCAGGAGTTGCCGCTCATGCAAGGAGACAATGCTGGTATAGCCCTTAAACTTTTCAGTTGTAATATATTTACTCCTTTGTTTTAATAGGGATCATCTGATATGCATCTTTCATGATGATTGCCACTCATGTCCTACAAATCTGTTCATTCACCCTCTGCAGGTGTGAGGAAGGAGGCTGAACCTGAAGTTGACAAGAAGAACTCAAATGTTGCTACTGAAGATTTCAGTAACAATAATGTAAGATGTAACTCTTATAAGGTTGCGATTGACCTAATTGGAACATTTGATAACTACGAACATGGAAATGTTACGTGTCCCCCATCTCATCATGGTGCAAGAAAAGTGGACCTGTCCCTAAAACTGGACCTGTCCTTGAAAGGATCTGATCCTTCTGGTTTCGACAGCGAAACAATTACACTCAAACGTTCTGATGCCTCAGCTTTTTCACGGTGAGTATTGCTTTGTTGTTGAATGTGTAAACCATAACTATGTATTAAACCTGAAGTCTTTTTAAGTAATTTCATGTTCTTTCTTCTGTGTTGAGTTTTTCTATTGATTCTTTGCTTTCAACTGAATTCTCTTTTCTGATGCTTGTCAAAACACAATGCAGGTATGTCAGCAAGTCATCACAGCCTTGTCCTGTCATTGCTGGATCAACTTCTCTTACTCACCAGCAGGAGGAATATGGAAGCGCTGAGAAAGATACGCCCTATTTAGTAAATGGTTATCACTCTGGAACTCCAAGTCCTGCTCTAAGCACCCCAAAAAGTATTCTATCTCTGTCTAATAGTCAAACTAAGCATTCCGGATATGCTTTTCCATATCTTCAACAGGGAGTTTATCCAGCCTGTGTTCCACCAGGAAGAATGAAAGGTAGTTCGAACAATGACTTAGGCTCCATAATTCGTAGAGCATATTGTGTTCAACCAAGCCAGTCCCCTATACCAAGCCCAAGTAATGTTTGCCGGCAAGAATCCTTCCGTGGGGACTCTTCTGATCAATCCATCTGCCAAACCAATAACATGGAACATCATTACCATCCACTTGAAAAAAATGCCATGAGCTCTCCAAACCAGTCTATGCAAAAGCAACAGCTTAGATTTGATTCTATGGACCATCGAGAACAGTTTTCTTCAGCCACTGATAAAAGCGGGAGCAGCAGCTTTCATGATGGCACTTTGACTCGTCTTAATAGCATGGACCGTGGAAGTATTTGTGAAAGTAGTGGCAATGTCAATCACATAACTATGTCAAGGATGGAGAAGGAGAGCAATGTTGAAGGCTACTACATCACAAGAGATGGGAACTCCCAGAGATCTATTCAAAGAGAAGCAGCTCTAACAAAGTTTCGGTTGAAGAGAAAGGATAGGAACTTCGAGAAAAAGGTATAATTTTAGCCATTTTCCTCCGGTCATCTGTCTGTATGAATGGTTTTGCATAGACACAGTTTCTTTATACCTAAGCCAATAGTTGAAACAAAAGGATAAAGGTGCAAAAGCTTGGTCTTAAGCAAATGCCACAAGCGATTGAAAATGCTTACTTGTGCACCTGGTTATCGATCTTGCTTCTTGTGCTAATATATTGTACAACTTGAGAAAACCAGTCATGGCAATTGTCTCTCAATTTTTTAAGACTACTTTGTAGCTTTCCTAGCACTTCCAAATGGCAGTATTCGTCCTTTATGCCTTCTGTAATGAGTCTAAGCATCATCACCCTCATGATTCTTCCTGTAATTTGATTTACTTTTGGTGCAAATAAAATTTCACATCTAATTTCTCATAAAATTCAAATTGTTTCATGTATTGCAATATCACTACAGCCCATTTGAATAATAGACTAACGGATATGTTTTCTCAGGTACGGTATGAAAGCAGGAAAAAACTTGCGGAGCAGCGTCCCCGTATAAAAGGACAGTTTGTTCGTCAAGTACCTGTTGATCTTGTGCCACAAGAAAATCATTAATAGAATGCCAGAATCCACTCCAGTACTTGGCTACATATCACCTTGATTTTTGAACTGAGAAATAGTGTTGTGTTTAGCTGGTTGCAAGCGCACCTGATTCCTATATCGCTGGCTGGCTGAGTTGTAGAAGTGAATCAATTCAGAATAATTCTCAACACATTCCTTTGAAAGCTCGAGCTTATTCATCCTACTTTATGGAAAGAAAATCAGGGCATTGTATATAAATGTGATAGGTGCAGCAAGTTTTGGATATTCCTTTTCTTGTAAAGTTCTTATGTAGCTGAGGACCTTTTTCTCTTTGTTTTGCTTTGTCATGTTTTTTATTTCTTAGTCTCTCTTGTTCTTATAGTCATGTAGTCCCATATCTATTCAGATAATAGACAGTTATGTGATTTAGATATTCAATATCTCAATTGACGAGGATATATCAAGTAGTAACGCATCCTGGATTTTTCTTTTTAACTATTGTTCCAATAATGTAACCTGAAATTACAACTAAAGTTGATGATCTTTAGGATCAGCTTAATTGACCCAACTGAACAACCTTCCCAAAGGTCTAGCTCTACTCTTTAATCTAATGAGATGGAGATGCTAATACAATTATTTATATTTTGATTCCATGGAAAGCTAAAATTGTTTATTATGATTGAAATTGCTTCGAATAACTGTCGGCATGTTCTATAAAAATTTTGTAGAAACTGCATTTTCTATTTAAATCCGTGGGAGTTTTCAAAAGCTTGGAAAAAGGTTGCCACATAGCAAATCATGAAACAACTAGCAAGGAATGCCAAGGAGCTGAAACCACACTCAATGCTCAAACAGGACTTGCCAGAAATCAGAAATGTGCTGAATCATGTATTTATTCTTTTAATTTTTCAATTTTAGTGTCTGAACGGAGATTAAAACGGAGATGTGGTTACTTGTTTACATCTTGCAAAAACATAATTGTATATATAATTTTGGAGCTCAACTGTAAGATATGGAAACTTATGTGGTCCCTTTTAATGCTAGACAGGACAGCAATACAATTTATGTTTGAATCCCCAAGGCTAGAGGACAAATCATTCGCACGTAGTTGTTGCGGTCTTGCATGACAATCGTTCAAACATGCTTCGGTTTACTGTCATCTTGTGAAAAAAAAAAAAAAAAAATCTCTTTGAGCTGAAGCTTTACCATTGAGATTGTCGTGCATGGATGGTTTGTGAAGCCAATTGGAAATTTTACATGATCTATCTTAGCAATAGTTTGCGTTAATAAATAGAAAATTCTGACTGATTCAATATGCAGAAAAATGGCCGTGCCCTATACAATGCGAATTGGGGTTAATTAT
Organism: Combretum micranthum; assembly: GCA_024138025.1. Lineage (NCBI taxonomy): Eukaryota > Viridiplantae > Streptophyta > Magnoliopsida > Myrtales > Combretaceae > Combretum > Combretum micranthum. The sequence goes on from JAMXBD010000049.1 coordinate 18,239, forward strand.
TTGGACTACTCAGCTTTCCCATATCTTTTCTATAAACCATTAATGATTCCGGAAGGTCTTAACAATCCTGTGCACATATCATCTATACCCAAATTTTATAAATTCTAATAACTACGCTGTCAACTTCTTCTTTGATTTTTTTCTATTTCGTAATCCTTAAAGTATCGTTTCAAATGTGATTCATATTTATATACGCATCACTTATTTAAATAACCATCGTATCCACAACATGTAAACTAATTATATTTATTTATATCTTTTTAATTATCTACCATATATCTGTATTTTACATATATTTTGATATTTTATGTTCAAATACCCACTTAACCACAAAGATCAAGAAGCGCCATTTCTCAAGTTCAAGTACTTGTTTTGGTTTAGCTGTCATCACCAAGGGATCAATCATAGGAAAATCTTAGTCTCAATGTCTTTAATCCTGTTACCAGCAAACATGATTCGCCTTTGGTAGTTGCCAGAAGGCAGAAAAATGAACATCTGACGATTAAAAGAATAGTAAGATGAGAAAGCACTAAGCAAATGGGGTCAACGACACCAACCGATTTTTATTTAATTGATGGGCTCAATAACTAAAGTAGTTTTCCAAAAGCAAAAATTCTTCTTTATTGTCAAATGTTGGGTGATATTTCTACCTCCTAGACTAGACTCTGTATACTTTTGAAGATCCTTAAAAGAAAAAAATTATGATCCATTGACTTTTGGGGTATATACACTTACACATGTCGAGTCGAAATGTAAAAAGAGGATGGATGTTTTAAAGTTTAAGTGGAGTAAAAAGTATAGGAGCAGAGTGACATAAAAGGTCATGTATTTTTTCACCGATGCAAATATATAATGAATATTATACAAAATAATTCCTGGGAAAACATCAGCCAGTGTCAACTGCATGATTAACCAATAACCAATTTGTGTTAATAATAGATAAGGAAACACAAAATAAAAAAAAAACACATTATGTATCTTTAAAAAATTAAAAGTTTGGATCACTTATTTGGAAAAGTATAGGTTAAATCACTTGTTTGTAAAAGTATCAAAATAAGGATTATGTATTTATTAAAAAACTCAAATAACTTATTTATAAAAAATACCAAATCACAGGATATGTATTTGATATTTTCCTAAGATATAACATGCAACTCATTTTCATTGCCTCCACAAATTGAAGCTTTTTGAACAAATACTACTATATATTTTTCATTCTAGTGCAAATATATTATAATTTGATATAAAACCAAAGCCTAACTAATAATTTCATGAATATTTTCGGGCATTATAACAAATTGAATATTTTTTTTTCCAATTCTATTTTGTTCTATTTAATTTCATATGATTTATGCTATGTTTGGATTTGTGTGGGAATCAACTGAAACGAATGGAAGATAAGGAAATGGAATGAAATTTATGTGTTTGGTTGTTTTTGCTAGGGATGAAACCAAATGAAGCAACGGAATGAAGGGAAATTTGAGGTTATATTGTTTCCGCTCAGAACTGGGTTGGAACAAGAGGAAACGGAAATAAAATGATTGAAATAGCAAAAGTACCCTTATGACATGTTTGGTACGCAAGAATGGATCAGAATGGAATCACGGTTCCGGCTTCCATTTCCTTTCCCAATATTTGGAAGCGTTTTTAGAAGTCAGAATTGTGATTCCTTGAAATTGACGATTCCTCGTGATTCCGGCTTTGAAGTAGAATTCCAATTCTATTCCGCCTTTATTAATTATATGTAGTGTAATTACCTTTTTATCCTATCATGTATTCATATTTTATATTTATTACTAAAGACATTCTTGATAATTATACTTTTTAATCATTCTATTCCAAGTAATTTTTCAAACATAAGAATGGATTTGTCATTCTTATACTCATTCATTCCAATCCGATATATTCCATTTAAAATCATTCCTGCGTACCAAAATTGACATTAAAATGTAAAAAAAAAAAAAAAAGATAGAGTAAGGGGTAGGGTATTTTAGTCTATGTTATATTTTATTTTTCTTCATTTCTTTTATTGTCCCAACTAAATAATATCAAAATAAAATTTTTATCTTATTTTCCTTTTTATAAATCCAAACAAAAGTTAAGAACAATATCTCTTTTCATTTCGTTTCCACTCTTTTCCTTACTTTTGATTTCTGTCCCCTTCCACCTTCAAAAACATTGCCAAACAAGGTGTTCAGCATTGCCACGTTAACTCATGTCTCATTGCAAAGCATGGAATGATTGGCCTTGTTGATCAATCTTTCCCTAGCGTTCGTATCGGACGGCAGAGGATACTGGTGGTATCATATCACTTTTGCATGAGCATGACCATAGAAGATTTTACTTTATTCAACTAACAATCTTGAATGGTATTATTATGTATTTTGTGGCTTTGTGCCCTTTCCTTAACTTAAAAGTAACGGCTAGATGAGACATTTAAAAGCCCTATAGTACCATAAAAAGTAGCTGCAAAAGCTAGTCCCTAGATTCTTCATGTTTTCGATCTTTTGGAACTTGTTTTCCACACGGCTCATTAAAAAGGCCTAGGCACTTTAAAAACCATATCTAGAAATTATAGCTCATTCTAGATTATTCTAATAGCCAAACCATTCAATGATATTGAAATAAAATTATCATTTTTAATGTTATATTGAATGGTAAAATTATTGTAATATAGTGTATAAACATTGACCTTTTATGATATTTGAATCCGAACACTATATATCTTTAACAAAAAGCTTAACAACTAAGGAAACTTAGACTTACGTATATGCCTAGCCTATTTAGGTTATTAGATTTTTATCAGCATTGGATTTGTATGGGATCAGCATCTGTAATTCATCGACATCATACTTGTATTGGTTCAGTATCGATTTGATTTGGTTAGTTTATGAGTAAAACTATAAGTTTTTCATTGGTATCATATTAGTATTAGTTCAATAAAATGATATCAAAATACTACCAAATCAATATATCCAAACATGCCATCTAATTACTATAACTAAGGTTTTCTATATAATATACATGAATATAGCAATATATATTTTCTAAAAGAAGAATCCGAAATATTGATTTGTTTAAAGTTATTAAATATCTAGGTATATCTAGGTATATCTAGGTTTGCCTATATGCTTGGATGGACCCGGTCTAACTACAATTTAGTCCATGGTCCCAGAAAAATAAAGTTATTCATCCATTTCTTTAGCTTAGCCTATGAAATGGAAGAGGACTTTTTCCCACTAATCATTGAGTTATCTCCTTACATTTCCAATCAATGAAAAAAGCTACTGTTAGTCCAATTTCTCAAGTCTCCTTTTCAAAATCATGCTTTTTTTCAATAATTTTAAAAGCAGTGTCCCTTCTGATTCTAGCTAAGATGAAAAATATCCCCGTACCAAGCCTGCTCAATCATTATAATAGATACCATCATGAAATGAATTCATGCAGACATGATATTATGATGGAGAGTCTCAATATTAATTTGGTGATGTGGTAATCTTTGGTATAAGAAGATTAATTGGTTCATATCTCTATTCGTGTTTTTACCACTAAAAATTACTTTTATTTTTATGCTTCTATGGATTCTTAAGGTGACAAAACAATAAAAAAATTCTCCCATTTTATGTTCAAGGTTCCTCAAAAATTTCTTGATAACTGATATTTTCATATATAAATAGCTAAATTTGACCCTTATCAAACAAGTAATAAAATCATAGTAGATGGCAAAGGTAAGCACTAGTCCTTGACTAATTAAGAAGCCTACTTGATCAATAAGATAATCATAGAGCTTTTAGCTTAAATACTTTTGCTAGGAATCAATAGGATAAAGATGGATTGATATGAGTTGATGAAGATAATGAACTTTGTCCTCTCTAGGGATGACAGAAATTGCAATATGTAAAATAATCTTTTTGGCCAATCCTAACTATATAGATATAAGATCACTCAAATTAATCAACCTACTCAAAATAGACTTGGTGATTTCCACATCGGACTAATGGGTTTAATGGCTAAATCTTGTGATTGGCAATTACATGAAAATCCCTCTAGGTAGAGCTTTCTAAGATGCGTGCACATGCTTTATTTTCTAAAACGACATAATAAGAGTGACACGCTATTTGAATTGAATGTTGATGGTTAAGAACCGGTAAAAATATGGTTGACGGTATTTATTTATGAATTGGTGATCTTTTCAAAACAACCTATATGTTCACAATCCTAAGGACTCATATTCACGAAAATATATCATCTCTATTTACTTACTCTTAATTTCATGTTGATCCCAACTTTGTTCCCTTTTCCATACATAATACAATTCTTGCCTAGGAGTGAAGTGCATAATACAATTATTGTCTTGTCTAGAAGTGTAGTTATGACTTTCACATCACGTTAATTACACCGGAATGGTTTATTTGATATCATAAGTCATAACATTTAAGAAAGTGGGTCAATCGAGATAACTATTGGTACGTATCACAATATGACATATCTATTGAGCTTTAATTAAATTTTTATTCTGTTAACACGTGTCAATAGTGGTCTCAATTGACTTATTTCTCAAAATGCTATAACATCAAATGAACTTATCTCCAAACGTGGTAACCTTCCAGTATAATTTACTCCTTTCACATCTCAAAAACATCATTTAAAGAAAGATCATCCTGCTAAGGAAATGAAAATACAATTTGATATCTAAACTTTGATATTAGAATTTTGCACAAAAAATTTAACTCAGTATTTAAATTTTAAAGTGGTAAATTTAATATCCAATTAAACTTTTTATGGTTATTTTTTTCTTAACACCGATTACTCTGTTTACTAATGTAGAAGAAGCGGCCCATCATGGAATTTTTACAACTTCTTCTAATACAGTTTAGCACTAATAGGATGTTTTTTCTATGTCACGAAATAGAGCAATGCTAGTGAGGTAGTAAAAATAGTTACAAAAAGTTTAATAGGATATTAAATTAACCGGTTTTGAATTTTAGATATCAAGTTGAACTTTTATGTAAAATTTAGATACTTAATTTGACATTTTCTGTATAATTAATTTGGGACACCAATATGAAACTAACCAGAAGTAGCAAATATGAATCCTAAGGGATGAGTGTCTTTTAAAGAAAGTTTGAGTAGCATCCACATATGAGAAGCTGAGAAAAACAAAATGCAGATGTCTAGTCATATTTATATACATATATATTCTTTAGAGGGACCTGTTAAGCATATTGATATTTTAGAGGTTATGGACAAAAAAATGAGGGTAGGGAGACCAAACAAGACATGGGGAGAAGTATGAAAAGTAGCAATGGCTTTAGGTATTAGTCAAAATACAGCTCAAGTGTAATGATGAAACAGGATCACCAAGTAGTAATAAGGTTTAAATTTTGCTGTTGGAGTAGCAGAAAAAAGTATATATTAAATACTCCAAATCAAATGTTTTGAAATTGTTAGACTCAATGTATCCCGTTCACACGATGAATGATAACATGGGAAAATCATGTCATGAACATGAAACTCCCTAATTATGTCGAAAAAACTCGAAGTAATTGATATAGCCAACAGGAAATTTATATGTGGAGTACACAATTGTGGTAGAAAATGTCCAGTTTCGAATAGTTTTTAGGGGATGTTCGCGTAATCTATAGACAAAAAATATTATGTCGAAAATCTACCGAGATTAATGCTATAAATTTGAGAAGTTTATTTGACATCTTCCAACCATTCTTCTAGCTTCTAGTCAAAACACAGGAAATTCAAAAAGAACTCTGTCCCTTTTCTACTTTCCAAACTTTTCCTCACTTTTCCTTAGTATAAAACTGTCATGACCACCTTTTCTTTTTCTTAGCATTGCAAACTTCCTCCCTTTTCTCTCCACTTTTTCAGGTGCAGGTGCTTGGAACCATTGCAAATGTCACAAATCGACATTAGATCTCCGAAACACTGTGCGAACAAACAACGATTCAACATCGAAAAGACCTACAAGAAACTCTTCTTTGCATTCTCAACCTTCTTCACCACTCTTCTTTCACTTGTACTACTAATTTATCTCATCCTCCGCCCTTCAAAGCCGCAATTCTCACTCAGATCAACAGACGTCTACCTCCTCAACCTCTCTGGCTCTCACCTCCTCAACTCCTCAATCCAATTCACCATCCTATCCAAAAACCCGAATACGAAAGTCGGCGTCTACTATGATGAGTTACAAGCTTATGCATCCTATAAGGGACAGCAGATAACATTTGATTCCTCATTTCCAACATTCTACCAAGGACATGAAGATTCCAATCTTTTGACTGCTTCCTTGGTTGGTAACTCAATGCCTGTGGCTCCTTCCTTCGCATATGAGGTGGGGCGTGATCAGTTAGCAGGAAAACTTTCCATCAGCATCAAGATAAATGGAAGGATAAGATGGAAAGTTGGGACTTGGGTCTCAGGGCGGTATCGAATCAATGTTAACTGTGTAGCTGTCATGGATTTTGGACCAACCATACCGACAGGTCCATTGGGTTCTAAGCAAGGAAGTCAGTGTTCCACTGCAATTTAAACATGGTATAGATGAATTTTCAATATCATATTTGTATGAAAACATGCTTGGAAGTTGTCTGGCAAGTATCGTGTGTCAGTGTTTTGATGTTGTGATTTGTAAATAGATTTGCAAGCAAGAAATTCAGTATCGATTAATATTATATATGAAATAATCTTTTTGTTTTTTTGGCCCTTTTGCTAAATCTTTGCATCTGGGCTAATGTGTTTGTAAAATCATTCTTTTCTTGTTGCCTTGTTTGTAATATTACCAGCATAATATGACATCAAGCTCGAGTTCGAGTTTGAGTTCAACTTAAGAACAAAGCTTGAGGTAAACTTATGCGTGATCAGGTTTAAACACCGGAAGCGGGACTACCCGAGCTAACGATAGAGGCAAGAACACTTCCGGCCAGACCTTACTATAACCAACCTCACTGATCCCACTCAGTCTGTCTAGAGCTGGACTAGAGATTAGAAAACAGTTTTTTATTTTGTTATATGTATGTGTGTGTGTGTGTGTGTGTCTCTCTCTCTCTCTATATATATATATATATATTCTGACTGATATAACATTGAGCTCAAAATCAAATTAAACTCATACATACTCTACAACACTTCTTACTTTAGGGCTCTGCTGTGTCCTATACTTGAAGAGTAAAATTTGCAGGAAGAAAGATCAGTCTAGGATTTACATCAGGTTGAGATTCTGATGAGAAACAATACAAGAGTATTCTCTGTTTTGATGGCGTTGGGAATTTTGGTATATACCTCAAGGCATCATAAATTCTTTTTCAATGTTCAGGGATCTCCTAAGGTGAAACTTGGTTGGCTTTTTCAGTCCTTTTTGAAACATACCAAGAATTAGTAATGTTCTGTCTCTTTGTTGATATGAATATACTAAACTGATGGAATATCTACATATTTCCGCGGCTAATCCATCATTCTGTTTTTCATACTCTTTACTCTTGTCTAGTTAAGAATCAAGAAAGAATTAGCAATGTTGTGTCTTTTTGTCGATATGAATATACTAAACTGATGGAATATCTAGACATTACTGCGGCTAACCCATGATTCTGTTTTTCATCCTCTTCACTCTTGTCCATTTAAGAATCAATAAAGAATTAGCAATATTCTGTCTCTTTGCTGATATGAATATACTAAATTGATGGAATATCTACATATTACTGCAACTAACCCATGATTCTATTTTTCATTCTCTTTACTCTTATCTATTTAAGAATCAAGAATCAATATGAATTGTTGGTATATAACCATCTCAAAGTACCAAGAAATGCAAATTGCATAATAAGATTGTACTAAAATAGAGTTGCGGAATTAATACTCTCATTATGTATCTTGGACAACCTAGACATTCTCAAAAAGTGCAGGAATTCTTATCCTATACTCACCTTATAGATTTTTAAATTTAGAAGTGGAACTTGTTTGTAACAGGTTTCAATGTTGTAACATCTATGTTCTATGCTCAACTGATTATATTATTCAATAAACCCAATGCATTTCTTATAATTTTAATTGAAAAATGGGGTTACTCCTAATCTAATTATGTGATTTGACGGGATTCAAGATCCAATAGTATTAAAAATAGGTTTAATTTTTAATACTCACTTATAATTAAAGGATCTCTCTCTCTTTTTTTTTTTTTTTTTTTTAAAGCCTTTCAAAGTTTGACTGATTGTCCTCCTCCATGAGGATACAAATCATCTCTAGCCATTACTAGCAACCATAAAAAAGTCAAAAATTATGAAGATGCTACAAGAACAAAAAAGAAAGTGCAAAGATGTTCTTGGAGTTTGTTCCCTCAAATAACAAATGTTGTAGGAGCTTTTGCCTCCAGACTAGCATACATATGGTTAGTTCATCATCCTCTGAAAAATATAAAGCCGACTGAATTATATCAAGTAGCATGCTACTTTTCTCTATAAAGAGCCTTTTGTTTGGAAGAGAAAGAGGGGGGGGTGGGTGGTGGGTTTTGGGTTGGGGCACCATGGGGAACCCACTAATGAAACAAATAAAAAAATAAATAAGATTATTTCCCTAAAGCAAAAAAAAAAAAAATAAATGTGTTTACGTAAATATTTAGTTAAACCTATATAATGTATCATGAACATACCATCAGAAATATAATATGCTATACCTTTTATGTGACAGTAAAAATATAAGTGTAGAGACTATAGACCAATTTTTAGTACTCCTGATTACAACCTCCTTAGCTCATATTGAAAATATTTGTAACAAGTGTTTTAAATTTATTTATTTTTTTAATTTTTTTCCATTGAGTTCTTTACATGTTAAAATAAAATTTATAGGTAAGTTTTAGAAAAAAAGTAACGTGATAGAACAATATAATTTTCCAAAAGAATTTTTCAAAACTGAAATTGTTTTTCTATAAAATGTTCTCTACCTAAAAAAAAAATAATTTTCCTCTTAATATATTCCCGTTAAATTGATTATAGAAGATCCATATTTTAAAAAAATTATTAATATATGAATATATCCGAGGTTGAAATAGAGTTAACCTGTTAAATAATTTAATGGGACTCATGTAGAATGTTTCTGGTCCAGTAGAATGTTCCATGAGAATAGATCCTTTAATAGAGGCTAAATCAATTTTTATAAGAGTTTGAAAATATTAAAAACTTAAATTAAAAGGAAAAGGAAAAAAAAAAAAAGGAAACACTATAACCTAAAATAAAAGCAAGTAAACATTAAGAATTATATATATTTATATATCTATTTTCTAATTTTTCTGAAAACAAGTGTAACTCCAAAAGATAAAGGACAAGAAAAATAGCACATTCACAAGAGTCCTCTCGTCTTATTCCTTCCTGAAAAGAAAAAAGGAAAAGCATGAGGAAACCTGCTCCACATATTTTCTAAAAGTTTATGGGCTTTCCGGGGTCCTTACTTTACTGGCGACGCGTCGACTTTTCCAGGCAGTAGGAAGGCAACAATTGCATAATGCGTCGCTAAATGGACAAGGATTGAAGAATCACTCCCTTCTCGTTCACTTTATTCTCATTATAATAATATCGCTTCATCCTTATTATAATTTTATTATAATCTTACTTTTCACGATATTTAATTAATTACAATAACGATTTCATAAAAATCCCTATTACAAAAAAAAAAAAATCACATAATTATTTTTTACTCAAACTTATAAATAACAATTTAATGCTAAAATTATCTTCTTTCCATAACACCCTTATTTAAATAAAATAATTATAATAAAAAATCTTATTACGGTTATATTCCATTTCTTAGTAATAATGATTTTTACATCCTTATTTATTCAACCAAGTGAACAAATGGTACATGTTTCTCCAAACCTAAAGTAAGGGATGAAAATGGTCATATGCTGGTTCTAAACCAGCCCGAAAATAGAACCGGCAATTGAACTGCAGTCCACGATTTCGTGTGCTAGAATTGGTTCTACTTCCCCGAAAAAAAATGGAAGTGCAAACCGGCAGGTTCCTTAACTTTATTAAAAAATTAGATGCAACATTAACCAGAACACAAAACCGGACTGAAACCATGGCAATCGATCCCGATTTCTTACAGCTGGAGGAGAAGAACCCTGGGGCTTAATATTCTATGTATTTGCAAGGTGAAAGGTTAAGATAGGACAGTGAAATTTACACTAGCCGAAAAATTCACCTAATGACCCAAATAAGGAACCAAAGAATCAGCTGAACCAGGGAGATTATTGAGATGGGTTCCGTACATTATCCAAGTCTACCACATGGCAACTTATACACAACGATTTCACACCTCCAGCACCAAGCATCAGTAAGCTCACCATTTCTCCTGCAGCTGCTTCTAGAGCACATCCACTCGGCCAACTTCGAGAAAACCAGCAGAGTGTGTAACCTTTCCAATTAGCTGGTTTCCCAAAATAACTTGTTTTATCTGGCATGACTAGCAATCACGATGGCATCAGTTGCAACATAGCCTCTATGCAAAAGTATCTGAAAGCTGGAATCTAGCATGCTTGCTGATACCATGGAGGGTAATTTGGTTTCTTGCTAGTGCATTGCAAAGATATATTCCTAAATCCTAAGAAGGGCATAGACAGGATAAGTGTCAAACTTGACTTCCAAATTAAGCAGGCTCCATGGTTCTATAAACAAGGAAATTATATAATCAAGTCTAATCTTGTGGTCATGTCAGCAATTTTGATATTGCCCGTACAAGCAAAAACCAAAAGTGAACTTGCTTACTGTCAAATTGACATCTTGATCACTTTTGAAAGGAAATATGAAATTGGTCATTTGCCATGCTTCATATGTAGTGGAGTTTCAATTTGGAAAATAAGAAGGTGGTAGAATCAGTGAACTAAAAGAGCATCTCAAATATGCTAAGTGGGAAAATAGGCAATTACTAGCTGCTATATGAAGAAATAATCAATCATGATCATGAGCTTTTTTCCCCCCCTCCTTTTGGTTCCATGACTACACGTGGATAGATTAGAGACAAGAATGGCATGAATTCATTACCTCCTTGCATGCATGAACAGGTAAAGTTTACTGGCAACACAGGGTGGAAGACAATATGGAAAATGAACCGTAGATCTACAAGCCCACGTATAACATTACATCAAATCCCCCCAGCACATTCCATAGAAATACAATCACCAGGAACGGAATTACATAATACTGATCTGCACTTAATCCCGATTTCTTACAGTAGTTGATAGCATTTGACAAGGTCATTCTAAAATTTTTCAAAAGAACTTGATATCCAAACATACTTTTACACAAAGAAGATTCCGATATAATTTAAAACATACATCTTACCTTACAAAGGAGAGGAATCTAAGAGCTACAAAACTACACGTAACATTTAGCACGAATGTCACCCAGAAAGCAAAAAAAAATGGAGTCATCTTCCATTACCTTCAAGGCAAGCATAGTCTCAGTTGGCACTAATGCTTGACCAATACAAAATACTGTAACAGACTTAGCCTAGTCATTTTCCAGTAGATAAACTTATCAACCACACCTCAAACTTTCAGAAGCTGCATTTTGTTCAAGAATGCAATAGCAACCCAATCAGGCTGTGCCGTGGACCACTGCAACTGGTTAATTTCCGACCCAGCAGAATACATTGATATCGGATCAATTCCATTAGGACCGGCAACAGTTGGCAACTCCCACATTAATGCCAAAGTATCATCTCCGGCAGAGCAAATATGCCTAGCGCTCTGAGGAGCCCAAGCAATAGCATTAACACTAGCCTTATGCCTCTCCAACTCAGCCACAGGCATGGTCGGTGACCTAATATCCAAAATCACAACCTTATTACTATCCATCAAAATGGTAGCCATATACCTCAAATCCTGCTTATTCCAAGCCAATCTAAGCAAAGGAGTATCGGGTTGTGGGCTCTCATATATAATAGTGGAATGCTCCTTATCCCTCAAATCGAAAATCCTAACCGAACCATCGGCTGAAACCGATGCAAAAACCCTAGCTTCACCCCAAGCAATATCATAAACCTCTTTATCATGAGCAATCAACTGAGTCTCAACCACACTTTTCTCAATATCCCAAACAGTACAGGTTGTATCGATACTACAGGTCCCAATCCTGTTAGGTTCAATCTCATTCCAATCAAATGAAGTCAATGGTGCACAAAATTCACTACTTTTACTATTATTAAGCACTGAGATTGACTCAATTGTACTATCCCTAACTTCCCACAAACGAAGATAATCACCAGATGAGGCAAGCAGGTCAAGTTTCGAACTTGATAAGGAATTGTTACTCATTGGGCCGAACATTAGCTTTGTGGGTGGGTAAGGGTGGTCAAAACAGAGAGAAGGTTGGTTCTTTAGGGTTAGGGTTTCGGGATCAAATGAAATTACGTCAACACGGTTAGCAGAATCTTCGATAAAGGATCCCACGGCGATACGGTGGTGGTTCTGGTGGTGGAATCGGGAGGAAATCGCCATGGCGTAGAGTGGGTAAGGGGAGTCGTAGGTTACGGAGTTTTCAGAGCGTAAATGGTGTGATTCTTGAGTGGAATTATCCATTGTCTTTTGAGGGGTTTGATTGATGATAAAAGTTTATTTGGAAAAATTTCAAGCTTTTCGATGTGATTTTGCTGGGAAAGAGATTTAGGGTTTTGAAATTTGATTTGGAATAGGATTTTCCGGGAAAAAAGGGGGAAGAGAAGGTGATGGAAAACGAGGGGCTCAATGGTAAAATTATGGTTTCTGTAATTTTTGAACTTTCAATATCACGTGGAGCCGTGGATACGACTTCTGGACGCAAGACTAGACCGTTGACTGGTAGAAGGAAGACCCGCCAACACCCAACTGCTGCGTTATTATTTTTTTTTCCCCTCTTCTTCTAGGAAAGAGGCGTACCTAATTGGTTAGTTGGCTAGAGTTTGTTTGGAAGATCTGATTTTTATTTGTATTTGTATATGTATTAAAATGATAGATATAAATATATTTAATTTGTATTTATATTTTATCTATATTTAATCTTAATGAGGACCTTCAATTATTTTTTATTCATATTTATTTCTTGATAAATAATTTGTTAGAAAAAAGTTAGAAAAATTTGTTTGTGTCTATAGTCTGCTAATAAACAAACAGTCTCAATGCTGCAAGCTAAAACAAGGTAAAAGGAAAACAATATTTAAGGTTTTAAAAGAAATTATAAAATTATCACTAGGATCAAAATAATATCGGTTTTAGGTAATTTGACCTCATCTCTTCTATTTATTTTCAATGTTGCAAGCTAAAACGAGGGAAAATGAAAATAATATTTAAGTTTTTTTTAAATTACAAAATTACCACTAAGATTAAATACAATCCAGTTTTAGGCAACTTGATTTTGTATCTTCAAGAGACGATGTCATAAGTACTTATCCTTGTTTCTTCAAGAGACGAGATCTTACTACACGCAGCTATCTCATCTCTTCAAAAGACAAGGTTAATCCAACATACTAACCCCGTCTCTTGAAGAGACGAGGAGGTTAGTGCAATATATTGATCTTTTCTCTTCAAGAAACGAGGTTGGCACAATCATATCCTTTTATACCCTTGAATTTCATATTTTACTCTCTGTTATATTAGTTAATAGAAACAATTGTAACCTATCAGAATCGTATGCAATCAACTGTATAAATCATAATCTACAACTTCGAAGTAATATAATCTAGTCAAAATCAATTCATCCAATCACATCAGTATTTCCAAACTTAATCCATTCAATCACAACAATGTTCGAAAACCGTTCACAACTAACATAAGGGAAAACTTGTAAAACATAATATAAAAATAGTTGCAATATTATTCAATTAATTACATCAGATATATATAATAATACATATTATCATTGTAAAACGTAAATATAGATAAAATCTAATCTAATCCTATATATTCTGTCTCCTTCATTTTCGCCTAATAAAAGTACGAAGGAATGGCGTATGTTGATACAGACCCCGCTGAGGATGCTCCATAAATGGATCAACCTATGTGAGTGTGATATCTCCATCTCCACCACCAACATTGTTTCGTGAAATAGGATAAGGTCTTGATGCACCTAGGTGAGTCCCTCTTCCATATCATGTGGCGGTGATGGTTGCTTTTCATGTGGAGCTCCTAGGGTATAAACAACATATGAGATGTTTAGCATCAAGGTGTCTGGCAGATGAACATATGATGATGATGATGGACCAGACAAATCAGGTTGAACTTGCAATTACCTCTTGGGACAAACCTGCCATATAATCATTTCTTTCATCATTATAGTCGTCACTAGATTTACTTACTGATGAGTCTTGCATCGCATCAGTCTCATGACCACAACTCTAGTTAGGTATACCCATTTCAAAGTTTCTCATATGAACTTATGGCCCCATTGTTGTCTGATTGGAGTGTAGTTTGAATCTCCCAACCTTTAGTTGTCAGCATTTCCATCAATGCATACGGCGCCCGTAGGTGCCTGTGGCAATTCATTTTCAAATATCTAGACATATATAGCCACTGAGCCTTCTGTGTACTCCAATATCTCCTGCCCAGCATCATCCTCGGCTACTGGAATAACATCATAGAATTGTATCTCATTTCCAATAGTTACCTTATGATACAACTCAACCTTATTTGTACACCTATTAACCTTAGGTCTACTGCAAATAGTGTTAAGTATTTACTCATATGTAGAGTTCCTACTAACACTGACCACAATAATTGGCCGCCTATCATAAATAAAACTATCATTCCCTTCCACAATGTTGTCATGAGCATACAATATAAAGTTGGCCTTATCTCATAAAACATAAGTTGAATGTATGAAATATGATCATGACGTATGAATTGCACTCCCCCAATATCGAACATATTTACTAATGACACTATTTCTATCTTATATCTATCCCATGTCTTATCAAAATATTTCATTGATGTGGGTTCTAACATCATCAAACATGATCAAGGTGTAAGACATATAATAATATAATTTCATAATTTGATTCATAAATTATAAAAATATACAGTAATATCAACATCACATCAATTATAATGTCCACAGTGCATCAATAACACATATAGTAAACATCAAAATCGCATTACCAGTCCATAATACAACTCATGTGACAAATAACATATAATGTACTTTGACATTTAAAAAAAAAAAATCCAATAACATATAAAACATCCAAAAATCTACATTTGAACATAAAAAATCGTGAAAAAAATTAGTAAAAATGCTAAGAAACTTACTTTTTAAGTTTGGAGTTCCACGTATCCTTGTTGATTTTTGCATGAATTGATGGCTGATTCAACGCCTAGTAATAAAAAATAACTGACAAAATGTGCAAAATGATCAAAATCAGAGCTCCAATGGACAAAATTAGGATTAGGGTTAATTCGAATTGGGGAATTTAAGAGAAAACTTAGGGCATTTAAATGGAGAAGAAGAAAAACAGGGACGAGGTTATATAGCCGTTAACCTCGTCTCTTCAAGAGACGAGGTCGGAAGAGACAAAGCCGATCCATGCATTGACTTCGTCTTTTGAAGAGACGAGATAGCTACATTATTCAGACTTCGTCTTCTCAAGAGAAGTCATGTTGCTTAAATTTGGGATTATTTTGATCCAAGTGGTATTTTTGAAAATTTTTTAAAATCAAATATTATTTTCCTTTTCCCCTCAAACGAAACCATAAATTTTTATTAATTTAAAGAGTATTAATTAATTGGTAAATTAATAATTTATTAATTTAAAGAGTAGTTTTTATTCGATGAATATGAATTTAATTATATAAAAAATCATTGTATATCTAATTTAAAAAAAAATATGTACATAAATAGTGCTCATTGTTTTTAATACTTAAAACAATATTTATTGTATTAACTAATCATATACAATTTAATAAAAATTATTGAAATGGGTTTGTTGTACTAGAATTAAATAATCCAATACTTTTGGAATTAATGACACCAAAGGATGCATTCATTTTGTTAGAGTTTAAGAGCACAATATTGGAGGTTTTGAATGTAATTATATTGAATAGTGTTTTTTAATTAAACTAATTATTTTAACCAATAAGGTTGTGATATGTGTCCTCAAAACATTATTAACCAATATTAACATTTAAATAAAACTTAACTGAATTTAATGTTGAATCTAAATTTGTTCAATGCTTTAACACAAATTTAGTTAAATTACATATATATATACACATTTTCTAAATCATTGTATCTAAATAAACTTGGTCAAATTAACTTGAGTTTAGATTCAACATCGTTTGACTTTAACCCAAGTCATTGAAAGCTTCATTCAAATCGATATTATTAAATTATAATTTTACATGTCAAGGCCAACAAACTAGGACCCAGGTATTGCTATGAGCCTCCGATCAACCACAAAAATAATATGCTTGTTGCGATTGTCCAATATTTTTTCTATATGGGATCTATATCGATCCAATATTAGATGTCTTATATCAACTACTATAACCATTAAAAAAAACCCCACTATAACCATCATAGTTTTTATGTATTGTATATAATTATAAGATATTATTAGTTGGGTAGCTAGAGTTTTTTTTTTTTTAAATCATTATGCACTATAACACTTCAAGTCACGTTGACATACATGTCCAAACATAAGATTCATGCGAGCACTCTTTTACAATTCTTAACAAACCATACATATACAAAGTGAAATATATTAAAATAAATAAATATAATTAAGAATAAGAAAGTAATTTTTTATTAATTAATAGGGCAAAGTAGTATATTCATTTAGAAATTTAAAAGAAAAGGATGGTTAAGGAGTAACTGCTTTTTTGTTTTTCGTTCTCTTAATCTTACATAAATGCTTTCTTTCTCTTCTATTGATAATTATAATTTTTAAAGGTTTTGAAAGAAAATCTAACAGTATGTTAATCCTTCCTTCTTTTTCCCTTCGTTTCTAACAAGTATATGCTTAGATATCATATTTTTAAAGTTTCAACGTTAACAACATTCTTTTACAAAAGGAATGTTATTTTTTAAGGAGATTTTTTGAGACCTCAACAAAGAGTGAAAGAAACATTAAGAAGGTAATGTGGATTTGTATAAAAATTATGATCATTTAGGTGTAAGTTTTGTTAGAACAAGATAAAATGCATGTAGATGGAGTGTTGAAGTGATCAAATAACTATAAAAGGGGTCTAAATATGTTTTGAGTTGTAAATTAAAGACAAGATGATGAAAGGGTCAATGTCTTGAAGTGCATGATCCATGCATAGGCCTACACACCAAGTTGTATACCTTTTCGTGGCTTAAATATGTAAATTCTAGAATTGTACGGTTCAAGCATGAGCCCGTGCATTAGGTCATGTACCTCTTTATAGGATGATGAAAATTGCACTCTAGAAGTGCACAACTTATGTATGAACTCATGAATTAGGTCGTGTACCTTTTTGTGGTTTAAAATTTTGTGTCTAAGAGTGCACAATCAAGTGTACAAGCCTATGCACCAGCCCGTGTACTTAACCATGATTCTTTTTGCGACATGTTTGGGCTATGTATAAGTTATACGACCCTTCACACGATTATGCATTTGCTTATGCAACTAAAATCCCTATAAAATCTCCTCTTTCCTTTATAAAAGCATTTAAGTCTTATTTTTAATTGAAATTTTTTACCTGGCAAATTGATACAGGGTAAGTTAAAAAATTAGGGTCTCTAGGAGAAGAGGGCAAATCTAAGCTTAGTGAAGGAGTTAAGATAACTAAAGGAAGTGTTGTATCGGATGTGTTGAGAATTTTTTCTTGTAGAACTGAGCTCAGTACTGGACCTAGGATGGACTTATAAATTAACAAGCTTGAAGGATTAATAAACTATAGCCATTAAGTAGTTAATAGTGAGCACTGGGGCCTAGCCATATTACACTAAAAAGCCCATAGTTCATCATGTAGCAACATTATCAAATATAATATCTATATCTTTGTAGTGAATGTCATATTGTAATGGAACAATTGATCTAGCATGTATACATGCCTTGTGATCGTAACAATATAGGGAGAATATATTACAATGAGTTGTAAGGAAAATATCGATGAAAAATATTACAGTTGCTGCCTCTTAATTTTGCTTGCATTCAAGCATTCAATACTTGCATTCGAGTATTCACTTCTTAATTAATTAATCTCTATATTCTTTGAACCTAAGCTATGTATCAATAGATATAAGAGCTTTGTGGGAGCCATGGCCATAGAACCTTGAGAATTTAAGCACATGGAAGACACGCTTAGAGTAATGCTGAAGGAGTAAGCGGAACAACATGAAAGTTGGGTGAAAATGTTTTCAGAAACCTTGTAATAGCAACAATCAATGTTAGGTAAGCAAAATCAAACCATTGATGAGTTTAAGCAGCAATTTCATGGTAAATCACCTATGAAGTATGAAGTATGCAAAATCTAGTGCATCAGTATCACAAGTCAATCCGTCAGTAGGTTCATTGTCCTTAGGGAAGGCTTAACGATCCACTAGTTACTAGCTTCGTATCCATTAGACTAAAGTAAAGTTTCCCATGTATAATGGAAAATGTCTTAAAGCATGGGTTTTAAAGGTAGAGTAGTTTTTTCAACTTGATGAAACCCCTGAACACCTCAAGGTCAAAATAGCTTCAATACACTTAGATGAAAAGCTATATGAATTGTTTAATTCTTATTCTACAATGCATAATTGTGAGACTCTAATGACATGAGAAGAATTCACTAAAGCACTTAATGCTATATTTAATGATAATGCTTACAAAGATTCTATGGCAGACCTTAAGGAGTTGCAACAGCAAGGTCCCTTACAATATTACATAGATGAATTCTTGCATCTATCAGCTTAATTACAACTTCTCGAAAGTCACCTTATCAGCTACTTTCTTAGCGACCTTAAGCCCGAAATTCAATTCCCTATTTGCATGTTTCAACCAAATTCATTATCTCAAGTTTACACCTTATCTAAATTACAAGAAGTTGCCTTAAGCTCATCTAAAACCAACTTCAAAACCCTAAAAACCTACAGCCCAACTACCACTAGTCAATGTTTAGTTCAACCTATAAGAATCACTCTACTTAGCACACCTTTAACACTTCATGCACTACGAGACCCCCAAATGCTAATCCTCTAACTCAAAACACTAGTAACCAAAATACCAATTCCACCCTTAGAAACACGCGGAGATTTACCTCAATAGAACTAGAGGAAAAATGTAGAAAAAAAGTGTTTCTTGTGTGACAAACCTTTTGGACTCAGACATAGATGCAAGAATAAATGTTTGCATATGTTAATTGTAGAAAGAAATGAAGATGACGTGATGGAGTCTAAAGAAGAGGATGAATTAGAAAAGGAATTAGCAAGTCTGACGCTATGCTCCTTACAGAACAAGGACAGAAATGTAGAAGGGTTGATGAGGCTACTTAAGTTTTATAAGAGAAGGAAGTTGAATATTTTGGTAGACACAGGAAGCTCTTCAAATCTCATTGATGAGCGCTTAGCTAAAGGTTTAAAAGTTGTTTTGACTGAGGTAGAGCCTATTAGAGTGGTACTTGCCGATGGGACAAAAACTTACAACTCTTACAGGGTGCAAGCATTCGAATGGGTAATCCAAGGGTTAAAGTTTACATCCAATTTAAATACCTTTGTCCTTGCCCAGCTGTGATATTATATTGGGTATGCCTTGGCTTGCTTCATTAGGAACAGTCCAATGGGACTTTAAAACTCTAAGAATAGAGTTCATGTGGCAAAGAAAGAAATGTATATTAGGAGGAGTTCCAGATGCATCTTTACCACATTGAGGTAAGGATTCCTTCTTCATGTAAAGTTTGCATTCCATTGCAATTGAAATTCAATGTTAGGTAGCTATTGGTAATAAGTTGGGTACTACTAAAGTAAATAAGAAATGTTTGTGTCTAGCTTTACCTGACCTATTAGATGAATTCCATGATTTGTTTGAGGAGCCTAAAGGATTACCACCAAATAGGAGTTGTGACCATCACATACATTTACAAAGTAACATATCTCCTATTAACTTAAGGCTTTATAGGCATTCATCAATTCAAAAATCAATATCGGAAGAGATGGTAAAGGAGATGCTGCTTAGTGGAGTTATAAGGCCCAGCCATAATCCTTTTGCTGCTTCGGTTTTACGAGTGAGAAAAAAAGACAACACATGTTAGATGTGTCTTGATTATAGGGATTTAAACAAGTGTACAATTAAAGATAGGTTTCCAATAACCATTATTAAAGATTTGTTTGATGAATTAGGGGGTGCATGTTATTTCAACATGCTGGATTTGTGCTTGGGATACCATTAGATTCTTGTGAATTTTGACGATGTATAAAAAACAGCTTTCAAAACTCACAATGGTCATTGCGATTTCTTGGTCATTCCATTTAGCTTGACTAATGCAACATTTACATTTCAAGGATTTGATGAAAGAGGTGTTTCGACCTTTATTAAGGAAGTTTGTACTTATATTTTTCAATGACATACTTATATACAACAAGATAAGGGAATTGCACCTATATCATTTTAGGGTTGTATTTGAAGACCTAAGGAAGGAGCAGCTATATCTTAAGAGGAGTTAATGCACATTTGCTTTACTTAAATTGAGTATTTATGGTACATAATCTTTAAACAAGGAGTATCTATAGACCCAAAGAAGATCAAGGCCATTGTAAATTGGCTTGTTCCTATTTCACTATGCTAGCTTAGTGGATATTTGGGTTTAACAGGTTATTACCGTCGATTCATTAATGGGTTTGGAGCTATTGCTAGGCCGTTGACCATGTTACTTAAGAAAGATCAATTTAATTGGTCTGTTGAGACACAATCTACCTTTGAGCAGTTGAAATATGCTCTAATTACTTCTCCTATTCTTAAATTACTCGATTACTCTAAGAACTTTGTGATTGAGATAGATACAAGAGACGTTGGAATTGGAGTGGTTTTAATGCAAGGCAATCGCCCTATTGCTTTTTTAAGTAAGGCATTAGCTCCTAAACATAAGGGTTTATTTGTTCATGATAAGGAGTTTCTTACATTGGTTCAAGCAATCAACAAATGGATGCATTATTTACTTAGGCAACACTTTATTGTGAAAACTGACCACCAAAGCTTGAAATATCTTTTGGAGCAACGTTTAGTCACTCTTAACCAACAAAAATGGCTGACTAAACTGTTGAGGTTGGATTATACTATTGAATATAAACATGGAAACATAAATTTAGTTGTTGATGCCCTATCAAGAATAGATGGGTCATAACTTACTCTTGTTACTACACTAACCCTTTCTTCTGATTTGTTATAGGAAATTAAAGGAAACCAGTCACTACCCGGCAGCTATGCTGATCAAATTAGTAGGCATAAAAAAGTAATGCCTATTCAACACATTTCAATTGGACAAGGAATATTAAGAAGGAAGCGAAGGATCGTATTTAGACCACCTGCTACACTACGTACCAATATCATACAGATTTACCATAGAGGTGTTTTAGGGGATACTCAAGTACTCATGCAACCTATCAAAGAGTATCGTCAATTTTTTATTGGCCAAAGATGGAAATGACATGTTCGACAATTTGTGCATGAGTACGATGTATGTTAGCATTACAAAGTGGAAAATGTTGCTGCTCTTGGGTCACTACAACCCTTGAATATTCCAGAGGAATGCTGGCGAGAGATCTCTATGGACTTTATCTAAGGACTACCAAAATCTAATGGTAAATAAGTCATTATGGTGGTCGTTGATCACCTGAGTAAGTATGCACATTTCTTAGCTTTGGCACACCCTTGCACATCTCACTAGGTTGATATGGTTTATTTAGACCAGATGTATAAGCTTCATGGCTTACTAGAGAAGATTATGAGTGATAGCGACCCAGTGTTTGTAAGCTACTTTTGGCAAGAATTATTTCATCTATGAGGTGTGGAACTAAACTTATCAACTTCATACCACCCCTAAACTGATGGGCAAATAGAGGCGATCAATAGATGCTTGGAAACTTATTTCTGATGCATGGTAGGGGATAGTCCAAAGAGGTAGAGTTAGTATCTAACCTTAGCCGAATGGTGGTACAACACTAATTTCCACTCTAATGCTAAAGGTACTCCCTTCCTGATTCTCTATGGCTACTGTCCACCTATTCACTTGCCCCATGTTCTAGGGACTCAAGGAATGCAACTGTGGACTCTTTGCTGACTACTAGAGAAGACACAATCAAGATGCTACAATTTCACCTACATCGTGTATAGCAACACATGAAAGGTTGATGACCATAAACGTATAGATTGAGAGTTCAAAATTGGTGACCTGGTCTTACTAAGACTTCAACCAATAGACATAGCACACTAAAGAATACTATGAACAAATAATTATCTGTTAAGTATTGTGATGCATATAAAATAGAAGATTGAGTGGAATGAGTTGCTTAGCGACTTGATCTGCCTGCTAAAGCCACCATCCACCCCACTTTTCATGTGTTACAACTATGAAGGTACCACAGACCAAGCTCGGATGTGTCTCTTACTCTTCCTTTCACCTACTTGGACATGGATCTAGAACCTTACAACATCTTGGCTAGGAAATTGGTGAAGCGTGGATTTAAGACAAATGCTATGGTGTTGATAAAATGGAAAGATCATCCTTCTTCCAATGCAGCTTAGGAATTTTAACTTGAAAAGAGGCTTCACTATCTTGATTTACCTTTACAGACAAGGGTTTTGAACGAGGGAGGGAATGATATGGGGTAAGTGCAGGAATTAGGGTTCTAAGAAGAAGAGGGCAAATCTAAGCATAGTGAAAGAGTTGAGATAACTAAAGGAAGTGTTGTGTCGGATGTGTCGGGAATTTTGTCTAGTGGAACTAAGTTAAGTACTATAGATATTAAGTAGTTAATAATGAGTATTAGGGCTTAGCTATATTACATTAAAAGGCCAATAGTGCATTAAGTAGCATAGTATCAAATGTAATATCAGTTTTCTTGTAGGGAATATTACGTTGTAACTGAACAGCTGATCTAGCATGCATACATGCATTGTGATCGTAACAATACAGGAGAATATATTATATGAGTTGTAAGGAAAATATCAATGAGAATTATAAGTTGTTGCTCTCTAATTCTGCATGCATTCAAGCATTCAATACTTGCATTTTAGTATTGATTTCTTAGTTCATTAATACCTGTGTTCTCTAAAACCCAAGCTCTATATCACAACATTATTACCTTCATGTAATGAAAGTTGGAAGTAAAGTAGCAGATTTGATTAATGTTTAATTGGATATAATATTTGATATTTTTTGGGTATGAAATTGAAAAATCATAGAAAGTTAGACGATGATTTTAATATTGTTAAAAAAAGTTAATAATTATGTAATAAAATTAGTTGAGTTAAAATTAAATATAGAATGAAATTATAACAAAATAATAATATCAAATATTAAAAAAAAAAGAATCCTCTAGAAGGAGCTGGTAAACCATTTCTCCCTCTTTTCTTGTTAGCACTAGCTACTACTATCATAATTATTCCAATTAATTGATAAGCATATATCCTTTTAATTTAACAAAAATTTTTATATGCAACCTTATGCATATAATTTAACAAAAAGTTTTGAACTTTCACATTTCAATCAGAGGTAAATTTTACAATCCTCTTTGTGGTCATTTCGTCAATTATTTTAATCATTAAAAAAATATAGAAAGTTACATATTAATTATTTCCGTAGTACAATTATGACTAAACATATATTAAGTTGTTAAATAACTAACGAGATCGGTTCCATAAAAAAAATGATCCAAGCATAAAATTTTCCAAAAATTTCAACCTTTTAACTTATTTAACTCCCCTTACAAGTTCTCTCTCTGCAATTTTTTGTTCTTTTTTTTCACTTTTTCATTTACATCATTCCCTTATTTACTTAATCATTCATGCTTTCAAAATGATTAAACCCTTTCGTGATGTCTATATGAACATATATAAGATGGATATGGAATGATCTAAGATCTTAAGCATGGATTTGCCAAAATAATAAGGACTGTCAAATTTTGAATTCTAAACCTACCATGGACTCTTAGTATCCTATGAAACTTATAGAATTCTCTCAATTTTCCATAAATTTCAACTTTATGTGATATTAAAAAAGTTATGTATATTGTCTATATGTGTGAATATGTATGTATAATATTACAAGTTATTACATATGCAAAAATTTATGAAGCCCACAACAAAACACCTAAGAGTCTCATAATAAAACTTGAGAAACTTAGTAGTGCAATGATGATTGAATATAAATAATAGTAATTAAAAGGTGGACAATACTAATCCCATCAAAATTAAGTTACTAATGCTAAAATCTTTATAAAACTTTTGATATTAACACAAGTAATTTATTCTATATTCCCTATGTTAAGTTTACAACACATTAAATAAAAAAAATAAAAAACTGTGGAACCTATAAAAAAGTAATGTTAAATGATTAATGTTTTTACTTTAAGAACCTTTTACTCTTCTTCTCCCCCCCCCCCCCCCCCCCCCCCCACCCCTATAAAACATTTATTGGCTAAAAGAGAGGAGCAACTTAATCAACGTTCATGTATAGTGGGCTGGGATTGTAATCACGTCAGATTCAGTTTCGGTTATTGGGCTTGATCATTCGGTTCCTTGGGCTAGGGCCAACCACATTTGTAGGCTTTGGTTGGCTTTTTCTTATTATATATTCACCTAGACATCCTCACAAGGAAAGTGCCATTCGTTGTAGGAGTAGGACTATGTAGCTATACAAATGGGCCTATGTGATAGATATCTGATGTTCTCCAAGATGGATTTTCCCAGTTTTATGGACTCACTGGACGCCATGACAAATATGATATGAGCATGCGTGTATATATCTTCCGTGTACCGATCCACTGAAAAAATAATTATGTAAGTGCTGATTCTACCTCTTTAGATCAAGCCCTCACGACTCCTGAAATATCCCAACGTCATGTAGAAATTAATTTAGGAAAGCAAATCAAATAATATAAAAATATGGGTAAATAAAAATTAGATAACCTAATTAAATGAATTAGGGAAAACCATAGAACATAATTAAATAAATTGGCTTCGTAGGACTAGTAGATAAATTAATATGAAAATTGAGATTAGAGTATTCTATTTTTCCATTTCAAAATACTGAATTGCTCAAATTATATCAAATATCAAATATCAAATTTGAGCCTAAATTCATTATTTCTACTACCTAAATTCCTAAGTATCATTTCCAATCCTAAATTCAAAATTAAATTGCTAAATACTTCAAATTTGCTAAATAACCATCTCAAACAATTAAAAATCCCAAGCTAAGTTACAAATTTATTTATCTAATTCAAAAATCAAATTAGCTAAATTTCACCTTTATTTTCTTACATTTATTATCAAAATCCTAAGCCATCAAATGAAATTACCCAACCCATTAAGTTGTCAAGCCAAATCCATCTAAAAAGACAACCCACCTCTTAACCATAAATTAATTACACAATTAGCACAAACAAAAGCTTAATCAAGTGCTAATTATACCACCCACACATTGACACATGTCCATTATATTCTCTTTACATGCCAACTAAAAAGGTCACAAATAAACCCACTTTTTTTGTCTTTTATTCCCAACCAACCACTAGTGAAACTTAACCATACCTTAACCCTTGGGGACCACAACTAACCTAATCCTCAAGTCAAAACCAAACCCCACTCAAAACCCCACAAAATACCTAAAAGAACACAAGACCAAGGCAATGCCTTTTTCATCAAAATGTCACTCAAATTCCTCTCTATAATATTATCAAAGTTGATCTAAAACCTATTCCAAACCCATGTCAAATTCAAGCAACAATTAAGGGTAATTGCATACCCTTATTTCCTACATTTCATACATTAATCCAACAACATTCTAATCTCTTTATATATGTTAATGTGGGAAAATCAAAGGCTAAAGATCAACAATTAGAGATTGAGAAGCTTCATCAACTCATTCTCGGTAAACATATTTGGTATGCGGGAATGGGTCAGAATGGAAATTGCAATTCCAGATTCCATTTCCCTTTTCAATATTTGAAAGTATTTTTAAAGACTGGAATCATGATTTCTTGGAATCAATGATTCTAACTTCTAGGAGGAATGCGATTCCACTTTTGAGAAGTGAGAATCATGATTCTATTTCATTTGTATTAATGGTTCTTATTTTAATTACATTTTTATCCTACACATATTTAGTATCTATATCTATAGTGAAGGGTATTTTTCACAAATCTTATTAATCATTCTATTTCATTTGATTTTGTAAATGTATCCAAGCATATAAAATTTTATTGTCATTCCTTTGTTCAATCCATACAATTCATTCCTTCGATTTCAATCCATTTTATTTTAGACAATTCCAGCATACCAAACGTGACATTAGAGTATTTATATTGTTTAATAAGTTTTTATTTTAGTTTTGATGGATGAATGTAAATGTAGTGATGAAATTGGTATGTAATTATTGTGAATCTAGATATAATATAGTAGGTAAAATGCATAGATTAACAAATATAAATTAGAAATAGAATCATGCTCTTTATACACCTAATTATGGTTTAATAAATTAAATACCTGGATCTATAAATTGATATTTTAACCATAATATATGGTATGTGGTTGATGTGATTATTAATAATATATGTGTGTGTTAATGTTGATTGCTAATAGATCTTAAATGAGGAATTTAGAAAATAAGCTGGAAATTATGATAAATGGGTATACCATGTGCTAAATAACAAAATCATTATGTAAATGTATGTATGAAACTGATATAATGATATTAATTGTTATGTGATGGAATATGTATAATTTGGGAATTATATTACATGATTATTAAGGCTGGAAGTGTCATTTTGTTTGATTTTGAATAAATTAAATAAAATATCAAATGATTTTATTTTTGCACGAAATTTTGTGAAACGAAGATTTAATAAGTTTATTTTCAAAGTGGAATTTACAAGATCTTTTGTTTAATATTTTTTTTTAGAATTTTTTTCTTGGATCCTACTATCCACGTGTGAACTAATCGGACTCTTGAAAGGCTTGAACTGGTTGATTTTCCTCCACCATTTCTTGTGACACCTAGTCATACCGAAAGCCTAGGATTTTTAGTATCTACATGAATCGAATTGGACCAAACTCCTACAAAAGCAAGGTGAACCGAATGAAAAATGTAACCCTGTGCATGTGATTCCTCTGATCCAACCCTATTTTGAAAATTAATTTTTGTTTAATCTAACTTGATTCATTTAACTAATTATCAAAACCAATTTGATTAATGTATAATTAGTTATAGTTAATTAATTTAGGTATATATTAATTTATTAGGCTATTTGTTAAATTAAAATTGAATATATATAGGTTAATGGGCCAAATTGGGCTAATTAGGGATAATAGGACTTTAGTTATAAAATTTGATAAATGAACAAAGTTTGGGCTTAAATCAGTTTAAATAAATTATTATGGGCCTTAAAATGTAATTTGGACTTAGTTGATGGTTTAGGGCTCCATATGGTTAAATGGGCTAAAATGGAATAATTGTCCCAAATCGAATTACTATAGACTTTTAATTATATAAATGAGTTTAAAATAGGTAATTGTCAATTAAATGGAATTTATAAATATTATGAGCTGTAAATTGAATTAATAAATATTTTAGGATTAAATGGATTAAGATGACATTAAAGCATAAATAGTAAAAATAGGATCATTATGGCTTAAATAATTTAAAATGGGCCAAGATGATGGAAATAAGTTTAATATGACTTGAATAATTTAAAATGGACTTTGAAATAAATTTAGGACCAACTTGGCTAATAAATTGATTATGGGCCTAGACGCTAAATTAGGGTCCGATTTAATTAAATAGCTACAAATGGGCTTTGATAACTAAAATTGACATAAAAAACAACCTTATCCTAATAACTTAATTTCTAGCCAATTAGGCTTATTTACACATAAATAGGCCAAATAAAATCCCATCAAGAAATCCTTAAGCAATTAGGGCCTAAACATATCAAATATAGCTTATATTTAATTTACATTTCATGGACTTAAATTTCATAATAAAGGACACAACACTCTTACTTATATCAATTTTGTCTATTTCTAAAATATTTAAACCTTTATTAATTTTCAAGCATTGAATTACCTAATGGGCTTATGTAACACTTATTAAGCCCATAAGCCCCAAGTACACTTAGTAGGCCTAGTATGATTTAAAAGTCTCGATAGCTTTAATTAAATCTAAATCCATTCTAATTAGGCTTTTACTCAATTATTAGGTCCAATACCCAATGTTACTAAATCGAGCCTAACAAAAATTAAAGACCAATTATACCTAAATTATAATTTATACTCTTAAATGGGCTCGATTACGAATTCCTTAAGACCCATTACCCTAAATATTAAAAGACTTAGTTTAATTCTTATTACACTTAGTTTAAGACCCTTAAAGGGCCAATATCTCTAAATATGAAATTTAATCTTTTGTACTCATGGGTTTAATCTAAACTACTTAAGCCCAACACCCTAAATGAAAATTTAACTCAAAATATCAATTTAAGACCTCATGTTTACAAACATATATAACACCTTACTTTAAGAAATAACAAAACATAATTGAGTAATCAATAGGAATTATATAATTGATTACTTACTCAATACCAATATGAAGTTTTATACATATACTATCGTTTCTAATATATCTTTGTCTACGTTCTTTCTTTTTTAAGTGACAATGGATTCAATGATGATTATTTTGATAGCGAGGGTTATGGTACTGACTTCGAGGGCCCTATTGAAGAGTTTAACGAGTAGTCTCACATTTGACCTATGTTTATGCTTAGAGTGGCCATGTTTATTTTGATATATGTAGGCTTAAAGGGCCTTCTTTTGAGCCTTACCTTTTTATGGTGTTTAGTGTCCTAGCTTGATTTTGTTTTACAAGATATTTAGACTTGTCTTTTATACTTTCAAATACTTTGGTTTTGGGCATCATGAATGCCATGAGATAGTTTTTACGATGCTATTTTATTTGATACTTATATATATACATACATATAGGTTACTCATAGAAGTAATCTTTTGATGAAATTTTTGTAAAACTTTACTTTTTTTGCACTTTAAAATATTTTTAAAACCTAATTGAATGATTTCAAAATCTAAAATTGCATAGCAAATGATCGTGATAAATAAGTTTGTTAACGTAGCCTTTGCATATAATATTAAGTATTATATGTGGTAAAACTGAAGATACCTTAACCCTATTTGGGTCGTGACAGACTCCCATCTACTTGTATTTCGGTAGATCTTTTAATTTTGAATCAATCTCCTCTAGTAAAGGCCTAGAGATCTGTAATATCTTCGTTTATCAGTAATCTATAGCTAGACCAATATGTCTAACTATAATGAAATTGGTATTGCTATGTATTTTGAACTTTTCCTGTAGTTTTTTTTTAATAAGAAAATATGGATTTCATTTAACAAAATAAAATTATATCAATCAAATGAATTACCATAAGAAGGTTGACTAACAAAGAGTTGAGAGTACAACTATCCATCTCATTAAATGAGCACATATCTTTATGCATCATAATGTCTCTCATAGGGGATGTGTCTCTCACCGATCGTATAGGTGAGTAAAATATCCATCCAATTAAATAAGCACATATCTTTAAGCATCATAATGTCTTCCATAAGGGATAAGATCTCCACTAGAAGAATAAAACCCACCCTACAGGTGAGTAAAATAAATTTCATAAAAGAGATGACATAATACCACACATGACATGAAAATAAAAGGAAAACAAAAAACAACAAATATATAAAAATCCATTTATTTTAAAATACTAATATTAAAACAATTTTACAGACCTCAAAGATCTTCACTCAAAGTAGATCTAAAGAGAAGTGATAGTGATGGAATCGTGATATCAATTGCGACGATGGCAAGAATAATGAATAAATAAAACAAGCCTAAGATTGGAAATTGTTGAATGAAAATACTAACATTAGAGATGGATTTGTAGATTTATGATGGTTAAAAAAGCAAAAAACATTTAAAAAAGGGACAACTACTAGGCGGCCTAAGGATCTTTATTCAGGGGGAGAGATGATCTCTACAGTTTAAATGATATTTATAAATTAGAACAATCCAATTCCTATATCACTTCAAATATCACAAGGAATGTGGATGGATATGATGGCTTCTAAGTCATCAAACAAAAACTTAACTCTTTCTAGCGGTTTCTAAGTAATTTTTTGATTTAACTATCTAAGAATAAATACATAATAAGTTACGATATTCTAAATTTCTAGTGATTTAGAGTCTACACTTTTAATTTTTCCTACTTGATATTTGTACCTTCAATTTAAAATTCAATAGCTGGTAGTTTAGTGTTTAAAATTTCTTTGAATTACAACTTAATTAAGAGTACTAACATTAAATTATAAAAAATTTAAAATTAGGCACTTGTGGTGCCATCCATCCCCAATTATATGATATCATTCTTCTTTAAAGTTATTTTTCCTTTTTTTTTTCATCTTCAATCCAACTTGAATTCAAAGGGATATCTTTTCGTTTCTTCTTTTGGCCAGTAAAGGATATCATATTAAACTAAACCATGAAGGGTTAATGGAAGATGATTTAAATTGGGTATTTAGGTAACTCTATTGTTACACTGATTGGGAATTTTAAACAGACCATTGTTTATTCCATATTCCTTGTAAGTTGTACTCGTACCCGTTATCTGCCATACCAACTCTTTTTTTAAAAATCTACCATACCAACTCAACAATGAATATGTTAGGGGAGATTACCTTGGGCAAGATTACCTAGGGCAAGATTTTCTTTCCCATAATATTCTATACTCCAGCTTTGAATGATGCAATAAAAATTTAAAAATAATGACAAAGCAACAACCAAAACGCCCTTTCCGAGAAAGATCATGGGAAATGCTTTAAATTTTTTAAAATTCGTCAAAAGGACAAAAAAAAAAAAGGTGTTTAATTCAATATTATAATCAGAGATATAGGAAGCACTGCTGGCGTTTCATTTGATTATTTACTTTACTCTATCCTGATGTCTTTAAATGACCTAAAAAATTATGAATGGTTTACACAACGTAAAGCACTTTCGTTGTCGAAACTTTTAATCGTCATATTGCACAAGATCTTGCTTGATGCATAGAAAAGGACTTCATCTTTTTATGGCCCCAAGTAAAATAATTAATAATGTATAATTATTAATAATTTTTTTTATGCACAAGTTTCATGAAACAACTATAATTAGTAGTTGTTTAAAATATATATTACTATTTGTATGCCACTCATCCCAACAAATAATCCGCTTATTGAATCTTTTTTGATATCCGGAAATCAAGTCAACTGAGTACACGTCACTCAACTTCAATGCATGTCCATATCTAGAAGAAGCTAGGTTCAATGGAATTAACTATTTTTTTTTTTTACTTTTGATTGACGCATAATAATTAATTCAATTAAATATTATTATAAAAATAATTGATTAATTATGCAGTGGTAAATCGCAAAATAAAGGAAAATAGAAAAGGAAGTTGCTGCTTGCGTAGTTGCGCGTAGAGTTGAAAAGGACAAAAAAAAAAAAAAGGAAAAGTAGGTCTTAGAAACAGAAAACCAAAGAGAAATAAAATTTTAGATAAAAAGATATAAAAATAAAGAAAGAAATTTGCGCTGAATTTAGAAGGTCCCCTTTCGTTTTATTAGAAAGGAAAAAAATTATAGAATTTAATCAAATATATATAACAACAAAATTTTATTATTTTAATCATTTTAATTTTCGCACTTGTCAACTCTTGAAAGAACTTTTAACAAAGCTAATAGAATATATTAATTTATAAAACAAATAATCAAATGAAATATAATTAAATTTTACGGACTGCTCGGCCAAAAAAAAAAAACAATAAATAAATTTTACGGACTGATATCGTACTCTTACAAATTTTTCGAGGATGGCTGTATCTGTACATAGATAAATAAAGGAGCCACTGCATGGATTATAAAATAATAGTTCCGTCTGTGAAAAGGAGACATCGTATGGAAAAATTGCAGACGTAAACTATGGAACAGTTCGTTTAAAAAACATAAAAAAAAAATTCCGAAATGATGAATGGAACGAACTTAAAACTTAGAAGTTGTGGTTCTTAGCTAGAACTGGGCAAAAAAAAAAGGCCCGGGGGGGGAATCCTATTCGCAGTCGGTTTTTTTTTTTTTTTCAATAAGACTGGTTATTTAGTAACTTGGATTTGTATTTAATTATTATATTATTAAAATACATAATGCATATTCATTATTATATTTATTCGAATGATTAAATAATTAACAGGTAATCCATTGATTAGAACATAAAATTCCAGAAAAAAAATCATCAATAGATTACGCAAGGGTTCCAGAGAATAATTGTCCAAGTCTATTTTCACTCAATTTGTCATATATATATATATATATATGTTTTTTTATATCGAATTAAGAAGGGATTTGCTTGTACTGATTATTTTCTTTTATATTATTTTTGCTATACATAATTTGCTTGTAATGAATCATTTTGATGATTTGGTTAAAATATTTATGGACAGTATTTTTATTATGAATTGATCCTACGGCGCATTTGGACTCCTTTGTAGATATTGTCAATCTTAACCATGTAAATATATTTCAGAAAACTAAAATAAAAAAAAAAAAACAAGATTGTTACATTTTGCACTTACAGTTGGGATTTCAGGAGATTAAAACGATATTAGAATACAAAGCGGAAATTTTTTTTTGGAAATCCTATAAATCCATGCGATTCAACCAAATTGATTAGGGATTTAGAGTTACCAACCTTTTCTGTTCGCTAATCCAAGACATACATGAAGAAATCAATGTAGATCTGCACACTTTACACTTTAGTTATTCAAGTTTATGTGCTATCTTTTCGCAAATACCTTCTATTGGTATTCACATGAATTAACATTTTGATACAAGCATTGGTGTGCTAGCTCCTTTCATTTCTCGACTGCCATCTCCCCCGCCCGCACCCACCCCCCCCGGCTTTTTTGTTCTCTCTACTAAAAATTTATTTTCCGATATAAACTCTTGTTTTTAGGGTTTTTTTTTTTTCTTTTTCTTTGTCTTTTTTCCCTCTCTCAACATATTTGCGTATCACAAAAAAGAGAGCACAATATATATTGGAATAAAACATGATTTAAATCAAGTCTTTTCCTCTTCAAGATAGATAACTAAGGTTCATTATTATCTGCTATCTTTTAATTCAAATTTGAATTTTAAAATAAATCTTGTATTCAGAAGGGAACAATATTATCCTATTCTGAATAGGACATTATACTTAAGGCAATATTCAATGAATTTTTTACACTTTTCAAATCCTTAATGTAAATCATGTGTACATGTTAGTTCATTTTTTGTGTGTGACCCTCTATATTCACTTAATCTTTCCAATAAGTCTAAATCTAATTTCTTACCTACATGTAGAGCTGGGCAAATGGGCTTGGCCGGCCGACCCACATCGGCCCGCGGGTTAAACGGGCCGGGGTTATTTTGGCCAGCTTTTAAACGGGCTAATATTTCTCTGCCCGGGCCCAACCCGGGGACTAAACTGGCCAGCACACGGACCAAATAATTTTTTTATTTTTTTATTTTTCTTATATAAAAATTAAAATATTTATATATTTTAAGATTATATATATATATTAAAAATTGATTTCGTTACCATTTTCATTACTTATAAATGAAAACAAGTTTTTAAAATAATTTATTAGATATCATATTATGTTTAAATCAATAAATATGTACTTAAAAAATATTATAATGTTTATGATGCATGTATTAATCTATTTTCTTCCATAATATATCATAAATAATCACAAATATGTTATTATACTATTTTTATTCTTACATTTTTCTTTACTCTTGGCCTGCACGCTAAACGGGCCGGGCCAATTTGGCTCGCATTTAAAAGGGCAAAAAAAAAAAATTCCCCGTGGCCTGCTTTTTTAGCGGGTAAATGGGTTGGCCCACGAGTCACGACCCTTATGTCCAACTCTACCTACAAGTCATAAATGACAGCTAGCAAGACATTGTTACTACCCACGTTAAATGAAGGTCGTCAATCCAATACAATCTAATCTAAAATTTATGTCATAATCATTTTGTTACACAATATCTAAATTGAACATAAGTAATGAATAATATCACCCTTATATTGTTCAATTTTATCTTTTCTCGATCTGTAGATAGACTGATAAAACAAATGATACTATCAATTCATTTATGTACAACCATATATTTCTTATTCTCACTTATCGAGGAGCCCAAAGGTATATCTCTCATAATGAGAGAGACAAATCCCATTTTAGTTATTCATCTCCCTCTGTACGATTTACACTATGCTTAATCACAACGTTTTTATTGTGTCAAATCTTAATATTCCTTATGTTGAAATTCATGGTGATTTCAGGTTTAAGGATTTAGTTACATACTTATTATAAGAATCACTTATTATATTAATCCATGTAGTAATCTGACAGCAGGTCGGTCTAATACTTAGTTCTCAATATGTACATATAAGTTTGATTTTTATCTCCATGTACAAATGTCATATTAGATTTAATTCATTCTTGCCCCCACAATAATGAGCATCTAAATACCTCTTTATTAACAAAACATAAGGATAAAAATATCTAATGATTAGTCAATGACATAATCACTAACACTTCGTATAGGACTACAAATGATTCAAGCCAAGCCGAGTTCTTGAAGGTATGAGTTTGATCTGTTTAAAATTTATCAAGATCAAGCTCGAGCCGAGCTTTTTAACGAGTTTGAAATTTAGGCTTAAGCTTATCTCGTTTAGCTAAACAAGCTTTAGTTCAAGCTCGAGTTCGAGTCAAGCCAAAATTTTTGTTGAGCCTAAAATATAAGTTCGAGCTCAACGACCTAATTTTCATTATTTTCAAACATAAAAATAATATATAATAGTTGCTATAAATATATATATATATAAATATTAAGTAGATATTAATTTTTATTATTTTAATTATATATAATATAACATCAATATAATACTCATAAATCTGTTAACAAGTTTGTTAATGAGCCTATCCATGAGCTTTTTTATGAGCTTAAACAAGTCTGTCGACAAACCGGCTTATAAGTCTAAATTAAAGCTCGAGTTTGGGTCATTTACTCATTGAGTTCAAGCCAAACTAGAAGCAAGGAGAGCTCGAGAGATTAGCTCAATGGTAATCCTACTTACACGATCTTTTGTGCTTTATTTTGAAAACTCTATTCATAAATATGCTGCAAATGTTTATTGGTCTTATAAAAAATCAATTTATTCAAAAACAGGAATCTTTAATGTGCAATAGTTAACTTTTGAAGAAATGCTATTCCTTGCTCCCATGTTATTTTCGTTTTAATATTCAAAGCCTTTTCTATTTCGGGCATCTGATTTTGCTAAGACAAACTTACTGAAGACCAATGTCACCAATATACCTTTCTTGACGAGCACAAAAATCCCAAGAGTTTGGTTGAGAAACTTTACAGTAAAGGTAAATTATACGGAGGAGTCAATTTCAATTTATAGCAATATTAATTCCCATGTTACGAAATTTTTTGAGGGAGAAATTTCCCAAAAAACTTATGAAGATATAGGAAAGCAAAACTTCAAGGAGTCATACAAGAATAACAAATCAATACTATTAGGAGGTGGGAAGAAGACACAGCAGATCTCTTGTAAGCTCTGTTTCATATGCACCATATAATCACTGCAAGTATTGATCAACTGAGAAACCCAAGAAAACTGAACTTCCCAATCATTCTATTTAAATTCATCAATTTGGTGCAATATTTGAGAGCACAAAATAAAAGCAGCAGCATTAGTCACCAGGTTATAAGCTTCCATGGAATCCATCTCTACAATGATTTTAGGATAACCCATTTGCCAAACCACTTGGCCAACAAGGACTGCACACAGTTCTGCTCTAGCAGGAGAGCAACTGCCTAATTTTTTTTTCCTTTTAAATTAGTAACTCATGGACCATAAAATTTTATCATTATATAAATAAAAAATATATATGGTTTATATAAAATTTTACGGTATACTATGGAAGAGAATCAATTCCAATCATTCAATTTAATATATATTTTGGTCATGATCATAATAGTTTGGCGTATGAGTATTACTTTTTTATGGGATGAATTAAGTTCAAAACCTTTTTCCTAAGTTGTATTATACAAATTAGTTTTAAAAAGAAATGAAAAACTAATATATATTTCCATTAGTTGTGACAGAAATATTGAAGAAGAAATTAGCAAAAACAAGATAGCTTACAATTTGGAGAAAAAAAAAAAATGAAGAAAAAGAGGAGCAAAATATGGGTTTCATAAAAGGGAAAGTTATAATTTTTCTTTGAACCGTAATGTTGGAGCGAGTACCTGTTGTATCACGTATCCAATCATATCTTAGTCAGATAATAGATATTAGGTATAAATTTTTGAGGACCTACTTTCACATTTGCAATACAGGTACAATAAATTCACAATCTTATCAGTATGTACCTGAAATCTATACTAAGATTTATATGTACGAGTTCCACGTCACTCTAAACTCATTCTAGAAAAGTTAATTATTAGGAGAAATGCCAAATTTGGTTAATAAATTTTATATGAAAATTTAATTTAATACATGAACTTTGAAGTGATTAATATAATACTTAATTGAAGCTTTTGTACCTATTTTTACTATTCTATTAATATTGTTGCTCTGTTTTCTAATATGTAAGAAACAGCTTCTTAGTATTAAATGGTATCAGAAATGTTAGTAAAAATTCAATGATATATTGATTTTATACGCTTGCAAACAAAATAAATTTTGTTAAAGGGTAGTAAAAATGGTAAGAGTAACACATGTCTACAAACCTTACAAAAGAAAATCACTTAAGCATAATTCACATAATTATTTACCAAAATACAACATAAAATTGCATTTAAGACATGTGGTTTTGGTTTTAATAGCCAAATCAACATGTTAAACATGTGATTTTGAAAGTTTAGTACATTTCAAAATCATATGTCAAATATGTGATTTACCATAAATAGATGGTAAAATTGCATATTTAATATGTGATTTACTATCAATGAAAAATTTCACTGGTTTTGGAAAAAAAAAACACAAAAATCACATATTAACATTTGTGACATTTGTTAAAAAGTTAAAAATCGCATCATATGTATGTGATTTTGTATTAGTAATTTGGTAATTATTTTTGTGTAAATAATTTTTTTAACAAATTGGTAAATTGACAATTTCTTAAAAATAGTCACAAAAAATTTAATTAAGTGTTAAATTAACTACTTTAAGATTTAGATATTAAATTAAATTTTGATGAAAAGTTAAGGTATTAAATTTGAAATTTATCAAACTTATTAACTAATCATATATTATATCCATATTATTTAAGTCGGAGCAATAGGGTTTGGTGTCTTTTTCTATTTTCCATCATTGCCTTAAATTAAAATTGTTTTTTCAATTTCATTAAGACTTAAAAAGATAATTTACGATCTTTTAAATTTTTTGGTAATTTCACTCACACCATTTCTCTTTCTTCTTTCATTTTCTCTCCTACTCACACCATTTTCTATGTTCTCTCACATTTTTCCTCCTGCTACTTCAAAATAATAATCTCTCGTCCTTTTCTCTTTCATTAATGCTCATTCTAACAAAACCTCCCCATCCTTTTTTTCTACTAAAAAAAATTACATTCGAATTTTAATAAATATAATAACTATTTTATTAATTTTTATTACCATAGAAAATTATTATCTAATCTAATACTTTATCTTATTATTTTTTTTTCACACTGATAGTACGGGTGCTTTCGTTGGCTAGTATTATATTATAACTTCAAAATCGGTCCATGTTCTCATCCCACCATTTTCGGCTTGATTAATGCATTAATGCATTGCCAGTTGGAGCAAGGGCAGATGCACCGGCTACATTATTGTCTAGTGTCTACCTGTACCCAAAACTCAAACCCAATCAATGTCATAGATTGTCGATGGATACCTATGACGTTATGGCAAGATGGGGGCATCGCGTAAGCAAGCACATGCCCTGTGTGCTCCAGCTGCTTTTTCGGTGGTCTTATTTGTTTGGCTTTTTGGTTGATTAAGTGCACCTCCTCACATGTCAAACTTCATAATTTTGAATTCGAGCTCTTGACGATCGAGGGGGCGATAAGGGTTCCGGTTTAGGTTTCTTCAAGGACATGAACCATCGGCTTTGGAGTTTTGGGCATGGGGCGGAAAGGATTTAAATCTGGAAAAGCTTTATGATAATCAATAGAGCTCATCAGGATACCAATCATATAAAACTGAATCAAAAGAATTATATCAAATTAAATCAAATTCTAGGATATATTAAATATATTATAGTTTGATTCATGATAAGATTGAAGGGTTGAATCAAACCAAATAGATGTAATCTAAACTAAATTACTTCATATTAAAAAGAAAAAAAGACGTACTAATAAATTTTAGGTTCTATCAACATTTAACCCTATCTTTGATGCCATTCAATATCTAGGTTAACTTTGCTTAGTGCTTCAACTCCTCAACCTTTCTCGTTCTCAACTCTCAATCTCAATTCATTATGATCCCATATGAGAGTCTCATATTTCCACTTGACAATTATACTACCATCTCCTTTATTAAGATGCCATCAACTCACTTATCTTTGATGTCATTCAATCTTCAGTGTCAATTGATCTTGAATGCCACTTCTTTTCAACATTTACCAATAAGGGAAGCGCCAAATTAGTAAACTCACTAAAACGATTCATTTACCGCCCCTTTATAAAACAACCATGAATTTTCAATTTATGTGTTATAAATGTGTTAATGAATTTATGCATGATCATGGAGCATGATGAATATGATTCATGTGTTGTGTAGTGTGTTTAAATATTTATATATTTTAATGTAACTAAATATTGAGTTTATAAATTTATATATGTATAAGTGTATGAAAATTAGTTTGAAACAAGTTAAATATGTTTAATATGTATTTCCACTTTAATAGAAAAATTGGACACAACAAGCCTTAAATGCATTAATTATAGGCAAAAAAACAAGCCCAAACCCATGTCAATTAAAGCTCATTTTTAGGCAACCTCAAAAGTCAATATTTAGATAATTATCAAGTGTAAATTGTGCACAATTCATGTGAAAAATCAGACAAGCCAATGTGACCCAAAAGAGAAGTCAAAAACACCATTTTTGGTCTTCCAAAGCTCACATAACCCAAGTCCAAACGCTTCCTACATTTTTCCTAAGCAAGACCATCATTTTCTTGTGGTAAGACCATAAAGCCAACCCTGAGACTCTAAAGGTATGTGTTTGTTATGTTAAGAACATATTTGATAGTTCAAGATTAAATTAGAATATAAGTCTTTATGTTAAAATGAGTTTTGATGATTTGCATGTGTTTGTTATGTAATGAATGAATAACTTGATAGTATATGAGTGATTATTTGAGCTAAGTAAATGACGAGTAGAGTGGAAGTGAATAAAGTTAGAAATGAGAAGTAGTTCAGAGTAGAATGTATGGGCTAAGTGAGAGTGGATGATGATTAATGATTGAATGATAGAGATGAATGTTTGATGAGGTCGAAATAAAGATTTTGAGTGTTAAAAGAAGTTAGAATGCATGTAGATGAAGGTTTGGTATTGGGAAT
Source organism: Combretum micranthum (assembly GCA_024138025.1). Taxonomy (NCBI): domain Eukaryota; kingdom Viridiplantae; phylum Streptophyta; class Magnoliopsida; order Myrtales; family Combretaceae; genus Combretum; species Combretum micranthum. The sequence continues at coordinate 58,117 of JAMXBD010000049.1, forward strand.
GTGTTGAGAGGAAGTTTGGATAATGAAGAGTTGAGTAAAAGTTATGTTTTGAATAGGGGAGGTTTGCAATTTTTCAAAAAAATTTGTGCTGCAATGTACACAATCCCAACGCCGCCTGCGTAGGGGTCAAAGCTGCCGGCGTATATGGCAACACTGCCGGTGTTGGGAGTATCCACGGGTGTAAACTATCCCCATGGAACTCTTGAAAATTTTAGAAAATTTGAGTTGTAGTCTACACCGGCTCTACACCGGTTCAACACCGTCGGCGTATACCACAACGCTGTCGGCGTTTGGTTGAACGTTGCAAGCTATGGCAAGCGTAGATTTTTTAGTGCAGACTACAACTAACGTCGCCGGAGTGTCCCTTGCAGTTCTCATTTTCAAAAACTTCCTCAAATATTTTTCTAAAGCTTGATATATGATCAATTGGGTATTTGTTGAGTATTGTATGATATTATATGATGTTTAAATGCTATGTTATGATCTTGTGATAATTTATTTGAATTTCTTTGATTGGTTATGTTCGAAACTAGTTGAGTTGTGCTTGAACTAAGTGAGAAATTCAATATTTTCTTTGGACAATGATAGATCCTCACTCGGCTAACCCTCTTAGCTCCCGAGCTAATTCAGGTACGCAGTAACTTGCTTGATTCTTTGTTAGGATAGGCATCCTTTAAAATTACTTTAAATTAAGAAAATTTAATAATTGCCTGAATAGGTGTCTTTTATACCGTTGAATCTGGCTCGGAGAGCGGTGCCCTGCTCAGATTGGGGGCATGGTAGTTTTAAGCGCTTAGACCACCCTTGTCATTTTGAAATGACTTTCATAAGTGGTTTAATGGGTAATTGATAGGATATTCGGTATCAGTATAACACTTGCTTATTCTTGAAATGATGTAATATGATTTAATTTAATGTTTATGGCAACACTTGAATTATGTGATATTATGGATTGAGTTAAGTAAAGTCGAGAAACGGTTAAGAACCCTAAATGAGATCACTTTTTCATTTTGGATAAAATTATCTAGGAGATATGAGTATCTGGGCTACTTATATCAACCTTTTGAGTGTCGTGATTGTTACTCACGTCCCCAGAAATCCCTATTGTTCGGAGCTTGAATACTCCAGTGTTGTTTGGCTAATTAAAGATTAACTAATAATCCAATAACTATTGCATTTGCATTTAGCTTAAGCATGTGTGAATCACTTCGTATTTGTATTCGTTACTTGTGTACTAAGCTTTTGGCTCATATTTTAACAATTTCAAGTGATGATAATATATTAAATTATATAATTATAATTCTCCTTATATAGATTATTTAATTATTCATACATAATTAGAGATTTACTTAATATAAAATAAATGAAAAGAAAATGAACTTTTATGACAACTTATTAATAACTTCTACCATAAGTTGATTTTTTTTTTTTTTTTGTATTGTTACCATACCTTAAAAATAATGACATAAATATTTTTGTCAATGGTAAAACAATGAGAAAAAAGAAATAAAGTCACAAAATATATAATTTGATAAAATTAATTTTCGAATATAAGATTTCATCACTAAATTGTTTTATCATAATATTTTACTTTTATGACAAACATGGTTTCTCATTATTTATATTTTGGCAAATATAATGGACATGGCAAAATATTTATGATATTGTTCTATCTGTTATAACATAAAATTTATATAGAAATTTGCCACTTAATAAATAGTTGATGAATAATTTTTGTCACTATGAAAAAAAAAATGACAAATGGATTTTTCAATATAAATATTATAAAAGAAATTTGTCACTATTAATTTAATGACAATTTTTTTTTGTCACAATTCAAATTTTTTCATTATAAAACATATCAATTAATCATAATTCTCAATCTATTATGACAAAAGACATGCCTATTATGAAAAAAAAAAATTATTGGAACAAATTTTTTTGTCACTATATCATTTTTTAAGACAAAACGACATCATCACTATAAGCATCATTATATTATGACTAAGAATATTTTTGTCACCATATACTTATTACGATAAGCTTATAGTGTCTAAGATAATGACAACCTAAATTTGTCATAATAGGTATTCTGTGAGAAATTTGATATTTATAATGGCAAATCAGTTTATCAAAATAAGTAATATTTCTTGTAGTGATTACTTGTTGGAGGGGACTAAAATAAGTTATGAGCTCTAATCTAGTCATGGCTTGTACTTGACTTTTTAAAATAAGTGACAAAATCTAGATAAGCGAATCCAGGAAGTTTGGATAACTTTAGAAGAATGGACATGATGGGTTTAGAGTAAAGATCATTGTATCTACCTATCTACAATTAATCTTTCTTTCAATGGCTTAATAGTTAGAGAGGCCTTCCATAGGCCTGCACTCAAGAGGAGCCCATGAAAGTGTATCTTGAGGCAGACTTATTTTGTATATTAATTATCCATGCAATTTGTTGAACATTGTTGACAACTAAACTCTATAAAAATTTAAAAACCATTCCTCATTCGATAATCTTTAGAAATTAAAAGAAACGGTATTATATTCCTAGAATACCAATCTAACATATTCAATGTTGTTGCTAATATATTTTGTGGATGATTAAAATTACCTAGAGTTTTGTGGTAGTTAACCTTTATAACCATTACTTTCCATCACTTGTTATGATATATAAATAATAAAATTTAATTGTTGACTTGGTATTTGGACTTCACAAATAGCATGGACTAAGAGCACGTATAATGATAAAAACCTCATTTAGAGCTTTTAAGTGTCAAGTTAGCTCTTTATAAATTTCTCCTCAAGAATCTCTTAATTTTAGTCGAGATACTTTGTTATAGGATCACTAGGTGCCTTTTAATAACTTAATTATTATCAATTCATTTTTCAATTGTTCTATTTTGACATTTGTAAAAAAAAAAAGAAAATAGAAAAATTAAACAAATTTTTTAGTATTTTTCATGTGGAAAGTTTAGAAGAATCTTACTATAATGATAAAGAATTTCAGAAAAAGAAGGTTCTTAATTTCGGGAATTGTGATGAGGACTTTCATTATACATGATGAAAGGATGGTACTATTTTTACAAAATGTGACATAAAATATTTGTATGAATGTCATTCTTACATAGAGAATATGAATTTGAATTCTCCTCTTTATTTATGTTGGAAAAAAAGAAATTAAAATCACAATTTATGAATGAATTGTTGTTTTTGGCATAGGGAAAGGGAACATTAACATGAACAACTCTGTTTGAAATTTATTGAATGTTACAAATAGATGTCCAACAAAAGTTAGGCCTTCTTCATCGTACAGTGTATTTATGGTTGTTGTAGTCGAATGGTCATTTCTTTTTGGTATGTCAGTTGATTTTACAAAAATCTTGATTTGATATTGCAAGCAAAGAGTCGTACAAAATATTCAAAGCAATAGCGGTGCTATGTTCATGTAAAGATTTATTGTGGTGTGTATCAAACTCACACCGTTAAAAACATTAATAATCAATTAGTTAATATTTTGTAATTTTGAGTTTGACTTGGAGTCATGGTGAACAAGTTTAAGTTTTACTTAATTAAACTTATTTCAAATTGATTATCTCAAAAAAATTGTCGTATAAACAATTAAAATATTATAAACATCTAAACTTAATTTGAATATTTAAATTTAATTGAAACTCAATCAGATTCTCAAATTAATCGAATAATAGATTACAAAACTTAAGTTTCATTCGATAAATTAATAGAATAACAAAGACTTGATGTCTTCAACTATATTGATAATTCTAATTTGAATAAATAGGGAATTGATATCAAATAATTTCCTAGTCATTGGCTCATCAACAAAAAGGGTATGAACACCAATGATTTTCTAAATACGTGGCCGAATGAGTAAAAATTATTTTAAAAACTATCCGTTATCTTATCCATGCGATTGCATTGTCTACCCTCATCCCATTCTAGAAGGAATGTTGTAAACGTGAGAATAAGGTTATCAAAAGTTGAGGGCTTTAATCATTATAGCACATCATCGTTATCCATCTGGACATCTCTTGATCTCTCTGTGTGACACGTCTGGACATTATTAGCCAATAGAAATCATGTAAATTGACGTAAAGCATAAGCCAGCACTTAAACGTTAAAGAATTTGGCAATTTAGGAGGAAGGAGTAACCTCCTGCCGACTAGACAAATAATTGACCTAATCCATGCATAACTAGATTTGATCATATCGTGAAATTTAACAAATCTATATGCACGACACGTGATCCATGGCCGGTTAGTACAAGCATACCTATTTAGCCATGTTTTTCTTAACCCTAGCTTTTTAAAACTTATCTACCGACTACACATACGCCAATATAACGCTGATGGCCCAGACGTGAACCCGTCACACACGACAATAAAACATGGGAAAATATCAATCTATGTATTATCATATTAGGTTCATATTCGACGCACCGTCAGTCCGCCGTCCGTTTCATAGGATCCACCTGTTCACGGCGATGAAGAAGGGAGACAAACCATGTTTGTAGCGTTTACTTAAGTCAAAGTCTTTGTGGAAATAAATATTTTCGATACATTATAGAGGTAGAACCTGTAACATGAAATGTCTTTGTCCTCTTAACAGATATTCAGAAGAATCACTTTGTGCATATCCATTTCTTTCCATAGTTCTCGATGGAATTCAGTGAATATTCTGTGCACATTGCACGATGTGCTGTGCTGAGAGGATCACGATAAGTTCATCTAATACTTCAATTTTGGGGCAAAGTTCTATCATTTTGTCATTTTCTTTTAAACGGAATAGGTCCTGTTTGGTTGTTTAATAATTCATATTCATATTCAATTATGATCGTATTACTAAAATTTTTAATATATCAATTACTGACAATTATTATATTTATTTTAAGGATAAGATGATTAACTAGATGATCTCGTTGATAGTACTATAGAAATTTCTCAATTTTGAGTACATATACGTACTTGTATCGTGATAAAATAATTATTATTTGGGGATGTGTTGTAAAGTGATGATGGTATCCTTGCACATTTAGTTTTAATGAACCATTTTCCATTTTGAGTTTTCTTTCTTAATATATAATTTGATTCATAATATTTACAATACATCATTAGTATATGACAAGTGGCACATTTTGATTTGTTCAAATAATTATATTAATATATTACTATAATAAAAGATAAAAAAAAATATAAAATTATAAAAGAATTAGAAAAAAGAGGGAGAAACTGTTAAAAAAAAAAAAAAGGTACAACTAGCCACCCCATTTTAATGAGGGAGGGATGCACCTTTCAGGCCAATGTGACAAGTGAGCCATTGTCTATAACTAAAAGTCGGCCATTCTACCCATTCTCATGTATATTAATTCAGCACTAATTAAGAATTTTTTAAGTAGTTATTCAAAACAATATTAATCACTAATTGGTTCAATTATTGACCATCAAACGTCCATTATGTTGTTGTTCGTGTTTTTTGCCCTTTTTATTCCTTTTCATATGTGGATAATAAAATAGTAGTGTGAAAAGATTGCATTACCATGGAAAATTTTAGTGCAAATCTTTTAATTATGAATGCTAATCATTTATGTCACATCTCAAATTAAAAGGATGGTTAGTTCACCATTTATTTCTACATAGATAGAGATATCTAAAGCTTGACGTTTCCATAGATTTCTATCGAATTGATAATTATTCTATAAGCAAAATGTCCCTACAAGAGTGATGGTGAGTGAGCAAAAACTCGATAAGTACCATATTGCTAGTAATGTGTCCTAGGTCATATGGATTTTATGTCATTTGGATATTTATTATCTTTATATTAAGCATTCCTTTTTATCAAGATTTATTATTGGTCTTTTTACCTTGATAAAATAATTCCATGAGTAAATTTGTTATTCCTTATGTCGTTGAAGTATGTGACTTTAATAGTAAAACCATAAAAGGAAAAAATAACTTTGTTCTAAATTATCCCTAATCGTTCATTATATGGAAAAATAATGAATTAAGATTAGTATGTGGGCTGGATGATGGTCATGTTTTACTGATCATGGATATAAGATATCGTTCCAGCACATAGATACATGTAATAGTACATTGTATTAGAATGACCAATTATGAGAATACTATATGGATCAATATGATAAGTATTTCTTACTACAGTGATTATTTAAGTTCTTTGACCGGATAACACCATGGATCCCTACATAGCAAGCTCCATGTTTTAATTCAGTTCTTTATCATCTTTAATCAAGTGATTAGAAGACTGTTCTTGGATATGGAATAAGTTATGCGAGGAATATGAGTGTTCGTGAAGGAATTTGTCCCTCTCATTAAATTGAGAGAGATATCTTTTGGGCTCCTTGTTGAGTAAGACTGGAGATGCATGGCTGTGCTTAAATGAATTGATAAAGAGTTATCAATATCATTTGTTTAAGCCAGTCAAACTCTAGATTCACGAAATATATGATTAAACAATATAAGTATGTGTTGATCCACACATTATGTTTGATCATAAGATATCACGTGACAAAGGGACTAAATAATTGACTGTTAATAGGTAGAGTCGGATCATCGATCTTCACTTGATTTGGGTAGGCATAATACTTACTAGAGATCAATTATGTCTTGTAGGCCTTAAAATGTGTTTAAGGGCTGCTACTAACATTAAGTGAACATATAGGGTCACATACAAAGAATGAATAAATCGGATCATGGGTTATTTTGAATAACCATATTGGGAATAATTCAATTATTCATTAATCTAAATTAGATTAAGATTAATAAATAATAATTAAAATAAAAATCATATTTTTATATGGTGCATGCCCGTGTTGAATGAAATCAATTAATTAATTAAACCCTAATAAGATTAGGTGAAGGATGACACCCTATAAATAGAACATGATGGTCTCCTCAAAGGATAGATGACATATGTTGTCAACGTTTGAAACCCTAAAAAGAGAGAGAAAAATCGTGACTCTTGGAGACTCATTCTAAATCTTATTTAGAAACGTTCTATATTGCGCTAGGATGTAAGACGGAGGATCCAAATCATATTCATTCGCGTGTGGATACCTTAGAGGATGTTCGTGCCATTGCAATGTCTACAGATCTGCGTCAAGAGATAATTTCGGAACTCATATAAAAGGTAAATTTCGAATCACCTTTTGATTTCTATTTAATTGAAATGCATGGATCCGTTTTGGGAATTTAAGGTTTAAAAAAAAATATAATTCCGCTGCGAAATCCATTGATTCAACCTCTAAATTCCCAACACATATTGTGTTACACACTTATAAATGTTAAATCAATTTAAGTGAATGTAATAAGAAATGTATGTGGGAAAGGCTTTAGGGCATCTAAAAATTTGTAATAACTCAAACTTTTGCTAAAATACCCTAAAAAAATATATACAAATAGAGTACTATTCAAAATAAATCAAAATATGTTATTTTCTGTTATATCCATTGACCTCTTAGCCACTATAGGTAAGGAGCATAATTGGACTTAATACTTTCCTAAAAAATAGTAATTTTTCAGAAGGATTCATCAATAACTAGATTACACTTACCCGAAAAACATGAGGGCACTGACTTAAATAAACATGAGGTAGTCTCCTATCCTAAACAGATCTACTAACTTAAAAGGAAAAGTTAGTTAACTATATAAACTAAGATAAGCTAACTATGGAAGAAAAAGTTCACTCTCTCAACTCTTATTCTATCTAACTGTTGCGCATTCTTATCCACTTATTGACTTAAGTATCAGACTAGCCGTACCAGGAACATCCCAAGTGCCCCTTAACTAGTTTCTATGTTGTAAACTCAAGCCTTACTAGCCTTAGATGCCCACTTAGCTCATTATGGGGTAGATCGTAGTTCCAATGAACTTAAAGAATACTGACTGAACCTAATGCCTACTAGCTAGAATCTGTCTTGTATGCCCATGGATCACCAACCTTTGAAGCCTACTAGTTGGAATCTACTTGGAACACTATCCTTCTCACTATACACACATTCCTCAAAGATTTTTCTCTCATTCATAGGAGTTTAAGAAGAACTTACAATTCTTATGAAACTCAATATAAACCAAATCCTTTAAGAAAGTATAGAAGGCTAAATCTAAATTATCGATTTTAAAGTTGAACAGTAACTTGGACTTGACTTTTTAGGCCAAGCAATAAGGCATAAATAATCAAGTTCGTAAAATTGGGATGACTAGTGAAATTCGACACAGTGCATTTGGAGTAAGGACTGATGGATCGGATTGACCTATCCACTCTCATGAAAAAATCCATCGATAAGAGGGCTCATCTCACCCATTAATAGTTAGTATGATCCAACGGATATCATGAAGACCCAAGTTCTACGAATACCCAAAACTCCTCTTCATTCGAGGAAGGTAGAAATTGAAAGAAACACCATCTTGTTGCCAAAATACTCTTGCAAAAGATCAAGCAAAGCTTAGAATAAACAACACACTACCTCTTATATCAAATAATAGGGCTGGTACTATATAACTCTTCCACCTATCATTAGTGTATTCGAGTTCCTTGAGATTGCTCAATCCTCTTCCATACCTTCTCACTTTTAGTCATTGTTTGTGTGTGCTTTCATATTAACCATCTAAGGCCACATGTATCGTAAGATGCATATTGCTCACATATGACTACTGTTATCAAATTCACCCTACCATAGAAGGTAATAAAAATCATGAACTCTCATGCTGTTAGTAACTTTTTGACGTTTCTTGATAGGAATCACTAATATTGTATCAGACGAATAAAATATCACGAACCATAAGAAGATCATGAAATCCTTATCTATTGCTTTTGGTGAATATCTCATAAATTGATAGTAACAAAATTATATAATTCGGTATGAAATCATAGAATAAAAAACAAAACATAATGAGAAAAATGATGCATTGAATGAGTGTTCCTTAAACCCCATAAAAGAGGGTTCACTTCCTCAGGCATTTTGAGTTTGACTTTTGAAGTTTGCTTGTGAATTTATCTCCTACTGACTGCAGGACCTTAACGAAAAGAATATCTTATAATGAGAATTAGGTGTTATTAACAAGTTACTCATGAGATTAAAATTTATGATTTTGTAGGAATTAACAAAAGCAAATTGTCACAACGAACGGGGCCAAGATAATAAACACCATTTTGATTATCATGTTGAGGTAGACAACCTTAACCTAACATTGTTACAATATGTTAACAGACTATTGTAAGAATGTAATAGTTTTATACATTTGTTGAATTCTTTGACGTTCATATTCCTATGGATCTGAAAACTGATGGGACCTAATAAAGCATTTTTTTTGTGTGTGGAGTATAAATCCATGATCACAATGTAACTTTCAGTTTTGAAAGTGTTTGAGATTTAAGAGAGTGATGGATTTTGGAAAATCAGAGAAAGTATGGCGTTCATCGATTGATAATTTCCTTGCGAACATGGAATCTAAAACTGAAGTGACCATGGGTAATGAAAAAGGATAGGTTTAATGATTTTTTAATCGAATTGATCTGTATGGACAATAGAGGAAGTGGATAATTTACATTTCTCGGGTCCGACAAGTACACAAAATTATGCTCTCTTATAATGACACGTTTTACAATATATTTAGGATAAATTATATCAACATATATCGATATTTGAGGTTTGTTTATTTAAGATATTATTATTTTAAATGGTTAAAAAGAGAAATTAATGTTTCATGGTAAATGCATTTATAGCTCGTTTACTTCATCGTATAGAATAAGAAGAAAATAAAATTTCAATTCAATAAGGATATAACAAAATTGTAATGACAGTTATAATATTTACTTGGTACAAAGGAAAAAAAGTAATTATTAGAGTAAAAATAAAATATCTATAATGCCACTTCAAAATGAGTATAACTGTAGGTGTGATATTTTCAAGATATGGCTATTTATAACAAAAATTAAAAATAAACTATTGAATTACAAATCATAGTAATTATAAGTGTAAAAACATGAGTTGCTATTAATTATTTTTCGCAATAGTTATTTTTTATCAATTGTCATTCTCGTTAATAAACATCATAATAGCAATTTTACGTAGAACGAGAAGAGAAATAGGGATAGTCAGGTAGATCATTATAGTATTTTTGTCCTACTCGATCCATTAAAAACTCTATAGGGTTTTAGTATCGAGTTTAAATCATATAACAAACCCAATGAATATCTAGCAGCCTGGTATTAGAATTTAAAAATAAAAAATAAAAAATAAAAACATTACTAAAGGGATAAGGAAAGGAAAGAAGACATAAACGAGCTATTATTTTTTTTTACCTCTATAGTAATGTTATTTGCTGTCTGTTATGTTTTAATTCCAACATAAGATTTAATTTAACCATGTTTTTAAGATATTATATGGTGACAGAAGTAATATATTTATGTATTAAATGTTGTATAATAAATGTGGTCTGCAACATTTTCTATCAATCTCACATGCATCTTTTCATCTTTTTATTTCTGAATGCATAAGAAACTTGTGTCAAAAGTACTAGTTTTTCTTAAATTTATTATTAAAATTTGATAATAGATTGGAAAAAAAAAAGGATTATAGGGTAATAGGGTTGGGTTCCGGGTTTTAAATCAAGCCCTGTAGGGTTATGGGATTGGGTCTAGATATAGTATCAAAACCCTTATAGTCCGTTTACTTGACATGAATAGTTATTCATTCATTCCTCGTTCGACATAATGCTGATATTACGGTGTTCACTTCAGAGAAATGACGATTCAGAATGAATTGCTATTACATAAAATGATGAATAATAATTCATGTCCCCAACCTGTGAATTTCAATTCAATGATCTATTTTTTAACTTTATCATAAATACTCCTGTCTTGAAAATAATACCTATACAATTATCTTTTTTTTTTTGTAATAAATACATAGAGCATTATAGATATTAACCTTTTACTCTCATATTTACTTGTTTTACTTTTAACACCAATTGAACATTGTAATTGCCATTAAAACCCTATTATATTTTCTTTGAATTGGAATTTCATCCCCCCTTATTCCATTAAGTGAAGTGAACGGGTCATTAGGGTTATAGGGTCAGGTTTGGTAGACCCTATGGGGTAGCAGGTCAAGTTTTGGATTTCGTGTTCATATGATTCGTCTGAAACCCGACCCGGTTACATTCCTAGAGAGAAATTTACATCCCATGTTATTATTAAAATTATTTGAATGACTTTACGAAATGTTAATTCTTTTTTTTTAACCATTTAAAATGTTGATATCTCAAATAATTTTGCCTCTAAATACCGATACCTTTTAGTGTAATTTACCAAATATTTTTATATGAAACTTTACATGTTATATTAATTTTCTTAAAGAATGTTTTATGCTTTAAATTTTTAATGGTCGAGTTTTTATTTTCTGGAATTATTATATGTTACAGTTTATCATAATTTTAACGCTAAAGAGTTAAATAGTTAAGGGTTTTTAGTATTTTAAGGTCTAATTATTTATTAAGCAAAGCTCTAATTACCTAATTCTATATTCTGGCTGTTATAAAATTATGGAGTATCACATTCGACGTATAAGTTTAAAGGAAAGAAAAAATGGAAATGTTAGGAATTTAGTCATCTGTTGTAATTTTGTGTAGATTTGGATGCGATTGTTGAAGTAGGACTAAAATACATGACTTAGATCCCTATGTATAACCCGAGCCATTATGTTTACCCGTTTTCCGTGTCATGTTAAAATTGAAGACTAAATTCCCATGTCTTATGATCAAAGTACTCCATGGCTCATTTCTCTAAATAAAATGTGCTATTTCTGGCATTTCAGATGTAACCTTTCGTATTAGGTGATGTAGATCAGCTTATAACTTATTTCAATAATTAAATCGCAAATCCTTTCACAAGATACGGATCCAACGTGCCTTTGGTGCTAACTTGGCATGTTTTGAAAACATTTTCTTATTTTGTGGGTGCTATTAATAACCCCACATTTTCATATTTTATAGGGGTAATCGGGTAATCCTATTATACAGGATACTCATCTATACTTTACTTTGTCGGATAGGGTCCTGATCGATATTAAGAGCCATAAGGTAGAATATAAGTATAGATTTTCTAGAACCTACTCTTATAGGGTAGGTTATAGACACAAGGTTTTTCATACCTTGTATTCACACTGAATTTGTACTTTAATATATAGACGGTATAGGTTCCAGGATATCCTTTAATTACCTTATTAAATATTTTAAAATAATATCAATATATATTATATAAGTAATGATACCTCCTTTTTTTTTTGCAACCATTTTCGTTTAAGATTATTGTTTGTTGACTATCTTCCAAATATGTTTGAAAAACTTATAATATTTTATTTTGAAAGAACTCATTATTTTTATTTTAGAAGAAGTTCAATTGTATGTATGTACCCCAAGTCATATAGAAATATTGTTTATCTTCTAAGACTTGATTAATACAGGAGTAGTTTCAAAGTTTTTAATTTTGAAATTTACTATAAGTTCTACAATTTTGTTTAATATTACATAAATAGGTTCTATATACATAAATAGATTTGGTATGTTTCAAAATTATGATATTAATAAATTACTTCAAAATCCTTTCCACATCTATTTATAGAAATATATGAAAATAAGCTAGTTTTATATATTACATAAAATCATATCAAATGTTATAAACTTAAAGTTTAAGAAATAAAAAAGAAATATAGGGATGTTGTTAAAAAGTTTACAAATTCTATAAGGTACAGTGTACTTAGTAGTTTTTATAGAGTACATGGCAGGAATGAACTCATGATTATATTATTGGATAGACTGAACCTTAATTTAGTTAACATTGGAATTATTTATTTATTCGCTAGCTTTTATAGTTATATCGCAACTTATATTTTTTTGAGAATTTAATTAATGATTTTACTATGACATTTTGTAAAACTTAATAATTAAGAGTATTTAGTATTTTTCAATGCCACTTGGAAATTAATTATTAATAAAAAACATAGAGTTATTATCTAGATAACTTTTGCTTTTAACAAAAATAAATCATGAGAAATAGAGAGAGAGAGAGAGAGAGAGAGAGAGAATAGGATTTGAACCCATAACTGGATAGATGTAAAAGTAAATACTTGATCACCAAACTATATTTATTCTTATATCTTTGTTTGCTTTTTATATATATATGATAAATAATTTTTTTCTTTTTTTAAAAAAATTATTTTTTCCAAGTCTGAGTAGGTGTTGCAACTTGGCCCCCCTCCTCCTCCTCCTCCCCCTCCTTCTCTCTTCAAGACCCATCTTAGATAAAAGATATAAGGTGACACATAATAGGTTTTGGATACAAAATTTAATACCTTATATTTTATAAAATAAGGTATGAGCTATCCATTTTATACCCGCTTATTCCTATAATAACAATTAAAAGAAAAATTTAACTGGCAACAAAGGAAGCACGTAATCCTACGATCACCATTTATATCACTTGATTAATAGTGGCCACATCACACACTATGAGCTAATAGCAAAAAGAGAAAAAAAAAAAAAAAGGAAAACGAAAAAATAGAGCTAGTAACAATAAAAGGGAGGTGGTGGTTGGTGCAAACGACTCAGGTGGTAATTAGCCACTCTCCATTGGCCTATTGTGACCACAATATTTATTTAAATGACTTTTATTAATTGTAATGTTTTTTTATTATTATTATTACAACGATCGTGAATCGCATGACCTATTTATAAGAGATAAATTACCACAAAAGTTGTCATCATGATGTCGCTGATTAAATATGACAGACCCACTATGATTGCGTAACAAGTGTCCCGAGGAGGTGGCAAGTGGTTAACTTTAGTCTCACTTTATTTTTAACATTCATGTTCATACATCACTCTTCCTTCTAGCGCTCATATGGGAAGAAAAATGGGTATCTCTTTAACATAATAGAACTTGATTACATGTTTTTAAAATATGAGGACATAGCTAATGAAATTTAAAATTTAAAGCTCGGATACAAAAATCTTTGAAATCTCAAGACCCTTGATGTTGATGCTATGCAAGTTTACGAGATTAAACGTTCGACACATAGCTAATGAAATTTAAAATTTTAGAATTCGATTATAAAAAATAACAAAAACAAACAGACAATTGCCACCCATAACCTCCCCTTCTACTGCCAACAAAGTCATGATCATTGCTTCTTACCACCACCTTCCAATGGTGTTACTGAAACGGGTCAAATCGCAATTCTATCACCAGGCTCTTTTGCCCTTTTCCCTTTTCCTTTTTCCATGCTTGTTTTTTTCCCCTCCTCTAATTGTGAAACTTTAAAATTCGTTCATGAAATGACGTCATTTATGTAAAAAGACAAGTGGGACCTTACGTTGTGAAATGACCACCTATACATTTTTCCAACGTAAATTGCAATTTACGCTGCGGTGCAGTTGTTTTCAATGGGGTCAGCCGTTTAGCTTGAAACCATTTTCCACGGCAAACGCATAACTCCACAGGATGAAATGGACGTCACTCCAAATCTAGTGGCCGACGTACGATTGCATTGAGATTTGGGTCTGTTTAGATTGGTAGATTTTTTCTCGGATCATATTTATATTTAATTTACATCTATAATTTATTTGTATTACATTTATTTGGTTAGTTTATGAATAAAATTATTAATTTTTTATTGATATTTATTTTTTGATAAATATTTATTTAAAAATAATAGAAATATGATATAAAAATGATCATATGATAAAACGATGTACGATAACTGCCTTGCTGACGATTTCTATGTGGTGGATCCGATGTTTTCGTGTTTTATGTTTATAATTTAGTTTATCAATTTCTTAATTCTTTAACTGCAAATACTTTTAACCCCAACTTTACTTTTTAAAGTGGAATAGGCCATATTTTAGGAAACTAGCTAATGCATAAATCAATAAGATTAGTTGTTGGCCATAAGATGGAATAATCCCTCACTCCATCATAAACACTCTTAAACATTAGATTCTCTTTGGCAATTTATTTATAACTCAATGAATTTCATATTTATAAAACAAAGTTTCGTTCGTTAATTTTTTAAAATTTTATTTGTGATTATTAGGTTTGACCTAGTTAAACCTAATTAGTGACTAAATCAAACTATAATATCATTATTTATTTTTGTTTGGTTTACAATTTGGTTTGTATATGATCCAAATGACTTGGGGGATCGGCCCGTGGGATTTACTCTAATTGAAATATTTAAACCTAAGCTGAATTGCACGGGTTCTAATTTAAAAAAAAAAAAGTAATATTTTTTAATTCTCAATTCTCTCAACATTTCTATCTAGTATCTATCATGTCAACCTTTCTTATTTTTGTTTTCTCAGAACGACAAAGCATGTGATTACCAGGCAACAAATCCTTTTAGTAGCCCACAATGACTTGAGACAACGAATCGAGTTGTAGACATGATCAGAGTATTAAGATGTATCATGGGAAAATTCAATGATTCGATCCTTTTTTCTTTTTTTAATATTATTGAGTAGCGATTATTTAAAGGCTAAAATTCGTTTTCAATTGTGATACATACCGATTATTATATTTAATTTTATAATTAGATAATTGACAGAGCATAAAAATTTTCCATCTTACAAGAACAAAGTGCTTTCGATCAATTTACTTAAGTCATTCTAGTGTTCTAGAACCTTATTTGAAGGAAATTACTTAGTTATAATAAACTCACAAACGGTTGAATGGTCATTCCTGGAGATGGACCAATTATTTGGCTAACCAAGATGCCAATTTGCTGGATAAACAACGGAATATGAGTTTGTAGCATTGATTTTTGCGGGGAATTAGGCATAATCATTGACCCGAAGCTGATTATAAATATAAAATTGTATAAATTTCAGCGCAATTTTGTCATTGAACGGCAATGACAATGAGGTAACATTTTTTTAATCATGAAAGACAATTAATAGATGAACGAGTTAATAAACCGCTAATGTAAAAGCTTTCACGAAAGACAATATTAGATATATTATTGTCTCGTTACAATTGATTGATTTAGCCCATTTTTAAAGATATAGTACGGCGATCATTCTTTTTAAGTAAAGGTTCAGAAAGTAAATTGCGCAATTTACAAAGTGGTATATCCTTGCAGATTTTATTTTAAGCGGTATCTATATAATTTTTGTACTATAATATTCACGTTCCAATGTTATTTTAGTGGCTAATGCTGAGTCTACGCCCGCCTAAAGGGTTCAAACTTAATAAAAAACAAAGAAACATTCATATCGATACCTCAACTACCGAGAAGGAAGGACTCGCTTACTATTCTAGTTGGAAGTGTGTGTGTCACAACCTGAGTGTTAAGGGCCAAGTGGGAGTATTTGACTTGGATATGAAACCTTGCGAGTAGCATTAGCTGAGTAGTTTGTTCGGGGAGTGAGTTAACCCTAAAGACGGGTTTAGTTTCTCATGAGCAAACTAGTCTGGAGCTAATACAGCTTTCTTTATGAGACCATAGTAGGCTGAAACCAGTTAGAACAATTAAGTCTTCCAAACATATAGAGGACCACGAAAACATCAAGGTGCCGCTCCTAAAGAGGAGGATGGGCTGCCTAATATACATATAAATGATAACGTGGGGAATGATCAGGCACCGCATGGGCACCCCAGGAGAGAACCTCCTATCTCGTGACAAGTGATACCAAAGTCAAGGTTCCAACTGTGGTGATCTGCATAAATGTTACCCAATGCTCTCAATGCATGAGTAGTTCTTATTGTCATTTTTTGCTCGTGTGGATGAAGTTCAAAGAGGGGAATGGCCACCAGAAGAGAACATCGTTTCTAAGGGAAAACTATGCCATAAGTTGAGATTAAAGCAAGAATCTATCCAAATATATGCTAAAGTACTTTGGTGGGCAAACCATTTCGTTGGACAACTCAACAAGAGAATGCCCGTGGAATGAGTGAGAACGAGAGGATGCCTGTGGAAGCTCAAATTGCTAGTCGGATGATCTTATGTAGAGTTGACAACTAGTGGAAAAAGGTTGTGCATCATGAATTTAGGTGGTAGAGAATATCAAGATCCGAGTATTGATGGCCATGTGGGAGTGTTCAGCTCAGGTATGAAATGTTGGCGAGTGTCATTAGTAAGATAGTTTTTCCAGGGTGTGAGTTAACTTTGAATGTAGGTTTAGTCTTTTGGAAACAAGTTAGTCGGGAGCTGATGCCATTCTCTTGATTAGGTCATGACAGGTCGAAACGAATTGGAAGTTGAGCAACACTAAGATTGTGCTCCTAAAGAGAAGGACGGACTCGAAATAAACTAGGTAAACAAGATGAGAGAAGGCTGGCTTGCTAATATGGGGGATGGTCGAGCACTGGACGGACACTCTACGAGGGAAGAACCTCCCATCCCATGACATTTGGATCCTAGAATTATATGAGGGATTAATGTAAAATTGAGCGGAGTAGTTTTGTGTTTAAAATGTCTAGTTTTAAACTTACTACCTTATTATTTATATATTATTTAGTTTGGTTTTTAATATTCGATGTCGGACGAGTACAATTTTCTAGAATCATTTAAGTATATTCAATTAACTCCGTGACTTTTGGATCCTTTTACATCATGGCGAAATTAGATTACGGGGATGGCTTTGATTCTATAATTATTAATTTGAGGTCGATGCGCGTTGATGTAGGAAATCACACTGGAATACATACATAAAATAATATGAAATGTTATTATTGCAATCTGACTTTGCTTTCTCCTTTAAAATAATCGATGGCATTGAATTGGCTTTTTATTTGGCCATTTTGCACTCTTTCTGCCTTTAATCAAATGGCTTTCGAGTTGGTGTGGCAACGTGAATGGCTACGATGCACTCTCTTCAATTGAAAATTATTTAATCACCATCACCGGCGTAATCAGCTGTGGTCACAGTGTATGAAATGTTAGTAAATTCCACTCAGTGGTCGATGTGTTAATCAATTGTCAGGTGTCCTGTAAAATTTCAATCCATACAAGTGTTTTCCTCTTGGAAGGCTAAGCAACTCTATCACGTTAATGCAACTCGGTTTTCATGTGATTAGAAGTATAATCGAAACACACCACTACGTACTGCAAGTTAGCTTGTTATCTATATGGATTCCATTTGATTATAAATCTAGCTCAAGCTCTAGCTATTGAAGAGGCAAATCAATTTGAGTTTGTAGTAAAAAATACCTCATGTGAATAGACTTATATTGATTATGGAAAAATATTGGTAATAATTTTTAGAGTTAATATCTCGAATAGAACCTAAATTTTAGCAAAATATGTAAATAGATATATGAATTTGAAATTTATCAATTCAGTACCTGAAAATTTTTTTAGCGCATGTTAATATTATCTCCATCAAATTGGCTAATATTGTCAACCTACATAGCATCTTTAATCAATATAACAAAGATACAGTTGACGTATAAAAAAAGCTTCTTTAGATATTAAATTCGTTAATTTCAAAATTCATATATTAAATTCATAAATTTCACAATCTATGTACCTATTGCATATTTTGTCAAATTTCATGTACGACATTCACCCTAATTCATAAAAACAAAGGTAATTAGCAAATATTTTTGCTTAGTGATTGGAAAAAAGAAAAAATTATTAATCATTTGTTAACTTGATTATTGACTATTTTAATACTTTTAAAATTTATTAGTAGTAATTATGATGACCTTTGTAATTTAGTAGCATCATTCTAGAACTCTTAAGTGAGAGTGTGTTCTTCTTTCTCATTGTAATGATATTGGAGAAAAGGAAAACAAAAGGGAAATAAACAAACGAAAAAAAAATTATTGTATGCATATTTTGTCCACTCTTGCAAGCATGTTTGGACTAGAGTAATACATGAAAATTTGTCTTTTTCTTTCAATTCATGAGCAGCATCTTCTTTCGTCGTGATAATTATGCTAATAGTTGAGGTATTTGTTTAGCTTTATTTGAGCATCCTGATTCAATCCTTATAGGAACTACGATAACGAAATATTTGGCTTTTTAATAAACCTCTTACATAAGTATGGATTTGTAATTTATCATTACAGAAAATTAATTTTATAGGTAAAATTTTATAATTGAAAATTAGTAAAATAAATTATATTTTTACATATAGAATTAGTAACAATGATTTTTTAGAAGAAATTTATCCTTAAAGATAAATATTTTGTTTTTAATACTATTGATGGTAAAATATAACCTAGGCTTACTCTGTCTTTGGAGCCCAATAACCTTCGCTATCAGTAACTCATGAAAAAAAGAGCCCAGTTCATCTCGGAGAACATAACGCCTCAGCTATATGAGCTGGTGTGAGACTCAACCTCGAGCCCACGCCTTAGAACATCTCTTCGAGCTCATCAGGTTGCTGGTCGATCAGCTCGCCTTCGATCCAACCCGACCTCTTCTCCTCATCTCACGACCTAGTCACATCTCGTGGCCGGAGGGATACCAATAGCTCGACCGTGCTCCACGACACCAAGCCTTCTTATCCGGATATACTTTCGTATCTAGTACAAAACCTTATACTAGGTATCTTGGTATGATGCTAAAACCCGACAAATCCTCCCTTGCCTAAGGCAAGGGGACAAGAGGAACAGAGAGTGAACATGAAAAATAGCATAGAATACATATAGAAAAATAATATATCTGACATTCTGTTTGTACCACCATTACCTTCATCCGCAGACTGACTTGGGCATCGAAATGACCGCACCGAACAACTCCCGGCATCTCTCTAACATATTTTTTGATGTTTGCAGAAGCAATCTTTACTAGCTTAGATTTGGCTTGTTCAACAATATCTCTTTTTTTTTTTTTTTTTTTTTTAGTGTTTCATTCGTACAAACTTGGAATGCCCAGCTGCAATGGGAAAGGAAAAAAATTTTCTATAATATCGTCTTCCTTCCCATATCCACCGAAAATATAGACAAATGGTTTAGCAAATCAACTCTCGTGGGCGCTTCGTCGTCATGCATGAGATAAAATGTACACGTATGGGCAACTGGCTGGAGACTAAGACCGCTGCAAATTTGACTTTTGTCTACTTTGTCTCCATTTATCCAGAAGCTCAACACGGTTTAGCAAATGGTTTGCATTATTTAATGACGATATGTGTTAGATAAAAACACACGTAAGAGAAACATCCAGATCAAACCACATATTTTGGACGGGTCCCAATAAGGATGCTGACGAGGTTGGAGATAAGTCTCTTTGCAGTATATCTATTCTTAATAAATTCATTCAAAACCCTAAAGAGACATATTGCTAGGAGAAGACAATGGCTATAAATACAGCTTGGAGTTTGGACCCACAAGTTCTTAAACTAAGCTTGTATATTCCCATAATTTGAACAAAAAAAAAAGAAAAAGAGATTGTGTATATCTTGTTAAGATATCGAAATTTTTGCTTTCTTTTTGCAATGGTATAGAGGTTTTATCAACATATGGAAAAGTTGTACATTTTTACAACTCTTAAATTCCTCACGTGATAGTTAGAAACTCAATGTTGTTTTGATAGGTGGTTGAAGCAGCTCAATTTAAATTTAATTGTGCTCAACTATAAATAATTTAAATTGTTTCAGTAGATTGTAAGTCGTACTTTGGTTCAATTGAAAAAAAAAAAAAAAATTACATACGAATTATCAAGTTTGTATTCTCGTCAAACAAGTCATAAGTACAAAAATGATTAAAGTAACTCTATTTATTAGTTAAAGAACACATAAAGGATTTTAGTTTCGATACGGTTCTTATACCAAAAAACTCAGATAAGATTGGTCTAAATCGATATAGTTTTAACATCAAGGATTTGGCCTTTCTAATAGGTTTAAGATTCTAGAATCACAAAGTAATTATTTTTAAGCCTTATAGGTTACAATTTTTAACGACATATACCCTCTAAATTTATCATATGTCCTATAAATATAGTGTTTACCATGTTAAAGACTATTAACATGACATCCACAGCACATTCTCGTTAGTAAGGAGAGGCCCTACATTATATAACAACCTTAAACACTTAACTTGAATAATTCCACAACATTAGAATAATTTCATTAAGTAATAGTAATGATCCTCAAACATCACTAATCAACCAAATCGACACATCTAAGTATCTATAACTTTCTATGACATCATAATAGTCTTTTGAGGAAAAAAAAATGCAATACTAATTAATCAAATCTCAAATAGTTAAAAGTATTGATAACGGAATCATCCTTGACTCCATTTCACAAATCCTATCCATAACTAGGAACAATAATGGCATTGATTACGTCCAAGAAGTCTACATCGACAACAAACTAGAAGTCATTCATAGGAACAAACTCTAGAGTTTCTCTTGTCCGCCAATCGCCAATTCTAAAATCCAAGTTCTTAACAACTCTCGCATTGGAACCTTTTTTTTTTTTTTTGGAGTTATTGTCTTAAGTCGGGCTTTTTTCCCTCTATCCACGTTTTAATTTTATAGGCAACCTCCATTGAAATGAAAAAGGGCAAGACCCCCACGTTTACTACCGCATTCTTCTTTTCAACCAACTTGGTTCCTATATATATCGTCCATACGCTTCTCATAGTTTTGAGATTTCATGGTATAAAGGAGATGAAAAGTGTTGAATTGACTCGTCTACTCTTCCTATGATATGTCATCCGCCATTAGAACAATCAAAGATTTCTCCTTTGAGCACTCCTTGGAATAATGAGGCTCACTTGAAATGTATCACTTCAACCGTCAAAGTTTCTTCTTTTCTATTAGCTTGTGTTTCATCTTGACCTTTCTTTTCTTTTCCTTTTCTTTTTTTTTGAGCCGAAGCCCTAATTTCCTCTATTTTTCTTTCTTTCCCTCATCACTAGTCACTTACGATCTCGATTCCCACTTTTGAAGATGTTGGTCCTAGCTAAGAAATCAAGAGGGGAGGTGAATTGATTGCAAATCGAAATTTTTTAAGATGTAAACCATTTTACTAAAAAACCCCCCTTCAAGTTTACTTAGTTTAATGAGTTGATAACTCTTAAGAAACAAACAAATAAGAGATCAAAGTAACGTGCGATAAAGGAAATGATGCCCAGGATTTATTGACATTTCTTTTTGTGAGTCAATCATTTCTTCCTTCTGTACTACTGGGGACTTGCTATTCTACAATGGTTCATACTAATCCAATAAAAAAAAGTAAGAGATTACAGTCACCTATCAATCTTACTTTATCTCATTAGCCTCACACACTCGACTAACACATATTTAACTCAAGTTAACTCTCAAAATAGTATGTGTAATCCTTCACCATCACTCAATTTAACTCTCAAGTAGAATGTAAAATTCTTTAAAGTGAGTTACAATGAAAACTCTCATGTTTAAGCTCGAATATAGTAAGAAATGATTAAATTCAAAGCTTCTGATTGACCCTCTAACAATTGTTCTAATAGTTGTATTATGTAGAATTTAGCTTTGAATTTTTGAACTCCAAGTTGCCTTATATCTCCATAATGACAGCTCTAAATTGAAAAGATGATTATAAGAGATTTTCTACTTGAATAATCTAATAAACTATTGATGTTGATCCTTAGATTGATTTAAGGAAAATGTTCCCTAATTTGTAGTGATTTGAAAAGTCATCCACATTGACACCTTTTTTGCAACTACTGGATAAATATTGATTGTGATGATGTGGATTTGTTTCATGTAAATCTCATGAAGTCTTCCATTAAATTTAAAAAAGATACAAACTTTATGTTGGTTTAGAAGATTTTGGTTGTGGAAAGATTCATCCTTATTCATTCCTTGAGATAAATAATTGAATATCATTCTTTGACACTTTGATCACACCTTGGAGCTTCATATTATTTAAATATCTTCAGCTGCTTTTGAAAAAACTTCCATAAAATTGAATTTCTGAACTTTCATGAAAATCTTGAATTCGTAATATTGTATAAATATCCAACTCATAAGATATCTATGGATTTAGTCCAACTTAGAGGAACATATTATATATATTACCCAAATAAATCTAATAAGTGGAGATGGGTCTTCATAATATGAATTAACCAAACAAAAAATGAGAATCAACGGTTTCTGCAAAATTAGTTTTTTTTGCAACATTTGGTCTTTACTGTTTGTACGTCAACAGAGATTCTAATAATTCTTTTGACGAAGTTCTTTATCAATCTTTTGACAAAAATTCTAATTATCTTATCTTTCTATTCTTTATAAAAGTTTGTTTAATTCTATTCATCATAGAATTTGTACACTTAATAGCTTTGTTAGAACACCTTTTAACTCTATAATCTTTTGTCATCATCAAAACTTAATTAAGAGAAGTTAACAAAAGATATGCTAGATACTTAGCAATTGCTATTGTCTTGGAGACATTTTCTACCCATGCCTTCTTAACTCTAATCCAGCCTAAGGTTTTACCCTTCTTATCTTGAAACCTAAGGAGAGAGTGTCATTCAAGCCAAGGTTCAGTATCTTTGACATAAGCTTAAGAATAGTTTTACCCTTCTTATCTAGAAACCTAAGGAGAGAGTGTCATTCAAGCCAAGGTTTGGTATCTTTGACATAAGCTTAAATTCTTATATATGTATTGCTCAACATTGCTTTTTTGGATAAGGTATCCAAATCTAATCTTAGCCTCTCCTTTTACATTTTGCGATAAAAATTGGTCATAAATTTTTGCACAAAAATCTATCTAAGAGGTAAGCTTTATTGGCTCTTCTCCTCTAGTAGGCCATAACCAAATCTGTTGATATGTGGTTGCAATAAGGGTGTTCATTAAAATGAATTGAAAAGTGAAATGCAAAATGCATGCTTCTATAATTGAAGTCAATTCATAATTCTTTTCTCTTTATTTTTTCCCCAGGGCTAGAATCAAACCAAAATGCTTCTAACTTAAAGGAATGAAAAAAAAAAATATAAAAAGAAGAAGTGATGATGAATTTTCTTTCCTCCTTATTTCATATTAGCTAAGGTATTTGAACTTTTAAAATGGAGTAGAGAGTAGAAAATAAAATTAAATACTTGACGTTGAATGGGGATCTTAGATGGTGGATGGTATATAAGACCTTTTTTCATTGACTATTTGAACCTTAGTATTTTACTTTTGGTCTTATAATTTTATCTGCTAATATTTTCATGGAAACTAAAGCCTATTGATTTTTATTTTTATAATCAACTATTAGTATCTTGCATTGCAAATTAGCATTGCATTAAGCAATGAAGAGAAACCAAGCAAACTAATAAATTAGTATTTGTTGTTTTTAATTTATCATTTTCCTTACTTTCTTAGTATTAAATATTTATAAACTAGTAGGTTTATAAAATAAATTTAAGTAGTAAAATTATTATCTATGATTAATTTTTTTTGTCATATATGTATATACAATTATAATCCAAATGTTAAATTTTCTTCAAACTGGAAATTGTACAAGCAAAAATTAGAGTAATAGATGTGCATTTCCATAATGAAATGTGATTAAAACAAACAAGCCACTACAAGGAACCTTACTTTTAGAGACATAATTTTTGTAACAAAAAATGGATAAAACAAGTTGTAATTCTACAAATAGAATCACCGACGATGGTTTTTACAATGAAAATTTGCGTTTAGTTACAGAATTTCTATCTCTAAAGACTAATTTTCTTGTAATAAGTTTTTGAAAGCCATATGAACTATGCTGTCTCAATTTAACTGGCCGTTTGCTTCTGTAGTCTCATCCTTATTAAGGAATCATAGAATTTCCATTAAAGAATTTATGATATATATCCATACATACATACATACATACATACATACATACATACATACATATATATGTATAATGCAAGCATTTTAACAAGTTATTTTAGCAGTCTAAGAAGAAGCTGGTTGAGAAATTTTTCTTTACATGCTCAAGAGTCAAGAATGACATCTTTATAATTACAATACGTTTATGGTATTTTTATTTGTCTTAGTTTTTAGACTAACAACAAATACAATTGCCTCATCAATGACATTTCAATAGCTGTTCTTATATAGATATATATATATATATATATACAACATATATATATACATGTATTTTTATCCATTACCATCAAGAAAAGGAATTCTAAACTTAATTTACCTTATATGAGAGATCGGTGTTTTTTTTTTTTTTTTTTTGAACTTGGAAGATCGGTGTTGATGCCATCGAACTATATTCTATATTTTCAATGATAAAAAATGTCAAGTTGGATCCTCTAGGATTCGAGTCATTATTCCATCTAGCTTTAGATTCAAAATAGTATTAACATCTAACTTTTCAGCTTTTAGTGCTTAAGCCCTCTTCTACACCGTGATTGGGGTGAAGGAGAAAAATTGCAAGAAGAAAAATGAGAACAAAAGAAAATAGAGGAAAAATATTTATTTGAATAGGATGAATATTAGAATAACTTGTTAAAATACCACAATATTCTTAAAATCTGAAAGATTTTTTCACCATAAGAATATTTAAGTTATCTAGCGTATATTTCTTCTAAATTTCCCCGTTTTGGAGAGTGATTTTTTTTTCCTCTTTTGGGATCCATGGGAAAATTTGTATAAAAATTCTATTCTTTCACCTTTTCCTTTTTCAATTATACACTAAAAAGAATCATTTTCACTCCAATTCCTTCTCATTCCCTTTCTTTCCATCAATCGAGACCTAGTAATAGTAGAAGTATGCAATTGGGTTAAGGGCACCACATTTTGGCTCATAGGTTAAACGAGTCAGTCCACTAACCTAACCCATTTAAGTTATTTATACATCTTTGTGAGTTAAATGAGCTAATTTGACTTGTTTAACCAATTTATGCTAATTGGACAAGATATATATATATATATATATAAACAAGAATTAAATTGGTTTATACATGTGTGTGTGTATCAATGTTTAATTTTATTACTATTTTAATTACTCAAAAACAAGATCAATTTTTTAAAATTAATTTATTGGATATAATATTTTATTTTAAAACAAAATTATTTCTTTAAAGAATGTTATGATATATTTGCATCATAACATCCTCTTGCATTACTAATAACACGTAACTTTAAACTCAAACATAAAACAATACTATATTAGTAGCCATTTTTCCTACACTTTCTTTTTTCTCTTTCTTTTTTTTTTTTTTACAAGTGGGAAAGGTGAGATAACCGTATAACCCATCGACTAGCCCACTTTGGCTCATTAGTAAAACAGACCAAGTATAGTTGACTCACTTTCAAATAGATTGAAAAGTTACTCCTAACCTATTTTAAAAATGAGTTAAATAGGTCAATTTGTGAACCATGACCACTCAATTGGGTGAAATAGAAAACGAATTTTAATCTATAAATTTATTTTTTAAATACTATTATGAGTAATCAATAGTTAAAAGTACAAAAAACAATATTATAATGATATCATTAAATGAAGCAATTTTAATATTAATTTATAAACAAAAAAAGGACAAAGCAAATATAGAGTTCAAAAGTTTCTTAGGAATATCCTTAGATCCGGAATTGTGGTAGACTTTTACTTTCATTGTCATTGACGTTGACTTTGTCTTCTTTCCATTATTCTTGTTTCATATTATAACCTTTATTTCATCTTATTGGCCGAAAGATAGGAAGTTCAGTAATTACGTATTTTTAACCCCATCCTTTATTATGTCTTATATAAAAATCATTGTGATTCTAATTTTTTTAGGTAAATTATATTGAAAGGTCCCAATATTTAAAAGTAAGTTTTTTTAAGATCTAAATATTTTGAATAGTTCAAAAGAAGTCCTAAGTTTAGAGAAGTAGATCAATTGAAGTTTCTATTAACACATGTCACAGCGTGTCAGTATTTTTAAATATTTCTCTTATTTGCACATATTGATGGAGATTTTAATTGACCAACTTCTATAAACGTTCTGTAATACCCCTCAAATATAGATGTTGAAACTCTAATCATAGAGGCATTTTTTCAGTGTAATGGCTTAGAGTTTTGTTAGAACTCCAAGTTAAGCGTGCTCTGTGTGGAGCAATCCCTGATAGTGACCATGATTAGTGACCCTAGGAAGTGCTGGCACCAAAAGGACAAAACCGTGCGGTGTATGGCCAAAGCGAACAATACTTTAATAGGTAGAGTTTCAAGTCGTTACACAGTGCCTCTGGAAGGGCCAGTGTACCTGGCATTATGATCCCTGCCCAAGATAGCCTGAGGGCCTAGGGGCGCCCCCTTCGTTGTGGTGGAACCTGAGGTGGCAGGTCGTGACAAATGGTATTAAAAACAGTGGTTCTGGACTTGTGCAACGAAATTAATGGGGATGTCAGTTCCATAAATGAGGCATATATAATACCCCTAAAATAGAAATGGTGGAACTCTAATCACAAAGGCGCTTTTTCAGTGTAATAGCTTGGAGTTTGTTTTAGAACTCCAAAGTTAAGCATGCTATGGGCAGAGTAATCTCAGGATGGGTGACCTTTGGGAAGTGCTGGCACAAAAAGAATAAAATTGTGTGGTGTGTAGGCAAAGTGGACGATACCTCGGTGGATAGAGTTCCGAGTCGTTATACAATATCTTTGGTGTTCTGGTTGTGCCTAAAGGTGCGCTGGGAGGATCAGTATACTTGGCATCACGATCCCTCCCTAAGGTGGCATGAGGGCCTAAGGACGCCCCCTCCGTTACGGTGGAGCCTGAGGTAGCAGGTCGTAACACATTCGAACATCTTTTGAACTGCATAAATCATTGTGATTTCAAATAAATGTACCTTTAAATGTTAAGACCTTCCAGTAGAATTTGTCCTAATTTTTCTATATTACACACCTAACCTTGGAGTGTTGTGAAAAATATTTACTCCATCTCCATCGATTAAAAAAAAAAAAAAGAAAGAAAAAAAAAAATGCAAGGGCACCGTCCATAAATTAACCGTTTAACTAGTTTATAATCATTTTCTGCTTTGCCGTTGAGGTATACTCTGCCTTCATAAAATGAATGAAGAGCCTGCCGCACCCCCAGAGCATGTAATAATTCTATTTCAGATTTACAGGAATCAATATTAGTTACACGACTATCTATTTTTCAATTAAAAATTCACTTAAAAATAATTTTAGCATATTGTCAAGGACATGAGAAAGACATTTTTAACCGTTTAAAATGTAGAAAATTAACAGAATAAAAGATAAAGGATTAGTAAATGATGGAAATTTCAAATAGAAAAGCTAAAATTGAATGACTCAAATAAAAAAATTAATTAAAGTAGAAAGTCAATTTTTTTTTTGTGTATTCGTATTAATTAAAAAGCAGTATAAAAATATCTACATTTAGAATTTCAATTTGAGTTAATTAGAAAATAACTAGGGCAACTAGATATAAATTCAGAAGGCAGGAAGGGCTTTTAAGTTTTATTCAGTGACATAACGTCTTGTATTAATGAAAACAAAGCTGAACGAATAGTGAACTAAGCAAGGCTATATTTATGTGAAAAAGAACTCAGTACTCCCAATGTGGCACATATAACATTTAATAATAAGTAAAAATAAATAAGAATTTTATAAACTTATTATCATATTAAGAATCTTGTTACATGTGATAATATATGTCCCTGTGCGTTGAAATTTTATTTATTCATATTTTGACACTGAACTTTAGATCACTGATACAAAACAAAGGTAAAAAAGACCCATTTATATTAATACCTGCCATATAAGATGAACACTGATCGATATTAATGTTATTTTGATAAAAACTGTTGATAAGGGCAAATAAGCTAAGTCGACTTTATAAAGGCTCAGATTTGATCTATTTAAAACTTATCAAGTTTGAGTTGAACATTTTATTAAGTGTAAGATTTAGGCTCGAACTCGGCTTATTTGACTTGTTTATGAATCGAGCTTGATTCAAGCTTTTCATTGAGCCCACCGAGCTTTTATTGAGCCAGATATTTAAGCTTGAGATCGATTCGTTTAGATAGACTGTTTTTGATTTATTTTCAAAACCTAAAAATAGTAGTAACGTGTCGCTATAAATAAATATACATAAAATATCTAATAGAAATAAGTTCTCATTGTATTAATTATATATAATATATCATTCATATAAAACTTATAAATTTCCCATCAAACTTATTAGTAAGCACATTAGCAAGCTTACTCGTGAGCCTATTCATGAGCCTAGTGAAAGGTCTCGCTTACATTATATTATTATTATTATTATTATATTATCAATTAAAAAAGAGGAGTGACCGAGAAAAACAAGCTGAATTCATTAAAATTCCAACCAATCTTCAATGAGAAAAACAAGCTGGCATTGAAAAGGAGCCAGAAGTTCCCAATTGGTTTTGAACCAACATTAAATGCAACCAATTGCCAATAAATAGGCATTTGTTGCAAGTATAAAAGGAAAGCCCTGTGTGTGTTTTATGTGTGAGTAATGTAGTGAAATCCAAAGTAAAATGTGCTTTGAAAAAAAAATTTAGAGAGAGATATAATTTTAAAGAGTGATAAAATAGTAAGGATATTTTAGGGTGTTTGGAAAACACTTGTATACTACTATTTTAGATTTATCTCAATTATTTGTATTGTATCTCTAGAATATTTTTCTAGAAGAGTTTCTCTCTTATAAGCCTATTACTTGTATAATGGAAGAAATTTTCAGAGCTGGTCCTGTGGACGTAGCCTAAATTTAAGGGTGAACCACATTAAATTTTCTCGTGCCATTTATTTTTATTTTTTATTTTAATTGCTTCAATCGTATTTTATTTATCAGTTATTCGCCTCTTATTTTATCATTTTTGTTGTGCGCTGATCCCAACAATTGGTATCAGAACTTTATTTTGTGGATCCTTCACATAAAAAATAAGTTAGACTATTATTCATTCATTTAAATCATGGAGGTGAAGATGAGCAAAATGATCAATTTAAACGGCACAAATTATCATATATAGAGAAGCAAGATGAAAGATCTTTTGTTCATGACAAAGATGCATTTGCCGGTGTTTGGTACTATTAAACCTGAAGACAAGACAGACGAGGAATGAGAGTTTGAGCATGAGCAAGTTTGCAGTTTTATTCGACAATTTGTTAAAGACAATGTGTATAATAACATTTGTAATGAAACTCATGCAAGGACTTTGTGGAATAAATTAGAGGAGTTGTATGCCTCTAAAATCGGCAACAATAAATTATTTTACTTGACAAAGCTACTCCAGATGAGCATCGGGAAGGAACATCGATGACAGATCACTTGAATGATTTTCAAGGGATCGGGAGCAATTTTCAAGAATGTGTATAAATTTTGACAACAAGACTTGCTCTTTTAATTCTAGCCTCCTTACCTGAGTCATGGGAGACATTAAAGATTTCACTTACAAATTCTGCACCAAATGGCATAATAAATATGGAATTTTTCAAAAGTGGTCTTGAATGAAGAAATGAGATGAAAACACAAAGGTCTTCTTCATCACAAGAAAAAGTCTCTGTTGCAGAATCCAGGGGAAGGAGTAAATCTAGAGGTCCAAGGACCAGGGACAAAAGTAAAGGAAAGTTAAATAAATATGCCAATATTGAATGCCATCATTACAAGAAAAATGGCCATATAAAGAAGTTTTACCGAAAATTTAAGCAAGATCAAAAGAATAACAAAGGTAAAGAATAGAGGAAAGATGACAATAGTGATGATGAATAGGCGAATGTTGTTGACGAGTTCAATCTTATCTATGATGATGCTGATATAGTCAATTTGTAGTCTATGAAACAAATTGGGTGATTGATAGTGGTTCTACCATTCATGCTACATCTCGAAGAGAATTCTTCTCATCCTATACGCCAGGTAATTTTGGTGTGGTGAGAATAAAAAATGAGAAATTTTCTAAAATTACAGGTAAAGAAGATGTTTGTTTAGAGTTAGAGAATGGTATGTGATTAATGCTAAAGGATGTTAGCATATTCCATATATGCGTTTAAATTTGATTTCAACAAGCAGGCTGGATGATGAAGCTTTCTGCAATACCTTCTTTGATGGAAAATGAAAGCTTACCAAAAGTTCTTTGGAAGTATCTAGAGGAAAGAAGGATTCTAGATTGTATTTTATGAAAACAAAAGGCTCTCCCAAGATGCTGTGAATGCAGTGGAGAATGATAATATAGTTAAGCTTTGGCACAAACGTTTCGGTCATATGAGTGAGAAAAGTATGACCCATTTAGCTAAGAAGAATGTGTTACATGGATTGGATCAAATTCATTTAAAGAAGTGTGCTGATTTTTTGGAATGAAAGCAAAATAGAGTCATTTGAAAAAGTTCCCTTCCTTCTAGAATGAAGAATGTACTGGATTTGGTACATTCAGATTTGTGTAGGCCAATGTCAAAGGCACTTGGTGGTACTCAATATTTTGTGACTTTCATTTATGATCATTCTAGGAAAAAATTGGGTGTACCTTTTGGAGTCTAAAGATCAAGTATTAGACGTTTTTAAGCAATTTATTTCTCTAGTTGAGAGGAAAACCGGCAAGAAGCTGAAGTGCATCCGAACAACAATGGTGGAGAGTACATTGGGCCATTTCATGCTTTCTGTAAAGAGTATAGTATTCGACATCAAACAACACCTTCAAAGACATCGTAATTAAATGGATTAGCAAAGAGGATTAATAAAACTCTGATGGAGAGAGTTAGATGTTTGTTCTCACATGCAAAGTTGACAAAGATGTTTTGAGGTGAGGATATATTGACAGCAGTTCATATATTGAATCTTTCACCATGTGTCCCTCTACAGTTTGATACGCTTCAGAGAGCATGGTTAGGAAAGGATGTTTGGTTGTAAAGTCTTTATGCATGTTCCAAAAGATGAGAGGTCAAAGCTTGATGTCAAGACACAAGAGTATGTGTTTATTGACTATGGTCAAGATCAGTTTGGCTATAGGTTTTATGATCCAATACAAAAGAAGCTTGTGAGAAGCCGTGATGTACTGTCTATTTAAGATGGGACCATCGAAGATATAGAGAAGGCTCAAAAGAATGATTTTAGGTCTAATAGTAGTACAATAGACCTAGAGATTATACCTCCAACAATGGTGCCAAGAAGGGTTGAAGATGAAGTACATAATGACCAACTTAAGATAGGTGATGCAGATGCTGCACTTGGTTTTCATCAGATGATTCTGATGATGATGGTGTTCATGATCAATCACCATCTCCAACGGATTCGCCAAAATTAAAGAGATCTACCAAAGTTAGACAACCCTCTACTAGATATCCAACAAATCAGTATGTGTTATAAACTATGGGAGAACTAGAACACTTTGAAGAAGCAATGGATGATGCACAAAAAGAAAAGGATTTAGCCTATGCAAGATGAAATGAGATCCTTGCATAAGAATGAAACTTTTGAGCTGGTGAAGTTACCAAATGGTAAGAGGGCTTTGATAAATATGTGGTTGTTTATGATAAAGCATGAAGAACATAGTCCCCAACCAAGATTCAAAGCCAAATTAGTTGTTAAAGGATTTAGCCAAAGGAAAGGAATTGACTTTGATGAGATATTGTCACCGGTTGTGAAAATAACATCCATTTGAACAGTGTTAGGGTTAGCAGCAAGCCTTAATCTGGAGATCGAGCAGATAGATGTGAAGACTGCCTTCCTTCATGGTGATTTGAAGGAAGAAATATACATAGAGTAGCCAGAGGGTTTCGTGGTAAAAGGAAAAGAGGATTATGTTTGTGACTCGAAGAAAAGTCTGTACGACTTGAAACAGATACCAAGATAGTGGTATAAGAAGTTTGGGTCAATTATGAGGGAGTAGGGCTACAAGAAGACTACTTTACATCACTGTGTATTTGTGCAGAAATTCTCTTATGATGATTTTATTATTTTATTGCTTTATGTAGATGATTTGTGATTGTTGGCCATAATATTTCTAGAATCAATTGCTTGAAGAAGCAGTTGAGCAAGTTTTTTGCTATGAAAGACTTGGGGCTAGTAAGATAGATTATTGGCATGAAGATAACCAGAGACAGGGATGCCAAGAAATTATGGTTGTCATAGGAGAAGTACATTGAGAAAGTACTTCAAGGATTTAATATGGACAAAGCTAAAGTGATTTGTTGTCCTTGCTAATCACTTTAGGCTGGGTTCCAAGCAGTGTCCTTCTATTGAGAAAGAGAAAGAGGAGATGAACAGGGTTCCGTATGTTTCAGCAGTTGAAAGTTTAATGTATGTCATGGTATGTACACGACCAGATATTGCTCACTCAGTTCTAGTAGTGAGTCGATTCCTTTTAAATCCTGGAAAGGAACACTAGACTATAGTAAAATGGATTTTTAGATATCTTCATGGTACCTCCTAAATGTGTTTGTGTTTTGGAGATGAAAAACCTGTCTTGGTTGGATACACAGATGTTGATATGGCTAGTGATGTTGATTCAAGAAAGTCTACATCAAGATACTTGATTTTATTTGCGGGGAGAGTTGTGTCATAGTCATGATTACAAAAATGTGTTGCTCTCTCGACAACTGAAACTAAGTTTATTGCAGCAACTGAGGCTTGTAAAGAGTTACTATGGATAAAAAAGTTCTTAAATGAACTTGGTTTCCATCAAGAAAAGTATAAGTTATTTTGTGACAATCAAAGTGCAATTCATCTTGGAAAGAATTCCTCATTTCATTATAGATCAAAACATATTGATGTAAGATACTATTGGATCAGAGATGTATTGGAGAAAAAGCTACTGCAGCTTGAAAAGATTCATACTGATGAAAATGGATAAGACATGTTGACCAATGTTCTTTCAAGAGACAAGTTTGAATACTATCGAATAACAGTAGGATTGGTGGAGCTTGTCATGTAATCAAAAAGGAGAATTGAAAGGTCCCGCTTACATTACGGGATTATTATTATTATTATTATTAAAAAAAAATAGAGGAGTGACCGGGAAAACAAGTTGAATTCATTAAAATTCCAACCAATCTTCAATGAGAAAAAAAGATGGCATTCAAAAAGAGCTAGGAAGTCCCTAATTGATTTTTAACCAGCATTAAATGCCACTAATTGCCAATAAATAGGCATTTGTTACAAGTATAAAAGGAAAGGCTGTGTGTGTTTTATGTGCGAGTTATGTAGTGAAATCCAAAGCAAAGTTTACTTTAAAGAAAAAAATAATTTAGAGAGAGATATAATTTTAGAGAGTGATAAAACAGGAGGATATT
The DNA here is from genome assembly GCA_024138025.1 of Combretum micranthum. Taxonomy (NCBI): domain Eukaryota; kingdom Viridiplantae; phylum Streptophyta; class Magnoliopsida; order Myrtales; family Combretaceae; genus Combretum; species Combretum micranthum. Next base: position 92,325 of record JAMXBD010000049.1, read on the forward strand.
TTGGAGTGTTTGGAAACACTTATGTGGCATTATTTTATATTTATCTCAATTATTTATATTGTATCTCTAGAATATTTTTCTAGAAAAGTTTCTCTTTTGTAAACCTACTATTGTATAATGAAAGAAATTTTCGGAGTTGGTCCCGTAGCATAGCCCAAATTTAAGAGTGAAGCACATTAAATTTTTGGTGCCATATTTTTATTTTAATTACTTTGCTCATATTTATTTATCAGTTATCTGTGCGTTGATCCCAACAACTAAATGAGCCTGTTTACAAGCTAACCCACTAGCCTATTTATGATCTTAGACGAGTCTGTTCACAAGCAAGTTTACACATCTAAATCAAAACTCAATCTTAACTTATTTACTAATGAAAACCTAAGTTGAGCTACTCAAGTTAAGCTAGAGCAGTTCGACTAAGCTGATCTGCAAGCCCAAGAATGATAGAAGTTGGATTTTACAAAATTTATGTGTCAAATATCATTAATATATATTGGGGTACTGCAATCCCATCGTGGTCTCTCTGGAAACAAAGTACTGTATTTAATACGACCTGGTCAATCGACTGAGAAAAAGATTTCCATTTTCATGGGCCTGCCCTATAGGACAGCACATGGGTGATACCTCTCTATAAATTCATGCATCACCTTCCTGGAAACTACAAAATCCAAGTAGTAAAACAGCCTTAAATCAACATTCTACAAGAATAATATGGCTAGCAGTATCATATCCACCGGCGTTAGATACACCACCCTCCCGGAAGGCTATGTCAGACCGGAATCAGAGAGACCACGACTATACGAAGTTGTCACCTGTGATGATATTCCTGTTGTCGACCTAAGTTTAGGTGATAGAGCTCAAATCATTAAACTAATTGGGGATGCTTGCAGCTCCTATGGATTTTTCCAGGTACTTGGCTTCGCTATCCTCCAAATGCGTATACTTCTCTCTCTCTCTCTCTCTCTCTCTCTCTCAAAGTGTAATCATTGTTAGAAGGCCAGATTAACTTATAACCACTTGTAATTCGATAAAATATAATTAAATATTTAAATTTAAAATTATCAATTTAATATATTAAAATTTTTTTCATATGTCCATGATGCAGCTGCTATACAAATAAATTTTAAAGTTTAAATCTTAATCATATATTTTATTCGACTATTAATCTAAAAAACAATAACATAAGTGTAAAATAAATAAATAATAAATGTTTGTTATAATTCATTTGTGGACTCGTGGTAAATATGAAAATATATAAAAATAAATAAGTAAGTAATTTTTACTGTGACATGAAAGAATTGTAATTCTCATTTTTAAAGTAATAACAATTTGGTGAAATAATATTATGGGGTTAACGGGACGTGCCCCTTTTAGGATACTCATTACACATCTTACATGAAGTATTATTCTCAGCGTTTTAAAAAATGCACCAAAAGTTCTGGTGAAGAAAATATTTCTTTTGTCCCTATTATATTATATACATGTTAGTTAATTAACATTCCAATAAATTGCATGCTATTATGTATAACAAAAAATTAAAAAAAAAAGGCTCTCCAAAAAGGAAAAAAAAAGAAGAAGAAAGAGTGTGGTTCCATTCCTATTACTAAGATAAGGACTATAGTTGTTGCATCCTAACCCTTATTATTGGCTAAATCCGAAACTACTCAGACTTTTTGTGGAAAAAAAAAAAACACTAATTATTGCCCTGTTGCAACATATGAATTCTCAATGAGAGAAAAGATGCCATGCAAGTTTTCTTTTTATGACCTAGTATCATGAACCCTATTAAAGCAAATTTCACAAATGTTACACATTTCATGTGTAATTTGCTCTAATAAGATCAACATAAATTAGACTCATATGGGAATTTTTTTCAATCCTACATGCACTTATGTAGTACTAAATTGGACAGCATTTTTTGGCCTTGGACATTATTAGGTTATCAATCATGGGGTGTCCATGGAAGCTGTGGAGAAAATGGAAAAAATTGCTAGGGATTTCTTTGACCTATCGGTGGAAGAGAAGATGAAGTTGTACTCGGATGACCCTTCAAAGACAATGAGATTGTCAACTAGTTTCAATGTGAAAAGGGAGAAAGTTCACAATTGGAGGGATTATCTTAGGCTCCATTGTCACCCTCTTGATAAGTATGTGCCCGAGTGGCCTTCAAATCCTCCTACTTTCAAGTAAGTCTCTATTCTCTTATCTCCCTTTATTTATAAATTAACAATTGTATAAATATTCCGAATTCATTTGTATTATAATGAAAAAAAAAAAATCTTTTCAATTTTTTATACATTTATTTTCTTTTGTAAAATGCACAATCTATACTGAAAAATACAAGAGGTTCCTTTGTCAAATGAGTTCTAAATTTATCATGAAATATAAGACTCATACTTGTATATATTAGCTATACCTTAATATGAATCAAATTTAAAGCGTTTTTGTTTATTCGCACTAGTTGCCCATAATTTAATTGGAGATGCAAAATTCGAATAAGACTATAAAATTTTCCATAACATAACATGTAATGCGTATTGAATCATTTTTCAAATTCTTATCAAGATATTATAGTTAATTTGGAGCAAATGTTACTACCTTATACTTTGTTTGAATTGTATAATTCTCATTTGTATATAATTAGCATTTGAGAGAAAATTGTCTATCAATATGTCAAAATAGAAATTATATAAATACAAATTAAATAAAAATAATTATTTAAATATCAATCGATGCAAAATCGTATCCATTAATATTAATACAAAATCATGTTTAATAGATGCAAAATTGCATATTGTCCGCGTGATTTGTTAGTTAAAAATAAATCACATAATTTTGCCTAAATAATTATGTAACTTAAATTATATTATTTATACTTTTAGAGTTGATAGATATGCGTTTAATCCCCACATCTAATATGACTTATTCTCGATGATGGTTGTTTTGGGGAATTCCTTTATATATTTATCCCCGAAGTACTCTAGTTGGTATTACGTAAGCATGTATGTCCGGGTAAGGTAATCAATGACGTAGCTAGCAACGTCATTTTCTAGGAGTACGTGTTCTTGCTATTCCTAAATGATTACGAAATCTTGGTTACGCGGTTGTAATTGCAGTACTATTTTCCCGCCGCGGGATGTGCCATTGTGCAACAGCTTGATTCTGAAAAAACTAATTTCCAGTGACGGGGGATGCACGCTACCTAATATAGTTGGATATATTTTTAAAATAAAATAATATTTTTTAATTAAAAATAGTTATTATTTCAATAAAAAAAATAATAATTTCTTACCAATTCTACATCACGTAAAATAAACTTATAGAATATTTTACAAACTAAATATATAAATAAATATTCTACGAAAATAAAATTAAAATATTAATTTAATCCCATTTAACTAAATATAGTGTAAATAAATATTCTCACCTACTCGTGCCTTAAAGCCTTAAACCAGCATGTACCATTTTAATTAAAAAAAAAGGTATGATTAATAGCAACATGTTGTGAGTGGTAACAAAAGATACATGCCTTCTGATTTTCTTTTTCTTTAAAAAAAAAATTCATACTTATTCTCTAACTTTCAAATCACTCTTCTAATAAAGATACTAATGTGTAGATTAGTTTAATTAGTTCAATGATGACCCACCATATATTCCAATTATCCTATTTTAAAGCTTTATTTCTCAAGAATTCAAAATTAAGAACTCTAATCCTGCAACAAGAAGGTACATGTGGAACCTTGTCTTAACCCTTAAAATTTCTTAACTTTTTTTTATCTTTGAAATGTTAGTCTAATTTTTAAAACAATTTTAAAGAGCCAAAAGTAATTCAACATCAATATAGACTAAATTTAACCTGTTTAGATCCACATTCAGGTAATTAGATGATGCATTAGCTTGTAATAATTATTTAAAATCAAAAGAATAAAAAAAAATGGTATACCATTGATTTCGAGGGATGTAAAAACAATTGTTTTGAAATTTTGAGGGGGAAAACGAAAAAAAAAAAAAACTCAAAATGTAGAGCATCCAAATAATAAGTATAATCAGGACCAAGAGATAAGAAAACGACATGTCATTAGGTCTTGGGTACGAAACTCATTGTGTATATTTCTTGAGATACCTATATAACACAAGCTATTCTTACTTAGTGCATAAGTTTTATCGGATGGTTCATGCGTCCAAGCCATGCCCTCCATGAAATATTTGTGATCCATATATGTTGAGGGGGTTTCATAGGAAAGGGTAATCCATCCAACACATCTTATGGCTATAAATAAAAGATCCACCCATGGATGCCATCTGATCTAGAGGTTCTTTCCCTCTTTTTGGAGAGCTTTTCTACTAAATATCTACCAACTTGTGGTCTTCATCTTGTTTAAAAAATGTCTTGCCCTACAATCATTTCCCCATGGGATTCAGGACAGACTCAGACATGAACGGATCTTATTTTGCCAAGTGATGTTCTCCAATTTGTATATCATTACTTTAATATTTGCTTGCGGGTATAACGAACAAGCAATATTTAGAGAAGGCAATATTTACAGATTAAAATGGCATTGAATTGCTATGTGTATATTTAAAATAAAAGAGATCATACATAATTTATACTAAAAATTGGAATAATTATTGGAAAGATTTTTTGTTTGCACATTTTAATTTGCTGGGATTTAGTCCTCTTACTTTATTGGGAAAACGTACGGAATGTGTTGGAAAGTGAGAACTACCAAAGTTGCAAAAATTTTACTAAAATTGAATCTTAAATTGTTTGTGAGATAATTTGGATACCAAACCCAATATATTAGTAAAAAATTTATTATTATTATTTTTTTAAATATGACATTAAAACCAGTCTCTTATACTTTAATAATATAGATGATTCTTAATAGACATTATCCTAATAAAATTCTCTTTCATTTGTCAACGTAATAATATTCTTATTTCTTTGATATTCTTTTTGGACAAATCATAACTACTTTGTATATGATAATTAGGGTTAATGTCAAAAATTGTACCTAAACTTTCACAAAAGTTCAATAAGGTACCTAAAATTTTACTTTAAACAATTTATATTTAAATTTTACAAAATATTTAATAAGGCATTTGAAGTTTGATTTGAATAATTTGATACCATTGGAAAGTTTTATATGTATTTTTCCTACCTGATTGAACTTACTTTAAGGAGGAAAATATATGTAAAAACTCACTTTAGGTACTAAATTGTTTAAAACCAAACTTAAGTATTTGATTAACCTTTTTGTAAAAAGTTTAAATCATTTTTTATATTATTCAATGATATTTATCGATATAGTTTGTAGCCACAGTTTTACCAATAAATCTTCTTTTTTTTTTTTTTTTTGTGTAAAAAGATTATTTGTGCCGGAGAGTAGGGATACATGTGACACTATTTTGAAAGCCTCAAATGAAGAGATCAAGGGACAAATATAGAACAGACTTGCACTTGGAGAAATTAATGACTTCTCCTTTTTATAGTAATTGTTGGGGACCCCAATCGGTTTATAAAATATAAATTTTAAGGAGCGGACACGTGACATGTTGGAAGGAAAAACGCCCCACATGGGAAAGACTCGGCCAATCGGGATAACTTTGTGAAATACTTTGAGGTCCTTGATGACTAAGTCAAGGATGCATCCAATTAAATGTCACACGGATATAAAATTCCAAATGAAAAAAAAAAAAAAATTTAACACAAATCAGACTTTAATTGAAATTATAAAAAAATTAAAAAAACGAGGAAACACGAAAATTTATGGTCTAAAAATTTTTTAAGCCTTTTATCACTTAAAAAAATTAACTTTCAAAGGCAAATTTTTGTTTTTAAAAGTATATTTCTATTACAAATAAAAAATCGTCGTTGATTTTTTTATAAAGAAAGACTTCTCTTACCAATTTTGTTATAGAAGATCTGTCTCTGAATGTCATTTTTTATATTATTATTTTAATGATATAATCAATATATACTATATACAAAGAAGTTACGATTAAAATGGGTCATAAATTTGGGAAAAGAAAATGGGATCTATAACTAGAGAGAAGTGGGGTGAAATTGCACTATTATAAAGATACTAGTTGAAGTCCCCTTTCAAGGTGAAATAGAATTCCTTCATGCTTGTGTTTATGAAATACATACATATTTATAAAAAAAACAATAAATTTATAATACTGATGAAAAAGCCGATAGTTTTACTTATAAATTGATCAAATTAATCGGTACTAATCCAATACTAATTTAATACAAATAAAAATCCGATAATCTAGATATCATACCGGTAAACATTAATACAGTAACATATTAATAATGTGCATTATAAATATTTTGTATAAGACATAATACTGTTATTTAGTTTATGAAGTATTGATTGTCTATGATTAAATTCTTTCTATATTTATAAAGACAATTTTTATGTTTGAGGAACTACTTCTCAATGAGTGAAGGAATAGAGAAGAATGAATATAGAAAGGAAAGAAAATTAGAGGAAGAAATTATAGAATATCTTATTTCTTTCAATACTTTTAAAGAAGAGAAGGAAAATGAAAAAAATAGTAAAACATTATTAATGATAAAGTGATGGATAATAAAATTATTAATATATTCCCTTTTCTATCTTGGAGGGGGGAAAAGATTGTGGTGGACGCAAAAAAACTAATCTTTACAATTTCTTTTTCCTCATATTTCCTCCCTAGATCATATAATAAAATTTTAAAATTTTTGCCCCTAATTTTTTCGCTCCCTATTCTTTTGTTACCATTCCTCTCATCCCCAGGCACAACTTAAGAAGTTTTTCTACAATGTAACATCAACATTGAGATAACTTTCTTATCAAAAAACTCCACTTCCACTTCCACTTCCACTTCCACTTTATTCCAACATGATGCTATCTACGAATTATACTAAAACCCATCTTACATACAGACATAAGTACATAGTGGCAACTGAAAAGTAAAATTTTTCGAGATTTTCTACGATACCATCCAAAAGTCGTATGTTGACATTTGTCTAGTTGGGCTTGTGTCTCTTTGGCAGGTTCCGTCCCGTGACCTTTCCGCAACATTCTTAATTTTTTTTTTTTGGGTCACACTGTATCAATCTTAATTGGACCGTCAGATCTGACGTAAATTACATGATCCACAGCTGAATGATATCACAATCAAAGATGCACTCGATTAAATTATTCCTTTTTAATTGGCCTAATTTATCTTCCTTGACTAATATGTATATGTTTACAAAATAAATATAAATAAGAATTTACATAAAATTAAGACAACAAACAGGCGATAATAAAGTCTTTACCAAACGTTAAAATTTCATAAAACACAAAACAGCACATGTAAAATACTATAAAATTAAATATAAGTTATAATAAACAAATCTAAATTCCATTAGCTTCTTGGTCTATGTCTTCTCGAATAATTCCAAAGTCCTTTTGGTTATCAGAAAATTCTTTAATATATGTAATCCCCATAAAGAAATTATCAATTATTCAATATCTTGGGTTTTACTTTAATGGACACAAATCGAATTGTTTTTTTTTTTCATCCCAAACGAAACTCTTAAGTAACGGTTTGATTCGAATTAGAAATTTTCTAAACCATTTTGATAACGGTTGAGTTCAGTTTGGATTATGAATCAAATCAAAATTCTAACTAAAATTCTTTTCGTTTTTTTTGTTTTACATTTGTATAAATACTTAAATATTTATCACACTTTACAAAGTTATATTATAAACCATGATAGAATATTTTTTGAATTTTATCATACTTTTAATATATAGTTCTCTATAAAATCAATTATCCAACAATAAAATACATTTACCAACTGATACATAATAAGTCATAATTTATAGCTTTTAATATAACCATCGACCCAATCATCTACTAATAAAATTTAGCCAAAATAAAAAATTACCTATCAAAAAAATTCATCAACTAGTCAAATGCCCAAAATAGTAGACGAATTGTTGTATTAAAATCTAATTTCTTTACACCTAACCTCAAATAATCAATGTAAAACGCATAAGTCATGGAACCCGAGTCCTAGTAAAGCTTTTACAAATTCAACGTTTCCCCCCAAAATTCAAACTTCTGCAATTTGGGCATTGGAAAATAAGATAGCGAGCCAGAAGCCATTATTGCTGCACATTCAGCACATGGGTTGCCGGACCATCGTGACAAGATTGACTAAGAAAAAAACGTGTAGAAGCTTATTGAGTAGGGACACTGAGCAATAAGGAATGCGCAAGCAACGCGGAAATCTAATGAAATCAAAAGAAAGCAAATATAATAGGACAGGTGTTGTATTTGAGTGTTTTGGTCGGGTGAAGACGCGATAATAAATCTAGTGGAACTGGAAGAAACACGAGTTCCTTATTTTTCATGTCAAAATTAGGATACGAGCGAAAGAAATCTCTTAAAATTATTGAAATACCCTTAAAAAAAGGAGAAAAAAAAAACATGTTATTAGACTTTTAAGTTAAATTTTTTGTTTTATTTTTGTTCATTTCTTTTCATTTCCACTTTTCATATGGGAACAAATATAAAAGTTTTTTCTTATTTGATTCTTTTTTTTTTTTTTTTCCTTTCATAAGCTTTTTTAGCTTTCCATCTTTTAAAAGTTTGCCAAATACAACATTAGATATCAGTTAAAAAAGTTTAGGCATTACAAGATTATACATATAGATGAGTTATACTATGGTTCGTTGATTAAACCATTCAGCCTATGATTTAATAATTATTAAAATTTTTATTGCATTTATTTGTAGTGTAATGATAAAGTTTTTCTTTTTTCAAAAATATAATAATAGAATAAATAGATATGTCGAATTTGATATAATATTAAGATAGTCCATAATGTCCATATTCATACCTTGGTTTTATATCGAGAAAGGTTTCAACTGCTAACATGCTATGTAAAATTAATTAGTATACATAGGTACTAATAAAAATTATGACATGAATATGAATATTTCATTATGAACTCTGCGCTGTTACCCACCATTTGTCCAAATAGCATGGATACTCAGTATCCTTCACGCAAACACGAAAGTGCATTAATAGCATTGGATAGTTTTTTTATTGAGGTTTTCATCTCCAATCAATGTGGGATTCGCACTCGCGCATTCCAATCAATGTGGGACTTATCATTATTGTGCTTCCCCTTTCAACATAAGCCTTAAGGCATTAGTTGGTCAACAACAAGAACATGTAATTCAATAAAAGCAGCATATTACGACAACTACACTCAACTATCTTTATGAGTTTATGATTTAACTTTGAATTTCATGAAGTTCAAAAGAAAATCTTCGATACGTTATCCATAAACAAATCAATCACTTTCTTCGACTTTACTTTGTTCCTTTTGTCAACATGGTCAGTTCCATAAACAAACGTGTTATGACTTTGTTGGGTTAATTGCTTGTTTGGTATTGACTAGTGAAGGCTCATCTTTCCGGCCCCAAATGTGGAAATTGGAATGCCCCAACAACTATAGTTTGAATGTTATGGGCTTTATTTCAGTGACTTGAAATAATTGAGAAAGGTTTTGGCTTCCATAAGGTAAATGGGTAAATTATAATAACATGACAAGCTATCAAAATTTGGGAAAGATTCTCTATAAGAATATTGGCATCAAATAGTTTTCATCTAAACAAATCGAAAATTTTTATATTAATATATAATTATAATAAACTTTTAAAACAAATTTATTACCTAGAATTGATTGTATGATGATGAAACATTAATTAGGCGAGGAACACATTCATATTGCGTTATAACAAAATAATTACATGCATATTTTCACGTGAAAAGTTGATTTACTATCATATTGGATGAAATCTTTTCATAGTTTGATAGTTTTCAGAGATTTTTTCCTTTTTATAATATACAAAATAAAACAAAAGGAAAAAAAAAAGGAGTTGCAAACTAAAAAGTTTCCGTACTAACCGAATCGGGTTAACGATGACATTACATAGAGATATTGTGTAAAAATATTACATTAAAATCTTCGTACCATCAATTCTTATCAAGATAACAAGTCAAAAATTGGGTTTGAAATCTCGAAAGGGCCAAGGAAATTAATTAAAAGAAGCAATTATTAATGCTTTGGATCAGTTTCCAACAGACGAGTGACTCGTTCATCTTTGTCTACTTCTAGAAAGATTTTTTACATTCTTGGTATTCATCTCCACCTACTGCAAATTGTTGTTGGACGACCGGGTCAATAGTTGGATTATCAAGACGTTCAAATCGAACATAGAACTACGATACTCTGTCGATCGAAATTTCAATTGACTACGTCTAACAAATATGTAGGGCCGTGAATAAACTTATTGAGTAGTACTTTAATTTAGGTTTGCTTCAAAACTTTAAAATCCATGGTGAGTTAAGTTGAGGACCTTGAAAGTTTTAGGATTACCGTGATTGGATTTATATAAAATAAAACAAATAATCTTTGGGTCAAACTCATAGCCTATAATTATGCCCGGGGATTTTTCTTGTGAACCTCTTCACCCATTCTTTTTTGTAAGGTGAACTGAGAAAATCTAATACCTCATTCATTTTGTCGGGAAAAATAAATTTTAATTCAATAGGAATATTTACATAGTATAATAAAAATTAAACAAAAATTATTAGATTAAAAGTAAAATATTTGCAATACCATTATCTTTATTATATTGAGATGATATTTGTGTAGATAACATTTTCAAGAAAAGGTATTTAGGGGAGAGATTGAAAATAAAACATCGAATGGTAATTCATGTGTGTGGGAAGATGCTATTCATTATTTTGTATAATAACATTTCAATATAAATTTTCATTTTTGCCAAATAAACTCCATAATTACAGTTTTATGTAGAAATTGAAAAAAATAAATGAGTAATTGATTTAATCAAACCACCCAATTCCAAAAGGATTTAGCTGGGATTTTTATTTGCAGTGTACCTTTTTCTCTTTTTTCACTTTTTACCAAAGAATTTGCCACTATATTAGGAAAAATTTAGTTTTATAACGCTTAATTCTTTGGCAATCCTAATATATATAATGGAAGGAAGAACAGAGCTTCACTGAATATAAGAAATTTCATTGTATGATATTTTGTATTCTACGATTATTGTTGGTAATCTTGTTGATTCTTTGAGGATTTAAAATAAATTAGATATCATATGATACATGATCCGTATGAATACGAAAAGAATCTGCGATGTACTTTTCTAAGGATATAGGCTAGGTTTGAGTTTAATTTTAATGCTATATATGGTTTATGGTGATACTTGCAATAAGATCTGGATATTCAATAAAATTGAGGTAACATACAATGAGATGCATTGTAAAAAGTCATATAAATACCCAGATTAAAATTACAATGTACATTTTTCATTTTTTAAGGGCCTGGGTAGATTCTAATTTCAATTACATTTAAAATGTTTAATTTTTCAACAATATTTATTCAATCTACTAAAAAGATTTAAATGATTGTATATATGTTGATTATTAGTAAAAAAAAAAAAAAACAAACATGTTATCTAAATATTCCAATTTAGTGATAGAGTTTCAGTCAATAATCATAGAACCTATAGCTTTAGCAACAATAATTGAATACATCTTAAACAATATTATATAATTTGAGATGGTAATCAACTTATAAATCTATACATTCGTTTGATCAATATCGGTATTTTCAGCTTATATACATAAAAAATTTAAAAATTGTGTTTACATAGATTTATCGGGAATACCTCGCTTCAATATTCATATAGCTTTAAAACAATTAAAAATATTCTTCCAATTTTGCAGGGAAATTGTGAGCAATTATTGTAAAGAAATTAGGGAACTTGGACACAAAATAGAAGAGCTAATTTCAGAGAGCTTGGGCTTGGAAAAAGAGGAGATAACAAAGATATTAGGTGAACAAGGACAGCATATGGCCATAAATTACTACCCAGCTTGTCCAGAACCAGAGCTCACTTATGGACTTCCAGGGCACACTGACCCCAATCCTTAACCATCTTCTTCAAGACCTTAAAGTTGCTGGCCTCCAGGTTTTCAAGGATGGCAAATGCTGGCTGAAAATCCTCACCCTAATGCTTTGTCATCAACGTAGGAGACCAATTACAGGTAAATACAATTATCAAACTCAAAATGATCTAGTCAACTTAAATTCACTCAATACAAGAGACTCATGATATATTTATAATAATAAATCTTTTTTTCACTATTATATCCATCCAAACTCACCATCTAACTATTAAAATCATTATTGCATTATCTTTCATAATATAATTGATTGTAGTTAAATCTGGTATTATTGCAATCAATCTAATTTGCATAGATTTTTTCATAGTAAATTACACGTGGTCCTTAATTTTTTGGTTTTTACATTTGCTCCTTTACTATAAAAATAATGGCTAAACATGTTGATCTATCATGTTTCAAACAATTTTTTTAAAGTTCAATGCACTTTGTCTTTCCTAAAAATGCAAAAGTTTTGTAATCTATCATGATTATTTAGGAGGTCCATGATTGCAAGGTTGCAGTGACATAACGAAAATGAAATGAACAATTCCTAGATAGGGATGATCATGAGGCAAGGAAAAATTCACTCCCACTAAATTAGGAAATTATTGCAGTTCAAATTTAGACAATTTTCTTCTTCTCTCTTTATGGCGATTTGTGCATGTTTATAGTATGAATAATATTTGTCAAGGTCATTTTTATAGTTAAAATTATCAATTTTGAATCAAAGAACAAGTATATCATAATGCATGGCAAATTTCAAGTGATTTTATGGTCATAGTTGTTAAAATCGCTGGTAAGATATACGAATATACAGGTATATGATTCCATATGATTTTTCATAATTAAAATGAATATAAAACTTATTTATGTGGAAACTTTAAGTAAAATTATGAACTTATAAGTATAACGATTTTATACATTTAGGATTTTATCAGTTTTATGCGATTATTATGCTTTCTACTGATTCTATACATTCTAGTACACCATGATTTTCAAAACCATGCTGGTAATACAAAATCCATCCCAATTCCCGAACACCATCTCTATATATGATCTCTATATTTGCATAGGTTATTGGATTTTTAAGTTCAACGATGAAAGTGCAAAGCAAGCCATTAGTTTAGTATACACAAAGTATTAAAAAAGCAAAGAACCAAATTAAATTAAATTTAGCACAATTTTGCTTGCAGGCATTGAGTAATGGGAAGTACAAGAGCGTGGCATCGAGCTGTTGTGAATGCAGATAACCAAGACTCTCAATTGCATCTTTTCTTTGTCCACGTGATGATTCACTCATCAGCACACCAAAACAACTCATAGACGACCAATCAGGAGCTGTGTATAGAGACTACACATATGAAGAGTATTACAAGAAGTTTTGGAGCAGGAATTTGGATCAAGAACATTGTTTGGAGCTTTTTAAGAATAGTAGCTAAATCAACAACATTAATCTTATCTATTAAGCAACACTAGATAGAAACTATTCTACATTTAGTGTTCCATATTTTAGTTAGTACTAATAATAGGGATAATTATTCTAAAGAATATATAAATATAAGTGGCGTACGGGTAGATTCAACATCTTCCATCAATAATGATTCCATATTGCTTGGAATAAGTTTAATATCCATAATAACTATTTATATTTTCTAAATGACAATTCTTTTTTATACTTTTGATTGATCTACGAGTACTATGCAAAGTAGGGATGCAACCGACGCAGGTTCGGGATAAATCATATAAAACCAAAACCTGACCCACTTCCCTATTGGGTGTATCAAACCCAACTCAAAACCTTATAGGCTTTTTATTGTCATACCAAAACCTACCCCTAAAGAGTTTTGGGCCAACCTAAACTACCCATGTAGGGTTTCTCTCTCTCTCTCTTTATCTTTTTAAAATTTTTAAGGTTTTTTTTTTCATTTTATTTTTGAAAAGATTTATGTTAATGTGACAAAATCTTAGAATTCAAACTAGTGTGTTCTATAGTAAAATTAGAAAGGTAACGAAAAGATTAAGAAATATGCATGTATAGATTGTCCAAGTATTTAATTAAATTATAAAAATACCATTCCGATAAATAATTTATACAATCGTCTTTTAATAAATTATGTCTCTAGAAATTTTTGCTTTTAAGGTTACTTTTTTTACTTTGAAATTAAGTTTTTTATAATTATTTTATTATAACTTATCGACTTGGGTTTCCTATTAGGCCATAAACTATAACCCATGACCTGACCATATAAGGTTTTTTACTGGTTGTGGATTTAGTACCTTATAATGACCCATCTAGTTATATCCCTTACTAAAGAATATGCATATTGTTTTAATCTATCTTATTTTTGTATACGTATCTTTTACTTAGAGTAGTGTAAATATATGTTTGTTACATTTGTAATTGACAGAACTCAGTTTTACTGTATTTTTACTTTTGATTCCTACCTTTTGTTCTACTTCATCTTTTCTTCTTCTTGAGCTCAACACAATTGTTCATGGGTACTTCTGCAAGTTCTTAGATCATTACTAATCATTTCCACATGATATTAGAGCATGCCAGTGACATCTTTGTATCTGAGTTCAAAATTTGCTGTTTTATTCAATGGAGATTATGAACGATTAGAATTGTAGACTTCAAATGATTACGCAAATTATGATATGTTAATCTTTCTAATTCTGATACTTTTAGTATGATTGCTGTAATAAATTTATCTATTAGTAATTTGTTGAGTTGGAGTTGAGCAATGCGTATGGATTAGCTACGAAACTTAAACTTAGGTTTATAAATGATTCTATTGCTAAACCTACTGGAAATTCACTTGATGCAATTAGATGGAATTGATGTGATACATGGTCAGGTGTTGAATACTCAAATTCTATGTTGAGTGAAATCGCTAAGAATTTTTCATTATGCTTCATCTACACAATCACTATGGAATGAAGTGTCGAGGCAATATGGACAGAGCAATAGTCCACTTATATTTCAGATTCAATGTGAAAATGAGTAATTTGAGACAATGGAAATTAACAAGTAGTCTATTATAATAAATGAAGAGATTTTGGGATGAATTATCTGCTTTGCATAGCTATCCAACCCGTGAATGTAGAAGAATTGAGTATTGTTCTTGTGCTTTTGAAGGAACATAATGAAGAATTTGAAACTCAAGCTCGGTTGATGCAATTTCTAATGGGTCCAATGAAGGTTTGGAGTCCATGAGAAATCACATTCTATCAATGGATCCATCACCAACAGTCAACAAGGCTTTTTACTTAGTACAACAAGCTAAGAAACATAAACAAATAATATTAAGGACAACTGAACCGGATGTTGCTACCTTTGCTTCAAGTAGGGGTTGAATTTAATAGGAATGTTGATCGAAGGAAGCAAAGGACCTTTAACAATGGGAAATTGATATGTATACATTGTAAACAAGGTCATAACATTGATTCTTGTTACAACTGATTAGGTAAATGGATTGATATAAGAGTAGGCATATGAATAAAGGAAGGTAAAGTGTAGCAGCTGTTGCTTATCGGAAGGAAGGTGATTTAATAGATCCTCTTACCTTAAATGATGTTAAAGGTTCTTTAGTTTCTTCTTTAGATGCAAGGCAAGTGAGGGATCTTTGTGAGAAGTTGTTATGCATTGTGAAAAAAGGATGAAAGTTAGGCCATGACTACGGTCAACAACATTCACTTTATAGGTCATTCTTTCTCATGTTTTGAATCTTTGTCTAAGAATATAGGAAATTAGATTATTGACAATGGTGCCACTGATCATATAATACCTTTTAAAATCTCTTTATGATCTTATCCCTCTCTAATGGACATATAAATCGGTACATTTGCATGGTTCAGTTGTATGGTCTGATCATTTCATGATAAATAATGTTCTTTACATGCCATCCTTTGCTTACAACTTATTATTAGTTACCGTGCCCTTAAAGACAACAACCTTGTTACTTCTATTGACCAATCCTTGTTTCTCTTTTAGGACTAGACCATTAAAAGACTTATTGCATCAGCTAAATTAGTACAAGGATTGTCTATACTAGATCAAGAAGCTTTGTTAGATCATGATTGATTTGGATGTCTGATGTTTCTCTTTCTATGGTCAGTTTTTCTGCTTGTAATAAAATTCCTTCCTTGCATTTGCTTCATGCAAGACTAGGTCATACATCTCTTTCTAAGTTGAGTCATGTTACTAATATGAGTCTTCATAATATCAAAAGTTTGGACTATGATACTTGTAATTGGGAAAAATTTTATAAATTTCCTTTTAATCGTAGTTTTCATCAACAGATGAAAAATTTCATCTGTTATGTGGATATTTAGGGTCCTTATAGAGTTGAGTGTATTAGTGGAGCTAAATTTTTCCTCACTGTACTTGATGATCATATTTGAATTACTTGGACTTTCTTAATGAATAATAAGTCCAAAGTTTCTATTACTCTTTTGAAATTCTTCCGGTCCTTTGCTAATAAGTTCAGTGTTGTGACTAGGGTTATTTGTTTAGATAATGGAATTGAGTTTCTTTGTCATTCTTGTCAATCTATTTTTTATTCTTTTGGTATTATGCATCAGTGCACAATGGTTTATGCTTCACAATAGCTTGGACGTATTGAAACAAAGTATAGACACTTGCTCGATTTAACAAGAGCTCTGAGAATTCATGTAAATTTTGCCTATACTCTTTTGCAGAGAATGCATATTGATTGCCACCTATCTTATCAATAAGACGTCTCTTTCCTTTTTGGATTGGAAGCTCCTTATCAACCATTGTTTTAGAGTTAAACCATGTCTTGATCATTTATGGATTATTGGTTGTTTGTGCTATACAAAAGCACAACCTTCAACTGATAAATTTGTTGGTCATGGGATCAAATGCATTCTTTTGGGATACACTTCAGATCAGAAAGGGTACAAGTTGTATAATTTAGATCAACATTATACTCTTACAAGTAGGGATGTTTTTTATGAGGATATATTTCCTTTTCTAGAAGATTTTCCTCATATGTCTATTCCATCTTCCTTTCCTGTTTCATGGACTTTAAATGAAGGTGTGACTTCCTTAAATATTCTTCCTAAGTCGACTCATACAAGTATTGAGTCTCTATCCTCTTTTCCTCCATCTTCATGCATTGATTCTCATTCTTTAAACACTGATGCACAGTCCTCAAACACTGTCCCTATGTCATCCTTACACCTATCTAATCAAATCAAACGTGTGTCTAAATGGCTTAATGACTATGTATCTCATTTTTGTATTGACAAAGCTAGCAGTTCATCTGTTGTTTCTTCTAACACTATTGCTTATCCTTTATTATCTTCACATACTTTTTCGTCTTATCCTTCGAATTAAAATGCATGTTGGCCTAAGTGTTGACAACTCAAGAACCTCATCTTACTTACAAGCTTCTCAACAAAGTAAATGGGTTCTTACTATGAACAAGGAGCTTGAAGCCTTAGAGTTTCATGATACTTGGAATTGACAGATTTGCCTCCCAATAAACATGCTATTAGTTCTAAATGAGTGTATAAGATTAAATATAGGACTGATGGTTTAACTAAACATTATAAAGCATGACTTGTGGCTAGGGAATATACGCAAGTAGAGGGTATTGATATTAACAATGCATTCTTGTATGGTTCTCTTGATGATGAAATTTATATTTATCCTCCTTGTCAAGCCTAGATTTGTCAATTTTTTAATTTCATTTCTTTTAATCCGATTGTATTAAACCTGAACCCATTTAATACGAATCCTTGACTAAGAATTAAAAGAAATTTAAATTTTCAAAAACAATTTGGAGTCGCCACCCCATTGGAATCGAGAAAAATTTTTAAGTTATGATTAATGGGTTGGTTGATTCTAACTTAGCTATTAGTCTCCGAAATTTTTTATTTACAAACCAAATTTTATAAACAAAAAATTTTGGATTTGGGAGCTAACCTAGTAAAACCATATGGTTACCACTTGAAATTTAAAATTTAAAGTTTATCCTTTTAATGCTCGAAAATTTACTAATGTACAGGCTATGATATTTATAATTTATCATTAAATCTTACAATATTTATAATGAACAAGAATTAATTCAAAAAAGAAATAATAAAAAAAAATATTTTTTTTTCATTTTTTATGCGGCCCCGAAGGTGCCTATGTACCCGCTAATCGGGAGTAGAAAGCACGTAGTTCTTTTTTAGAAAATTTTAATTTGTTGGTTTGTTTTAATTTTCAAATTCTTTTCATTTTAATTTTTTAATTTTTTTTTAAATTTCTAAGAAAATCAAGAAATTTTTAATATGAAACTATAAGCTACCAAATTAATTTGTATTTAAATAAAACAAAATTTTTCTAAGTGGCAAAACCTTTTCCATACGCATTTTCAATTTTTTTTTTATTTTTTCGAATATTTTTTTTCATTTATTTATTTCTCTTTTTTATAATAATAATAATAATAATAATAATAATAATAATAATAATAATAATAATAACAACCTGAATGGAGCGGGTCGGACTTCGGAGCTCCGATCGGTTGTTGGAGATGGTGGCAATGGTTGCTTGGAAATCACTGATTGGGTGGTTTGGAGCGGCCAAGAACTTATGAATTTAATCAAACTAAGGACGACAAGCTATTTGACGATGTTGATTTGGATGAAAATCGCCTGAGGAAGGTGGTTTCAAGCTTCCAATAATGGCGGCTGGCAGTGAGTGCTTCGCGAAGGTAGTGACTCAGCTTCAAGGATCCATCCTAGACTTCTAATAAGGAAATCAAACCTTCCTAAAGCTCACTATCACAATCAATTTACTTGAAAATCTTTCAAACACAATGAATTCGAAAATTTTTGAAATCAAACAAAGAACTCCGATCTTGAATTTGAACAACTTTCGAGTGTTTCCTGAAGTCGTGAGTGTATTTTTATGTGTTTGATTGCTTGTTGATGATCCAAATAGTGGATTCGAAGTCTTATTTATAAGATTCGAAATGGGGTGGTGGCCGTTGTGGTGGTTGGATTCGCACGAATCCAAGCTTCTAGAGGGGGTTTGGTAGTCAACAAACGAATTAGACTTCTAGAAAGAGGATAACATTAATAGAAAACAAGTTTAGAAGCTCAAATTTGAATTTTCGAACACTTGTTCTTCGCGCGAAAAACGACTTTTTTGCGAACTTCGAATCCAAAATTGATAGCCAAAATGTGATTTTCGAACTTGATTCTTGGTCCTAATTTGTAGTACTCCATGTGTACTTCCAGATCTCCCATAAATTTGATGAATATGAGCTTGGAAGAGGATAAAAAATGGACTTGAAACAGGCTGATCACAAGGAGAAAACTGATTGCTAGAGGAAGAAGGAGACGCGTGTGCATACACGTGCGACACGCGTAGCCCGTGTAACGCACGCGCCAAGCTGAAATATAAAAATCTGCTTTCACGTGAATTTGAACCAGGTCGTCTCTCTTGCATGTGCTTGTTTTACCATTAGGTCGTTGGCCTGTGCCTTGTTTTTTTGACGCATTTAAATCATATTTAAGGTCTTTCAAGGATGAGTTTAATTAAATAACTTAATTAATTAAATTGTTTAATTAAAATCATAATTAATTTATAATGGAAATTGATATTATTTCAAACTCAAAACTTTGTAATAACTAAAAAAAAATATTTTGTGGGCTTAAAATAATAATAATAATTTATTATAAATTAGACCGACCTTAAAATGGACAAAAATTGGGTGTCTATAGTTGCCCTTCTTTATGGTAAAGTTTGGATAAAACTTTGTCACAAAGACAACAAGATGCCCGATTTTTGCCTTTAATCACTTACTTTCTTTTCTTTTTCTTTTTTTTTTTTCCTAAAAGAGACTCAGATGGGCTTTAGGTCCTTTTTTTTTTTTTAACAAGACTCGGATAGGGTTCGGGTCTTTTTAATTTTTAATAAGACTCGAATGGGCTTCGGGTCTTTTCTTTTTAACAAAACATGGACGGGCTTCGGGTCTTTTTTTTTAAAGAGACTCGGATTAGATTCGAATCCTTTTTTTTTAATAAGAGACTCGGATGGGCTTCGGGTCATTTTGACAAGACTCGGATGGGCATTGGGTCTTTTATTTTTAACAAGACTCGGATGGGCTTCGGGTCTTTTCCTTTGACAAGACTCGGATGGGCTTCTGGTCTTTTATTTTTGACATGATCGGATGGGCTTCAGGTCTTTTATTTTTGACAAGACTCGGATGGGCTTCGGGTATTTTATTTTTAACATGACTTGGATGGGCTTCGGGTCTTTTATTTTTTACAAGACTCGGATGGGCTTCGGGTCTTTTATCAAACATTAAAAATTGCTTAAATTTACTAATCCTTACCTTGGTCTTTTCGGAAGATAGCCTCCTGATACCAAATTCTGGATCTTGATTAACACTAGTCTCAGTTCGATGTTACTTGGCTGGCTGCCCAAGTCCGTTTCTCTTCGATTAGTCCTGATCAACTGTCTGCCTCTTAAAATTGGTTATTATAGTATAATTCCTTTAAGTAAAAATAATCCCACAAATGGAATTCCGCATATGTTTTTCATTCTTATGAAATGCTCAAATTACATTCCTCACTATTTCACTCGTGTTTCTTTTGAAGTTGAGAGCTTATCTACGAAGGTTGGTTGATCGAAGATTGAGCCGACTTCTGGAGAATTTCAGAGATGTCTCTTTACTTGGAATTAATGAAAATGGAATCAAATGAACACTTCAAATGACAAACTTTTTATTGATTATACGTAGTACAATTTTACAGCGTCTGAATTTACAAGATCCTTTAAATATGGGCTCCATTTGAGAAAGGATTAATGCCCGCCCCCCCCCCCCCCCCCCCCCCCCCCCCCCCCCCCCCCCCCCCCCCCCCCCCCCCCCCCCCCCCCCCCCCCCCCCCCCCCCCCCAACCCTAAAACACCCTTTTGACTATGTATGGCCCTTCATAATTAGGAGTAAACTTTCCCTAGGATCTTGCACATTGGACATCACTTTTCTTAGCACTAAATCACCTTCTCGAAAACTTCGCGACTCGACCTTTTTATTGAATGCTCGAGCCACCCCTTTGTTGGTACAATTGCCCGTGACATATGGTAGTTAACCTTTTTTCATCTAGGAGGTTCAACTGCTCGATCCTCTGTTTTACCCATTCGGCTTCGTCGAGCTCAATTTCAGCCAAGATCCAAAGTGAAGGTATTTCCACTTCTACTAATAAAACGGCCTCAGTCCCATATACCAAAGAGTAAGGTGTTGCCCCTGTTGATACCTTGATAGACGTTCGATAAGCCATTAGTGCAAGTGGAAGCATCTCGTGCCAATCTTTGTAGGCAATGATCATCTTCTCAATGATCCTTTTGATGTTTTTATTGGCAGCCTCGACTGCACAATTCATTTTTGGGCGATATGGGGTGGAATTTCGGTGTTTGATTCTGAATCGATGACACAAATTAGTTGTCACCTTATTATTCAAATTGTTACCATTATCAGTAATGATACTTTATGGTGTCCCATAATGTGCAACGATGTCTCTTTTGATAAATCGCACCACCACCGTTTTCGTTACATTGACGTACGAAGCAGCTTCGACCCATTTGGCAAAGTAATCAATCCCGACTAATATGAATCGGTGGCCATTCAAAGCCTTGGGTGAAATAGGCCAAATCACATTGATTCCCCACATTGAGAAAGGCCACGGTGTTGACATTGATTGCAATTCTTTTGGAGGAGCATTTATCCTATTCGCATATATTTGGCACAGGTGGCAAAGTCTCACATGCTTAATGTAATCAAATTCCATGGTTAGCCAGAAATAACCTAACCTCATGATCTTTTTAGCTAACATGTAACTATTCATGTGAGGTCCACATACTCCTTCGTGAACTTCCCTCATAAGTCGTTAGGCTTCTTTCTCGTCCACACAACTCAGTAGAGTCGTGTCAAATGACTTTTTATACAAAGTGGTCCCACTTAGTAAAAAGCGATTTGCCAAACGTCTCAATGTCTTTTGATCCTTTTTTATGCCATCCTCAAGATAATTTCCCGTTTGGAGAAAGGTTTTGATGTTGTGGAACCACGGCTCGGTTGGCTCAATCACAACGCAAAATGCAGGTTCATCTTTTATCCGAACTCGTAACGGTTGTATTTCTGTTCCTTTAGTGAATTGGATCAAAGAGGCAAGAGTGGCCAAAGCATCAGCAAATTGATTATGTGTTCTGGTTACATAAGTAAAAGAAACCTCCTTGAATCTTTCTACCAATTCTACCAAGTGATGGTGATAGGGAATCAACTTGGGGTCCTTAGTTTTAAATTCCCCTCGTGTTTGAAAGATGATAAGCGAAGAATCTCCAAAAACCTCTAATTCTTCAATTTCCATGTCAATTAGCCCCATGATGCAAGCTTCATATTCGGTTACATTGTTGGTATAAGGGAACAATAATTTAGCTGAAGCTGGGAACTGATCTCCTTTAGGTGATACAAGAACTGTCCCAATTCTACATCCATATACGTTGGCTGCCCCGTCGAAATACAATTTCCATTTTGGGCATTTGCATTCTTCATTTGTTTCAATTGCTCGGATACCTTCATCAGGGAATTGATCTCGATCCCTTAATTCTTCATTGTCAATGGGCTTTCAGCGAGCCGGTCAACTATGGCTTGTCCTTTGATCAAATTCTGACTCATATATGTGATGTCGAATTCATAAAGTAATATCTGCCACTTCGATACCCTCCCTACCAAAGTCGGCTTGTTTGCCATATATCTCAAAGGATCGTGTTTTGTGATCAATTGAATTGAGTAAAAGAGTGTATATTGCCTAAGTTGGTGCATGATCCAAACCAATGCACAGCACGTCCTTTCTACTTCTGAGTACTTTTGTTCGCCGCTTGTAAACTTTTTGTTTAGGTAGTAAACAACTCTTCTTTTTTGTCTTCATCCTTTTTCCCTAGCATGTACCCTCTGGGTTCAGGAAGAAGTGTCAAATATAGGAATAAAGGTCTTCCGGGTGTCAAGGTAACCATTTCTGGTAGGTTTATCAGATACTACTTTATCTTGTTAAACGCTTCCTCACATTAGTCATTCAATTGTATTATAGCATTCTTTTTTAGCAGTTTAAACAATGGCCTACATTTGTCAGTCAATTGGGAAATAAATCGAGCGATGTAGTTTAATCTCCCCAAAAGACTCATAACTTCTTTTTGGTTTTTTTTTTTTTTTTTGGGAGAAGGAAGAGTGGGGTGGGGGTAAGTCCAAAATTGCTTTAATTTTGTTTGGATTGATCTCATTTCCTCTTTGACTGACCATGAATCCTAGTAACTTCCCGGATGTTACTCAAAAAGTGCACTTTTCAGGATTTAACTTCAATTGAAACTTCCTCAGTCTCTCAAAAAGTTTTCTCAATACGTCTACATGATCTTCTCCATCCTTTGTTTTAGCAATCATATTATCGACGAATACTTCAACTTCCTTATGCATCATATTGTGGAGTATGGCAAGCATTGCTCATTAGTAAGTTGCCCCAGCGTTTTTTAGACCAAAAGGCATGACCTTATAACAGAAGGTGCCCCAGGCTGTGATGAATGTGGTCTTAACTTTATCTTCTTCCGCCATCAATATCTTATTATATCCCGAAAATCCATCCATAAATGAGAACAGATGGCTTCTGGCGGTATTGTCCACTAAAACGTCGATGTGAGGCAATGGGAAATTATCTTTTGGTGTTGCTTGATTTAGGTCTCGAAAATCCACACAAATTCTAACCTTCCCATTCTTTTTAAGTACTGGTACTATATTCGGTACCCATTCTAAATAGTCTAAGACCTCAATGAAGCCTACTTCAAGTAACTTCTTGACTTCTTCCTTGATTTGAAGTAGCAAATCTGGTCTAAAACGCCTTAACTTTTGCCTTTTAGGCCTAATATCCTCCTTAGTTGGCAATTTATGAACCACAATTGATGGATCCAACCCAGGCATGTCATCATATGACCACGCGAAAATGTCTAAATATTCGACCAAAAGCTTAATCAAGTCTTTCTTTTTCTTTTCAGGCAAGTCAACCCAATTTTCAAGTTTCTAGGGTTCTCTTTTGTCCCCAGATCAACTACTTCAATGGGTTTTAGGGTTTCAATTCCCCATGTTTGAAGCTATGCCAACTTTCCTGCATTCTAAGTTGATAATCGACATCATCCTCATCAACTAACCTAGTAGTGCTAGAGATGATATCGATATTTTCATTAATTACAGGTGCGAAATCTCTGAACTTCATCACAATCATCATATCTGATCAAATGTAAGAGAAATAGATGAGAAAATGGAAAGAGAAAGAGAGATGTAATAAGAAAAGCTTTTCATTGATCTTGGTGGTGTTCGATTACACTTATTAAGCATGACACGAAAAGAAAAACATAACACAATCCCAACCATGGGATTAGCTCTTACTTAAAAGACTTAAAACTATTGCAAGGGATTGAAAACCAATTTTTCAAGCTCGCTTCCTTAGTTGGAGCATCCTTTTTGGCAGCATCTGGTTGTTGAACATGATGGGGTTTTGGGAAAGAGCGCCTCATATGCAGGATTTCGATGACCGGATCATATTCCTTATTAATCTTCCTTCTTCTCATCACCTCCTTCATTTTTTCCACTTTTGCGGGAGTAGGGGAATAACCTAACCCAAAGGTTCCTACTTAGATTTCCTCCTTATCACCCAGCATACAAACCTCCTCAAACATTTGGAGTCTTAAATCCTCCTCTCCTTCTTTCCCAATATATGGGATGGCCGTTTCTTTATATGTGGCATAGTCTTGTTCGCCCATAATAGTGACAAGTTAACCATTTGCCACAAACTTAACCCTTTGGTGTAGACTCGAGGGGATCGCACCTAGCATGGATCCATGGTCTCCCTAGTAATAAATTGAATGTTCTTGGGATATCCAAAACTTGAAAGGGTGTGATAAAGGTTTGTGGACCGATGGTAATCTTCAGTTCGACTTCTCCCACAATTTCCCTTTTAGATCCATCAAAAGTGTGAACTATAGTGGAATTAGGCCTGATGCTTGATGGCTCTATCTCCAATAAGTTCAAGGTGGCTAGAGGGCACACATTTAAGGAAGACCGTTGTCTATAACACCCAGGCGACGATCTTGTTGTTGCTTTTAGCTACTATAAATAGAGCCTTGTTGTGCCGACTGCCTTCTTCTCCCAGTTCTTCAGATGAGAAACTAATTTGGTTGTTTGCAAAGACAGAATTTATCATACATCCTAGGGCTTCCTTTGACACACCTTCTGGAACTTTTACTTCCTTAAGTACCTTAAACAGAGCCTCATGATGGATATCGGAGCTTATTAGTAAGCTCATAAGTGATATCTGAGCTGGTGTCTTTGCCAATTGTTCGACTACTTTAACTCACTTGCTTTCATCATCTTGGCCAGTGTTGACTTCTCATCATCTTTCTTTCCTTCATCTTTCTCTTGGGGTGGCGTACTTCCCATTACATTCCTTCCATTTGGATCATAGATTCTTCCTGATCGAGTACGCCCGCCAACCATGGCCATTGAAGCATGATTGACTGCTCGATAATCCAATGGAGCAGCTTTATATTCGTTCATGGAAATTGACTTGAAAAGTGTAACTTTTAGGCCTTAATGAAGCAGTTTCTTCCTTATCATTCTTGCGCCACTCAATTTTATGAATTTTGGGCCTCCTCCAATCATGCTTACAAGTCCCTCATCACTAGTTTTGGAAGTAAGCTTTTCTTCATCTTCAAATTATGGACCCCACCCTATTGCAGGGCGCTAGCATAGATTTGAGGTTCGATCTAATAATCAACTAGGTATTGGTATTTTCCTTATTCACCTAAGGTCCCAACAGTTGGGTCTCCAGCCTGGTATCTCTCCCAAAGTTCTGTTTGAGTGCTTTGCTTTCTTGGCTTTAGGATTAACACCTCCATAATGTCTCTTTCTTGATAGTCCCATCTTGTAAAAGCTTGTAGATGGCTGGTTTGGTCTTAGTACGGTCTCTCAGATTGAGGTAAGGCAAATGTCCCATTTTCGAGATTCCAAGCTACTTGCTCTATGGTAACAGGCAATTCATCCAGATTTATTTTGGGCTCTGGATCCTCATTGGTGATCATGTTGATGACAGGACAGTGATTCGGCAAAGGATTGGTAGAAACATTTGGGGATTCAACAAAGTCTAGCTGGATGATCTTTGTGTCAATGAGATCCTGGATCTTACTCCTGAGCCTCCAGCAGTTGTCTGTGGAATGTCCCACTTGTCCAAGATGGTATTCACATTTCAATTCGGGATTAAAATTCTTGGGTTTGTAATCTTCTTTGGGTACTTCAAAATTGATTAAATTGTCAACTCTTAACTTGGCCAAAACTTGACTGAGTGGGACTGGAATCCGAGTGAAATTTCATTTGGTGAATCTAAGTGGCTAGTTCGTAACTGTTGTTTGTTGGTTTTGACCAAGGCCGGTTACTATCACGAAAGGTTGAGCTGGTCGGGCCAAAATCGAAGTGTTGACCATGCTGACGGTTGAATGTTTTCCTTTGTATAAGGTGGTTTTTGGTGCTGGGGACTTCTTTTCAATTGTAGTTTTCCAGCTGAGATGGCATTCTCAATTTTACTTCCAGCCACTACCACTTCTAAAAAACTTGCGGACGCATTCCCTACCAGATGTGAAAAGAACGGTTCTTCCAAGGTATTGATAAAAGTGAAGGTTAGATCCCTTTCAGGCAACGGGGTGGTGATTCTTGCAGCCAAGGCTCTCCACTGTTGGGCGTATTCCTTGAAGGATTCATCTTTTTCTCTTCTTCGTATTACTTAGTCCCAAACAGATGGTGCCATCTAAATATTGAACTTGTATTGATTGAAAAACACCCTTGCCAGCTTATCCCAAGTATCTATTTCCTGGTGATCCAATTGGGTGTACCAAGCCAATGCTGGCCTGGTAAGACTATCTTGGAAAGTCTATACCATTAACTTGTCGAATTGGCATACTACCCCATCCACCGTATGTACAATCTTGTGTGCAATTAGGACAACCGATCCCGTCATACTTTTCAATTTCAGGTGCCTTGAACTTTTTGAGGAATGCTCCCTCTTCAAATTGTGGCAGACTTGGGATCGTAGATTGATAAAAACCATAGAACATTTTTCACTTTTTCGAATACTTTCCTTTCCATCTCCTTAGCTTGAGATTCTAGTTCTTTCCTAAGTTCAGCCGCATTGATCTCATGCGGCGACTCCTCGTTATCGATAGGCTGGCCATTAACTCCTTTCTGTACCCCCGAGGACTCCTCTTGCATTATAGGAGCTTTAAGTTGATCGAAATTCTGTGTTATGACTTGTATCTGTTCGGCGACTCTAAGTGGCGTCTGTTCCATGGAGTTGAGTCTCTGCTCAGCAGATTGGTCGGGAGAGTTGTTGCCAGAGTTGACCATCTTCGTTCAAGATCTAGTGTTAATGGGACTCCGAATTTGTTTGGAAGCTATCTTTCAAGACCTGAATGGAAATCTCGAAAAAAACTTATCTGTTGAATAATAATAATAATAATAATAAATAATAAATAATTAATTAATGGACAACTCATGCAAAGATGCAAGCACACACGTGTGAATAGGGATGATGACTTAAAAAATTTTGGTAGATCTTAAAAACATCATCAGAGTTGTATTTCTTTCAAAATGGGAGTCTAAAACCTCCATCATTACATCCGCTTTTAGCCTTTTCTTGCTTTTCCTTCCTTTTATTTCTTTTTAAAAATGGAAAAACATTACACAGAGATCCCTAAACTAGCTTTCTTGCTTTGGTAGGACAAATAACTTTTTCTTCTAACATATGTATCTTCCTTCTGACTCTTTTAGCTTTGATTCTAGGGCTAAGATTTTGTTCCCAGCCTCTCGAAGTTTAGTGGCTAGGCTTTGCTCCTTTCCTTGGATATCCCAATAGCAAACTTCCAAGCGGGCTAACATGGTTTCCATTAAACAGCTAATTCCGGTTGGGTTCAACTGGTGTTGGTTCAAGGACATCAAGGGCCTCATGTTGGATGTCTTTGTTTTTCTTTAACTGACTGGCTACATACCACTTAGTAGCCCTATACTTCTTAATTTCTTTATTTTCTGGCTCAACTTCATAAATAGGCTTGATTTCCCTGCTATCCCACAAGACTTTGATTTGGGCAACTTTAGCTTTCATCGTTGCAAGGGTCTTGGTTGAATCTAAGTAGTCGACTGTGACTCGTTCCAATTCGGGCCTGATGGTGATATCTTGTAACATGCCATATTGCCTTATCACACTAGAGGGGCAATAGCCTGTGCAACCTGTTATTCCAATCAAGGGCACTGCTGGGTACTCCTTGCAACCCAAAGTAGCGACTAGACACTTGTACCAACGAGCTTGCCATAGGTAATCTTTTGGTCTCATGTCTTCCAGAATTGCGATCATGTTCCAAAGGGGCTCATCATCTTCCATATGGACTCGTTTAGAAAAGATTGGATAAGATCATAATTAGGACGGATAAGGGCACCATTAGCTAAATCTTGCCCGTAGTACTTAGTGTGGCTAGCAAACCAAACCACCATCAGGTGCATGCTAGCATTGAAGTTGCATCGGCCTTTAGATCTGATATAATTCAGACTCCTTATTTGTTTAGCTAACAGGGCAGGGACATACAACTTGCTAGCTAGGTATTGTGCAATGAGCTCAACAACTCGAAAATGGATGAAAAGATTCCCATGAGGGAATAAGACGGTGGCAAAAGCAGCAATTATGAAGGCATTGACTCTGTTTTCTTCCCAAATATCAGTTAGGACACAAAAAGCACTTCGCTTGCTCTTGAAATCCTCAGGGGTTCCAAACCAATCTATTAAGGTAGTCATCCTGATGCAGTACTCACTGTAGTCTTTCATGGCATCGATTATTACCCCCTTTTGACCTTTAGGAAGTCTGAAATGACGCGAGCTGGACCACGAGTGAGTTCTGGCATGTAAATTCCCTTTGAGGTGGGCAGAGCTTGCAGCGGCCTAGCATATTCTTCGATGGTTGGGCTTAGTACGTGCTGGCTTAAACGAAAGGCTACCTCTTCTGGCTCTCATAAATGAGCAAGGGCCCGGAACATGGTAAAGGGAACTAAACCTTTGGCAAGTTGAGGATTGGCCAAGTCTGTCTTTAATAAATAGTTGTTGTAATGGATTGAAGTTGACCAACCATCGGTCTAATAAGAGCATAGGGTCCTTAAACTAGTGCTATTATTGGCGCTTGAAGTTGAGGACATCATTTTCTAGGAATACACCAAAATTTGGTTAAAAAAAATATTTTTTTGAAAGACAGTATAACCCCTCTTTTTTTTTTTTTTTTTAAATGCGTAGTCATCATCCCATGTTAATGCAAGAATTGGGTAGGTTCTAAAGGTTCCCCGAATTTAGAGAACCATAGGTCGACACTAAACCGAAGTGGGAGGTCATTTTGTGAACCAGAAGGTGGAAAGTCATAGCCCCCGGATCCTACTAGTGACCTCCCTAACTAAGGTCCTAAGATAGACTGGTTCTAACCGTATCTAGCACACATAAACATATGCCCCTATTATTTACAGAAGTTTCCTCTCTTTTTCTTTCTGCATCACTCAAACAAAACATTAGTATAACTATTTACAAATTAATGGCTATAAAAATATACAAAATGAGCATAAAAGGATAAACTTTAAATTTAAGAATTTCAAGTGGCTAGCCCTCTTAAACCATACGTCCCTAGTGGAGTCGCCAAGCTATCGAGCTTGGATTTTTCAATTTCCTAGTTTCATTTCTTTTAATCTGATCGTATTAAACCCAAACTCATTTAATATGAACCCTTGACTAAGAATTAAAAGAAATTTAAATTTTCAAAAATAATTTGGAGTCTCCACCCGTGGAATTGGGAAAAATTTTTAAGTTAGGATTAATGGGTTAGTTAATCTAAATCTTATCAATTGCTTGTTGTACTAAATCTCTGCCAATCAAAGCGTTTTCCCCCACTTCGTGTAGAGGAAACCCGCATTTCCTTTCATATAAAGCTTCATATGGAGCCATTTGTATCGCTGATTGATAATTATTGTTATATGCAAATTCAACCAATGGAAGATGTTCATCCCAACAATTTCTAAAGTCTAAAGCATAGGCTCTTAACATATCTTCTAAAATTTGGATTATCCTTCCTGATTGCCCATCTGTTTGAGAATGAAAGGCCGTGCTAAACTGGATTCTAGTGCCAAGAGCCTGATGCAAACTTCTCCAAAAGCGACTTACAAATCTTGTATTTATATCTGATGTGATAGATGTTGGTATCCTATGAAGTCTCACAATCTCTCAATATAGGTTTGTGCTATCCTTTGAAGTGAGCATCCAACCGTTAATGGTATGAAGTGTGCTGACTTTGTCTATCTGTCCACAACCCATGTCACTTCATTTTTAGCCATGGTCTTGGATGGAGCACTTATGAACTCCATAGTTATGTCATCCCATTTCTATTCAGGAATTGACAATGGCTGTAATTCACCACCAGGTCTCTAGTGTTCAATTTTCACCTGTTTACATGTCAAACATTTGGATACATAGTCTGCAATGTCTCTCTTCATATTGCCCCACCAATAATGTTGCTCTAAATCTTTATACATCTTAGTGCTTCCCGGATGGACTAAATAACCTGAAGCATGAGCTTCCTTTAAATTTCTTTTCTTAAATCATTCGCTTTCGGTACATATATTCAATTCTTAAATCTAATAATACCTTCTTCATTTAGTCCTAGTTCCTTTCTCATCCCTTCCTTTATAGCATTTTTTTCAGTTTCGTACTTTCAAGATCCTCTTGTTGATTTTGTTTAATTTGCATAAGTATCGAAGGTCGTAAAGTCAAGCTCACCAATAAAACATCAACTTTCTCTATAGTTACTTCAACATTAGATCTTTGTAACTCTTTTGGCATCCCTTTATGATTGGTAATCATAGTTGCCATATTTATCTGTTTCTTTCTGCTTTGCACATCTGCCACCACATTAGCTTTTCCCGGATGGTACAGAATCTCACTATCATAATCCTTTATTAGTTCAAGGCATCTTCTTTGACACATGTTCAATTCTTTCTAAGTGAATATATACTTTAAGATCTAATGATCTGTAAATACTTTGCATTGTTCACCAAATAAATAATGTCTCCAGAGTTTTAAGGCCAGAATCATTGCTACAAGTTCTAACTCGTGAATTGGATAATTCTTCTCATGAGGTTTCAATTGTCTAAAAGCATAAGCAATCACCCCGTTGTCTTGCATCAGAACACATCTAAGTCCTTGTATGGAGAAATCATCGTAAATTATGAACTCTTTTCCGCTGACCAGTAATGCCAATACAGGTGCTGATATTAATCTTCTTTTTAATTCTTGAAAGCTCTCTTCACATCTATCATCCCACATGAATCTCACGTATTTTTAAGTTAATCTTGTCAATGAAGTAGCAATCTTAGAAAACCCTTAGACAAATCTTTGTAATAGTCAACCAAACCTAGAAAGCTTCCTACTTCGGTAACATTGGTGGGTCTTGACCAATCCAACACTACTTTAATCTTTTTCGGATAAACCAATATCCTTTTTATTGTGATAATATGACCAAAAAACGTGACTTCTTCCAACCAAAATTTGCATTTGTTAAACTTTACATATAATATCTTCTCGCTCAACCTTTGTAGTACTAATCTCATATGTTCTTTATGTTCATCCTTGTTTTGAGAATACACTAAGATATCATCTATAAATACTATCACAAATTGATCAAGATAATCCTTGAAAACTCAATTCATTAAATCCATGAATGTGGCAAGAGCATTGGTTAACCCAAATGGCATAACAAGAAATTCAAAATGCCAATACCGGGTATAAAAGGTTGTTTTAGGAACATCGTGTGGTTTCATCTTAAGTTGATGATACCCAAATCTCAAATCAATTTTCGAGAACATAGCTACACCCCTTAATTGTTCGAATAAATCATCAATTATAGGTAAGGGATACTTGTTCTTGATCGTCACCTGATTTAACTCCCAATAATCTATGCACATCCTTAAACTTTCATCTTTCTTCTTAAAAAAGTGTACTAGAGCACCCCATGGAGATATGCTAGTTCGGCTAAGCCCAAATCTTGTAATTCTTGTAATTGAGTCTTCAACTCTTTCAATTCTGTGGAAACCATTCGATATAGTGGCTTGGATATTGGACTTGTCTCGTGAACCACATCAATCCCAAACTCTACTTCTCGATCCAATCATAAACGTGATAAATCTTCTGGAAATGCATCTATAAATTCTTTTACTACTAGTACCATATCGATTTTCAATCATTCAGCCTCAACAATTGTAATCACTGCTTTTTCCCATAATTCCATTAAATATGCTATGGGGTCTCTGTCTTTCTAAGGTATAAGTAAACTTTCCATCTTCAGTTTTAAACCTTAGCTTAGCCTTATTACAATCTATAATAACTTTATACTTATTCAATCATTTCACACCCAAAATAACATCAAAATCAATCATAGGCAAAACTAACATATCTATAAGCATCTAACACATCAACATTTCTACATACACAAAGTTCCTTAGATTTTACATCGAAAGGGGTATTAATACTCATGATTCTATCAAAAAACACCTCGAATTTCAAACCACTATCATTCATAAACTTCTTAGATGGACATGCATGTGTCATCCCTGTATCTATCAAAGCATAAGCATGATGCTTTGCTATTAATAGAGTACGTGCCAACATATTAATAGAAGGAGTTTCTTCACACTGTTGGAGGGCAAAAATTCTTGCAGCGGTCTTTCCTTTCCCTGAATTAGAGCCATCACCTTTAGGTTTAACTAAACTATCTGCTATATGGTGCCCTCTTTATTTATAGCAGGCACAGAAATTGGTTATAATACTGGATTCCTAAATTTAGAAGCTCGATGTCCTTCTTTTCCACAAGCGAAACACGCATTTGGATATCATTTACATTATGATTGATCATGTGGTCCATAACATCTAGCACATCTTCTTCAAGAGAGGTAAGAGCAATAGAGGTTCTGTTTACCAATCCCACATTTCTCTTTTTGTCCAGGAATGGCTTCTTTCCCTTGCTTGCACTATCATATCTCCTATAAGGAGTAGATGACGCAGGTCTCTTTCCAAAAAATGCTGCTTGCTTGTCCTTCTATGTCTTATTCTCATTTAAAGCTTGTTTTGCTAACTTCGCTTTGGTGATCGCATCAACTAATGTCAGAAGTTGGAACATTCTAACTTTACCTTTGATTTCCAAGTTCAACGCATTCTAAAATTTTTAGACTTCCATTCTCCCGTCATTGTATCCTTCACTACAAATCTTAACAATTTACAAAACTTGAAATGATTCTCGTCAACACTCTTACCTCCTTACCTTAGACTTAGCCAATCAGATACCATCTATTCTCGAATGGTGGTGGAAAGTACTGTAGGAAGAAAGCTTCTTCAAATCGATTCCAGGCAATTGGCCTCAATAGATTCTCGCTAGCAAGTCTCCACCAATTATAGGCATCCTTCTTTAACATTTAAATAGTTAAATCCGCTTTATTATTTTCTGGCACTTCACAAGCAGCAAACGCTTTCTCCAACTCTTCTATCAAATTCTCTGCAATTTCCAGATATAAAAAAGTGCCATCGAAATCAAGTACTTCCTTAGCAAAGTCATGTAATTTGATTTGATCATTTCACTCTCCCACTTGTACATTGTTCCCTTGCCCAATAACGTATGGATTATACTGTTGCATAAACTGCTATTATTGCTGATACATCGTATATTGGAATTGTTGCATTACTGCAAACATTTCACTGAACATAGTGTACATATTACTGGGATCTCCCATTTGTATTTGGGGCATTTGTTGAAATGACGACATCTGTGGTGGTTGCAGATTCTGAGTTGTAGATGCCAATGCAGGAGAGGGAGTAGTAGTGGAAGTTGGATTAAAGAGAAAGTAAACGCTTAGGTAGTCGATGGAGAAAGCGGAGGAGGCATATTCTCTCTTTCTGTCTGTTGTCAACTTAGTCATCTTGACCTATCCATCTATGCAGATATACCCACCATACATCCACAATATAAACCATAAGTTCTAAATTATTTTAATAAAATTTAATTAGATTCATTTTATTATTAACTAAGGTAAACAAGCAACTAGTACATATCATACAAACAAACTCCAAATTTTCCCCTACATAGTTCATTATATCTAAGATCAGGCCAACTTCTATTCTTTTATATTGAATAAGCAATTACAAACATTGCTCTGATACCATTCTGTAAAGATCCTGTATGTATAATATTAAAAACATGACATGTCAAGTACCCAACCATGTATAATATATAGAGATATTACACGTAAGGTTGTTTGAAAAAGAAAGAATTTATGGAAATTGCTTGTTCAGCCCATTCAACTATAAAACTTTACAAAACCACTCATTTATAAATAGATAACTTTATAAAAATACATATGATAGTACTAACAAGCAGGGTATTTTAGAGATTACAATGCCAAATTTGTAAAATACATATTAGAAAACTTAAGTACTTTAAGTTACAAAACATAGGCTTTTGGAAAAGCCTTATTCTATTCTATTACATTTCACAAAAGGTCTTTTTTTGAGTCCTTTCCAAGAAAACATATCGGAATGGTCTGCAGCCTAATTGTCTCACTCATGTAGGAATGCTTCCTAATCGTTACCACAACCCAGGTCATTGTAATACTCATCCTCATCATTACCTATAGAAAGAAAAGAAAGCCAGGGTCTAGTACACAGTAACACATATACAAACAAAAACAAAGTGGCGCACAATGTTAACTAATGCAATGTAAGAAACAGTAACATTATTTATCTTTATTTAGGCAAAACATTTTAACACTGGAGTATTCAAGCTCTGATTTCAATCCTTGTAACAACAGCTGCTCAGGAGGTTGATACAAGTGGTCTGAATGCTTATATCTCTTACATAACTTTACAAATAATAATCCCATCTAGGATTCACATCCGTTACTCAGCTTTACTTAACTTAATCCATAATATTATCTAGTTCAGTCGTCCCTTAAAACGTGAACTAAATCATATTATTTCCTTTTTAAAAATAAGCAAATGTTAAACCGATGCCGTTCCTTCTATCAATTATCCACTAAGCCACTTATGAAAGTTATTACATCATAACATGGGTAGCCTAAGCACCTAATCTATCATGTTAATCGCATTAATAGGGTTACCACTCCTTGGATCGGATTCAACGACACATGCACAAACAATTCAAACAAGTCTTTAAGCCAATCTCTTAATTAGGCTTGATTAAGTAATGCCTAACCTAGCATTCAACAAACAGGTTATTGCATATCTGAATAATCTATTTGTCAGAAAATAGGCCTATACTCAAACCCAACTAGGTATGGGAATCTATCAAAAGAAAATCATTTCATATAAAATACATTAGTTCATAACAAAACATTAAATCATTAGAAACATAGGATCTATCATGCCGTGACAAAGGCCGTGAGGGGCATCACGACAACATCATGCTTGTGATCTTAAGCCATGATGAATACAATTAGCCTTGTCACGCTGATAATAAGAGATAGACCCCTTTATCATGGCTGTGATATAGGCTGTGATGAAGAATATGCCCATAATAAACTTTATAAAGATTTTTCTGAAAACCAACCGAGGATATAATAGGCTTCGCAACGGCCGTAATCTAGGCAGTGCCCTTTAAAAAAAATATCAGAGAAGATCATTGGCTTGTAACAGCCATGATCAAGCTTTAAAAATCATTTCAAAGAGATAACGATCATGATCAAGGCTATCTCATATTTTAAAAACAACTCAGGAAGGTCACGGGCCTCATGACAGCCGTAACCATGAGGAAAAAATCATCCTTTCAAGGAGATAACGGCCTCGAACACACCCATTATGAATAAGGTATTGGTCCTTTGATACTTGTTTCAAAATTTATGAGTCTATATCGCCTAACTCTTACTGTGCTCTTATGTGTTTGTAAAAACATGTTAAAACTAATCTATAAACACTATATCAAACATCATCAAGTTCTCTTGCACTCATTTGCTCATTTCACATGTGATAAATGCTATAATACCCTTATTTTTAAGATGATTTTTGGGCTCATTTAGTTGATATTCTAAATAAAAATCATCTAGAAATCGCTTTTAGTTGTTTAAATTGTCAATTTCAGGTATTATTAACTTATCCTTAAAGAATAAGAAGGAATACAACAAGAATGAAGTAAAACAACCTTGTTTTGGAGGATTCAAAAGACCAAACAGCCCTCCCAACAGGACCGTTTGGAATCAAGAAGATTAAATCTCCCAACAGACCCATTTGAAGAACCGTTTGCTTCTGGAAGTAATCAAAGAAGGCAACGGGTGTCCAAACAAGGCTGTTTACAAGGATGTTTGAGTTTATATCCAAGTCAGTAAGCGTAATAGCCCTCCAAATGAGGCTGTTTGACGGGGTGTTTGAGCTAAAATCCAAGATTAGTAACCATAACAACCCCTGTAATAGCCCTACTTGGGACCCGTTTGCACTAGCAAAAGTTTTTCTAATTTGTTTTATTTTGAAATTTTGATGACCCATATAAACACCTTTTGGAGAGAGAAAGAGGAAGTAGTTATGCATTTTGTTAGACTATCATTTTCATATTTTCCCCTGGTTTTTTAAGAGATTTTTGCAAAACAAGTCACGAAGAACACAAGTGAAGATCAAATCTGGATTTCTAGATCCAGGTTCATCTATTGAGCTTCAATTCTAAGGGTTGTATTCATGAATTCAACTCTTTCTTTTGAATTTAATTTGTTCTTTGATATCAATATGGAGGAGTAGATCGTAGATCTAGATCTAGATCTTTTCGGATTTTAATTTCATCATGTGTTGAGAATCTGATTTTAATGAAATTCAATTGATGTTCTTACATTCAAATTGCATGTTCCTGATTGATTTCTTAGAATTGCTTATCCTGAATGCAGATCTATGTTTGATTTTCATTAAATTAGATTGAGAAATTGCTTCTATGAATACATCTATGCAATTTGATGAGATTTGATTGTGATTCTAGAGATAGATTGCAAGAATCTTCCATATAATCTCTATTTTCTTGAGTTCTTAATCTTCATGTGACCTTAGATTATAATTAGTTAAGGAGATATCCTAATTTTTCAGTCTAAGATTAGATAAATTGATTAATTCGAAGGATGATCAGTTTGTATAAGGAATCCAACGGTATAAAATCTCAATTTGGATAATCTTTAGTATTCTATGATTCACATGATGAAGTTAAATGAAGATCAAGATCTAGGTCATGTTAGATATTGAATCTATTAAATTGCTTGCTGTTTTAGTGATCTTGTTGGCTGATCTTCTTTAGTTAGTAGTTTTCCTTAATTAGTGGAATCAATCAATCAAATCTCTCTCAATTTGCTAAATAGTGGAATTTAGAGTAATTACTAGTACTTATTCCTTCCTCATGGATGATCCCGATCCGATTACTATTCTACGATTCGATCAGTCCGCTGCCTATTGTCCTTCATAGTCGATTTTAGAAAGGGATTTATAAATTTAAACTACGATTCGCAAGGAAAAATCATCAAAAGTATTGGCGTCGTTGCCAATGAGGATAGGAATAATACTAGGAAAGCTTTAAATCTACTCGTTTAGCTATTTGTTGTTTTTTCTGGTTGAGATATTGTTCTTGCTGCGAGTGTGATCTTTACATTCTCTCCTTTTTCTTTGATAGTGCATGACCCAGAGCCAAGGAAAGAAATTTGTTACATTCAATCCAAAACTGGAAAGAATAGTCTTGAAATATCACAAGAAAACCAAAGATTCCAATTTATCTTCATCAAGTGCTGCTAAGAGCTCATCTTCAACAGTAAATATGGCTGTTCGTAATGAAGATAGGGGACATGAAATTCATCAAGATAATTTTTCATATGCGTTTTGAAGCACTGAGGACAAATTCTGACTTTGCAAGACCAACATTGGTGGGAATAAATTCCAGTATAGTTTGTCCTTAGGCTGATGCAAATAATTTCGAATTGAAACCAACTGTGATACAAATGGTGCAAAAAAATGCACAATTCGATGGCCTTCAAGACGAAGATCCCAATGCTCACATCCAATTATTCCTTGAAATTTGTGATACATTTAAATTTAATGGAGTGAGTGATGATGCGGTTCGTCTTTGCCTCTTTCCATTTTCACTTAGAGGCAAGGCTAAGCAATGGCTCAATTCATTGCCAATAAATTGTATTTCACATGGCAAGAGCTTATCAAGAAATTCATGGATAAATTCTTTCCTCCTTCAAAAACAACAAAGTTTAGAGATGAAATTCAATCCTATCATCAAACGTAAATGGAAATTTTGTATGAAACATGGGAGAGATTTAAAGAATCCATGAAAAGATGTCCACGTCACGACATTCCGAAGTGGTTCCAAGTCCAAACCTTCGATAATGGACTAAACTACCAAACTAGACAAATGATTGATATAGGGGCTGGTGGTCCTCTTAATTATAAGACACCTGAAGAGAGCTTAAAATTATTTGAAGATATGGCCACAAATAATTATGAGTGGTCACATACAAGAAGCTGAGATAAGAGGCCAGCTGGTATGCTAGATGTGGATGTTGCTACTACTATTATGTCAAAAGTTGACGCCCTCTCTCGGAAGATAGATGGTTTATCTCTTTCACAACAACAACAACTTGCTTATGTTGAACCATCTAGTGGGGAGGAATCTTTTTCTAAACAAGTTGACTACTTGGGCACTCCCATCCGGGCTCATAACAATCCCTACAGCAATATTTATAACCCGGGATGGCGAAACCACCCAAATTTTTCATGGAGCAACAGCAACAACATTCAAAGGAGCAATCAAAATTCTAATCCTAATCTCCATCCACCTAGTTTTTCAAGACCCTAAGCTCAAAGCTCTACTTTTAGTTCTCAACTTGAAAATATGATGATGAAGTTCATGAAGGATTCTAATGAAAGGCAAAAGTCGTTAAACTTGATCTTAAAGAACCAAGAAAACTTGAGAAATCATGAAGCATCAATTCATAAGCTTGAGACTCAAGTTAGTCAAATTGCCAAGATGCTTTTTGAAAGGCCTCATGGTTCTTTACAGAGTAATACCGAGACCAATCCGAGAGAGCATGTGAAAGCTGTGACACTTAGGAGTGGCAAAGAAGTGCAAGCTGAGACTCTAGTTAAAAAGAGTAAAATAGTGGAGTCAATTCCAGAATCAACCTCAAGCAAGATTGAAGAAAAGAAAAATTCAAATCCAGCTGAAGAGAAATCAATTCCACTTCCTATTTCGGAGTACAACCCTCCAATTCCATATCCAGCAAGACTCAAGCAAACTAAGATGGATGAACATTATGGGAAATTTTTAGAGATTTTTAAACAGCTCCATATAAACCTCCCTTTCGTTGAGGCATTAACTCAAACGCCAAGATATGCAAAATTTCTCAAAGAGTTGCTATCAGACGAAGAGGAAATTTGAAGAATGTTCTACGATGACTTTGGGAGAATGTTCTACTGTGATTCAAAATAAATTACCCAAGAAGCTCAATGATCCTAGAAGTTTCACTATTTCGTGTCTTATTGGGAATATATCTTAAGAAAGTGCACTAGTTGATTTGGGTGCTAGTATCAACTTCATGCCTTATCAATTATATAAAAAGCTTGGGTTAGGAGAGC
Organism: Combretum micranthum; assembly: GCA_024138025.1. Lineage (NCBI taxonomy): Eukaryota > Viridiplantae > Streptophyta > Magnoliopsida > Myrtales > Combretaceae > Combretum > Combretum micranthum. The sequence goes on from JAMXBD010000049.1 coordinate 132,143, forward strand.
CAAAACCGATATGGATGAGTCTAATTAGCGGACCGATCTGAACCTTCCTAAGGGAAGTAGTTGATGATGTATTGATGAAAGTTCAAGATTTTATCTTCCCAGTAGATTTTGTTATTCTTGATATGGAAGTGGATGTTGACATCCCAATTATTTTGGGAAGGCCATTTTTGGCCACAGCCCGGGCAATTTTTGATGGTTGTGATGGGAAGTTAGTGTTGAGAGTTGGTAATGAAGAAGTAGTTGTAAAGATGCCGGATGTGTTAAAGCAAGGTTTAAATCATGATGACACATGTTATGCAATTGATTACATTGATTTAGCTGTTTCACATTCTTTACAAGACTTCTTATGTGATGATTCCTTGCAGCTTTGTTTGATGAAAAGGGATCAAGTTGAGGCAATTAGCCCAGCTATGTAATTAATAGTAAGTCACTTAGATACTCATTCAGAGTTGAAGAAAGATAGTAATTATGAAAATATTGAATTTTGGTATTCAGATTTCAAAGCCTGCAATTGAGGATCTGCCTGAGCTAGAATTAAAGCAACTTCCTGATTATCTTCAGTATAATTTTTTAGAAAAAAATTACAAGCTTCCAGTGATAATAGCATCTAATCTCAATAAAGAATAGCGAGATAAACTTTTGTTGGTACTTGGTCAACATAAGAAAGCTATTGCTTGGAAGATTGCAGATATAAAAGGGATCAACCCTCCTTTTTGTACACACAAGATTCTCATGGAAGATTGTATTAAACTTGTGGTACAACCACAACGTATACTTAATCCAGACATGGGAGATGTAGTCAAGAGTGATATTATTAAACTCTTAGATGCAGGGTGATTTACCCTATTTCTGATAGTAATGGGTGAGCCCGGTGCAAGTAGTACCAAAAAAAGGTAGAATGACCATTGTTCCAAATGAAAAAGATGAACTTATTTCAATGAGGACAGTCACGGGTTTGAGAGTATACATAGACTATCGAAAGTTCCATGAGGCAACACGGAAGGATCATTTTTCCCTTCATTTATTAATCAGATGCTTGAAAGGTTAGCAGGGCATGCTTATTATTGTTTCTTGGATAGGATGTTTGGATATTTTCAAATCCCAATTGAACCAAAAGATCAAGAGAAAACGACATTTACATGTCCATTTGTCACTTTTGCCTATCGTCGTATGCCCTTTGGGTTGTGCAACGCTCCAACCACCCTCCAATGATGTATGATGGCAATATTTGAAGATATGGTTGGCAAAAACATAGAAGTTCATATGGATGATTTTTCCATTTTTGGGAATACCTTTTATGCTTGTCTCCATCATTTGGCGTTGGTGTTACAACGATGTAAGGGTACTAATCTAGTCTTAAACTGGGAGAAATGTCATTTCATGACTCAAGAAAGCATTGTTCTTGGGCATAAGATTTCTGAAAAGGGAATTGAAGTAGATAATGCAAAAATAAAAGTTATTTCCAAGCTTCCACCACCTCTTCAGTAAAGGCAGTTAGAAGTTTCTTAAGCCATGTCGGGTTCTATCGTCGGTTCATTAAAGATTTTCTAAAATTGCATGGCTTATGAGTTCAATCAAGAATGCTTTGATGCCTTTAATACTCTCAAGCAAAAGCTCATTTCTGCTTCTATTATGGTAACACTAGATTGGAACCTTCCATTTGAGATCATGTGTGATGCAAGTGACTCAGCCATTGGTGTTGTTTTGGGTTAGAGGAAAGCTAAATTCTTTCAACTTATTCATTATGCAAGCAAGACACTCACTTCTACTCAAGAGAACTATTCAACAACTGAGAAGGAATTACTTGCAGTTTTTTTTGCTTATGACAAATTTAGATCTTATCTTCTCTTATCCAAGGTCATTGTCTACACTGACCATTCCGCCTTGAAGTTTTTATTTACAAAGCAAGATGCAAGGCCAAGGCTTATCAGGTGGATATTGTTTCTCAAGAGTTTGATCTTGAAATCAAGGATAAGAAGGTGCTGAAAATTTGGCGGCAGATCATTTATCAACATTTGAGAATCCAAGTTCAAAGGAGTTGAATGATGTCGATATCAATGACAATTTTCCTGAGGAATAGTTGTATGCCATTTCCACAATTAAGGAATCCAATATTCCTTGGTTTGTTGATATTGCCAACTATTTGGTGACCAGAATTTTACCCAATGATATGACTTGGCAACAAAAGAAGAAATTCTTTGCAGACTTGAAGTATTATTTTTGTTAAGATCCATACTTATTCCGATTTTGTGCAGATCAAGTGATTAGGAGATATATATCGCATGAAAAAGGCTAGAAAGTTTTGTTTCATTATCATACCGGACCAACTGGAGGTCATCATAGCGCAAATAGGACTGCTCACAAAGTCTTGGAATCCAGTTTTTATTGGCCTTCACGATTCAGGGATTCTCACAATTATGTAGGCCATGTGACCGATGTCAAAGGGTTGAAAACATGTCTAATAGAAATGAAATGCCACAGCAATATATTTTAGAGTGTGAAGTGTTTGATGTTTGGGATATTGATTTCATAAGGCCATTTCCTCTCTCTTTTGGCCAAAATGCATCATTGTTGCTGTGGATTATGTTTCCAAGTGGGTCGGAGCTCAAGCTCTTCCAACTAACGATGCTAGGGTAGTGGTGAGGTTCTTAAAGAAGCTTTTCTCTCGATTCGGCGCTCTTTAAGCACTTATAAGTGATAGAGGCACTCACTTTTGTAATAATCAACTTGATAAAGTGCTGAAAAGATATGGAGTCACTCATCGACTTGCAACTCCATACCATCCACAAGCAAGTAGGCAAGTGGACGTGTCGAATAAGGAAGTTAAACGAATCTTGGAGAAGATTATGGCTGATCATAGACAAGATTGAGCCGATAAGCTAGATGATGCCTTATGGGCATATCGAACAGCTTATAAAACTCCATTGGATACCATACCATATCGATTAGTTTATGGCAAAGCATGTCATCTTCCGATCGAGTTTGAACACAAAGCTTATTGGGCCATAAGAGCAGTGAATTTGGATCTAGAGAAAGCAGGAGAAAAGCGGAAGCTACAATTGAATGAATTAGATGAATGGCGACTCATGGCATATGATAATTCACACATTTACAATGAGAAAACCAAAAAATATCATGATGCTAGGATTCAACAGCCGAAGAATTTTCAAGAAGAGATCTTGTTTTACTTTTCAATTCTAGATTGAAATTATTTGCAAGAAAACTTCGATCTAGATGGTCTGGGCCTTTTTGTGTGAAGCAAGTTTTTCCTTATGGAACAATAGAGCTTGAACATCCAGATAAAGGCACATTCCAAGTCAATGGCCAAAGATTAAGCTCTATTTAGGAGATCAACAGATTTTTGAAGAAAAAGAGAACCTCAATTTGCTCATCTCATCCCAACTAAATCTACCACATCATTGAGTCGAGTTAACGACAATAAACAAAGCGCTTCATGGGAGGCAACCCATGCTTAACTTTTAACCTTGCTCTTTTTCTTTTGTTTCTTTCTTTGTTTTTGTTTTCAGAGTAAGAGTAATTATCTTTCTTGGGCTTTAATTGTAGGACAAAATGAAGTTCAAAGCTTTGGTTAAGTCAAGGAGAAGAAGACTTGGCGACTATTTAGGAAATAATTTGTAAATAAGGCCGTTGAGGAACCCATTGCACTCTCTAGACACTTGCTTTCTTCATATAGCGATGCAAACGCTGATATCAACAGGTCTATTATACATCTCATTGCCATCTCTGTTCACACGAAGACAAGTTCCGGATTTCGAAACAGAGGTGTTGCGAAGGCCATAGCAGCTTCTGCCACGTGCATTCAAGTCCCAGATTTCCAAACAGCACCGTTATCCAGCCCATTAACATCTCTCTTTCATGCGCATTAAAGTCAAGATTTCCAAACAGAAGTGTTATTAAATGGTTAAAAATTAAAAACTAAAAATATTAATCGAAAAAATAGTTTACCAATAAGATGGTTAACCATTAATAATGGACCATTTTAGTTTGAAATTATACAATACTAATTATTTTGGTTAGGTTAAAAAAAAAGGGCTCATGACTGGTTAACCAAATCATACCCACCCCTACTTTGACCAATCCCTTGGGCTTCTGGTCCTAGAGGCGTTCTTTTTAGGATTTTTCCATTTCATTATGAGCAATAATGAAATCTTCATGCCATATGAACTTGCCAGCTCAAACTCGACTCGAAAGTAAAACTGGAAGCTCGAAACTTGACTTAAACTCAAGTAACCCGACAAATGGATGTCTAGACCACAAGGCTAAGGTCAAGGCTATCCACTTCAATAACAGCCTAGTTTAATTAGGTTATGTAGCTTCTTAGGGATTCAACTTTATTTTGGTTTACCAAAAATAATGAGGACATATCCTTCTTTAGAGGTTTGCTCATTGTAAAGTGAGTCTTAAATGCGATTGTTAGATCTTTAAAGGACGTGACTGAGCCGTTGGCTAGTTGGTGGAACCAACTATTGGTACCGTTCTCCAGTGTTCCAAAGAATACTTTATTAAAGATGGCATCATTAAATCCAAAAACTAACATTTGGTCTTTGTACCACCTAAGGTGTTCCTCTTAGTCGATTGTCCCATAATACAGTTTGAATGTTGCCAGCTTCATACCTTGTGGCCAAGGCCCGTCTATGATCAACTAAGTTAAGGGTGTTTTAATTGGCATGCGATTTGTTTTCGACGTTGAAGTGCTCTTTTTCCTTTCATTGATTTCCAACATTCTCTTTATCTCTTTTTCCATTTTTCTTAAAGCCATATCTTCAAATCGCTTCCCCTGATACACAAGGAGCTCCACCAACAAAGAATTCCTAGCTTGGGTTTTAGACGTAGTAATCACACTTTTTCTATAAGTGCTTTTTAAAACTCTTTTTAGTCTCTTTTTAAATTCCTTTAAACAAGCATATATTAATCGCCAGTGTACGGGTGCATGTACAGTAAGAAAATTTCAGTGAATACGGAGTCGTGTCCATAGAGAGTGAGAAGTAGCTATCAACTGTATTTGTTTTAATCGCAGTTAGGCAGATCAAAATTTGTTGGATTTTCTTACATAGAACTAGACTACAAAGAAATAAGGATTTCCAACACCTGTAATTGATTGAAGTTAAGAAGAGCCAACAAATCTAAATAATCAATCAAATATATGCTATCGACTAAAAGCGCAATTGCAAATCCAAATTATTAATGGGTTTAGTTTTTCAATCAATCAATCAAACACCAGATAACAACTTCTTTTTCCAAAGTAAGCAATTATCCTAAATTAACCAATCAATGTTCCCTATTTCTAGGAATAGTGATCAATTGACTAATCTTTGTAAATTTCCAAACCCTAATCGAAATGAAAATCCATGTCTATAAGATTTCTAATCCAAATTAGCTAATCATAGAATCGGTTAAAAAGGAAATTTTTCAATTACAATCCTCACCTAACATGAATTCAAGATGAACTCAAAACACATGGTCGGTGAATTAGCATTAACAAATCGAATATAGACAATGATTGAATCGACAACAAATAAACATTAATCAGATAATCAAATCAACAAATTAAAACCAAATTAATACTAAAAGAGACAAGTATCAAACATCATCCAATAATTGAATATGAGAAAAAGAACAAAATCACCTTGTCCATGAAATCCTATTCTTGAATTCAAAATCAAACGATGTCTTCCACTTGAATCCTGGTGTGAAATCCTCAATCAAATTAAAACAAAAGCTTTCTAGTCTCTAATACCCTAATTTAGATAAACGAGCAACGAAAAGAGAGCCTAATTTCGTGCTAGGGAATGTACTCTTCAATAAGATACAACAAGAGATGCTTAAATATGAAAAGTTACAGGAGACATAGGCCGGCTCTATACGCTGGCGGCCTTTATTTTAATTCAGCCGACATTGCTTTTAAAATTTTTTTTCCAAGAGCATTTGTAATTATACACCAGCTTCAGGGCTGGCGGCGTAGATGGCCAAATGCTGACCTTCATTGCTTACAATAATTTCTAAAGCAAGATCACTGCTAGCTTTCATTCAGCGTTGGAGCAGCTTTGCATGTATGTTGGCATCAAGGCCGGTGGTGTAAAATCTCCAGTAGCCGGCCTTTAAGTTTTTGAAATTGTGGACTTTTAAAGTCAGCGGCAAATATGCATGATTTTGCCGATGTACAAGTTCAAAATGAAGGCTAAAGTTATCTATCTTGTAAGTTGGCAGCGTTCATTTGTTGGTGGTTGGTGTTGATTTGTTTTCAATGTAAGTTGGTAGCTTATATTCTGTTTTGCCGGCCTACTTTTTTTATCTCCAAGTCTTCTCTAATTTGCTTGTTTTTGTATGATAAGTCCTCCAAGACGTAAAATATCAAATTAAGCATAATTAAGTACCATTTCCTTAGGATTTCTACAAAATCTATAATAGTTTAGCATGATTTGATTAACGAAAAGTGAGTAAAATATAACTTTATCACATAGCTAATGTGATGGAGGGGTTTCTGACACCATGGGAGATCTGCATCTAGGATTCTGTCGAATTGGCAGGGGCATTTGCTGCTTTGAGAGGGCGGCAATGGTCAGCTTGTTGTGGCAGGGTCTCGTCACTACAATGTTGTAGCTGAGAACTCTATGCCCCTAGCTCCAGTTCCTCAAGGCCTTTTCGACGTCTATGTTGTGCTTGATGATCTCAATGTTCTGTTCCATCACTTAGTGGAGCATGTCTTCTAAACAACATAAACGATTCTATTCTTGGGAGCCATTGGAAGCTGGAAAGATGCTGGAGCCTCCCTGGCAACCCACTGGTCTTTTGCGAGCTAGGCAATCCTGAAGTCAAATTCAAGTCACCAAAGCAATCACCCAGGTATGGTTTCTTGTTATTTATATGAGGCGCATGGCTAGAACGGTAGCCTCCCAGTCCTTATGCTTTTAAAGGAGAAAATGGAGGAAAACTTCCACTAGAGGCTAAGTGTTTCACACAAAAGGCACTAAATGTCTCTTACTTGAATCCAATAGAGGTTGCACTTCTACAATCTAGGCTTAGATCAAGTTGGCTATTTGACCTACACAACAAAAAACTTATTAATGGCACGTCGGCTATGGGCCCAACATGGTCACTTAGATGTTTAAATTAGAATTTGCCATAGTAAGCTCTTAATTTAGATAAAAGAGAATGATTGAGTTTGACATTAACTATCTCCATAGAGGTAGATGAGGATTTATAGGCAATCAACCTAGCGGTTATGGCCATAGTAGGTGAGTGGACGGTTGGAGGTAATAGTGGAAATCATGGGAAGAGGCTACATCTCCACCATGTTCAGGCTAAGGCCAAGCGAGCTACTCATGCCAAGCGGTTAGTAGGCAGAGGTGACCAAGCAATTCACTAAGGCTAGTTATGGGACTGGGTCGCCCCTTAGTAGGATATGCCAATGGAATTTGGGCTTGTTAGATCGATCCAGCTCGCTCAACTTGTTTGGACCTATAATCTTGAATGGACCATTATGGTGTGGATAACAATTTATACTTAATTATTTATATTATAATTTATATTATGGCAAAATATTATATTAAATTTCTTTCTTTCCATAATGTATTTCGAGATGCTTGTAGATATTATAAGCATATCTATAGTATTTGAATAGTAACATGTATAGATTATAAAACTTATGAGTCTATGTTTCAATCCTACTAACTCAATTACGATTTAAGGTAGAATCACAATTTAACAACCTTATGTAAACCTAATATATACAAAACTCAAACAACTTAATTAACTAACTCTAAAGCATGCAAATCAATGAAATAATATAATTTAAAAAGAGAAGATAACATTGCATGCAAATATTTTTTGAGACTTTGTCTCAAGATATCTTAAACAAGTCTTTTAAAGAAAAATCTACACACACTGTCTTGGTGGAGCTTAACAAATGACTCGATCCCTATCATACAAGACTTAAGGTACTTTAAACTTTGTTTAGTTTGTAGTGGAATCATTAGGAGATGCAGGAAGCAATGGAAAATATTGAAGAATCTTCAAAACTTCTACAACTACAAGGAGGCATCCAAACAAATTGATGAAAAATTTGCATTATTAATTTCCAACATATTTTCGTGATTATATCATGCAAATTCAATGAAAATTATTTTGCTCAAATATGAACTTTACAATAACATCACAAATAGCTCATAAACAAGTTCAATTCACCTTGGCATCATTATGTTTAGTCAAATTATAGTTAAAGGGAAGCTTGCAATGCTGGATGCTTTCTAAGAGAATGAGTAGCCAAGCACAGTGGTGGATTCAAAATGGGGGCATTGGGGCAGCTATCCCCACTTATTTCTTATTTTCCTTCAATAAGAAAGGATATCCTTCATCAACTTAACAAGTCTCCTAGAGAAAAAATGTGCATAAGTTGCACAGGTGGAGCCTGTCCAATAACTAAATTTTTATCATTTTAAGACTTAGTTAAGATAGTTTGAACTTAAATTTTTTAGCATTGGAGTCACTAGGATGAGGGTGGTAGGAAAGTACATGGGGAATCTACAAGTATTCCTGGCAGCTACAACAAGGCATTTAGACAAGTCGAGGAAAATCTTCATATTCATCTTCATTCTCATCCCATAATAACAAATGGAGTTACAAGCATATTTATTTTGATTTACATGTCATTAATGTATAATTTTCAACATATTTTTATAATTACATCATGCAAATAGCACATCATCAAAATAGCTTAGAGGGAAGCTTGCTATGCTGGGTGCTGTCTAAGGAAATGAGTAACCAAGCATGAGCCATTACCATTGTACATAGCATGTATATATCATTCAAATCTTTCTCAAATTTTGGTGCATATTAAGATTGCATAGTGTGCTATACTAGGTGCCGTCTAAGGAAATTAATAACCATGTATTAGATTGTTACCTTATAAAACTATTCATGTGAAGAAAATTTACCAAGCGTTATTCATTACTAATTAATTCACATCATATATTAGTACCATTTGAACTTTTCTTAAATTTTAGTGAATACGCCTAAGTTAAAGGGAATGAGCAAGTGTGGGGTCAACATAATTTTTTTCCTTTTCTATTTTTCATTTTAAATTATTTTATGCATAAAAGCAAATGCCTAAACATTTTTCAGGTATATTTCTCATGGAGTTCTTAAAATTTCGTATGTTGACTTCAAAAGAATTATAAAGCACAAGTCTATCAAGATATATAGGGTAAATGTTACAAATATTATCTGAAATTTGATAAAATATACAATTAAATACTTAAACTTTAAAATTGATCGATTCAGTAATTAAAAGAACTTTTCATGTATACCAAAAGTACCTCTATCAAATTTTTTCAAGTACCAAATTACTCAATTTTAAAATTTAGACATTATTAATATTTTACTAAAATTTAGGTATCAATCGTTACATTAACCCAATTTATGTATATTTTATCACTTTAAGGTATTATAATATTATTGATATTACATGAAGTATTCTAAATTTTGGAACTTCACATGAGTGAAGTCTCCTGTGTATAAATGACCAAGTTAACAAAAGTAAAAGTATATATAATATAAAATACTACGAATAAAACAAAATCTACATGATACGAGAGCAACCAAACTAGCACTCATGATTTAAAAGTGAAGCTCAAATGATTTATCTGTGGTGCCATCTTTCTTATTACACCAATGTCTATAACCATCCTAACTTTCAATCATCAAATAATGGAGCATAGATCCTCTTGATGGGATCTTAAAAAATCGTTAAATTGAATGAAAAAGATAGAAAAAGCTGTTGAAGAGCTCCACGGTTCAGGTCTCAACACATGGGTTTGGGTGGGTGCGTTGGGGTGGGGGCTGGTGTGTGGTGTGTGTGTGGGGTGGGTGGGGTGGATTTAGCTGCAAGGGATCGTGAATCAAGGGAAGGGAAGATTTAAAGTTCTATGAACAAAATATATTATACATAATAACGATCGGGCAATATAAATTGTTTCCAACTAACATAATACCTCATAGGAGAAATAGAAAAAGGAAAGAGCCAAGGAAGGAGGCAGCAAGGAACTCATTCGGGCTTGCGGCATGTGATAATGGCAAACTTGATAAGACCCTTCTTGAAACCTTCAATCATAAGTGGCATTGCAAGTGCTCCCTTTATAGTCTTGGTTCCTTGTTAGATAGATTGAGGGTGGGGAAAAAAGGTCATTACAAGCTAACAACATAGTAAAACAATAGAATTTCCTTTCCCACTATAAGTTCCTGTTTATATTCTAGTACTGTTTCAATTGTCCCATCATCAATCGAGATCCCACACTTGAACACATAGTTTAAATTAAGATAATTTACTAATTCCACCAAGTATGTTGCCACCCGATATAATAGGAATTGGGAAACACTATTCCTATGATTTGAAAGTGCGAATTGGTGGTATTAGATTCTTACCAGTGCGAAGCAACGAGGTTAAACCTTTCCAAGTCAGTGCTGAGCGGACTACAGCAGGCCAGAATGGAGCAACATGTTTTGTCCAATCTGCTCTTTTGATGTCCTGTTTGGGATTGAAGAGTAGGTGTCAGGTAGTTTTGGGGAAGATGTTTCTCTTGAATGTAGTAACTGAGATGTCATACCTTAGCAGAAAAAGACTCCAATAGTTGGGCATATTCCGCAGCAGAACACCAAGCAGGAAGGAAATAGGCATCACAAATTTTGTCTAATAGCCTTTTCTCCCATGATTGTAAGGAATCCTCACCAGGATTGAGATCTCTATGGCACCATGTAACGATGATGATAGTTGCTCCTGGAGCCGCAACCCGGATTAGCTCTTTCACAAACTGTTTTAGAGAGGAAACAAACATTATATGAGAAGTTGCTAATTGAATTAGATCAAGATCCATGAGTAATAGTACTGAGTTGCTTAATAGTCTTTATACAACACAAAAGAATCCTCGTCAAATCAAATGGTAACAATTGTTATACAAGGAAACCTATGACTGAGGAAATTGGTGTCAGAATAATCATGCACTCTAGCAATATCTCAATCAAAAAAACTGAACGACAACCTTGTCATGCTGCTATGATTTTTATCAGTTCATGAGGAAGTGTTTTTCCAGGGAAATATTCAAGCAAACGTAATATACCTTTTCCTTATCGGGCATGTGTTCTCCGCTTTCCATGGACCAAACCAGGTCAAATTGTCCATCAGGGAATGGCTGCTTCAAAGCATCTGCAACCTGAAATGAAACCTGCTAACACCTTTATTAGCTTAAGGTACAGTTGTTTCACATTTCCAAAAGTCTATTGCTTACTACGATTTTCAAACTCACTGGTTTAAGCAATTGACAGTGGTGAATGTTAATGGATTAATTAATTCCCCATACCCTTTTCATAAAAGAGTTTTCATATTTTTAATTTTTTTTCCTTGAATTTGCAGTCATTGTACCCATCAAACAAAGTAAGTATATAATGGCTCAAAAACATAGAAAACACAGAAAGTATCAGAGCATCCACATCCGATATGGAAATGTTGTTACCTTATCTGATAAGCCTTGGGATACAGCAAGAGCATTAGCTCTTTGGGCTTGGACAGGACTCAAGGTGATACCAATGCAATTGGCCCCATACTTTCTGGCCAAATATCTGGAGCTGCCTCCAATTCCACATCCAACATCAATTATACTCGTGGGTCTCCTTTTATAATCTAAATCCTCCTCATCCTCTGCACCATCTGATTCATATTCATAAACAGATTTTCTAAATTGAAATTGTTGGCAAGGTGAGTTATCAAGTAGAGTCTAAATGGGTATTAAGAATCACAAGATGTTATATGGGTATAAATCTTTCAGTCTACTCCTACAATATAGGATACGGATATGAGGCCCTTATATCCTTTCTCTAATCTAATATGAAAGATACAGGTGCCAGCATATCATCTATCTATTCTGTTAAATATTATAAAACAATGTCAATATATGAGAAAAATATAATAATACTCGATTTTTTATTTTGCAACTTCAAGATTATTTTTCATAAAATACCTTTAGAAAAGTGTTATTAAAGATTGATTTGTACTGTTTTATTTCAAGACTTGTAAATTTTATTTTAGAAAACTATGGTTGTATATACCTTGTCGAACTCTCAAATTATATAGAGATTTTGTTTTTCTACGAAAATCAATTAAAATTGAAGTAACTCCAAAACATTTAATTTTACATTTTGCTACAAGTTTTATAATTTTATTTAATATCACACAAACAAATTATATTACATACTTTTTATAGGTTTCAATTTTCACACATAAAAAAATTAATTTGCACATATTGTTTGTGGTGGATATATGAAAATAAAACAATTTTACATATCACATGAAATTATATCAAGAACTATAAACTTAAAATTTCAAAAAGGAAAAAAAAATAATACAGAGATTCTATAAAAAGAAAATTTATAGGTTCAACAAAGTACCTTATACCCTATAAGATTTATAAAATACAAGATATAAAGTGAGTATAAGGCATCACAATAGAGGCAAAATTTCAAACCAGATCCATTATACCCTATGGGGTACAATAGGGGCAGAATTTCAAACCAAATCCATTATACTCTACCCATCTTGCCAGGATGTTTGCCAAATTAGGTAATCAAACTTTTAAATGTGTAGTAGCACTAGACGTCGTTACGGTTCGGTTGGGGTCTGGAACTTAACCCAAATCGCTGGTTTCCGATTCTGAAAATGGTGAACCGGAACCGAACCCGTGAGAGCCAATCCGGTTCCTGGTTCTTAAGAACCGCCGGTTTCCACGGTTCTGTTTCGATTCTAGAGGAATCGAAAACCATGAAATAAAAAATAAAAAACTAATTAAATAATTTACTTAATTTAACTAAGAAAAAATGCAAAATAAATTTTTAATTTAAAATAACATTGAGCCTAACGATAATTATTCATAGCATTAGTTAAAAAAAATTATATAATTATGTATTTATTTATATACAATCATTTGCACTTTTTTAGTTGTTATATTAGCAATGTGACACTATAAAATATTTAAGATACAAATAATTTCCAACAACAAAAAATAAATCACACATTGTTAAGAAAAAAAGTCTACTTTGATTAGAAGTCTACATAAATTTAACAATATATGATTTTAAATATATTTATTACTTGTATTGTTAATAATAACACATTAAATATTGTGAATAGAAAATAAATTTTTTATTAATTATGCGAAAGTAGTTTTGAAATATTTATTTTATAATTACAATTTTTCATAATTTTCTTTTCTTTTTTCCTTTCTTTTTAATTTTTTTTTTTTTGTGTAGAACCGCGGTTCCAAAACCACCGGATCATGCGGTTTTTAGGAATGAAACTGTAAGGACCTGCCAATTCTGACAGTTCCTTTACCAGTTCAGACCCGCCATTCCCGAGCCGATTTCTGGTTTAGAAACCGCCGATGACGGGTCAAGTCGATTTCCGGTTCGAAACCGACCTGTGATGATGTCTAAGGAGCACGACATGAACCCAAGTGTGGTCAACAAAATTTAATTTTTTTTTTTGGCCGAACAATAAAATTTAAATTGTCAAAAAAAATAATATCAATCAATCACCAAACTTAACGAAATAAAATATTAAATAATTTTAAGGAAAAAATTAGGTTGTATTTGCTTTTGATGTATCTTAAGATTAGAGAAAGGCAGATCATAATAGGTATATTTTAAAATAATAAAAATATCTTGATATGTGCATTTAATAAGAAAATGAAATATTGAAATCTTTCGGCCACCTCTAATTTCTAATACTGGGTAGAACAATAACTGAATAATCGGTTTAATTTTGAATTAATTATATAAAATCTTGGAATAGTGGGACATGGCGGTAGCCAGTGGAGAAGAATGTTAATTTGGTAATATAAAAATAAATAAATAAATTCTGACAATACCTAAAAACACTAGTAGCTAAAACACCGAGTAACATTTGGTTTGTTGAGATAAAATAAAATTAAAAACTAATAATAGTTTATTTATTTTATGATTAAGGATATTATTGAAGAATAAAATATTGCATTACATAAGGAATAGCAAGTTTTTGAGCAGGAAAGAAATAAAATTCTTTATTTGTTACGTATTATATAGAATAGATATTTCTTATAATAATTCTTTTTATAAACTAAACAAAAGAAAACTATCCTGCAATAATAAAGGTCCAATAATAATTCTATTTTGAGTGAACCAAACATAACATAGCTTCGTTTGCCAAATACAACATTGCATTAAAAAAATTATGCTGAGAAAGTTTAGGACTTGTTTAGATTGTCAAATTTTTCTTTGTATCACATCTATATTTGAACTACATTCGTAACTTATCTGTATCATATATGTCTCGTATATGCTTGGTCTGTTTTTGAGTAAAACTGTTAATTTTTTATTATTATTTATTTTTTAATAAATAACTATTTAAAATCAATAATAATATAATAAAATAAATAAACTCGATATTTTTCAATATGTTTGGATAACAATAGTAAAATTAAAAAGTATTTTAATCATTAATAAAGACAAGATGAAATAGGTAACAATTATATCATAATGTCCGTATAAATAATTGAATGAAGGAAAAGGTAATCACCTAAATAAATAGGAGTGAGTTGATGCCCTATTATACAAGGTGTCTAATCATACTTTCCTTGAATAGGGATTCGATGGGGATAGATAGCATAAAAGTAAAATTTCTCATCAAAACCCACTTTTTATAAGATAGAATACAAGAAGATATCTTTATATTATGTATTTATTATAAAACCAGTACTCTAATATATAATGGGTATAATTTCAAGTATTTAATGTCCCTATTTTATTAAAAATAAAAAATTCAGATTAATAAATAATAATAATAATAATAACCACATTTTTATTTCTTTATTTAATTTATAATCTTTTTATTATATATATAAATAAAGTAATTTTAAACCATATAGATTCTAATCCTGAAACTTAATAAATAATTTATAGGTTCCGTACAAGAATTTATAATTGTACCAAAGCGTATGAGGTAGGTTAAGGGTACAAGAAATTAGGATGGATATGTCGTAACTTCGGACATTACTCATCCCATGATTCTCACACTTGATTGTAATATGAAGGATGATAAAAGTAAAAACAAAAAGTATTTTAATTAAAAAATTTGGAAGAATGAAAGAAAAACAAAATAAGCACGGAATCTTAGCAATCTTTATTAGGTAAAGGTCTCTTCGAACTGGTTATTTTTTATTTGTATTTTATAGGTATTGAATATATTTATTTATTTATAAATAAAATAATTATTTTTCATAAATATTTGCTATTGGACAAATCATTCGATTGAAAATTATACAAATAATATGATAAAATGATCAAATAAAAAAATACTATAAATATATCACATATATGAGATTCTTCGTAAAATCCTTAAGATGCCACATCAATGCTATATAAACTCTCATTTCGTAGGATCTCATTATTTTATCCATAAAATACTTCCTTCAATTATTTTTATATTTTTATAAATTATATTTTATATTTACATAATATATTAATTTCATAAAATAATAATAAAATATTCTAAAGGAACTTATTTTGTATCTTGAAGACCTCAAAAAAGTTAAATAAATCCTACACATCCATAAAAAATCTCAAAAAATAAGTTATTTGCTTACGGATCCGTGTTATAAAGCTTGGATGTGGATACTCCAAATACCCCGGGTGCGATACGTCGGTATCAACCTCTATTAACAAAAACAACTACGTTACTCAATTTACACCGTTAAACTTTGCAAAAAAAAAAAAAAGATTGTACCGATAATCACGTAATCACAAGCAACCGCACATATAAACAAAAGTTAGTTAGTCAAAAGAATTAAATAAATTTTATTTAATGAGTATTAAAAACATATTTTTTTTATTAATTTTTATTAACGAGCCTACAATGAATAAGTTCGATTTTTACTTTTAAAAAATTATAACATCTATTTATAAAAAAATTTTAAAAAAAATATCACGTAAATTGGTGATGTTTTATCGTGGCACGTAAGCCCACCTAGAAAATGGATTCCAAACCACTAACCTCGGATGGGGAGAGAGGCGAATCCGAGAGCCTCCTCGATCATACGAATCTGAGCGGCCCGATGCTTAGGAAGCGAAGCCTTCGCGACAACGTCGTCGTCGTCGTCTTCTTCATCGTAAAAGCCATGGTGCATGTGGTCCCCCCATATGTCCTCCCAGATAGCAGAAGACTCATCGTAAAACTCAGCTATCCCTTTGCTTAACTCCTTATCCCCAGAAACCGACACCGATGATGCTGCTCTCACTCCGATGAAGCTGTTTGATTTTATTAGTGGTCGGGGAGTCAGGAACCCGTATTGGACAAGTGGCTCCGCCGTGGAAAAGCAGCGGAGCGTGGCACGTGAAAAAGCTGGTGCTGTAGCTATGCTCAGTATGGCCATTTTGATTTCGTTTGTTTTTTTCCCCCCTATTTCTAAGCAATCAGTGGACCTAGCTTTGGGGAGAAAGCTTTAAATGGAAAACGCTGTTGGTGACTGGTGAGTAGGGTCCACTTCTACGGTTCCACGTTTCCACCAATTAAAAAGGAATCGTACAATAGATATGGGCCCAAACCCACAATATGAATAAGTCCTTCCTCCTATTTTGATATTCTCGGTTCTAGAATAGAGAGTGTTTATACTTTTAATTTAACACTTTAATATCTAAATTTTCTATTTTCAGTGATTTAGAATTTTTTTAATTTGATTTCAATTTATTATAATAAAGAATTTAAGTATTATTATTTTTTCCTTTACATTTTAATGTCTATTGTTTCCATTATATTATGGTGCTTATATTTTAATTTTAATACATTTGCTATTTATTCACTAATAAATTAATCAAGCGTGACTTTTAAATATGATGTTTGATTTTACAAAAACTCATATCGTTGGAAAGAACGTAAATTGTATTTTCATTTGGACATGAAATCTTGTACATGTCCTCTAATTATTTGAGCCATTTAAAATGTTTACATGTTGTAAATCAAATGTCAACTTTCTAGCCCAAAATATTCCAAACAATTAAACCCAATTTCTAATACGGACAAGTCCACGGTTCAACACAATAATAATGTAATTGTTAGCCAAGTCACTAAAAGACAACATTAATCTCTACACTATACTAAATAGAACTTCATACGGCATTACTATTTATTGACCTTCCATAGGTATGTCTTTGTCCCCTTTTCTTTCTTGTTCTTTTCCTCTGTAATATGCAATTTAGGGTTTTCAAGATCAACTTATATATGATGAAAGGAAGGATTTTATTTATATATCTAAAATAAGCTAAACGAGATCTACTGAACGATATGTGTTTTGAATATTGAAAGTTTGAAATAATATCTAGTCTAATGTGTGTATACGTGAGGTACAAGAGTTTAAAGACTCATTGTTTTCGAGCACATTGCTCCAAGAAAAGGTTGGAGAAGAGTGACTGACACAATGTCCAAGTTGGGTAAAATCATCGCTCCTTTCAGTGAGACAATTTCATGTACTTATATGACTTAGCTCTAGAGATGAGCTCCATTCAGTTACTACTAATGTAATATTCTTCTTCTGATATGGGGGTCTGTATGTTATATTTGATGGATGTGCGCACCTTTATATTCCTATATATGCTTAAGTCATATATTGCAAGCCACTGTACATAACAATTTTATCACAAATTTTTATTATAAAATTTCAAAAGCCAATACAACAATAATATTAGATATATAACAGAATGTTATATTACATGGAGAATATATTATTCAACAAATCAAGAAATATCTCCAAATAATTCGAAGATGTATACAAGCTTAGAATGATAAGATTAAAAAATCAGTACAAGATACTATTAAGAACATTAACAGATTATGTGAAATTATAATATTCAGAGAATCAAAAAAATTATATCTCCAAATAGTTAGAGGACATGTATGGGACCTAATTTTCGAATAAAAATACAACTTACAAGCTTCTCAACTATATAAAATTCATTAAAATTGAATATCACATCAAAATGTTATGCATGGTTGAAAATATTTACATAAATAAAATATTTAATTTTTAAATAATATACGCTATAAGAAAATTGACCTTTAAAGGTAGAAATTTTATAATAAAAAATTGTAAAAGAAGTTCTATTTTTACAAATGGAATCAGCGATGATGGTTTTTGTGATAGAATTTTACATTTATAATGCTTAGTTTTCTTGTAGTGATATCAATTAAGAAAAATCAAACTTTTTAATTAATTTATTAATGAAAAGATACTAAGATGTATTAAAACTAAAGTACATAAACTAAAATGTAATCAAAACTAAAAAGACATTTGTAAAGTTCAAGCGGCTAATTGCAAAATTTGATAAAATTTATGTACCAAATTGACAATTTTTAATTTCGAGTAGTTAATTATAAAAATTAGTTTTGGTTAGGTACCAAATATAACAATTACCCAAATTAAAATAAAAACACTAAAATGCAAAATATATATAATGATTATTAACTTTTTGCACTAGCAAAGGCACTAAATGAAAAAAAAGAATTAAGTCACTAAAAATTAGAGTTCAAACACTAAATTGTTGGGAAAAAAAAGACACTTGACTAACTTTATTCCCTTGGTCACTTAAGAAACGATTCAATAGGTTATACACACCATGTGTTTTGCATATGTAAGAATGGGGCATTTGAAACCATGTCTGATCTAAACTTGTGTAGAAATCATGTCTTGAAAACACAATATCAAGTAGCATATCAAGTTGTGGAACTTTAAGTTTTAAAAGTTTGTCTGAAATCCTGTTAGATTGAATATGATTTCAAGTAGACTTTCAATGCTAAAAGAATGCTTAAAATCCTGTTAATAAAACACACAAGTTCTTATTAATTCAAATTGGTTGTTCAAAATACAATTTTAAGTGTCATAATTTTGTAATTGTTTTTTTTATTTTTATTTTAGTAATTTTTTTTAAGAAAGGATATATATATATATATTATATTTTTTTTTTTTTTTGCTTTCCACCATAGAGAATTCAGAGCAACCAATCCTTTAAAAAAAATTATCTCCGACAAAACCGTTTTATCCCTTAAAAAAATCATAATAAGCTACTTTACTCTTTTAATTATTTTTCCATGAGCAAAATAATAAAATGGGTTCTGAGTACTTCAATATTTTCCTTAAGATTTTGATTACTAAGTATCGAATTTGAAAGATAAAAAATCTAGATGTACATAAAATAAATGTAAGAAGATGTATTTACAATTTATTGTAATAAATAGATTTTCAAAATATTATTTCGGGATACAACCCTATATTTTTCTTAATACAGATAGTATTAAATAAAAAGAGAGATAAAACATATCTCTTGAAACACAAATAACTATTTTGGGAAAAAAAAAAAGAGGAATACAAGTAAGTAATTCCCAAAAGGGAAAACTGCTCAGCTACACCTCATCATTTAACACTTTTTTGAAGCTCCAAAGGTTTAAAAAATAGGACAAATTCGTGAATCCTCCACTGTCAAAAAATCAAACATGAGCTCAAGAGAAAACAAGTTTACAAACAATGAGGCGGTGTTCGATAGCTCTTCACTGGTCGCAAGTCTATTTGATCTACTATAACTGCCCATTTTTATTCCCTACTATTTTTATCCAACTCCTTTAAGAGTTATTTACACCTGCTTCCCTGAGATTACATTTAGTGTGAGATTTACGTAAAATTTGTACATAACAATCAGAACTCAAAGATGTGCAAGATTATCATTTTAATTCTGAAGGACTTTTCGTTTTCTTTTTACTTTTTTTTTTCAATTTTCCCATTGGAAGGACTTTTAGGATTATAAACTTTTCTTCTTCATAAGTGTATGATGATTATGTGATGGCATAAAAAAAAAACTTTTATGTCACGTTTGGTATGTAGGAATCATTCAAAATGAAATTGATTAGATTCGAATGAATGAAATGAAATCAATAATGTCACGTTTGGTATGCTAGAATCATCTGGAATGAAATGAATTGCAATAGTAAGAATGGAATTGAATGGATTGAATAAGGAAATAACAAATTCATTCATATTTTTGGATACATTCACAAATTAGAATAATTATTTAAAAAGATTTGTCAAAAACACCCTTCGTATTAAATGTAGATAATAAAAATGTATACGATAAAGATGTAATTAAAATAATAACCATATATATAGATACGAACACAAACACAGAATAAAATTATATTATATTGAAATTTACTAAAAATACCAATTATAAAAATAAAATAATAAATTCATATGGGATAAAAAAAATTCATTTAATTAAAAATCTTTAATGAAATGTAAAGTCAAATTCCACCTTAAAATCGAAATCTTCAATTCCAAGGTATCGCGATTCAGCTTCTCATAATGCTTCCAAACATAGAAAAAAGGAATGGAAGCGGAATGCATGATTATTTCGGTCCATTCCTGCATACCAAATAAGCCATTACATTCTCAACAAGTGTCGTGACAATTAGCTAATAAGGGGGAAAAATCCCAAAAGCCAATGCAATAACACTTTCAAAATTATCAAAATATATATAACTATAGGAACTTTTACGGTCTTTGTCGACAAGATCCTCCGGTCAATCATCTAACTTTTAAAATAATATAGTAATTGAAATATTAACAATTTTATGATTCAATAATGGTTGGGTATGGTGTGAGCCGTTCGATAGTGACGAGAGTAGTCTCATTAAAATTCATGATGAGCCCATAGAATTTCCATATAATTACCCTTGAACTTTTGGCCTTAATGTTTTTTTTTTTCAAATTGAAAAAAAAAATCAAATGTCTATTATATCGCTAATATATCAAAATTTAAAAGGTTATTTATGGCCAAAATCCGATATGTAAATGGCAATATTATGAACAATAATATATATTTTGGGACATATTATGATTATTTGCAAATTTACGATTGTTAATTTACCTATTAAAGTATTGCCCTTTCTATTTTTATTAGGTTTTAAGTCTAATAAAGATAGGGCTATGGTTATAAATAGGGATGCAACCGGGGCGGGTTTGGGACGGGTCGTATAAAACCCGAACCCGCCCCGCTTCCTAATAGGGTTTCCCAAACCCGCCCCGCGACCTTACAGGGTTTTCTACACATACCCAAACCCGCCCTGTAGGGTTTTGACCCTGACCCGCCCCGTCCCGCGACCCGTTTAATTTTTTTCCTCTTCTCAACACTTAGTTAAATTACAAAATTTAACGATAATTTTATCATATAGGAGCATAATAGTTAGTTACAACTATGCTTGAATGAATTTTACAAGATATGCCATAACTTTATTAAGAAATATAAAGATTTAAAACTATCATAAGAAGATTTTCAAATGTAGATGAAAAGACATTACTTCACTTACATAAATATACATAATACATATGTAGGAACCGTGCCTTGTAAAGACTCAAGAATAGAAAAATATGTTTTCAAAAATTTCGATAGTGAGAGGGAAAGCGAAGAAGCAACAATGTCAGTGTGTAATGTATTTACTGTGTTAACTCAAGGAGAAAATTCGTAAGGGCTTTTATATCTTAAATACAATGGAGATGCAGATCAAGATGTTAAAAGTCAAGAAATAATAAAAATATATTACATAATTGTGATTTTAAAATTTCAGATTTAATTTTTTAAATTATTTATATTATGACGGGTTCGGGTTACCCATCGGGTTTTTTTAATGACCCGAACCCGCCCCGAAACCCTATAGGGTCAGCAAGTAATTTTCCAAACCCGTCCCGCGACCCTATAGGGTTTTTAACGGTTCGGGCGGGGCGAGTACCCTATAATGACCCACCCCGGTTGCATCCCTAGTTATAAATGGTATCTGAATGTTGACAAGATTTACAATTAGATACTTAAAGTTTAAAATTAATCAATTTAGTGTATAGACTTTGAAACTAACAAATTTACCACTTGAAAAAACTTGAAAAGTACTAAACTAATCAATTCAATTTATTTGTTACATTATGATATAAGACTAATGCCACAAACGCTGTCTTTATTTTTTTCATTAAGTTAATAGTACAACCGAATTTTTAATTTTAGAAAGGATCCTCATCTCTCACCATTCCAACAACAGTTTATCATATTAGCCCTTATGAATAGGATTAATGGTTTAGAGATTAGCAATGTGGGACAACTGGCTCTCTAATTTCATTTTCTTCACCGAATGCTATTGGGATTCTCTCTCTCCTCTCCTTCACCGAATGCAACATATAAATTGATTCTGTGACTTTCCAAGAGCTTGGAGAATGGAGAATAGTTTCTTGTACCTATATGATGGAAGGTCTGATTCCTATTAGTGTTTAGGGCGATTAGACGGAAGCGACGCTCGATGACTTTAGAGATAAATTAATAATTATTGATAGAAAAAAAGCATTTAAATAGGAAGGATCACGTCACGTGGCCATACTGCTTTGAATAAAGGGTCACAACTTTTTCTCATTTACCAATCCTTGCTCTGATTTGAAATTGAAAAACAGAGGTGAATGGACATATTCACCAATCCTTGCTCCCCATCATATTCAATCCAAGTTTTAATGATTCTCCACTCTGCAATATCAAGCTTCTTTGTTTCCTGATTCATGGTATACCGGGCTGTTGTTTGGTTAATGGATTTAAGCCATTAGTACTAAAAGCGACATGGTTAGCTTCGGCGTCGGAAATCCTCCTTGCATCCTCTTACTGTGTCGAATTCTGCTACAAACATATGGTTTTAGGTATCACCGTCATTGGATTGTTGAAAAGACCAAAATAGTGCTGAAAAGTTTATGAAAATACATCAGCTTGTCTAAAAGGCTTTTTATGATCAATATCATTTTAAACACAAAGTAAAAATTGGCAAATAATGATAATAATAAATAATCTCATTAGTAAAGACCAAGCTAGGTGAATTTGCTCTTGACTTGTTGAAAATGCCTCTCAACCGAATAATAGCAGAAATGTTGGTTGATATTATAATTTGGTCCATTGTCGAACATGGTAAAGTTTAAAAATAAACCTTCTATATAATGTCCAACCAAATAATCTAAGTCCGAATCAGCAGATAATAGGTTAGAGGATAAGCATTGGGTATCTTGTGAGTTACTAGATAATAATGATGGTATCGGTTTGTTAAAATTAATAATGGAATCGTCGTTTAAAATTAATAATAAGACTATAAAATTTTTCTTTTTTAACAGTTCCCCACCCTTTATTGTTTTACTGTTTTTAATGCCATCGAAATTCTAAAGCACAACAATTAACCAAAAATCTTTTCATCATTAGGGACGGAATGAGTGTGCTGTATTCTGAGAGAGAAGAAGGAATCTTTTCAAATTTCAAACATGAGAAACTTTCCCATTATGGCGCTTAGACATTCTACTGTCTGCACCTACACCTAAATAGTAAATACACAAGTGATAATCAAGTAATTTTATTTTTAGCTATAAATGGCATGGCACGACGTCATAGGAAATTTTGTATTCTTTTAGATTATTCCCACAATTCATAAAGAACATCATTTGAACGGGGAATTCCAACCGTTGCAACCCCATATCAACTCAATCTTGTGTACAAGGAAACTAAAATATGCTAGCGGAAATGTAATTCAACACACACACAGAATTAATTCAGCCGTATACAGCTTCGATTTGCGGAATACAGCACTAATTCCTACTCGAATGCAAGCAGAAATGGAGCAATGATATTGTATTTGATTTTTCTCTATTTTTTTCGTATTACACTGATTGTGTATATATTGCATAATACATGAGGAAAATGAATGTAACTAATTTGCTCCCTAAGATACAAAAATATATGCTAAAATCTGTCAACTCATCAGTTGGTTACAAAATATATCAGCAACTATTTAGTAAATTAATGTGTAATATATGATATTATGTTGATGGGCTATAACTATCATAATTCTTACCCACGGTCCTTATTAAAAAACTGGATCATCTCATCCTTTCTCCAACCCAAACCCATTCAATTTGTTATTTACCAACACATTTACTTCAGACACAAGTCTTCTACTTCCTTCTTTGCTGTTTGTCCCAAAGTTACAAACCCCAGTGCAAGGAAACTAAAATACTACACCAAAGAAGAAAGAAAAGGGAAATGGCTGGAAGCAACAACGACACCCCTTACGATGATGAAGGGGAAATTAGGACTAGTCCTTGTTCTGATCCTAAATCCCCATCGATTGTTGATGATAGTCCCATAAGACACATTCTGTGCCTAAAAGTCAGGGATCACATAAAACGTTTTGAAGAAAGAGAAGATTGTTTTATCTTGGACTTTGATCCATATGAACCTGAGGATTTGACTAGGAAATCTTTGCAATCCAATCAGATTGATTCAGATGTGGGTGAAGACGGTGCAAAGAGGATCTAATCATCCTTAGTGAAAAGGGTCAGGTATGGTATTATTATTCTTACACTTTTTATCTTGTTTTCCCTTTTCACCTATTGCGTAGAAGATCGAAGGTTTATGTCAAATGCAGTATCCCAAATGATATGCTCTCTTTTGATTTATTTGCCTTCTTTTTTCCTTTTTATTTCCCATAGTAAAGAAGGATAAATTCAGTCAGACTGATATTTATACCCCT
Source organism: Combretum micranthum (assembly GCA_024138025.1). Taxonomy (NCBI): domain Eukaryota; kingdom Viridiplantae; phylum Streptophyta; class Magnoliopsida; order Myrtales; family Combretaceae; genus Combretum; species Combretum micranthum. The sequence goes on from JAMXBD010000049.1 coordinate 156,819, forward strand.
TAATTATGAGTTCTTGTCATTTGACTACCAAATTCAAGAAAAAAAGAACAACACATGAAAGTGATTGATTTCTTTGATTTATAAATTGAATAGAAACAGTCAATATATCTATTATAGCTGATTCTTCTATCTTGGCCTTTATTTGTCTTTATTTATTTATTTTTTTTCCTTTTACCCCTTTTCTTATCTAAGAAAATCAAATGTGTCTTATTGCATCTTGCTATCTTTACCCCTCCAAAGGAATGAAAATAGGTGTGCTTGGTTGCATTATCTATATGGCTCTTTATTCTTGGGTTTTTACTTGTATTTTCATGTTAATTCATCATGTAAAAAGATTCAAGGATTATATGGTAAATATTAAATGAGTAATGAGCAAGTACTAACGAGTTTTAAACAGATGTTAGTGGTCCGTAATTTTTATAAATCTTCTTTCGAAATTTTTTGTATGTTACTAATCATTTTACATAGTCATTTAGTAAATCTTATCTATCCATGATAACTCATTTAATCAAATTTACTATCTCTATTTACTAAAGACGAGTTTACTTGTCAAGCTTTTGTAATCTACTTGTGTAAACACACTCTCTGCTCGGCCAAAAAAAGAAAAACTCTCTCTGCGAATGAAATAAAATGTTTTGTGTGTCTGTGTTTGTGTTTAAATATAATTGTTCATCAAATGGGTAATCGCAACTATTAATAATTCGATTAATCTTTCGTTTTTCCTCGTTTAATCTGAGGAAATCGGAAAATTTCCAAAACCTAAGTAAATGTTCCATTTCCAATTTCCTCATTTCACGACTAATTGTTTTCTTTATGATGAGCACAGGTGGCATGTAGGGACTATCCACATCCTAGACATCTATGTGCGAAATTCCCATTTGAAACCACACCACACCACAAATACTGTGACCAGGTACTAAATAAATAGTATTCACAGACTCTGATAAAGAGAGGCAAACAAAGGTTTTGATGGGTCATACATATGACATATCGTGTGTAATATTTTGAGTAAACTCTAAGCATTTTTTAACACGTAATTGTATTAAGAAATTACAAAATGTAGTTATTTTAGAAACTACTTGTTATCTCTTTCACATTTAAAAATATAATTGATAGTTACCCATCATATTATATATATATATAGTATGTATTTTCTATTGAATATATTTTCCCTTGAGTATTCATATCGTGAAGCATGTTTTTGATCGTCTACTTATCTATTTGAATTGCAGTGCTACTGCTATGTTTGTGACTGTGCAGCGCCTTGCAGATACTGGGATTTAGAGAAAACTTCCCCAGGCCACTGCCATGCAACGGAGCATGATCGAGAGTGGAACCTAAGGAGGAAACAAAATTGATCGATACCACGAATGTTAGTGTCGATTTCAATTCGTCGCTGAATGACATTGGCGAAAAGACTATCGATTGTATCCCTGTTTTGGATTCTCACCTGACACTCAAATTCCCTTATACGCCTGCCAATCTTTTTTTTTTTTTTTAATTTTAAGCTCAAGTTAGCGCTTAACTCTATAGGGATGAGATAAATAGAGCTTCACCTACCAATCCGTTTAAGATTAGGTGATATAATAGCTTTGATAGTTGTTTTATTGGCACGAAATACCTTTTTTATGGTTTTATCTTGTGTTGCGAGTTTTGTTAATAGTTTTCTCTTTGATAAAACATATATATGGATTCTGTTTCGAAATTCCTTGTCTTATTTTTAAAATATCCACTCGCAGACACCAGCAACCGTTACAGGGGTTCAATTTGTAATTTCTGTGTCCATACCCCTTGACCTACTTATTTCTTATATCCAAAAAAATTTATCTATATATTTTCATATTTTTTAATAGACTTTAATTGAATACTTAATTATCTTCCATTAATGTCTTTTAATGAGATTTTTTTTTTTTATTCGAAAGAATGTTTTGAATGTCATTTAACATCTTTAATAGGGATTTCTTTTTAGACATTTTTCTCTTTTGGAAAATTTTATTTTTCTATATAGATTTATATCTTAGGGCAAAGAAGTCAATTAGTTATTGTCATAAATATAGAATTTGAGCCGTCTTGCTGTCTAATCCCAAATTTTGAATTCTTTCATAGAATTTTCGATTTTTTTTTCCTGATCAATTATTGATCTTAGAATTTAGATCCAAGCAGTGTCGCTTTCTGCACTCAATACATACCAGTGCTGTAAAGCTTTCAAGCCAAAATTTAGTGAATCTACAGTAAAATGCCTTAACAAGGTGGAGCCACACAATTATTGCACAACACACTATTTCATCTAATGTAACTCTTTATTGGTGAAATAGAACATTTAGATGATCAATTTTACTGGCCAAAAAATTAGAAAAAAAAATCTCAAATCTTTACATAATGTATGTTTGGACCCTGATTTATATATTGTTATTAAACAATATAATAAATTAAAAGTAATAAAAACAATCAAATTGCGAAAAAAGAAGAATAAGTAAGAACTCCTATATTTATATTTTATTATTTTCAAATATTTTGTTATATTTTTTATTTTTCTTTTGCATATTCGTTATTTTTTAAAGGGAAAATTGATCATATAGAGCATTTTTTTCTAAAAGATCCGAGAGGTTTAAATTTTCAAGTTCAAAAATAGGGATTATAAAAGAAATATTTACAATTTACCTTGAAATAAATGCAATGAATTGATCGAAATGAATTTTCATTCCTCATAATAATAAAAAAGGAGAGTATAATTCCTTCCTTCACGTGAATAATAATTAAATATTGAACTGTCGTTTTTGAAGCAGTTGGTGATGATGAGCCAACTTTTTATGTACCACTAAAGAAAATTTGCTTGTAAGGGGGCATGTATGACACCTAGAGCTGTTGAAGATAATTGATTGAGAAATAACATTTTTTAATCTATCTACACCATTCTAGAAAAGGTGAAAATACGTTCAAGGAGTGTGCAAAATGGACCGACGATCAACCAAAATGGGTTGACTCATGGTTGGATTGATTTGTTTAAGGCTTGTGTAATTAATTCCAAGTGGATCTTGCGTGATACAATGATACAGTAAAAAATGATTTAATCAATATTTTTTGCAATATCTTTTAATAGGCTTTAATTTGATATTTAATTACTTTCCATTAATGTTTTTAATGAGTTTTTTTTTCAGTTTTGATTCAAAGGAATATATTTTGAATGTCATTTAATGTCTTTAATAGGATTTTCTTTTTTTTGGCAATTTTTATTTTTCTATATAAATTATATACCTTAGGATAAAGAAGTCAATTAGTCATGGTTAGAAATATAAATTCGAGTCATCTTGCTCTTTAATCCCAAATTTTGAGTATTCTTAGAATTAATAGATAGTTGAAGATCACACTTCAGTATTCGTGAATCAACGGTTTTGTGATAAATCCTAATTAACCCACTGCATCACACACCATAACTCTTTATAACTATTTAATGTAACTCATATTTTAAAAGATTTTTGAATTTATAAATACTAAAACAACAAAGGGTGTTTTTTTTTTTTTTAAATAATATAGATATAAGCAAGTGCATTTATCTTCCAATAATAAGTTTATACAGTGAGATCTCATTTTGCTGTACATTCCCAAAACTTCAATGCTTCAATTGTTCAAACATATTGAATACGCATAAAATTATACATGATGAATCTATCAAGGAGCTAATAGTTTAATCTGCATATTGGTGCTAATGTCCAATTAGATCATGGTTATTGCAATAATATGATTTAATAAGTGAATGACTTAAATCGTTAAGTTTTATCTGACTTTTTATTGTCTTTTGTATCATTATATTATTGCTATCAAGGATTTTTAATCTTTAAAATGGGTTAAATCTGGAAATGGACCATGTATTCGCTAACATAAGTTACCATGGGATATATTGAATTCTCATTTACATTAGCTCAAAGCTGGTAATTTAAGCTAAAATTTCTTCCAAGTTGAGACAGAGTAAGAAGTTAATGTTTGATTTGGGACTATGTAGTCATATAGAAGTTTATTTGGTCGCTTCTGCTATCCATTGGTAACAATTTTGTGTGAGACAATTGAAAAAACCAGCTTAATTGGATAATTATATCTTTTTCCAAGAGAGTTAAGTATAGCAAGGATATGAAAATTAAATTCATTTGTCGAGATTCAAGTATGCAGGTCAAGTGAACTACTTGTGATATGGTCATTGAAAAAAAAAAAAAAAACAAGCAATGTGTTTTTTAATTTCAAACATGACTGATATTTTATTCTACTTATTTATCTTCTATCATTTGGATCTTAATCTCTATAGTCTACTTTTTTATGTCTTTCTTCTTCTTTTTTTTCCCTCTCATCTCTCAAGCTAACTGCCATGCCTTCATCATCACCTAAGATGTTTTGTTATCAGGAGAAAATGTTGCATAATTTTGATGCTCACATAATATTTCTCAATAAACCTCAATCTTTGATTGGGCACTCCAATGATTATTAGTAGTATTAATCAAAACTAAATATCTTTTAAAAGAGATTAAAATCGAACCGAACCAAACTGCATATAAAATTGTTTGAGTCAAAACCTTAAATCGTTACAAGTAACTTGTTATTTAACTGGACCATAAAGTTAATTTAAATCAAACCATGAACACCACTAATGAAAAACAAATATTTTTACTTATAAACAAACATTACAAATAAGATTCAGATATAGATTATATATAAATAAGATACATATGAAAAAAAAGACCCATAAAACTACTTCAAGTGCTCTAGGAGATCCTTTCCAAACCAAGCAGCTCTAATAATGCCCATTGTCTTTATTAGAAATATGAGTAATTATAAAAATGATATTTTCAAAATGGAAGTACTTATGACAAAAATTAAAAGTAAATCATTGAATTACAATTTATATGTATTAGGACATGAATCGCTATTCATTATTTTACGTAATAACAATTTATAATAAATTATCATTCTCTTCAAGTGAACACCATATTTCGTAAGTGTAGTTTTACATAGAACGAGGAGGGAATGAATGTTATTCCTATCAAATAAATAGGCAGTGCATGATATTAAACCAGTAAATCTTATTGTCTTCATGCTGGCCTTGCAGCTTCATGCTATCCTTTTTATTTCGGTGAGAAACATTGTCCATTGATCAAATGAAGACTTGGCTTGCATTTAGTAGTAATAATAGCAGCTTTTAAGCTGCAACATTAACATACATCAGACAGAAGCATAATAAGATCATAAAACATTATATATACAACAAGATAGAACCACTTCAAGTGTTTTAGTCATCTGCATATAATTGGCTATCCCATCCGCCACAAAATTGGATTCTCTTGAAGCATAAATCAAACTGATCTTTTAAAATTCCGAAAGCTTTGCCAACAAGATACGATGATATTTATAAGAGATAACTTCACATTATTATTATTTTACCCAGCTAAAATTGTAATTGCAAAAACAGAATCTGAATTTAATTCAACATATGGCATAGACATGGTGGTTCCCATCTCTAAACAATAATATATGGCCTAAAGTTTCACTTCCATAGCAGATAGTCTGTCCAATTTCCAAGCAAAACCAACAATCCATGCTCCTACTTCATCTCTGAAGACAGCTACTATTGTAGTTTGTCCATCCATTGATACAGAAGCATCAGTGTTGGTTTTAACAAATTATTTTTCAAGAGGAAACCATTTAATAATATGTGAAGCTGGGAAAGTATGCTCTTTCTTCTTTTTGTGCATAGCCTAGTGCTAATCTTCTTATATCATAATATAAAGGTAGGTAAGCACGGATTGGTTCGGTTCGATTTTCTTTAATCCTAAACCAAACCATTAAATAATAGTTTGGTTTTTATTATAAAATTTTCAAATCATTAAATGACAATTTGATTCGACTCAGATTATGGATTGAATCACACTTTTAATTAAAAGAAATAAAAAACACTTTGTTTTAATATTCTACATTTATACGAGTATTTAAATATTTAAAACTTGAAAAAAAAATGGTAAGAAGATAATTGGACTTGCTACTAATATTCATTAAAGTATTTATTATTTAGAGACAGTTATAAATAAGGCTGCAAATGAGTCGAGCTACTCATGAGCTACTCGAGCTCAACTCATCTTAAACTGATTAATAAACGAGTTGAACTCGAGCCCAAAGTAAAGCTCATTTATCTAAATAAGTCGAGCTCGAGCTTTGATTTAAACTCGCAAGCATGTTTCTAAACAAGCTCGTTTAGGCTCGTGAATAAACTCACAACTAAGCTCGTTAATAAGCTTGTTAGTAGATTTATAACTTTTTTTTATGCATGACATATTATCTATAACTACATAATTAAAAATAATAACAACTATTTTCTATTTAATTATTATGTATATATATTATAGCAATATTTATATGTTATATTTTAGGTTTAAAGAAAAATGGAAAATGGGCTATCTAAATTAATCAAGCTTGAACTTAAATTTCAAACTCAATAGAGCTTGTTAAGCTTGATTAAAAAAACTCAAATTTGCCTAAGCTCATTTTATAAACGAGTCGAACTTGAGCTCAAACTTAGGTTCATTTAACTAAACAAGCCGAGCTCGAGCCTCAATTTCAGGTTCGATAAAAAGCTCGACAATAGCTCAAGCTTGCAAGCTTTTACACAAGTAGAGCCAAGTCTTTAAAAGCTTAGCTTAACTCAGTTCGTTTGCAATCTTAGTTATAAATAAATATTAATATGAAGATAATACACTACTGAATAAAGAATTTGGATGTATATATGTATGATTATATATAAAACCAATTGTAGTATCTTTCTAGGAAGAAAAAAAATTGCACTAGAAAGAAAAAAGAAATCTCTGCAAAGTTAAATTAATCACAATAAAATACTTAATAAAATCATCACATTCATAATTTGTAATCCTCGATAGAATTATTCCTTCATTAATCAGTTATCCACAAGTGTATAAACTAAATAATCCTCAATAAAACAATTAAGTCATTCATTTACCAATAAACAACTAATACATAAAAATAGCCATGACTAAATAAACAAGGTTCATGCACTACAAATTAGAAAGATTAAAAAAAAAAAAATTAAGACATCAATGGGAATATATATCAAACTTGAAAACAATAGAAAAGAAAGAATAAGTTAAATCATAATAAAAGCATAAGAAAATAAATGAACTTGAATCAATAATCATAAACAAATTATTATTACAAGTAAAATATTATTATATTTTTTAATGTAGCTTAATTTAGTTTTATAGATTCGTTCGTTTCACCATTCTAAACCAACTATAAATTTGGGATTGATTCAGAGTAAGAATTTTTCAATTCAGATTATTTTAAAATTATATAATTGGTTTGGTTTGATTTGGTTTAAGAATTGACTCGGTTTGGTTGGTTTTTTCATTCACCTCTAATTGAAAGGGAATGGCGAATTGCATTTTCTATGAATCAAATTATTTCTATCGTTCTACATCATCCATATTGTAAAACCAAATAAGATTGAACTGGGTGCTTGCAAATTTTCTTTTTCTGTTTTATTAAAGGGGGCATTTATTTTAACTCAATCACATAAATTTAATTGACCTGTATTTTTCAACAGTGTCTCCAAATTCAAATCTTCCCAAATCTATCTCAGATAGAAATAATTTCTGATATTTCACATTTATCTAAAAGCATGTAAAGCATCTTCCTCTTGCAACTTGCATCTTGGACTTTTACAATCACTCCCAAATGAATTTCTGATATTTCATATCTAAGCTTATCACCATTCCATATGTACTCATCAACGTAACAATCTGCAACAGTAAATGTTGATTGATGAATAGGACATTGAATGACATCTCTAATTTCACAAGCACACCTTGAAACTTGTGATTTTTTAATTCACAGTGCAAATATTAAAAAAAGCGTTTTTAAATATATTATTTATCAATAAATCGATAAAAATAAAATATAAATATTTTTATTTATAAATAAATTAAATATAAATCAAATATAAATATAAATATAAATAAAAAACTAAATCATCCAAGCATTCCCCTCGTCTCTTTTCTCTTGTATGATCCATGTCTACCAATTTATTTCCAAAGGGGTGAATTTGACACGTTGATCCTGACATGATCATTATCAAGATTTTTTATGTACTTTTGATTACACATCGCATACTATGTTGTCGATTGATTTTTGACGGACACTTGGGTAGAGCTTAAGGATTTCACGTGCACCGAGGATGACGAAGGGGTGAAAAAGAGCACGTGAGAAAAGACCATTGTATCAATGGGGATGGTTTATAGTGCTCAGAGGGAGACGTGATTTTCTAACACTTGCAGGTAGTCGGGAGCAACAAAGACTAGAATGGCAGCTTTTGCCGCCCGTCATTCAGTTTGATCTTATCTGCATGGGAGAGTGAGTTTGATTTGATGGGTAGACCGTGAGCTTTGATGGGTTCTAAAGGCAAGTTCACCCAATATTGCAACCAACAGCGAGAAAAAAAAAAAAAAAATGCAGTAACCAAATGATGATGAGCAATATGATCAATCATAAACCGAATAAAATTAGACTCCTTTTAATATTATGCATAATTTGACAAAATTTATCGTAATTCAATAAAACCTATAATTTACCATTATAAAATTAATTTATTATAATCCAACAAACTTGTCATAATAAACCTATAATAATTAGAGCCACAAATATTCTAAAGCTGCACTCAAACGCGGATCGCTTTAGGCTTGGCTCAAGCTCCATTAGCAAACTAGTTGAGCTCGAACTTAAAAAAAAACTCATTTATCTAAACGAAATGAGCTTGAACTTCAATTCAAATTCTTGAGCCAGCTCAAGAACAAACTTTGTAATTAAGTTCGTTAACAAGCTCATTAGTAGATTTGCTAGTTTTATATTTATCATATTTAATATATAATTAAAACAATAAAATTAATTTTAATTTAATATACATGTATATATATTTAAAAACTCTTATATATTATTTTTAGGTTAAAAATAAATTAAAAATGCGTCATTTAAATGAATTTAGCTGGAGCTTAAATTTCAGACTCTTTATAAAGTTTGATAAACTCGATAAAAAATTTAGCTTAGCGAGCCGAACTTGAGCTCCATTTGTAAACGAGCCAAACTTGAGCTCAAAATAAAGCTTATTAAACTAAACAAGCCAAACTCGAGCCTAAATTTCAAGCCTGATCAAAACTTGGCTCATGCATAAACTCGATAATTTTTAAACAAGCAGAGTCTGAGCATTAAGAAGCTCTACTTGACTAGACTCGTTTGCGCTAACCATAGTCCAATGAAACTTACTACAATCTAACAAAACCTACCATAATTTGAACAAGTCCTAAATTTATAATTTCTCGCAAAGTCATCAACCTATCAAAAGTATCCATTTCCAAATTCCTTCTTTAGATTGTTAAAGTGCGCCACAACCAAAAAACTTTCATCCTTAAAAACTTTACTACTTTCCTAAGGTTCTCTACATTAGTTCCTCCATTTTTTTTTATAATTTTATGAGCTTCATTTACTTTTATACAATACCCTTATGTTTTATAATAATAAAAAATATATTTTAAATAAACTCACTTTTTAAGAGCATTCATATATGAGGTCCTTAACACAAATTATTAAACCAAGGATCTCATTTTTTGTGAACCTTACGGATGTGTAAAAATAAGGTATTGTGTAAAAGTAAATGAGACTCATAAAAGTATAAAAGCAAGTGAAGAAATTTATACGAAGAATCTTATAAATAAAGTAACAAGATCCTTGATGAGAAAAGCTTCTTAAGATACTAACGTAACACGTACAGTATGTTTGGTACAAGGGAATTAGAAATGAATGATTAAGAAGGAGAGAAAATACGAGTGATTAAATTTTATTCCCTTTGTTTGAAAGGGAAACGTGAAGGGAAGTAAAACGGACATAATATTTCTTTAGGTCCTACCATTTTTTTTATCCTCTCTAAAATGGAGAGAAAGAGAAAAATTTTAGGAAATTACTTATATTCTTTTCGTTTTTAAATTACTTATTATCTTTTAAATACATATAAATAATTTACTATTATATTTTATTTTTTTTCTTTTATAATAATTAAGAGTTCATCTATTTTCATCACATTCATTATCCAAACACATGAAAGGATTTGAATTATCTAATAATTCATTCTCTTTATTTTTTTTCCTTCCTAATTAAATCTATCACGCCAAACAAAACTTGAAGAATGATATGAAGTATTTATGGATGTGGATGTGGATGCTTTTAGGGTTCTTTATAGAGGATTCTAGAAAGTTAAAGTAACCCTCTATATTCGTAAAGACCTTAAAAAGTAAGTCCTTCACCTAGAAACCCGTATAAAAGATTTTGGATGTAAATATTCTAACATAGAGAGAACACCATAAAATAGTGCTTATATATATGTTTTTACATCCTAAGGCGAACTTGCTTCTAGAACTTAGGAAACAAATTTTTATAAAGGTTAAATACAAAAACATGACCAATGTTTTAGTACTTTTATAAACAATTGGCTTGAGTTTTAATGTTTAACAAATACATTACTTGTGTTTTTATAAACAAATAACTTGAGTTTTGTTTTTGACAAATATATGATTTGTATTTTGTTATTTTTCTAAATAAGTGACATGAGTTTTGATTTTTGACAAGTACATGACATGTATTTTTCATTTTGTGTTAAAAATACATGTAATGTATTTATTTAAAATTAAAATTCAAGTCACTTGTTTGCAAAAATATATGGTTTGTTTAGATTATCGGATTTTTATCTATATCAAATTTGTATTAGTAACTTACCAGTATTAGTCGATACTGGATCGATTTGGTCAAATTATGAGTAGAACTATCAGTTTTTCATCGGTATCATATTTGTATCAGTTCAATACTGTTTAGGTTTAAAAATGATGCTATAATGATACCAAACCAATATACCCAAATAGGCAATAGAGGTCATATATTTATCAAAAATAAAACTTAGGTTACTTGATTGTCAAAATATTAAAATATAGATTATGTATTTGTTAGAAATCAAAACTTAGATTATTTGTTTATAAAAATATCAAAACACATGTCATACTTTTGCAATTTTCCCTTATTATAATTACATTTATCATTTTACAAAGCCTTAAACTTATTTCTTTCTTCAAATTATGGTTCTTTTCTTATCTTATCTTATTCATTATTTCAGAGTAATTTGTGTGTGCACCCATTTTTTTTCACTTATATATTTTTGCCAAAATCTATATAAATTCTTTACTTAGTATTTTTCTTCTTTCTGGATAACATTTTCAAACTAAGTTAATGCCTAATTCTCTTAACAAAATCCTGCTGCTCAGAAAAAAAAAAAAAAAAAAAAAAGCAGCAACAATAATAACAACAAAAGTCAGCTAAGAAGGCTTATTAACTTGTATAAATTAGAGATGAGCGAGTAAAGGATAGGTAAGATATGATGTACTGCCCATATATTACCTTGTAAGGTATATGATTTTAATTTTTATATCCGGAACCTATTTTGTGGCTTTTTATACCCACCATGTATCCTATATAACCTACAGAGTATGATAATTGTCAAAAAAACCTTTATTATTTATATTGATTTGATAAGATGTTATATGAATTTTATATAATTTATAAAAGAAAAGGATGCTAATATAATTAAAATGCTAATTTCAATAATAAAAGAAGATAAAGAGCTTAGTGAAAAATTTTTGATGAGTTAAAGGAGATTTTGATGAAGAAATGGGTAAAGTGAAGATTCATAATATACGTAACCTTTTACACGAGTTGTGTAGAACACCGGTGTGGAAACTGAAATAAAACTAACAAGTAATTACAAAGTGCATAAGGAGCTACATAAACTATGTAGCATGCATGTGTATAACCTAGAAAGTGATCAGAAATATGTTTATATTCTACACGTGCACCCTGCATGGGCTGTGCTCTAGGCCATCTAGCGCCTTTTTCCATGCTATCATCAGTTTATAATCCTACACGACATGAGCCGTGTATGTAGAGCTTATTTTAGTTTTTCTTAAAAATAGCCACATTAACTAGTCGTTTAATATTATATCTTCATTCCTATGAACCTTATAGAGAAAAATAGGTACTTTAAAGTGGAGAAACACAATAGCTCATTAAAGATTACAAGACTTCATTTTAAAAGGTTGCAATCATGACTTCTTTTTATCTTTCTTTATTATATCTTTGTAATCATTCATCTATGGAAAAATGCATCTCTATACCCTGTGTCTTGAGAAACCAAAATCTTTATGCAAATATTTGATTGTTTCATTAATAGAAGTTTGTGTTCTCTTAAATCTATTCTTGTGTTTTTAGCGTTCTTAGATTTAATATGTGCAAAGCATTATATCTGTCAAGCTTAGATTTTTCATTTCCCATTTTATTTCTTTTAATCCGATCCATATTAAATTTGAACCCATTTAATACGAACCCTCAATTAAGAATTAAAAGAAATTTAATTTTTTGAAAACATTTTAGAGTCACCACGACATCACCCGATTGAAATCAAGAAAAATTTATAAGTTAAGGGTTCGTTAATCTTAACTTAGTTACTAGTCTGCGAAAAATTTGATTTATTACCAAATTTAATCAACCAAAAATTTTTGGATTCAAGAGGTATCCTACTAAAACCATACGGTTACCACTTAAAATTGATAAATTAAAATTTTATCCTTTTAAAAATAAAAAATTTACTAATGTACAAGCTATGATATTTATAATTTATCGTTAAAATTTATAATAAATAAATAATTAATTCAATATTTATAAAAATAAAAATTCTTTTTATAAAAGTTTTAGTGTATTGGTTATCTTTTAAATTTTGAACTATTTTCAATTTAAGTTCATTAAATTTTCAATTTTTATGAAAACGAATTTTTTATGTGTGACCCTATGAGCTATCAAGTTGAGTTTTTTTTTTTAGAAAATAGGATTTTCTAAGTATTAAAAGGTTTTTTTTTATCACATTTCTATCATTATTATTGTAATAAACAAATCATATATTCCTTTTATTTAAAAAAAAAAAGAAAAAAGATTTTTTTATTTTGTTGATAAGAAAAAAAAAAGAAAATAAATAAAAATAGTTTTATCATATTTAAGTCACTAAAATAAAAAATAAATAAAAAGAAAAAAGGAAAACAAAATAAACTCACCTAGAATCAGCATCGGTTGGATCTCGAATCTAGGCTTAGATTTCGAGTCATATCTCAAGCTGGTTCCGGGTTAGACTCAGTTTGGACAAAAGTAGGCGACTGTCGGCGTTTGAAATCGACGATCTGGCAGTTCTAGGTAGCCGCAACCGCATTGGATTGATCGAGTGGAGGATAATGAGTGGTCCTGTGGTAGTGGCTCGATCATGACTGGAAGCTAGTGGCGTGATTGAAGCAAGACAACGACGGCGATGGTTGTTTGTTGTTATCAATCGGCGGCTTTTGAATGAAGGGCAAAGCTACTAGCTAAAGCTTTCACCACCCTTGGATCCAACTGTAGGCTAACCTCTATAAAGAGTAATTGGAGAAATTTTGAAATTGAACCCTAGATGCTCGAAGCTTGATTTGAAGCTTAATGGTGTATTTTGGGTGAAATTGATTGCTTTTTAATGTCATGAATAGAGAAATCGACCCCTTATTTATACTATTTAAGGATCAAATTATGTAGGATACGACCAAAAATCCCAATTATAAGACGCCATGCAATCGAGCTTCTTGAGCTTTTTTAATAATTCATGAGCTTAATGAACATCGGAAAGGAGGACAACTAGTTCAAATATGTGTTTCTAGAAGCTAAGTGGTAGTTCGAATCGAAATTTGAATTTGCTTTCGTATGCAAAAAGCATATGTTTTACAAACTTTGATAAAAATTGAGTGCTAAATCATATGTTTTAGAACTAGTTTTTTTTTTTTTTTTTTTTTTATCTAAATCCATATTATCCCATGTCTTCTTAAAATCCCCTCCATCAATATGATGAAAATTAGAGCAAAAATGGGTAAAAAAACGAGCTTGAAATAGCCATGTCACGCGATAAAAAATGGACATTAGTGTAGGGAAGACAACGTGCAATCATGCTCAAGCGCGTGTACCTCACGTGCCTGCTTGAAAAAAAAGAAGATTTCGTCTCTGTATGGATTTGAACCGTGGTTGCCTCTGTGTGTGTGTGTTTTACTATTAGACCGTTGGCTTGTGCCTCGGTTTTAATTTGCATGAAAATTGTATTTAAGACTTCAAGAATAGGCCCAATTAAATAGACTAATTCACATGAGCTATTTAATCAGGTCAAAAAGAAATTTATAATTAAAATTAGTATTATATAAATCCCATATTACTTCTATTGTTTTTTTTATTATTTTTATATTATTATTTCTATTATATATGTGTATATATATTTTTTTAATTTTATTATAATTCTTTTTATTTTTATTGTAATTCATGGGTTTAATATAATATTAGTTTTTACTATAAATTAAAGTCTTAAATGGACAAAAATGAGGTGCCTACAACTGCCCCTCTTTATGGTGATATTTGATAAAACTTCACCACAAAGATAAAAAGAGAGATCCCATTTTCGCTCCTTAAAGTTTAGAGTGAATCTCAAGGTGAATAATGAGCTCTTGCATTTGATCCACCGGGGATTATGATTGTGCACCTTTATGGCAACTTGAGAGGTACTCCTTTGAGCTTAGCGAGCCTTGAATTGGAGTGTCTGATTGGACATTGCTTATTTTAAGGGAGTAATCTTAAAACTAAGACAATGCTCCTTTAAGTAGGTGATCCTAATACTTGACTAGATGACACTCCTTTGAGTAGGTGATCCAAAAACTAAAACGGTGCTCTTTCAAGCAGGCAATCTTGATACTTGACCAGATGACGCTCCTAAGAGCAGGTGATCCAAAAACTAGGACAACGTTCCTTTAAGCAAGTGATCCTAATACTTGGCTAGACGATGCTCCTACGAGCAGGTGATCCAAAAACTAGGATAGCGCTCCTACAAGCAAGTGATCCAAAAACTAAGACAACATTCATTCGAGTAGGCAATCCTAATACTTTATTGGACGGCGCTCTTTCGAGCTGGTGATCCAAAAACTAGGACAAGGTTCCTTTGAGCATGTGATCCTAACACTTGACTGGATGACACTCCTTCGAGCAGGTGATCCAAAAAATTAGGACAATGCTTCTTTAAGTAGACGATCCTAATACTTAACTGCACGATGCTCCTATGAGCAGGTGACACAAAAACCAGGATAGTTCTTCTTCGAACATGCAATCCTAATACTTGATTGGACGATGCTTCTTTGAGCAAGTGATCTTAAAAATTAGGACGATGCTCCTTCGAGCAAGGGATCCTAATACTTAACAACATAATGCTCCTTTGAGAAGGTGAGCCAAAAACTAGGACAATGCTTCTTTAAACTAGTGATCCTAATACTATAGTAGGTGGCACTCCTATGAGCAAGCGACCTAAAACTAGGATAGCGCTTCTTCGAGCAAGCAACCTAAGGATTGAGGAGAAAAGATGATTCACTACTAACTTGATTTGGATGTCCCTTTTTTTATATTCAAAAGCAAGTCTTGAAATTTTTTTCAAATATATATTCTTTTTCTTTTTCTTTTTTTTTTTTAAATAATTTTCTAACAAATAGAGTCTCATCGACTTCAAAGTTGCAAAAAAGAAACAGCCTCTCCCTTATTGTTTATCCATTCACTTCTTTTTTTGAAGATTATTTCTTGATGGCCCTTTTCCATTTCAAGGGGTAACAACCTTCAATTTGACTTTCTGATCTCAGGGCAAATGAATTCTTATGCTCATAATCATTTCCTTGATCTTGAATTAGATATCTTATGCTTGATGTATTCAGTCAAAGAGGACTTCTTCACACTCTCTTTGGCTTCTTTATACACACGGCTCGGATATCAAAAAATTACAGTCCTATTTGCAAATGATACATCTTGGTTAATCTACCAAGTCTTTTCTTGGGTTGTAGCTTAGGCTTTTGGTCATTGGCTTGCAGTAAAAGGGATATCATGTGTGGGCTATTTAGCAAACTTTATATTCATATCTCTTTGGGTTTTACAAGTGAAGAACTTTTTCAAGATAACTAAAGTGGGCTTGCCCCAGTTTCAAAAGTAACTTTTATGAAGGATAATTTATTTCTAATGATCAAAAGAGCTTTTGTGAGATGGTGGCAAGTGGGGTTGTAATTCTTAGGTGTGATGCAGATGGGTTTTAAGTTGTAATTGTATTTAGGTTTTGAAGTATGCCCATCCTCTTTATTTTTGGGCTCAAACACTCTTCTTCCTTTTTATTTTCTTCTTCCATCTTTTCTTTTTCTCTTCCCTTCTATTTTTTTCTTTTTTTTTTTGTCCAACCTTTCTTTTCTGTATCTTTGTTATTTTTATTTTTTCATTATTTTTTTGGCTTGAAAGCATAGGCTTTGTGTATGAAGTTGAGGTTATCTTTTCATTCCAAAAGATTTAAATTATTATTAACAAGATTTTACTTTTGAATTAATGCAACTGTAGCAAGCATAAATTAGCTATTCTATATCTTCTGATTAATGACTCTTACCTTCTGATTGCCCATTGTAGGGTAGTCTTTGACAGGGTTTAAATTTTTAGAAATCACTTCCTTAAAAGGGCCCAATGGGTTAACAAGGGGAAGTGCATTTAGGTTATCGGAATGGATGTCTAGTATCATTTTGACTTATGTACCAAGTTCAAAACGAACCTCTTTTAAGAAATGAGCCTTATAAGTCACCTCAAAGTCACTCGACTCTTAAGTGCTTAAAGGTTAGTGTTTGGAATTTAGTCATCTCTTTTCATCCTAAAATTTTCAAGCAATTAAATATCCATAGACGAACATTCATTTATTTCAAATTGCCTCTTAAGTTAAAATATTTCAAATTATCCTATAAAGGATAGTAAAAGACATATTTTCAATAAAAAAGATAAGAGGATTTATTTATTCATTTTCATTACAAAGATAAGCATAGTCATCAATCCTTTTCTTTGTCTTTACTAATCCCTTACAAAATGCCTACCCCTATTGATATTGGCTGATAAGTTCAACTGCTACAGATAATATGCTATCTTATCAGATGGCAATAATAAACTCTCAATACTTGAAGAGGACTTGCTTGAAATTCTTGCACAAGTTGGGATAGAGTTACTGTTACTAGCCCGTTCAATAGATTCTAGGAGCTTAAGTTCAGCATCAATCAATTCTTAGACTTTGTTCTTTAACCTCCAACAACTTTTTGTAGAATGGCATGTTTGACCTGTATGGCACTCACATTGGGTATTAAGATTATAGTTCCATGGTCTGTAACCTTCTTTTGAGAAAAGGCTTCTCTTTTTTAGAGAGTTTTGCCTCTCTTTAGAAGAGTCTTACACCATGTGAGAGTATCCTTAGTGTACCATCATGAGTTGCATGTTATTGATCTGTCTAAATCTGCTTTGTGCTACTTGGTCTTGTTGTCTCATCACAACTGCTTTCCCTACTCTATATCACTACAGGTCTTTTTTAAAAAAATAAAAATAAAAATAAATAAACTATATTAATAAAAGATAAAAATAAGAAGTTTTTTTTAATCTTTTCAAATTTGCTTTGGCTATTTTCTTTCTTTTGTTTCTTTGACTTGTTTCTTCATCTTTCTTGCTCCTTTTTCATTCTTTCTTTGCCCTCAAGCCTCTATAGTTTTCTCCTTTGGTGCCTTCTGCTTCTATTTTCCTGGCTTTTATCCTTCATTTTCTCTGATCCTTAGCTTGTGTTCATGGTTTCCTTTGCTTCCCCCAGTTGATGGCTACATCATCTAGTCGATCTCCCATGATAGTCAGGTAGAGGATGAAGTTCTTATTAAGGACCCCTTTGAGGAGAACCAACCAGGACATCTATTAGATAAAGATGTGTTGGCTGTAGTCAAGATCATTGCGGATAAAACTCTCAATAGAAATGTTGTTCAATATTCTAAAAAATACGTGGAAAGCACATGGAGTAAAAACAATAAACCACATTGAACCTAACTTATATCTCACAAGCCTACTCTCTCATATGCATTTGATCAGATTGTTAAAGGAGAGTCCCTAGTCTGTTATGGGACATTGTATGATTGTGGAGGAATGGAACAAAGATCTGGAAATAGAAGATATTCCTCTGAACTCTATGGTAGGCTGGATCCAGATTCATGGTTTGCGCTTAAATCACATGTCTACCTCAGAAGCTAAGATGATCGGGTAAAAAATAGGGGAGGTTATGGAAGTTGAACCTCTGGCTTCTGGTAAAGGAGATCAAAGAGCTTTCTTGAGAGTTAGAGTGAGGATTCCTGTTGATATACCTCTAAAAGCAAGCATCTAGGTAAACAATGCGAAAGGAGTTAAGTATAGAGTTTTCTTGAAGTATGAAAGGCTAAATGACTGGTGTTTCAATTGTGGAAGACTGGGACACCAAAGTAAGAGCTGTGAGTTTGAAAAAAGTGGGGAAGATGGGTTTGGTCCTGGTTTGGGAGCAAAAGGTGCTAAGAAATGGAGAAGTGACACCCTAGATTCGAAGGAGATGGAACAGAACAGAGAGAATGTTAACCCTAATTTCTTGAGAAGTTATGCATGCTCCTCTAAGCCTCTCCTTCGCTCCTCTAAGCTTGACCACAACCTTCTACACCCATCTCCAATCTCTCCTTTAGATCCTAATGACTCCAAATCACCTTCAAATCCTTTAAACCAATCCCTGATCCCTTCCCAAAGTTTGAAACTTGCCCTTGCAAAGATCCCCCATCTCTAGCCTCCTTTGATATGCTATATATGAACTTATTCTGCCTAATCCACCTCCTCCTCCCTTCTGTCCTTTATCCGTTCCCCTTCCTGTCAAGCGTATTCTTGCAAACCCTATCCCTTTGCCGAAGCAAGATGTGGTTTATGACCAGAAAATCAACTTATCATCGAATGTTGAGTGCCGGGCTTTTTCTTAACCTAATGGAGACTCACATCCTTCTCCTCAAGTGTCCCCTTGTGACCTGTCTTTGGATATGAGAAGTTTATCCTTGAAAAGATGTGGAGAGGCGTTGGAGGTTGTTAGACAAAAAAAGCTAAAGAAGGAAGCTTTGGGTGAATAGGTTATAGGGGCAGGTCGTATCTTTATGAGGTTTCTGATGGTGTTTTTATGGATATGACTTCAAGCAATCTTAATAAACAGAGAAAGGCCTATAAAGGAAAAAGTAGAATGACAAATTAACATGGTAAGAAAAAGAGAGGTGTTGGAAGGAAGTTTCGGAAGGAAATTAAAATTACAGCTTGTACTGAGATCAAGGAATGGTTTAATGTTCCAATTGAATGTTGCGAATCTTTAGGCAGTAGTGGCTGGTCGTCAATAGCCACACGGGGACCATGAGTTTCCTTTATTGGAACTGTAAGGGATTGGGCCTACTGAGACAGTTTGTAGCTTAAAAGTTCTTGTTTGTAAATATAATCCTATTGTGGTGTTTCTTATGGAAACAAAAAATAAAGAATGTTTTTTGGAAAGGTTGAGAAGTAAACTTTGTTTTGGTGGAAGCTTCTATGTCAAGCGTCGAGGGCTGGCTAGTGGTCTTGCTTTGTGGCGGAATGATAGTTTGAATGTGGAGATTTTAAAACAAACGGATTTCTTAATAGATTCAGAGGTATATTGGGCGGATGGTAATAGAATTGGCTATGTGTCATGGATTCATCCTGCCACTAACTATCCACAAAATAAAAATCTATGGAACCTTCCAAGTGACATTTCCAAGAGCCATGATGTTTGGCTTTATATTGGAGATTTTAATGCCATTTTATATGAACATGAAAAGGAAGGTAGTAGAGGAGGATAGAAGAACTATGTTTGGGTTTAGGGAATTCGTTGAAGATTCACCCTACAGGATCTGGGTTTTAGTGGCCCGAAGCTTACTTGGAGTAACAAGAGGAATGGAGCTGACTTAGTGAGGGAAAGACTTGACAGAGGGCTGGCAACCATTGGGTAGGTCGAAAATTTTCCTAGTTATAGCATTAAACATATTCCATCAAGTGCTTCTGATCACGCAATGTTACTAGTATGCCTTGTTAAGGAAGGGGACAAGAGGTCTAGAATTTTCAAGTTTGAGAATATGTGGCTATCATCGAGTGAATGTAAGATAGTGATAGAAAACTCTTGGAGGATTGGAATAGGAGGGACCATTGGTACTCTCTGCTGCAAAATCTCTGTTCTTGAAAGCAAAATCTAACTGCTTGGAGTCTGAAATGTTTCCCTAACAACAGAAAACAAATTGATAAAGTTTTGCAAAAATTGGCTAATATTCAGGACAATCTAAAGGGATTGAATTTGGAAGAGGAGGAAATGTTGTTCGGGGAACTAAATAGTCTATGGGAGAGAGGAGAAATTTTAGCATCAAAAGGCACGAGTTGATTGGTTTAAATTTGGAGACTGGAATACCTCTTTCTTCCATCAATCAACTTTAATAAGAAGGAACAAGAATAGAGTGTTGAGGTTAAAGAATAGAGATGGCAAATGGTTGGAGAATGAAGTACTAATTGCACAAGAATTTATGAATCACTTCAGAAAGCTATACTCCTTAGAAGGAGAAGGGAACAAAGGGACTTGGGCAAACTGGATAAATAGGAAGGTGAATGATGATATGAACAAATCGCTTTGCAAAGTAATGGAAGAGGAGGAAATTAGAGATGTTGTATTTCAAATGGAAGGATTAAAGGCATCGGGACCAAACGGTTTCTCGGGAATTTTCTACCAACATTTTTTGACTATCATCAAGAAGACAGTCAACGATGCAGTCAAAGACTTCTTTGTCACAGGTGCTTTTCCCCCTAATCTCAATCTTACTGATCTTGTCCTAATCCCAAACGTCCATCATCCTCAAAATGTCTCCCATTTTCGACCTATAAGTTTATGCAACTTTGTTTGTAAAATCATTTCAAAAATCTTGGTTAATAGATTGAAACCTTTTCGAGGAAACCTTCTTTCTGAAAATCAAAGTGCTTTTTATCTTTGGAAGAGTGATTTAGGACAATATTATCATTGCTTATGAAGTTTTCCACTTTCTAAAAAATAAAAAGAGAGGAAAGAAACGTTTTTGTGCTCTAAAAGTTGATATGAACAAAGCTTTATGATAGAATTGAATGGAGTTTTCTTAAAAAAGTGCTTTCAAAATATGGTTTTGATGAAAAATGGATCAGCTGGGTGATGACTTGTGTCACAACAGTAGAATTGAATGTATTGTTACATGGAAAAAAAGTGGCACAGATTAAGCCTGGTAGAGGATTACGTCCAGGAGATCCGCTGTCACCATATTTGTTTATTTTGGCGGCAGATGTTTTGTCACAAAGCATTGAAGAAAGTAGGAGAAATGGAGGATTAACTGATCTGCTTATGAAAAATTCTTGTCCTATCCTCTCTCATCGTTTCTTTGCAGATGATTCCATCTTTTTCATGGAATATTGAATTCCAGGTGAAACAAAACATTGGTAGTAGGCTGGGCTTGGTTACTATTGAAATCCCTGGTTTGTACTTAGGGCTACCTATGTTATGGGGCCGATCAAAATATGAAGCATTGGGTTTTGTAAAGGAGAAGATAGTGAGGAAACTTAAGGGATGGAAGAAAAACATCCTCTCTAAAGCTGGAAGAGAGATTCTTATCAAATCAGTTATAGCAGCTATTCCTATGTATTCTATGGCTTGCTTCTGTTATCCTGTGAAATGGTGTAAAGAAGTGAATGGAATGGTATCATAGCAAAATTTTTTTAGGGACAAAAAAAGGAGGAGAATAGAATATACTAGAAAAGTTGGGATAAGTTATCACTGGCTAAAGAAGAAGGAGGATTGGGATTTAAGGATTTACATCTGTTCAATCTTGCCTTACTAACCAGGTTGGCTTAGAGAATTGAAAATGGAAATTCTGATCTTTGGGTCAAATTTCTCAAAGGAATTTATTTCTTAAACAAAGATTTTAGAGATGCTTCACAAGGAGGCAAGCCGTCATGGGCCTGGAATAGCATACTGAAGGGGAGAGATAATTTGTTCAAGGAGGGAATCTGGTAGGTAGGTTCAGGGGATAGAATTAGAGCTTCAAGGATCAATGGGTTACTCTAATTTCAGGTGCTATTCCTAGTAGCAAGGAGGTTGGAGGCACAGAAAACCTTTATGTTAAGGACCTCATAAACAAGGAGACCAACTCATGGAATATAAGTAAACTTAGATAGTTATTGCCATATAAGGAGAAGGAGAGCGTTCGGAGCATACCTCTAAGCAGGATACACTAAGCCGACTCGATAATTTGGCCACACATGCAAGATAAGGTTGTTCCGTTAAATCGACATATCATCATCTGAAATCAAAACAACAAACAAATTCATCAGATTTGGCATCCTTGTCTAAAGGAGCATCTAAATTGCAATGGAAGAAAACTTCGAGTCTAAAAACCTTACCCAAGATCCAACATTTCCTATGGAGTATAGGCTCTAATAGTCTACCAACATTAGAAAACTTATACAAAAGAAGAATCTTACCTGATTCGTTATGTCCGCCGTGTGGAGAGGTTGAATCGATCGAGCATGCGCTTCTTTTATGCGACTGAACCCAACTGGTATGGTTTGGGTGTCTTGGGATTCACATTGAAAAGCAAAGGATTGGGTCTGTGTTTGATTGGCTTGGCCTATTATCATCTTAGTGTGGCAGTTCAACTATAGAAACCGAAGTGAAAATCAGTGCGGTGGCTTGGTGTATATAGAAGTCAAGATGCAAAGCTGTGTTTGAGGGTGGATGAATAGAGATGTCGAACATTATGGCACATACCCGATCTCTGGTAAATGATGTGTGTGATTTCTTAAGAAAAACTGTAAAACTCAGTAGAGATCCGGTAGAGGAAGCTGGGGTGTGAAGGAAACCTTCGGTGGGCAGGGTGAACATAAATGTGAACGACTCGTGGTCTAATGAAAATAAGAGAGCATGTGTAGGGGTGGTAATATGAGATTCCAAAGGGAAAATGGTGCTAGGGTGCCCGATAGTGTGCTATAGGCTCATAACAGTGGAAATAGAGTGTAGAGTTATCCTTATGGGCCTTGATTTGGCATTAGATATGGGTTGAACCAATTTTGATCTTGAATCAGATTGCTTGTCTATCGTCCAGGCCTAAGGAAAACTCATTGGGCCTCCACACCTTTTTTAGAAAAAATCAAAAGCTCTTTGGATCGATTTTCTAATAGTTTATCTATCGCTTTTGTATCTAGAAATGCTAACTTGGCAACTGATTGGATAGCTTCTATGACTAGGAGAGGGATGTGCCTTATGGATTGGTGGTGTAACCCCCCTCCCAAATCTTGAAGCTAATCCTCTTAGATGTTAAGAATTGCATGTCAGATGATAGGTCCTCTAGTTGTGTATTTTGACAATGGTTAATTTTATCAATGAATTTCTTTTAAGTTAAAAAAAAAAAAACTGGTTAAAAACTTGGACCATCGGAATCCTAAATTGTGTGAAATGCCTTCACTGTGTTGAGCGACCTTGTTTGTTTTGGCCCAATACTTTTTGAAGTTAGAGGCTTCATCTCTTTTGGCCTGTTCTTAATTTTACAGACCAATGACTCCTCTTAAGTCTTATGAGATGTTACTTTGCTAGCATTAAGGTCCAAATTTTGAAGTTTATCTAACACATAGTTCATAACCTACTCTAGGGTTTCAATCCTCCCTGCCATTGCTGCAAGTCTTTATTCTAGATTCTCATGTTCCCCTTCCCTTTAGATTCTTTGAATTTGATCTTTCTCTTGATAATAACTTCTTTGATTTGATGTATCACCAACATCTTGTGTATGAAGCATGTTGATGCTGTTGAAGTTAGATGCTAGACCATCCATGAATTACAATTGAACCACTTTTGAGTCAATCAAATTCTGAATTTTGTTCTTTAATTCCCAATAACCATTAGTCGTATGCCTTCGTGGACCGATGTGGTATTCATATTGTGCATCAGGTCATATTTTTGTGGTTTATACCCTTATGCTGGCTCTTTAGGGTATAACAAGTGGTCCCCTTTTAGTTTAGATAAATTTGAGATAGAGGATAAGGATTTGAGTGAATTTCCTCCTAAATGTCTTTATAGAGTTGTTGTAGCTTTTTTCGCTCACCGTATTGACTATGACCTCTTTCATTGTAGGTTCTCTATCAGCTCCTTTGTGAATTTGAAGTTTGCCAAAAATAAGGGCATTTTCGATTTTGCACCTTGCCCCAACTATTTCAAAAAAATTCCTTGTGGTGTGTCCAACAAGATAAGAGAAGATGGGTTCTTCTAGTGTATTTACAAAGGTGAATACTTGATCCTTCTCTGGAATAAATATAACAACCATAGCTACTAATGTCCTCGATCGTTGAGCATACTCCTTAAAGATCTCGTTCTTCTTCCTTTTCATGTTGCTAAGGTCCCACGTGGACAGAGCGACCTCAATATTGAACTTGTATTGGTTATAAAATGTCCTAGCCAATTTGTCCCAAGTATCAATTTCATTGAGGTTTATTAGGCATAGCAAGTTAATGCCGGTCCAAGTAAGGCTATCTTCAAAAGTTTAGATTATTAATTACACGAATTGGGTATACTGGCTCATCCTTCTCACATAGAGTCTAATATGTAGTTTGAGGCAGCCTGTGCCGTCATGCTTTTCAAAATCTGGTACCTTAGATTTTTCAAGGAAGGAACCATCTTGAGCCATAGGTAGACTTGTGACCTTAGCTTGATCAAACCTGTCAACTTTCTCGCATGCCTTCAATTTTTCAGTGAATTGAAGGACAAGCCTTTTTTCCATTTCTTTATTTTGAGCCTCTAATTCCTTCTTCAGTTCACTAGAGTTAAGGTCATTAGACATTTAGGGCACATAGTGCACTCTTTCTTCAATAGGCTGATGATCAGCCCCCTTTTGAGTTCCAAAATGTCCTCCACATGGTAGTTAGAGGGTTTTCAATAATCCGATACTTTAGATGAGCATTTGCATCTGTTTGGCCATTTCGACCACTGCTTGCTCAAGAGATTGCATTTTCTGCTCAATAGCTAAATCAAGGCTACTGTTGTTGGTGGTGTTGTTAGCCATCTTAAATGATTGTACTTAAGGGATTAGCTGAGCCTGCTCAAAAACAATTTCAAAGTCTTATAGGGTCTGTTTGTTTGTTAGCAATTATAGATATAGACACTTTTTTAAACTTTTTTTTTAACAAATTATTTATAAAGAATTAGATACGGATAAAAAAAAGTTGTCAGTCTCATTAAAAGATTAAATATAGATAAAATATAAATATAAATTGACATATTTATACATATCATTTTGAAAAAGATATTGTTACATAAGCTGAATTTGAGTCGATAGAAAAATCCTGCAAACACAAAAGAAATATCGAAGGGTGCCGAGGGTTACTTGGAGCGGCCAATCTTATGCATAAGTTAGTCTGTGAGTGAAGATAAGGTTTATGCAGAAAGAATATTTGATTACTTTTCTTTCTTGATTGTGCCCTTTTTCTGTCTTTAGGTCCCTCCTTTGTTAAAAAGGTCAAATGGGGTATCTATAAGATTTTAGGATCATACTAGGGCAAACCAGACTAGACCCGGTGCTTAGCATGGTGAGAGTACACAAGCTGAGAAGTCTAACTTCTCGAAGTTTGGCCGAGCTACTAATGTCCTTTTGGTCACAAGGTGTGACCAAGATGCGCATAGCGGCTGAAAGGGTGAGGACCCAAAGCCAAATTAGACCAAGGCTGAGTTGGTAGACCAACCGACCTCGTTAGCTTGGTGAGTCTTCTTGAGATGGAGACTTGAGAGGGGAGCCTCGCATCATAGCACGTGGCTAGGACGTTGTTCTCGTAGAGCTTCCTATGTCGGGATGTGCCGAGTAGCTAGCTTCTTGGGCCGACCATGGTTGTAAGGGTTTTGAAGTCCAAGAGATGAGTATGCTAAGAATTATATTCTACTGTCAACATTGTCCTCCCTACTCTCATTGTGAGAGCAAAGAGAGTGTATAGTCCATTGGGTCGTCGGCTCAAAGAGGTTGTCTTTGAGTGAGCTACACTTTACCTTTTATCAGCATGCCCCATTTTGAGATATTTTAAGATGAAAACTGTTGGATTTCCTATAGGTGTTGTACTCAATACGTTTTGTGGTATTTTAGGGGGTAAGGTCTTTCTAGAGGACCTTTGGATTTGAAATGTCCTAGCAATAATTACTTTTGGAGATTGATAGTAGTGGTTATTAGTGGTGACGTTGGGTTTATAAGGCCTGCTCACACATCTCGAAGGGTCCATGTCTTTGCTCTTCCTTCGTTCTTCTATAAATATCAGTCTTTCGCAAGAGTTTATTTACAACACTTCCCATATTTTCTTGAGAGGGTTACCCAATGCTCTAACTATCTTTAGCTTCCAAACGTTCTTCAAATGCTTTGACAATGTCGAACTTGGTTACTTCCACCACTTAATCTTTTTCACATGACTTAGATGGCAGGATCCAGTGGCTCGTTGACAAGGTAAGGAGAGATGAGGGAGATACCATGTCAAGGTCAAGGGGTTTTGGAGTCAAGTGATAGGCATAGGTTAAGAGTGGAGGCTCAGTCCCTTAGTGATTACGAGGAGAGGTGAGTTGGAGTCCCGATTACGATGTCGAGGGGTCGGGGTGCTTTGGATACGCATTCCTACATTGAGTTAGCTAGTGAGTTCTACCAATGCCCTATAGATATGTATCCTTATAATGGTTGAGAGAGGGCTACTATCGCTCCGTTGTATTCAGAGGCGACTAAAGTTGATGGGATCTACTGCAAGTTTCTAAGGACAAGCTCACAACTATATTTGGGGGGAGGGGGGGTGCAGATGCAAGACGCTCTACAGGAAAGGAAGGTCATGATGCCTAGAAAATTAGATTACGTATGGCTCTTCGGTGGTTGTCAGTTCACTCTATACAAGAAGGCATTTGAATTTGAGCTAAGAATGCATTTTTTTTAGTTTTCTAATTGTCACTGCCTATGCCCAACTTAGTTGCTGCATAACACTAACAGATACTGGTGGTCTTTGAGGCCATCTGTCTCAGTATTTTGGTGGGCCTAACCTGGTCTTATTCTGTCAATTTTTCTTTATAAAAGGTCACTGGAAGGGTAGTGGCATTTTGCCAACAACTTAAGTGTCTATAGCCTCTTACCGGGCTCACCAACTTGAAGGGATTTGATTGGAAGCGTAAGTTTTGGATAGTCAGGCTAGAGGAAAGCGTATAATGAGGTTTTAACTTCTGAATTGAGTGGTGTGAACCCATCCGTCGTGAGAAACACCATATGTTGAGTTATTGACTGCTCGCGACATTGGCGGGCTGGCGAAGTCGAAGGTTGTGCTAAGAGCATGAGGTGGGAGGCTATACAATGTCATGCTCGTAGTGAAGAATTTTATGAGTAGGAAGCCGATTGTCGATGGAGGTGGGATGTGGTTCTTCATATGATTACCTCTCTCTCCCTCACCCCCCCTCCACCACCACCCCCCTCCCCCCCCCCCCACCCAACCCAATCACTTGTTGAGTAAAGCTTTGGGGAGTAGGCATTTTGTATGGTCAAGGGGTTCGAGCTATTGAGCTCAGCTGGGCAAGTGTTTTCACTATAATTCTAACTCGCTTTGTTCTCTTTTTTTTTTTTTTTTTGTAGAGCTCGCGATGGTTGTGGTGAACGTAGCTGATGTTCGTGTTGTTCCCTCGAGGAATGGAAAGACCTTCAACGAAGAAAGCGAGAGGTGAAAAGTGACCTATCAAGGTTGACGATTAGACTACCAAGGTCAGTCTCCCAATGAATGATTTGGATTAGCAAGGCCTAGGAGTTACGGGTGTTGAAGTTGGAGATGTTGCAACTGAGCTTGGGGGCACTATAGCTAATGTTGGAGGCGGTGCTGTTGAGGTTGGAGACGTCGCTGCCAAGGTTGGCTATGGTGAGGGTGGTGTTGTTTTGGTGAGCTTACTGTGTTTGGCTCTATCTCGAAAGGAGCACAGCTCTACTCAATTGTCCCCATGTTTGTTCGAGCTCGTGCTATTCCTACATAACTCAAAGAGGTTATTGGAAGTAGTAACACCAGTTCAGGTGGTCAGATCCTAATTATGGGTCATAGAGGTCAACCTAGGAGAGGTATTGCTGGTGGCTCGATTGATTTTATTGAAGGGAAAGTCCTAAAACGGAGCGACGTCACTATGGATTGATCATGTTTTGAGGAGATCGGTCAACTTGAGGATAAGAAGAGGTTTAAGCCTCTTTAGGGGGGTAGGGGGCTGTCCTCGGTAGATCTGGTCGTGGATTTTCTTGCATGGAAGACTTATGAGGTAAAGGTGTTGCTGTGCTTTGATAGTTCAAACTTTCCTTTGCTTGAAAAACTCTGTTTTTCTTTCAAGCACTGGTGATGACTGAGGCATTTCAATTGCTGAAGGAGAACCGTGGGGTAGTATGTTGTTTGCCTTTTTTTGCACCTTTTTTGTTTTTTCTTTCTCTGCTCTTTTTATTATTACTTTTTCTTGTCATTAGTTCGAGTAAGGCACAAAGGAGATCAAGGCTCGGAGGCCAAGCTTGGAGAGGGAGCTTGCCTCAATTAAGCAGAATGAGGTGCAGTTGAAAAGCGAACAAATTACTTTAACCACCGAGCACAAAAAGCTACGTAGGGAGGGGGAAGACAAGATCATGTGTAGTCAAGCTAATGTGGGTAAAGTGAGGAGGAAACAAGCTCTCGCAGAGGTAGCAGCAGGCGATTTTGAGGAGAAGTGGAGAAGTGCGAGGAAACGTAATAAACTTGCTCGTTTCTTGAGTAATGCTGAACTTGAAGTGGTGAGGCAAAAAAGGGAAGTGGATCTTGTTATTTTGGAAAAGGAGAAGTTGATGGAGAGCTTGTAATCATCAAGTCTAGAATGTGAGAAATTAAAGGAAGGTCGTTTAGTTTTTTATTGTGTTGATCATCATTGTTGCACTATCTTTGGTTTGGCTTGATTTTTCGTTGTCATTATAGGGTTACGTTGAAGATCTACGGAGTGGTTAGTTGATTCCCAAGGTAACCAAGACACGGATCTTGAGTGATCTTTTTAAGAGCAATGAGTGGAAACAGGTCAAAGTTAAGTTTATCCAGGATACCGCAAGGTTGATAAGGAAGGACCTTTTGGAGAGATATCTTGACTTGGATCTCATATTTTTGGTTGCTCATTTGAGGGAAGTTCTTGAAGAAGCCTTTAGTGCAGATGAAGACGATGATAATGAGGCTGGGGAGGTGAGGCCGAGGTCGTCGTTGATGTCGAGTTCACTGTTGTAGAAGGTGAAGCTAGTACCTAGGGAGTGGTCAACCTTGAGAGTCAAGAGGGTGAAGGTGTGGGTACCCCCGTGGCCATAGCTCAGGTGCCGACTAGGAGACCTTAACATCAACGACTTTTGACATCATTGTTGACCCTTAAGGCGAAGATTCTTCTGAGATAGGTCAAGTCTGCTCCTTGTAAGAGGTGGGTAGAGGTTGGTGGTGCTATTCTTAATCGGTTATGTGTGAAGAAATTTTTGCCGCTTGTGCTGATTGATCTGGGATTTTAGTG
Source organism: Combretum micranthum (assembly GCA_024138025.1). Taxonomy (NCBI): domain Eukaryota; kingdom Viridiplantae; phylum Streptophyta; class Magnoliopsida; order Myrtales; family Combretaceae; genus Combretum; species Combretum micranthum. The sequence goes on from JAMXBD010000049.1 coordinate 186,418, forward strand.
TTTTACCTTTGCTTTCGGACCATTGTAATCGAGTTTTTTCTTCGAGCTTCGCTTTTAGCTCATTTGCAGATCATTAGAATGCAGGCTGATGTTTCACTTTGGTTAATACATTATTCATTTCTTTCGTTATTGGCCATCTTTTTGTTTGGTAGTTATAATTTTACCGGTCTGCTATATCATTCATGGTCGATCATGTTGACCTTGTTTTTATTAGGACAGTTTGCCTTAGGTTGTTGCATAGTTCCGAGGTTAGTTATAGGTTTTAGGTACAACTTTCCCAAGTGGATGATGTTATTTTGCTAAGGAGGTTACGTGTGTCAGGAAACTTTCCTTTTTGATGCTTGCGGATTCGCTGGGTGTGATCGAACGGCTGGGGTGAGCTATACTTAAGGTTTCAAGATTTGGTGGCATTGAATGCTGGGTCTATTAGAGTTTTCCTTGCCCTATAAATATCACTATTCTATGAGTGGTCTTCTCATAGATGCCTTTTTTTTGTTTTCTTATCTTAACAGCATAAATTGTTCACACACCATACACTTTGAGAAGATTTGAGAGATCATGAGCATTATTCTTGTTGAGCTTTGATGGCTTGAAAGGTCAAGTCCTTAGGGATTTCGTGCCCGGTGGTAATTTAGGAGTCTTGCTATCTCTGTTTAGATGGGTCAGAAACCTTATGGTCGCTGTTTATGTGGGCCACCAAGGTCATGTGATGTGTCAGGCATATTGTTCCCCTCATAGTCTGGGGCATGTTTCTCTTCTGCAGTTTTTGGAACTAAATTTCCACTAGCTATTATTTGTTGGGGAGGTCGTTGTGACTACGGTAGCACGTTATACATAAAAGGAGGCCCCGTCTTCGTTAAGCAGCCTGGATTTCTAGGATACTCCATGAGGTTAAGGTCATCGTGGAGGGGTTGTTCGACTCATTCCCCTCCTTTCCAACCACTCTGCTGTGCCATCCTTAATAGCAAATGGAGTTTGTTGGATCTCCTCTTTAAGCTCGGTATTCTAAGCTTGCTGATTTTGAGCTTAAAGGGAGAGTGGCTTCAATCCTCGCTCTCCTGGTCATGCTGAGCTTTTGTCCAGCTGAGATTCACTATAGTTGTGAAGGTTGATGGATAAGCTCAAGTCAGTGATCAGGGAGGAGAAGTCGTGTTTAGCCTGATCCCACATTTCGAATTGGGGTCAGCTGAATTCAAAGATCTCTTCTAATTTGAGGTTCAAATCTGTATTAGAGTCTTCTTGTTTGAAGTTGTGTTTTGCCCGAAGAAGTTTGTAGAAATGTAGATTCCTTTTTATATTTGTTGTCCGGAATGCCATTTAGAGACTACCCGGGCCGAGATGCCAGTCAAAACTATTAATAATTCTCTTTAATAAATTCAATGTTTGATCGTTTTTACCTCAATTTCTTATGTGGTTGGTTGTATTTTTTATTTCTCTCATTATTTTAAATTCCTCATTTATATAGATATTTATCCGAGGTCATGATGGGACTTAACCTTAAGAGGAGTTACTCAAGCTCACGAGGGGAGTTATCCTTAAGAGGGAGTTACCTAAACTTACGAGGAGAGTTACGCTTAAGACGAAGTTACGCGAGCTGATGAGGGAAGTTATCCTTAAGAGGGAGTTACTCGAACTGACAAGGGGAGTTACCTTTAAGAGGGAGTAACCTGAGCTAACGAGGTCGTTTTAAAATTACATGCCTCTTCCGATTATCTTTTGGTTTTGCGTGAATGTGGTACGTTCTTCATGCAAAATCTCTATTTCATTTGCAACCTCTTTCTTTTTGCACTTTACATATGAGTTGGCTCGTAGCTATTCAAAGAACTTTCTTAGGTTATTGGTGTTCTGGGTCCTAAGAAAAAGCTCGCCATCTAGTTTTTTGAATTTATAGGCTCCATTTCCCAAGACTTCTTTTTACCTTTACTAGATCTTCTTAATTTGGAGCAAGTTTTCCGTGGGTTACTTTTAATCTCATTGCCTCTAGCTTTTTACAGATGAGGTCTCTTGGGAGAAAGGCTTTGTGTTTGACCTTCTTCTTATAATATCGGGCTACTCTCTATTGGTATGCAGCAATCCTCTTATTCACTATATCTTGGGTCTCCTCTATGGCTCGAGTTTGGCTTGGATTTCAGCCTCATTAACTAATTTGTTGTAAGATTGTACTCAGATGTTGTGCCGTTACGATTCGATATGCCGAAAGCAAGGTAGAAGGAGGTTTCATCAGTAGAGGTATGTTGTGTGGTGCGATATCCCCACAAAAGACTGGGCAGTTCATCGACCCATTTGCCACTTTGTCGGTCTACTTGGGCTTTGAGACTTTGCATGATGGTCTTATTGATGGCTTTAACTTGACCATTAGCCTGGGGGTGTGCAACAGAGGTATAGCATGGGGTAATGTCGTATTCAGTGTAAAAATCTTTAATCCTTTTGGAACTAAACTACCTCCTATTTTCCATTATTAAGGAGTGTGGAACTTCGAACTTGACAATGATGTTGGTGTAGATGAAGTGTTGAACATTTGTATCAGTAACTTTTGCTACTACCTCAGCCTCTACCTATTTCGTAAAGTAATTTCATCCCACTATTATGAACTTCTTTTGACCCATGGATGGGGGAAAAGGTCCTAATATGCCCAGTCCCTACATGGCGAATGGCCACAAGCTGGTGAGGCAAAACAGGGTTCACATCGTTGCCCAAATTCTTTCGCATCGTTCCTCATTGTCAGCCAGAAGTAGCTAGCTCACACAGTTCGGATATTCAATGACAAGTCTATAACATGATTGTTACACTCACTGGCATGGAGCTCTTCTCGGACTCGCTGTCCATCTTGGATAAGGGGAAAGATGAAACCCCTTTTTATACAAGACTTCATTAATAAGGGTATGATTGGCCGCTCTGCACATTAACCTTTTGGCTTCTATTTTATTGGAGGAAAGAGTGTCATCCCTAAGGTACTTCTCTATCGGCGTCATCTAACTCGGGATGAGGCTTCTCTTTACAGGTCCAGCACTTCATAGGCTTTCATTGCTGTAGATTTTTTGGGCAGGAACTCAATGAGTACTTGCTCTTCAATCTTTCCAAGGTCAGGGGTTATCATGGAAGTGAAGTTTGAAAGTCTGTCAACTTTGACATTGTTGGTCCTTGGTATTTTTATTATGTCCTACGAGGGTCAATCACTCGGAAGAGATTGAACTGCCTTCATGTATCCTATCATCTCTTCATTTTTGGTTTCATACATGCCTTTGACTTGTTGAGCCACGAGTTGGGAGTTAAAGAAGCTCTTAAGGCCCCCTGCTTCTACCCCTATGTTTGTGGTGCGAGCCCGAGTCCTGCAATAGGGCCTCATATTATGCTTTACTGCTGCTCACAGGGAATTCGAATCTCAAGGAATAACTGATCTTGACTCCATAGGGTCACTTTAGGAGTAGACCTACGTAACTTCCCTTCTGTGTTGAGGAATCATCGACATGAAGGGTCTAAGCAGATTTTTCCTTATTCTATAGCTCGAGGAAGAGGGGGAGGGGGGGGGGGGGAGTAGGCATTATGTTCAGGAGGCATTATGTTCGACTATGAACTCCGTCAAGACTTATGCTTTGATGGCATCTCGAGGTTAGTATTGTATTCCATAGGCACTAAGTTCAATGGCGTATTTCATCATTCTTTAGGAGACATCCAGCTTCTGGAGGATCATCATTTTTGGTACGTCAATGAGGATGACGAGCAGGTGCGCCTGAAAATACGGGCGCAAGCAACATGCGGATATCACAACTACCGGCAAACTTCTATACTTTTATGTATCTCAGCTCTAGATCTTGGAGGATGTGGCTGATGTAATATGTCGTTTGGTGTTGCTTTCCTTTGGCTCGTGTCAACATGGATGTTAAAGCTTGATCACTTACCGCAAGGTAAAGGTACAAGGTTTCGCCTACAATTAAGGTCTTGAGTGTAGACAGCGTAGTCAAGTATTGTTTTAGTAGCTCGTCAAAGGCCTACTGGGATTTTTCTATCCACTCAAACTTGTCTGGTTTTTTAAGGATTTTGAAAAATTTGAAGCATCAATCTGCACTTCTAGGCAGAAATCTACTCAGTGCTTTTATCCTGTCCACGAGCTGTTGTACTTCTTTCGTCAATTTGGATGGGTTCGTTGTTAGGATCGCGTTGATCTTGTCGGGGTTTGCTTCAATTCCTCTTTGGGATACAACATAACCCAAAAATTTTGCCATCAAGGCTCCAAAGGTACTTTTGTGCGGGTTCGACTCCAAATTGTAAAAACAAAGTTGATCAAATGTTTCCTGAAGGTCGCGTAAGTGATCCTTAGCTTGTTTATTTTTTGCAATCATATCGTCAATATAGACTTCCATGTTCTGATCTATTTGGGATTTGAATACCTCGGTAACCAATGTCTGAAATGCGGCTCTAGCATTTTTTTGAGCCAAACGACATCATTTTGTGGTAGCACATGCCGAATAATGTAACAAATGAGGTGTGGACCTCATCTATTTCCTTCATTTTTATCTGGTTGCAACTAGAGAAGGCGTCCATGAAACTCAACAGTTCGTATCTTGAGGTATTTTTGACGAGCTAGTCGATTCGTGGTAGAAAGAAGCAATTTTTTGGCATGCTTTGTTGAGTTCTGTATAATCCACACATATCCGCCACTTGTCGTTGGACTTCTTCACCAAGACTACATTGGCTAACCAGATAGGGTATTTTTCTTCCATGATGACCCTAACTTGGGTAGTTTCTGGACTTCTTCCTTGATGGTAACTTGTCTTTCTAGGGTGAAGTGTCGAATCTTCTGACGTACTAGCTTTCTTGGTCTTGTTGATATTTAGCTTATGTCTGATTACATTCAAGCTTATAACTATCATATCGGTGGATGACCAAGCAAAGACATCCTTTTTTTCCCATAAAAAGGCGACCAGGTCTTCTTTAAGGTCAGAATGAAGGGCCTTTCCCACTTTGATTGTGTGATTAAGGCTATCGTCGATGGCGATTTCTTCCCCAAGCTTGGCTAGTTTATCCCGATGTTCTAGGTTGTACCTCGATTCTGCATCGATAGTGCACATATGATCTCCTTTTAGGGCTCTGATGCATAGCTGTCGGGATTGTTCCTAGTCTCTTTGGCATACGCCTATCCCTGCTAAAGTAGGGAACTTCGCCTTGAGGTGGGATTGGGAGATGATCATGGCAAATATGAATGGGCTACCCCTTCCTAATATGGCGTTATATGGGGACCAATAGTCGACCACAAGGAAATCTATTAGGTACTCAACATTGCATGGCTCTTCTCCGAGATTGAGAGGAAAAGTGATAATGCCTCGAGCTCTGACGGGTTAATTGTCAAAACAATATAGCTCGTGGTCATATGGTCTTAACTTTGGTTTTAGTTCGTGCTTCATTTGTTCGTAAGCTTGATTGAAGAGGATGTCGGCACTGCTCCTAGTATCAATTAATACCCTCTTAACCTTCCACCTTGATATACGAGCGATGATAACCAAGGCATCTTGGTGAAGGGGTCTGTATCCCCCCACAATCCTTATTAGAAAATGAAATTATAGAATCAACTTTTAGCTTTTTAGGCTCCACATTCATTATTAGTCGAGCTAGGGTAGCAATCCGGTTTTTGTCTAGGTAATTGGCCCACCTATGATGGTATTAATCTTGTCGTGACATAATCAACAAAGGCAAAGGTGATCGGATGATCTTAGGCAGATGCCATCTTCTTTGATTCGTCGACCTTTCTTTTTTTTGCTGAAGGTTCCGACATTAGGTCGTCATCTATGTACCACTCAGCTAACCACACTGTATGGTGTCTTCTATGGCACTTTTGAGCTACCCATAGCTGCTCATATTATGCATGTGATTGTGGTGATATTTGCAGTATTTCTTGGAGTCTTTTTGTCTTGGGCTCGATACGTCATGCACTGACAATTTGAGAGGAGTGAACTCATCATACGTTGGAAAAAGTCTTCATTTGTCACCATCTTTAAGACTTTAGTGTTTGTCGACTCGATTAGGGTCGCGAGGATCTTTAGGTCGGTTCTTTTCCTAAGACAAATGTCAGAGGCTCGGCCCTGGCTCGATCAATCTTTTGCTTCCCTTCGGCCATTTCTCGTATCTTCTTGGCGAATATATTTTTGCTTTCTCCCTCACTTGCTCGAGCATGATAAGCTAGCATTTAGGAAGGAGTTAAAGAATGGGTTGTATGCAAGAACCTTCTATTTGATGGCTTCCAAAACCACACCTTGGTTAAGGTTTGTGATCTTTAGGCATGCTTTGTTGAATCTTGCCAAGTAATCACTTAAGGGTTCACTTGGCCTCTGCCGTGCCGTATAGAGGCAAGAGGCATTTTTCTCTGATGGTTTGTTCGCCAGAAAGTGTGCAACAAAGAGGTTGGTAAGTTAAGAAAAGGAACCCACCATGTTTGGTTTGAACTTGTTGAACCTAACTCTAGCCATACCTCAAAAGGTGGTAAGAAAAGTTTTACACTATTTGGCATCTGAAAAACTATGTATCATTATGGTGAATTGAAATTATGCGATATGGTCCTCCAAGTCTGTTGTTTCATCATATGATTCTAAAGTAGGTATCGAGCTCCTGTAGAGAGTACTTCATACTGGATTTCGAACACGAAGGGCGTTTTTCTAGAGGCTGCTTTCATGATGGGCTCGCTTTTAAAGCCCTCCTTCATGGTGGATAGCGTTCTCGTTATGTCATGTATCTCTTATAGAACGTGTTCTTTGTTGGAGGCGAGTTGCGTGTCTTTTGGGGCAGGAGGGGCTGTCATTCCTGTAATCTCGACCTAGACAGAGGTATGTTGTCCTCCCTTTGTCAAGTCGATATTCATTGACCCAGTGTCTTGTAGCACTCAGGCCTAATGCTAGGAGGCTGTACATTCTCATTATGTGTTGTGGGGGACTTTCACTGGGTCATGCGAAGTGCAAGCTCGTCAATGCTTGCTCTATGATAGTTTTGAGTTATAGGATTGTTCTTTGGTTAAGGCTCTGGTCTGATGATCCTACAGTATCCTTGTGGTTCCTTTTAATCAATTCGTCATTACGTCTGAGCGATGAACAAACTAGAGAGGCACCCCTCCGTGCACTGGAGGACCATTCTTCCAAATACAGGTCTTTCAACCCCTCCAACGTTGTTATCCTAACCTATAAAAGGGCATTCGATCACTCATTTTCCACATTCCAATGTACCAGATACCTGCATAGGTGTTCCAATTCCAAAATCCGACCTTCGTCTATGTAGCCAACATCCGTGACAACTGTCGGACCAGGACGTGGCATTTCAAGGGCTTCGTAGTCAATAGGGTTAGGTATGGGTGGTAAGGGACCAAAATCACCTTGATTCTTGCTTTGCTGTAGCCTAAGCATTATGAGAAGGTGGTTTTGTTGCCTCTGGGTTTTAAAAGGGTTTTTCGAAAAGAGGCGACAAGAAGGGGTTTAATGGTTTTGTTTCCCACAGACGGTGCCAAAATTTTGCACAAGTTGAATCTGGGCCAATAGAGAAAGCTCCTGCAAACACAAAAGACAGATGGGAGGGGGTATTGGGGGTTGCATGGCACGACCACTCTAATGTTTAATTCATTTTGTGGCGAAGATAAGGTTTATGCAAAAAGAATATATGATTGATTTTCTTTCCTATTTGTGCCCCTTTTCTCTCTTTGGGTCCCCCTTTTGCCAAGAAGGCTAGAGGGGGTACTTATAGGGTTTTAGGATCATACCATGGTAGACTAGATAGGACCGGTGCTTAGCATGGTGAGAGTACTCGAGCTGAAGAGTCTAACTTCTCGGAGTGTAGCTGACCTATTGATATCCTCTCGTCACAAGGTGTGACTAGGATGCATGTCGCGACCGAAAAAGGGTAAGGACCCGATGCCAAGCTAGACCGAGGTTGAGCTGGCCGGCCAACCGAGCTTGTAAACTTGGTGAATCTTCCTGAGATAGGGACTTGGGGAGGGGGGGGGGGGGGAGGGGGGGGGGGAGTTGGTGGGTTGGGGATTGGGGTCTTGCATCATAGCACATGGCTAGGACGTTGTTCTCTTTGAGATCCCGATGTCGAGATGTGTCGAGCAACTAGCTTCTTAGGTCAACCACGGTTGTAAGGGTTTCGAAGCCTAAGAGACTGAGTGGGCCGATGATTATATTCTACTATCAACAAATACAGATACAGGTAAAAAAAAAAAAAACAGACCATCCAAATAGACCCATAAAAATCCATTCTAGTTAGCAAATTATTTGTTTTCTTTTTGTAAATTTTTTTAGCTAAATTTTATTTCACAAATTGACATTTTATTTCAAAAGAATTTTTTTATTGTTTTTTTAAAGGAAATATTTACACATGGAGAATAATGGACTCGATGCTAAAGAAAAGGAATACCTATGATAAAAGCTATCCTAGTTGAGATGGACCTAAAACTATTAAAAGAGCAATTAATCTAATAGATGTTATAATTATTTACAACTTACGAATATTTACAAGTCTACTATACATTTTTTTAACAACTTTTATAAACAAATTTTGTATTTACTTTATTATGATCTATATAATCTAATATGTATTTGCAAGTTTAGTTTTTATTTTAGAATTTATTTATTAGAAAAAAATGGAAAAAACAAGATTGATTATAATTATATTATATACAATTTTTTTTTATATCACAATGATTTACACTATTTTATATGAATAAAAAATAATCTTTTTATCTTTTTTTTTTTCAGGACAATTTATAAGTTTAGCATTTCATTATTATTTTTATAATTTTTGAATTATATACAAATGACTATAATACTAACAATAAGCTATTATTTATAAAATACAATGAATTATTCACATTATATATATTATACATGCAATCCACATGGATATAGATTTAAGGGTTGGCAACTAATTAGTAAATGAGGCAATTTAGAAAGTTTTTCATTTGAGTTACGGCTTTATTTGAATAAAATTCAAGTGGATATATTTACACAGGAATGATTTAGAATTTTTTTTTTATTGTAACTCTTTTTAGGGTATGCCCCACTATTATTTATATGGCAACCTATGCTTATTAATGCAGTTAGGTGGGTTCTAAAGGTTCCCCAGTTTAGTAGATCGCGTGTATCAATACTAAACTAGAGCGGGAGGTCATTTCATGAACCAAATGATGGAAAAACCACAGCCCTTGGATCTTACTAGCGAACTCCTAACTTAGGATCTTAAGACGGCCTAGTTCGGACCGTATCTAACACACATTTTTATAAATTCTCCCCCAAAATGATCAACGTGGCCTTTTGGATTGTCTCATAATTTTTTTTTTAATATCTGCACCACTTAAAAGAAAAAGTTAATACAACTATATGCAAATTAAATAGCATACAAATAATACAAAGATGAGCATTAAAAGAAATAAATTTTGAATTTTAAGAATTTCAAGTGGCTAGCCCTCTTTAAAATAGGCTTCCCTAGTGAAGTCACCAAGCTATCGAGCCTGGATTTTTCATTTTCCCTTTTAATTTTTTTAATTCGATCTAATTAAATCAAAACTCATTTAATATGAGCCCTCGTTTAGGAATTAAAAGAAATTTAATTTTTTAAAAACATTTTGGAGTTGCCACCGATTGAAATCGGGAAAAATTTATAAGTTAAAATCAATGGGTTGGTTGATCTTAACTTAGCTACTAATCTGCGGAAATTTTCATTTAAAACCAAATTTAGTGAATAAAAATTTTGGATTCGAGGGCTATCATATTAAAACCATACGGCTATCACTTGAAACTCATAAATTAAAATTTTATCCTTTTAATACTAAAAAACTTACTAATGTACAAGCTAAGATATTTACAATTTATCATTAAAATTTATAATAAATAATGAATCAATTTAATATTTACAAAAATAAGAGAAATGTTTTTTTTTTTTTTTTATGTCAGCTCGCAAGTACCTATTTACCCGCTAATCAAAATCAAAACACGTAATTTTTTTATAAAAGTTTTATTGTGTTGTTTATCTTTTAAATTTGAACTATTTTCGACTTAGGTTAATTAAATTTTCAATTTTTTTGAAAATGAATTTTTTATGTGTGACCCTGTGAGCTATCAAGTTGAGTTTTTTTTTTTTTTTTTTTTTTTTTAATTTTAGAAATAGGATTTTTTAAGTATTAAAAGGTTTTTTTTCAATCACATTTCTACAATTATTATAATAAAATGATCATATATTCCTATCTTTTAAAAACAAAAGAGTTGTTTTTTTTTTTTTTTATTTCGTTGATAGGGAAAAAAAAAGAAAAGAAAAAAAAGATTTTTTTAATCAGTAAAATAAACAAATAAATAAATAAAAAGGAAAAAGGAAAACATAATAAACCTAGAATCAGCATAGGTCGGATCTCGAATCTAGGCATGGATTTCAAGTCAGTTTCCCAGTTGGGCTCAGCTTGAACAAAACCAAGCAACCAGCAGCGTTTGAAATCACTGATCTAGCGGTTCTGGGTAGCCACGAGTGCATCGAAACAATTGAGTGGAGGATGATGAGTGGTCCTGTGGTGGTGGTGTCACTCGATTGTGATCAAAAGCTGGTGGCATGACCGAAGCAAGATAGCGACAGTGATGGTTGTTGGTTGTTATCAATCAGAGGCCTTTGGATGAAGGGCAAAGCTATTAGCTAAAGCTTTCACCACCTTTAGATTCAATTGTAGCCTTGGTTTGCTCAAATTTAGCCTCTATAAAGAGTAATCGAAGAAATTTTGAAATCGAACCTTAGATGCTCGAAGCTTAATGGTGTATTTTTGATAAAATTGATTATTTTTTGATGTCGTGAACAGCCCTATTTATACTGTTTAGGGATCTAATTAGGTAGGATACGAGCAACAATCCTGACAATAAGACACGTGCAAAATCGAGCTTCTTGAGCTTTTTAACTTAATTCTTGAGCTTAATGAACATTAGAAAGGAGGACAAAGAGTTCAGATATGTGTTTCTAGAAGCTAAGTGGTAGTTCAGATTGAAATTTTAATTTTCTTTCGCACGCAAGAAGCAGTTTTTTTGCAAATTTTGGATAAAAAAAATCGAGGACCAAATCATAAGTTTTAGGACTAGTTTTTTATCCAAATTCGTAGTACCCCATGTCTTCTTCAAATCCTCTCCATAAATTTGATGAAAATTGAAGCAAAAATGTGTAAAAAACGAGTTTGAAATAGCCATGTCGCACAAAAAAAAAGGGCATCAGTGTGGGGGCAGACGACACACGTGTTCCCAATGGGCATAATATGCACAATCACAGCTGGGCGTAAGTACCTCATGCCCCTGCCATAAGAAAAAAAAATTTCATCTTCATGCAAATTTGAATTGTGGTCACCTCTATGTGTATGTGTTTTACCACTAAACTATTGGCCTATCCTCGATTTTAATTTACATGAAAATTGTATTTAAGGCTTCAAGAATAGGCCCAATTAAATAGATCAATTCACACGAGCTATTTAATAAGGTCCAAATGAAATTTATAATTAATATTAATATTATATTAAGCCCACTACCCATATTACTTTTATCTGTTATTTTTAAAATTTTTATATTATTATTTCTATTATATATATGTATATATATTTTTTAATTTTATTATAATTCATGGGCTTAATATAATGTTGATTTTTACTATAAATTGAAGTCTTAAATGGGCAAAAATAGGGTATCTACAATATCATTGTATGATTCTTGTTAACTAGGTCAAAAGATCAATTAATAAGATAAATCTAACATGAATAGAGAAGTTTGAATGTGGCCCTAGATACATATCGCATGAACTTTCTACATAAAGATTTAATCTTTGTTAGGAATCTTGAACTATAATGCAGTCCTATGTGCAATTAATGATGAAAGACATTTCCATTAATCATGTAGGGTTAGAAACTAATATTCTTGAAAGAAATGTTAATTAAATATAGAGTTCTTGTAGTTTAAGAAGCTCAATGAACCATATATTTTATAAGGAATGAATAATAGGGTTAGTAGTGAATTAAGATAAAGAGTATGAATTGTGATTATCATTTTTAGAGGCGTAACACTCATTTGCTAGGAATAGTTAATTAATTACGTAGATATGTTAATATTAATCGGCTCATATTGGCTATATAGAAGGAATATGGTAACTACTAATAATTATAGGTCCTGGAGGAATGACCCTTGTGTTTACACTGATACTGCAATTGATAAGTACACTTGCCTATAGATTAGTGGCATGGCAAGAATAGGGTTTTAAATTTAATTTGATTAATTGAGATTAGATCAACATCAAGGTATATGGTACCCTATGGAATCTGTAATTTTTTTCTTGATGAAATCTCTCTATATATATTCTTTTCATCAAGTGTATAGTCTTTGATGTGTTTTTATGTAATATGTAATAGTATCTTATTTTCATACATTCAATATAAATAACATGTGGAAAGAAACTTTAAAAATAATTTATTAATATCATAAGTTCTACTATACATAGAATCTATTAATGCATGAAAGTTAAAACCTGCAACAAATAATTGTGAAACCTATTTACGTGATATTAAATAAAATTATAAATTTCCACCAAATTCCACAATTAAAAACTTGGAACTACTTCTATATATTAATTGGTGCAATAAAATAAACAACATCTCTATATAATTTGGAAGTTCAAGTATGTATATATAATTATAGTTCTTCTAAAATAAAAATAACGAGTCATTCTAAAATAAAATAGTATAAATCCTTATATAATAAAACCTCTACAATTACAAATTTATACCTGTATCCTACCTTATAATCTTTAATACCCATTTGGACCTTACTTGGTCGAGCAAAGACCGAAGAAGTATTTTGTATAATAGGTTTACCCGCTCACCCCTACTAACAATAAGAATGTTTCTTCAAAATAATTCAAATTTTATGATGAGTCAATCAAGTTAAATGTGCGATCTGGTCAAGCTTAATTTTCAACATAAGCTAATTTGTGCCTTGTTTATTTCTAAGAAACTTAAAGTTTACAAAATTATCATGTTATTTGTCAAAATTTAAATTTCAAATCTGTAATATACTGGGCCAAAAAAAAAAAAAAAAAAACTCTGTAATATACAGTAACGTTACAGATATTTGTATTATGTCATAAATGTGTAGATGTTAATAAATTAAAAGGTATCCAACGATTACTTTAAAAAAAAAAAAAAAACTATACACCGAGGGTCACGGTATATTAATTTGTATATTTAGATATCTATATATATATATAATATACGGATAATATTTCTAACTATTATTAGAATAACCATAAAATTTTGAAAAACAAATAAAGCAACATCACATGCAATTTTAAATGTTTACGTTTTTATATCATTTTCACGGTTTTATTCGGTTTGATCCTATATAGAATCGCAGGTTTAAAAGAAAGATACCGAAAAAAATTTTAAATTGTTTAATTACAAAATTTTATAAGTTTTTTTAAGGTGCAGCACAAGAGCTATTGCAACGTGGTCACATAGGACCATTATAACACGATCACATATGACCATTATAATGCTAACATAGAAAATTAAACTCGATATCTTAAAGAAGAGGACTTAGATTAGATGTAGCTAGGCTCCAACACGATTTTTTAAAATTTCATAAGTTAAGCCATAATGTTTTTCCTTTAACTTGATACTGAAATTTTACATTTTCAATTTGACCATTATTTGTATTTAAAGTTTGTAATTGAGTGGATTTAAATGAAGTCACGTATATGCTAGGTAATTTTGTGTTACACGTACCCGAATGAGATCATTACGAGTGAAGTAAAATAGAGATTGCCAGCAAGCAATTTGAATGAATTGTTTAGTCGATAAAGATATTATTAAGCATCAAATCTTATTGATAATGATGATGGATAGAATACGTTCCGCAAAATTATGAGATTTTGATCTTCCCAGATATCAATAGACAAGCCAGTTCCAACTGATTTTCTCTTGACTATCCCAACAAGAGCTAGATTCCTTACTCTGCCATGTCATCTATTTTAAAAAGTCAAATTTGTATGCTTTTTACATATTCAATGTTTAGTCCTTTAGATATTTACAATTAGTCCTCCTTTGCCACGATGATATAATGTTTAATTTAAAAATTCAATTCATGTTTCGACTTCAAATTCTTATTATAGCCTACTTATCGTCTAAATTTTAAAAACTTAAAGCTAGATTTTAAAAATATGAAGATTGATAATTATAAAATTGTTTACTGTTTCTGCTGAGTACAAGAAATATAGAAAGTTAATTAGTTAATTAATCATTTAGGCTAGTAATGTTACATACAAAAACTTAGGGGGAAAGATGCAATTTTATGCAATTATGAGACAAACCAAACCAGTTAAGTTTAGATATCTAACTAAATTAGGATTTTGTTTTGTCCTCACAGGAGATCATTACAATAATTAATGATAATATTAGAGACTTGTAATAATGTATGGCAAGAAGTTAGGTTAGGTTAGGTTATGTTTATGTAATTTCATATTATTTTCGAGACAATAAACTATTATTCTTGTTTGTGGTTGCACAAGGATTGAGCTGTATATCCATAATTCAAGTGCTTCTTGAGAGTACTATGCATATTGATGTTGATTATTTATAATATTTTCGGTCATTAAGAGATTAAGAATAATATTACTGAACTATCACGTGACGATTGTTTATAAAATTGTATACTTAGCAACATAGCTAAATAATGAAATGGCGGGATTCGAACCCGAACTGAGTCATGTACACTACAACATTCTGGACAACACTCGATCTCTTAACAAAAATTAAATGTTTTTAATTCAGTTCGGTTTGATTTTATAATGACATGGGCACCGTCCATACCTGATATATCCAATCTCCCTTGTTTTAAGCTTTTTTGTTTTTACCTTTTTTTTATAGGCTAGGAGAAATGTTGAGAGAGTAAGGAGTAATTCTAAGTGAGAGAGTGGAGGTGTGTTTTTTCTGTGTCCTCCTTAGCTAAGAGAGAAGATCTATTTATAGAATAACTGAATGGCAGGATTTTTTCTGTTTTTAAAATTTCAATTATCTATTTTTACAAAGGTAAAGAGGGTATTCTTAAAATATAAGAAAGGGCAAAAAAGAAAATTAACTATTTACAACTATTTAGAACTGTTTATGTTCCCCATGTAATTAAGTAATGCTAAACACACTCTTATTTTGTTTTTATCCAGGGTTTGTAATGTCCAAACAGCATCTATCAATGTTTTTTGTTCAACAGTAAGTTTTGTAGCATCAAACTTGGAATGTCTAAAGGCTTGTGTGTTTTCAGGGTTTTGGTCAGGTACAAGTAATTCAACGTCTCCAAACATCATTTTTCCAATTAAAGGGAAGTAATTTTTTATTAATTCGTTTCTAGTAGGTCTTATCTTCTTTTGAAAAGGTGCAAGCATTGTAGGAAAATGTGGTCTATAGGGAAAAGAAAGGTTTTCTGAGGAGAATTGTGAGGTTTGAGATAAGAACTGAGAAGACTGGCCTTTCTGTAAGGAGTGGCCATATTGAAATGACTGTAACTCTTTTTCTTTCTGTAAGTCATTGAGAGTCTTGTATCTACTATCCATTGTTGATGTACCTGCTCAAAAGATCAGCTAAATCATTATCTTTTCCTTTTATATGTTTAAGATTGACATTATATCCTCTATTCACCAATACATCAGTAAATTTAATCCATCTTTTTTGTGACATGCTTTTTTCATTTTTCTTTTTATAAAATTATAGCTTCACAATCTATTCTGACTATTATTTCTTTTTTATTTAATAAAAATAATCTAAAAGAATTTAAACCATAAATAACTACTATTAATTCCATATCTATACTACTTTTAGCAGTATAATATGCAAATAAACACAACACTTTTCCCTTTCGCTTTGCTCCGAAAGGTACTTAAGAGATATAAAAAATATAAAGTGTGTGTGTGTTTATTTGCATATTATACTGCTATCTATTATCATCCTTCTTTTATTAACACATTTTGTGTATTATGTCCTTGTTATCAATCCTTGTTATCCATACCGATCCTAATATTGGTATCAGAGCCAGACCAGAATTTTCTGTTACAAGACCTACAGTACCTAGTCGTTATTATGTCCTCTTGTTGCCATGAATAGGCGTTGTTATATACAAGGGATCGAAAGTGTCCAGGTTAATGTTCATTTTGTAAATACTTTAATCAAGTTCTCCTTTGTGATTGTAATAGTAGTCACATGTAAATTTGTAATCATCTTTTGCTACTAATTTTGCATATTTTTGAAATATTAAAAAAGGCTTCCAAAAATTTTTACATGCAATAGAAGAATTTTCTGATCTAGCTTTTTTAGGTAGTTTTTCAACAAAATCCATTCTCTTGAAGAAAAGGCTACTTCTTGTTTTCTCATAGGCTTCTTCTTTGTCCAAATTGAATTGTAAGCAATATCTAGGATTGAGTTGTCTGTAAGTTTGCCAATTTTCTATTTTGTCTTTAGTTACTTTTAGTAATTCAGTATCTCTTGCTGTTTTAAAAAAGCCATTCTGGAGGAATGTTGTTAATTTTCATTTTTATCAGTAAATTTTTACTTTTTTCACAACCATCCATTTCTCCTTTGATGGTACAAACAACTTTCTTAATTGTGGACCAGTTTGGCGAGGATGTTTTTCTCTACAACAAGCTATTGAGTTATTGGAAACTTCTAATTTGATAGGCTGTAACTATATCTTCTATATTGTCTTTTAATACTTCTAAATTCTGAATTACAGACTCATACTCAATTTACTGGAGCACATGTACACATGACAAGAAATAAAAATGTGAATATTTACTGTTATGCTGTTATAAGGGGATTTAATCCTGGGCTTATGCTAAGGCTCAAATTGAAAATTACAGTTAGATTTAGATGCAAAAAATGTCAATTTGAAAGTTGTAAAAAATGCTTGGATTCACAAGGAGAAAAATATGAATTACAAAAAATTAGTGGTTACAATAGGTGAAATAGGAATTCAGATTTACTAGAAACAAGGATATTAAGAATAGAAGAAAGAGTAGATAGGTTAGAAGAAATACAAAAGGATTATAAAGGAAAAAACATATTAATACAAGAAGACAAAATTTCCCTAGAAGAAAATAAGATAGAAGGAAAATTGGTTGTCTATTTCTAAATCTAACCACTCTATTTTCTTAAATTCACCTATTTTAGTCTGTATCTAAATACCAATCAGTATCTATGTGTGTGTTTGTATATGTTTCTGTAATCCAATCAGCAAATGTAATTTCTGTCTCTATATTTGACTCTGTTTCTGTATTATTATTCTGACTTCCTATAAAACATTTAAAAACAAAATTAAAGATTATTAAGATTCTCTCGTTGACCATCTAACCATTCTTCTTTTAAAAAATTGATTAAACTTTCTACTTTTGTATCCGAAATTTCTTCGTTAGGCCAGGTTTCTGTAATTTTTTGTAAAGTCCGTCCTAAACTTCCTGGTGATCTTGATCTTAACGTCCTTAGATAAAATTGTAAGCTTATCAAAACTAGCCTAAATAGTTTATCCCTACAAATAAAACAATCTATGGCTAAATTTTCTGGTCTTTGTTCTCTTATATAGTCTTCTAATCCTTCTAGCTGTTGTCTTATTCTATCCTTTAAATCTTGTATGGCTTCTGTAACTTTAGAAACTCTAGTTAATTCTGGTGCTAGTTCACTTAAAGCATCTATTACTCTTTTCATGTCTTTTTCAACTCCAAAGTCACTATGTCCAAGTTCAGTAATAGAAGCTTTATAAGTGACATGCATGCAATAATAAGCTTAAAAAATGCATAATTTCACTGGCCTAAGATGTTTTTGCCGTGAAATCTCTTTGGGAAAGCAACCAAAGCCACTCTAAAACCATTGCATATTATCTCTAAGTTAACTTTTAAAACCCATGGTTCTATGAGTATTTTTAATGACTCACGTTTATATCTAATGTGATTGTATCATTAAAATACTTAATATATTAGTTATTATATTTATTTTAATGGTTAGATGATTACCTAGAATAGAATAGAAGTTCATGTTCATCGGAATAGAAGTTTGAAAATCGCACAAAAGTACTAATACTTTGATAAAGGATGTATATAATTGCCCTATAAAGTCTCTTAATAATATGTCGTATTTTTAAGTAGTATTGTAAATGAGTCAAGCTACTTGCAAGCTATTCAAGCTCTAGTTTAAAGCAAAGTTCATTTATCTAAACGAGTCCAGTTTGTATTTTAATTTAGCTTAAATTTCAATTTTAACAAAAAGCTTAGCTAATCTCCATAAAAAAGATGATTTGGCTAAAGCTTATTATGAAATTCGTTTGATTCAATGAGCCAAATTTAAATTTAAATTCAAGGCTTCATAAAAATCTCAACCTAAGATTGATAATTTTTAAACGAGCTACATCAAGATTGGGATTCAGTTTGGCTTAATTCGTTTGCGGTCTTATTTTTAAGTACATCGATAGCTGGCCTTCTAAGTTATAAGAGGATACTAAATAATATATACATATATATCATATAACCATTGTTTCGAGGGAATACGTACTTGGTTAGGAACTTAGGAGCCGTTAGGAAAGTATGATTTTGCTTCTGTAAATTCAAAGCATTAGTACCATTTGCCAGAACGTCTACATGCATGGGGAACCTCAACCGTCCCCGAGTACCACTTATATATTTAAATCGACGAGTTAGTCTCTGGTTTTTCACGGTTCATTCTTCAAAGTTCAAACGTGAAACGAAGGACTAAAATAAATTTAAAGAATAGAAAATAGAGAAAAACCGAAAGAGAAAGCGAGCCAGAGGAAATGTTTCGATCAACCAAGAACAAGACATCACCACTGCTGCCGCCGCCACCACCACCACCACCACCAGGTATGAAAAGCATCATTTCTCATTCTAAGGACGGTGACTGTGATTACAATGAAGATGACGATCATTCCAGTTGTGGAGATGGGAGTCCTATAAGAAGCATTCGGTGCCTAAAGAGCAAGGATGACATGAAACGTTTTGATGAGGACGAGGATTGTTATATCTTGGATTTTGATCCATTTGAGCCGGTTGGTTTCGCTAAGCTCTCTTTGTCCGATTCCGATAAGCCTGATTTAACACAACGCAGTCCTGTTGATGATGATGCTAGAAACAATGACTTGCTTATCATTAAAGAAAAGGGTCAGGTATATCTAATAATAATAGTTGGGTTTTATTTAAATTTTATTTAGCTTTTCTCCTTAAAAATTACACAGAAAATCCAATTTCAGACATGGTTAATTTATGGTATAAAGTAATGTCTTAATGATTATTGAACAGGTGGCTGGCAGAGACTACCCTCATCCGAGACATCAATGTTTGAATTTCCCGTTTGGTGGAACCATGCCACATGCGAAATGTTGTGATAAGGTAATTAATTAATCATTCTTACATATATGACATGCAATTACTAAATTTATTCATGCCATAAGCCATGCTACGCTAATTGCTAATTAATTACTTTCACAATCATTAAAAAACCTTGTACTGTATTGTATGTAGTGCTACTGCTATGTTTGTGATGGTAAAGCTCCTTGCGCATTATGGGTATTGTCCGATCACTGCCACGCGACTGAACACGATCCAGTGTGGAAAAAGATAAGAGAGTCCCGGAAACAGAAACAACCATCAACGATCATCAAGTCCTAGGAGGTCTCTTCCTAGGTATATTACATATGTTGCAAAATTGTGCATCACTGCATCTAACTCTAATTCAATATTAATACCATATATTGTTCCAAGCAAATTATAAACTATGTCAGTCTCTTATAAAAATATTGAAATTGCCACTGATTCTTTTTAGCCAGTCCAACTTCTAATTATACTTTACTAATTTTCATTGTCCATTTGCAGGCAAAATTTTCAGAAGTTGAAGCAAGTTTGAGTTGTTTACTATTCATGGGAATCGAATGCTATTGCGGATAAATTTGCAGCTGCTCACGATAGTCAGGAGGGATTTATGGTTGGCTTTTTGTCTTCCGTCTACAAGGACAAATATCAGCATGAAGTTAGCAGAATTCGTAAAGAAAATACTAACAAGTGTTTGCGCTATTTTGGAACTTTTGTTTTTGTTGTTGTTCTGCTGTAATGGACTTTTTGTCCTCTTTATCATCATCTAATGTACATAATATATTTTCTAATGGAAAAACAATATATAATATATATATATATTATTACCATATATGTACATTTTTTATTTCTTGATTATATTATATATTTAGGTATATTTAACAATATTAATATATTGTATTAATTATTATCAATCAATTGGAATTTTGTACATTGAACTATGTTATATATCGGGATGTATGGATTTTTTTTTTTTTTATGAATTTTACAATGATATCTTTTATAAAATTTGAAAAATGCTGATACTATAAAATTTCTTGCAATGTGGCATTGGAAATACCAATTAATGCCAGACAATCTCGAATGCTCAAAGCTAGACTCTATGATCGATTACCTACTACACTCTCTTAGCTTTTGGCAATTAATACCAATTAATGCCAGACAATCTCGAATGCTCAAAGCTAGACTCTATGATCGATTACCTACTACACTCTCTTAGCTTTTGGCATTAGCTTTAGCGAGCATTTTACATAATTTAGTATTCTTTAGTTAACTACTCGAAATGCTTTGGCATTCGAGCTAAGACTGAATTAAGTCGAATCGAGATTAAATAAAAAAAAAAAGGCTAACTAGATAATTGAGAAATCATGTACCAAATATTAAATGTTTTAAATTTAGTTCGGGTTGGTTTTTGGCTAAATTTGTATACTTAAAAACATAGGTAAATAATAAAATGGCAGGGTTGGAAGCCGAAATGAGACATGCACTGCTGGACAACATTAGGACTCTTAACAAATATAAAATGTTTTTAATTTAGTTTGAATTGGTTTTATATGGTACACAGTGAGCATGTTCTTTTTTTTTTACATAGATACAGGAAATATATCCCAAAACATAAAAAACTGTAGACCTTTTTGAAAAAAGACATGCCCCTTAGATCTTCACAGATTCTACTTCCAATCTTATTAGTAGGCTATGGGGAAACTGATGTGTAACTTAGCAAGGTCATTCACAACAATTACCCTTACTATAGGCGTGATAGATGGAGACAAAACAATTCATCTTCAACAATCAATGTATATCTCGAACTAGCCTCGTAAAAAAGCTAGAAGGTTGTTTCTGCCTGTTAATATTATCAATGGCCACTTTACTATCAACTTCGAGGCAAACATTTTGGAAGCCTAAGACCTAGCACAATTCCAAACCCTTACATACTCCCTAGAGCTCTTCCGTATTTGAAGTTCCCAGTCCAATATTACAACAAAAACCACTAACCCAATAACCATTAGAATTTCTGACAATACCTCCTCCAGTAGTGCAGTTAGTGCTTCTATTGAGGGAGAGCCATCAATGTTAATTTTAACCCAACCTGGAGGGAGAAGTTGCCAACAAATCAACCTCTGCTCTCTCACAATCGTAAATTGCTCAACCATCCTGAGTGAAGCAATGACCTGCTCCATGTACTTGATGATTGTACTGGAATGATTCACACCCTGCACAAAATTCTCATGAAAAGATTGTGGTTCCTATAATTCCATAGGTACCAATAGGTGATTCCAAAAATCATAAAAAATCATCAACCAACAGGAATCATTTCCATGGTAGGATAAATCCTTTAGGTTTTCTTCAAACCAACTATTAAAAGGATACCTGATGCTTCACAGGAACTAGACATCATCACGGGTCGGTTCCGAACCGGGAACCGACCTCACTCGTCACCGGCGGTTCTTGAATCGAGAACCGGCCCGGCAATGGCTGTCTGAACCGATAAAGGACCCGTCGGTTCTGATGGATCCTTACGGTTTCATCCCTAAAAACCGCATGACCCGGCGGTTTTGGAACCGTCGATTCAAGAACCGATAGAACCGGCGGTTCTACACCATAAAAATTATAAAAAAAGTAAGAAAAAAAGAAAAGAAAATTATAAAAAATTGTAATTATAAAATAAATATTTAAAACTATTTTTGCATAAATAATAAAAAATTTATTTCCTATTCATAATATTTAGTGTGTTATTATTAATAACACAAGTAATAAATACATTTGAAATCATATATTGTTAAATTTATGTAGATTTCTAATCAAAGTAGACTTTCTTTCTTAACAATGTATGATTCGTTTTTTGTTATTAAGAATTATTTATATCTTTGAATATTTATAGTGTCACATTGCTAATATAATAACTAAAAAAATGCAAGTGATTGTATATAAATAAATACATAATTATAGAATTTCTTTTAACTAATGCTATGAACAATTATTGTTAGGCTCAATGTTATTTCAAGTTAAAAATTTATTTTGCATTTTTTTTAGTTAAATTAAGTAAATTATTTAATTGATTTTTAATTTTTTTCATGGTTCTCGGTTCCTCTAGAACCGGAACCGAACCGTGGAAACCAGCGGTTCCCAAGAACCGGGAACCGGGCCGGTCCGGTTCCGGTTCCACCACTTTTGGAACGGGAACCGGCGATTCGGGTCCGGCTCCAAACCTTGACCGAACCGTGATGATGTCTAACAAGAACCAAGGATCGCTAAACAAATTTAGGGACTATGCATCTCGAAGAGCATGGACTACTTTTTCAGCTTCAAAGCAACAACTTCACAAGAACTATTATCTACCAACTTTCGTCTCCACATCTAGACATTAGTTAGAACTCTTTCATGACCCACTAACAAAAGAAGACATTTTATTCTCTTTGGTCCTAACTGTCCCCAAATAAGCTTCTAGAGATTATTCCCATTGGAGTATTCCTCATAGTTAGCTAAAAGCTTGTAGGTAGATTCAACAGTATACTTTCTTGATTTTAAGAGTTTCCAAAAAAGCTGGTCTTAACCATCTTCCATTGAAGGAGGTTTGCAACTAGCAATATGGTCAAGAATCTCAGTAGATAAGAATTGATCAAATAGCTCCCATCTCCAGTCCTCATTCTCTGAGACGAAATATTTTACAGGCCATTGAAGAACATCGGGACGGATTTCATAAATAAGGAAATCAACTAATCTTTCTTCCAACAGAAGCTAGTTGTCGAGTCAGAACCTGGTTTTTGATCTATCACCTAGTCACCAACCATAAGATGAGGCCATATAATCCCACACTTTAGTTATACCCTTCCATAAGTTTTACTTTTGCCCTGTGTGATGAGCAGCATTGTGAGTCATATTATGGAGGTATTTGCCTCTAAGGACTTGATACCAAAGGCCAGTATCACCCCCAAATATATCCTACGCAATTTTCAACGTGAATGCATCATTAATAGTACCCATCTTTCTCGTGCCCAATCCTCCCATCAATTTTGGTTGGCAAAGTTTATTCCAACCTATTAGATGGATTTGGTCGCATATAGAATAGGGAAGGAGAGCAGTCTGCATTATGTACAAACGTATAGCTGAGAGGACTGACTTGGCAATGGTTATTCTTCATGCTATGGAAAGTTTAGTAGGCTGATAAGTCATGCAGCATTTCTGGTAGTTATCCAGAAGAGTTGCAAATGGGTGTTCATTGAAACCCCTTCCATGAATGATTGGAACTCCTAGATGCCGGCCTAAATTCATGGTTCTTCGAAAGCCAAATTTCTCTTCTATCACCTTAGCAACCTGCGAACATGTATTCTATGAGAAATATGCACATCATCATAGACAACAGTAGGACTCTTAACAAATATTAAATGTTTTTAATTTAGTTTGGATTGGTTTTATTCAATTCACAGTTGATCATTTTTTTCCTCCCTTAATCCTGTTTATGCGAGTGTGGTAAGGTTTTTTTTTTTTTTTTCATGACATAGGCTTCATAGTTGACACACTTAATCCCCAAATTTTAAGCAATTTCTTTAAGAATAAATACAGTAGAAGATTTTATAAGTGACATATATGCATTAATAAGCTTAAAAAATGCATTATCTCACGAAGGTAAATTGTTTTTGCCATGTTGGGCCCAAAAAAATGAATTGTTTTTGCCATGAAATCTTTTTAGGGAAGCCACTAAAGCCATTCCAAAACGATTGCATATTGTCTTGAAGTTTAATTTTTTTTTTAAGAACAATAAGTACCTTTTTAAAACCCATTATTGTGGTGAAAATAAGAAAAATTTTATTATCTCATCATATTTTTAGTGGGATTGATTCTATAAGTTATTAAACGGCTCATATTTATATACAAGTGTCACTGCATTATTGAGATACTTAATATACTAATTATTATACTTATTTTAGTGGTTAACATGATCATGTTAAAGGGAAGTTTCCATGAAAGTAATAATACTTTGATAAAGAATATAGATATTTACCTTAAAAAAGTCTTTTAATAATATGTCATGTTTTGAAGTAAGACTGCAAACAAGTCAAGCTGCTTATGAGCTATTCAAGATCGATTAGAAAACTAGCCAAGTTTGAGCTTCGATTTAAGTTTGCGAGCTGGTTAGTAAATAAGCTTGTGAATAGGTTCGTGAACATGCTCGTTAACAAGCTAGTAAACAAGTTCGTTAGCAAATTTTTTATTTTTATATTTATAACACATTACATAAATATATAATTAAATAAAAAAGTAATATTTATTTAATATATATGTATATTATAGTGGCTTTATAAGTTATTTTATATTAAAAAAAAAAGAGAATTGAATTATAAATGAGTTGAGTTCAAGTTTAAATTTTAGACTCGATAAAATGATCGCTACTAGCCCTTAGCTCATTCTTGTTTTGTAAACAAGCTTGAGTTTGGGATTTAGGTTTAATAAAAAACTTGATTAAATTCATAATTTTAAATATATAGAAACTCGATTTGATACATTTCAGCCTCTTCTCAACCACATTGATGGTTGCTTTTTTAAATTAGCGTTAGTGTCATAATTTTGGTAAAATGTGCAATTAAGTACCTAAACTTTAAATCAATCAATATGACACATGTTCATGTCTGCATAAAAATATTACTACTATTTTATTTTTTCTTCTTTATTCGACTTTAATTAATCTTGATTAATAATATTATCTCTTTGATTAACATGATTATAATCTTTTAAAGGAAAGGAACTTGAGCCTTTACATAAGCTTACATTCATCTCACAACCTAAGCCTACTTCAAACGAAAGTTTTTTCAATTGTACAATATAAAAAGGTTGATTAATGGTGTTTAAGCAATGTGGGATATTAGTGTTGATTTTCTTTTAAGCTGCCACAAGATTTTCTTTTACAACTTTACAAATCTCTTAACATCAAAATTGTAATTTTTTTTCCTTTAAAGAGCTTCTTCTACCCAAAAGAAAAGGTAGTAGATTATCATGTCCTCAATAATCAACACTGAGTTGGATAAATTTTGAAGAAAAGAAGAGAAGAGAAAATGAGTTATTCATGTCACTGATAGAAACAAAAACAATAATTATTATCTCGTTTACTCATAATATATCCCTTTTTTGCAAACTTAAAAGGCAAAAATGAAAAAAAAAAAGAGTATCTTGGCTTGACAACTCTTAAAACAAATGTCTTGACCATTCTATTTAATTTTCATCTCTTGAATTTGTCATGAAAAGAAAAACCTAAAATAAAAACTTGTTCATACAAATCATTAATGCATCGCTAAGCCCACTTTGCAAAGCCGAGGACATGAATGCGAGAAAAATGAGCGATTATGCTTACAAGATGTGCTATAGTAATTTTCATTATCCATTAATGCACAAGAACCATTTAATGCTCCAATAATTTATGTACTTATGCATGCTCTGTTTTGACGAAGAAAATCAGGGGCGGATGATATGACGATAATTTGCATCCAATTTATTAAAAGTATCTCTGTTCATTGATAGTAGCTTGTAACTTTTGTTCTTCTATTAGATGATATAATTTTTTCAATGACTTTTATAACAATTATATTCATGTTTGATAGTTCATGTGCAAGTATTTTAGGAATCTTGCTTTTGATGATTTAAGAGCCAATGGATACTCCAAATATGATATTTAATTGTCGAAGAACGCCAAACTCAAGCATCGTAGATCTGGCTCACAACGACAAGGATATTCCAAAGTTGTGAATGAACATGACAATCATAGGAAGTGTTGGGATTGTACAGGTGGTGATGAAGTCAAACTCAAGCATCGAAGATCTAGTTGTTGCTGCAATGGTGGAGTACGAGAAGAAAGGGAGACAACCGGTGGTAGTGATGATGAATTATTTGTAGTTTAATGGCTAGTATTTTATGGTGTGAACAAGAAGTCAAGATCTATGGTCCCACATTGGCAATATTTAATTATTATCCTTGTATTTAATGAAGTAGGAGAAATCATATTTCAAATGTTCTTAGAGCAAAAGGCTTGTGGGACGACAGTGATGTACAGGCATCTAGACCAAGTCCAGCTAACTTATTGTCTTTTATGTTCATAATGAATGGAAAATCTACGTCACGGAGTTAGTCAAGATAGCAAAAGTCCATGCAAAAAGTTAATTTAATTTAAGTATTAAATTGATGAAATTATAAATTTAGATGATTGTATATAAATATTTTTTTTAAATTTTTTTATAAATTATTTATAAAAAAATAGATGATAATAAAAAAATTAATAATTTTTATAAAAAATTAAATAAATTAAATATAAATACAAATAAATATATCATTTCGGTACAAATAGATTAAAAAAAAAAAAACATTCGAACAAACCCTAAATAAAGGTTAGGAGCCGTTAGGAAAGTATGATTTTGCTTCCGTGAATTGAAAGCACTAAGCCCATTTACCAAATTCTCTACATGCATTGGGAACCTCAACCACGCAAACCCAAAGTACCCTTTTATAATTTGTAATCAGATAGGCGCGTTAGTCTCTGGCTTTCATGGTTCATTCTTCGAAGTTCAAAATTGAAACGAAGGACTGAAATAAATTTTTCTTAAAAAAAAAAAAAAAAAGAAGAAGAAAGAAAGAGAAAGCGAGAGGAAATGCTTCGGTCACCCAAGAACAAGACGTCACCACTGCCGCCACCACCATACGGTGAAGATGATGATTATTCTAGTTTTGGAGATGGCAGTCCTATAAGAAGCATTCGGTGCCTGAAGAACAAGGAAGATATGAAGCGTTTTGATGAGGAAGAGGATTGTTATATCTTGGATTTTGATCCCTTCGAGCCTGTTGGATTCGCTAAGCTCTCTTTGTCCGATTGCGATACACCTGATTTAACACAACGCAGTACTCGTGATGGCACTAAAAATTATGACCTGCTTATCACCGGAGAAAAGGGCCAGGTATCTAATAATCATAGTTGGTTTCTCTTTTTTTTTTTTAATTAATTTTATTTTACTTCTAGATTATCTACATAGTGATGTTGAAGCTAAATAAGGATTTGTGTGTAGTTTTGTGATTTATAATAGAAGTAAAAGTTTTTAACATTCATGATGGATTTAGTAAATATTATAATCCTGAAGAACTTCAACGGTACTATTACTCGAATCCTCAAATTAGATATTTAATTATTAATAAATATATAAAATTAATATATAAATATTTTATTAATATTATCACTTTATATATATAATAAATAGTTAAATAACTGGCAAAACAGACAAATCCATCAAAAAAATAATAATGACGAAAACAGAGTCAGAATTTTCCTATAATGTTTAGTTTAGCAGAGTTCTCCGTTATATGTTGAGGTACAGATTTTGATTCTGGGAAATGAGCGCTATAATATTGAATAAAATTGCTACAATAGAAAGCCAAATGGCCATTTTGTGATTGATGCCAAATTACAGAATATAAATTGATCAATTTGTGATAGATGCGAAATGTTTTTGCTAACAAATAATCGGTTGTACTGAGTTTTAAAAAAAAAAAAAAAACATTGGGAATCCTATTTCAAACATGGTCAATTCATGGTATTACGTCCGTTTTAATGATTATTGAACAGGTGGCTTGCAGAGACTATCCTCATCCGAGACATCTATGTGTGAATTTCCCGTTTGGAAGCATGCCACATGAGAAATGTTGTGATAAGGTAATTAAAATTTTTTACATATTATGACATGTAATTAGTAATTACTAATGTTTGTTTGCTGCCATAAAGTATTAATAACCCATGCTAATTACTATCATTAAATTTCTTGTATTGTATGTAGTGCTATTGCTATGTTTGTGATCGCAAAGCTCCTTGCACGTTATGGATATCGTCCGACCACTGCCACGCGACCGAAGACGATGTAGTGTGGAAACAGGAGAGAGAGAACCGGAAACAGAAACAACCGTCACCCACCACCAGCCAGGCTGTCCGAGGAAGTCCTGGGGGTCTCCCCTCTAGGCTTTTTTTTTAATTCATAATTTATGAGCAAATTTAAGTGCAAAATAGAAATTGATGAAAATAGTCCATTGTCGTGCAATAATTTATTTCTACTAGAACCTTTGTCTAGAATTTTGATTAATATTCTAAAACACATGATTTACAAGGAACTAAAGATGATACATATGTTGCAAAATGGTGGATCACTGCATCTAAGTATCTAACACTACTCAATATCATTACCATGTGTAAATTTTTTATTTTTTTTATCATATTATATATTCAAATTTATTTAATAATATTAATTTATTGAATTAATTATTATCAATCAATTAGAAATTAACATATCGGGATGGACAGAAATTTTTTATGGATTTGACAATGTTTTTCTCTTTCATATCAAGGGACATGGTCATAGCACTACCAGTTATCTCCAGACAAATGAACCACTACAAGATCCATACACATACGCCATGGAAGAATAGTTTGTGCTATGAAAGTATCAAACAAATAAGCTGACTAAACAATTGAAAATCATGTACCAATCCGGCATTATCCCATAATAATATTCACCTTCTACTCATCCCATTACAGGGTATTAATATGGAAAATTAGCATGTAAGGATGGAAATTGATGCATTTACCTATGCAAGTGGATGAATACAGTAACACTCTAGATGGCATTCATTGAAAGATGCAACATGAATTTAAAAATTTCTAATCAGCATTCACACACGCCATGAGCCAGGCATGGCACAAGCGCACCAGCCGTCATCTATATTTAGACATGAAGTATCTGTGCAGTTTTTCTTTTTATTGTAGAAGACCACCAAAGATCAGCATGTGAATGCCCAAAAACATCCTCAGATACAGGAGAGAAAAGAAGTAATAATAAGAGTGTGACAAAGCAACTATCAAGCAGGACTCAAATTTCGGCCATATGCCCAGCAGTGTCCTCCTTCACGACATCTTCCCATTCTGTTGAAGACCCACTTCCATGCTTCTGCCGGAGAGAGTGGAAAATGAAGTCATATGCAGTACCATCTTCCACTTCAACAGTTGACTCACCATGACTACTCTCAGCATTGCCATGCACCGACACAGAACCAGTCAAGCATCCGTTTGCAATCCTATCTCCATTGACTGCTAAGTAGTCACTTCTGATTGCAGATCCAAGAGCAAAAGCCTCTGGCCATGGTGACCCCATATTGTTAGCAATCAGATTCTCATCCCTTCGTCTCAGTACATCCATTCTGGCCATAACTGAAGGCTCAATTCCATCTCCCTGGCTGACTGCATTTGACATGGGAGGATCACCATCTGTATAGGCATTCTCAGGATCAGGAGAAGCTGTTAAACCTGAATATTCAATTGAATCTCCAGAGACATTGTATCTTGACTTATTGAACCGCTCAGTCAAGATTCTATACTTGGCCAACATTTCATTAAAAGTGCATTCAGGATTTCTAACAAGGGAATTATGGGTGGGCATATCAGGGCTCAAGCAACTGCTTGCTTTGAGCAATGATTTGTCCTCTCTCCCTGAATCAATTGAAATGCTGCTGCTTGAAGTATTTTCAACATCCAAAGAACTTCCTGTTGAATCTAAAGAAAAGCATAATCATCAAAAATCAACTGAAATTTTCGTTAATCTATAAAATCAATTTGAATTGAGAAGCTACATTGAAGAGCATAGCATATATCTCAAACCTTCTTCCATTCTCTTTAATTTCTCCAGCTCAAGCTTAAACTTCTGTTGTGGCCATTTCACATTGTTCAAGATCAAATTTTCATCTCTTCTTTTCAAAATCTCAGGGCTCAAGCAACTGCTTGTTTTGAGCAATGATTTGTGCTCTCTCCTTGAATCAATTGAAATGCTGCTGCTTGAAGTATTTTCAACATCCAAAGAACTTCCTGTTGAATCTAAAGGAAAGCATAATCACCAAAAATCAACTCAAATTTTTGTTAACCTATAAAATCAATTTGAATTGGGAAGCTACATTGAAGAGCATAGCATATATCTCAAACCTTCTTCCATTCTCTTAAATTTCTCCAGCTCAAGTTTAATCTCCTGTTGTGGCCATTTCATATTGTTCAAGATTAAATTTTCATCTCTTCTTTTCAAAATCCCCATTCTAGCCATAACAGAAGCATCAGCATCATCAGCCTTGCCACTTGCTTCTTTTACAGGAAAATCATGGTGAACATATGGGAAAGGTTCACCACGTTCTTGAGAAACAAGTTTGTCATCTCTATTAAGATCAGGAAGGACATTTGAACGTTCTTCTGTATTCACAGGATCAACTGTACTTAAGCCATCACACCGGCCAGTGAGAATTTTAAATCTAGCCAAAACATCATTGACAGTTCCATTGGTACTTAAGGCATTTGCACTCTTGGGGGATGCATCTGGGTTTGGATGGACCCTTCTCTCAAGGGGTTCTATGTCTTCAAACCTCGAATTAATAGAGCTCATCCTACTACTTTCCACCTCCAATGAATTTCCAAGTGGGCCTACAGTGAAATAATCATATCAAAGGAATGAACCATAATGTGTTGACATGAGTTCAAATGAGGAACAAACAAGCTGCTATTAGGTATTGACTCTACTGCTAACCTTTTCCTTCAAGTACATTCAATTTCTCCATCTCTGCCTTTGCACGATTGAAGCGTTCTTTGTAAGTAATGCAGCAGAGCTTGGCCTCAGTCTCAAGCCAAAGGTTCTTAAACAAGGAAATTTGTGGATGTGATTCATCATCATCATGGAAATTCTCACTAAGAATCTTCTTAATGGCCTGCAAAATTATTTTAGCAAATAAGAAACAAGAAGCATGCGGGGTAAACGTTAACACACTCAAAAGTTAATTATGCCCTGAACTTTTCTAAAGATCAAACAGGATACTTATATGAGGATGTATATATAACCCAAATATACATATACTTGAATGACAGATGTTCACATACCTGGGTCATGTCATCATTTCTAACTACATATCTCTGATCCCAGCTGGCAAAAAGATCAGCATTACTTTCATCCTCATAACCAGAATCAGTAGAAAGCTGCATCTTGTCACAGGTATGATGACTTTCAGGCTTGGCCATATCATGCACGTTGGTATTGGAATTCTGTCATATAAAGAGAATATTGTTCAATTAATCAATTGATAAAACAAAGACAAACGAGGTATGCAGGATTGAGGAAAACATGAAGATATCAATGCATCGCAACTCTATGATATCAATCGCAGAACCAAGAAGCAGTAGGCTAACAGGCAAGCATGAGTAGAAAGAAGAAAAAGAGGCATTAAGTTAAATAGCTTAGATATATCACAAGTTTCAATATAATCATGGCAGTGACATGATCCAGTAGCTTGGACACTGATGAAAAATTGTAAATTCTTACTTTGTAATCTTAATGGTCTAAACAAAAGTTAGAACTAAGGTTCCTACTATCCATTAATTTTGGTTATCACATATCAACTACTTGCCATCCACTGGGATTATTCGTTAGAAGAAGTGTATTTCTAACTCCATTTCCTTCAGACATCACTCATCAACACACACTCAACTTCAAAGTAAGCTCATTGCAGTTTTTCCTTTTTTTTAATGAAGGCTAAATCAGAAGCTTTTCATGTAGTAATTTGTCATGCAATTGATTGTTTCCCCGAACCTCCTGATATCGTTCCAGTAATTTCACAAAAGATGCATCTCATCAGCTGTGACAAAAAAAGACATCAACACTGACCAAACCTCCTGATATTGTTCCAGTAATTTCACAAAAGATGCATCTCATCAGCTGTGACAAAAGAAGACAGCCAATTTTACATCACTAGAAGCAATGCAATGCTTGAACATAATGAAGTACCTTGCAGAGATGAGATGAGTTTTTATGATTCAGGGAGATGGATTCTTTGGGTTTTAGCAATTCTTGTCTGGCAGTCATCTGAACATCATTATGTGCAGTCATTTGGCCATCATTCTGTAAAGCTGAAATATTACTAACCACCTTTTTTAGGATTTCAAGATCTCTTTCCCCCAAGTAACAAACGCCATTTGAACCATAAATGAGAAGCAATTCTGACAAGTTATGAATTGTTGAAACCAGCACGTGTACATCTACACTTGGGATCAATTCCCCTGCATTCCATTTTGTTTTTTCCTGAGGAACACCCACTTTTGAAGAGCTTGAGACATTCTCCACAGAGTGCAATGGCACTTCCGATGGAGCACTTTCAAAATTATTTATGTTCTTATGCACATTAAAAGCATCTGCTTTATCAGAACTGAATTCACAGCTTCGCTGCTGCTTGGACTCCGAATGCTGGCAGGAAGAATTCCCAGAGGACTTCTTAGCAAAATCACACAAAGCAGATTGCTCCCAGGTTTGAGGCATGCCAGCAGAAAACTGAAGCTCTTTTACATCATTACAATCAATTACAGCATTGTTATTCAACTTCTGACATCCATAAAAAATACCAGTGGAGTCAGGCTTTGGAACTCCCTCCACACTTAACTTGTCATTTTCTTTCAGAAAGTAACCATTCATGGGGTATTTCACATCATAAGGTAACACGTGAAGCTCTTGAGGATTCAAATCCTTGCTCTCTTTGAGCTCTTTCATGCAATTGTAACCTGCAGCTTCAGAAACTAGAGCTAGAGGAGGCGATAGTTGTACTCCTCTTGAAAAGCGCAAATCCTCAGCATGCTGAAAATGATCTGAACCCTTATGAGAAGGAGAAGCATGGTCCCTATTAATTGCCATATTAAATTTGGGTAGAGTCCGTTGAGGACCCCTGTTCTCAGCTTTTCCAGGGGGAAGATTATATGGACCATCCTCATTCATATGTTTCTGGTTCAACAGATCATCTGTGGCGAAACTCTGCTTCTCTGCCCCATCAACATTGCTTCCTAACTGGGTGCTGTATTCGGCTAAATCAAATTGCCATTTCCCATTTGAGGTCCCCATGGGATGAACCTCCCTTGCACTAGAATATGGAGTGGAAGCAAAATGCATGTTGGCTACTGCATCATTTCTTTCCTTATTTTTTGATACTGAATCTTGGTCAATTGCAGAACT
Organism: Combretum micranthum; assembly: GCA_024138025.1. Taxonomy (NCBI): domain Eukaryota; kingdom Viridiplantae; phylum Streptophyta; class Magnoliopsida; order Myrtales; family Combretaceae; genus Combretum; species Combretum micranthum. The sequence continues at coordinate 219,855 of JAMXBD010000049.1, forward strand.
GGAGCTACCAGCCAGTGGTTTGATGTCCACTATGGGTGAAGACATCACGGACCTGGGAAAATGCCATGTTGTCCTATACCATTCCAAGCCAATGGACTGCATGGACTTGTATGTTTTTCGAGATGTAAAGATAAATCAGGGAAATAACCAGGCATGGACATGAAATTGTTTCCAAGAGCTGAATCAGCATCAGCATGTTCTGCACTTGGATAACTGAAATGCTTTTCCCAGCCCACCATATCTATGCTATGAGGAGCTTCTCCAGGTGGTCTCGAGTCGTTAAACGCATGATCTTCTGCAGCAAAGGTAGAATGTTATGATTTGTGTTCATGCATGTTACCCATATATGCTTCCAAAACGTGAAATAGTTTGTCACTGGTATTTCTATTCACTTCAGAACTTCTACAGTTAATCTTTCCATGTCTTATCCTCTATCTAGTATCTTATGAACTATCATGTATCAATTGTTGCCTGAAGAAACAAGGATGGTACCAACGAAGAAAAGGCCAATTCTAAATAGTATAAAAGCATCTTGATAAATATATTGATTGAAGATTGAACCAAAACAACACTAGGAAAAAGTATGGAAAACCAAAATTCTTGTAACTAACTCGCTAAGATCTCCAGATAACAGGGAAGAAAGTTATGGCAGACTTTCTTTCAAATTTTTCACATGCATATACAATTAGTAAATTAAAAAAGATGCCTTTTGACCGACCTTCCATAACAGCACAGAACAAACATATAGGCCCTTGTAACATGAAATCAATAATAAAAAGTACAGACTACAGAATCACGCCATCTGAAGTGTGAAAAAAAGAACAAAAAGACACAAGTAAAGAGTACTTGTTATAAATAAAGGAAACATACCCACTGAATAGCAGGCATGTTATTCTTGGGTAAAAATGACAAATATGTCTATGAAGAAAAAAGAAATCACTGATGAACAAAGCTGAGAAAAGAGAGCTTGGAATTTTTAGCTATTTTGGTGGAAAGATTAGTTAAAAGATGTTGTGAAAGTCAAGATTTCTAATAAGTTCTTTTGCATGAGTAGAGTTGCAAAGTTCAGCTTCCATTTAGCATACAAGTCTAACAACAGAAATTTTATTTGATTCCACTTTCCTATTTCCACGAAATAAAATGAGAGTTCAAAAAACGTTATTTTCCTTCACTTCCAACATATTCACACAATATTCTAATATGTCTACGAAGAAAAAATAAATCAATGATGGACAAAGCAGAGGAGAAAAGAGAGCTTGAAATTTCTAGCTATTTTGGTGGAAAGATTTATTAAAAGATGTTGTGAAAGTCAAGATCTCTAATAAATTCTTTTGCATGAATAGAGTTGCAAAGTCCAACTTCAGTTTAGCATACAAGCCCAGCAATGGAAATTTTATTTGATTCCACTTTCCTATTTCTACAAAATAAAATGAGAGTTAAGAAAACATTAGATTCCTTCGCTTCCAACATATACACACAATATTCTAATAACTAACTACTTTCCATTTCTCAAGCTTTATGAAAAATAAAATAAAGTTCTATCCATCAATAGACACTGTAAACTCAAAGCAAGACATGACTTTCTAGAGTCTGAAATTTACTCTCATCCTTTATCCCTAAGACTAAAAAACCATGGTGCAGATACTCGCCGAAAGAATAAGAAAATAGGTGAACATTTGGTCATGTGTGCTTCTCCTAATGTTCTCCACGATTATAAATTTGCTTTTGGAAATGCAAGGGAGAGCTCACAGAGAAGCGTAGTTTGTCACATTTCTTTATGTTGATGAAGACCGGTAAGAAAATGGAAGGGTCGAAAGTGAAAGAAAACTTAAGCAATTCAGCACACAGATAGCATCCACAACTCGTATCAAGAAAAGGGGCAAGAATGTAGAATACCTTGATCTCTGTAATCAGCTGTCTTAGCACTGCCTGTGCAGTGATTCTTACCAAACTCGCCCTCATTGCCTGGTACCCTAAACTCAAATTCACTCCAAAAACCACCCGGATTGGGATTGCCTTCCAAATCCAGGAAGTTCTTATTGTAATCATTGCCAAGCAATCCATCAAACTTCGGAGCTTGTGGGGCAGATGTTTTATCAGGAACTGGCTCAGTAGCATCCATCACATGGTTTTCATGAAGTATACCAGGTTGGACATATGGAGAATAAGAAGAGAGTGCTCTGGGAGCATCAATTCTCAAGGCATCAGAGGCTGGATGGTATACAGCAGCAACTGAATTCCAAGTACCTATCACGTTCGCATTCTCTGACCCAATTGCATAATTATGTGCTGACCAATCTGGTGTAGTACTTGGTGCATACGAATGCAACCAAGCAGCAGGGGATGGATTTCCATGATAATCAATTAATGGCTCATTTAAATCCACAGACGAGCCAGGATTGGGCTTTACACTAAATCTATCAACCATAAAAGGCTGAGCAGAGGCCAATAGACTAGAAGAAGACGGATATCCTCCAGTATTGTACCATCGATCCATTTCCTTAGCTGCTTATATCCTTATCTCATTCAAACAAATAAAAACACTTACTCAATAACCGCATAAAAGAAATTGACTTCAACCAAGATTTCATAACTAATCAATGGGGTAAAATACACTAGAAGATATGAATGATAGAAGTAAGTTCATTCAATATATCAATCTTTCGAGTGATTAAAATAAGCAACTAATGTTTGATAAAGTGAATCAAATTGGATTATTTTTTATTAACTTTCCTTAATTTTTTCAATGGTCAATTACGAATGCCTTGTTTGACTCGTTTCGTGAGATGTTGATTCTTTTTTTTTTTTTCTTTAACCGTACAAAACTTTGATGTCTTAAATAAACTTTTCCCTACACATTGATTCTTTTTTTTAATCATTCAAAACGTTGTTACTCCATATTAACCTACTCTTAAACGTTGATAACTTTTCATGTAACGTAACCCAAATCAATGATTATCTAGAAGAACTACCCAACTTTCAACTTTTAAGTCAAAGGAAACCTAATAATTCAACATCCTCTAGAAAATAAAACCCAATCAGCAGTTTTCCAAAATAATTGTCCATAAAATAAATTTAATTTCTCATCCATGCTAATCAAAGATAATGATACACAAACAAAATATAGTCAATTAATGTTTTCAAAACTAACTATAAGAAATATCCAGGTTCCAATTTTATGACAAAATTAAACTCAAGTGATCAATATCTATTGATGATATCGAATCAACAATTTTTCAAAGCAAACATCAAAATAAATAGATAAATAAATAAAAGTTACTTTTCAAGTTCGTGCTAATCAAAGATGATCATGCACAAAAGAGGACATTTAATCTAGGTCTTTAGAATTTAACTAACCACAAGAATTATCCAAGTCTCAATTTTTACAACATAATCACACTCAGTTAATCAACATCACTGAAAATCAGTTCCAATCAAAAGTCTTCAAAGTGATTATCCACGACATGATTTCAATCATTTCATTCACCCTAATCAAAGATGATCTCGCACAAAGAATAGAGTCAATCAAGGTTTTATGAATTTATTAACAACAAGAACGACCAAATGAAATTATCAATCAATTATCCTCCAAAATTAAGATCCAACGAATAGTTTTTCACAGCGATAATCCATGAAAATCAGTTTGGTGTTTTCATAATCAAACTAATAAAAAATGATCATGCACAAAACAGTACACTCAATCAGAATTTCTAGAACTAATTAGCCGCAAGAACTATCCCAAGTTTCAATTTTTATGACATAACCAAGCTCAAATGATCAGTATGCACCAAAATTAAGATCAAACCAATCAAAACATGATCAAACCAAAAAAGGTTCAATCTTTCTTCACGATTACAAGATAATCACTATCAAAGTGTCCACAATCATGAACAATCACTAAAATCAAAGGCCAAATTCAAACTTTCATACTAATGGATCACAATAATAAGCAAATAAAACATGATATGTTAATGAAAGGTGAAAACTTTATGATCATAGGTGATTAAATTGAAGTAAATTAACAAGTAATTAGCAGGAAGAGTGATTACTTAGAGAGAGAAAGGGAAAAAACTGGGGAGATGAGAAGAGAGAGAGAATGCGTACCAGAGGCAAGACACTATGCATGTGTGTGCCTGTGCGTGGGTATGGTGTTGTCTCTGCTTGCTAATACCCTATTGGATATGTAATATGAAATATTATGAAATTTTAGCACGGTTGTTTCAAGAAAAATATATTTTGAAAAATAGTTATTTCATTTTTTTTTGTTTGTTATGCAAAAAAAAAAAAAACACTTTAAATAAAAAATTTTTTTTGTAAGAAAAAATAATTTTATGAAAGAGTAAATTCTATTCATTTTAAGAAAAACGATTTATTTTTTTAAAATAAAAAGTCATTTTTCAAATTAACCTTTGCAAGTATTCAAACTCTAGTAGTGCAATATTTATTTTTTTTATCATAATTAACCAATAAATAATATTTTAAACATGAATACAATTTAATGGAAAAGAGAAAAATAAAAAATCATTAAAAAATTATAAATGTGAACTGATGGTTTGTAAATAAATAATATATATTTTATACTTTAACCTTTAAATAAAATTATTTGCATAATGTACTTCTATAGTAACATGCTAATAATAAATTATTTACATAAACAATGTGTTACGTAATATTGGTTAGTCAAACACGTAAAATTTTTTCGTCATATTCTGTAAATGCAACCAAACACATGAAAAACATATTATTTTAAGAAAACATTTTCATGTAAAACACTTTTCCAAATACAAGACATTTTCCTTGAAACAAACTGGGCCTTAATATTGTCCCTCTCTTCTTGCCTTAACGGCTTTGATTTTGTTAATTTGATAAGTATATCAAGTAGTGGATTAGACAAATGAGAAATTTTGGGTTTTTTTTTATTTTTTATATTACAATTGGAAGAGGATAGAACCTATTACTTCTCCCTTGAGGAAGGATGGAGAAGATGCCATTGGATTATAAGATCATTAACGAACCCTCAAGCATCATTTTATTAGCTTAAAAAAATAAAATCTATTACATAGTATAACTATTGAGAGAAAAAAAAAATATTGATTCCATCCTATTAAAATCATTATTTATCTAACAACTTTTGTCATTTGATATAAGTGTTTAGTTCCTATTATTTTGTGAGATAGAACTAGACAAAATCCATAGTCCCTTATTTGTTTTTTCTTTCCTTTTTTTTTTTTTTTTTGTGTTGGGGGAGGGGGGTGTTGGAGGTAGGGTTGTGCTTCGGACCGGACAGGAGATTCTTAAAGGACTTGATAACTTCTAAAAAATTTATATCATTAATTGTGTTTAGGTTTTTAAGAAGTATCTTAAGAAGTTTATTAAACTAATCTAATAGAAATATTTACAATTCAAAAACATTGATGACTTATTTGTGAGTGAAAAAAGTGCATTGTGGATCAAGTTAGGAGGTGCTCGACTCTTTATCTCTCTGTCTCGTCTTTTCTTTTGCCCTGACAATTATCATATTTAAAAAAAAATAAAAAACAAATAAGGGACTATAGATTTTGGCAAGTCCTGTCCTACAAAATAATAGGAACCAACAAAGACTTACTTTATTAATTTTTGAAGATTTAGATTTAATTGAATCAAGTGGTAAATTGAATTCAAATGAGTTTCTTAAGCACATTTGTATTTATCCTTAAGTCAATAGAATGGTTTGGAATGAAATAGTCTAAAACTGAATGATTTGAAGTAAAACGAAACTTTTGGCCAAAAAGAGAAGTAAAATGAAACCACTAAGGAAGAATGACCTAATCAACAACTTATTTGATTTAGGCTTATTCGAAATGGGATAACATGAGTTTGAAGAACTCACATATGTTAAGTATAACTTTTATCAGTTAAAGATATAATAAAATGATTATTGCATATATGTTGAAAAATATGTTCTAATATTGATGTAATTTATTAGATACGAAAATACACATATCACGTATTATTACTTATCATACATGCTACATTCAGTATATAACTACATTATACTATAAGTTACATAATATAAAACATATCTTAATATATAATATAAATATGCAGTATATGAGATATTTTTATCTTAGGCTTAATTACAAAAGTATGACATGTGCTTTAGCTTTTACAAATAAGTGATTTGAGTTTTGATTTTTAAAATAAATAATCTTTGTTTTTATATTTTAGTAATTAAGTGACCTGAGTTCCATTTTCGACAAATACATAACATGTGTTTTATGCTTTCGCAAATAAATGACTAGAGTTTAAGTGTTTAATAAATACATGACATATACTTTGTCACTTTGTGTTAATAATAGATTAAAGTCACATAACTTCTTTTTAATGGTTGATTAAGTCAATTTAATAACATTAATAATATAAAGTGACAAAATCCAAGTTATATATTTGTTAAAAGTCAAAACTTGTGTCACTTATTTGCAAAAGAACAAAACAAAAGGCATATATTTATCAAATTAAAACTCAGGTCACTTTATCACTAAAATATCAAAACACAAGTTATGTATTTATTAAAAATCAAAATTTGGATCACTTGTTTGTAAAAGTACTAAAACATAAGTCATATTTTTATAATTAACCTTTTATCGTATTTATAACACATGTAGGATATGAACTTTATAAAATATATTCACATTATATTTAAGTTAGTGTGCATATATATGTATATACATTGCATTATAGTATACCATATCTTCGTTCTAGATCTTTGTCTGTAGAAGAATAAAAAAAAATGAAATAAGTCAAGATAACATTTAATTTATTGGGAGACATGCAAATAAAGGTAAAATTTAGTGGGTTAGTGCTCTCGAGAAACCAATATAAATATAACCTTCATATCCAATTGAGCTATGAACTATAGGTCTTTTGACTTTCATCTAAATCATAGCAATCGATGCTCCTAAGATTATAGAAGTAATGTTATAGGAAAAAGAAAATTGTTACAACATAGCTAATATAACCATTCTAATACTTAAGTTAATAAGGGTATTCGAGAGAGTAAAGGATAATAGTGAGTGAAATGAGAATTCAAATAATGTAACAGAGGTCCCCTTTTGGCCTATTTATGGAGGAGAATTTGAGTGGTTATTGTGGTGATGCTCTTTAGCCCTAGTGGTTATTAATGGTTTCTCTAGTGAGAAAATTGTTCCCTAGAATTTAGGTAGATATAAATCTCCACTAAGACACGTTCCAAGATCTTCAAGGTACGTTAGATTTGCGTGCATATTAGCTACATCATATGTTGCAAAAGTTTAACTTTTAGCCAAGTTGAAAATAGGCATGGAGATTGTTTTGTCTTTTCAAAGCTTCTCTAATGCTTTCAAAAGATTAGACATGGGCCTTGACATGTTGCCCCTTGCAAGTTACCCCATAGTCTAATGAGGTCAAACTGGGTATGGAAGCCCATACCCAAAATTGCCCATCAACATGTGTTATTATGATCTATCTTGTTCGAGATATCTTTGAAATTCCTCCATTTCCAATTCGATTTAAATATTATAATTAATTTTAATAATCTATATATTATAAAGATATGCACATATATATTCAATATATAACATGTTATGATTATCATAGTATTATAATATTTTTTAATGGTAGATTATACGAGAAGACATGAACATTTTGGGATAAGTTCAATGATCAATGTTTCGAGTGGTTGAAAAAAAAAATTACTCCAATATCACATTTTAAACACACGAACTATTCGAAATGGAGTAGATTGGAATTAAAGGAATGAAATGGAATAGAATAAGCTGAGTAGGGAATGAAAAATTCATTCTTATATTTGGTATATCCATGAATAAATTAGAATGAAATGAGTACATAATAAGATTCATATAAAAAAATAGTCTTACAAGTAAATATAGATAATGAATATGTGCTACAATGAAAAGATAATTAAAGTAAGTAACATTAATGCAAGGGAAAACCAAACTACAACTATGCCTTTTCAAAGGAAGAATCAAATACCTCCTTAAAGACAATTCCATTCCCTAGAATCCTTCATTCCAAGGATTATAACCTCAACTTCTAAAAACGCTTACAAACATGACAAAGGGAATGAAAATTGAAATTTTGATTCAATTCCAATTCATTCCTATATACTAAACATGTCTTAAGTGGTTTAAATAAATGATCATTAATGACTCTGTTATGATTATGACGTCATTTGAAACACATTGCGACGGCCTAGATTTATAGCGGGTCAGTGATGTATCTAAATATATTAATTTATTACATCTTCACGGCTAAATTTATCACTTCATCTAAAGTTTTGAAAAATTGTAGTTCAACATAAGTAATCTCATCTCCCAACTCACCAAGAAAATCTAGAAATTTATTGCTTTTGTGATTATTATTGCTCACAATAATTCATTAAGATTTCAAATTCCTCCCAATATGCCTCAAAATTGGAGCAACTTTGTCTTTAAGTCTATAGCAAAAAGGAAAAATAAAAAAAGAAAAGCATCTCCTACTTGTAATAAGTAAGAACAAATCGCTAACTCACAATTGCTTCGTTAATCTCCATATCCTCACATGTTGCTCTCTTTCATTCATCCACTTAGTAAGTAACTTATCCTGCAAAAAAGTCACATAATCAACAAATGTAAGGGAAGCTAACTTGACCTTGGTTCACTCCTCATAGAACTCAATCTAAATACTCCTTTAGTTACTATTCCCATTAAATAATAAAAGACTTGATATTCTTTATACCCCAATTAATAACTCTAGGTTCCTCTTTACTCCTTCTACGATCATTTAAAGAACAAACCTTGTAAAGGTAGTATTGATTCTTATCAATTAAATATATGGTTAATTGAGGTTATTTAAACAGGCACCAATCCAATCAAAACGTTACTACCTTTATGTTGATCGTCTCAACCATTGCCTCGAGTATTAGAACCAAAATGACTTATAGAATCCCTTTCTCTTTATTTACCCCTTCACACTCTTCTATGCCAATGTAATAACCTAGTATTTCCTTTCAATAAATTCAAAATATTCAGAATTTGGAATTTAAAATTATCGGATTCTATACTTTATACTTTCCACAGGGCTATCTTTCCCATTATTAACACTCTCACTTATCTTTTTCACTTCTCAATAATTCAACAACACAATATCTACTCCAACAATTGGCTAAACACTGTGTATGCTTCATAACAACTCTGCACGATACCAACAATATAAGCATTCCAATATAATCACAAATTCAATAGCAATAATGGTCCAATAATTCAATTCTCAAAATTACAATTATGAATCCTATTACACAACAAATTAACAAATAAGATTAAGGTGTTAGTAACTAATAGTTCTAATAACAAGACAATGTGCCTTACATCGATGGGCCTCTAAACCTACCATAAATCAATTGATGTTCATGATGGATACATCGAAACTACACTAGTATTTTGTTTTTATTATATTTAAGACTAAAATTATAGGATATGAGTGTAAATTGTGCTTCATATTACTCACAAGTAATCAATTCAAACTAGTTTAAATCTAAAATAAGGATTAGTATTACTCATATTCACTAAAATAAATTTAGAAAACACTATTTTTAAAAAAGAGTTCAGCATAATATATAAGTCATTAATAAAACACAAATACTAAAGGGAAAAAAATCACTCAATATCTCAGATTTAAAAGTATTCTCTTGAAGATTATAACACATAACAATATAAGTAAGAAAGTTAATAACCATAGATAACCTCTTAAACATGTTAAGAGCAAAAATGCAAATGTGACGAAGTTTCATCGATTAGCAAAATAAGAACAAAGACATGTAAAACTGCAAATTTTGGTGCTACCATTTGGGCTTTTCTTGGTAACTACATTGCTTTCGCTTCTATAGGTAAAATTTACCCTAGCATCAAGACTATAATGGTTGGTGTCTAAATGTTATTCCTCACTTCCTAGTTAACATAAGAACTTTAGGTCTTATCTAAGTATACTTCAAATTTTTACCTTTTCTTTTATTTAGTTCATGAGTTTTGGTACTAGTCTTCATGGCACCATTTTTGAATCCTCTAGGTCATTAAGCACATCAACTTTAGTCGTTTGCTTAAGAGGATATTTGTATATAAAATGGGATTTCTCTAATTTGCTAATCATCTTTCATTATACTAAAGTATTCTCCCAAAGCATTTTTCTCTAGAATTTTTTTTTTTTTAAAACTTGGAATGCTTACATACCACACCAAAGCATACTTAAGCAATATTATTATGACACATGTACATGCATGCATAAAAACATAGATTCATTTGACATGCCTACATATATGCATGTATGTATGTATGTATACAATACACTATATTTGAACATGGACTCCCTAAGGTCAAACCAAACTGTTTAGGTCCTATACAATCTAAATGGGTATTTGTCCATCTAATAAGTTGTACTAACCAAATCAAGCAATCTTAGTATGCGATAGCTCATTCACTTTTGACCAATGTTAGACCAAATAACTTCTAATGACCCTTCAAAGCTACAACCTATCCTTAAAGTCGGCTTTCCACTAGGTGAGTGGTTAAACGTGGTCGACTATCTCAAGCACGTACCCAATGATCTTGAAATGTACTTCAATAGGAACATACACTTTTCTAAAATAGTGAAGTACTATTCTACTAAAAAATATATTTACTAAATCTAGAACGACCCTCTCCTTCATAAATAGGACAAGCGATCCACAATAACATATCTTTACACATGTACCCTTGCCTTCACTCTACTTCTCTATCATCTCTTCTTTCAAATTACTAATTTATGTATCGCAGGAAGCCCATCAAATAACCATGATTGTTATGCTCACTCCCTCCCAAGTTTACAAGCCCATTATTATCAATTCAAGTCTTTCAGTGTCCAAAACTCCATCAGTAAGGACCTAAAGCTAACAATATTATGATGACATGTATCAAATTTTCATTTCATCATATACTAAGATGTAAACTAGGTTCTATTAAATATTTACATATATATTATATCAAAGACACACACACATATATATGATTAATTATATAGAAAAATTGATGTGTACATTATAGTATTATATATTAATGAATTTGAATATTTACAGTTTATTTTTTCAATATAATTGTATGCACAATGCACTCAATTTCTAATATGTTACAACTAAATAGATTAGTGGAATAAAATCAATGATTTCATGGATATTTTCAAACACAATTAATAATTATTCCTTCTGCAAATTTCATTCCATTATTGACACTAAACATAACAAATGGCATAGCACAAATGCCTTCTGGAATTGAGCACACACAATACACAAGGTAGTATGCTTTATGTATCACTAAGTTGAGAAATAGAGGTATAACAACTTGAATGACCATGATGACACCATGTGGTGCAATCTCGGTTATTCAATTGGCTAGCAATTAAAGATGTACCGATGGTGCATGAAGAAAATGATCATTTTCATTATAATGTTGGATTTTATAATAAAGATATTTGTAACTATTCTTCTAAAAGATGTGGTTTGGTTTACAAATAATTTACAATTTGCTTATATGAATAGTACTATTGAAAATGAGACAAAAAAATGATGAGAAAATTTTACTTCCACTTATTGTAACTATTTTCTATTCATACCTATTTATTGTATTTAACTTTCATCAATTATGTATTAGTTTAGTCCTCAAAATTATAGAATTTATGTTCATGATATATTTTTCCCTTTCTATAGTAGTGAAATACATATGCATTTTCCTTATAATATGAGATATTATATTACTCTTAAAAATCAAAAATCAAAATTCAATTTATATATGGAAAAATATGGACATGGTATTATGAAAGATTTTACATGGAGGAAAACTATAAGGAAAATGAGTGGTATTCCACACACTTTTGCAAACCTTTCCATATGGGTTATGTTCACTTACAAACCTTTTAAAGTTGTTTAACATGGAACGAGATTGTATGGATAAACACATTTTGCCTTACCTTTTTTTCCCTTAAATTATGAGATAAAGGCAAGTTAAATACCTATACTTTTAGTATTTGGAAATTTAGTATCTCATCCTTAAATTTTGGCAAATTATTGCTTGTCCTTTCAAAGTAGAGTAAATTGTATCGAAGGATCACAACGCTTTGGGGTAAGTTAATTTGAGATCATAATATTTTGGGTTGTTAAAATAGGTTACAACGTTTAGAGAAGTAGGTCAATTAAGGTCACTATCGATATGTGTCAATAAGAGAAAAATCTATTTGTAATATATAATTTTTAGAGCCTTTCCTAGCAACTAGCATGGTACTCTTTTGAGTTTATTTTTTCAATAGTAATACCTATTAGACAAAACATGTCTATTCCATATAACTTTTCCCTTATAATATCACTTCAATACTTTCTAACGATCATAACTTTTCATAAATTTTCTATATGTTACTTCTCATTGTCTTTTATTATCTTTTGTTACCCTTCCTTTCACTTCTTTATTGACCCAATATTTCTCCCACCTTTTCACTCTTTTTTTTTTCTCTCCTTCATATTTTTCCTTCCATTCCAATTTTCTCTCCCTCCCTCCTAATTAATTTTCCTTTATCTTTGTTTTCAAACACTTCTTAGTTTACCTTTCATAATCTGTTGTTTGTTACATTGCAATGGTTTGCGCATTAATGTTTTGTTTATATATATATATATATATATATTTGACCTTAATGATTTATTCTGTTCATTTCTCTTAACCTTTTCTTCCTTTTTTTTCCCTCGTCAAGAGATGTGACATTAAAATCATTTATATAAATTATTTATAACATTACTTATTTTAATAAGTTTGATCTCAAATTTAGCATGATATATATACTTGGATTTTTATAACTCCATATTTGATAACATTTACAGTATTATTATTATTATTATTGTCTTTTTTTAATTTGTATGTAAAATCTTGATTATCATATTGTCTATTTTAATACCTTATACTCATTATACAACAGATGTATATTTAACCCTATAAATTCTCACTCTCATTATATATTTTAATGAATAGCATAATGTTATAAAATATCTCTCTTTTTTTAATTTATTTATTAATTTTCTTATACTTTAAATTCTTTTTTATAACTTTTAGCTTATAATAACATGGTTGTTTTTCAAGTGGAACGCCTACTTTTACATTATTTTATGCAATATGTGTTGAGTATGATCGAATGATATTTATCAAACTAGACCTTTTGAAATAATGAATAATCTATTCATTCATATTAATGATTTTTTAAAAAAATTTTTCCTTTAAACTCCTTTTTCCAGAAGCAAATCTCTTGGTTAGTAATTTATATTAAATGAGATTTACATAATAAATATACTAATAATTACTTATAAATTTATATTTTTTATAGTTGAATAATACATCCTCACATGATTGATGTGTGGGCCAAAGGAAAAAAAAAATACCTTTTACATCGGTGATGTTTCACTAAAATAATTTGAAAAATGATAGTGTAAATGACACATCATTTTGTTAAAAAGATCACATAAAATTGTAATATATGTGTATAATATTATGGTGGTTGTCCTATATCTACAATAACTGATTGGTAACTTCTACAATAGTTGCAAGTTTTGTATGACTAATGCAAGATGACACAACTTTGGAGCATTATATTTCACTCTCTCTATATTACATATGAAATTACTTTATAGATGACATATTATTTCATGAATAAATTGCTACATTAAACTATGATGTGTACAAGTAAATAATAACTGTTGTGCTATTTCTATATTATATTATAATTCTTTGATTTGAAAACTTTTCAATTATTTTATACATTGTACCTTTTTATTAATAATTATAACATAATCAATTACTCTTAATTATGCTTTCATATTACTTAGGAAGAGTTGTGACATTTGAGTTTTACATAAATCATTATAACATTTTGGCGATGTGATTTAAAATGATAAAACTCCTAAATACATGATATTGTATTTGCATCACTTAAAAGATTACAACACTTTCTACGATAGATATTATTCATCTAAAAATAAATCTACAGGTAGTACCACTTTTCTTGCTCTCATACCTCTTTAATGTTACTTTTTATTTTGTTATTTTTCTTCAGGAATTTATTTATATCTATTGTATTTTCATAACAAAATGAATCAAAATTAAAAATTTAAATTGGATAATACACAAGCTAGTAACTAGTTTAAATAAAACTCAGAACATCTAATATATGATGACACATGTCGATGGCGACCTCAATTGACCCACTTTGCTAAATTTTGTGACATCTTTTTCACCACTTGAAAAGTTATGAATTTTCGGTTTAATTTATACTTTCAAAGTATGTGCGATTCGATATGTCTATTAAATAATATTTTATGGACATTTATTTTAATGACAACATAATGGTATACACTTGACAAAAAATTGCAAAAACCTAAAGATGTGATACTAAATTGTTACAAAAATTGAAAGGATAGGCACTTAGTTTTCAATTATCCCTTTAGCAAAATAAACATTAATTAATTATTATTTAATGGACACACTAAGTTGCACATACTATAAAAACACAAGCACTAATTTATCAAATTTAAAGATAAGACTAAATTGCTAAAAATTGAAAATGAAGTCACTTTACCTACCATTATTCCTTAAATTTTCATTCCATTAAATATCATTTTGTGTATAAAAGCACAAATAGATACAATACTAATTATCTTACAGACAATAATAAATAAATAATATTCCATTTCGGCTCTTCTCTAAGGAAAACACAAAATTTATTATGTAGAATATATCAAAGGAAAAATTGAAACTATATTACATTTTTCGATTTCACAATGTTTTATATTTATATCTATAATGTATCATTGATAAAGAAAATAAGACTTCTTATCATTCAACAAAAAATTACTTTTTGCTTTATCTAATTTTTCATAGGTCTATAAATGAGGTTTGGATAGATTTTAAAATTAATATCCCCTAAAGCATGCTTAGATATTTATTTTCAGTCGACCATTCTCCACCAACACCTCATAGGGTATCCTAGTCATGACAACTCACCATAAATTCTTATTCCACTTACATAAGCACTCACAAAACTTTGATCAGATGACATACCAGATAATTAAGGCATCAACTTCGGCTTATTCGGTGGCATCTTAAGAATCCTTATTCGAAACAATATGAGTCTACTTTTGATGTGAACCATGCCAACTGGTGACGAAACCCGTTGCCTAAATCTGGAAGTCAACCCCGAGATCATTCATGATCGAATGAAAATTGTGACTCGTTGCTTAACAAAGCAAGAACCTTAGTATAGAGAGGACACCACAATCGATAATGGAAAACTGATTGATAAGTTGTGATTGAATTCTACGAACAAACCAATAAGTTCATAAAATTCGTTCGAGAACCAAAGAGAAATTACTCTCAAATTTGTATTCAATAAGTTATGTTCATACAAACAAGAGCCAAGGTCTATAAATACTAACACAAAGAAAACCTAAAAGTTATAAAAAGAAACCAATTTGGCTGTCAAACAAAGCTAACGACCTAAATCACTTAGTTAGCGGCCTTTAATACAAAAGTTGGTGGCCTTTAAAAATACGAAACTGTACAAGTTGTAGGCGGGCGGCGTTCAGTGGTAGCCGATGGCTTACTTGTCTATAACATGTGTTGGTCCATTCTTGTGTTAACTTTGAGGACGTGGGTCAACTTTAGTTTATCCTTGGTGTTGTGCACGTAGATCTCCTATTCTTGAACATCTTTGATGAAGCCATTAAGTGCATCTTTGAATCTTTTAGCTCATACTCGAGTAATCGATCCATGTGGCATCTCAAGTGGATCTACTTCCTATCTCTTAGCCTTGCCTCCATCATTCCCCGCCTCTTGAAAAGGATTTGTCCTCAAATCATCACCTGCATCAAAAGGACTCAAATAAGTGATATTAAAAGTAGTACTTACATTATACTTACCTAATAAATCTAGCTTCTAGAGCATTGTCATTGATGCGCTTGAGAACTTAAAAAGGACCATCGCCTTTTAGAAGCAATTTGAAACGTCTCTACATGGGAAATCTTTTTTTGTGCATGTATACCCACACCTAATCTCCTGGTTCAAAAACTACTTGACAATGCCTTTTGTTGGCTTGTTTTGGATACTACTCTATCCTTCACTCAACGTTGTGCCTTGCATTCTCATGAATCTACTTAAAAAATTACGCTTTCTTTTTGCCATTCAAATTAACATATTCAAACATAGGTAAATGAGGCAAATCCAAAGGAGTTAGAGGATTAAAACTATACACAATCTCAAAAGTTGAAAATAGGAGCAGAATGTATAGTACGATTATAAGCAAACTTAACATGTGGTGAACAATCTTCCCATGTTTTAATGTTCTTTTTAATGATAACCCTTAACAAAATAGACAAAGCCCTATTTATTACCTTTGTTTGACTATCAGTTTGTGGGTAACAAGTAATAGAAAACAATAACTTAGTTCCTAATTTACACCACAAGGTCTTATAAAAGTAACTCAAGAACTTAGCATCTATATCCGAAACAATAGTCCTAGGCATACCATGTAATCTCACAACCTCCCTAAAGAATAAATCTACAACATCTGAAGCATCATCCGTCTTGTGGCATGAACTAAAATGTGCTATCTTTGAATACCTATCCACATCCACAAAAATAGTCCCTACCACATTTTACTTTAGGTAAACGTAACACACAGTCCATAGAAGTATCAACCCAAGGTTTACTAGGAATAGGTAGTGGTGTATAAAAGCCATGGGGTTGCACTCGGGATTTAGCTTGCCTACAAGTGACATACCTCCCATAAATTTTCTCAACATCTCGCTTCATGTGGGACCAATAAAAATGTTCTTGCAAAACTCTCAAGGTCTTAGCTATCCCAAAATGCCCCCATTAATCCCCCACAATGAGACTACTTTACTAACAACTCTCTAATAGAACAATTAGGAATGCACAATTTATTTTCCTTAAACAAGTAACCATCATGCCTGAAGAACTTACCACTAGCTGCCTTTTCCCAACATGCATAATCTTCAGAAAAATCTTGGTCCAAAGAATACAATTCTTTGATGTGTTCAAAACCAAGCAATTTAGCATCAAGAGTGGAGATTAGCACGTACCTTCATGAAAGTGCATCAGTAACAATGTTTTCCTTACCTTGCTTGTAGCGAATGACGTATGGAAATGTCTCTATGAATTCCACCTATTGTGCATGCCTCTTATTCAGCTTGTGTTGCCCTTCAAATGCTTCAACGACTCATGGTCGATATGAATCACAAACTCCATAGGCCAAAGATAATGTTGCTAAGTTTTCAAAGCCTTAACCAATGTAGACATCTCTTTGTTATAAGTAGGGTATCTCAAGGTTGCCCCACTAAGCTTTTCACTGAAATATGCAATTGGTCGTCCTTCTTGCATTAGAATGGCTCCAATCCCTAAACCTGAAGCATCATATTCAATTTCAAAAGTTTTTGTGAAGTTAGGTAAAGCAAGCAAAGGAGCATGAGTTAGTTTGCCCTTGATCAATTAAATGCCTTTTCATGTTCCCCTCCCCATTTAAACCCAACATTCTTCTTGATGACTTATGTTAGAGGTGCAGGTATGCTACTAAGGTCCTTCACAAACCACCAATAAAAACTAACAAGTCCATGGAAACTTCGAACATTACTCACACGATTGGAGTTGGCCATTTTTTGATTGCACAAACCTTCTTCTCATCAACCTGTATTCCTTGTGCACTAATAATAAAGCCAAGAAATACAAGCTTATCTATACAAGATGTGCACTTCTTGAGATTAGCAAATAATCTCTCCTTTCAAAGTACATCCAAAACATATTTCAAATGAGTCAAATGGTCATTCAAGTTCGTGTTATAAATTAGGATATCATCAAAATAGACAATCACCATTTTCCAATAAAAGCACACAAAATATGGTTCGTTAATCACATAAAGTACTAGGTGCATTGGTTAATCCAAAAGGCATAGTCAACCACTCATACAAACTATATTTTGTTTTAAATGCACTTTTCCATGCATCTCCTTCTTTCATCCTAATATGATGATATCCACTTTCCAAATCAATTTTGGAAAATACACAAGATCCATACAATTCATCAAGCATATCATCTAAGTGAGGAATGGGATGACAATACTTTACCATTATGTTGTTGATGGCTTGACAATCAATACACATTCTCCATGACCCATCCTTCTTAAGAACCAAAATTATTGGAGTGATGCATGTACTCATGCTTTCCCTCACGTACCCCTTGTCCATCAATTCACTAACCTGCCTTTGGAGTTCTTTTGTGTCCTCGAGATTACTCCTATAAGCTGGTTGGTTTGGAATGGTTACACTAGATATAAAATCCATCTGATGTTCAATCCCTTATATTGGAGGTAATCCTTCTGGGATTTTCTTGGGAAAAACATCCTCAAACTCCTACAAAAGAGAGACAACAAAATTGGGCAAAGAAGGGTCAAGTTGGTCAGTATTAAAAAGTGTCTCCTTGTACAAAAGCACAATCATAGGCATTTCTAAAAACAAAGCTCTCTTTGTCTCACTTGCCCTTGCATAAAGATTTGTTTTTCCTCTACCTCTCTCTCTCCTTTCATTGAATTCTGCCATCTATTTTACCCTCTCAACATTCTTAGTCTCTCGCTCTTTTTCTTTTGGTATTTCACGCATTTTCTTTTTGTCACTATCACTCTCTTTTTTTCTCTCATTCTCTTTTTGTAACCTCACTTGATCTTCATAGACCTGACTCGGTGTCATAGGAACAAGAGTGATTATCCTTTGATTATGCACAAATGTGTACTTATTGGTGAATCCATCATGCTTAACCTTCCGATCAGATTGCCATGGCCTACCTAATAACAAGTGTCCTGCTTGCATCGAAATTACATCACATAAAACGTCATCTTCATGTTTTACAATGCAAAAAGAAATCATCACTTGTCTATTCGCCTTCAATTCACTACTACTATTCAACCAGTACAATTTGTAAGGTCAAGGATGCTTACTTGTTGGAAGCCCAAGCTTCTCCACCATAGTAGTGCTAGCAACATTAGTGCAACTTCCACCATTAATGATCACACTGCACAACTTGTTCTGGACATAGCACCTAGTGTAAAAGATGTTCTCCCATTACAACTGTAAAGACCCGACATGCTCAATTCTCAAATTAAGCACACCAAGTCCCCAACCACGTATAACTCTTACGAATTATACGTAAGGTTGTCTTAAAAGAAGGTGTTTATGTTGAACATTGCTAAATAAATTTTAGATTGTGAAATCGTTTAATTAGATTCTCAGATAACTGGATTTAGCAGCGGAAAATCAAATTTTATAAAACAACTTATAAACTTCTACTCCCTACAGAGCAAACCAGTTTTCTAAGAAACTAACTTTATAAAAACACCTTATGATCTACTCTTAGGGGTAGATAACCATTTACAATCAATTGGGCATTAACAAGCCCTTAAAAGAAAATACAATTTATAAATATATCCAGTCCTCTTACAAAACAAAACAAAAGAAGAAACAAAATACAAGTAATATCTCGATCCTATCACACCTCACTCATTCTCCCATATCTTCAATCGCTCAAAACCCGGGATAAACATCATCACATCAATCATCATCACCATCACCATCCTCATCAACAACAATAATAAGAACAACAACATCAACAACCTCCACACCATCATCAAGTCATCATCTCATCATCCATCATCAACAACAACAATACCTGTAAAAAGAATAACAACAACAATAATGAGCCGGAGCTCAGTACACAGTAACACAATCACACACGGAGTGGCACGCGAGCTTAACTAAATGCAATGCATCAATCCACAAGTTATTATCTTTTCATTAAAATAAACAAATCAACAATGGAGTACTCACACTCCGGAACAAGCCAATGGGAATCTGAGGGTCCTGAGTAACAGCAGCTGCTCAGGGGGTTGATATAGATAGACCGGATATCTATATCTCCTATATCTAACCGATAAAGAAAATAGCTTCATTTAGGGTTCAAAAGTCGTTGCCCGACTCTACTTAAACTCAGTCCATAACATGAACCTAGTTCACAAGTTCCCATAAACTTTGAACTAAACCATGGTATTTCCCCCTAAGTTTAAGCAAACGTTACTCAGATACTATTTCCCCCTATCGGCTACCCACTTAACCAAAAGAATTGCTATTGCATCATAGCGTACCATTGCATCATGGTAAAGTCATTGCATCATGACTTGGTTAAGCGCCTAACTAACATGTCATTGCATCATGACAGGTTTGTCGCTCCCCGGTTCCGGATTCAACGACGTAAAGCACAACCAACACTCATCAATTATTAAGCCGTCTTTAAGTTCTTAATCCATTTAGGATGCCTATCCTATCAATCATCACGCAAGTTACTGCGTACCTTATATACGAAATCCAAACAGAGTCTCAGAAGGAATTCCAGAAGATAATCCAGAAGATAAATCAGATATCCACTTCTGTTAAGGAAAGAGCTCGTATAAGAAACTAAACTGAACTAATCATGCACTTCATCAAAATCATATAAAAACTTAAGCTATTTATCCATTCATCTCAAAACTCATTTTATTAAATCCTATTTGATCAGACACTAATGTGGAACCCCACTATGGCTGCGAATATCGCCCCGCCAAAATATGGACAGTTCTCCTTTGTCTGCCAAAGTAATTCTTTTCACTTTAATTATAGTTTATTATCACAGAACATAGCATACATAAAGCATTCATACATAAAAGCATTCATATTCAAAGCAAATAAACATTTGAAACAACATATTCCCATATTATTCAAAGATCATCCTAACACATTCATTTAACCCAATTATTTGTTACTAACCCATTTTAGCTTAACCTTAGTCAAATTGATTAGAATTAGTCATTTAAGTCATTTACCAAGTCAAATTGATTAACCTTAGCCATTTAATTCAAAAGCCAAGCCAAGTGGATTAAGCTTAAGAAATCTAGTTCATTTTAGTTTAATTGAGTTCATTAAGTCAAACTCATTAGAAGTAATCATTTAATCTAAAACTAGTTCAAGTTGATTAACTTAAGTAATCTAATTCCTTTTAGCTAATTCAAGCTCATTTAGTCAATTTGAACTTAGATTCATTACTAAATCATTATACATGTGGGATCTATGTCAACTTGAACTCACCTTGACTTAAACTTAGATAAATTAATTAACCTTATTCATTTAGTTCAAAACTAAGTCAAAGATAGTTAAACTAACTCAATCGAATTCATTTTAACTCATTCAAGTCTATTTAGTCAAGTTGAACTTAAGTTTGTTTACTAAGTTCATTTAAGTTCAATAACTAATCATAAGAACAAATAATAAACAAGGTAAAACAATTGTAGAAAAATATCACTTAAAACATACTAAATCTCAAACTTAGCATGAAGGAAATTCAAATAAAATTCATATAAATACTTAAATCATCATTTATATACTTACCAAGATCATTTAGTTTCACTAAGTCATCACAACATCATAAATCAAGCAATGGAAATCATATATGCAACATAACTACTTTTAGTTTAATACTCCTAGAAATTCAATTATTTGTTGAATTTATAAATCTATCTAAATCATGCTTAATTAAATCAATCTATCAATATAACACATCAAACATCACTTAGCTATCTCATTTTAACTCAAAAAGATCCATTTACACTTAACAATAACATTTAGAAATCAAAAACAAGTTTTTATTTTGTTTAGAAAAACATAACAGCCGGAAAGAATCAGAATTTAAGCATCGATGCGTTTCGTATTTGTAAAAACTCAAAACACGAAAGTTGTAGATCTCTTTTTAAGCTTTTTATAGCAACTTGAATCACCTCAATCGGAGGTCGTATGAAAAAGTTATGGCCAAAATACGAAGAGGCTGCGAAACAGGGCATTTAGTAAAACGAACACCGGCACTTCAAAGCCGGCGGCGTAAATTTCAAAGCCGGCAGCGTAAAGGTTCAAAGCCGGCAGCGTTGGAGGCAGCTTTAAGAAAATGCATTCTGTTCCCTTCAACACCGGCTCAAAGCCGGCCGCGTAGAAGCTCCAGGAGCCCGCGTTGAAGACAGAACAGGTTGCGAAAATATGTTTTTTTACACTTCCTTTTATCAAAACTTCTTCAAATCATTTCCTAAGCTTCCCATATCAATTCTAACATTAAACAAACACTAATAACAACTTCTAACACTTCAAATCTCTTCCCACAACTTCAAACAACAATCAAACTTCAATTCAATTCAATAAACTCCAACTCACTATTCATCCTCTTCTTCACCAATTCCCACTTCCATCAAACATTAAACTAACAAATACAAATGTAAACAGCACTTCCAACCCAATTCAACATCAATCCATCAATTAGAAATGTAAATAACAAGTAAAAACAAAGATAAATAGAAATAGAAAACTTAGCTTTTAGAAAAGAACACAAGTTGAAACTTCCTCCTCTAGCTCGGTTTCCTCCATCTAGTTCATCTCCTAGCTTTGATTCATACTCTAATTGGCTTTGATCTTGAGATTCAAGTTGAATTTGGAGAGGGAAAGAAGAAGAAGAAGAAAGAAAGAAAGAAAGAAAGAAAGAAAAGAAAGAGAAGAAAACGAAAAATGAAGGAGGGAAAGGCAGCAAAGGGATTAATAAAAGAAAAGAAAAGAAAAAGACAAAAGATAAACTTAAATTTATATATTTTAGAAATAAGGTATCGGTTTAGAACTATCAGATCAATATCTATAGTTCCAGAAGTATTTAAAAGATTGTTTCTGAACCAATAGGTTAGAAATTAAGATCTTATAATAAGAACTTAATTTAGGAATTTAATTTGGATACAAAGATATTAAATTTGAGTTCGGGTTTAAGAACTGATATTTTTATTTGAGCAAATGAACTCAAATTTCACTGAGATTTAGGAATTAGTATTTTTGGTCTAAATTGAATATTTAGGAATCCTCCAAACATTTTTAGAACATGTTTAGGGATTTGAGGAATTTCAAATCTCAAAACCAACTTAATTATTAGCTAATTAAATTAAGCCAACTTGTCTAATTAAGTCCTATAATTCATTTGATTCATTTAATCTATCTAAACTCAATTTCTAATCTAGGTGAATATTTGGGGTATTTCAACAACTCTTCGCCTTCTTTAGCTTTAGCACTTAAAGCTCTCATTGCCACTAACATCTCTCCTTGAGAAGTATACTCCTCATCATTAGCATCCTCTAATGATGGCATAATATCATGATCCGATTCATTGTCTGTCTCAATCTCACAATTATCCCGTATCACCATAACCTTTTTGTTTAGACATTGACTTGCTATATGACCCCGCCTTGGCATTTAAAACACTTAATATCACGATTTCTAGTAGTAAAAGAATCATATTTACTTTGATTTTTATGGCTAGCCACCTCGTGTTTATGATTGAACTTTGGCTTGGTGTTAGGTTATTTCTCCTCCTTCTTCTATAAACTCGATTTCCAAGTAGACGCATTTGAACTACCCTTCCTCTTGAGTTAGTTCTCACTCGCAATTGCCATGTGAACTATATGCTCCAACTCTACATAATGTTGCAACTCCACTACATTCTAAATCTTCTGATTTAAACTAGCCAAAAACCGCGCCATGGTAGCCTCATTGTCTTTCTTAATATTCGCTCTAATCATAACAACCTCCATCTCTTTATAGTACTCCTCCACACTCCTACTGCCTTGTTTAAGATTCTGCAATTTATTGTACAACTCTCGATAGTAATATATAGGCACAAACTGCTTCCTCATCACTCTCTTTATCTCTTCCCAAGTCTCTATTGGTGGTTCCCTATTCCTCCTCCTATTCAACACTAGTTGGTTCTACAAGACTATGGAATAATCCGAAAACTCCATAATAGCAAGCTGCACCTTCTTAACTTCAGAATAATTATGGCAATCAAAGATCAACTCCACCTTTTTCTCCCACTCAAGGTATACCTCAGGGTCATTTCTTCCTTGGAAAGATGGAATCTTCATCTTTATACTACCCAAATTTTTATCTTCCCAATTCCTAACTTCTCTAAATCTATCTTTGTACCTTCTAAAGCTTTCAACCGAATCCCGATCAAACTCCTCCTCAAACTAGCCCCCTCAAACTCTTCTTCTTCTAACTGCACTCTCCTCCTTGGAAATCTCTCTCTTGCATCTCCAAGTAACCTTTCGTAACTGCTCTCGGGACTGATCTATGCTCTGTTCCACCTTCTCATGGAGTTGTTCCAATTCAGCTCTAAACATTTGCTTCATCTCGTTAGTTAAAGCCTCTAAAATCAACTTTGTATCAACTCCTCCCATCTTAGTTGCATATGTACCTTTGTCCGACATATTATTGCGAAAATAAGGTTAGAAGTAATAATAATAAAGAAAAACCTCATAAATCACTCCCTCACATGTTTCCACTCAAAGAATAATCCGCTCAAATCACTCGTTTTTCCCACAAAATAGATATTTGTTCTTTCTCCACTTTAATCTCCCTTGCGATTCTTTTGGAACTAATCAAACAAATCAAAGTCATTTTTTCCAAAATTTCAATCAAATGATACTTTTTTTGTACGATTTTTTTAAATTTCTTCTTTCTTCTTCTTTTTTTGTAGCAACTAATATAAAGCTAACACAAATTCAATAAAAAATCAAACAAAAACAAAGAAATGCATAGAAATCTAATATGAAGAAGCTTAAAGACTCCCAAACCGTAAAAGATGCATTTTTTTTATAAGAAAAGGATATGCGAGCTTTAAACAAACCTAGGCTCTGATACTAAACTGATACGAACCATGCCAACCTGCGATGAAACCCGTTACCTAATATGGAAATCAACCCCAAGATTGTTCGAGATCGAATGGAAACTACGACTTGTTACTTAACAAAGCAAGAACCTTGGTATAGAGAGGATGCCACAATTGGTGATGGAAATCCGATTGATAAATTGTGATTGAACGCCATAGAAAAACGATAAGTTCAAAAAAGTTAATTTAAGAACCAAAGAGATATTACTCTCAAATTTTATTCAATGAGTTATATTCATACAAACAAGAGCCAAGGTCTATAAATACTAACATAAAGGAAACCTAAAAGTCATAAAAAGAAACAAATCTGGTGGCTAAACAAAGCTGGCAGCCTTTAAAAACACGAAACTATACAAGTTATAGGTCGGTAGAAGGCCAGTAGCTGAGTCTCTACACCGGTGGCATAGAATAAAGGCCCTCGGCAGCCTAAAGCCTGCTTGTCTGTAACATGTCTTGGTCCATTCCCATGTTAACTTTAAGGACTTAGGTCAGCTTTAGTTCATCCTTGGTATTGTGCACGTGGAGATTTTGAACATCTTTGATGAAGCCATTAAATACATCTTTGAATCTTTTTGCTCGTGCTCGAGTAATCGGTCCAGGCGGCATCTCAAGTGGATCTACATTCGATCTCCTAGCCTTGCCTCCATCAAGTTTAAGGAAATTACATACGATAGCAAAGTCTAAGTATAACTATTAAAAGAATTCATAACTAAACATAGCAAAATGGCAGCGACTATTTCTACTCTACCTTGTAGAAATCCCAAAATCCCAAAAGTGGCTAGAATTACCAAACTAGTTTGTCTAACTAGGTTGAAAGCCTGTCTTATTGTACCTGGACTTATTATTTATGGTAAATTACATGTACGTCCCTTACTTTTAAAGAATTAGCAATTAGGCCCCACTAAGGTCATAGAAGTGACTCAATAAAATCATAAATTGAGACCCTAGAACTTGACAATAGAAAAATATCGACTAAAAGTTGAAAAATAGGACAAAATTAGGCCAAGCTAGTTGACCCCTTCTTGACCCAAGTCCATCGGTTCATGAGTTAAGGACAGGGTGATCCAAAACTGGAATTGACTAAGGCCTGGTCGATTCTAAGCTCCCATTAGTTCATGAGTTGGTTCATTATCCATTCACTGGATTTCAATTTTTTTTAAATAAAATTGAAAAATTGTAAAGATAATTTTATAAAAAGATAAAATTAAAAATAGGAAAATAAAGTAAAGATAAAATAAAAAGAATAAATTAAAAATTTTAACTTGAAATAAAACAATATTTGTTAAAAGAATTATTTGAGTTGTATATTTATTTATAAGTAAATACATTCGCTTTTCGTTGTAAAATCAGCAATATAAAACCTTTTAGTACCCAATATATACACACACACAAGACTATAAAATACTCAATATACTAATAAGTCTTATAAAGACAAAAATATAAATCTCACATTCTTAAGAAATAAGAGTTCATTTTACTTAAAATTATATATAAGTCCGAGCAAACATTTTGTCATATAAATTTATTACATATATTCATAACAGCATGAAAATAGTTTAAATATATGATTCTTATTTATATTTATTTTTTCTTTCAATTTCTCTATTTTTTATTTTCCCTTTTCCTCTTTGTTTTTTTTTTTCATTTTAATGGTCGACCTGCGTCGATCCAGTGGGTTGACGGATTATGAACCTTGACCTGCCGAGTCATGACTCGAGTCATAAGCCATACAACTGGGTCAAGCTACCAATTCAAATCCATGAGTGTTTATGTGTACATTTCATCGATTTGACCTGACCCGCACAATATCTACTTTAATCAACCACATGCTTTCTAAGTCAACCCTAGCTTTCTATCTTTCATTCCAACTCCATTTTAAATCTTGTCCTAACCTTTGCTCTAATCACAAAGACACTAACTACACTTAACTCATACAAAATGATAATGTCAAAATCAAAAAAATTATAAAATAAATTTTTCAAAAATTAATTAGATGTTTCTAAAATTATGGACTCGTAAGTATAGTTGGAAGAAAGAATTCTAAGAGTTAGTGATTGGCAAACAAGAGCAAGTAAGTGGCTATTTTACCGTGGTTTAGACTAATTGTCCGTGTTAGGATTTTGTAAATCAATTTAATTATCTTTGAATTTAGATTTATTTAATATAGTAAGTGTGTGCGTTCCAAGATTAATATCCTTTTCGAATAAGCGGGTCAAAGACAAGTTGCCTATCACTTGACAAGAACACACAATTATGGTGAAGTGGCTTCTAGCTTGAAGCTAAGGCTGATAACCATTTGAAATAGATAGGCTGTTGATAAAATAAAATTACATTTTAATAAAGTAGGAAAACCTTAAATGAACCTTCTAAAGGTTGGAGATGAAGTAGTCAATTGGAGACTAATGATCTATAAAAGTGATACTTAAAATATGGGATAAATGTATGATTTTTGGACTCATAAGGTTCTAGATCCATTGGCCATCTAACTTTCTTTAGTCCATCATCTTAGGTTTTGCTATTATTTACGATACCTACTTTATATAATTAATAATCGGGCATGTGTTTTACAGATGTTTATCGTGTTTCATTTAGATGAATTTGCGAACCACCGGTGGCTTTGAATAAGTATATGATGGGCACTTGCTAGTCCTCAAAACTTACCCATTTTTCCCTTTGGAACTACACACACTCTTCCAGTGTTAAAAGCTCTTGGCAAGAACTTTTGGAGAGCGTAAGATTTCTCGACTTTGCATGTATATGCTTATCAAATAATAATAATGCACGATGGACCATCACATCCTTGGGATACCATGCATGACAGATTTCTTAAATATATAATAAAAATATTCACACAATAGCATAAATTTATTAATGAGATATTAATATTTGTTAAAAAAAAAATATATAAATTACATTCATTAGCATATTATAATTAAATATACTAATTATACATTTTACTTGGAGCAGGAGTTTGGTTCTTACAAAATAAGTGAGATGGTCTCTGCGTAGATTGGAGGAGATCATTTCTAGGACCATTAGAAATCCAAAGTTAAGCGTATTCAATGGAGATCATTTCTAAAATGGATGACTTCTTGAAAAGCAGTTGACACCAAAGAACAAACCCATGTGGCATTTTGCTTAAGTGGATAATACATCAGTAAGTGGAGTTCTAATTCATTATAAGTGATATCAAAGTAGTTCTCCAGCTAAGAGTGGGGGAGCTAAGTGTTATATAGGATAAAGTGCCTTAGAGAAAAGGCACCTCTTAAGCCTGTATGAAGTACCTCTAGAGCTCACCTTGCTTGGTTTGATTTCAGACATATGCAACGAAACTAATGAAGACTTCGGTTTTGCAAATGAGAGAGAATGATATCCCTCAATTAAAAGGTAGTGGAACTCTAATAATCAATGTGCCTTTTAGTGTAAGAGCTTAGAGTTCATCAAAATTCTAAAGTTAAACAAGCTCAATGGAGAGCACTCCTAGGAAGCAATTGACACCAAAAACAAAACCATACGACACTTCATCAAAGCATATGATACCTTAGTGTGTAGAGCTCTAGGTTGTTACATATTAAGCCAGTACCAAATAAGAAGTTAGGTTAAGTGGTTAAAAAATATCTATTATTCAAATTTTGGTTAACTATTTTTTTTTTTTAAAGTTAGGACATCACAAATGGCATCATGGCCTATCCCTTACCAGTTAGTGAACAATTTGAAACTAGAGGGG
The DNA here is from genome assembly GCA_024138025.1 of Combretum micranthum. NCBI lineage: Eukaryota > Viridiplantae > Streptophyta > Magnoliopsida > Myrtales > Combretaceae > Combretum > Combretum micranthum. The sequence continues at coordinate 248,493 of JAMXBD010000049.1, forward strand.
GACAATATTTTAATATTATAGGTTGAATGAGGTTTATGAGGTCAAGATAGAGAATATCAAGTCGAGCTTGATTAGCAACTTTTGGACCAAGTAAAAATGCTTTTGCCACTATAGAGTTGTGCAAGTAAGTTAAGTGATCCAACCATCCTCGCCTTGTCTCGCTTTAGCCTACAAGTTTTATGGGTCGGCTTCCATTATAAAGCGAGCAAAAAAATTTATTCCGTCCTACCTCAAGTGAGTTGGTGGATTACATGAGCTAACCCACTAACGAGCTAAGTTTTTTTTTTTTTTGGCAAAGTTTTAATATTATAATGTGATTACACTAAATATAAATGTTATTTTCAATCAAGAATTTTAAAAAGTTATTTACCTATGGGATAAACAGATAAAAAATTAAAAGATACATATACTTTTTTTAACATTATCGTTTCACTTTCTCATTCTTTTAATTTAATTAATTTTTAACACATATTTATATATAGTTGCAAGCTATTATTAGCCTTTCATGGGTTCGCTCATATTATTAAAAAAAAAAAAACCATTGTGAGTTTGTGCCAACCCTACTCTCAAGCTAATTGACTAGCTTTAATCCGCGGGTTATGTGAGATGGGTCAAAATGACCCGCATAATAATTCGAGTCAAAATTTTTAGTCCGACCTTTTTTGTTTCTTTTTTTTTTTTTTTGAGACTAAACAGGTTGGTCTGTGTAATCCACCACGCTTGCACAACTCTAGGCACTCATTATTTTAACTATTAGTCAAGAACTTTTACTTCTCTTTTTTTTTTTTTTTTTTTTGGTTAAGACTTTTCAACAAGATTAGACAATTTTAATTGATCCAAATTATAGTTATCATGCTCAAGGCACTTTTGTCTTCTTAAATAATCTTTTAATGGGATTCTAGTTCTTGCTTGAATGGTTAATGCATTGACTAATATATTATATATATAACACTTGGCAAGCAGTTTGTAATGATTTATACTTGTTAATACAATAGGTTATTCTTTTCTTTTTTTTTTTTAAATTATAATGGAAGAGAGAGATTTATAACCCAATCCACTCCACTTGAATATTAGAATTAATTTCTTTAGATTACGATACCCGTTTAACTGTGAAAAGACTAGTTATTTAATGAGCTTTATATATCATGAGGAAACCGTTCAATAATCGTTAAACTAAATATAGTAATTAAAATATTAATTATTTTAATGATAAGATCATAGTTGAATATGATATGCGCCATTGGATAACCGATAATACTGATTCTGTCAAAATTAATGACGAAAACATATAATTTTCTATAAATGATCCTCTTTTCCGGAATTTGTTTTAAGATATTTCAGGCATTAAAATATTTGAATCAGAAGACTTAAAGTGTAGGACTCTGAAATCCTTGCTAGAAGATAAGTACAAGCAAGTGTTTCGTGACGCTCTCTAAATTCGGAGCATGAGAATGAATATTATCAAGTCAATCCTACAAAAGATTGGATATTATTCCATAAAGGCAAATGGTAGGCACCCATAAGCAGTGATATTCTGTCTAAATTTATCTCTTTCTCTTTTTGTTCATCTCCTTTATTTCCTGCTATTATTCTTAAAGAAACATGGCAGGATTCTGCTAAGTTACCTTTTAATTTTTGCTTATGAATTTTTATTATAATCACCAAAATAAAACGTAATGTTAGAAATATGGCTAATGTGATGAATGATACTTTAACTTTAACAAAAATATACAATTAGCTAACTGAACTTTCAAAATGATTAATTGAATACCTAAAAAAACTTTTTGTGTATATTAACAGTATTTTTATCAAGCTCTTTTAAGTATTAAATTGATCAATTTTAAAATTTTTTAGGTATAAAATTTATTAATTTTAAAGTTTTTGATTGATCAATTTTAAAGTTTAAATACTTAATTATATATTTTATAAAGTTTAGATACTACTCATAACATTATGCCAAGAAAATATTGTTAGTAATGAAATTTTACACAAAAAATTAAAGAAAAATATTAGCGTACACATATATGATAAAATAAAATAAAATAAAGACCAAATGTCTACGCACTATTGAAGAAAACGAGACCATTTCAATTTTTTTTTTTAATTTTTCCAATATTCTCTAGTGAGCTTCATTTTCATGATTATTGATTGATTAGCGTAATGTATGGGGCATGGGCATAGGATTAGGAACGCGCTTTTGACTAAGTGTAAAAGGAAAGGGACATCATTGCGTTTATTGAAAGCATTCTATTTCCATTTGGTCATAGCCAGCTACAGAAAGTGAAGCTAGCTCACAAGACAAGTTAAGAATTCACCTCCGAGTATAAAGATTCCTCTTTTTAATTAAAAAAAAGGAAGAGAGAGAGAGGGCAAGAAAGAAAAGGATGAATGTTTGAAAATTCCTCCCTACAGGCTTTTGATTGCATTGGTGAAACATGTTTACTCCATGAATTATAATTAATATAAAATGAGAAAGTATGATTCCTTGGCATGATTAAAAAAAGGGATAAGTGAAAAACGGTATATGAAATTTCATAAAAAGTTTAACTAGGTATCTGAAGTTTGGTTTTTGATAATTTAGTACTCAAAATAAGTTTTTGTGGACATTTTTCATACTTGAAGTTTGATTTTGATAATTTTAGTATTCAAAACAAGTTTTCATACACATTTTTCCTGCACGAAGCAAGTTTAATCAGATAGGAAAATATACGTGAAAACTTCCTTCATGGACAAAAAATGTCATTACCAAATTTTAAGTATCTGATTGAACTTTTTGAGAAAAGTTTAGATACCAAATTATTTAAAATTTAAATTTTAGGTATCTAATTGAACTTTTTATGAAAGTTCAAGTACTATTTTGACATCAATCCATTAAAAAATAACTGTTTATTAATATTTTCATATCTAGAAAAAAAAATCCTAGCGTAACGATCAAGCTATAGTGTAACCAAATGTAGTAATAATTATTATTTATTTATTTACTTTGTTCCTTTGAAATTATAGATCTATTCTCACCTTATTCATTTATCTAATCAATCTTTTTTTTGTCAATAAACAATTGATTATTTTTTTATCTCTGAATTCAGTTGACAATTTTGTCCTTTTGAATCTTCAACTTGTGGAATAAAGACAACAAGAGACAATTAATTTACTTAAGAAAACTTGAATGACCCGCACCTAATTGTCGTTTTCCATCTGGACTAAAAGAAATATTTATTGGAAAGTAAATGTCATCTATATAGACATAAGGGGTGCAAAAGGCAATTAAATTTTTTAATATGAGTATGGATGAGACGGATATTTTCCAAAATAATTATCCATGGTAATATGCATGTCCGGGCGTAAAATCTAACTGATGTGCGATGTGTAATATCTATTGAATATTTTTGTTCTGATTCTAAGTGCCTTATATCAATATATGATTAGGAAGTTCCACAGTTTTTTATTATTTAGATATTTATTATTTTAGACACACAATTTTAATCATTTTCCTAACTATACCTATAACAATGAAGTATTTGGATAAAAAAATTAACACCTAATTATAAAGATTCGTTCCACCAAATGTAACCTATACATATGATTAATGGAAACATCTCCAAATTAAGGACTCCGATCTCCGAACTGGCAAATATCTATCGTTATTCTTCCATGTACTATGATACCTTTTTTGATTAATAGCGGATAAAAGAGCAATCATGACTCATGAGTAAAGGGAAATTTAACCTAATTTACTTTATTTTCTTCGACCTTTTTGGCATTCAAAGGTCCCACCATGACTTCATCATTTTCAATGAATTTTGGGTTACCAGTTTCAACAAACCACTTATTATGATTTTGAAAATAAAATTTATAATAATTTCTAAGCAACCAATAAAGTAACCACTCATTATTTAAGGATCTAGTCTCTCCCATGTGATTACCGCAAACATATATACGGCTTAAACCAAGGTTCCAACATCCATATAGTCTGCGTTTGACAAAAAGTATGAATTATCCTAAGGAACAGGGAACCTCATTGAAAAGTGCACATTTATTATAAAGCATACGTAGACAATTATTTAGAGTATTGTATTATGGTCTAATAGTGTTTTAAACCCACTTCCCTAACTCTACTTTACTCTCTCAACAACTCGGTGCAGTCCTCCTCTCTCTCGTGTAAGTTCCTTCTCAAACCCTAACTTTCTCGCTCTCTATGTTTCTTTTGTTAATGCTGATTCCTAACCGATGAAATGATATTTCCTACTGTCTAGGTACACACGATGGAAAGCACAAGAATTATTCGAGCTAGATCAAGCTCCTTAGCACAGAGGCACTCGTATTTCTAGGGAATGATCCTCTCTCTGTATATTCTTTCACTATTTATGCTCTTTTTCTTTACGTGCAATCTGCTGTTACAACTGTATCTGTTGTTACAACCGAGTACTACCTTTTCTATTCTATTTCAGAAGTTGTTATTGTGGTTATTTACAATTTGTAACTTCTAACTATATTATTGAAACTGATAATCTTTTATCCAAGCTGCTACCTTTCTTGTCGATGATGTTTGTCTGTAACAAGTTGCCTTTGGTTTTGAGAAAGGACCTTGTCCTCAATGGCAGAGTATGCATAAGTCTGCTTAAAACAATGCTAGTCCTCCCATGTCGAATCTTCTGGTAGTAAACCCTTTCACTGTACTAAAACCTGTAGAATACAGACTCCTTGTTTAACAATATATCGAGAGTCTATAATAGCCAAGGTTAGCAGTAACGAGCATGAATTAGTAGATTCCTCAGGTAGATCTAGAGGCTGAAAGTCGTGTCCATGTGCTTGTTTCAATAAAGAAACGTGAAAAAGATTATAGATCTTCGAATAAGGGGGTAACTCTAACTCATAGGCACATTGACCAATCCTCTTGAGAACAATAAAAGGCCCAAAATTTCGTTTAGACAGTTTATGGCTTTTGTGAGAAGCCAATAACAACTGCCTATAAGGTTGGAGCCGAACATAGACTTTGTACCCCACCTGAAAAACCACATCAGAACGATGTTGATCAACTAGACACTTCATTCGAATTTGAGCTTGGTGTAAATTGGTCTGTAATTGGTTCAGAGCTTTGTCTCTTGAAATCAATTCATCATCTACAGTATCCACTGAAGAAGAACCCCCAACATAGGAAGGAATCATGGGTAGTTCTCGACCATACACAATCTAAAATGGTGTATAACCTGTACCTTCATGATAAGATGTGTTATAGGCATATTCTGCCCATGGTAAAAACTTGATCCAATAAACTAGATGATCCATAACAAAACACCTAAGATACTGCTGAATAGTACAATTCAATACTTTAGTTGACCATCCGACTATGGATGATAAGCTGAACTCATATGCAACCGTGTACCACTCAACTGAAATAAGTCTTTCCAAAATTTACTTACAAAGACAGAATCCCAATATGAAACAATGGTTTTAGGAAACCCATGTAACTTAACAAGCATTTTCATGAGTAAATTGGTGACTTTGGTTGCTATAAAGTGTCCCTCCAGTACCCCTAAGTGACAATATTTGGACAATCTGTCCACCACAACAAAAATCACTGTATATCCCTTTGAATTTGGGAGTTAAGTTATAAAATCCATGGCTACATCTTCCCAAACTCTAGCAAGGATAGGTAAAGGAGCTAAGAGTCCTGCAGGTGCCTTAGTTACATACTTAATCTGCTGATAGATGTGACAATTTCTAACATACTCCTCAATCTGCTTTCGCGTATTGCTCCAATAAAATTGACCTGCAATGCACTTGAATGTCTTAGTAGACCCAAAATGTCCTACCATTGGAGAAAAATGAAATTCCTCCAAAATAATGGGGATCAACAAAGAGTCTGGCACCAAAAATAAATGTTGGCCATTATATAATAACCCATTCCTCCATTCAATCTTCTACTTAACAGCATTACCTGTTTGCAAATCAGAAATAAGCTTCTGAAAAGCTGGTAATGTTTGATATTCTTTCTTAAGGTCTGCAACACAATCAAATGCTGGCATGGACAATGCCAAAAGAGAAGCATTAGAATATTGTCATGACAATCCATCAGCTAACACATTTTCCACCTTTTTTTTTTATAAACTATCTCATAATCATATCCCAAGAGCTTTGTAACATAATGTTGTTGTTCAGGAGTCTGAATAACCTGAGAAAGAAGTTCTTTTAAACTTCTATGATTAGTGCGAATTTGAAAATGATTCCCCAGTAGATATTGTCTCCACTTATGCATAGCTTCTACCACTTCATATAACTCTCGAACATATGTAAAGGCTTTCTGTAAATGATTAGGAAGCTTCTTGCTAAAGTAGTCAATAAGATGTGATGCCTGTAATAAAACTGCTCCTATTCCCATTCCGGAGGCATTTGTTTCAACCACAAATGGTTACTGAAAATCTGGTAATGCCAATACAAGGGCATTAATTAAGGCCTATTTCAGTTGGTGAAAAGCTTGAGTAGCCAACTCAAACCAATGAAACTTATCATGTTTTAAAAGATCCGTCAAAGGACCAGCAATAGTAGCATATCCTTTGATAAATTTCCTGTAATAGCCAGATAAACCCAGAAAAGCTCGTAATTGCTTTACAATGGTAGGAATCTCCTAATTTGCTACTGCTTCCACTTTAGAAGGATCGGGACGTACTTCATTAAAAGAAACCATATGTCCCAAATACTCCACAGTAGTTTGAGCAAAAGAACATTTGCTCTCTTTTAGATAAAAACGATTATCTAATAGAGTTAATAGAGTTTGCAACTGTCAAATGGTGTAAGTGGTCAGCCATTGTTCTACTATATATCAGAATATCATCAAAAAAAAATCACAAACTTCCCCAAATATGATCGAAACATTTCATTCGTCATGGACTGAAATGTAGAAGGGGCATTCCTTAAACCAAATGGCATTACCAAAATTCGCAATGCCCATGATGTGTACAAAAAGCTGTTTTTTCCACATCTTGAGGATCCATGCGGATATGATGATAGCCTGCTCAAAGATCTAACTTTGAAAAAAACACAAGCATCTCGTATTTCATCAATCAATTCGTCCACAGTTGGAATGGGAAATTATCCTTAAAACAAAATCTCTAACTCCTATCTTTCTTTTTAACCAGTAAAACTGGGGAAGAAAAGGCACTAGTGCTTCTCTGAATAACCCCTTGAGCTAACATATCCTCCACCTACTTCTCTATCTCATTCTTCTAAAAATGAGGGTAGCGATATGGTTTGACATTGACTGGGGAAGTGTTTGGAATAAGACGAATTTGATGTTGAATATTGCAAAAGTGGTGGCAATGATGAAGGTGCTTGAAAAATAGAAGAAAATCTGCCCAATAATGCTTGAATGGCATCATTGTTGGTGGTATTCGGTGAAATATCATAATTGACTTTCTAAGCCACCAAATGATAACAAGTAGCAATAGCATCAGTATGAACTAATTTTCACAATTGATGATGGGAAATCTCCTCAGTCAAGTTAGTCCTGTCGCCTATCAACATAACAGTCTTCCCTTCCTCATAGAATTCCATAGTTAACTTGGAATAATCCATAGTTGCTGGCCCCAATTTATTTAACCACTGAAATCCCAAAACAATATCAGTACCCTGTATGGGAAAAACATAAAAAGAATCTATAAAGTTCCAAGACTGTATAAAAACAGAAACATTCGAACAAACACCTTCACAACTCATTGTGGACCTATTACCAATCATGACTGAAATCTTGGGTGCTGGCTGAATCAACAATCCCAAATAATGGGCCAATCGTGTTTGTACAAAATTATGAGTGCTACCTGTATCAACTAAAATCCACACCTCATGACCATTGATCCATCCTCTAAATTTCAAAGTACAGGGTTTTACAATTTCAGATAATGAATGGTAACTAATAGAACCTGTTTCCAACTTAGTCTCACCTACATGCTTATTCCAACAACTCATCCATGTCATCATCATCGTGCAACAATAACAAAAATTTAGATTTACACTAATGATTACAATGATATTTTTATCACAGTTATAACAAAGTGTTAGTGATTGTGCCATAGGCCAATTACTAGATATTGTCATTTGATATTTATATATAAATAAATAAAGGCATTTTTTTTTTGTATTGTTTGCATATTTATTTTATAATAGAAATCCATGAATAACTTATTATTCTAAATGTTCTTATATGCTCATTATTATGGGAATGATAATGAATTAAATCTAGTATGAGTTTTTTTTTTATTTGGTAAACATGAGATGTTTATTTGTATGGTGATATAAATAAAACTCATAGGTACATATTAGATGACTATGTGTTGAACTGACCCACTATGAGATCATTACATGGAATATTGTCATAAGTGATTTTCATAATAACTATGTCAAAGCATCCTTAGACCTGAAATCACCATAGATTCCAACATGAGAAACATTATGTTTCAACTCAATCAAACGTTGTTTTTAACCGGATAATTATAAAGGTTAAGTTTGGGCATAATGTATATCATGTAGAGGAAGTTGAGTGATTTAGATGAGATTTATCCCTCTCGTTATGAGAGAGATATCTCTGGGGCCCTCGATAAGTGAGACTGAGAAATGCATGGCCATGCTCAAATGAATTGATAGCGTGATCAATTTCATTTGTATTATCAGATCACTTGGAAATCGAGAAATGATAAGGTTGAGCAATATAAGAATGACACACTCCATGTCTTATGTTCAATCTAGATATCATGTGACAAAAAGGATAATGACATAAATTATAGATCAGACAAAAATCATATTACTGATATTCACCTAATTTGGGTAGATATAATGTCTTGCTAGAGACCAATGATGTCTTGTAGGTCTAAAAAGTATTTAGGACCTACAACCAACATTAGGTGTACCTACAGGGTCACACATAAAAGAATGAATGAAATATATTATGGATTTATATTTAAACCTATATGAATTATTATATTTATTATTCTTAAATAGTTTAAGAATAATAAATGATTATGACAGATAATTAATATTTAATGAAATAATGTATTTTATTAAATATTAAATAAATATCTAATCATATATATCTTTTAGGGTTTTTTTCATGTCTATATATATAGATCTATAGACAGCCTTTTAGGTTAGACTCTTTGACGTCACATTAGACAGCAGAGAAATTCTGCAAACCAAAAAGAAAGAAAAGAAGAAAAATAATTCTGACACGAATTGGATTCGTGTTCTTGAGTGCTAGCACAAAATCGTTCGCGTGTGGATACCGTAGAGGGGATTGCGAGACTGCGGTTCTTGTAAATCCGATCTGCTGATCGTTTTGAAGCATTAATATAAGGTATATTCAAGAAACCCTTTTTTTGTTCAAATCTAATCAAGACACATGGATACTGGTATAGGGTTTTCATTTTTCCGCTGCATTTTAATAAAATTTTCGAAATTTTGTATCAATAAAACTCTACAAAGACCCTGCTTACACCTAGCTAACATTTCTACTGGTGTCAATCGTTTAATGGGTATATTTGGTGGTTGTCTTTGAGGTGATTTATAACTGTGTTAGGTTTAATGTGTAAGGGAACAGACTGAATATGTGGTTTGGAAAATTGTAAGGGAGAAATGTGTTCGAAACTGGAAGGTGTTGTGTGTGGTTTTGAAAACAATTGGTCATTATACTTACTTTCATGCATTTTGGCAAGCTAAATTGCGTGCATGAGTGTAAGCGGTCTAGCAATTTGAACTTCTCGTTTTATAAAAGGTTTAAGACCTTATATAAAACAACTGAGAAGAAATGATTCAGGTAATCCTACAACTCTATTGGATAAAGATTCAAATTGAGTATGATATTCTTCTACTGATCTAATTTGCGTGAGTTTTTACAGCGTACCTTGAATATCTTCAAACTCAGATGGCCCAAAACGAATTTCAATAGCTTTCTTGAAATTTGTCAGAGAACTGAGTTGTTTGTTATTATACATCCATTTGTACCAAACCAAAGCTCTGTCTTCCCCGGCAAATGAAGCAATCATAATTTGTTGCTCATCTGGAATAGCATGAAAAATCAAAGAACTGAGCGACCTTAAAACCCCATCCTAAAGCATCGTCCCCGGTGAATTTAGGAATCTCTAATTTGATCCTAAATTCTCTGCAACAGTCCCTCCATTAGCAAAATATGATGAACTCGAATTATGATCCCCTTGTTGATTAATCACTAGGTTCTGATTCGGACTTAAATTCTTGGAATACTCCTCGAATTTCTTGTCCATTTCATCTCTCATAGCTTGTAACAAGGTGGTATGCAACTGGTTGGCTAATTCTTGAAAATTGTCCTCCATTGCTCTTACTCTGGTTTATGGAGCCATAAGAACAACGAGAGCACCAAATTTATTACAGTGTTTTAAACCTACTTCCATAACCCTACTTTAATCTCTCAATAACTCGGTGCACTCCGCCTCTCTCTCGTGTAAGTTCCTTATCAAACCCTAACTCTCTCGCTCTCTATGTTTCTTTTGTTAATGTTGATTCTTAACCGATGAAATGATATTTCCTACTGTCTAGGTATACACGATGGAAAGCACAAGATCTATTTGAGCTAGATCAAGCTCCTTAGCACAGAGGCACTCGTATTTCTGGGGAATGATCCTCTCTCTGTATATTCTTTCACTATTTGTGCTCTTTTTCTTTACATGCAATCTACTGTTACAACCGAATACTAGCTTTCCTATTCTGTTTCAGAAGTTGTTATTATGGTTATTTACCGTTTGTAACTTCTAACTATAGTATTGAAAGTAATAATCTTTCATCCAAGTTGGCACCTTTCTTGTCTGATGATGTTTGTCTGTAACATATTGTCGACCTGTTCATGATTATGATACTAGAAACCATCCATGTTAATAGTTCGTTTACTTGATATCAATAGTTATTTATTTTTTTTCTCGTTTTATATAAAGTTTTTATTATAGTATTTACTTAAGCAAATTTACAATTTATAATGAATTGCTATTAGATAGAATGATGAATAACAATTTATATATTCATATTCATTAATTGTGTTTATTTTTTAATTTTATCATAAATATCCTTATTATGAAAACATCACATATAAAAAAATAAGAAGCATTATTAATATTTTATCTTTTATTTTAATAATTATTTTTTTATTTTTATATTAAGTAAATATTATAATATTTATTACAACCTTATCATATTCCCGTTGAATTAGAATTTTCTTCTCCCGTTCTATACGGTGAAATGAAACCGTAAAGTGTTGTTTGGCCTTTTCTGTAATACCGTTTCTTTTCATTGTAATACACACAATGTAGTGTACCACTGACGTTGTCGGTATGCTTTTTCATTGTTCCGTTTAGACGGGTTGGTCAATTTTCCCACTTTATTACTTTCCCCGTAATATCAATCAAAATGGATTTTATTTACATACAAATCAGGAGCACAATTGCTTTCCTTTTCTTTTCTTTTCCTTTTCCTTTTCCTTTAATACATATTATAATTTCATGATTCAAGAAATGGAATGTGATCCATTGCGTTCTGAAAACTGTGTCCGTGCTATTCTTTTCACAATATTAACTCCTTGTTAAATAAAAATAAGTAGCATTTAATGTTAAGAATATGTACCAAGTAATAAAAATCAACATCCTGTTATAATTTTATGGGTAAATATTGTAGTATACACCTTAATTTAATTTTTTTTTTTTATAATTATACACCTAAATTTTAAATCATCATTTATACACCTAATTAAATATTTAGTTATTACTTATATTATACCTAATCTCAATCTATTAACAGTTATAATAGCTAATTACAATGCAACACCTATAATTTTTATTTTATATTATATATAAATACCGATATCAAGTCATATTATTATATAACTAAAAAATCTATATTATTAATACAAAGTAGAAAAAGATGATTATAAATAGTAATAACTAAATATTTAATGATTAACAATTTAAAACTCTTGTATTGCAATAAATGCCTAACATTGAGTGTATACCACCACATTGTCTCATAATTTTATTGCTTTTACCAATTACTATTTACTGCAATTTATGAGAAGTGAAAATAAAAAAGGATTCAAATCCAAATCAGTCCCATTTAAATACGGCGTCCATGCCACTCAACCTTAGCATTAAAATAAATAAATAAACACCTCTTATGGTTTTTTTTTCTCCCCTCTTTTTTTTTTTTTTTTTTACCTTGAATAAATGCTTGCATCATGCCAAGGATCCTCTAATTATTCATTTGAGCGTAAAAAATAAATATAGTAATTGGTATATTAACTATTTTAATATTATCATCATGATTGATTATAAATCCGAACTATTAAATAGTGGATAGAACCAGTTCCATCTAAATAAATAAATGGTACCATAGAATTTTCTATACATTGTCCCTTCTTTTTAGTTATATGATTAATTTACTTTCCTTTAATGTATATCAACAAAGCTGTAACCATAGAGCAAGCATTCTTATATAGAATATGTCCATATCCAAGAGAACTTTTAAGGCCTTAAGATGGACTATCCAACCCATAATGTTATTGTTAAATTGATTATAAAATACTAATATAAAAAGGTATTAAGGATTACATCATGGTTGAAACTAATATAAGTCATTCAATGATCATAGGGGATAAGTCTCGTAAACAAACCATGGAACCACAGATTTTCATCTATGATTAAAAAAGGGATGTATGTCAAATTTAGTATATGAACTTTGCAAAAACGTTTAATTTGATAACTTGAATGTAATCAATTTAATACTCAATCAAACTTTTTATCCATATTTTTATTACTTTCCTAACATCATTTTCTCCTATTTGTGACATAGAAAAAATAGTTTATAATTGAATTTTACTACCTTCCTTAATATTATCTAACACTGATGGGTTGTCTCTTTCACATTAGTAAATGGAATAAACAACATCAGGTGCATAAATATTTAATAAGGACTAAGGACTCATCACTTTAAAGAATGGGAAGGATAGAGAATGATAAGGGACAGAAAATCTATTCGTCAAAAATGACTATTACCTATAATAGCCATATAATAATCATTATTTACTAATCACACAATTCTCTTGTGGTAGCGAGTAATTGTTCTACTGTTTAGCTCATATTATCATATTGTACTCTAAGAGAAAAATGAAATAAAAGTTACGGTTCTTCTCTAACAGGTAAAAAATATTACTATCACCTACCATACTCAACAACATGGCATCGCCACTCTTTTCGCTCCATTGCCACCACTACTATTATTACTCTACCACAACCCATTATTACAAACCTACCTACAATGTCACTATAGTGGAATATTGGTTTTAGTGTTATTGTCACCAACACCAATGAATAGCTATTATAGCTAGCAGTATAATAGGATAATGGTTTTAGTGTTGGTGATGATGGTGGAAATGGTAATGCTAATGGTGCATTGGTGCTTGTGTTGGTATTAATGTAAGAGTAGGATAATTGTGCATGATTATGGTGGAGGTGGTGTTACAACATGGTAGTAGTGCAAATAACATATGGTTATGATATAAGGGTGGTAACACTAATATGATAGCATCAATGGTAGTCATTATAAATTTACAATGTATGATATTAGATTTGTTGGTTGGTAGTGATGCAAAAGTGATGGCTTAGTAGTGCTGCAACAACATTACAATTAGGGTGATGCTAGTGATATTGACGTAAAGGTAGTTGTAGTGGCTGATATTGATAGTTGTGGGGCTTATATGCATGATGGTGGCGGAATGACGATAGTGCTGAAAGTAGTAGTGATAATAATGCTAATGATGCAAAAATGCTAATGGTGGTTTAGTTATGGTACGATGATAAAAGTGATGATGGTATAAAGGTGGATTATTGTGAAAATGGTGGTGTTATGATCAAGGACAAATGTAAAATCAAACAGTTAAGAGGGATGATTTACTGCATCTTATATATGTAGAACATTTTTTTGAACATTTTCATTATATCATATATAATTTATATTTATCTATCAATTTATTGAAGAAGACATTAATACATAAAACTTATATAATTTTCATTTTCAACAAAAATATATTAGAAAACATAACTCAACAAGTCAAGTAGAATAAATATAATAAATTAACATAAATACTGATATTATATAATTTCTGTATAAATAGTTATTACAACGTTTAGTTTACTAAATCCCTATTAAAAAAATCATTACCCAAATGAAAGTACCAATTCAATGCTATAATTTATATTTTTCCAAAATACCTCATTCAAATTTATAAAGTTTGGTTATTTTATTGCACATTCTTAACATTTATAGTCCACTAAGAAGATCAAACACCACAACAAAACTTTGAATCAAGCTTCAATGTTATAAAATTGAACTTAACTATAAAGGTTTTTGTCTTTTTTTTTTTTAATGTGAAAATTGTCATGAGCACCGTAATGATCAACAATTTTATACAAGTTACAATTTATAATTTCCACAAAGATCACCCGAACCTAAGTTTATTCAATAATAAGTTGTCTATCATGATGACAAGGAAAAATAGATGGCCGTCCAAGAATTAACCAATTTTGGCTAGACCCTTCATTGAGGGTATGCCAAACAAAATCGTGGGATCCTTACATTCCCACATACTATACTATATGCGATCCCACAATCTTTTTTAGCACACCTTATGGAGGGTTTAGCAACCTCTCTCTCGATGATAAGAACGCATTCAACCACCCCATAACCCTTACTCAAATATTCCAAAAAAAATAAAAAATGAAAAAGCTTATAATAAGTAACCAATTTGAATAATATATTCTACAAAATCCAACATTATTCTATAAATACAAATTAGATCTCTCTTGAACACTGACATAACATTAAGAACCCACGTGATCATATTCAAACATTAATGAAACATCTTTTCAGAAAAAATATTAAAATTTTATCAAAAGTTATTACACTAATCAAATCTTGATTCTTATACTGAAAACAACTCCAAAATCATGGAATTAACCTTGAATCAACATGAACCATTATAAATCATCATTATCAATCTTACCCTAGAATTGAACTAATTAAATCTTAATTTATCAAAATCTCGTATCTAATGCATCAACTACATTCCTAATTGATCATTCATATAATCTAACATAGAGAACATCTTCATAAATACTCAATTCTCTAAACTTTGACAAAATATACAATTAGGTACCTAAAGCTCGATAGTACTTAAACTTTAAAATTAATAAATTTAGTTCCTAAAAAAACTTTTTATGCATACTAACAGTATCTCCATCAAGTTTTTTCAAGTACTAAATTGATCAATTTCAAAGTTTATATACTAAATTGATCAATTTTAAAGTTTAGATACTAAATTGATCAATTTCAAAGTTTAGATAATAAATTGATCATTTCAAAGTTTAGGTGTTTAATTGCATATTTTATCAAAGTTCAGGTACTATTTGTGATATTATCCCAAACATAATTAATCATATTAATACTATGATCACTTCAGCTATAACAAATGATCATTATATATCAAAGATTCATCTAGAAAACTATCAATTAAACCAAATGAACCTAATATCAACAAATCACAACCCCTTTATAATTAGCAATGCGACAAATACAAGCTTTCATACTCTAACCAATCGTCAATTCATCAAATTCTATATTACTTCACATTCCCTGATACATTTTCATTAAGGTATATCAAATTAACATTCTCATTATCAAAATCAAGTCTCCTACTTCACTTTATACCTACAACAACAACACCAACCATAACATCTCCATTCAATTTAAACTACAAACTCAAGTCCCTTACGATCTTTACTTATTTATACATCTACAAACTTAAATCTATTTACTGAGCTTAATGGTCAAAGATTCAACCTCACTTGAGTTTTAACACTACTAAACTTGAATTCATCTCAAATTTTGCTAGATCCACAAGTATCATAATTGATCCCACATGAGCATTACAAATTTAATTAAATCTACGTACAAATTAGGGTATATAAGAGGAGAAAATTAAAATGCTTATCCATCACTCCACCTATAGTTACATGTAGCCCTCCACAAGATAGATCATAACAAATAATTAATACACTTAATATTCAATGTTAATTAGAGTTCCTTGAGCTAGGTTCAAATATATGATCTCCTTACTTTCTAGAATTATTAGGGCTTTGTTGAGAATGAACTTATTAGCACCTAGTTAGCTAGTTTACTAAATTATTCTTACTTATCCAATAACTAGGATCACTTTAAGTAGATAGGGATTAACTCTCTCACCTCTTAAATATCCTTTAATTATAAAATGCGAAATATACCCTGACTATAATATTTTCTGTTTATTTCTTTTCTCAAGGGGAAAAAAAAGAAAAAAGAGGCAAAGAAAGAAAGAGAAATCGTTAAGTGAGATATTACATGCATTATCTGATTTGCACCAACCCTTTGGATTTAAGGTAGGTAGGAGCCACAATTCTATCTAACTATTAGAATGAAATTATTCCCTTTTCTCACCTTATAACTAACTATATCACATAGTTTAATAATAAATCATTACGATATAACGAAATCAGGGCCAAATCGTGGTCCTTTTTTCTTTCATGACATAAATTGCTATAATTATTATTCGATTTTCCTTTTTTTCCCTTTTCTTGGTTTCCCAGTACACTGTATTCTTACTCGATTACTCTATAATATGTTCCTCGACGGATGGATTTAACTTGATATGCGAATATTTGTTTAATTTTTTAATTGTATGCATTCCCTAATGGTTTTAAATTTTTCTTTGAATATTTCAAAAATCATGTCATCGCTTCCCCCACCCCACAAACCCCCTCCTCTAATCATGCGTGCCTTTTGTAATTTCTCTTTAATGCCAGACGTACCTTTCGAAATTCATTTCTAAATTTTTTTTTCCAACGTACTTATATTTACTTAGAAATTTCTATGCCCATTTTTGTTGGAGTAAGTGACGATCCAATTGTTAGAATATCCAGGTGAAAATTTTATCAGAATATTGTTTTTAATTCGATAGAAATAGTTGTCTATCCTATTTCTGTTTAATGAAAAGGACTAGGGGAAAAAAACCCTAAAAATTTTTAAACCTTCTTTTACCAGATAACGAAAGGAAAGAGAGAGATTGCCATTTTTTCATCTTCACTAAAAGGAAATGCAAAATAAGATTAATAATAAGATGGATCATGAATGATCAATTACCATATGCATTCTTAATCTTAAGAGAGAAAACCAATTCTCCAAATTACGGACCTCGTTTAAAAAAAAAAAAAATTCATCGATACTAATATGTCATATTAGAAAAACTTAATGGTAGATGATTATTACATAATGGTTGGTGTAAAAATTTTTCTTCTGTAAATACTAGACATTAAAAGTTGAAAGTGATACATGAGATAGAAAAATAATTTATGAAAAAAAATGAAAAAATTTCCTTGCCTGATACCATCTATCAATAATTATCAAAAATAGACAAGAAAAGAACAATCAGCGATTGTTGCTGCACTTCTTGAAGAGAAACCCATCAAACTTCTAACACCAGCGTTGTTGTTCCACCTCGATACGAGGAGCCGCTCCGCCAACCTCGCCACCACAAGAGTATAATCTTCAAGTAGCTCCGCCACAATCACCACCGTCATCATTGTGGCTATGTATGTATGTATGTATTTATTCTTATATTTGTTTGTGGAGAGCTGGTAGATTTTTTTGGTTTATGATGGAGTTATTGAAGGAAGGTAGTGTAGTGCTCTGAACTTTTCAGAAATGATGTCTTGCCTTTAAAGACCATGAAGGAGTAAATGTGTTGGGGGGGGGGGGGGGTAGATGAAGCCAAATTTTTAAGCCAAACTAGTGGGGATTGACTATGCTTTAATTTTTTGGATGTTTGTCATTAACTCAGGTGGTGGTTGTTGCTCATTATTAATTTATTTTAGTCCAGCTCGATTTGTGTATTACATAATGAAAATTCTTCTACACATTGGGTTAATTTCATATATATGTGTGTGTGAGTTTTCACATTTTCACTTTTAGATATTTGTATATCTAGAATTGGTGAAAAATTAATACTCTCAGGATAGATGGTCTCGTAAAACAATTAATCTAAAATAAAACATCATTACAATATTAAAGTAATTTATCGGTTGGTGGGGATTGGGGAAGCTAAATGCCTTATAAGACAAAGTGTCACACTATGAGAACCACATGGTGAATTTATTCAAAACAAATTGCTATACATTGGGAGAGCCAACTCTTGAACTTGTGAAGATTATCTGTAGAGTCTTTCCCACTAGCTAATGTGATTTTCGACATTTTTAGCAACAATGACAAGAACATTATTTTTACAAGTACGAGAGATTTAAATAGAGTATCACAGAAGCTCTAACAGTATCATACGTTTTTATTATAATAAACTCTTTAGTCAATGTACTAAGTAGAAATTAAGATCACTCATAGGACGAGTGATCTTGTAAGAAATAATAGTAATGAGAAATATTACGTTGAAGTGGATAATTCATTGAGGTGATGAGAAAGATCTTGTCTCAATATTCTTCAAGATTGTTGAACCACAATGTCTTTTAATGATGAATATGAATGACAATTATTATAGATATTAGTATAACAACATGTTCACTTGTATTAACTATTAATACACTCGAGTTATTAAGCATGGGAGCTTATTGAACAGAAATGACCAAACCTCTAGCCTAGTTTTATAAGCTTTTTCAATTCAATTGATCTAGAGCTTGGCAATATTTAGAATTGAATCAAAATCAAATAAATATCTTATTAAAACAAAGTACTTTGTTGATAACTTACTTATTATGCTATTAGTCTCTACTGCCCACATGACCTTGATTGCATTTTCAACTCAAAAAATCTTACATATATAAAATTAACCAATCAATCAATAGAACACATCATCACAATAGGACCTACATAGTGATGATATCGTGGACCATTGAAAAGAAAGACTTTAATCATAATTGCACTCATTATTAATATAGCCAATCCAAATACTTGGCTCGAACTTGATAGCATTCATAGTTTGTACCATGGTGCACCACAAATCACATGAGATGTGCTCACCTAACATGCTCGATGTTGTACAATGAGGGGACTTTGATTTTTGTCTAGGTCCCCCCCTCATGGCTCAAGCAAATGTCAAAAAGACAAAACCCAACATGTCATTCTTTTGATCACAAACTTCAATTTTTATATTAGTATGGGGAAGATGATGCGTCCCCTATCCAAAGTCACTAATTCTTCATTGACTTGTAACAAAATTTTTAGCAAGACTTTCATGTGATATTGAGGCAATTTATGAAAAAAAACAAGAATTTTTATTAAAAAGAACTAAATAAAAAGGTAGAGATCTAAGGTCACATTTGTATTGTCTGATTTTCATCTGTATTTTATTTAATATTAATGCTTGTTTTTCATCTATATCTATTTATTAAATATCAGTCTAAATTGAAACAATGGTGTGCTATCGATACTTCAACAAACCAAATCAAGCTTAAACTTTTTGTGATATTAATTTGAGTTTGTGATAAGAATGACCATTGTGAATTTCTTATAATGAGATGGTAACAATGATAGTGGCGGTACTGGTGGTTTTAAGGTGGATGATATAATGAGATGGCGATATCAATGATAATTAGGTGTTTCTATTAAAAGTACTCTTTTTATCTTATTTCAAGATTTTCACCAAATGAAAAAATAAAAGGTTTTTGTGTTTGTCTACTATTGGAGGGATTTTGTCCAATTATATACTTATTCTATCAACAGGTACATGAATTTTTATCCTATCTAGTACTCAGTAATAATTGCAAATCAAATGCTATCTATGTTGAATCATTGAACAATATTTTTACTAACCATACATAAATATTACAAGAACATATAAAATAATTACAAAGTATAATTTGTCATAGTTCGGAACCTAACATGGCTTCAAAACCATTTGGGTTTTTTGCCCTACATTCAATCAAATCATTTAAACATAAAGTTTCTCTATTTTGAATGGAGCTAATATATTTTCATTAATTGCATATTTAAATATGTGAATTAAGAGGGACAAGACAGATAGGGCTATATATATATATATATATATATATATATAAAGTCAATAATTAACTAAATAAATTATTTTTTTTAAAATACCATTACATGTAAACAGCAGCCCAAGTTTTAAAAGTAGTGACTCAATGTCTATGCTAAACAAGAGAAGAAAAAAGGTATAAAAAACTCCACTTGATGTGATTTCATGCACATTACAACGCTTAAATAGTAGTTGAAAAAACAATTCATTTGTTTGTAATCAACAACTTCAATATTATTGTCTATCCTTGAACTTCTTCATCCTACGTTTTTTTTATCCTTTGTTTTCCTTCCTCCTCTTGTTCCTTTTCTCTTTTGTTATATGTCTGAAACTGCTGAATAATGAAGAATCTATTGGCTGTTATGCTGGTAATTTGAAAAAGATGAGCATCAACTCAAGCACAAGTAGAGGAATTATTGGATTGAAGATGTGGTTGATAATGCATCTGGCTGGCCCGCATAATACTGTATCTAACGCCCTCTTTGAGTCCATCACTTCCTGGTCCCCCCCTAATCCATATATTATTGCACCAACCAAAAAGGAAGACCCTAAAATCGACCAAACTCCAATCAATCATCTTCAAATCGAGATATGGTCTACTTTGACATAATATTTATACCTTTTACGATTTAGTTTCACATGGTTGGTTTATTATCCATTTTAAAAGTGTAAATATACATCCAGTTAGAACTTGGCTTGCTAGCATTACTACCCCACAAAATTTTAATATTTTAACCATTATCCTCGTTTTTAACCTATTCCAAACCATAATAAGCCAACATGATAACTTATCATCAGATAATGGCAGGTGAAATTCTTATACTTTCAGCTTTAGTAATTTAATAATTTATTTTTAAATTTTAATAAATTAGTACCTACACTTTTTAAGTATGTATGACCAAATATCTATATTAAATAATATTTTACGAATGTTTATTTTAATAGCCATATGATGATAGACCAAATATATATATTTTCAAATTTTTAGCAATTTAATAATGCATTTGTAGATTTTTTAACAATTTTTAAGCAAATGTCTTCTATTATCTCATCATCAAATTAAATATCTATTAAATATTATTTAATGAAAATACTGAATAGCTTTAAAAGTACAAGTACCAATTCGTCAAAATTTAAAAATAAAATACTAATTTCAGCTTAAATACTAAATTACCAAAAGCTAAAAGTAGAGACATTTCACATGTAAAGTAAAACCATGGTAAGCTCTAATGGATGGTGTCTGAATGAAACAAATCCCATACTTTGAAAAATAAGCAAGAAACCGCCTTTCCTCAAAGAATTAGAACACCTGAGGCAATGGCTTGCTGGCCCTGCGAGCTTTCCTTTAATTGCATGCAAGAGAATGTGGATTTTAGCTTTCCAGTGACCGGGTTTATGAGACTGGTATAAAGGACCTGATCTACTACTATAGGTAAGCCATAATTAGCAGGAAGCCTCTAATGGAAGCTAATAAAAACTTCCTCTAGGACACAGGGTGCCTTCAGAAAGCATTTCAGTAAAGTCTAGGAACAATGTCAAGTAAGATGCATTCTTCTCATCAAACCCCCAGCTTGGCTCCAAGCTGAATAGACACTGCTTTCAAAAAGGCTATATGATCATCAATTCAACAGCATAATTTTTCCAACTGCTGATTGGTTACGCGAACCAGAAGAAAACATTCAGTCTTTATATTTATTTAAATATATCTACACAGAAACAGAACTTTGGTGCTCACTTACATAAATTTCTGCCAGAGCGGCAAACAACGCTGCCCCGACTGGGAGGGAATCCTCATCAATAAAGAAGGAGGGTGAATGTGGGGAGTGAACAGCTCCTACCTGCTCATTTCTAATTCCAATGTTTAGCATGACCCCAGGAATTTTTTCTTGATAGAAGGCAAAGTCTTCACCTGCCATAAGCTTCTTCCCGACCTTCACATTGTGGGGACCGAGCAGAAGCCTGCTAACTCTTTCAACATATGTTGTCAAGCTTTCATCATTTACGACTGATGGATATGGAGGATAGTCTTCGTCCTTCATGTCAATGTATGCATTGCATCTGTGCACTGCTGCCTGATTTTCAACAACCTACAGGAAGTTCTCATCAGATTGGCAAGAGCAATACAAATATAGAAAAGCAATTTAAGTCATTTAGCTGCTGCTTCTTGTCAAACATATGGAGGAAGATACTGTCTAAATAATGCAACAATGTTTTTGTCATTGTGGTAAAAGAAGCAGACACGAGATTTTTTATGCATACAAGTAACTTAAGATGATAAAACGTACATATACTGGCCAAGCTTGGGTACGGGATGAGAAAATATTTAATCATCAGCAGGGTTATCATATTAAAGGGACAGAGTCGAAAACATATTTTTGAAACTTGGGGTGTTTTATCAAATTTACACATTTAGTTTAAAATTGCTGAATGTCACATGCAATTGAACTTTCTGTAGTCAAATTTACACCCTTGCATCTCCTTGTTTATACTTGTACTCTTTGACCAATGAGCATTTTTATGTTATCTTTTAAAGATGAAGAAGTAAATTTAACAGGTAAAAGTTCAATCAGGTATGACATTTAACAACTTCAAAATTTGGATGTAAGACAGTTAGGCATGGCATTTAACAATTTCAAGTTTTATGCGTAAAAAATGAAGCAGCACGCGATGCTCAGGCATATTTTGACATTTTACAATTTTTGAAGAAAAGCAAGAAAGAACCATTTACAAATTTTTGGGATCTTTTTTATTGAATTTTTCTTTAGATGAACAAGGTTTTTGTGACTAAACCAATTCATAGGTTTATTATTCAAAAAGAAACCCAAAGCACGTAGTCAAGAAATAGGAAGCCAATAGAGTTGCTAGATTGATCTCTCACAGTGGTGAGAAAAATGAGTTTAGGATGGATACAATTGTCTTTAGATATATATATATTATATTATATATAGTCAACCAGCATACCTCCTTTAACCTTTGTCGCAGCTGATGTAACCCTTCCGTTGTTAGACTTCGCAAAGTTCCCCCAAATTCAACATATGTTGGTATCACATTTGAAGCAGTCCCACCTTTGATATAGGTTACAGAAAGCACCTTCAGCCAAAAAACACAAGAATGCATTATGTTCCTCAAGTGCAAGTCACGTAATGCAAGCCAATGAAAGCCAATATTCCTCACTGATGCAGAACAACCAGAGAAAATTTTGGCATCCCTTTTATGCCTTAAGGATGAAGTATTCAAGACTTAAAAGATTTTCTTTTATCTGAAAAAGATTGCGAATGCTAATACTAATTAACCTAAATTAAAGGTTTCACTTAACTCGAAGGTTTCCATTATTTCATTTAAGATACCTATGGAAATAATGTTATATGAAGCATCAGACATGATTTTAATAATTAACAAGTGAAATCATGATAATGCAAGTTGAAGCAAGAAGGCTCAAATGAAGAGAGATCCTATCACTAGCAATAGCATATGAAAGAATTGTGCCACATTTCTGTTAAGGTTAACCATAATTATCTGATCTAAAAGTTTAAGCTGATTTTTTACTAAGACCCATCAAGTAGACGACTTAATTTAAATGGGTTGTAATGAGTATGCAGGAATTAAAACTCAAGACCTCCTACTCTAATATCATATTAAGGTTAGTATCACAACCATCTAATCTGAAAATTTAAGCTTATGGATATGGGGTAAGCTACTATATTTATATTATAACAATCTCTAACAGTGTATTCAATGCCTAACAATAACAGATTGGAAAATGAAACAGAAAAGGACAGCATTTACATTGCCATCATTGAATCTTGGTTGGCAAAGATAAGATGAACTGATAAGATTTTGGTTGCTTGTGACATTCCTTTTTCAAGGCCTCTTCCAATATTAACTAAAGGACATAAAACTAAAGACCGAGTAAGTGGAAATGAATTAATTCCCTTCGCTAAGCAATGAAGCAAATGATTTCGACATGGTATATTGTAAAAACATCTGAGAAATCAAAAGCTCCAAGTAAAAGATGGAAAATACTTGGACTTTGGAGTTCGGTTTAAAAATTGGAACTCTATATCAATTCCTGGTTATAAAACTTCTATTTGGGCAACAAGGTGTATGTCCATTCAAATTAAAGAAAATACCTCCTTGCAGACTAGAATCATGAACAAATAAGTGAGACAGAAACAGGAAGCAAAAATTTCATTCTAAAGCCCAAACCTTTTCAATTTATGTACTGAAAAGTCACCATAGATAATAAATATCTGGCTGCAACAAGATTGGAAGGAGGGGAAAACATTTGCATTTCTTGACTTTGTGGTGAGATGTAGAGGTATACGAGCACATAATTTAACTTTATATGGCTATTAAAGTATGTAGAGGTGGAATGGGCTGTGGTCAGAGGTCAAACATTCTGCATGAGTCACAAAAGGTGGCATGTACCTGACTGTTGAGAGGATCCATTTCTCTTGAGACAAGCTGCTGCAGAGCAAGGATAGCAAATGAAGCAGCCACTATCGGATCCACAGCCCTGTGAGGTGCTGCAGCATGCCCACCTTTCCCTTCTATTTTAACTTCAAAGAAGCATACAGCAGCTAAATTTGGCCCCGGGAGAACTGATATGGCCCCTGTAGGTGTTGTAACATCAATATGCATTCCAAATATTGCCTCAGCATCACCGAGCGCTCCTTCTTTTATCATAACAGATGCACCAGCACCTCCCTCTTCAGCAGGCTGAAAGATAAGTCTCACAGTCCCCTAAAAATTGTAGTGGATAAGCAACAGAGAAGAGCAAGTTCCCATTATGGTACAGAGGAAGCAAAGCACAATCGTATCACCACATAAATGCCTTTATGTACTACACATGCATTCAAACACAAACGCACACAAAAAGGGGGATGGAAAAAGAGAAAAGGAGAGAGAGAGGAAGAGAGGAAGATGTTCCAGAATCCACAATTGACAGATGGCAGCTTTTCCAGCAAAAATTATTCAATGGCCCTGCAATGACAGATCTCAACAAAGATAATGACCAACTATGCTCTCCGTTAAGGTAAATCCCTTCAAGCCAACAAGCCTGCAATTGATGGGAATAATTTTGACGACAATCACTCCCCAAACAGTTTTCGTGTTGGTTTTAAAGAATTTAAATTTTTTTTTTTTTATATACAGCCTTCAATGGGGTTTGATTACTCTCACATTGACAGCCCGTTCAGGAAAACGAAATAGCTATTCATTCCCTCCCATTTTATGTAAATAATAAATAGCAATTCATGTCCTCACACACATGAATTGCTATTAAATAGTTTATTCTAGTCTTTATCATAAATAGCCTTATCGTAAAGATATCACATATACAAATATCATTACTCTATAATAAAAATAATTAGTACTATATATATTTTACTTTTATTCCAATAATTACTTCTTTTTTCTTTTATATCAAATGAACATTGTAATAATCATTATATTTCTATAATATTCTTACTGAATTAAAATTCAATACCCTTTTTATTCTTTACAGCGAAGTGAACGAGACGTGAATTTAAAAAAAAAAGGAAAAAGGAACTGCCATGCAGTTATTTGCTTTTAGTGCTGCTTCCAAATTGCTCATTTCTAGACAGCACTTATTTCCTATTTGACATGGTTCCTTCAAATTGTAATTTGTTGTGAGAAAAATTTTCTCAGAAGATGCAGGCTATCATCATAACATACAGACCAAGCCAAGAAAGATGTCTGCATATTCATGTGACAACAGATATGACAACAAAGTCACTCAATCTGTAAATTTACCATCTCATACAAACATAAAAAGGGATTTGATCATCCAAGATCTGACATGACCCTTTTCTTTTTTTCTTCCAATGACCATTTTCACTCACATTAGTTAGTTTAGCAGATTATCAGGCAGAAGATGCTGCCAAGAGTGCCTCATCATCTTGCCCTGCCAGAAATCTAGGAAGTCCAAGTATCAACTACAACTATTGGTGCAGCAGTAACCACTCAATTCAAAGGAAGATATGTCAATATTTCATTTATAAAAACACAAAAGTTCCTAAATAACGCGATCAGATTGCATTCACAATGATGTTGATGTAAAGATTTTTGTCTCCTCCTTAGTTCTTTCTATATTCTGAAAATATTTGAGTTGTGACAGAGAATTAAGTTGGCAAGATTTGAATATTAGTCAATCTCCCAAACCTTGTGGTTTAGTTATCTAAATCTTCTAAACTTGCATTATATGCCATCTTATTCTACGCTAGGCAGTAGCCACAGTATAAGTAGTAGATGTACCAAGATAAGGCTAACACGAAAAGTACTATCTAATAAATGAATTTCTACTCCTCCTGACATCATCACATTGTAGGTTTTCCAATTCAGTTATGTCACCTACCAAAACTTCATAATAGGAGAAAGAACTCAGAATTTTAGTTTTAAGGATATGCCATTGCTGGCTGATGACAAGATTACTCCACCTCACCTATGGTGAACAAATTGATAATGAAATTTAATGAAAGTTGTATTAGCCCATCCCGATACCTATTGGCTTGTGTTTGAAAGATCATTCATAGATGCTTGGACGAAGATCTTCTCGTTTGAAACTTTTAGGCTTTACAAGAATGAGAAAGCCACAATAAAACCATTCCAAGTGTAGCATTCCGAGGCATAAATTGGCACTCATTCACATACTCCAAAGAAAAACCATCACAAATCCAACGAATGTCCAAAAAGAAAAACCCATCCAACACACCACTGTTAAAGTGAGTCATCAATCGTTATGTCAAACTTAAAAAGTGCAACTAATACAAACCTTAAGCTTGTCTTTTCGCTGATTAAGCAACTTGGCAGCACCAAGAAGCATTGTCGTGTGAGCATCATGCCCGCAAGCATGCATCTTCCCATCAACTTTGCTCTTATGCTCCCACTCTACAAGTTCCTAATCGCCACACAACATGCAGAACAAAAAGAAAGTGAATAAATAAATAATATAATCAATTAGGTAATATCCCAATCTACTGAGTAGTATAACTTGTGACTATTCGATTTAGTCCTATTTTAGAATATGTAATCAAATCCTAAAATGTGAATTAATCCATTTCGCTGACAAACTGCCACTATAATTTTCTATCATGATCAATTACAGCACCCTCCTGAAAGAAGTACAATTTATTTAACTATTATAAAACTTTGATTACAACAAATCATCGGAAAGTGTTCAGAAATGGGGTTCCTGTAAAAAAAATTTATAAAAAATAAATTATAGAAAAAAAATTACCAAATTACAAATTGCAACCTCTATATCGTAATTTTATAAAAAAGATATAAAAATTTCTATATGCATGCAGCTTAGGATAAGAGATATAGTAGCAGTACTAAGATAAATTTAATTTACAAAAATAGCTATACCGCATGTATCTCATGTTAAAGATGAGATATAAGTGTAAATATATATAGCACGATGATCAATGTTAATCATCCGATACACATTGCATAATTATAAGTATACCATGCAGGAAAAAAAAAAAAAAGAAAAAACCACCTATATCACGCTACATTGCACAGTGTCAAAAATTATATAATTATTTTTATCCAAGATATATTTATATTTATGTAATTTTTTTTATAATAATGATTAACCATTGTTCAAAATGGTTCCATGAAACAAACAAACCCTTAAATGCAACCATAAAAAAAATTCCTATACAAACTATCCACACATTAACAGGATTAATTTTTTATAAACAAGGTCCAATAAAAAACAATAAAGTTTCATACTTGCATAGGAAGAGCATCCATATCAGCACGAAGAGCGACAAAAGGAGGAGACCCAGAACCGATTTGAGCAACAAGACCGGTTTTTGCAAGCGGGTGTGTGTAGTAAACACCAAGTTTGTCGAGTTCTGATCGAATGAGAGCACTGGTGTTGTGTTCTTGGAATCTGAGCTCTGGGTTTTCATGGATTCGTCTTCTGATTGATGTTAACCAGTGTTTGGCATCATGGGCTAAGTTTAGGATTTCACTTCCATAGGTATGATCGAAAGTGGAGTGAGTTTTGTATATGAAATTGAATAAGAAGAAAAGGAGTAGGATATGAATGTGATGAGAAGCCAGAGGAGTTTTTTTTTTTTTTTTTTTTTTTTTTCAGATTGTTGTGTCGGAAAGAACAGACCAAGTTAAGAAACATGAAAGCACAAGGATCATGTTCTGGAATTGGACTGGGGTGGAGGTAGGTGGGCGGTGTTTCTTAGCGGGATATTTATTAAATATCTTAAGTGGTAAAATCTAAATTGTAAAACTTTCTAGTTTCCACTTGGCAGTCAGCTGCTGCCTTGCTTGACACTTTCACTTGATGGATTGCCCGTTTTTTATCTGTATTTGTATCTTTTTTAAAATGATATGTGTAAATATATCTGATTTATATCTAAATTTTATCTATATTTATTCTATTTGATCTTTTGATGAGAACTGTCAACTTTTTTATTTATATCTATTTCTTGATAAATAATTTGTTAAAAAAGTTTGAAAAAGTGTCTCTATCTGCCAAAAAAAGCCAAAACAAACAGACCCTAGGTTTACACGAGTCAAGGGATGAGGAAAATAAAAGAATTTTCTCAAAAAAAAAATTTTCTCAAATGCCTGTAAATAAAAAATAATCTGAAAAATAAATGCATTGAACCCATTTTTTAAAAAAATAATATTATAATGATTCATCTTAACCACATCTTTTCAAGAAACTTGATTAATATATTACAACCTTCAACTTATTTATTTATCAAATTATTTTAATCCTAGTGATAATTATGTGATTTTTTTAAATGTCATTATTTTTTTCCTTATCCCAAGATTATAAATTTAAAGAAAAGGAATAAAAAATGTAAAAGCTATTAAAATATTATTGATAGAATTAAAATATCGTTACTCTTTAAGTTTTATAAAAATATTGTGGTCTCTTTTTCATTTTAACTAAATTCTCATTTTATAATAATATAATTCCATCAAAATAGTAATTCTACAAATTATATGGATACTTTTTAAGTTAATAATTTTTTTTCCTGTTGGCCACTAAGGTCATCACAATACGCCACATGGACTATTACAATGCGCTAACACGGTAAATCGAACTATGTACCATAAGGATGAGTATCTAGATCAGATATCATTAGGTTATAAAACCATTGTTACTAATAACTTTTTATTAAAACTTAATTTATAGGCTTTTAAGTGCAATTACCTAACACTACATTATCTTAAGTCTCATTAATATCATTTAAAAAAACCCTATAATCCTATCTTTTGTTAATGGACCGGTAGCTAAAGTAATTATTGTACACAACCGTTACTGTAGAAGTCAATAACATTTATCGTCAATAATTTAAGTCTCAATTAGTAATTTATGATGTCATTGTATTTACCACTAATCACATGTTTCAATTCCCATCAAAATAAATCTTGATTATCTCTCAATTCTATGTAATGTTTCTTCTTCTTTTTCAAAAGATAGTATGCTATGGATTCTCTATCTCCGTGTATATATAATATAGATGTAATTTTTTAATATGGATAATCATACTCCAAGCATATAGCAATCTATTAGTGGTATATATTGGTTGTTTTCTTTTTTTGAGTGGATCTTTTTAGAATTAATCCTTTTTTATAATTATAATTTGTATAAAGAAATACTAGTTGCTAGAAAGAATGATAACATTAGTATGATGGATCGCAATCTTTGTAAAATTCCAATATGAAATAACACAATCCTTACAATCTAATTTTGTTTGGAAAAAAAAAAAAAAACACTAATTTTATATTTTATAATTTAAGGGTTAAAGGGTTATAATTATAATAGAAGTCATAATATATTATAAAAGTATGTAAAAGATAATGGATAATTTCAACTTTTTCCTTATTTGAATTCCAAATCATTGATAATAATTTATATTAACTAGAAATAATTGCATTATTAATGAAAAGTGTAACAATTTCATAAATGGTTTAATATTTGAATTATTGATGGAAAACAATATTAATGAAAATTGAATATATTATTAATGGCATGTTACAAAACTTTAAATGCAATTATACAAATATACTACTTTCTCTCAGTTATATGTGGATATGTCCATTTTTTACGTCTTATATGTATATATATATATATATATATTGATAGGCGCTTTTTATTTATGATTTTTAATTCAACTTTAAGTTAATCAATGAAAGTGTTATTCCTAATCTAAAATTAGCCATTACAAATAAAGTTGGCATAATCATCTTTCTATTTGTAGGTTGAAGTAAACA
Source organism: Combretum micranthum (assembly GCA_024138025.1). Taxonomy (NCBI): domain Eukaryota; kingdom Viridiplantae; phylum Streptophyta; class Magnoliopsida; order Myrtales; family Combretaceae; genus Combretum; species Combretum micranthum. The sequence continues at coordinate 278,905 of JAMXBD010000049.1, forward strand.
CTAATGCATAAATGTCATACCTCGGAGGGTACTCTGGTTGTAATAACCCACTACAAATGCTCATACCAGTCATAATAGCATTTACGAAGCGTCTTAATAACAATGGTTAAGAATTAAACTAAACACTTTTAACAAAAGCAAGGCTTTACCAATGTTATCTTCTCATTACATCAATTGTCTTTCTTAACTGAAATTACTTAATAACAAAAGATATAGTATGTCCAAAAAGACTTAAACATTAGAATGTAGCATAAGTAGTTCCTCTATCTAGCCTTTCTTGAAAAAATCTCCCCAAGAATCTCAAAATCGGTTGGTTTACTAGAGTGGTGTGCCTAACCAGGTTATCTACCTATCTCGGGGTACTTGCATGAGTCACACTATAGAGGATGAGGAAAACTATGGCTTCGTGAGATGGGAGTGCAATATCCTCACTGCTAATCAACAAGCAAGCAAACAAGTTAATAAACCTATGCTATGTATGTACAATTATATACAATGCATATATCGCATCCGATCTTTTGGTAACTGGCGTGAGGTCCAGGATTTAACCCCTCATTGACCTAGGGTTTGGAGAATACTTTGTCCCGTCAGCATCCAGGTCATCCAAACTTAAATTCACTTATCACAAGTCTTACGACGGCCTTAAGTGCTCAAGCCCAGGTGGCTTACGATTAAACCCAAGATGATAGTTTGACATAGTTTCATAAACCACGACTTCCTTGTATCATTTAGTTTGTTTTACAAAATCAGAACTTGACTTAACTTAATTTTTCGTCACGGAGGCCTTAAGTGCTCAATCCAGAGGCAGCTCAACTTAAATAAAGTAGATGTATCCATAACTTAAATTTTCCTGTCATTCCATCATTGGACAGTGACGACATATAAACTGCATGTCCTTATTTTAATTGTAACCCAATAATCATTAATAAATTTAGTGTGATCAACCATTTTGCATTCCACTCCAGACAAGTAAGATATTGGTAAAAAAAACAAAAAGAAAAATTAACATAAGAACCAATTCAATCACTTCATGCACCAATATTAGTGTCTTATCGCACTTCAAGTCCTTTACACATATTTCTCAGACTTAGACCAATATTCTTAGTTTTAAAGATTAATTCCATGTCTTAAAGTACTTAATTAAGTTAATAAAATGAGTTAAGTGGATAATCAAAGTAATAGTAAGAATTCCTCAAGAATGGGAAATTTATAGCATACATAACAAACTACACAACTTGTATAGATGGCTATTTAATAGTAGAAGTGGCTTACATGACTTACATGGCTTTGAGATATTAGAAACGTACTCCAAAGGCTCTACACAGCCATTTACGCATGGCTATGCTCAGGGTGGGGTAAACTAGGTTTGGCATCCATTTTCTTTTATTTCATTCATTTTTACACATACATGACCAATGTATACAAGCCATGCAAAAGGTCATGTAAGACCTTATTTATGCCAAAAAAAATACACGTTACTAAGAATTACACATGCACGACCTTCGTACACGGGCCGTGCACAAGGGTTGTGTAGGATACATTTCATGACTAAAATGCCTCGAAAAATCAAGAGATAATATACGGCCATTGTACATGATCGTGTAAGATGGCTGTGTAGAATGACTTTCACTTCAAACTTATTGTAGACGCTCCGATTTCTATTTTCAAGACTTGTAACACCTTTATGATTGTTTTTAACTTGCAAATTACCACCAACACAACATGAAACAGTAATGCAACAGTAGTATAACACAATCAAATAATAAATCATTAGAAATCTCACTTACCGTGGCGACATCGTTAATTATCGAAGAAATCTGCAGGTTGGCATGAGAAGTCAAAGTTTTCACATATGCAATACAATAAAATACTCTTTTAAGCTTAAGGAATACAATGTAGTAAATAAAAACTAAGAATTTACGTATAAAACATAAGAATATTGAATTCACTTCTTCGTTGAAAACTTAACACTTAGATTCATCCTAAATTTGGAGGCTAAAGAAAGCTTATCAAGTGTGCTCTTGTTTTGAAGAACATGGAACCAAGATCGCATTGTCTCTTGTAGATTTGGAAATGGAGGTGTATTTTGTGAGTTAAAAATTTTTAAAGTTTTGGAGTTTCGTCAATTTCTGCATTCGTGATTTGTGATTTCTAGAGGAAGAAGAAAGAACTAAAAGGGGAAAAACAAAAAGAAAGGAAAGGGAAAAGGAAGCGATCGATCACGTACCAAAGAGTGAGTGTATATGTACGCACGTGAGTTGAGGCTGTGAACAAAACTTATTGGAAAATTTTCCATTACGAGTCTAATTTCTATGCAAGATGGTATCTTATCACAACTATATATCCCATGGTGTTTGGAGGTGAAGACTTATGTGCCTACTAATTTAGATGTCTTGAACACAACCATATACATGGAATTTCAAATTGAAGTTCATAAAATTTAGATTTTATTGTATGCTAGGGTTTAATATAAATTTAAGGTTTTTGGTTCCAAAAATTATGGTTTAAGCATCTGATTATAAGAGTTTTGAGTATTGTTTAGGTTCGATCACTACTTAAGTTGCCAATACTTGCTAAATTCTATCTTCTAAGTAAGGTAAAATTACTAAGCTTCACACCCTCCCACCTTTAGAAAAAGTTTTGTCCTCGAAACTTTTAGTATATACCTGGGTCCATAATAGATAAGGAAACTCTCCTTCATTTCACTTTCTATTTCCCAAATAGCCTCTTTATCTGAATGTTGGTTCCATCTTACTTGGACATAATTAATACTCATGTTCCAAATTTCATTTGTCTTGGTGTCCAAGATCTCTATTGGCATTCTTTATACGTCAAGTTGGGTTGTAATTCAATTGGATCTACTTCCAATACTTTATTTGGGTTCGGGATGCATTTCCTTAGCATTGATATATGGAATACATTGTGAATTCCAAACAACGCATGGGAGAGCAACTTTGTATGCCATATCTCGACTTTTTTCCATAGTTTCATACGGTTCTATGTATCGTAAGCTTATTTTTCCTTTCATCCCAATCTTCGGTGACCTTTCATGGGAGTTACTTTGAAATACACGTGATCTCTTGGTGAGAATTCCATCTCTCTTCTTTCAAATCTGCCTAACTCTTATGCCGATCTTGTGCTTATTTCATCCTTTGTTCGATTACTTGTATTTTTTCGAAGGTTTCTTGGAGTAATTATGGCTTAATCAAAGCTTTTTCTCCATCATCCCAATATAAAAAGAGACTACACTTCCATCTATAAATTGCGTCATATGGTGCCGTCTTAATTGAAGAATGGTAATTGTTGTTATATGCAAATTCTACTAAGGGTGAGTGTTGATCCTAACTAGCTTTAAAATCAAGGGTGCATGCCTTGAACATATCCCCAAGAGTCTGTATCGTTCTCTTTGATTGCCCATTGGTCTGAGGATGATAGGTTATATTGAATTGTAACTTAATTCACATTGCCTTTTGTAAACTCCTCCAGAATTTCGATGCAAATCGAGGGTCTCTATCTAATACAATACTTACCGGCACTCCATGCAGCCTTACTATCTCTTTTATATATATGCCGCTAGTTTGTCCAAGGGATATGTGATCTTAATTGGTAAGAAATGTGCGGATTTCATGAGGTGATCTACGATTACCCATATAGCATCATTTCCTCCCTTACCTTAGGTAAGGCGGTTACAAAGTCTATGGTAACCCTTTCCCATTTTCAATCTGGAATAGGTAATGGATGTAGCAGTCCACCTAGTCTCTGATGTTCTACCTTTACTTACTGGCAGATGGAACACTAAGCGGCATACCAAGCAATTTCTTTTTTTTTTTTTTATACCTTTCCACCAGAATTTTTGTGTAAGATCTTGATACATCTTAGTTCCACCAAGATGTAACATATATCCTAAATTATGTGCTTCATTCATGATTTCATCTGTTAGATTTTGATTGCTGGCACACATTTTCTAGTTTTTATCTTTATAACTCCTTTCGAATTAATCATGTAATCTGAATAAGCTCCTTGTTGAATCTTTCCCTTACTTCTTTAATATTGGGGTCATTTTTTTGTATTTCCTTGATTTGATCTAGTAAGGTAGGCACCATTAGGGTTGATAATTATATGTCCTTATCATACTAAGCGAATTCAATCCTCGTTTTCTCAAATTCCCATGTTAACTCCTGCTAATTAGTTAGCATAGCGGCGACTTGGCTATAATTCTTCCAACTCAAAGCATCAGCTACTGCGTTTACCCTTCCTAAATAGTAATTTGTATTCAGATCATAATCCTTAATCAATTCAGCTATCTCCTTTACCTCATGTTCAACTCCTTCTAGGTGAATAAGTACTTTAAACTCTTATGATCCATATAAATCTCACATTTTTCCCATACAAGTAATGTCGTCATATCTTCAAAGCAAATACTACAGCTGCTAATTTCAAATCATGAGTTAAATAATTATGTTCGTGAGTTTTGAGTTGTCTTGATGCATAAGTTATCACTTTATTATCTTGCATCAGCACACATCCTAAGTCATTCTTGGATGCATCATTATATACACTAAACGACCTTTCATTGTTTAGGAGCATCAGCATGGGGGTTGAAGTTAACCTTTGTTTCAATTCTGCGAACCTTCTCTTGCATGTCTCATCCCATTCGAACTTCACATTTTTCTGAGTTAATCCGGTGGGAGGTGTAGCAATCTTTGAGAAATCTTTAACAAATCTCCTATAGTATCCAGCCAGACTAAGAAAACTCCGAATGTCCGTTACATTAGTAGGTTGCTTCCAATCAATAACTACTTTCACCTTTTCTGGAGCTTTGATATGCCCCAAAACATTACTTTCCCCATCTAAAATTCACATTTTGATAATTTTGCATAGAGCTGCCTCTCTTTCAGTATTTCTAACACTATTATGAGATGCTTCACATGTTCATCCTCATCCTTTGAATATATCAAGATATCATCAATAAAAACACTACGACAAATTTATCCAAAACTGGATGAAAAATTTCGTTCATTAAATCCATAAATGTGACGGAGGCATTTGTTAATCAAAATGGCATCATTAGAAACTCATAATGCCCATATCTTATTCTAAAAGACATCTTTGGAATATCTTTTGATTTGATTCTCAACTAGTGATAACCTGAACGCAGATTTATTCTTGAAAATACCCTTGCTCCTTTTAATTAGTCAAAGAGATCATCAATTCTTAGCAATGGATATTTACTCTTATTGGTCACTTTATTTAGTTCCTAATAGTCTATACATAATTGCATGGATTGATCGTTCTTTTTTACTAACAAAACTGGAGCTCCACAAAGCCAAACATTGGGCCTGTAAATCCTTTGTCTAGTACCTCCTACAATTCTACCTTCAATTCCTTAAGTTCAATAGGCGCCATATGATATGGGCCCTTTGAGATTGGTTAAGTTATGGGGACTAAATTAATAGTAAAGTCGATTTCCTAGCTTGGTGGAAGACTTGGTAATTCATTGGAAAACTCTTCTAGGTATTCTTTGACAACAAGTATATGTTCCAATTACAAGGGTTTCTCATTTGCATCAGTAGCACATAACCACATAACATCACATTCCTCTTCCCTTTTGGTGACTTCCATAGCTTTTAGTTGCTCATCCTGCAATTCAGCCACTTGTGCTACTAATACCACTTCATTACCAAGTCTCACAAATTTTACTTCCTTTCTTTAACATTTCGCACGGACACCATGATGAGATAGCCAATCCATTCCCAGAATTATGTCATACCCACTCATAGCCATTACTATAAGATTTGCCGATAATATAATACCCTTAATTCAAATAGGACATTCTTTTACTATTGTTTTTGCAAATGCCCGAACTCACATAGGAGTACTAATGTTTAATGGAATAGGTGATTCATAAGTGTTGACTCTTTCTTGTTGTACCACGTTCCAGCTAACAAATGAATGTGTGGCTCCTGTGTTAAATAAAGCATGCATGGGTCAGGTGGCAATCATGATAATTCTTGCAAAAGTTGTTATTATGATCAGCCAATGGGTCATTTGTTGATCATATAACATTTTATAAACAATCTATGTCCAGTTGTCCACGGATGGAAGAGAAGAATACATTACTTACCTGCCATTATTTTCCCATCCAATTCATGTTTTGCATTTGCCAAATAGGCTTCCTCATATTCGCCACCTTCAATTTCCTCTTTTGGCTTTGGGTTGTGGCTTTGAACAGAGTACATCCTAGTATTTATAGCAGTTTGATTCAGTCCAGTCCTTTGTTTTCCTTTTATTGCATTGGTATTTATGGAGGTGTCCCCAACTGCTTGACGTCTTTGGGGTAAGAAGGTGCAAAGTGTCCAGGTTGGCCACAATTAAAGCAAATTGGTTCCTTCTCCTTCAAACAGTTCTATATCCTATAATCTATTGCTCTGCATCTTCCTTAATTGGTGACAATCCCTAGGATAATGATTGCCTTTACATTTCGCACAACTCGCCTTTACTAGTTGGTTATAAGTCACTTTGATAGGTTAGTTATGAGAAGTAGCATAGTTAGTTTTGCTTACCATTGGTTTGTTGTTCCATATCTTGATCTTATTTCTATTATCATACCTTGGACCATAGGCTAGGCGTTTCGATGGTAGAGGATTCCAAGATCCAAAACTCCACTTTGGTGTTATCTCCTTAACTTGGTTTTAAGCTTGCTCAATAGCTCTAGCCTTGTTAACCACATCTGTAAAGGTTCGCAACTCAAATTCTAACAATCGTCCCCTTGTTTTAGGCTCTAGCCCATTAATAAATAGTTGGGTCTTTAGATCCTCACTATCTCAATATGAATCGGGCTTATTGCTACAATTTCATGAATTCATTCTCATATTGATCTACACTCTTGTTTCCCTTCTAGAACAAATCAACACCTAATCTCACCCTTACACTTTTTGGGAAAAATTTCTTAAGAAATTCTCTTTTGAAGATAGCCTAAGTAATAGGTTGGGGCAATACCCTTTCACATGCATCCCACCAAGTACATGTGCAAAACTTTAGCATATATGTCCCAAAAAGTGCCGTCCCTTCTTCCAATACTCCAAATGCCATGAAGGATTTTTAAATCTGATTCAACCAATCTTCTGCATTATTTGGCATTCTAACTACTCCTTCAAAATACTTGCTAGCTTTCATAAAATCCAGGAAAAGATTTCTCTATATTCTCAGGTTGGGTTGCTAGCACTAGCAATGCAACCGGAGCGACTTTGCGATGGGTCACATAAGACCTAAACTCGACCCGATTCCCTATGAGGTAGCCCAAAGTTAACCTGTGACCCTATAGGTTTTTTTTTTTTTTTAACCGTACCCAAACTTATCTCTATAGGGTTTTGACCTTGACCCACCCCGCCCACCCTACCCCCGCCTCACTGACTCTCTTTCATTTCTTTTTTTTTTCCCTCTTTTCCTTTTCTAATCATAATAAATTACAAATTTTTAATGAAGTATAGTCACATGTGTTTAACAACATGAAATATTAGTGAAATATTATTGGTTTGAAAGATAGCAAAGGCATGCACATGTAATTATAATTATCTTTTTCTATTATCAAAATGGGAAAACGATCTTTACATATCCTCCAACAACATGAAGAATAGAAGATGCTAGTTCATTCACAAACAGCAGATCCATTATTATTCATGTTCGTACTAGGTATTCAAGATGGCAACACTCTTTAATGCACCACAAAGAAACACGATTATATATTGTGATGTGACAACAATAACACATAACTCAAAACAAGATCAAAATAATATTATCGTGATGAATTCCAACAAAAAAAAATGAGAAAATGTATTTAACATCGGATGTTACTCGGAAACTGGATTACATGGTAACATTGGATGTTACTTGAAAGCGTTATTGTGATGAATTCCAACCCAAAAAATTGAGAAAATGTATTTAACGACATGAATTCCCGCAAAAAAGGGGAAAAAAAAAAACCCAAAGTTGTAATTCAAAAACAGATATTTTGTGAAAACAGCAAGAAGACCCAAAATAATATTAAACATGCCTGTCTCAAAAGAAGTCGTCAATAACAAAAATACCCTATAAGAAGTCACATTCATAGGAAGTCATCCCACAATTCTCGATGTTATCCTCATTTCTTATTTAATGTATGTTATTTCTGCTAAACATATAAGTTATGGCCTAGAATTTTCCCCTTACTGTCAAGTCATACTTCAACTTCTATAAGATATCATACACTTGAATACTGCCCATTTGAGCCATCAGAAACCAAAGCGACCCCAAAAAAAAAAAAGCCTCAACATCCAAATATTTCACCACTTCTCCTTTTTATGTCTTTTTGTTTCCTCTTTGATACTTGTCAAGCCGATGAACCCAATCTTTTCAATGATCCACCTTTCAATACCTGTATGGGGAGTAATAGCTATGTAGGCAGTAATGTATTCTAGGGAAACCTTCAAAACCTCTTTTCTTATCTAGAGTCAAATGCTTCCATAACTAAATTCAATAGCACATCATATGGAAATGAAATAGATATAGTTTATGGTCAATGCATGTGTCAGAATAACATCGAAGCCTGTGTTTACTCGAATAGGGATATTTACTTGGAGCTAGCTGCTAGTCACTCGGTGAGGAGGGGGCTAGGGTTCTCGCGCACTCTTGGTCTTGTGAAGCAAGTTTAGATCGATGGAGAGGAGTTGTATCTGGTCACTGGTAGTGGTAGACGTGGACATGGCAGCGAATGGCAAGCGACGACTGACGGTGACGGAGCGAGTGTGGTCCTGTGGGCTGTGATGGCTGCTTTGGTCATGATGACGGAGTGAAAATCGGATTTGTGAGTTGGGACGAACTGACGGTGGATCAGTGGAGCAGATAAGCTAAATAGGGTTTTTTTTCCATTAAAAAATTGTAGCTTTCTTTTATTATTTTATATTAAATTATATATTATTTGATGGCAAGTTTTCCATCAGGTCTTTATTGTAACTCGAATCTGCCCTCAAACCCCATAGGGTCAGCGTGTTATTTCCCAAGGCCAGCATGTGATCTTATAGGGTTTTCAATAGGTCGGATGTGATGAATACCCTATAATGACCCACCCAACTGCATCCCTAGTTAGTGTTGCAGGTTGTAACACTGGTGTGAAGGAAAGCATTGCTGCATGTGGGGGTATTTTGAGGTTGTTAGGGCGGAGGCTAACCTCCGATAAAGAAATCCTGAATTAGCATAATCTGCTACTGAGTCAGCATCTGGATAGCCTCCTTCATCATAACTATCATATTCTCTTATGAGCTACCCTTGGCTCAATAGTTTGGCGTTTCCTGTCCCCTTTCAGCATATGCAATTTTCCTATTTTCAAATCCAACCTTAGTCTCATCTCATTTAAATAAAATAAAAACAAAGTATGACCATAACATTTATAAATATGGTCATCATAAAATCATTGCATTCAAAAGTCTTCAAAACGATATGCATGATTTAGTTGTATTACTGTATGGTTTCTCAATCCCTTTTGTGGCTAGCAGTACTGATGATATCTATACAACAAAATTTCATCTAAGCTTAATGAGTTTATAGTTGTTACAAAAGATTTCAATTCTCTCTCATATCATTCTTATATATCTTAATCTTCCTCCTCTTCCTCTTCTTCCTCCTCTGACTCTACATTTGTTGCCTTTAGCTCTTCTGATGTAGACTCGTTCAGAAGGGCATCCTCTGAATCAGAAATTTCATCAGGCACGAGATCCTCCTCAGGATCTTCATTCTCACTTAAGGCCTCTTCTAAATCTTCCAACTCAATTTATACTTCAGGCTCTAGAAATTGAGGGTCTTGAGCATCCAATTCAATCTTAGCTTATACTACCAAGTTTGTTGGATCTGGTTCGAGTGGTGTCTCAGGTACCCAGTCACAGTGTGGTCTCCATTCATATGCTGTCATGCCCCTACGAGTACCCTAAACGTGACAACCCGCCGTACACAATATTAAAACTTAAGAATTATTGCCCTAGTCACTCAAAAGCTTCCATATCGATACAAGGCATACATTCACATCAAAGGAGACCGGTGAAGTAATGCATTTTAAGATATTGGCAGTGGAACATGCAAAATAATACTTAATATATTTTATTGAAATAAAAAGTCTTAACACTTCTAAGGGACATTCCCCTAATAATTTTCATAACAACATGGTCTCACTAAATAAATAACTAAGCTAGAAGATTTTAAAAGAAATCTACTGTAAGACTTCAAAACAGAGTTCCTCCAAAAGCTTCCTAAAATATAGATTCCATCCGGATGATCAAGATGGTCTCGGGTGCAAAATAACGGTCCTACAATATCAAAAGTCTATAGGGATATAAGCATAACTAGCTTAGTGAGATATTCCTTACGCGAAAGTACTCATAACAGGCAATCAACCAAGTTTATTAATCAAGCATATGAAATGCAATAACTATATGATCAAACATTACATACAACTATCCGGTTTCGTATGTGTGATGGATTTACCCCTCCATTGGTGGTTAGAAAATGATTTGAACTGGGCCCCAAACGACCTCTTTAAAAGTTTGCATGCGTCTTGAGGTCCCAATGAACCGTACTACTAGTCTCCGGACTTTCCTTACCCAAAGTGATCGATCCGGCTCGGTTACAACTTGAGGTTATATTCCCCGAACGTCCTAACCCTCAAGATGTAGCTAAGCAGCTTACCTTTCCGGTCCCACGCTGAGGAGTAGTAGCAAAATTTCGAAATGATATTCTAAGTGATATGCATGAGCAATTTATTATATGGGAATTATAATATGACATTAAATAATTTAAAGCGATCAAGCAATAATTACACATATGGCAATACATACACAGAAACAATTATATCAATCACGGATCGGGTTCCGATATCCTTATTGCTCATTGATCGCACATAACAATTCACATACATAATTTCCAAGATATCCCATATGCATATCGATTTTATCTTTTCCTAACATCTAGTACTCTATTCTACAGGCACATGCGTGAATACATAAACGTAAAGGAAAGTCAATCGTCCATAGCGATCTTCTATGAGTCAAAGTAATCCTCGGGGAAGAGAAGATCTTGATCCTCAATACCTAAACAAAAGAAATACCCGAAGTAAGTATTTCATCCAAGATTTACTCAATTTCTCTAATTCTATCTTATTGAATTCGTCAAAAATCGTATGAATGGAAATCCCAACTTAAAATGGCCATAACTTGCTCATTTTAACTTGGAATTTCGCATATTATATACCGATTTCTACCTACTCAAAAAAATATATATATCTATTTATAAGATTATTATCAAAAAAAGTCATTTGGGTCTCAGAATAGTGACGTACAGAATTGATACGAAAATTCAAGATTTCAAAACTAGAGTTTTTGAACTTTTCTTCATTCAAGAGCTCTTGTACAAAAATATAGATATTTTGTATGGTTGAAAAATCCTTTGAATATATATATAATATATATATATATGGACTCAAACTATATGTATGAATTTAGTAGTGTTGTCTCAACAATGATTTTGCAAAACAATGTGTCTTAAAAGTGAGAAAAGTTAAGACTTGAAAATCTCCTTTTTAATTTTGTTGGGAAAATTTTATAAGTGAGTATTTCTTTCTTTTAACTCCATTTCTTAATGTTAAGAATAATTAAATTTCCAAAAAGTAATTTTATTCTTTTATGATTTCTACAACTTTATTTCTAGTGGTTGAAAAATATAGTTTTTCTAAATATTTCTTGGTTATGTGTTCTAAAGTTTTTCTAAAGTTAGATCCACCTTAAATAAATAATATCAATGATCTTATAAATTATTTATTATTTTTATTTCCTAAGTAAAGCTTATCCTTAGAAAGGTTATTCTTTGATAATTTTTGTAAAACTTATCTAAACCTTAGTATGTTGATGAAAGCTTTACATATGAGTTTAAGCAAACTTTTGTTAAACGAAGAATTAAGTTTAAAAAAACTTTCTTATTTTATTGGTTTAAAAAGAGAGTTTGTGATAAATTTTTTTTATGTATTTATTGATGAAATCCCATATAGTATCATTACTAAAACTTGAGTTAAACTTATCTAACTTTAGAAAATATTTGTTAAGATAAAACTTTAAGTTTTTATGGAAAAATCATTTCCTATATGACAAAATTTATTTTTAAAGAGATTTCTTATTTTTATTATTTAAAAAAACTCATTTTAATTATGGTTGAGACAATATCAACATGTTCATGCATGAATGAGAATATGTAACTATAAAAAAAAAAAAAAAAACATAATAGGATAAATGTAATAAGAGCATAATAGTAAAGTCAAATATTGGGAACCTTAGCTTCATCAAGGTATCCCGGGACTAAGAATAGACTAATCCCAAAAGGAAAAGAAAAGAAAAGAAAAGAAAGAAAATTGTTTTGGCTTGATGATAACATGTCTAAGACTAAAAGGACTAGTTTTCATAAAAGCATGAAATAAATAAATAAATTGCAAAGCATGAAAATAAATAAATAACAAGTGAGCTTATATGATCTAAAGAATATATATATAGGAACATAAATATATTTAGTTAGATATAAATAAGAAGTTAGCATAATGACATTAATGATATGAGCAAAACATAATAACAATAATAAAAATAGAAATAGATATTCATGAATAAGAACAATACATGAACATAATGTAGCTTCCATAACAATAAGTTTAGAAAACTCACACCATGGTCATGTAAAATTACATGACATGGTAGAAGTAATATAAAGAAAGTTTATTACCTAAATGATATTTGATGGTGGAGAAAAGTGATGGTATTTGAGAATTTTAGGGGTATATAGAAAGGAATTTGAGAGTATTTGGAGAGAGTTTTGAGAGGAGAATTTTGGTAGTAAATTTGTGGGTAGATGAAGTGTGAAAGAAATGAAAAAGAGGGGGGTATTTATAGGAAAAGTTGGAGAGAAATTATAGTTAATTAAATAAATGAAAAAGAAAAGAAATTTGATTGCATGAAAGAAAGAGTAATTAAAAATTAATTTTAGAAGAAAAGTGCAAGAGAAGTTTGGTAATATGTGGTGTAGAATTTTTATAGGAAAAAAATTATAAGAAATAGGTATATAGGTTGTAAGAATAGGTAGTAGAAAAAGTAGAGATAGATGAATAGTAATAAATAGAAAAAAAGTACTATGAATAGTAAACTAGACAATTAAAATACTGGTAGTAAAAAAAATACGCGTAAACGGCCTATATCTGATATTTTTAGTTACCGAAAAATTCTAAAACTGATATTTTTGAAAACCTTATATTTTTACAAATCTATTGGCGTTGTCGGAATATTTTCACTATCTGGTACACCAGGGCACGGGTTTTGAAAATTGAACCCGTTTAGATCCGAAAGACACTAGAAAATTAAGAATCTGATATTTTTAAGCTTTCTTATATTATTACAAACCATATTCCACAATTATCTTAATTTCGTTTTCTAGGGTTTAAGAACACGGGATTGCCGGATCTAGATTCACTAGACTAAACATAAAACTAAGTTAACTTTAGGGTTCCAGTCAGACTTCCGGTTCTTAGGGTTTACTTATATTTACCCAAAAATCTAGGGGCTTACATATACACCCTGAGCATAACATCTTGTCTTGCAGGTCGAATATAAATAGGATAATCCTTGCGATTAAACTGTGCCACAAGCATCACCTTTGAGATTCCCACCTCATATTCCAAAGTCCTTCTATATCTTTCTTCAAGAGTAGGGATAGCAACATACCCGCAATAACAACTTCCCATGTCTTTACTTAATTGCTCCAATTCTGCCTTCCATTTCTCTAGCATCCCACTTTCATGAGCATCTAATTATTTCATCAGCTGTCTCGTTCCAATAGTAGAGTCAAATTAGCAATGAATGCATTGAAGACAGACTCTAAAATCAATAAGATCATTGTCCTCCTCCATTTTGCATTCTCCCCATTTCTTTTCCAAGCATCTTTTATCAGCCTGCAAAAATGATAATTACAGAGTGCATATAAATGAATTTCCTATAATTTCCCAGTTCTACCCACTCTCACTTATTTGCTTAGGTTTTCTAATTGTACAAGTCTTTGATCAATCTCCTAAGATATTGATCTTCTTGGCTTGATTATAAGGTTTCTAGGTTTAATCCTAAGTTTTAAACCATGCTTTGATACCAACAAAAGTTGTCATACCACGGAGGGTATCCTAGTGGTGACAACCAGCCACGAATGCTCATACTAGTCATAATAGCATTCACAAAGCGTCTTAACAATAATGATTAAGAATTAAACCAAACACTTTTAACAAAAGCAAGGCTTTACAAATGTTGTCTTATCATCACATCAGTTGTTCTTCTTAATTGAAATTACTTAATAACAAAAGATCTAGTATGTCCAAAAAGACTTAAACATTAAGATTTAACATATGTAGTTCCTCTATCTAGCCTTTCTTGCAAAAATCCCTTAAGAATCCCAAAATCGACTGACTTACCGAAGTAGTGCACCTGACCGGGTTATATACCTATCTCGAGTTACCTGTACAACAAGTTACACTATAGGAGGGTTAGCAAAACCACAACTCAGAGATGAGAGTGTAATATCCTCATTACTACTCAACAAGCAAGCAAACAAGTTATCAAACATACGATATGCAAGTGTACCCATGTAATGCAAACATCGCACACGGTCTTCCAATAACCAGCGTGAGGCCCAGGATTTAACCTCTCCTAGACTTAGGGTTTGGGGAATACTTAGTTTCGTCAGCATCCAAATCATCTAAACTTAAATTCACTTATCATAAGTCCCACAATGGCTTTAAGTGCTCAAGCCAGGGTGGCTTGCGATTAGACCCAAGATAATGGTTTGAAATGGTTTTGTAGACCACAACTTCCCTAAATCATTTAGTTTGTTCTATGAAACCGGGAATTAACTTAACTTTATTTTTTCTCACGGAGGCTTAAGTGCTCAGTTTGGAGGCAGCTCAACTTAAATGAAGTGGATATATCCATAACTTAAATTTTCCTACCATTCCATCATTAGATGGTGACAATATATAAAATGCAATGCATGTCCTTATTTTAATTATAACCCAATAACCATTAATAAATTTAGGGTGATCAACCATTATGCATTCAACTCTAGACAGGTAAGATATTGCTAAAAGAAGTAAAATAATTCACACAAGAACCAATTCAAGCAATTCATGCAAATATTAGTGTCTTATCATGCTTTAAGTCCTTTGCATATATTTCTCGAACTTAGCGCCATACTCTTAGTTTTGAAGCTTAATTCCATGTCTTAAAGGACTTAATTAAGTTAATAGAATGAGTTAAGTCGATAACAGAAATGGTAGTAAGAATTCCTCAAAAATGAGAAATTTATTACACAGCAAGCTACAAAACTTGTATAGACGGCTATTTAACAGTGGAAGTGGCTTACATGGCTTGGAGATATTAGAAACGTATTCCAAAGGCTCTACACGCTATTTATGCACGGCCATGCTTGAGTTGAGGTAGACTAGATTTGGAATCCATTTTCTTTTATTTCATTCGTTTTTACACATACATGACCAATGTACACAGGTCGTGTAGGACCTTATTTTCACCAAAAAAAATACACGTTACTAAGAGTTACACATGCACGATCTTCATATACGAGCCATGCACGAGGGTCGTGTAGGATACATTTCATAACCAAAATGCCTTGAAAAATCAAGAAATATTACATGGCCATCGTACACGGTCGTATATAATGGTCGTGTAGGATGACTTTCACTTCAAACTTATTGTCGACACTCCGATTTGTATTTCTAAGACTTGTAACACCTTTATAAGTCCTTTTAACTTACAAATTACCACCAACGCAACATGGAACAGTAATACAACAATAGTATAACGCACGATCAAGTAGTAAATCATCAGAAATCCTCTTCACCGTGGCGGCATCATTATTTATTGAATAATCCAAAGATTGGCCTGAGAAGTCAAAGTTTTTACCTATACAATACAAGAAAATACTCTTATAAGCTTAAGGAATATAATGTAGTAAATAAAAACTAAGAATTTACGTATAAAGCTCAAGAATATCGAATTGACTTCTTCACCGAAACTCAGCACTTCAATTCGTCCAAAATTTTGAGGCTAGAGAAACCTTATCAAGTGTGCTCTTATTTTGAAGAACACGGAACCAGAATCACAATGTCTCTTACAGATTTGGAAATGGAGGTGTATTTTGTAAGTTGCGAATTTTTGAAGTTTTGCGGTTCGTCAATGTTGTTGTTTTTACTTAGTGATTTCCAAAGGAAGAAGAAAGAACTAAAAGGGAAAAAAAATAAAAAATAAAGGAAAGGGAAAAGGAGAAAAGGAACAAGGCTGATCATATACTAAAGTGTGTGTGTGTGTGAGAGAGAGAGAGAGAGAGAGAGAGGCAATGAATAAAACTTATTAGAAAATTTTCCATTATGGGTTTAATTTCTACGCGATATGGTCTATCTTATCATAGTTATATATCCTATAGTGTTTGGAGATGAAGACTTACGTGGCTACTAATTTGGATCTTTTGAACACAACCGTATACATGGAATTTCAAATTGAAGTTCCTAAAATTTAAATTTATTCTATGCTAGGGTTTAATATAAATTTAAGGTTTTCATTTCTAAAAATTAGGGTTTAGGGATCCAATTGCAAGGGTTTTGAGTATTTTTTAGGTTCGATCACTACTCGAGTTGCCAATAGTTGCTAAATTTTATCTTTTGAGTAGAGTAAAATTACGGGGCTTCACACTAAAAATAATAATAATTATGAGTAATGTGCCCTTGTTACTAATAAATTTTACTATTAAAATCCACATATGTTACAATAGCATTTTATTTATTCTTTTTTTTTTTTTAATTTATCAACTTTCGTATACATTATTTGGTTTCTTTTTAATATAAAATTTTAACTCTTGTGGTCTAACTCATACTTTTATACTTTGGATACTAGAAGAAAATCATGTGTTGAGACAATAATTATTGTTATGCTAAATACAAATCTCTCTCTCTCTCTCTCTCTCTCTCTCTCTCTCTCTCTCTCTCTCTCTCTCTCTCTCTCTCTCTCTGTATATAGGGTTTTGGACTCCACTCTATTTTATCCCTTAAAATTTCTTATGTGCCATGTAATATTATATCACAAATTAATTTAAACAAACCAATAAAAATATTGTGAGAAGAAATTTTTGGAATTTAGCAAATAATTCAATGATTATAATAGCCTTTTAGAGAATGCAATAATTATAGTAAGTTATTTAAATCCATTATATATTATATCTTATATATATATATATATAACTATATAAGATATTTAATCTATTATATCATATATATATATATATATAATTGTGAATTTATTATATTGAATCAATACATCCTCTCCGACAATTATTATTTATTTATAATGATTATTGGCATCACATTAACTCTCTTTACTACATTCATAATATATTTGGTGCTTGGATTTGAATCAATTGATTATGCACTTGTATGTTAACTATGTTCCTTGTCTAGATTAAAGTATATATTAATTGATCATCCACGAATCTATTACATGGTAAATAAAATTGAATATGCATTGCACATAAATTACATTACTTATGATCCACACCGTAGGATGATGGAACAATAGAAAATGAACCTCAAATTAATGATTTGAAATGATCTCTACTGAAATAATCTGATACATATTCTAGTTTCCAACTTCATGGGAAAAATTAAAAGATAAAGGAAAGTCATGAACTATGAAGCCATCTTTGAACCATCATTTTGAGTTTTATTATAAGTCTTTAGTAATCTTGACTTAGGATTTGTGTAAACTTCGAGCTGCACTGTAATATAAGCAAATACGTATTAAAAGATCTTGATGCTATGAAACTATGAATTCCAAGGTTAAGGGGGATTTATACCATAAACTTCACACTACTTACCAAAAAATTGTGTGCGATGATTTCATTGCATATGGTTGTTCATACATTACATATGTTTGATAATTTACTTGTATTTGCTTATTAAGCAGTAATGAGGAAATTACATTTCTATTTCATCATTAAGCTTTGGTTTTTGCTCATCTACTTATTATGTAATTCATCTTGTAGGTACACTAAGATAAGTTTACAATCCAAATAGATGAATTGTTTTGGTAATCCTAACCTATTTTGGGATCTTTGGGAATTCTATTAGGGAGTAGAAGTAGCTACTGCCTTTTAATATTTTAGTTGTTGAAGTTCCCAATATAAGCTATATTCGGACTTTCAATGCTAAATGTAATATCCTTAAGCTAGACACAAAGTGTTTTATATGAAAACATGCCACTAAATTAACTAAAGTGGAAATTTTAAATATCAAGTATGTTGATTGTTAAACACTCGTGGAAATAAGCATTTTGTGGTAAATTGTCACAACCAAGTTCCTTCAGGGCATGACATGTTTTATAATATAAGTTTAATTTTATTATTTGTTTAATTTTTTCACATATATAGCATTAAGGTCAAGGCGTGTTCAGTTTCACCACATATAACAATTAGGAGTTATATGTAAAGGCTACTCTAAACTATATGTTTATCGTAATCGTTTACTATCAAATTTTAGATTCTAAAATCATTCAATTAAGTTTTGAAAACATTTGAAATGTAGTAGAAAAGAAATAAAGTTTTATAAAAATTTTCATAAAGGGTTACTCCCGTATTAGATAAAAACAATAGAGCAAAACCAACTCAAGGTATCCCATGATACCCAAAACAAAAGTATCAGGTACCATATCAGACGAGTACGAGTATCTCGTATAACATAGGTCAAATTAGAATACTAAAAACCATTCTAAAGTGCACAAGCTTAATAAGAGACTCCCTAACTCTATACAAATCATAGTACATGTGGTCAACAGCTAGTGTATCCATCAAATAATGTGCTATAGTCATCACCATAATCCTCAATGAAATACTCAAGATCAGTATCATAACCCTCATCGTATAACAATCATCATCATTGTTTTCACATGAAAAAGAACAAGAGTGAGTTGAAGCCCAGTACACAGCAACTAATGAGCTCAAGCACACATGTAATAATTCACACACACGTATTCTAAATGTAATGCATCAATTAATAATTTATATCTTTTTAATTTAGGTGTAATGAGTCATCAATAGTGTACTCACACTCCGCTAATATACTGAGAACCTAAAGGTCTTGACTAGTAGTAACTGCTCAAGGGGTTGATATAGATAGGTCCAATATCTATATCTCCTATCTCTAACTAGTAATAGCTTCGTCTATAGGTTACAACCATTACGTGGCTCTACTTATTTTAGTCAATTACATTGTTCCGTTTAACGAGGCCTATAATCCTAAACCGAACAAATGTAACTTGTTTATAAACGTAAGTAGATGTTATCCTGTTAGTGTTCCCTTATCGGCCACGCGCTGAGCTATCTTCAATGGTCTAAGTGCCTAACTACCATGCTGGCATTACCTAGTAATGTTGTTGCCCTCGGCCCAGGTCTAAGAATGACCATGTACAAATAACACTTAATTATTAGCCTTATTTAAGTATTAGTTCATTTTGGATGCTTAACCTAACCAAGCAACACGTATTTTACTGCGTTCCAAGTATTGAATTGGTGGATGATAATAGATCATACGTAAGTTGATCAAATATCTGTTTAAGGAAATTAATTGTATAAGAATTGAGTATACAAACCAATTATTCATATCATATTGATTAATTAATTAACATAAGGTCTTATGCAATATAAGCCTTTGGTTATCATTGAATCGAGTCCATTTAGAGTAATTGGGCTTAAGTGGTTTGGACTAAGCTCACTTAATTTGGAAATTGAATTTATTATTTGGATGTATTGAGCCTTTAGGGATTAGAAGTTAGGCTCAATAAAAATGATCTAGTGTTTTACTTTTTAGGATAATGAGCTTTAAGTGTTTAGTAATTGAGCCAATTAAAGAATATGTATTAAGCTAGGTGAATTGGGCTTTATTTTGAAATTCGATCCAATTAGCTTGATATTAGTTATTGGATCTAAGAATTGTGTTCAAACCTAATTAGAATCAAATTAGATCTTAATTTAGCTATTAGGCCTTCTAATTCTTATGTAGGCCTATTAAGGGCATTTTAAGGCTTTTGGGCCCATTGTGTGAATTTGACCAAAATATGTAATTCAATATCTAGAGTTGATAATAGACTTAAATATTTTTAAAATAGGCACCAATGGAATAGTTAAAGATTATTGAGCCTATATTTTGTAATTTAAGTTGATAAAGCGTAAATTGGATGTATGACTTTATTTGTCATTTAGAAGGCCTTAAAACTTTTAACGAAGAAACCAATTGAATAGTTTGGGCCCATTTGAACTGAAATAGGTCAAACTGGTGGAATCAAATTGTTGGACCCTAAAAAAATTTACTAAGCTCATACGAATTTATTTAGCCAAAATGGATCTAGCCTAGTGTTTAAGTTTATTTTATAATTTTTAAGAGCCATATTGGTCCTAAAATTATTAATTAAGCCCACTTTCAATACGAGTCTAATTTACTATTTAGACCAAGGTAACTTATTTTTATTTATCAAGCTCAAATAATTATTTTATCTAGATTACAACTAGTTAATATTAGTGATTATATTTATGTATTTTAATAAACTACTCTGTTAGCGTATGTCGGATATGGATTGTCGGATGTCTATTAATAACAATGGGGTATCCTCAGGTTTTCCAGTATTGAAAAATCTCTATGAAGACTATGCTATTCTAATACGGAACTGCTGCTAGGATTCAATATTCAAGATCTAAAAGGAAAATGAAATATCAATATTAACATTCACTAATTTCCATACCTTCCGATTTTGTCTTCAATTTGTTATTAAATGATTCATCACGTTGCAATCTATGAGTTACAGATTCCAAATAACAATTACTCTCAATTTAATTTAATACAAAACAGAACGCATTTATATTTATGTGATAAGCATAATCACAAATACACTATCATGAATTTATTCAAACAAACACAAAAGCAAGCGTATGAAATTCTATACTTGTATATCATTTATATTATCAAATTTCATTTTAAAATTTCTATCCTACGAATTCATTAAATCATGTCAAAATAATCCAATCATTCAGTATATTAATAAAAGCAATACGCCTACATTCATGAGGTTAGTTAAATTAATTTCAACGGCTATGCTGCTCGACACATTTATTATTATTATTATTATTATTATTATTATTATTATTATTATTATTATTATTATTTTTTGCTTTATAATGTTTATATTAAATATATATTTTTAATAAATAAATAAAACTAAACCTATATGCAAAACATCATTGATTTCCACGCACAAACCATGACACATATAAATTCCTTACAGAATGAATTTCTTCTAAAATCCACATGACAACCAACGTTCATTCCGTGTACAATAATTTATCAAACATACAATACATACATATTAAAATTTTCTACAGGCAACCTTATCCTCCAATCAACTTATTTCACAAAATGAATGATTTCTCTTCATTTTCCTTAATTTAATGTGATGGATTTTAAAACTAAAGACAAGAGTAAATGTTATCTCTTATGTCAACTCTTGTTACACATATTAAGGATAGGAGAGGACATCCCTTCTCATGAAACGGTAAGGGGAGTCTTCCATCAAGACCCATTATGAAGAGTTACAATCTTCATATATATCATTTCTATATTTGGGCCACAATTTCTTACATTCTATTTGGCCCATATATGCTTCTATAATAACTGAGAATAAACATAATGTGCACGATAACATTATTCTAAGTTTTATTATGTTGACTATACCATATAACATTATTAAATTAAAAATTAATTAGAGTCATGGCGGTTGTAGTCATCATCTCGACATAGTTCCTTCATGTACTACATAATTAATCTCTAATTTAACCTTAACTTAATGAAAGATAATAAAGGTTAACTTTAATGTCTTATGAAGACAATTCCTGTTAACATAATTCTATTACAATCATGTATACAATATAGAAAAACAGGAAATATCAGAAACACTATAATTGAGCTTGAGAGTGCCATACAAACAAATACAATAATCTTTAATTAGGACGACCTATAATGCCCATTCTTTCAACATGCTCTCTAAAAATATTAAGCGCTAATCCTTTTGTTAATGGATCTGCAACCATCAGTTTTGTACTAATATGTTTGATTGACACCCTTTGTTTCTGAATTCTTCTTTAACGGTCAAGTATTTTATCTTCATGCATTTTGCACCCTTTGAATACTTGTCGTTTTTGAGAAGAAGATGCTACGGAGTTGTCACAGTAAATTTTCAACGGCTTACTAATAGTGTCGACAACTTGAAGCCCTGAAATAAAATTCCACAACCATAAGCCATGAATTGTGGCCTCAAAGCAAGCCAAATTTGCTTCATAGTCGATGCAGCAATGAGCAAATGACTATGCTTCACACTCTTCCATGAGATTGTCCTTTCAGCTAATAGAAACAAGTAACCAAATGTGGATTTTCTTATCAACAATCCAACATAATCCGAATCTAAATAACAATACCTCTAAACTGATCGAACTTCTATAAGTGGCATGTGGTCCTTTGTTCTTGCAAGTATCTCAAACTTTCTTGTTAGCCTTCCAGTGATAAATCTGGATTACTTTGATATCTGCCCTATATCCCACAATGAAACTGATGTCGGGTCTTAGTACAAGTTTGAAGATACGTAAAACTCCAACTACAAATGCACATGGAATTTATGCATTTGTTCTCATTCCAAATCATTCTTTGGAACTGCATATACACATTGTCTCCTTTCTGAATTGGAACTTTACTACCGAACATTTGTCCATCTTAAATCTTTCTAGAACTTTATTGATATAAGCTTTAGGATAAGCTAACAATCCTTGTGATTTATGGAATATTTCAATTCTATCACATATGGTTGCTTCTCATATTTTCTTTCAAAGCTCTTAGAAAGAAAATTTGGTTTCACGTAATAACCAAGGTCATTAGCCAGCAATTAAGATATCGTCATATAAGACTAAGAAAACAAATTTGCTCACTAATCTTCATGTATGTACATCGATCAACGGTGCTTTCTTTGAACCAAAAGAAGTTATGGTATCATTGAACTTAAGATACCATTGGCGATAAGTTGTTTAAGTCCATATATTGATTCTTAGGTTTACACATTGTAGATGCGGGGTTCTTGATGATAGCGGTCACGCAGCATCACGTGGATTTCGCACTTGACACGTGACTTCAGAGTGCTGCGAGAAAATGATATTGATGACGGGATAGCTTGGTGAGAATGACAAGAGGGAGGAACAGACAGTCTCAGTATCTCAAATGCACAAGTGACAGATAAGGGAGCTTAAGTAGACATCGCAACATCAACCTTATAGTTCTTGAGCAGTTGGAGTAGAAATCACTTAAGTTGCTTGTTTGATCTTCCTGAATAGAACTTTTTAGACTATTGTTTTGTCTTCTCTCTCCAAAAGTTTTGAGGAAGAGGAGTGACTGAATATTTATATACACTTAGCATGGATGACGACCGTCAGATCACCTTAGTGATTAACGGATGAGATGGAGCAAGATCAATTCATGCTTATATGAATAAGCTCCTCATGGACCAATGCTTGTAGTCATCTCCTGTGTGTACATGAGCCTGCCTGAGAAGGTTGGATGCGGCAAACCGGTCCAACGATCTATTCCAAGACCAAGCCAATTTTAACATAGCCTAATAATTGAGTTGGACTCATTAAGCCCTGTCACTCAGCCTATAAGTCAAGCCCAAATAAATAAATAATATTTATTTTTTTAAAGCCCATTTACATTTTTTCCCCCCGACCAAAATTCTTGGACAGAGTTCAAGTATTTTGGACATTGCTTGCATCTATGCATAACTGGATCAATACTTGGCGCATAATGCGGCCAAGTGCTCTTATAGAGTTGAAAACTTCATTTGCCTTTGATGAATTGTTGAGTAAAAAGTCAAGCATAGTGCTGCAATTATCCACATCAAGCCATCTTATATCCA
The DNA here is from genome assembly GCA_024138025.1 of Combretum micranthum. Classification (NCBI taxonomy): domain Eukaryota; kingdom Viridiplantae; phylum Streptophyta; class Magnoliopsida; order Myrtales; family Combretaceae; genus Combretum; species Combretum micranthum. The sequence goes on from JAMXBD010000049.1 coordinate 303,006, forward strand.
CATTAGGCCATGAAACCATTTGACATGTTGCGGAGTTTAAGTATTTTGGTCACCAGCCATATACCATGCATGTCTTCACCTTGGAAATAATACCCAATGGGGCTAATTGCATTATAGCTGGTACAACCTTATTAATTCCAAGCTTGATTATTCGCTATTGTGTTGGCCCTTATCATTTTCCTTTTTCTTCATATCACTTCAATATTGACTTCTCATCTGGGCGACATGTAATAATATTACTTAAAATTTATTAGCTTGTTACATCGTGGACTAAAACGTCATAGTTGATTAACATTTAAACCAATTCGTGGGCCTATAATATACAAATGTACCGTTGATTTTACCATAGCCCATGCCAACCCATGCCATCATGCCACATAATCTGAACAACAAATTAAAAGAATCAAACCCATTGTCATTCTTTAATCCAACCACAGCCATGTGTTCTACCTTTCCGACGTCAATTATAAAGCTCATTGACCAATATGTTAAAATATATTTGCCATCCATGTACATCTGGTCCGTCCTCTACCCTTCCTTATTCATATATATACTTCCTTATACATACATATATATGTATATATAGAGGTGGTTTGGCTATTGCTTGCATGATTGAAGGTCTTGGGCTCGAAGCCCAGGCTATGCGTGTTGGTAAATTATTTTAGACACACGCCATAACTTATGGTGCGTCCTTCCATGCCGAATCCATGTGTATATATATATGAGATCACTGTCTCTATGGATGATTATCAACTAATAATTGGAGCCTTCTAAGGCTTCGATCAAATCATCTACGAACCAATTATTATACTAGATCACATAAGATGTGATTATAACAAATTGTCCATACGAGCACATCACAGATATTTGGCGAAATCCTTGCACATATAGGATACTCTATAGAGGCCAGCGTAACTCCATTTTTTTTTCTTTCTTTTCTTCTTTTTTTTTTATATATTTCAAGCACGACTTATCGCAAAACAGTGCATGCACCATCTTATATATTGGACGCGTCAGACGCCATCCTGTCACTGACTTCAGTGTGTATGTACATGTTATCTCGCATCACAGCAAGATACCCCAAACTCTTTCTTGCTTTTCATAGCCACAAGTGATCGACAGGTTCTATAAAAAAAATGTCTCTTTATGCGACCGTCCCATGTTCCCTTATTTACTATTTGTTATGATTCTCATTATGTTTATTCTATTATGTACAATAGGATTTTTTTTTTAGCAGCGGGAGCAAATCACAGTGCTACAAATCCCACAGGGCACACGTCAACCAAAGTTATAAGTCTAACATAAGTATTCCAAGGTAAATGATCCCATCGATCTATCCGTGCTTACTACGACATCTTCATGTAAAGCAGGCATGCGGAAAAACGCGAGGTTTCCAATTCAACCATAACTATAATCGTGGAGCATCAATAATAGATCGTGGACAATATCCATACATCAACGCATCGCCACCAAGAATATATATATATATTCTTATCTTCCATGGTATTCTTCTCTCACTCTTAAATCATAAGCATATTTCCTTCAACCCAAAACAATATCTAGATCTTTGTGAATCTTTGCTCACACCATTATAATCACGCCATTATGAGATGTGCAATGGTGCAATGGTTAGAGGAACTTTGACGTATTCCACGAGTCAGAGGATTGATCTTCGTTATTGTCATTCTTCTGGAACAGGAACTAATTATGTCTTAGCTTATTGTAATAGTGCTTGGTTAATGTGACGCGAACAAGTGGCACTTGGTATTTAAAAAAAAAAAATGAATCCACCGTAAACGGCCATGTACGAAACATGGTATCCTAAGAACCATGGATGCATAGATATCCATGCCTGCATATGTGACGTGGCCTTTGTTTGACAATCATCCAAACAGCTAGTTATTTCCTCAGGAGCTAGGCTACGTAAATTTTTATAATAATATAATGGCAACTTCCTTTTTTTGAGCCACAGGGATTTCCTCATCCTGGTCAAACTTATCTCTTGCTGCTGTAAACTTGCCATGATCTTAGCGTATAGATTCTATGTCATCAAAAAAGGTTTTTTTTTTTTTTTTTTTTTTTTATAAATCTTTCTCATACCCTCCTTGTATCTTTGTTCAATACACATCCTGCTTCTTGAATTCTTTACCATAATATAATTTCATATTCTTCTAAAGATTTTAATTATGTCCATTGGCTACAGAGCTTCAATCTCTTCCGTTGGAATTTGTATTGAATTTATATGAAATTTGAGTACTTGACATTACACCGCCAAGTAAACGACAATTGGAGTGTCCGACTAGAATCCAATGGTTCTTTATAAACTTCTTCTTTCAAATCTCCATTAAGAAAGGCGGTCTTAACATCCATTTGATGTAACTCTAGATCATAATGAGCAACCAAAGCGAAAATAATCCTAAGTGAGTCTTTCTTTGAGACCGGTGAAAAGTTTCTTTATAATCAATGCCATCCTTCTGAGTGAAGCTTTGGCAACAAGTCTGGCTTTATGTCGTTCAACATTCCATTTGAGTCTCACTTTGTCTTAACTACCCATTTACAGCCAACTCTTTTACATTCTTTTGGCAATTCAACGAGTTCCTAGACTTGGTTGATTCATAGACTTCATTTCATCTTTATCATTTACCCACATAGTAGAATCATTACACTCTATGGCTTGTGAGAACGAAACTGATCATTGTCAATTTCTATGTCAAGTTCTGACTCTTGTAGATAAACCACATAATCATAGGAATAGCATTATTCTCTCTCTTTGAGATCTTCTCAATGCTATTTCATGTGGTTCCTCCACTATAGGGTATCGCTTATAACTTCATGATGTGTTTGATTCGTTACTTATTGTTCCTCACTTTGGTGAAGTTCTACATATTAGGATCAATTGGCTTGGAAGGTAAAAGTATAGGAACTTCTACCCTAACTTCTTTAATGCATATATCATGTCGTTCTTTACTCCCACTAATTTCACCATTTTCAATAAACTTGGTTTCCAGTTTCAACGATTCTTGTACTATGATTAGGACAGTAAAACCTAAATCCTTTGGACTTTTCAGGATATCCTATAAAGAATTCACTAACTGTTCTAAAGTCTAATTTCTTTTCTTGTGGATTATAAAACCTTACTTCTGTAGGACAACCCCACACATATAGGTGTCTTAAACTAGGTTTCCTTCCAGTCCACAGTTCAAAGGGGTATTTGAAACTGCTTTACTAGGAACCCTGTTTAATAAATATAATGCAGTTTTTAATGCATAAACCCACATGGATATAGGTAATGATGAATGATTTAACATACTCCTAACCATATCTAATCATGTACGATTCCGCCTCTCTGCAACACCATTATGTTCTGGTGTGCCTGGCATAGTGTATTGAGCACATATGCCGTGCTTTTCAAGAAATTTGGCAAATGGAACCCGGGCATTGCCCCAATTCTCATCCTTCCCATAATATTCACCACCCCTATCGATCTTACAATATTTCACTTTTCTATCTAGTTGTCTATTAACCTCATTAATGCACACATCAAGGGCATTCACAGATTGAGATTTTTCATGCAAAAGATAGACATAAGTATAGCGTGAAAAATCATCACTAAAGGTGATAAAATATTTTCTCTACCAAAAGATGGAGCACCAAAAGGTCCGCATATATCTGTATGTATAATTTCAAGAAGTTGTGTGCTTCTTATAGCTCCTTTCTTAGTGTGTCGAGTTTGTTTTCCTTAATACAATCAACACACATTCCAAGGTCAGTAAAATCCAAAGTAGAAAGAATTTCATTCTTTACTAATCATTGCAATCTTTCTTTGATATGTGACTAAACGTTTATGCCACAAGTAAGCAAAGTTATCATTAATCAAACTACGTTTAGTTCCAATATTATGATGCAAGGTCATTAAGGTCTCAGCAAAATAATCATCAAGTTTAAACCTGTAAAGACCATCACATAAAATTCCTGAACCATACAATTTATTGTCTTTATACAAACTGAAAGATTCAAATCCAAACTTAAAAGAAAAACCAATACATCAAGTTTTGATAAATAAACTAAATCGCGAGAAAATGTAGGAACATAAAGGGTTTGGAATAAATCCAAGTGATGCCTAGTCTCCAAAATCAAGCGATAAGTCCCGATTCCTTCAACCTAAGCTTTGTTTCCATTTCCCATGAATACAAAATTCTCATCTGGCTTTATAGTTTGGATCGTAAGGAATCCTTGCATAGTATTGGAAATATGAGTTGTCGAGCCAGAATCAATCCATCATGTATTATAAAGAACTTGTGTGAGGTTTGATTCAAAACAAACAAAAGCACAAGGCTTACCTTTCTTTTTGAACCAAGCCTTATGTTTCAGGTAATCTTTCTTCAAGTGTCCAATCTTTCTACAGAAATGGCACTTGATTTCCTTTTTGTGGATTTGTGCATCTTTAGAAGATTCATTTAGGTTGTGTAAACCTTTCTTCTTAAATTTTCTAGCCCTTTTCTTTGAACTCGATGCAACTTCTTGATGACTTGTAAAATGTAACAGAATGAGTTTTTTGGTTCTTTAATCTTGTTTCCTCCTGAATTAGCATACTGGTCAATTCATTGATATTCCACTTATCCTTTATAGTATTATAATTCATTTGAAAAGGCCCATATTGTTAGGAGGCAAGAAGTTCAATATGAACTGTACTAAAAAGAACTCATCCACAATCATTCCTAAAGTCCTTAATTTTGCCGCTATATTTGTCATTTCAAGGACATGCTCATGCATAGTACGAGACCCATCAAACTTCATGTTGGTCAAAGTACCCATGAATGCACTAGCAAGAGATTTTTTAGCAGTTTGAGAACGCTCTTCCACAAATTTAATAAATTCCTTAGCATTATCAGTCTGGGGAAGAGTAGCTTTAATGTTGTTTGCTTTTGTCATTCTCATAAACATTAAGCTTAATCTATTCGACCTCTCCCAAAGTTTATGGAGACGTTTTTCCTGATCTCTATTTTCATCAATAATAGCAGCATGTTTCTCAACTTGAAGAGATAAGTCAAGATCCAAAACACCTAAGTGAAATTGGACCTGCTCATGCCAATCTAAAAATTCAATCCATTAAATATCGGAACATATGAAGCATGAGAATGCAGAGAAACAGGAACAGATACTTTAATAATAAAAGATATGGTAAGCATTAATGCTTTGAACAATCATAAAATTCAGATTCAATCAACTCATGGAATAACATAATTATATATATCAAAGTCCACCTTTGGGTGATACAAAAATATATATAAACATTAATCATAAAAAATAAGTATGCATACAATTTGATATATTTGTTATCTTTGGATATACAAATAAATCAAATAAAATATACTTTTCATAAACACTTGCGTTATGTATTATAAGAACAAAACCATCTTTGGATGATTTATAATATCTTATAATACAAACTTTTCATTTACCCAAATATATTCTATTATGTCATTTGCAAATAAAATTCATGGGTAAATTTTATATTTTAGGTAATGAAATTTATGCATTTAATGATTTGGTCACTTTGGTGACTAACAAATCATTCATTAAATAAATTTCATACACACATTAGAATGAGAAAAACACAATCTATGTATTTCATTTATATTCTGAATGATTGCAATATAATTCCGAACACCACAAAATATAATCTCAAAGTACATTGATTCAATTTCATGGAACATTTTTTGCTCATTCGCATTAATTGAAATGTCATTTTACAATGCCATAAACTTTATCATTACCATTATGGGCCTTTAGACAATTGTATTGCGCAAAACATCATTATTCAATTATACCCATTCATTGTGAATAAAGTAAACAATATACCGTTATATTCATTGGTCTAACCGATTCAACTCTTCATTTTTTATTTTTATTTATTTTTTTTAAATAATAGTCGGTTATACCATATGGCAATCATGTCGGGCCGTTATTTGACGATTAGTGGCATTATTTCATTTCTTCTATATCATTTAAGAAAAGTCATCTGATGTTGGAGTGAATTCGAATAAACATTTTATATTCAAGATTTAGTAAATTTGAACCATCCATCAGATGAATATAAAAGGGAGTAAAACATCACGAATATGAAAAATTGTTGTGAGAACGTTTCATTCCTATCGTCTGCTTCATTTTCTATATCCATCGTCATAACGGCAAAAAGCTATATTATTACATTCGGATTCATCAACCTAATGTTACTCCAATATGACCAAGGATTCATCCATTAAGATGCAATTCAGGAAATGATTTCCATACTTTACTTTCTCATGTTGTTCGTTATAACATAATAACTTTTACAGCAGAAACCAAACATAATATTTCATTGAGAACTTTTACCAATTAAAATAATTGAAAAATCATGTATTCTTAAACCATGCTTTGATGCCACATGTAAGATAAATTTACAAGTTTCATAATTCAATATTTCATGGATTATATTCCAGGATCTTTGAACTACATGATTTTCACATGTATAGTTGGATAAATGAGCGTACCTTTGTCCATAGTTAAATATCAAAGAACGAAATCTCTCTTTTCCTTAAGAGACATCTTATCCCTCCAATCCAACCTTATTTTACCAAAGGAATGATTTCTCTTCCTTTCCCTTAATTTGATGTGATGGATTTTAAAACATAAAGACAAGAGTAAGTGCTATCCCTTAATGCCAACTCTTGTACACATATATAAGGGTAGGAAGAGGACCATACCTCTTTATGAAACGGTAAGGGGTATCCTCCATCAAGACACCCATTATGAAGAGTTACAACTCTTCATATATATCATTTCATATTTGGGCCACAATTTCTTACATCTTGGAATGCTCAAACTTGACATTTGTAAGAAGACATCTGATGAAGGTTTAAATAGTGTATATGTAGGGTTTAAACAATAAAATAAGGATAGTTTCCTTTTGAAAGGTTTTCTTAAAATTGTTAATTTGCCACTAACTAGAAGGCACTAATTAGTTACAGTAACCCACTTTTATGTTTATCATTCTATTCTAAATAGATTGCTGGTAAAAGCTAATTATTAATGGGTTGGGATTTTGAATCTATTTGGTTGGTATCATTAAATTATAAATGATCCTATAACTCAAGGATTTCTAAAGTCTCTTTCGTTTTTTTATACCAAAAAAAATTAAATTCTAACTGTAACATTCCCTAAGTAAAAATATATAATATTATAATTATTATTTATCCAAAAATTAAATTCATCACTAAATTAATCAACCAATTTTATTTTTTTTTATTAACATTGGTTTAAATTATATCATTTTTTTCACTTCATTGTCTAAATATTATTATTTAATTAATTCCAAGCATAAAATTCGAAATTACTCATACTTTATAGCATTTAGATTATACATTGCTAAATTAACTTGGGGAGATTTGGGATATTTCATATATAATTTGTGCTTTTTCATTTTTGTGTTTTGATTTTTTTTTATAATTTACATACTAATCTATCACTCCTAATACACAATAATAATTAATTTAATAAAATTAAATATATTTGATTAAACAATACAATCAATTTTTAAAATATTAAAATGCCACGACCTGCCACCCTAGACTCCATCACAGCGGAAGGGGCACCCCTAGGCCCTCAGGCCATCCTGGGCAGGGATCGTGATGCCAGGTATACTGGCCTTCCCAGCGCACCCTCAAGCACAACTAGGACACCAGAGGTACTGTGTAATGACTCCAAACTCTACGCACCAAAGTATTGTTCGCTTTGGCTACACGCCGCACAGTTTTGTCTTTTTGGTGTCAGTGCTTTCTAGGGCGTTACCCATCCCAGGATTACTCTGCCTAGAGCACGCTTAACTTTGGAGTTTTGACAAACTCCAAGCTATTACATTGAAAATGCGTTTCTTTGATTAGAGTTGCATAACCTATATTTGAGGGATATTACATATTCCCCTACTTATAAAACTAATGTCCCCATCAGTTTCATTACATAGGTCCAAAACCACTGCTCTGATACCATTTGTCACGACCTGCCAACCTCGGCTCCATTGCAGCGGAAGGTGCCCCTAGGCCATTAGGCCATCGTGGGCAAGGATCGTGATGCCAGGTACACTGGACTTCCTAGCGCACCCTCACCTTCCTAGCGTACCCTCAGACACAACCAGGACACCAGAGGCACTGTGTAACGACTCAGAACTCTACGCAACAAGGTATTATCCGCTTTGGTCATATGCCGCACGGTTTTGTCTTTTTGGTGCCAATGCTTCCCAATGGGTCACCCATCCTAGGATTGCTTCGCCCAGAGTACGCTCAACTTTGAAGTTTTGACAAACTCCAAGCCATTACACTGAAAAGATGTCTCTGTGATTAGAGTTCCGTAATCTATTTGAAGGGTATTACATAAAAATAATTAAAAAAATATTTATGGAACCCCGTTATTATGGTTAAGCTGAGCATCCCTGAGATACCCAGCTAAGTGATGGAGGTTTGGAAATTATTTTCTATCCTCTTTCTTTTTTATTATTTTTGTATATTTTTACATATTTTTATCATCTTATTTAAATGAATATACAATATTATTTATTAAATTAAATATTATAGATTAATCAAAAGTAACACGCACAGTGATAGACATGATAAAATACAGATATACAAATTATCCAAAATGAAAATACAGGTATGAAGAGCATTAACACCCATTTTATTTTTATTTTTAGATCATTCCATTAGATTCTCAAGTTGAGGGTTTGTACGAAATTAAAAAAGGAAATTTAAGGGATAAATCCATAAAACTGGATTTTAGAAAGGTAAGTGACAAGGACTGACTCCAATTGTTTCTTTTTTCTAAAGTAGCTAAAATCCATTATTATTATTATCATTATTTTCTTTTATTAAACCTTAATCATATTATCTAGTTAAAAATAATAATAACAGAGGCCGGTGATATGGGGTTTCTAAGGGTAAAAATGAAAAGTTCCATAAAATATAGACAATGAATTAAAAATAAAATTTTTTTCATTTTCTTTAATATTAATTATACACTTCATTAATAAAATAGGATAAAATTTTCTTTTATCGAACATCTCAAATAACTTAAACCACCCATCAATATCTTTCATCTTCAAGATGTATTTATATTAAAAAAAAAACTGCTTGTTTAGTTTTATTCTATATAAATCTTATTTATTGTGACGTCTAACCATTCGGGGTGGTGGCGCAGTTGGCTAGCGCGTAGGTCTCATAGCTAAAGAGTGATCCTGAGGTCGAGAGTTCGAGCCTCTCTCACCCCATTCGTTTTTCTTCTCCATTTTTCAGCCATGGATGGCATTCAATTTTGTCTCTTTTCTTTTCAATTTTGTGTATGTGTGTGTACGTATATTTCTTCTTTTTCCTTTTTGTTTGATGAATCCATACCTATAAAATTAGCATGCTATATGCTTAAAGACAATATGAACATACGAGTGGGAATTATTATTGAAACCGGTACGCTTTATCATATCATGATTAGATAGATTTAATTTGGATATTCGATTTTTTATGTTTCCCTTGAGGATTTAATATAGGTATTAAATATTACTGAATATGTTTTTAAATATGATTTTTAGAAACTTGCTCTAATATAATGAGATATTGATACAATCAAGAGCGGACGTAGGATTATACGACTTGAGGGGCCATACCTTAATTAGGTTAATTTTAAAACTATTTATTAATATTCACTCGCTTTTACAATTATATTATATCTTATATATTTATGAGAATTTTATAATAACTTCAATGTGATATTTTCTAAAACTTCATTAAAAAAATCATTCAAACTATAATTAAGAGTATTTAGTACATTTCATAAGAGATGATACATATGTCACTTGAAAATTAATTATCAATAAAAAATAGAGTTAATATCTGTATAAATTTTGTATTTAATAAAAATAAATCATAAAATATATCTAAATATGATAGTTATTTGATACTTTGTGTTCATTTTCCTAGCATTACATGTAGAAAAAAATAATGTTATTAAATCAAATTATACAATTAATGTGCAATGTGATTACTTTTAGTACAAATAAATCATAAAATATATGTAGATAGGATAGTTATTCAATAATTCATGTATATTTAAATAACATAAATTGAAGGAAAAAAAAAGGTTACTAAATAAAATTATATAATTAGTGTGCAATAATATTCAATTGTAATATGAAAAATAATACTTATTACATTTATGGTGTACTTTGAACATGAAATAGTTATTAATAAGAATTTATTTAGTTTAATAATTTATTTAGTTAAATAATTTTATGATGAAAGAATTTAATATCATTAGTTATTGTGAAAGAAAAAGTTAAAAAGACACGCACACATACATATATATATATAGAGAGAGAGAGAGCAGCTATTGTAAGAGAGAGAAATAGTTAGTGTAATAAATGCATGTTGAATAAAAGTAAAAAAAAGTACTCCCATGGGATTTGGATATGAAAATAAATGCTTAGCCACTAAACTACACTTAGTTTTATGTTATATTTCTTTCTTTATAATATACATAAAACACACATGTTTTTCTTTTTAAATAACCTTTAAAAATTAATTTTTCCCAAGTCTAGGGGTTGAGGCTTAGTTGACCTCCCTGGAAATCCGCCCTTAAATACAATATTTTTATATCAATGTCTACAATTCTACGTAGGGCTAAAAATGAGCCGGGCCAAGTCAAGCTTTTAAAGGCTTGGGCTCAACTCGTTTAAAATTTGATGAGCTCAAGCTCGAGCCGAGCCGAGCCGAGCCGAGCTTTTACCGAGCTTTAAAATGGTAGGCCCGAGCTCAAGCTCCGTAAGAAAGCTCAAGCCTGAGCTTGACTCATTTGGGCTTGTTAAGTTAAACAAGCCCAAACGAGCCCAAGCTCAAGCTTGTTTTGCTAAACGAGCCTAGATTGAGCTCGTTTAGCTTAAAGGAGCCTTAAACAAGCTTGAGCTTGAGCTCGGTAAATAGCTCGAGCTCAGGCTCGTTAAAAGCTCGTTTATGTTAGCACCTCATCATCCAATCTCACCTAATTTATTGGGATAATAATAAAATATTATAAAATCAATAATATCACGGTATAATACATTTTTTTAGGTAAATATGATAATATATTTATAAAGAAACAAAGATTAAAAAAAAAAGAAATAGACTAGTTGATAATATTGTATGCATAAGCAGACAACATATCCCTTAGAAATACGCCAACCTCCAAAAGAATGGTAGGTTTTCTTCCCTATTAGATGCAATTTTGGCCTTGTTCACACATTATTTGCAGGAAATTTTTAGCCAATCTTCAAGGCATTTTTGCATGGTTAAGTAGAACCATATACAAAACCCTAGTGTTAGTGGGCATTGACCACATAAAACATAAGATTAACAGTTAACATCATGCTACTCCTTGTTCAAGCAACAAATGTGCTAGCACTTAACAAAACCCAAGTGTCAGGGGACATTGACCATACAAAACATAAGCCTCCCCTTACTGATAGTCTATTTAAACTTGCAAATAATAAAGTAACTAAAATTTGTCCCTTTCACTATGCTTTCCGACCACAAGTTGCCTTCATTGCTACACCATCTCAACTCAATAACCTGTAAAACATTTTGAAGAAGTAAGAAATGAAGTGAAAAAAAAAAAAAAGAAACATTTTCAGGTCATACTTCACATTTTTTAGCAGCAAGAATGATTGAATTTATAGAAGTAGCTTGTCAAGAACAAAAAAAAACATTCATGAGAGAAGCACATTGATTTCTTTTATCAAACATAATAGAGGATTAACAAACACACAATTATCTAGAACATAAGAACTTTATTTGAAATTCTAAACAACCTTTATGGATATAATTGGACCATTAGTTACTATGCTTACAAAATTTGGAGCACCACAAAGCCTTCTCTATGCCAAACAGTGGATAAATTGCAAACTTTGAGTAGTTCATAATACTTGTAGAAAATTCCATGAGCATGAAGTTAGTAAAGAGGAATTTTATCGTGGAAATAGGTTAAGATAATATGTATTATCTTGAGTTGATAATGTAAAATGATCAAAACAAATGATTGAATGAGCAACATACAGTAACAGAAACATAAAACAAATCAATGAAAATTGGATTTGATTGAACCCAAAGAGCTTGCATTAGTCCCAAGTGAAGAAAAAAAATATCTAACATTTGAAACTACCTTCTACATCATTTGAAAATCAATCCCAAGTGAACCAAAAAGTAATTAGCACGGTTAAATGGTTGGCTTGCTAATATTTCCAAAACGCATACCTTTCTTCAGATACTCTTCCAAATTGATCTCCATCATTGTATCATCGTCCTCCTATATACAAAAGTTAATATTTTAATTGAATTAATTGAAAAAAAAAAGTGCATATAATTTCAATCAACCATGCAAGAAATAATAACACGTGTTAACACTTACCTTTTTTGGCTTTTTTATTGATGTTATGAAGCTTGCGCATCCAATCTCCTCTACAAACCAAAATTTGAACAATATCTGGAGACAATGAAGCACGATGAGGATCGATAATATGACCTCCAGCACTAAAAGTAGCCTCCAACGCAACAGTTGACACGGGAACAACAAGAATATCTCGAGCCATTTTTGACAAAACATTATATTTTGATTGGCTTGATTTCCACCAGTCTAACACATCAAAGGGACAATTCATGTCACCAATGATAACATTATCTTCTAGGTAGATATCCAATTCACTTTTTGTTGGTTGAGTAGTTTGAACTGAAATCACAAATTTGCAATACATCTTTATGCTTGAATTTTAAAGAACATCATTCTCCTCATTACACAACAAACCTCCTAAAGATCCAAGTTCATGAATGCTTCCCATGGTGTGCTCTCCAAAATTCTCAGTGTATAACTTAAACATCTCTTATAAAGAGTCTTACACCTTCTTAATATTATCTTTTGCTTTTACATATGGATAAATCATAGAATAGCAAAACTCCACATACTTCATCTTAAATCTTGGATCTAAAACAGTTCCTATTATCAACAGCAAATTACATTAATTCCAATACTTATCAAATTTTCCTTTCATTCTTTGAACCATTACTCGAATATAGTCTCTTTCATCATTCTCCTTAGAAATCAACAAATGCTTCAAAAAAATCTCATTTAGATACAAATTGGAAGTCGGATAATCACTTCTGGAAATGACTTTGGTGGCCGAATTGAAAACTTGTAAATGTTTGCAAATCTCAGCCGCATGTTTCCAATCATCTTTTGTAGTTATAGAATGATAACCCACCTCAACCTCGGCAAATCTTAGGAATGCATCCTTCAGTTTTATTGTAGTCACTAACATATCAGGTTGAATTCCAACGTGTCAGGCAATCAAGTATAAGCTTTTGTTCACTCATGCATAATTGTTTTACAATTTGAGTAAAAGCTTTCAATCTAGCTTCTAACCCGTTAACATACTTGATAGTTTCACGACCATCTTCAATAATATTTAATCTCTTGTATTCCATCTTAGACACAGAGATTCAATATGTGTGCACAGCAGCGAACATGTAACAACTTGCCTCCAAGAAACACTTTGTTATTCCTTTCAAAACTATGAGTCAGTATCCTAATTGCTACATCATTATTCGTTGCATTATCAACAGCTATAGAATACACCTTATCTTCAATACCTCAGTCATTCAAACATTGAAAAATGGAAGTAGAAATGTCATACCCAGAATGTGGAGGAGGCAAATGAACAAAGTTAAGCACCCTTTTCTGCAAGCTCCAACTTTCACCCATAAAGTGACCTTTGAGTACCATGTAAGAAATGGTATGTCTCGACTTCCACAAATCCGTAATCAAGCTAATTTTGTTCACTTCCTTCAATGTTTCCTTTAACTTCTTCCTCTCTCTTTCATAAAGTGCACAGCAATCATTTTTAACCATCATGCGAGAAATATTTGTAAATTGAGGTGATGCAGTCTTCATCATCATATTGAATGCATCTTGCTCCACTATATTGAATGGATGCTCATGTACTAGAACAAATGTAGCAATGGATTCCCTCATTTTCGCTTGATCATATTTGAAGTTCGCTAAAGAAGAGGCTTCATTTCCTTCAGTGGGTTGGCATGTAAGGTGCTGTTAGCCTCTTAAGTTCACAATTCTTCTACTACAACTATTCAAGTGTTGAGTAAAATGAGTAGTTGTACCATCCTTCTTAGATAGCTTTGTATTATAATGAGTACATTCAGCCTTCAAGGTGCCATCTGGAAGCTGGATTTCTTTGAATTCTAGCCATACTTTGGATGTCCTCTTCCATTTTTTCTTTTGAAAAAGCTCCTCTTTATTTGCATCTTCTTTATTATCTTTATTTTCTCCAGACTCTTTACCATTATTGTCAGCAACTTTAGCTTCACTCATATTTTCAAAGAAGATCTCGAAGGATGACAAAGAATGATTTGACGATACACTGAAAATTTAGACAAAAGAATGAATGAATTAGATTCAATAAAATAAATGAATTATAAATAATATAATAAAGCATTATAATAAAACAATATCTCAAGTTGAACCTAAAAAGGAACTTTTTATAATAAAATTACAATTACATATCTTTATTAGTGAGCTACTTAAGCTTTATGTGATTTAGTATTATTTATCTCTACTCTACCTATCACAAAAATCTAAGTGTTTCGTCAAGAATATACTTCCATCTTGCATCATTGAAAATTGCATCCCACAATAGTTGCATATTGCTTTATGCTTGAAGTCAGGGTTTATTGTATAATGGTAAAGAATGTGAGTGTTGGATGCTCCAGAAGATACGCCTGCATCACTTGACATCTTCTAGCAAAATGAATATAGTAATATATTATTCAACTTGAAAGCATAAACATGGCACAAAAAATATTATCATTTGAACAACTAATGAATTATATTAGTTCTCTTTAAATACTTCATCAATAATATTGCTAGAATTATTTTCTTTTACCTATCGATATATGTAATTTCAAACTCAAATAATGGCAGAGATTATAAGATACTCAACTTCAGCCTATATTTATTAGAATATAAGAACATATGGAATTTCCAAGTTCTCATGGTGTTGGCTCTTATAGTTGTTGTTCAACACTTAGGAAGAACTTCACTTAAGTATCAACGTCATCCCTATATTAAAGAACAAGGAAATTTGGTCTAAATTAACTATAAGAAAAAAGAATTCAATATTTCTTCAAGTGTATAATTTTGGAAATTCTTATGTCTTTCTTGTTCTTAAACTTCTTGTTTTGCTACTTCACAATCACTGAAATTTTAGGAGTCATTAGTTAAGTTTGGAAGAGGGATCAAAATTAGAAGTTTCCTTATCAGACATTTCAAAAATAATTACTACGAATCATGTTACTCATAGGGTTCCAAACAAGTTGAATTAAGACAAATATTATCGAGCTTGAATTTAAAAGTTAAAAACTTAAAGTCAATGTCAAACTTGAGCTTGACTTAAAGAAGCACCAAAGAACTCAAATTAAACTTGATTAGGCTCAAATAAATATTTTTCTAATTTAAAATAACTTTAATATCTAAAATCTATTTGAACATAGATATTTAAAGTTCATTTGAGTTCAAATATGCCTGTGAACAAATGGAGTTAAAAATTTAAAATTAGATATGGACTTGACAAACTATTTAAGTAATTTGAGCTCATCCTTAATCTAGTTATTTTTTTAATTGCATTTGAGTAAATATCAGATCGAATAACTTAAATTTAAGGTTGTTTGAGTCATTTACACCCCAAGTTACATGGACCAATGATTAACTCGAGAAGAATTGCTGAAAAACATGCTATCACCAAGCATTTGATACACAATCTTCACACTATGTTTTCGGTTTAAGAATAATTCCTGGCTGACTTTGTTTATATCTACCTTTCTAATGGCTCTAAAATGACATGGAATCCCATCATCTTCTTTGTTTCGTAGTATATGGTGGTGGACTTCTAAATTTAGTTAAACATATATGAGAAAATGAGACATAAATACTGGCCGGTATTTAGTTAAATGTATCGATATTGGTAAGGGATAAATTAAAGAGATGTGATATGCATTAAGAAATGTCATAACAAGGATATGCAGTTTAACGCTTTTGTTCGTAGTAAAAAATTTAAAACTAGATATTAGCAAGTAGACTACTTTTTGTTTGTATACGAATTTTTATTTTTAATTTATAAAAAAATGCATAAAAAAGATATTAAAATTTTGTTTATTTATTTATTTTTATACGATTAATAATTGTTCATAACGTATTTGGTACATATATATCCAAAACGAAATGAAATGCATAGAAAAAAGCTAAAAATTCTAGCACTTTGAAATTGAATTCAAAACGAAATGAGAGGGCACAAAAATAATTATCCTGGTAAAAGCAAATAAATAAGGAGCATTAGCAATAAATATTTTTCTTTTTTTGGCATTTGTTTATGAATTAAAATACATTGGGCCTACCTATCATTCAAACTTGCCTTGAAAACTTCGTTTTGTTATAAAGAAGATTGCATAAAGGAAGAACTGCTAATGGCCAAGAAGAATAATGGTAAAATTACTTGTGTAAGGATAGGGCCAGAAAGTGACTTCTTAGACTTGGTAAAGGCATATGTTTTATGATATGATAACTGCCCATGAGTTTGTCATTATTGAAACGAAAAAAAAAAACCAACTTTCCATTGTAACACAAAGATGCATAAAAAAAACCCACAAAATCTTCTCCACTAAAAATCCAAGTAAAGTACTGAAAAATAAACCTCACATTTGAAAGTTGGCAACTCAATGAGGAGTTGAGGACTGGATAGTTGAATAATAATGGCCAGCAACTTGAACGGATGCCTGGACGAACGAGAAGTCGGCGACTACGTAGATCGTGGTGATCGCATACTAACGAAATGGCAAGTTGATGACTAGTGAGACCATTTTGATTTGGGAACTAGGGTTTTCGTTTTAAGTGAATGGGAAAGGGGTTTTTTTTTCGGTGAAAGTAGATTATAAGTTTGTGACTTGGGAAGTTGGGTTTTTGTTTATGACTTTATTGACTTATGTTGTCTCTTTTTATTTTTTTTACTTTAGCTTTTGAAATTATTGTGAATAGATTTGTACTTTTTTTTATTTTTAGCCGTCGACACGAGAACCTTCAAGAACCAACTTTGAAGACTGAAGTTTCCACCGTTCAGTACTCAGTTCATTTTATATTTTACTAAAATATATTCTTTTATAATATTTAAAAATATAATCTAGTATAATATATTAAATTACATATAATATTAAATGCAGTATATGGAAAATAATTATCCTGGTAAAAATAAATAAATGAGGAGCATTAGCAATAAAGAATTTTCTTTTTCTTCTTTTTTTTTTTTTGCATTTGTTTATGAATTAAAATACACTATGCCTACCTATGATTCAAACTTGCCTTGAAAACTTCGTTTTGTTATAAAGAAGATTGCATAAAGGAAGAACCGCTATCATAAGAAAGTTTCCAGAAATTAGCTAATCCATTACCAAACAGTATCACTCAAGCTTATTTGTTATATGGCTAAGAGAGTTAATGGACAAGAGAATCTGCCTCTTTTCTTACCCGATGTTTATGCTTAAAACATGAAGGCTCTTAAAGGAATGGCCAAGAAGAATAATGGTAAAATTACTTGTCTAAGGATAAGGCTAGAAAGTGACTTCTTAGACTTGGTAAAAGCATATGTTTAATGATATGATATCTACCCATGACTTTGTCATTATTGAAAAAAAAAAAAAAAAAAACCAACTTTCCATTGTAACACAAAGATTTATAAGAAAAACCCCCACAAAATCTTCTCCACTAAAAATCCAAGTAAAGTACTGAAAAAATAAACCCCATATTTGAAAGTTAGCAACTTGATGAGGAGTTGAAGAACAGGTAGATGAATAATAATGGCCAGCAGCTTGAACAGATGCTTGGACGAACGAGGAGTCGCGACTATGTAGATCATGGTGATCGCATACTAATGGAATGGTGAGCTGATGACTAGTGGACCATTTTGATTTGAGAATTAGGGTTTTTGTTTTAAGTGAATGGGAAAGGGGGATTTTTTTCAGTGAAAGTAGATTATAAGTCTGTGACTTGGGAAGTTAGGTTTTTGTTTATGACTTTATTGACTTATGTTGTCTCTTTTTATTTTTTTTACTTTAGCTTTTGAAATTATTTTGAAAAGATTTTTACATTTTTTTTTCAGCTACCGATGCAAGAACCTCCAAGAACCAACTTTGAAGACTGAAGTTTCCATTGTTCAGTACTTGGTTCATTTTATATTTTACTAAAATATATTCTTTTATAATATTTAAAAATATAATCTAGTATAATATATTAAATTGCATATAATATTAAATATAGTATATATAAAATAACATTATAAATATATACCGAGCTCGCCATCCTGTCATCGAGCTCGTTATCAAGCTTGGCTCGTGAGCCTATTATTGGGCTCTAAATGAGCTTGTTCGTGAGCCTAAACCAAAGCTCAAGCTCGACTCGCTTGCAGCCCTAATTCTACATATCATGTGCTAACAAATCTTGCATCTTATACACTGTCATATGTTTGTTATATTTTCAAAAATCTCTGTACTCTAAAAGGTGATCTCGAGGTCAAAAATACAAAGGTCTCTCACCCAATTTATTTAGTTTTATCTCTTTGTTTTATTAAGCACTCTTTTAATATAAGAAAACTAGAAATAACTAAGTACATTAGGCAAAATATTCAATTGGAGGCTAAATTGAATATTTATGCAATTTTGCTCTAATTTTCAACTTTGTTGATAATTTAAAATGCATGAGTGATTATAATAGTAATATAAAGTGCAAAAAATAAAGAGAATAGAGTTAAAAAGATCAAACCTGAAATTTAATATGAAGTTCGGTCCGCCTCCTAATCTCCATGGTCAACCAATGCCTCCAAGGAGGACTTCACACCACTATATTAATCATTCACAAAAATAATGCTCAACTAAGCTACACAAGGTGTTCCAATAAGCATATATGTGTGTAATGCTCTTTATAAGAATTTAAAAATAAAGCACTACAAACTATCTAGGGTTTGTAATGATTTACAAAGTGACAAAATGAGGAACTAGAGTCTACCCATAAGCTCTTAAATATGGAGATGCAAAATATGGACGTTGGATATCAAATCCACAAGCACAAACTTTGCATCAAATGCACTCGAATGGCTAGTTCCTTGAAGCTAGTGTCTAAACCCTATGCCTTGGGGTCTAAACACCATTGGCGTCTCCTATAAATCCAAGTTAGTCTAAAAGGGTAGCATCAAGAAGCTATACCTTAGTGTTTGGATGCTATATAAAAAATGTTCGGAGAGAAATATTGTATTCTTGCTAAAACATGGTGGCATCCGAACGTTACCTCCTGGTGTTCAAATGCTAGTTGCTAAGCTTGCCAAATTTTACCTAGTGTCTGGATGCTACCAAGTTTAGCATCCAAATGTTAGTAAGATCATGTCAAGCAAATGCTTGGCATCTCAACACATCTAAGACTAGCATCCAGACACTAGCATCTTTCCATGGTATTGTCTTAACAAAAATTAAACTCACATCGTGTATCATTTATTTTACTAAGTTTTGTTCTCATCAAAAAATAGTTTGAACCTATGTTGTTCAACAATCTCCCCCATTTTAATGAGGAAAAACATACTTTCCCTCCCTCATTTTAATGAGGAAAAAACATACTTTCCCTCCATTTAAGCATAGGATTTTTAAGATAGAAAAAGCAAGTGTGTGTTAAAAGGATGATGCTTGATATTGAGAGTGTTAATTTGAGCACACAAAGTGATGTGTGCTCAGTTTTCAAGTGATGCGTGCTCAGTTTTCAAGAGATGGGTACTCATAACGTGTTGCTCATCCAAAGTTCAAAGTATGTTTTCATGCTTCAACTAATTATCCAATCTATGTTTTTAGTGTATTTTCAACACATTCTTAACCAATTATCTAATATATGTTTTCTTGAGTTTTGTTCTCCTCAAAAGATCATTTGAACCTATGTGATTCAATAGAAACTGTACAAATATTCAATTTATTATCTAAATTTTGAACTAGGCAATTTAATACACACTCAAACTTTTTATGGCTATTATTATCATCTCATCGACACTGTTTGCTTTATTTCGCAGCATATAAAAAACAATATTTCATTACTAGATAGTATTAAAAGAAGTAGTAAAACTTTAATGATATGCTACCCATTTCAAAATAGCAAACAAAGCAAATGTTGTTAAAGGGAAATATTATTGAAACCGGTGACACTTTATCATTTGATTAGATAAATTTCATTTAGGTATTCATTTTTTCCTTGAGGATTTCATACATGTATTAAATGTTAATAAATAGGTTTTTGAATATGATTTTTATAAACTTGCTCCAATATGATGAGATATGGATGTATTATTTCTATATCGATGTCTACGATTCTGCATACCTTGTGCCAATCTTGCATCTTATGCTTGTACATTAATGTATATTTGTACTATATTATGAAATCTTTGTACTCTAAAAGGTGATCTTGATGTCAAGAATATGAGCCTCTCTCACCCTCAATAATTTAGTTTTATCTCTTTCAATTATTAATCACTCTTTTAAAAAATTTGGTACTTGAATTTTGGACAAATATTCAATTTGGTAACTTAATTTTAAACTAATCAATTTAATACATAATTAGACTTTTGTAGCTATTATTACCATCACACTAACACTGTTTGCTTTATTTCTTAACATGGAAAAAATAATCCATCAATGCTAGACAATATTAAGAGAAGTAATAAAAATTCAATGATATGCTACACTTTTCAAAATGCCAAACAAAGCAAACGTTAAGGGGACATTGAAAATAGCCACAAAAATTTTGATTTGACTACTTCAAAGTTTATATACTAGATCATTCTCCTTCTGGTTCAATTTTATATTTTTCTTTTTCCTTTTTGTTTCATGAATTGATATATGTGAAATTCATCATTTGATATGGAATGCATTTTATATACTCATAGACAATTTGAACATATGAGTGAAAAATATTATTGAAACTGGTAGAGAGTTCTATCATATTTAATTAGAGGGTTAATGTCATAAATGGTTACTAAACTTTGCCAAAATATGTAACTATGTACTTAAACTTTGAAATTGATTAATTCAGTACTTGAAGGAACCGTTCATTTACATCAATAGTACTCTATCAAGTTCTTTTAGGTACTAAATTGATTGATATCAAAGTTTTTTCATGTATTAAACTAATCAATCTCAAAGTCTAGATATATAATTTCATTTTTTTGCTAAAGTTCGGATACTATTCATGAAACTGTCTCTTAGTTAGGTGTTTTTTAGAATCTTGCTCCAATATGATGAGATATTGATACAATATTTCCATATAAATATCTACAATTCTACATACCTCATACTAATTCTTCAACTTGTACACTAATGTATATTTGTTATATGCTTTAGAATCACCATTCCCATCACGTAAATGTTATTAATTAATAATATTGAAATTTTCATTCCATTCTTAAAAAGAAAAAAAAAATGAAAAAACTATATTTTACTTTATAACATGATTTCATATAATTTAATTGAGTATCGAAACAATTAAGCATAAGATGAGAGAAAACCAAATGAGAGACAAATAACTAAAATTAAGAAGCAACTTGTATAATGTTTTTTTTTTTAACCTTGATTATGCCATTTGGTGAGGAAAAATCTAAGTCCCATGATATGAGATCTATGACGGCAAAGATAACAAATTTTTCTAAATCTAGAATCCGATGAAACATAGTCATGACATTTTAAAGGGTCTGCAAGCTCTTTAGGATTAAAAATGAGAAGTAAATAAAAGTTTCATACTTTATAATGAGAAGAGAAGAAATTTTCTTTACCTCAATAGCTTAAAACGATTATAATATGCTTTTTAATTTGTTGGCATACGCACCAAAGGGGTGGTGGCGCAGTTGGCTAGCGCGTAGGTCTCATAGCTAAAGAGTGATCCTGAGGTCGAGAGTTCGAGCCTCTCTCACCCCATTCTTATTCATTTTCTTGTTTCTTTTAATATATGCTAGAATATCTCTTTCAGGTTACATTTTGTATTTTTCCCTTTTCTTTTTCTCCCTTTCCTTTAGGAATTAAATCCATGAAATCTATAATTTATTAAGATATGTATATGGTCTACTAAAAAGGACTTTAATATATTTATTATAATGAGTAGGCAATCTTATTAGGATATATATCTTATCATGTCCTATTTGATATGACCGAATAGGTTTTGGATGCAATTTTTGTGCAACATATATTTTATAGGTGTAATATCTCTATATCATATATTTGTTATGCAACTTATAATCTAAGATATACATTATATGGAAGACCGGATACTGTGTATTCATACTATAAATATTATTAACTAATAATATCAAACATTACACAGTATCATATTCTTAATCCATTGCAATTTGTACCACTCTAGTTGTATTATTTATGATGCGAATTAGCTTAATTCACTGCCAAACTTATAGATATTTGGATTACCACATGGTCATCATACATAGGGGTGCAAATGAATCAAGCTAATTCACAAACTACTCGAGTTTGATTCGAGAATAATTGAATCGAACTCAAACTACTCAAACTATGAAGCTTAAGTTGATTATAAATGTTAATCCAATTTGAATCAAGTTTAAATATTAACATTATTTTAATTAAAATTAAATATTTTTAATCGATTAAATCTAAACAAACTTAGTCAAGTCGAATTCGAGATTATGTAATGTTATTTCAAGTTAGATTCAAGCCTAAAATTTTATGATCAGTGAACTCGAACTGAATTCGAGCTTTGAAATTTCGAGTCATACTCGAATTCAAACTCAGCACCATATTATCTTAATTTAACGCGTTTGTAGCTCTAGTTATATATCCCCAAATTAATAAAAAATCAAAAATAAAATAATTTTTAAAAATGATCAATTTTAATAATTAAACTTTGCATAAAAATTTAATTTGCTATCAATTTTTAAAATGATTGATTTAATATTTAATCAAAATTTTGATGACTATACATGATAAAAAACAGTCTTTATGTATGTAAATAGCATAAACAATGTTAAGAAGGTAATAGTTTGATTTGACATTAAATATACTATTTTAAAATTTATTGCTAGGTTGACATTGCGTGCAAAATCCAAGTGACATTTACCCAGAGAAAAGGAAAAAAAAAGACAAAAAAAAATGTTTTGTTGCAATTTGCAACCAAATGTGGAAAATATAGATAAAGCTACAGATTTTTACTACCGAAAAAGCAAGGAATCTTTTGCTTCGGGGATTACATCATGCGAGTACAACCGTGCAAGCACTATAACAGTGCTTGTCAGTTCGTGTTTCAAATAAATCTGTTAGTTCTCCCTTAATTTTACGCTGCCAAAATGCTTTCGTCTTTTTTGGGATCATAGCTCATAAGGATCAATGAATATGTGAGCATCATACAAAATCAGGTTTGTTTGTTGTAACAGAAAACATACAATGTTCAAGTAGTTACATTATTAATGGAGGGTATGGCCGTATTAGAACTGCACACGTAAGTCTCCCTTGCCCTACAAGATCCAAAAAAGATTCATTTAGTGTTATGATAATACCTAGTGTTAACCTTTCTCATATTTGACAGGAGATCAAACATAATTCAGAATTTAAAACCAGAACGTAATGTGAGCAGCAGAGGGGCCTGAATAGGAAAAGAATCATCGTATAGTGGTTGGGCGCCAGCCAGTCCAAGAAAAAACATGATTACAAGCTGTAGATGACTACGAGGTGCTCCAAGAAACACGTTTTCCTTTGTGTGGAAAGTTATGGACACATTAAAACCATATGTTGGTTGTTGAGCTAGCTTTTATAGCTCAAACAGAAAAACAATACACATCTTAGTGATGGGAAGTTTCTGGGATATTACCTTTACCTATCGACCCAATCTTGGCTCCGTGACATTGCCCTGTGATGCAATCAGAATGAGAGGAGTCAGATTCTTCCATCTCTCTCCCCTCTGAAACAAAAATATACAGACCAACATGAGCAAATAGGGCGGTTTCACTGGCATTTGTAAATAACGTTGCCTGGCTGAAATTAAAGCAGAAAGGACTCTAGTAGATAATACTGGCTTAATCAAATAGTTTTTTCAGAACATAAGAATCTCTTCAATCACCATTTTATAGACTGTACAATTACAACAGTTTTGCTTTGTGGCAGACCAAAACTCGTAACAAAATTACTTGTGACCCTTAAAAAATTTAACCTAGGAGCTATATATTTCCACAAGTGTACAGAGAGCTAATTTTTTCCCCTTCCCCTCTTATCCCCTATGCCAGGATCAAAAGATCAGGAACTTATGCACCGAATAATTCAAAAGGACATTGGACGTGCATGACTTCCTTGAAGCAGACCTGTAAGAGGATATTGCATGGAGATGCCATAACGTGTTTTCAATGTCCACTGACGTAGCACACCACTACATGAGGAAAGAACTCCGAATTTCCATGGCAGAGCAAGTCCATCCCATCTCCCAGTTGACCCATTTCTCATCCTTTTTGCACCTTTCTTCTTTATGAAGATTATTCAAAGAAATATTGCTATAGAAGCAGCTTGGAGGATGATAGGGAAGCTATTTGATCATCCTCGCATAGATCTGTCAAGCCATCTTCATCAAACAATCTCCGTGCATATGCTTAGGATACCAATTGTGTGCATGGCATTCTTATTGGAGAAAACACCACAGTGAGCCGGGCATGATCTGAAAGAGAATAATCTTCAGGCCATCTACCCTTTTCCACTTCAGGGGGGAAGAGAACTGCATTTTTCACACTAAAACCTATGGTTTGTTCTTGACGAACATTCAAACTTTCGAACTCTTTGTTATCTTCATTTGTTTGCTCTGAACAGGAAGGATTCCAGATTCGCTGCTGCAAGCCAATTATTAAAAATTAATTTCAGATTACAAAAAGCCAACAATTAGGTAGGAAGTAATCACCAGCCCATCATGGAAAATTAAAACAGAATAGTGGAAGTCACTTTTTTCTTCTCCTTTTTTTTTTTATTTTTTATTTTTTTTTGACAAACATGAATGAGGCTTTTATGCGCTGTCTGTCTAGGCAGTAAATCATGAGTACTGTCTATATTTTCCAGCTAGTAGACAAAAGAATCTAAAATTAAATGGCTAAAACTACCCATAAAAGCATAAGAAAGTGTTCCCATATGCTCCTAATCCATTAGAGAAAGCCTTTACTCACTTTATAACAAAAAAAGAATATATTAACAAATTTCAAAGAATTGGGACCGAAGAAGGAGGGGGAAGGTGGAAGAAGAAGAAGATTTCATAGAACAAAACTTGCCTGAAACTCTTCAAAGTCAACAACACCATTGCCATCTATATCTGCCTGAAACCACAAGTCCTTTATCTCTTCATCACTTAGCCCATAGCTATGGCCAGTTAGGTTGAGCTGCAATGAGAACAATCATAGGTATCTTAATGTTATATATCTATGGTTAATAAATTCTGTGAAGGTGACAATTTGACATGCCTTTTTGGTCGCATGTAAGCATACCTGCCGAAGTGCTTCACAGAATCCTGCGAAAGTAATATAGTCACCAGTACCGTCTGCTTTTAGAAAAGCAAATGCATCCTTTTCTGTAAGTGATGCTCTATGGAGTAAACACTGAAAAAAGACAAAAGGCCAATGATTAAGACATAAAGCTGGTACTAGTCCAGAAGGAAAACGAATGAAATACTTAAATAAATAAATCAAAAAAAAAAGGACAAAAAACTTAAAAAAATTATTCCCAAAACTGTGGAATGACATTCTCTTTCATGAAACTACAAATTCAGCACTCATTTTATCAAAACTGTACCAAGGAGGAGCAACCAATATTTAACATGAGAAACTATTAAAAAATGAAGGAAAAATGCAAACTACTCCTCTAAACTTTGATCTTGGCATGGGTATATCTCTAAACTTTCAAATATTATAAATAACACCATAAACTTTAACAACTTGGCACACATCCCCCAGAAGTTGTAAATAAACCTCAAATTTTTATCATAGTATGGGAGCAACCCTCAAACTTATCAAAATTAACTTTAACACCCCCTAAACTTTAACCTAAGTGTATATTCTAAACTAAAAATCAAGTGTTCTTTATATTGTCAATTTATTAAAGTTTAGGTAAATATTTGCAACATTTGAAAATTCATGTGGTATATCTACCCCTAGGTCAAAGTTTAAGTTCTTTTTTTTTTTTGCCCATAAATAAAACATCCGTAGTCAAAGCAATTGAAAGCAGATGGGTATGCTAAAGAGGCATTATAATATCCTTTCAATGCCCTATAACAAAGACTTTGAGGAAGTTTTATCCAACTTGTGATGTACATGAATCATGCAAGCCTTTCATCCAAAAGCAGGAACCCTATAATATTCTTCTAATGTAACATTGATTTTGAACAAACCGCATTGTTTTTCGTATGCCTTCACTATACTTTATATCATCATCTATTTTTGAGATATCACATTCAGTTCTTTCGCTAATCAATCAGACCTATTAATAACTTCCATCTCCACCGCCTTCTAAATGTAGCACGGCTAACATGACCTCAACTCACTTTTAAACTCCAAAACAAACGACTGCCTGATGAAACATGTTGCCTTCCCTCTAATTTAGATTCAAAGTCTATTTACAGATCACACAAGCCACTTATCCTCCAGCTAGAGTGATATAATGACATAGGACAAAGAAAACATTTTTAAGAATAAATAAATAAATACATAAAAGCAAAAAAGCTTCACCTTGAACATGTCAAATACTGTCTCACTCCAGCTTGTTTTTAGTAATTTCCGATGGCTGTTGGGATTAAGAAGCCATATGAAGTCTACACCGCATATGTTACCTCGATGATTTCGGTGGCTGACCCACTGGCAAAAAATATTGAAACAGAACAATGTGTCAGAGAGATTAAAATAAAATAAAATACTAGGCTAAGAATGAAAGGAGATTCTCAGGCTTCAGAGGAACCTTATGGGCATCTGCATCTGTGTACTGATGAGCAGTATCATAGGACGACACAAAACCTTGGGACCTCAAGAACTTGTATACATGCCCACGTTTGCTTCCATTCCAGTCTCTGAAGAGGCACAAAGTACGATTAAAAAAGAGAGAGAGAGAGAGAGGAGCATCCACTATAACCCTGAACATCAATAAAATGTTATATGTAGGTCTCCTGAAAGGCTTACCCACAAAGGATAACTGGCAGGGGACTAAGATTCTTTTCTTTCTGAAAAGATTCCACACATTGCAAGATCTTGTAGACCTGACAACAATATGCAATAACAACCTCTTAATGGGAGCTGGATGCAATGACAAAAACAGCTAATCACTTGATAACATTTACCTGGTGAAGACGCACTATACATAAACTTGCATTATGAGGAAACAACAAATGGGTGTTCACAATGAGGATTTCCTGCCTCAAATCACTGTTCCTACATTCTGGAAGCGGAGCAACCAGTTCAACGTGCAAAATCTGTGCAACACGATCTCCAAAATCATTGAAAAGCAACTCATGATAATTAAGAACCCTAAAGTAGTCCCTGCGTATAGCAGTCAGCAGTCCTGTAAAAATCCATGTGTATACTGTAAGACTTGGAAGGCAGAAAATAAAGCTTTGTCACTATTCTCCGTCTTTTGATTAATCTCAGTAACAATAGAGTAGCAACATTCTTAATTGATACAATTTCACACCTGGCATCAGTCAAATCCCAATGCTCATAGCATTATCAGATATGACAAAAAGCCAAACAACCACTTAACTCCCAATGACAAAAAGTCATCTGAGCAGACACTTTATAGGTAAATTTTATTCTCTTATGTCCACCTAATATGGCTAGATGGACCGACCTAATTTAGAACTCAGCACTAACTATCACCAGTGATGACTCGCAATATATTTGGCAAAGCAGAAATCAGTGGGAAGAAAAGGAAATGAAAGGAATGTGTTTACATAATGTTCAGATATTTGAGGAGGAAGAGGAGACATTTTTACTTCAGAGCTTAAATGGTTTGTCTCAAAAAGTGAAGAGAATGGGTTAACAAGAGTGTAAACTGGTGTAAAATTACACTATTGCCACTAAATGTAAAATTAGAAAGAAAAAATGAGGGTTAGTCTAACAGATAATCATTCCCTTCCATTTCCTTATCTGACATGTCATAAAAACAACAAAGAGAAATATTTCACTTGATATTCTGCAATTTCCTTCCTAGATATCCAAACAAACACTCTGTTTAGCAAACTTTATTTAAAGTGGAAATGGGCGGAAAGAAAAGAGTGAAAAGTGGAAATGAGTGGAAAGTTTGTTTTATGTTTGATAGCTTACAAAGGAAATAAAAGGAAAAGAAGATAAATAGAGTTAGTGATTGACAAAATTATTCTTATATCATTTTTTATGAAATATCAATAAGGAGGGCAATTTGGTAATTGATTTTGTTTTCCACCACTTGGAGAGAAAAGAAGTGGTTTAAAAAGTAGAAAAATTTCTACTCATTTCTTTCTTTTCTACAGTTTTCCTCTTTCATTTAAATTGCCAAACGCAATTTTTCTTTCATTTTTCATTGGTTTCCATCTGTTTCCACTTTTCAAAGTGGATCCAAACACAGTGTAAAAGTCTAAAAGACCTTCCTCTCATTTCTTTTCCTTTCTTTTATTTTCTGCTCATTTCTACCTATTTCTACCTTCTCTTACATCATTTTCATAACAATTTGAGTCTTTCAAAAGTTCCTAAAATACCAAACAACTAAACTTGTTGACTTGGAGACCTATATCTGTTATTACGAAAAAACTTTAAAAGAATCATTTTGAATTCTCTTGCAAGTACATGAAGAAAGTCGATACAGCTTTATCAAGTAACTTACCCCGTGACATTAATCTTTTTACACCATTACTCCCCTCTCATCAAACCATCTATACTACAAGTACTAACAATACTTCGTCAAGATTATTAATTATAGATTGAACAACAGCCAGAGAAGAAATCATCAATATTTCCAAGATGCTCACCTAATCTGCTTATTTAGAGTTAGTAATGTTCCAGGAACAAATGGTCTGACCATCCTATGAAGAAAAACTCAAAATTCTAAATCTAAATGTTGCTGAAAAATTACCATCTCCTCGGTTATTAGTCCGCGCAAGCTTGAAGCTAATGTAACCCCCATCACCAAGCCTTTTCTCATATATGCTAACAAGCTCTTCATTTCCAACCCAAAACTCCTACATGATTCAAAAAAGGAAAAAAAATCCAGAAATCAACAAAAGAACCCTTTTTAAACTATAACCCGAATCCAAATTAATACACAGGATCAAAATCCAAACCTGAAGACATATAATTGAAGATCTCTCATATAACAACCAATCCAATATCCTCTGATTCCTCCGCAGCCAATTCGCCCGGTAATCGCTCTCACGACAACTTGGATCCTGCATCCAAACACAGCACAAAAGCGCAATTAAAATCCCTGAAAAATCATACTTTTCCCACAACTAAATGAAAACAACAGTCTATATTGCATCATTCAAACCAACAACGCAACATTCCAATTTTCAATACAATTGGTCAAATCACAGCCCACTAAAATCAAATCAAATCGAATGAAAACCTAACCTAAATCTCCTGCCTTTTTCACACCATAATCAAGATCAAACACATATATCAACAAAATCCGACATGAATACAAGACATGACACAACACCACAAATTCCGTCGCAAAGCAAGCACGTAATATCAATCGATAAGATTAAAAACAAATTGATATTAATAATATTCCTTGATCTTAAAAGAAATAGAATTCGACACGAAATAAAGAGACGAATACGAGATTGAGCAGCTAACAACCTCGTGGTTAAGGCGTTTATATATAGGAGCGAGAATGTTGAATGTAGTACAAGTAATACAAGGTTGATGATGGTGATCAGCTAACGAAGAAGAGATAGCATAGCTCCCGATCCTCGATATCCTTCCTTTCTTCATCGTGATATTGCTTCTCCTTTCCAATCTCATAATAACGGTTTTCTAGAACCTTCCACGTCTACACCGTATTTGGATATTTCGGAAATTGATGATCACAGGAGGAGAATGAATGGAAACCAATAAATGTGATGTGGTGGCGGTGGCTGTCGGAATTTTCTGTTATATGGAGGAGAGGAATGGTTTTGGTTTTTATAGAGATTGAAACAGAGAGAGAGAGAGAGAAGAAGAAGAGGTGGATGGGAAACAGGGAAAAGCCGGTAAATGGGAAAGTGTTAAAATGGGAGGAGATAAGTAACGAAGTTACTGATACCGGCGGTTTCCCTTTTTCCCTCCACCATTGTGAATCAAATTAAGATGAGAGGATATCGATTGAAAACACGCCCCTTGTTTTTAGTTAAAATACCTGAATCTGGCTCTTTTTCTAGCATAATCACATGCTATTTCTTTATCCACTAATATTAATTGTTTATTAATAATTATTTAAAACCAATATTGTCAAACCGAGTAAAAATTAGATTATGATATATTTGAGTGTTAAAAGCTCAATATGTAAATTAAATGAAACGCAATTGAATTGAATCGTTTTCAATGCATTCAACTTTGATAAAATTGAACCGGACAGATTAATCTGAATTTGATAATACTTTTTAGATATATATTAATGATTTAAAAATTAAAAGAATGTATGTGATATAGATTATGTAAGTTCTATATATTTTTCTATATCATTATATTAGAGGGATAATAGAAAGAGTAGGATAAAAGAAGAATAGGAATTATGAATTAGCGGGTGCAAATTATTTTCTAAAATTGAAGGTTTTATATGAAATGAATAATAAAGTAAATAAAAACAGCACTTATAGCATCAAAAGCGGATTCTTATGCAATAATAATATGGATATTCAATGACAATATAAAAGAAATAAAAACACATGTAATGTTATATGCAGTGGCTACACTTTTGTAATGTAGCTACTACATGGAATATATTTGAAGTTTATAAATTTACATAGATGTAGTTAATTTTTTAAATTGTACATATGTATTCTGCTGTATTATGTATATTAGCAGTAATGTCACGTAAAGACCACAAGTACTGGAATGGTAAATAATTAGATAAATAAATTATATATGGAAATAAATAGCTTAAAGAAACACTAATTTTGTTACGAAGAATATAGTTCATTAATAGAATCATTCAATCAATTATTTGAAGGGGATCACATTCAATTATTTATTTGAATATTGAACTAAATATAATATTGATGTGCTAAGTAATTTAGTAGTATGATCATGGTAAGTACGAATCTAAGCTATATGGTAATACGTGTATTGGTATGTTAAAAAAAATGATAAAAATATAAAACTTTCTAGTAAATTATATCAAAAGTTTCAACATTTGTGGGTGAGTTTATTTAAAGCATCAATATTTTGAGTGGTTAAAAAGGAGAATCAAAGTTTGGGGATAAATTCATTTAAAGTATCAACATTTCAAGTAGTTAAAAAAAATGTTTTGTGAAGTAAGTCCGATGAGGTATCAATAATTGACCATTAACAAAATTTTAAAAAACTTAACTAAAAGGTAAAGCAAACACCAATGCCTTAAACGTTACACAACTCCAAAATCATAAAAGCAAGTAGACACCCCTTTTAAGAGTTTTATGATAGCACAAATACACTCAACTCTACATTAAGACTTGAAAGATAGCAAATGAGCCAAGTTAAGATGAGGCAATATTAAGATCAATCCAAACCTAAGTTAATTAAACTCTTTTATGCACCAATTTTAAAAAGTATATCATTTTTCAATTCAAATAATATTAATATTTAATTTTAACTACACCTAATTAATATTTAATTTCAATTTAAATTTATTAGGCTTGGAAGTTAGTCAAAGTAAATATTATCAAGTTGAAGTTAAAATTAATAAATTACAAGTTCAAGTTTGGGCTCCACATTGGTGAGACAACAAAGTTTAAGGTGGACCCACCTGTTTTAAAAAGCTAGCAAATAGTTTTTTTTCTTTTTTTCACTTGGATATCATTTGATTGTAAAATTGAAAGGGCAAAAGAAAAATTAGACGGCATTCTACGACGAACACTGCACACCGCACAGCATAATTTAATTATATCACATTTGATATGTATGATACTAAAGAAAAAAACTTGTGTTTTCTATTATTTGATATATATAAGTACAACATAATAATATTATAAAAGGTTTGAGCTGTATAATAAATTTAAATAATTGGGTAAAAAGAGAATTAGTCTTATTACACACATTGAGCTATTTTTCATTAAATTTGTTGAGCACTCTAAAGGTCGGTTATCAATACCAAACTCTTTGAGTGATCTTATTCATGTCTAAAGGTGTTGAGCACTCTAAAGGTCGGTTATCAATACCAAACTCTTTGAGTGATCTTATTCATGTCTAAAGGTATTAAGCACTCTAAAGGTCGGTTATCAATACCAAACTCTTTGAGTGATCTTATTCATGTCTAAAGGTAGAGTAAAATAAAAAACAAAACCCAAAAGAAAACTTAATGTAATCTTACCAATTGTTTGAATATGTTTATTATATGTTGTCTGCTTCATCGTTTAGGTTTAGGCTTGAACAAATGAATGTAACTTATGTTTACTAATTCTATAAAAAAAAATTATCTAAATACAAATTATATAATTTTAATCACTAAAACATTAATATATAATCACATTTAAGACATGCTATTTTAGTTTTAACAAAAAAAACTGCACCTTCGATATGTGACTTTGAAATTATAGTATATTACAAAATTGCATGTTTAATATGTGATTTACTATAAATGAAAAGTAATATTGTATCTTATACATACAATTTTGTATTAGTATTTAGATAATTATTTTTATATAATTGGTATTTATATGAAAAAAAATTTTGATAGATAGAGAAATCGATAATTTTCTCCTCAATAAATGGTTATTCTATTGCCAAATTCATTAATTTTTATAAAAATAATTAATGATGTTTTTGGAGAAGATTTGGAGTTTCATGTTAGGTTTTATATATTGTTAAAAAGAGAAAAAAAACATCAACTGTCGATAAATAATTTTTTGGAAATTTTGGTAAATCTAGCAAAATAAATAAAGAAACTTGTTGATTGTTATACTTTTCCGGATTCATTTTATGCCTTCCTTTCCCCCACGTCCTGTCTATAAAAAAAAAATAAATAAAATAAATACAAATCCTGATCCATTAAAAAATCAGCATTTATATCTGCGAATGTCTGAATGACAAGTTCTTTAATCGTCAATGAATATTAGATGTTTACATTAGATTGCGCTTATTCCGATGTTAGTTCTTAGGCAATGTCAGGTTTTTCAGTATATAAAGTAAATTAATCAGAATCTGATTATTACGATTATATTAATTAGTGTTTAAAATAATTATTAAAATTTTACAAGAATTTTCTATATTTTCTCAGCACTAATTGTAAATTTCATAAGAAAATAAATACATGAAAAAGACATAAAGTTGTTATTTTCTGACTTGCCATTGACACAAAACGTCGTTAGCAACTGGGCTGAGCATATTCCATTTTTTATACTGACAAAGCAAAATCAGAATTGAGGCCTTCAAAAATTCCATAAAATTTCTGGAGTCAGCATGCTCTTCCGAAAAAAATGACGTAGACTTGGCACTTTATACAGCGACAGGATACAGCATATGGATTTTATTTATACACCTTATTAACTTGGCCATTGAAATAGATGTACCGGATAAGACCTATACCTATTGACTCATTGTTGTTTTACAACTTCACCAACCTAAAGATTTAGACTGAAAATTTTTTAACAAGGATCTTTTTGTTTTATGTTTTTGTATTATTTTGATATTGTTTTGGTATCAAACAGATACTGAACCGGTATAATATGATACGGATAAAAAATAGATAATTTTATTCATAAATTACCTAAACTGAACCGATACTGAACCGATACTAAATCGATTCTGATAAAAAACTAATAATCGAAAAAGGTCCTAAGTTAGAACACCGACAAAACTCAATCCGAAGATTGCTTTTAGACCGTCCCTTTATTGTTCGTATCTTCTTTATAATTATATCCTGTATTTTTATCTGTTTAACTTTCGTTTTAATATGTATATAATTTTTCTTTGCATATCTTAACGTAATTACTATGTCTATATTGATAAAGAAACAAGCATCCAAAATTAAAGGTTCATGTCTATACTTTATTTATTAAAGAAAGATTTAAGGGTTAACAAGTTAACTTTCTAAAGATTTGTCATATATTTAATTATATAAGTGGGGTATAAATAATTAAGTATACTTACAATCTTATTTATTTTTCTATCTTAATTTTAAAGATATATATAATTTAAAAATAATATAAAAACAATGTAGAAATAATTAAAAGAAAAAGCGAACGAAAATTTCTTTACTAGATAATTTAAAGTTTTCATCACAAAAGTTCTAGTGATTCTGAGCGTGATTTGACAATAATTTAATTAATGTAAATATGCTTAACATAGGATCGAAATTTGCTGTAAAAAATAGTCTTATTAGTATCCTCGTGAATGAATATATATCTTATATGAAAAAGTAAAAACATCCTTAAAAGAATACAAGTAATAATTATCAATTTATAACGCATGAAGTATTTATTTATAAGAATTAGAAAGAAATAGTATTTTTATGATTATAATTTTTCATCAATTTAACATGACAAGTAAACTTAGATTACGGTAACAAGGGTATTTCGTATTGTTTAATCTTTATTTGTATTTATATTTAATTTATATCTTATTTGTTTAATTTTTTATAAATAAAATGTTTATTTTTTATTAATATTTATTTTTGAAAGTTAAAAAAAAAAAAAAAGACAAAAAATCACACAACGTCTCACAGTGCTATCGACATATGAAGATTTGGGGCATTGACAAGTGACAGCTCAACGACGTCAGAAATATGTCACAGAACACAGTCGGCAATCCAATCCCATGAAAGAGGCTTTTTAATATAAATTTTTCATATTGCACCCTTGAAGACGAAGACTTCTGGGTCCAGGCGATCTACAGTAATTGAAACCAAACAAAAATGTTTAAAGCCGGATATCTTAGTTTAATGAGTTGATTTTAACGGTAAGATCCTAAAGTAGACATATATGTTAATAAATTTGTAAACTAATCGGTATCTAATGGTGTTAATAAATGCTGGCTAAGCTGGTAATGCATCGGCCCATGACATCAGTAGTTAAGAGATCGATTTTTGTTGCAGACAAAAATATATCTCTTGTGCCTCAAGTTCTTGGATCGATCTTTATTAGCATTAAGATACTGTTGACAGGTCATCTGTCCCATCAAATTTTGAGATATTTGGTGGTTGATGGTGGTTATCAAAGACGTCAAATTGATGGTGATTCGAAGGAACTTGCCAAGTGACCTTAGTTTGGAACTCGCTTTAATATAGTATTTAGTAGGTCAATTTCCCAAATTAAGAGAGTCGGGATTCATATGAGGCTTGAAATAGCAAGAGTGGTCGAGCTACATCCCAAAAGGCCAGTTTAGACAAGCAATGGATTAGATGAAATATATAGCGATGCAACCGGATCGACTATTATCGGATTTTCGATCCGTCCAACCCAATAAAAACCCTATAAGATAATAAGGTCGGGTATAGACATAGGTAAAAAACTCTATAGGGTATTATGATTGGGTTTAGATAATACTAAAACCGATAGATATCTACCCGATCCGTTAGTCTTAGTAAAAAAAAATTATAATATAAATATATTTATTAAATGTAAACATAGTAATAGGCTAAATTTAAAAACAGGTTGGTAAAGATAAGATGAATTGTTATATTATTAAACTATTATTTTATCGACTTAAATATGTTGAATTTATTGCAAAAATAATAATAAGCAGGGATAGGTTCGAATTGATAATTGGGCAAATGGTCGGACAAGTACTCAAGTCAATAATGAGATAGGTAAACGGGTGGGTGGCAGGTTTTAGAGTAGGCCCTGTGTAGGTCAAGTTTGAATATAAATAGAAAACCCTATAGAGTTATAGGATCGGGTTATTATTTTAAATGCTTAATCTTAACTCGTTCACACCCGCAAGCTCTACTATTAATATCTTTGTAAATTTATTTATTTATTCGAGGAAAACATAGCACCCTTTTGGCTCTGTTATGCCGGCACATATTCATTATTATAACGAACCATAACTGATGAAAAACAGCTAAAACCAATCGTCCATTGCATTAAAATAGTGGCACTCCAGATCTGTTACGATACAACTACTTTGATTGACGTCTCGTTGGCCAAAAGAATAAATTAATGAATTCACCTTTGGTAATGATGGGAGACAACATACAATATACCTGCACCGCACATGATGTGGTGTTGCATCGAGCCGTAGGGACAATTATTTTATCTAAATGAATTTTGTTGCCAGCATTGTATTTACTATTTACTTCTTTAATGCTCATCACTAGCTGCAAAGCTCTCCATCACCAATCAATATCTCTTATTTTCATTTTGCTTTTTGGATGCTGTTTCAATTAATAGTGATAAAACATGTTGTGATAGTTTGAATAAGTATTATTTATATTAAATTATGAAATTTACTTATATGTTATATTATAATTAATTAGAACACAATTAAAACAGTAATTGTAGAACAGTAAATATTTATCCATGCATTACAGTAGATTTGCTAGTCTTTTTTTTTCTTTTCTTTTTTTTTTAATTAGTGCTAGTTTGGTGGTGGGTTAATTTTTGTTGGGAACATATTATTTAATATGTAATAAGGATCTTCGTCTTTTTCAGTAATTAAATTTATGAAATTCAAGTAATTATGAGTTTAAATATCTAATTGACCTACCAGTTAAAATTAATACGTTCTGTTTTGACTTGGGAGAGGGAAAATTTTGATTTTGGCCGACATGAAAGGGTTGATAGACGAGGTCAATTATGATATTTTGTGAGGAATTTGATGAATTTGTAGTGAAATAAGATATATTCACGAGAGGATATCTTTGATGAAGGGATGGGCAATGGACCATTGATACCCCCACTGTAGAACCCATGCTAATATGTCCATGGTAAGTATGGGAAAAATTATAAAAACATCCATCTATTTTGATTTTATAAACTTGTGATTTACTTTTATTGAGACTTAGGGTGTGGTCAATTGTTTCATAACCATTTAGAGGTTAGTTCCTAGTAGTTATAAGGTATAATAATAGATTAAGACCTAAGTCGATAGATTTTGCAGCCCATCTTAAAATTTAAGGGGTCTTTTTATCTAAACATCAGTACTATCTTATCTAAAGGGTTAACGACTAATAGATAAAACAAATTGAAAATTAAAGGTTGAACCTAGATTGAATTGGATTGTTTCTATTGCTGGATCAAGTTGGATCTCACAGCACTATTAAAAACCTATTAAGTTTGAGTTGGTCTGAAAATAATGGATATATATCTATTAAAAAAACTCCAATTCGAGATATCTTATATACAAAGAAAGCTTATCTCCATAATCCAATTCAAGCTTATTATGTTATATTTCAAGTTGGTTTTGAGTGAACTTTTTTAAATTACTTCTCTTTGGAATTCTTAATTTTTTCAGTTAAAAGATGTATCCTTTTTATTCTTATGAGGTATAGAGTCTCATTTAATTTTTTAATTGTGCCATTTTTATAAAAGTGCATTGATGACATGCAATGGAATGGACGGAGGAGCAATTTTTACGGGAAAAAGGTTTATATCACATCATTTTATAAACCAAATTGATTTTTATATATATATTAAAAGAAAAGAAGTGCAAAAGCAAAAGCCGAGGAATGCGAGACATGCGCTGGAAAACGCGATCTGACCATTATAATAGCTTAAAAGCAACGTACGGTCTGGCCGTCCGGGTTCGTTGTTCCCTGCTGATGTGACACAACAAGACACAATTATATATCTTAAAATCTAGGTTGCTAAGGTGGGACAATTGTCTGTTTTTATATGTATTATTATATTTATATTTATATCTTATTAAAATTTAATTTGTATTTATGTTTAATCTATTTACAAATAAAAATATTTATTTTTTAATAAATAGTTTGTTTTATAAACATCTGCATGATACATGCATGCTGATGAAACAGAGACACGATATCAAAGCCCTTGTCTATTTGATATAAATTTATTTTATGTAAATTAAAGAGGAAGAGAGGAACCGGGGAAGCGACAATATTGAACACTATTGGGACTAGGTATGCAACCAAGGCGGGTTTGGGATGAGTCACATAGGATCCAAACTCGATCCGCAACCTTATAGGATTTTCTATTCGATATCTAAACCCGCCCATATAGGGTTTTGACCCGCCCCGCTTTCATTTTCTTTTTCCTTTTCCACTCTCAGTTAAATTACAATTTTTAATGATAATTTTACCCTATAGGAGCACAATAGTTAGTTACAACTATACTTAAATGAATTTTATAAGACATGTCACAACTTTATTAACAAATATAAAGGTTTAAAACTATCATAAGAAGATTTTAAATGTAGATGAAAAGACATTACTTTACTTACATAAATATACATAATACATATGTAGGAACCGTGGCTTGTCAAGACTCAAGAATAGAAAAACTTATCTTCAAAACACATTAAGAACTTACCAACACTTCATTCACTCTCCAATAATAACTCAAAAAAACTAAACTCCCAACAAACTCACTTCTACTTGTCTTCAAAATACATTAACGACAAAAGCAAATGCAACACATCATCAAATAAACCATCCAATAATAAACTCCAAGCTCAATCCACCACACCAACCAAAATAAACAATGCATCATCATCACTGGATCAACCAAAATAAATAGCTGTGAAATTAATTAATAGCATAATTATGAAGTTATCATCAATCATTATCTTCACTTGTCATCTTCATTCTTGTTTTCCACTTTCTTCACCTGTTTCTTCGGGTTCTTCAAATTTAAGTATCTCCAAACCTACAAAATTAAAAGAATAAAAGGAAAAGAAAATAATTCCATAGTTTCTACAAAGCATCCATAGTTCGGTTGCTTTTATCAACATAATTGAATTAAGAAAAGAAGACCTAATTTTTTTGTGTGGAATTATGAAAATTTCCTGGAGTTAATACAAAAACTAAATGATGAAACGGATAATAATTGGTTGTTAAATACTAAT
The DNA here is from genome assembly GCA_024138025.1 of Combretum micranthum. NCBI lineage: Eukaryota > Viridiplantae > Streptophyta > Magnoliopsida > Myrtales > Combretaceae > Combretum > Combretum micranthum. The sequence continues at coordinate 342,343 of JAMXBD010000049.1, forward strand.
TTTATCATTATCAATCTAATTTGCATTAGATATTTTTGTTAATATATTATGAAGCATGCATTATTGATCCTTTATTTATGTTCTAACAATACCTACCTATTAAATATCTAACTAGATACTCAAGTAATAATTTATATTCAAATACCTATTTGTTGTTTATATCATATACTATTGGCTTCTTCTAATTGCATAAACCGTCTACTTTATTCTTGCCCATACGTTCCTCACAAACCGATTTCAGATACAAGTAGATAATATACTTACCCGCTTACATTCCTGACTTTTCATAAACTATTTGGTGAAGTTGCCAATAACATTATTAACAACCAATAAAATTATTGTCACTCATCATCTACTTTGAAGGTCCACACACACATTGATAAATTATACATACACACACACACACTCATCACCTTGCTTTGAAGAACACAGTTACACAAAAGCCATAAACCCATTTTTCTTTCTAATCTTTAAAACAAATCGAAATAAGAGGGGAAAAAATGACATTGTACCACAATGGAGTCAAGGCAACAACCGAGATCGGATGTAACTCACTGTGATGGTGGATGGTGGTGGCCTTGGGTCTGGTCTACTCACTAGCGGATGTGATGGTGGCAGTCCTATAGCAGTGATAAAGCGGTTTTGTGGCATATTTGGCCTTGATTTGGGTCGCTAAAGCTCAATAAGTCTAATCTAGTGAGTGGCGACTGACGAAGCGCGTAGCTAATCTGGCAACAATGAGGGGCAATGGAGGCGAGTGGCGATGGAGGCAAGCCTCGAGGAGGCGATCAGTAAGTAAACGAGTGGCGATGAAGGCGAGCCACGATGAGGTGAGTGCGGTGAGGAGGTGAGCAGCTGCCTTACTGATGTTGTTGCTGTCTATTGCCTTGGAGTTGGGAGAGTTGGGAGTGAGTTTGTTGCAACATGAAAAAAAACGCACACACATAGAAGTTTAAGGACGAAATGAGTAGGTGTGATGTGGTCAACTATGACTTAGTCGCTGCTCTCCATTGCAGTTGCAGTACATTAGTAACATTAGTACTTTTTTTTTTAAAGTTTCAAACTCAATTTTTTTTAATAGTTTATAATATGCAGGTTTGGGTTACCCATCGGATTTTTTTAATGATCCAAACTCGATCCAAAACTCTATAGGATCGACATGTAATTTCCTAAACCGCCCCACAACCCTATAGTATTTTTAACGGTTCGGACGGACCAGATACCCTCTAATGACTCGCCCTGATATCATCCCTAACTGGGACTTGTGAATGTTGGACAGAATCCTAAGGATTGTGAATGAGATGGTATCTTGAGTATTATTATTATTATTATTATATCAATTTAGATCCATCTAATTAGATTTGGAAACAAAAAAACATTGTTACTCAAATTCCATCATAATTGATCATGATTCGAATTTGATTAAAGTAGTGGAGTCAAATAGTTTTAAGAAATTCATGTTGATTTGATAAGCAACTTGAAGAATTAAAGGTTAAATAAACTGCCAATTCAAATAAATATCAATGTAAAATTATATATTCAAGAGTAGGTATGGTTTGTTAACACCTCCATAAAAGTCATAATGAAAGTACATTAAAATATGTATATCCATGCTAAGTTCTTGTAGACTAATGATATTAAATTATTAATATTGTTGAACCTTGGATGTAAACATCCACCGTACAAAGATTCTAAGAAGTCAGAAAAGATTTAGTGCACATCTAGGTAACTAATCATTAAGTCAATGGGAAGTAGCTGATCCGAAATATTCTTGTTCGTTAATATGATACTTCTTAGCTTGAAGTGAGTTTGGATTAACTTTTTTAGATGTATCTTATGTTTAAATTGTCAAAATTGTTTATGGCGCAATAGAACCCAATCAAAGTGCATTTGTAGTTTTTAAAGACATATGTATCTCTATCTGTTTCGTTATATGATACATCATTATTTCAGTTCAGTCTATTTATCAAGAAAATAATATAGATATTTTTATTTATAAATATATCAAACAAATCAAATGCAGTACAAATTAGATATATGTACAAATCAAAGATAGATATAGATTTAAATAGATATATATAAATCAAACAATTCAAATATATTTAGTTATAGTTTTTTGCCAAAACATTTCCGATGCAATTGAAAATGGAATAATGCATATAAATATTCACTGTTGTGTCTGTGTTAAAATATTTTATCAAGAACCCACTCATGAACAACAAACCCTATTGCAAAAAAGAATCATCCATAGGAACAAGAAAGATTTCAATGAGTAATTTGGATCACATGTAATATATAAATGATATTTTTTTTAAAACATGTATGATAGTTATTTTAAAAATTATCCACGATATAAGTCGTGTATATTATCTAGGGCTACAAACAAATTGAATTGAGACGGTATAATGTTGAGCTCAAATTAGAGTTTAACTTGAAATTTCAAAGTTCAAGTTCAATTAAGCTTAAAATTTTAAGTTCGAGTTTGGCTCGAATTAATACTATATAATTTGGAGCTCGACACGACTAAGTTCATTTATGCTTGAATTATTAAAAAAACATCTTTTTAATTCTAATTAAAATAATATTAATTCTTAAACTCAATTCAAATTCAATTAATATCTATACTTCACTCGATCTCAATAGAGTTCGATTGCTTAAGATATAAAATTCGAGCTTGACTCGATAAACTATTCGAATAGCTCGACTTTGAGTACGATTCAACTATTCCTGAATCAAATATGAGTAAACATCAAGCTAAATTAGAGTATTTTCTAAGCTAGCTTAATTCATTTGCATTCCTAGTATTACCTATTCAATATTTTTCTAGGTTACACGCCAAACATAAAAACGTTCATCCAAGGTTTTTCGTTTCCTTTATACATGCGTTAAGGCTAATATCGTATCAGCAATTATAGGAGCAGACATTGTGTGAAACAGAAGCAATTAGATCATTAGCAGCAAGAGTATGCATAACGTTGGCCTTGAAATTTGCAGCCGTTCTTCACACAATATTAATAAATTTAAAATTTAGGCTGAACTTATCAATAAGAAAATGAATAACGGTACCTATATATGTCAAAGCATATGTTAGAAATTTTAATTTCTAATTGATTCATATAATTTAAGTATTGATAATTGTTATCGTCATACACACGGTGATGATTAGTGTAGTATCTAAGAGACAATTATCGGGTGTAAATCCCTCCGTGCCAATTCGTTAAAATTTAAGTATTTTAGTGTGTTTTGTATATTAGTAAAAGTCATATCTCTTCATGAATCATTAATGGATACCTTCCATCAAGATATCCTTTCATGAAAAGTCATGTCATTTAAATTAAAAGTCATGACTCTTCGTAATGGAAGTTATATATTGGGCCAAAAAAAAAAAACAACAACACACACTACTTTTAAGGTTTGATTCAAAATCAAGAATCAATCAAGTCCTTATATCATCAAAGGGCGAATTTAAGTGATACGGATTTGGCATAGGAAAACATATATTATTACTTGGGATATTAAATTATCGTGATGGATTCTTCAAGTAAGTTTTCTTTTCATTTTACTGTAACTTTTAATTATGCCATGATTGTTGATTTGGTTAATTTAATTGTTTTATTAGGATCCGTATTGTTAATCGCTTTCGCTTTTAATGTTTAAAATTTTAACATTTTGGTATCAGAGCGGGTCTAATAGAAATTAAATTACCAATTTAGGGTTTATGCGAATTTGGGTATTTTCTCAATTAAAGTTGATTATAGTTAATTGATGTTTTAAATTAACTGTTTATGGCATAATTAAATTGAGTAATGTTGGGTTTTAATTTTGAATTTAAATTTCGGTTGAATATTTGAATTGATAGTTCGGCATTCATCGTGTGAATTCAATTGTTCTCAGAATTGTGATTTTGAATAGTTTTATATAAAATGTTGCTGCTTTGTTTTAATTGACCAATTGTCGATTCAAATTGTGATGAAATCGGAATGTGGGCTATGCATGCGTCATCAATATGAGTAACCTATGAATGCATGCTGTCTGTGAAAAGAATTGAAGTGCATGTGCATATGCATATATGGCTTATGCAAATTTCAGGAATTGTATATGCAAATCTTTTCACATAAAACCAATTTAATAATGTAAATGTTATATGTTATTATTTGAGCTTTAAGAAATAAGTTAATAAATTAAGAATAAAAGATATTAAAGAGTAGTCTTTATATAAGGTATTAATTTAATATTTCATTAATTTAAGTATTGTAATGATATTATTAAACTTAATAATTTAAGTTTATATGATTTAAATCTTTAATATTTTAGTGAGTGCGTTAGTCACCAAAGTGGCCCACTCGGAGTTCATTAAATGATTTAAATTATGTTTATAAATGTTTATTTGATATAGCATCATAAATGACATTTAAGAATAATAAACATTTATAGTTATTAACATGTAGTTATACGGTTACCCAAAGGTAGATCTTACTCATGTTAATAACAATTGAAGTAGGTTATGAACCTTATTTAATTAATATATAGTGTACATCCAAAGATGACTTGTATGTTAAATTAAATTTTGTGATTGACCTTATATATGTTATATGAATGATGCATATTTAGTGATTGTTAGTTGTATTTAGATTTAGCCCAAAGGTGAATTTAAATGCAATATTTTGGTGTGTATATATATATATATTATTATAGTCTGAATTGTGGTTTAAATTCAAAGCAATTAATATGTGAAATGTAAATGTTTGCAGTGGTCTCTACTATATCAAATATGACTGCCAATGGTATCAAGTTTAATGGGCAAAACTATGATGATTGGATTGAGTATGTCAAGCTAAATGCTGGCCTTTTGGGACTCGATTCAGCTCTAATTATGGATGAGCCCACTAAACCGACCGATACTAGTTCGGAGGCAGACAAGAAACTGTGGGAGAACTGGGAGAGGTCGAATAGGCTTATGATGAGCTTTCTTAAGCTTAGCATAGCGCCTAATGTTAAACCTTCCCAGCCCAAGACTGAAAATGTGAGGGAATTTGTGGCTGAAATTAAGAAGTGTACTATGACAGACATTGTAGATAAGTCTGTTGTTGCTGCTCTTATTAATGATTTATCTAATAGAGAGTACACCATAGCTCAGTCAATGGAGGAACATATTACTCACATGGTGAATACCTACAACCGGCTTAAGAGTTTGGATATGGATCTTGGTGAGCGAGTGTTGGTTGAGTTTCTGCTAAAATCATGTAAGGGTGATGATTTCAAGCAATTTCGGAGAACTTACAACCAACTTAAGGAAAAATGGTCTCTTTCGGATACTAAGGCCATGCTCATGCAAGAGGAGGCAAGGCAAAGGGAAGACCTTAAGGTCAAAATTCCCCAAGCCAACTTTGCCTATTATGGTAAATCAAATGCTGGTTCTAGTGGCGGCAAAGCTCCAAGTAAGAAATGGAAGAACAAGGGAAAGCAGCCATTTAAGGTGCAGCCCGGTAAAGGGCAAGGAGAGGTTGAAAAGATTCTGAAATGTTTCTTTTGCAACAAACCTGGGCACAAGAAGGCCGATTGCCTAAAGAGGAAGGCATGGTTTGAAAAGAGAGGTATACATTTTGCTTCCGTATGCTTTGAATCAAATCTGATTGAGGTACCTTCTAATACTTGGTGGCTTGATACTGGTGCAACCACTCATGTTTCTAATGTTATGCAGGGTTACCTAAATCTCCACCGAATGCCGGAAAGTGAAAGCTTTCTATTTATGGGAAACAGGATGAAAGCTAGAATTGAAGGTGTAGGGACATATAGAATTGTGTTAGATACGGGCTATTGCCTTGATCTAGAGAAGTGTCTATATGTTCCTGATTGCTCTAGAAATCTTGTTTCCGTTTCTAGGTTGGATGTTTTAGGATTTGATTTTAGGATTGGACATGGTTGTTTTTCATTGTATCGTGGAACAAACCTTTGTGGTACTGGTTTATTGTTGGATACTTTGTATTGTTTCAATCTGAATTCTACTTTTGTTAATTCCCTGTTTAATGTTGATGTTGAATGTGATGTTGGTATGAAAAGGAATGCACTTAATGAATCTTCTGCTGACTTGTGGCATAAAAGACTCGGTCATATATCCAAAGAGAGGATTTTGAGGCTAATTAAAAGTGGAGTTTTGTCTCAATTGGATTTTACCGATTGGAATGATACTTGTGTGGATTGCATTAAGGGTAAGCAAACCAAACATGTATCAAAACAGGCTGCCATAAGGAGTAGTGGATTACTTGATTTAATACATACAGATATTTGTGGTCCTTTCGATGTACCGTCTTGGGGCGGTGAGAGGTATTTCATCACCTTCATTGATGATTACTCTAGGTATTGTTACCTATATTTACTGCATGAAAGAACTCAATCGGTTGATGTCCTTGAGATATTCATTACAGAGGTTGAGAGGCAGTTAAATAGAAAGGTTAAGGTAATACGTTCCGATAGAGGTGGTGAATATTATGGAAAGACATCGGAAGTTGGACAAATTCCAGGTCCATTTAAGAAACTCCTTGAGTCCAAGGGCATTTGTGCGCAGTATACAATGCCCGGATCGCCACATCAAAATGGTGTAGCAGAAAGGCGTAATCGTACATTGATGGAAATGGTAAGGAGTATGGTGAATGATAGTTCTATACCTGTTTCATTGTGGATGTATGCATTGAGGACAGCCGCATACATATTGAATAGGGTACCTAGTAAAGCAGTTCTTAAGACACCTTATGAACTGTGGACATCTAGGAAGCCTAGTTTAAGACATCTTCACGTGTGGGGCTGTCAAGCCGAAGTGAGGATATATAATCCACATGAAAAGAAGTTGGATTCCAGGACCATTAGTGGTTATTTCATTGGATATCCGGAGAGGTCAAAAGGGTATAGATTCTATTGCCCTAACCATAGTACGAGAATTGTAGAGTCCGGGAATGCTCGCTTCATTGAAAATGGCAAAGTCAGTGGGAGTGTGGGAGCACGTGATGTAGAGATAAGAGAGTCATTGATGGACCAAAACCATCAAATGATCCATCTCAAGTTGATGTTCCTATTATTGTAGCACAGCCACAAGGCATGAATATGGAACAACAACAAATAGATGCTCCAAACCCAATTATGGATGCCATTGTTCAAGAAGAGGAGGAAAATACTCAAGTTAATGAGCAAGTGCAACCTCAAGAAGAAATAGTATTAAGGAGGTCTACTAGAGAGAAAAGATCGGCTATTTCGAATGACTATATAGTTTATGCACTTGAGCATGAAAGTGACTTGAGCATTGATAATGACCCGGTCTCTTTTGACCAAGCCATGAGCGGTAAAAATTCCGATAAGTGGTTGATGGCCATGAAGGAAGAGTTGAAATCTATGGATGACAACAATGTTTGGGAAATGACGGAATTGCCGAAGGATTCTAAAAGAGTCGGCTGTAAGTGGGTCTTTAAGACCAAGCGAGACTCTAAGGGCAATGTCGAGAGGTACAAAGCCAGACTTGTTGCCAAAGGTTATACTCAAAAGGATGGCATTGACTACAAAGAGACTTTCTCTCCGGTTTCTAGAAAGGACTCTTTAAGGATTGTAATGGCTTTGGTGGCTCATTTTGATCTTGAGCTTCACCAAATGGATGTTAAAACAGCCTTTCTCAATGGAGATTTGGAAGAAGAGGTATATATGGATCAACCTCAAGGTTTTGAGACCACAAGTGAAGGAAATCTGGTATGTAGGTTGAAGAAATCAATCTATGGATTAAAACAAGCTTCTAGACAATGGTACTTGAAGTTTAATGATACCGTATTGTCATATGGGTTTGTAGAAATGACCGTTGACCGGTGTATCTACATGAAGGTTATGGGAAGCAAGTTTATAATCCTTGTGTTGTATGTAGATGATATTCTTCTTGCCGCTAGTGATCGTGGGTTATTGCATGATGTTAAGGATTACCTTTCTAGCAACTTTGAGATGAAGGATATGGGTGAGGCTTCCTATGTGATCGGAATAGAAATATTTCGGGATAGATCACAAGGAATTTTGGGATTGTCTCAAAAGGCTTACATCAACAAAGTTCTAGAAAGATTTAAGATGGAATCATGTGCACCTAGTCCAGTTCCCATCCAGAAAGGAGACAATTTCAGTCTATCCCAATGTCCCAAGAACGATTTGGAGCGTAAAGAAATGGATAATATCCCTTATGCTTCTTTAGTCGGGAGTTTGATGTATGCTCAGACTTGTACTAGGCCGGATATAAGCTTTGCGGTCGGTATGTTGGGTCGTTATCAATCAAATCCCGGACTGTTTCATTGGAGAGCTGCAAAGAAAGTTTTAAGGTACTTACAAGGCACTAAGGATCACATGCTCACATATAGAAGAACTAGTAACCTTGAGGTTGTTGGTTACTCGGACTCAGACTATGCCGGATGTTCGGATACCCGAAAATCCACATTTGGCTATTTGTTCCTTCTAGCTGATGGAGCTGTCTCATGGAAGAGTGGTAAGCAGTCTGTCATTGCTACTTCCACTATGGAGGCTGAATTTGTAGCATGCTTTGAAGCTACAGTTCAATCGTTGTGGCTGCGCAATTTTGTTGATGGTTTAGGCATCGTTGATACCATTGCCAAACCAATGAGGATTTATTGTGATAATGCGGCAGCTGTATTCTTCTCTAAGAACGATAGATACTCCAAGGGTGCCAAGCATATGGATTTAAAGTTTCTATCTGTCAAAGAAGAGGTGCAAAATCAAAGAGTTCAAATAGTGCACATTGGCACCAATGATATGATTGCGGATCCGTTGACTAAAGGACTAGCTCCTAAAACATTTATTGGCCATGTTAGTAAAATGGGAGTAGTCAGGAAGTCCTTGTATATCGGATGATTGGTCATACATGTATGAATTTATGTTTAGCACATTTATGTTTATTTGATACTCTAGATATCGATGTTTGTTTGGATTTTGCTTATCTATGAATCATATTTCAGTTATGCATATTTTATTATGATTATAGATATTGGGTCTTATTTTACGACATTGTGGGATAAGGTATTTTTAGGTGTCTACTTTATCAAATTGTGACTGTTTGAATTGAATTGACTTGTGATACATGGAAGGAATCGGGACGTTTGTCAGGCCCGTGACCGCCATGATTCGGTCTGTTTAGTTCTTACGAAGTTGTGACTTATATACGACATTATTTAAGTGAGCTCACTTTATGTTAATATGTTGTATACTTGTTATATATGAATCAAGTGGGAGAATGTTAGAAATTTTAATTTCTAATTGATTCATATAATTTAAGTATTGATAATTGTTATCGTCATACACACGGTGATGATTAGTGTAGTATCTAAGAGACAATTATCGGGTGTAAATCCCTCCGTGCCAATTCGTTAAAATTTAAGTATTTTAGTGTGTTTTGTATATTAGTAAAAGTCATATCTCTTCATGAATCATTAATGGATACCTTCCATCAAGATATCCTTTCATGAAAAGTCATGTCATTTAAATTAAAAGTCATGACTCTTCGTAATGGAAGTTATATATTGGGCCATAAAAATAAAAAACAACAACACACTACTTTTAAAGTTTGATTCAAAATCAAGAATCAATCAAGTCCTTATATCATCAAAGGGCGAATTTAAGTGATACGGATTTGGCATAGGAAAACATATATTATTACTTGGGATATTAAATTATCGTGATGGATTCTTCAAGTAAGTTTTCTTTTCATTTTACTGTAACTTTTAATTATGCCATGATTGTTGATTTGGTTAATTTAATTGTTTTATTAGGATCCGTATTGTTAATCGCTTTTGCTTTTAATGTTTAAAATTTTAACAAAAGCATGATTCAGTATTTTTCAATCTAAGTAACTCGATAAACTTTGACACGTAATTTGAACCTAATTCAGCTTTTTAAAACCTCAATAGCTTGCTAAACTTTATAGCAAATTTAAGCTGGGTTTATTAGTAAGAAAATGAACAGCAATGGTTGAATTAGAGCAATAATTCAATTCTTAGAAGCTATGTTGCTTTCTAAATTTCAACTTCACAATATGGATTTTTCACAATTCTATTAACAGAATCATCCAGTTAATCATCTGTTCATTAAAAAAAATATATAATAAATGATATATTTAATTATTTATAGTGCAATCACAATCAAGTGTATATATAAAACATTAAATAACAAAAATGTACAACCACACTAAAAGACATGATAGAACCAAAAAAATTTTATGCCCCAGTAAATTAGTCCACCGTTCCCCTTGTAATATATTAAAACATCCTACTTTGCATCCAAATCTAGAAATCCAGTTGCCCCTGTCGTCTCATGCTTATGGCACTCCAGTTGGATTTTGGATATCTCATCGTGAATTAGATTGCTGTAAAAGCAGCCTAGTAGCAGCAATCAACATCAATTCGTCATAGCAACAACAATCTCCTGTAGCTTCCACAGACCCCACAAGGAGCAACTATTTTTACTCCTAGTCAAAAAAAGAGGCCGAAAAGGTCGGTACATGATGCTGGACGACGAATAAGCATTCGATCATAGATTCGATGGTCCAAGGTTTGATTATTGGTCTCGCACATCTTATCTTACTTTTACTCTATAAAATTTGTGGGGCTTCCGTTGATGCGTCGCTTTGCATCATTAATCCCTTTTAGTTTAAAGATAGAGTAAAGTTGATTAAAAAAATTGAACCGATATACATATAAATCAATGAAAAATCGATAATTTTATTTCGATATCAATCTGACACAGATAAGAATTCAATAATCTAAACAGATACTAAACTAATACCGAACCAATACTTTTATGGTTCTAACAATAAGATAGTCAAGTAAATCTTCTAATCATTAACATAAATCTAATAATTTATATATTATGTATTTCAATTATACGATTATGGTTGGTATGAATATGAGCCTTAAATAACTAATAGGATTGATTTGATTAAAAAAAAAGGATGAAACATAGAATTTTCCTAAAAGTATAAAAGATTTCCTTTCAGATCAAATTAAATACCCGAAAATTCCTATAGTCCTACCAGTATTTTCCAAATTGGTATATATATATATATATATATATAATTAGGATAAATGTCAAATTTCATACCATAATTTTTATATAAAAAATCTATATATCACTTAAACTTTAGAATAATCATCGAAAGAAAAACACTTTAGAAAATCCATTTAATATTGAATTATTTTTTCCAGCTATTTTTCTAGCTTTTTAATACTATTTCTACTATATGTTAACTTGGAAGAGATAAACTATTATTAAATTTTTACCAGTATTGTCAAGCATTGTTTTTTTTTTTTTTTCATGTCAAAAAACAGAGCAAACAATATTTGTAAAAAAATAAAAGTAGTTATAAAAAATTTAACTAGATATTAAATTAAGTATATTAAAATTAAGTACCAAACTAAAATTTTTATGCAAAATTTAGATATCAAATTTAAAATTTTTCTATAAATGTATAAGAATCCAAACCTATTATTCCCTTTCTGCTTGTCATTTAAGTGATGCCACTCTTTTTGTGAATATGTTTTTTTTTTTTTTTTTTTTTTTTTTGTTTCCGGTTTGAATATTGTGATTTAAAGCAACCACATAGAATCCACAATAATCAGTAAATTACGTGTGAAATCCTCTTCATTTGCGACCTGGACCACTTATTATTCTCAAGCTGATGTCCACATAAATTAGGCTGCGCAAAGTCACACGTTTATCAACCCCAATTAGAAAAGATCGACAAGTTAACAGTAAACACCATAAATAAATTTTGATATATATATATACACAAATTATAGCTAGTAATTATTCAATAACAACTTATTTTACTAGTAAATACTTAATTTTATAATTTATGTCATCTTTATATACACTTATTCATACATATATATATAGATAAATAATAGACAAATAATATGGGGTAAATTATACCAAATTGTTATAACTTTTAAAGAAGTACGTAAATTAAGTTTATCATTCACATGAATGTGTGAATTTAAAAAATATTTAATTAAAATTTAGAAAATCTGACATATTATGACAAGTGTCAATAATACATAAATTAACCTACTTTTTCCTTAAAAATAATTTTTTCCTTGAAAAAGTAACATATTTTCCTTGAAAAAGTATTTGGTAATGAAAATAATTTTTCCTTGAAAAATATTTTTGAAAAAGTAACATATTTTCAAATGTTTAGCTAATTTAATTAAAATACTTTTTTTTTGTTTATAATTTTGAGGTAACTCATATAGTTCATGTACAAGAAATGAAAAAATTACATATATTATAATAAGAAATAAATCTACTTAAAAATTTAAAAAATTAATAATCAATATTTTCGATAGTAAAGATTGGTAGATAGACTCGTAAATCGATAGAAAAATGACTTATATATTTGTAGTTCATAATTTATTTTTTATGAAATAATTATCTTATTTTTTTAAATAAACACGAAAAATAAAAAAGATATTCTTCTAAAAAATAATTTTATTAAAATAAACGGACCTAGTTCACCTTTTGGATTTGACCCGTTGAGACAAAAGGAATGGAATAATCCAAAATTCCTCTGAAGTTTCTCATTCTGGATGGTTGGAAAGGAATCAAAGGATCCTGTTGCAATTTTGGCCACTTGGAAAACTTGTGTGGGCGTTGTCAGTTTCCGTTGGGTTATCAATTGTCATGTCATGGCACCTGGTTTCAGTTGGATGAATCTTTTCTCTATTTTTCTTTGTTTTTTTTTTCACTTCTTTTCAAAGGGCCATCTTCATGTCCCATCAATTATAGTGGGATAGTAATCATAAACCACAAAAACAAATAATTAACATTTATTGTAGAAAGTGATGCTAAATCAATAAAAATGAGGAATGATAGGAAAAACCTGAGTTAGTGTATTGCATAAAAGTTGTAAGTTTGTTTAAAATGTGATAGATGTGGTAGGTTGAAAAAAGTGATAGATATAAAAGGTTATGTAGAAAAGTTATAGATTTTAAATCATTTGTTTTTGTGGTAGGTATGATAAGTCGGCGAGTTGATCCAAATAGGTCCCGAGGGATGATGTTGGGGTGGGATTTGAGGTTGGGGATTTGTCAATCATCAAACTTGATTAAAGATGAAAAATATATGAGATAAAGCTAATTAACATATAAGTAATAATTTAGGTATTTTAGATATAAAGTTATGCTCAATAAGTATGGTCCAATCTTATATTAACCCTTCTAAGTTCTAAGTCAATCTAAGAACTTAAACATTTCGAGTAAAACTACATATAAGAAAATGAATTTTTTATGTTTTCATAACACTTCTTCTAAATAAGTGATATGAAATATTAATTCTTTGAGATATAGTTCTTCTGTTATAAATAAATATATATAAATTACCACTTGTATTAAATATTCCTTTTTTTTAATGCATAATAGCACGTAATAGATGAAAATATAGACAAGAATATCATCGTAGAAAACTTTATTTTATCTGGCCTTTTTTTTCTTTTCCCTTTCTCATTACCTCTTTCATGATAAGAATTGGACCTTTTATGGACTGCTTATGATTCTGAAATTTGTAGAGGATATGCCTTGTCATTTTCAACCTGCGGGACAAAGGCATCCGATTCAACATTCAGTTGCTTTTCGTTCCAAACCACATATCGATTTAGATAACATGAGAAAGAAACCAATCAAATGGAATCTAATTCAATTAGTCCAACCAAATCATGGGGAATAAATAGATTGGCTCTTTTCCTACTTCATTCTGTTTTATTGCTGTGATGCCCATTATCGATGCATCTAAATAATATTAAATTTGATATTTAACTTTAAAAAATTAACTTAATACCTAAATAAATCTTGCATGGTTGTTTTTATTATCTTATTAATATCATTTGTTATATCTTACGATGTGGAAAAGATGGCACTATATGGTATTGGAAGAAATATTTAAATTTAATAATATATTACCTTTTTCAAATCTACAAACATAATAAACAATGGAAGAAGTTGTAATAATCACAAAAGTTTAATTGAGTATTTAATTGAATACTTCAAAATTTAAATACTAAATTTAAATTTTATACAAAGTTAACACACAATAGACGAATTGATGGCTCTTACTTCTTATATAAAGATATACTAGCAACCGGTGTAATAGTAAAAATATATATATATATATATATAATGTAAAAAAGAAAGAAAGAATATGTAAATAGTAAGGACAAAAACTATAATTACATAGATTTTTAAACTTTTAAAGTATGATGGCATTATGTGTCTCTTGTTCCTAAAGCTTGTTATATGGGAAATTAATGATGCAAATGAGTCGAATCAAGCTTTGCAAAACTTGAGCTTGGCTTGTTTAAAATCTTAGCAAGCTCAAGCTGCATCAAGCATTAGGTTTTATCTTAGCTCATGAGCTTGGCTCGATAAAAAGCTTGTAATATTAGCTCTATAAGGAGCATGTGTGCTTGGCTAAAACATGAGCCAAATTTATAAAAAAGAAAAAAAAAGAGAGAGAGAGAGAGCCTGAACTTTATCATGCAATACATAACACTCTATTACTACATCCCATTTTATTATTATTATTATTATTATTATTATTATTATATTATTATTATGTAAAAATGACTCATAATCTATTAAAATATGGACCACATTGCTAAGAAGCAACATTAATTCTTGGCACGAGGTCGAGTGTGAAGGATGGAAAGACCTCTTTAGATCATTATAGAGATCAAATGAAGAGTGGGTTTGTCAAATAACGCATGTTGGACGATGGACGATACTACAACTACCACAGGAGGCCTTGCAATGTCCCACCTGGAAAACTTCCAAGTCAAAATGCTTTTCTACTCTTTTATATAAAATGCACAGGAGCATGTGTATAAAATAATTATTATAATGTCAGAAATGTAAACAAAAAAATGATTTATTTTATTAATTATATAATAATATAATGATTAATAAAAATAAAAATAATTATACAATTTAAAAACATTTATGTTAATAGAAATAAAATTATTTATACAATTAAAAAATTAATTTATTATATAAAATAAATAATATATAATACTTTATTATCTCAACTTAATATTATATTAATATATTAAACAAGTTGTTGTTTGTAAGTAGGAAAAAAAACTTAGGCTCAGTTTGTTTAGTTAAACGAACCTGAATTAGAGCTCGAGCTCAAGCCCGATTGATTTAACTAAACAAGTTAAGTAGAGTTGGATCTAAAACAAGTCAAACTTGAATAGCTTGTAAATAATTCGACTCGTTCGTAGTATCTATAAAATATTTCATTATGTGATCTCGCATTGAAAATAACACCGCATTTAAATAAACTTCACATACCATTAATACACTTCCCACCCCCCACCCTAGACATTGGTATGGTTTGGATCGGTTCCGGACCCGAACCGGAACCGGAACAGTCAGAGCCGGGGCGGTTCACGGTTCTAAGGAACCGCCGGTTCTAGCGGTCGGGTTCCACGTGAACCTTTTTTTTTTTTTAAACAAAAACCTAAATCAACAAAAACAATTACAACTTATTTATAACCAAAGTAAACAATTACAATTATTAACTTGTTTTGTTTTTTTTTCTAAAATCTGCCCTTGGCACCCCCCCCCCCCCCCGGGCACCTCCTAGCCCCATGCTCCTTTCTTTCCTGTTTCGTTTCCTTTTTTTTTTTTTTTTATTTGACGGGTTGGAATCGCCGGTTTCGGACCCGGTTGAACTGCCGGTTCCACCACGCCTAACCGTTTAAACCGGGGGTCCTCGAACGGTTCGGAACCATCACCAACGGGGCAGTTCCCGGGTCAGGAACTGCCGGTGACGGTTCGGGGCGATTCACGGTTCGAAAACCGCCCCCGTGGTGATATCTACCCCACCCCTCCCTCCTCTTCTTCCTTACAAGTAGCGAAAAACAATAAATAAGACAGAAAAGATCAGAGTACCTTCGTGGTAAAGAAGCACGTCCATGCTTTTGTAATGAAACACCTGGGCGAGCCTTTGTGATTGTGACATTGTATGGCAGAGTGCTGGTCAAAATCTTAAGGGATCACATTACCTTTCCACATTTTTTAAATAATATCTTTTAAATCCTCGCTAAAACTCACCGTGACTTTCGAAACTTTAGTAACAATTTGCTGATTTTTTTTTAATATTTTACACTGTTACTTAAAAAAATATATATATAATTATTTAGGATGAATTCATTTTAGGTATTGATATTTTAAATAATTAAAAAGAAACATCAGTATTTTGCAAAACGATCAATTAAAGTATCAATGTTTCATAAAATTCATTTAACGTTTGAATTAGTTTTTAATTAAATTGCCATAATTTTCCTTTGCGATCAATTACGAATACATTGTTTCAAAATATTGATTTCTTGTTTTAACTAGTTAAAATGTTGATACCACAAATAAACTTTATCTTTATACATTAATTTTTTTAACTACTTAAAACGTTGATATCTTAAATAATATTTTTTAAATCCTTGCTAAAACTCAACATGACTTTTGAAACTTTAGTAACAATTTGCAGCTTATTTGTATATCTTTCACTGTTACATAAAAATATATATATAATTATTTAAGGTTAGGTATTAATATTTTAAGTGATTAAAAAGAGACATCAATGTTTTACAAATGATAAATTAAGGTATCAATATTTCACAAATTTTATTTAACGTTGAATTAGTTTTTAATTATATTTCCTTAATTTTCCTTTTCAACCAATTATGAATATATTGTTTCAAAATATTGATTTCTTATTTTAACTACTTAAAATATTAATATCTCAAATAAATTTATCTTTATACATTAATTTTTTTAACTATCCAAAACGTTGATATGTTAAATAAACATATCATTCAGCGTTGATCTATTTTGATATAATTTACCTGAAGATAAAATCATTGTACTTGTAAATTTTAAGAACTTCATCCATGATCAGTAGTTTAGGATTAATTTGCAATAATCCAGAAGTGAAAACATTTCTATGTCGGGAAAAAAAAAAAAAGCAAGCAGAATATAAGAAATAAAAAATATGCGACAATGTATACCGCATAAAGCGTACATATAAGCAAAATTGATACCAAATTTAATGATATCATGTAGAATATTCCGGTGAGAGGACATTAATCAGAACTAGTCTTCCGGCTTCATTAGTTCAGTAGCATAAATTATCGGTTTCATCTAGTGCTGGAAACGACACGAACCGAGCTTTAAAAGCCCTGGTCTCAACTCATTTGAAAATTATCGAACTCGAGCTCAATTTGAGCTTTTTATTGACCCTAAAATCTAACTTGAACTCGGCTTGTTTACAAATCAAGCTCAAGCCAAGTCGAGCTTTTTATTAAATCTAACAAACTTTTATAGATGTTGAAATTAAAACTCCACATGATAAAATAGTCTATTTTCCATTTTTTCAAACCTAAAAATAATATAAAAGAGTTACTAGAAATTAGTTTTTGTTTTTTGTTTTAATTATATATTAATGTACCATTAATATAAAATTTATAAATTTGCTATTGAGCAACAAGCCTTCTTGCAAGCCTCCACATGAGCGTGTTCATTAATCGGCTCACAAGCTTGAATTAAAGCTCTAGCTCGACTCATTACTAATCAAGCTCAAGCCGAGCCGAACCTAAAGCAAGTCAAGCTCGTGTAGCCTGTGAATAACTTGGCTTGTTTGTAATCCTAGTTTCATCTTATATTTTTACTAAAAAAAAAAAAGTAAACTTGACATTTTAAAATTTTTATTTTATAAGTGGCAATTGTCATATTTATTCCTTGAACTTTTATTTAATTTTACATTTGAGCATTTAAAGTTTTAAAGTATCAATTTGTATATAAACGTTATCCAATTCTATAATCGAAAAAAACTACCTAAACTTTGTTAAGTTTTATAGAATTTTGCATATTTTTGTAGTTAACCTCCTCACAAAAGTATTATAAATGACCCTAAAAAGTTTACAGGTAGTGTCACATAGTTAATTGTATAGACAAGTAAATTTAGTTTCAAATATTGCATTTATCTTTTATATGATTCATTTGCTTTATAAATTTTTTAAGACCAATTTACCATTAAAAGCGTTTTTCTTGATGCAAAATGATGATAGAGTTTAGGATTTGATACTCTAATATTACCTTCACTCTATTTTTTTTTCTATAAATTAGTGAACGGTAATATTCAAATTTATAACTCTAGTATTAATATAGCAATTTTTTCGACTGCATTAACCATTAATTATATGTAATAATATTTCCAAAAAATTAAAGAAATTAAGTGAAGGACTATTTTTGTGTTTAGCTTCCGTCTTTCCTTAGCCATCCTATTCTTTGTTAAGCAGATTATTTTTCTTTTAGCAGAAACACAAGACCTTGTTTGACCGTTAGAAAATTTCCAGTCTTCTTATGAAATTAGGAATACAACTAAATAAACCGTTATAAAGTTTTCGGCCCATCTAATTCATTAAAAATCCTATATGGATTTAGGATCGAGTTTAAACATATAATAAAATCTCTATAGAGTTATAAGGTCATGTTTGATCATATGATAAATTTGATGGATATCTGATGATTTGATGGTATCTGATGATCCGGTACTATAATTTTAGAAATAATAATTAATAAATAAAAATATTACTAAAGTCTACCTCTAACCCTAGCATCTCTCCTCATAGTCCTCTTAAATAAGCTATTCAAGCAATTCTTCCCTATCAACTAAGAATTACGTTTATAAATTCATATTTAGATGAACAACCAAATTTGTAGTTTTAATTTTAAAATGACCAGAAGGAAATAGCATTAAAAAGCTAATAATATATGTAAATAAATTGTTAAGGTAAAGCACAATCATTGGGCATGATAATTTGACCACAAGTCTCGGCTAAAAAAAAAAATGACCACAAGTCGATTTGAAAAACACAAATATAAACACATATAATGAAAATTAAGATGAACAGGGTATGAGTATGAGTACGCCAATTAGCTAATAAAACACTGTAACGAAACCAAACCATCAACATAATGCAATGTAATGCATGCTTATGACAAGGTGGAAGAGGAGGAGGAGGAGAGGATGGGAAAAAAAACATAGGATAATAGGATCGAGTTAGGGGTTTTAAAACAAACCCTACAAGACGGATATGATAAACTCTATAAGGTAGCCGATGGGGTTTTGGATTTATATGATCCATTCTCAATCCAATCCGATTATATCCTTATATGAAATTGATAATATCCAAAAAATATAATTACTTGCCAAGTTTTTTTTTAAATTAAAATGAAGATGAAAATAATTTTTAATAATCACAAGGAGAAAATTATATTTCAATTAAAGCTGCAAACAAAACTTTAGCTATCTCAGATTAAAATTTCCCTTCCATTATAATTAGAAAAAAAACTAACTAATTTCTATTTTCAAATGTGAAAGGCACATTGTATAAATAGGTTGATACCCTTTAATGGCAACTTCTTTGTAATTAAATTAAGTTTTCTAATGGTATTTCCGTAAGTGAATTAAATCCCTACAATCGCATTGCATCATGCAATTAAAATGAATATACGATTGAACCTAGACATTCCCTCCCCTGTCCCCTCCCATGATTTCTTTTGTACAAAAATCTCATCTAAAGCTGCACAGAACGAATCAAAATCTGTACGGATGAATTAATTTTTCCGAACCCATCTTAACCCTTGGCCTAAAAGGCTAGCCTGCTGTAAGGTCCGCCTGTCCCCTCACTTTATGAATGGGCTGAAAAATTTTGTCGTAGGTTGTCCCAGCATGGGTTGGTAAATTGAAGGGATTAATATATCAATCTAATCCATTTAACTGATTATATACATTTAGTAATTATAAAATCTAATCCACTAACTCACTAAGTATGTGGGTTACCTTCTTTATCATAGGATATATCCTCGGTTAAAAATAATTTGGAAACTATGAGATGAAAGAAGACTATAGGATCCCATAACTCTTATATTAACTCCACCCTTTGTACCCTAATCATAAGATAATGAAGATCAACTTCAAGATTTGCCTATGGGATAGCAAAGTCACCTTAGGTAGCCAAAAGGAGCAATAGGAAAACACTTCCTCAAATAAAAATCCTAACAATCATTAAAAAAAAAAAACATGTTGCATTAACAAAGTACTGTTTTGCAATATTTTATAGTACAACAAACCCAAGTTAAAGAGCTTTATGAAGAAACCCAAACCCACTAAAATAGATAAATTTTTTAATTTTATTAAAATTAGCAGTTATTTTTAGTTAAAACAATAGCAAACCAGTTGAACTTGATATCAAACTATTACACCAGCTCATCCACTAACTCTACAGGGCTCAATCCTTCTATTAACCAAATAACCCTACTTCACTTTACTGCCACAATATGCCTCCCACATCTACACTCATGTAACCACAAACCTTAATTTTCTTTCTTTTATTCTATCGCTACTTTACTAACATATTGTGTATGATTTCCAGGTAAATGGTATGATAATGGAGGAATTCGTCATTAAACTCCTTGTCACAAAGGACTCACAATATTTCTACCAAAAGGATGCTTTTCCCTTTCATTTATCTTTATTTATAACCAGATCTGTTCTGGTGAGATATGTTATTATTATTACAAGATCTATTGTATTTACTTAAATTTTTGTTATCTAACTATCATTAGTTACAAAATGTAACAATTACAATTGGTTCTTTCCTAGTCATCTAAACTAGTGAGATCTATTCGGGTGGTTTTTGCCTTTCCTTTATCTTTATTTATACCCAAATCTGTTCTAGTGAGATATGTTATTGTTGTTACAAGATCTAATGTATTTCCTTAAATTTCTATTATCTAGTTATCATTAGCTACAAATTGTAACAATTACAATTGGTTTTTTCCTAGTCATCTAGAACTGGTTGGTAACATTTTCCCTCCTACTTGAAAAGGATCTTGTCCTCAATGTTGCAGTATGGAATAGTTATCCTCTTAAAAGTGGTGTTTGCTATTAAAAATTCTCATTCATGTATTGAGATCTGAGGTCCTATCCACGTATGAATCTAAAAAAAAATAAGACACTCATTTCTCCCATCAATGTAGCCTTTAAGTGTTGGTGATAGCAAATATGTTTAGTAACTATGGAAATTGATATGTATTATAAACCCCTTGTTACAACTCTAGTGCATAAGTAATATTCCTAATTCATGGAATATGCTCCTCACCTTAGCTTAGGAATGGGAAACATGAAATTATGGAGAAGTATCATCTACCTACATCTAATATGTGCTAGTAGTAACACTAACAATATTCCAAACATTGTTTACTTCAAGAGGCAACAGCTTCAATTCCAATTTTATAATGAATTTGGCGATGACTCCCTTGAACTTGAAATAGTTGTTACTCTTTGTTTTCATGTAAGCTTAAAAAAATGGAAACAATTGTAGGACTAAATGTCTAAGTCCCATTCCATATTTTTTATTCTAATAGTGGTGATGATGAGAGGATAAGACATAGAAATTGATGGCCACCCAATTTGTGTTGAAAAACAAAACTATCGACGGTAATCATAATGTGATAACGAAATTCCTCTCAAGCCAACCTATCCACCTTAGCAGTAATAGTCGAAACACTTTCTATAGGCATGATCACTTTGGAAATTGGAGCAATGATTCCTAATTGAATCCCTCTAGAAACAAAGTTAATCTACTGACTCCTCTTCCTTCTCGTTCCTTCTTCCTAGCTTCACTTTTCATGTCAAAATCTGCAGGCATCACAACCTGCTCTTTGATTATTCTAGGTTATCTAGTAGCAAAATGACGATCCATATTAGATATCACAAGCTGCTCTTCTTCCATATCATGAATCACCCCTCCTAAATTTTAAACAAGAAAAAACCTATCTTCCATCCAATCATATTTAAACGATCTAAAACAAATGAAAAGTAGCTTAACAAAATGGTCTCATGTTTGAAAATGATAAAATTCATCCATACACTTACACCCGATGATGGCATGATCTTGCATAGCAAAAAATACACGCTTATGATAGCATTTTTCCTTTATGTGATAGTACTCCAAGAATAATTCCACTAGTAATACCAAGAAAGAGGATCTTGACTTGAAAATCTACGAATTTCTTACTTGATTATGCTTACTTTGGATGGATCGATTGATTGTAATGGTTAAGCTTGCAGTATCTCATAACATGGCTAATTGAGTCTCAATCTATCCAGCTTAGAATTTGCAAATTACAAAGAAAAATCAATATCACTTACTATTGTATGGATACCCTCTAATTTAGATGATGGGAATTGAAATTGTGGATCCAATGATGATGATTCTTGCTGCAAATTCTGATGTTGCTTCTGATCCTCATTTTTTTATCCTCATATGAAAATGATGAATCAATGTTTCTTTGGATTTCTTGATGATATTGTGTTGATTAAGATTCGATGAAATCCTACCAAAACTCATAGTCAACTGTATAATATGTTCTTGAAGATCTAATAATGATTTCTTGAAAATTCCATTATATACTGCTTATGTTTTCAATGTTGATGCAGGTACCATCTTCTGCAATGCCAATGATCAAGAATTGTTCAAAAATTTCCAAGACTTGCTCAAGAAGATGAGAGCTCCAAACATTATACGTGCCCCCATTAACTCTACTTGGCCCAATCCTCTTGTTAACCAAATAACCCTGCTTCACTTTGCTACGATAATATACCTCTCACATCTACACTCAAGTAACCATGAACCCTAATTTTCTTTCTTTTGTTCTATTGCTACTGTTACTAACACATTGTGTATGGTTTCCAAGTGAATGATATGATAATGGTGGAATTCGATCTCACCATACTCCTCGTCACAAAGGACTCACAATATTTTGCGAAAAGGATGGCTTTTCCTTTCCTTTTCTTTATTTATGCTCAAATTTGTTATGGTGATATATGTTATTATTGTTACAAAATCTGTTGTATTTCCTTAAATTTATGTTTTCTAACTATCATTAGTTACAAATTGTAACAATTACAATTAGTTCTTTCCTAGTCATCTACAACTGGCTTGTAACACAAACTCATTACTATTAAAGGTGTTTTAAAAAATTTTAGTAGCATTCAAAACTTCTATAGCACTAAGATTGTGTGATGAGATTTAAAAGATATGTATTTAAAAGGAAACCAAATCATTGCCTAGTATGAATTGAACAAACTATTTCTATATGTTCATCCTTCGTACCTAGATTATAAAGTCTTTGCAAAATAGTCTTTTATAAAGAGGATTTTACTTGGAAATGCATTGTAAGTTGAAAAAGGTTATGATTTATTAATTTAAGTAGCAACAATGGATAAGGTTCGACAATTTGAAACTAGTAAAATTTCGTATGCAAAGTTAGTGGAGAAATATGGAAATATTTGAAGTAGTGATATAAAGGGTTTATTTTCTAAAACAGACTATCTCAGAAAAATAAGATTTATAGGAGTACTTCATTAGCTCTATTATTCCAAAATATTATATATACAAACACAATTACCCTCCAAGCTAGTATGTATAATAGCAAGATAATTGTAGTTTTTGCAGAAATGAAACTCCTCACAATGTTCCAGTTCTACATTAGTACAAACTACCTATTGGAATTGTGGAAAAGTTGGTTATACCATACAACATTGCAAAGGTCAAAAGAGGTCGATGATAACAATAGAACTCTACATGGTGGAAGGAATAAACACTATGTGAATTAGAAAAGAGGAGCATATGGAAGCAACAATTAGATAATAGGAAGACTTTATAGATTTACTAAAGGATATGATAACCGGTAAGTTACTAGGTTAAGTGGTGATCATAAATAATACCAGGTTATATATATATATATATATATATATATAAATATATATATTGTTTGATATGGGAGTTTCCCGTTCCTTTACATATAGGAAATTTCAATAGGATCACGGGATTAAGATGTGAAAAGCCAAAATAGGATATAATATTAATATACTCAATGGAGAAGTGAATGCTTGAACGATAGCCTGTGATGCCAACATGATAGCTTAATAATAGAATCTACCTATTGATTTAATCATCTTTCTTTTGAAAGGATACGATTAAATCCTAGGATTCAAATGACCTTTAGATTATGGAGCAAATATTCATTGTCAACTTAAAGAGATACATCTTGAAGGAAAAATCATATTTGGAGGAGGAGATAAGAAGGATTATACATAATGTCCTTGGTTGCTGGATCTATCAAAACATAGGATTAGACTCGTTAATGGGAATAAAGATAAGCACTGTATTCTTTTTTCCTTTGTTGAAATTTTTTCCACTAGTTTTTCTTGGAAAGTTTTTTTCAATGATACAACAGTCTTATTGCGTATCTCAAGGACATGTACGCTTTTTCTTTCACTAGTTTTTCCCCTTTGACTACTGGTTTTTCTCTAGTAGGATTTTAATGAGGCACAATTTTCTTTTTTTCTTTTGCCTGGTAAGGCACAATGTTTGTTTAATCAACATCAAGGGAGTGTCATAAATAAATTATTATGGATGTCCATTGTCTTATTTCTTATATACATAATTAATGTATTAAGATATATATCTATTAAGAATTATTATTTCCTTGTATAATTGAGATGATATTAATAAAAGCTATCTCTTCTGTTTCCTTTGTAAGAGATTTAATAATAATAATAATAATAATAATAATAATATATTCTCATGGGTGAAACTCATGTTTATGATTCTTTAAACAAAAATTACTAAAATAATATAGAATTGCATTTATTAGATGAGATGTAACATTTTCAATGCATGCCGTATATAATAAAGGCGATTTATGAGAAAGTGAATACCACATTGAATATACGTGACACACACATTGAAAATGTGGTATGGCATTAGTATTTATGTTTTTTTTTTATTGAGTTAATATTTATATAATTTTTTTCTATGGCATTGGTAACTAGAAATTATCTCATATTCTTATCAAAATCACATTGAGAAGCATGAGCAGTTATAGGGTTAAGTTTATCGATGGTACTTAAACTTTCTCGATATAGCAGTTTTATACCTTAACAAATTTTTGACCCATAAATATACCTAATTTTTATTTTTTGAAATCTTTCACTTACGGTACCTCTAGACGGATTTTGTCAATTTTTCCTTCAAATCATTGACATGGCAAGCAGACCCGATTAAAATATTGTTTTCTCTATCCTACTTGGCGTTTTTATTATTTTTTAATATTTATTTACTTCCCTCTCTTTGTTTCTCTCCCTCCTCCTCCTCCTTCTCCTTCTTCTTCATATTAAAAAGAAAAAAGCACCCATAGATGCCATTTATGTCATACCCAAAATACCCCATACTAAACTCAACCACTAAACCTACCAATGGCCAATAACCACAACTCAGTCCAAATGACAACAACAAATAAAGTTGCTACCTTCGAACTCCCTTTCAACCTAAACACAAATCCAACCATCACCAAGGTCTAAATACAACAACTACCATCAGCTATTGAGAACACTTGACGATCGTGTCAAGCTCATAATTGAAACCACAATGATGACATAATCAAACTCTAACAACCTAAGGCCACAACAACCTCAACCAAATAAGCACACACACATAACCACCTCTATCATATAAATAAAATACTACAAAAGGGATTCATGAGAGAGAATGGAGGTTGATGGTTATGGGCTTGGTGGAGGTTAACGAAAGTAGGTCTATGATGATGGAGATTAGGGCAGTTCGATGGTAGAGATGGTGGTCATCGAGTGGCTATTCGATTGATGGATGTGGAGGTTTGGGATAAGTGAGAGAGAATCAAGGGCATCGGATTAGAAAGAGAGTTGGATAGGTAAGAGGTTAGAGAGTAAGATGAAGGTAGAAGGGGAAAGAAGAGGAGGAGGTTCGAATTATGGTTGAAGAGAGAGAAAAGGGGGAGGCGAGTTAAGGGAGAGAGAGAAAGAGACTCATGAGAACGAGAAGTTAGAGATTTTTTAGGGGGGGGGGGGGGGGGTTGATTTTGTATTATTTCCGAATCTTCTAGAATCAACCTTCTATATGCTCATTAAAAAAAAAAAAAAATGAACTTGTTTTCTGGAAATAGAAGCTTTAAGCTTCCTATCTATTGCATAAACTCGGGGAGTTATGAAGTAGTGTTCTGGTGTTAGAGTTAGAGAGAGAAGTTGGAGGGAGAGAGGTTAGAGAGAGAGGGAGGAGGAGGACAGAAGGAAAGAAGTTTTTAAAATCTACCAACGTGGAAAAAAATAATATTTTAATTATTCTAACTTGCCACATTAGCATTTTAATGGAAAAATAGATAGATTCCATCCAAAGATATGGTAAGTAAATGAAATAAAAAGTTTTATGGATTTTTTTGTCAGAAAATTTTGTTTTGGTATATATCTATTAAATCGAAAAAGTTCAAATACTGTTAGAGAAATTAACTCACGGTTATATTTACCAAAAAAAAAGTCAAAAAGAAAGAAAATAAAAAAAACTAATCTGCGATATTTTAAGGGCAAGAAGCCTCTTTACTATTTAAGTGTTGTTAAATTATTATTTTTTTTACCTAATTAACATTTTCCACCTCCCTCTTAAAAGAAAAAAATACCATACTTGACTCATATATTGTCATGGTAAATGCTAATACAAACTCAAATATTTTTTTAATTGAATTACCGTAATGATAACTAATTGATTTTTATTTTTGTTCAACATAAGCATTCTCTTGCACTTTCTACTAATAGTACACCCTTGTTTCAGTTAGAAATTATCATTAATATTTTTAGAAAATATAAATGACCTTCTTAAATTTTAACTTCAGTCCAAACACAATCCCTAAACTTTGATAAATTAGCAAATAAATAAAAAATTTAAAAAAGACCCCTAAACTTTGATCTTATCACACAAACACTTTTTAAACCTATTAAAATATTACTTTATCGCTTTCTAAGTTTTGGTGTTATCTCATACTTGGTGTGTTGGAATCATTCGGAATGGAATAAAAAGTAGAATTATAATTTCATTTCTTTATTTAGATATATCATGGAATGGAATTTATATATTATTTGTAAAAATATTTCTAATAATTAATATAAATAATAAATAAGTAAAATAATAAAAAAATAATTCAATAATAATCATTTATAAGAGATGGATGAAATCTTGATTTTGCCTTTCAGACGGAATCAATGGAATCAAATTTTTTCTTCAAATTAGAATCATCAATTTTTGAGAATCGCGATTTGGATTTTTAAAAGTACAACATCCACTCTATAACTTCCAAGCCTCTCTCATTGGATATATATACACGTAGATTGGAGAGACATTTTCATGAGGTGATGATCTTTTTGTGTCAAAGTACCAAGTACGTGTCGGTGACAAGACAGCAAAACATTACATGGGTCACTCCATTTCTATAGAGCGACTACTGCGTGACTACCTCAAAAATCAAAATGATACAAAAGTCATAAATGTCGACATTTGATAGGACCATAGGACTTAGGTCTAGCGTTGAAACATGAAGTTAACTGGGTATTTCCTATTTATATATATATATGGAGTTGTTATTCTCTGACTATTATTGTGGAAAAGTTATTTTTCATTTGATTTATAAAATATTTTACTACAAGAAATATGCATTCTATATAACATATAATAAATAAGAAATCTTTATTCATTTTTTATATAAGAAAAATTATTATTTCATATGAAAATTATTTTTCTTTTCAAAAATACCCTTAATCATAAAATAAAAAAAAATTATTTTTCTTTCTAGACTTAATCCATCCAATGAACCAAACATGATGTTACCTTTTTCTCAATTGACAAGCATCACAGGCAAACCTGCTTACAGATGACCGGTCAAATGGGTTAGTAATAATAAATTAATAATACGAAATGATATTCGGCGTGTAGTCTTCGCTGCTAATTAAAGTAAAGAGTGGGTCTTATTTATAAGAATTTGAAAACAACTTTTTAATTATTTTTCTTTTCTAACTGCTTGAGCTAAATAAAAAAGGTAACAAAAGAAAAAAAAAAAGAAACTTTTATGTCTGATTTTGAAGGATTAAGTTCTATAGGATCTTATTCCAAATTTTCTTTTGTTGGGCTCATAGTTTAAAACCTTAGTTTCTTATAATTATGTGTTGCGATGATCACAGTGTGGATTAAATATATTTTTCCTCTAAATCGAATCAAATTGTAGAAATATAGTTTTTTTTTTATAATTTTAAGCCACATATGTATTTTGGATTACAAATTTTTTCAAACCATAAAATTTCAATTTACTTCAGCTTTATTTTATGAATTCAATCGTAATTTATTATTAAAAAATTCTATTTGTCCAACGTATAATTTTATATGAAAAGTAGTAAATTTATTTAGTAATTATAGGTATCGATATCATATAAGAGGTTGATGATATACTAAGAAATTTAAAATATCTATTAACAATTAATTTATTTATAAAGTTAGCATATAGAGTACATTTTAAGTCAACTTTTACAAATAATTTATAAATTATAATCATAAAAATTAAATATAAATACATTTTAATAAATATATGTTAGATTTAGATTAACCTTTTGTGAAAACCATCACATATAAAAAAACCCTAGATCATTCATATTTAACCATTAAGAATTACAAATATATATAAACACATAAGCGGAAGCATATCTAAATCTATAGTAATCAATGATTTTAGAGCCATACGGCTGGCTTCCTAGATCAACACGTTTTCTCTGAGAGATCTCTTTAGTTTTCTCTCTGCACTCTTTAGTGATGGGATTTAGAAGAGACTAAAAAAAGTTGTACATGTGACCTGAGGACCATAACCGCTATTTATAGAGATAACGTGTTGTTATCTTTTGGTATTCCTATTTTAGCCTATCATAAAAATAGAAATTACCCATAAAGTCTCTACACATAAAAGATCCATACCTTATTAGATACATTAAAGCCCAAATATCCAAACCTTATTGATCACTTTTAATTGAGCTTAATTTAATATGACAGCGTGTAACACATAATTATTTTACATATAAGGCCAACGTTGGATTAAGGATCCAATAATATAAACTAAAAGTTTTTAAGTGGTATGTTGTTAGAAGAGAACTTTTTTAGTTACAAATAAAATAATATTATATTTTTTAATATGTTTGTTCGGTTGAGAATTTATTTAAACCATTGCCAATATTGTCAGTTTGGTTTGAATCTATTCACACATCAATTTGATTTTATTAGTATTATTTTACCTCTAATTATGATGATTCATTCTAACGTTTTAAACTTCATCTGCTTGCTTTGGATTAAAAGCTACACTCAAAGTGAAAATGACGTATTCGGTATGTAAAATTGGACTAGAATGAAATCTTGATTCCGAGTTCTAACCTTTTTTTACATTTGTAAGCATTATTAACAATTGAAATTATCGTTTCTTGGAATCAACGATTCCAATTTCAAGGAGTATGCAGTTCCACACTTTCAAAGCGGAATCATGATTCCTTTTCTTGTTAATAATCTTTAATTCAATTATTTATTTATTCTATATAAAATTATTATCTCCTCTGTTATCAAAGATATTTTTAACAAACTCTGTTGTATACCCATTATGTTTCATTCCGTGTTTATAATATTTCCCATTTTCTTATTCATTTCGTTTATTTTATTTTTTTAATTTCAATCTATTTCTTTTAAACAACCTAACAAAGTGGAATAGGTTTTTAAATAAATCCTCCATGTCAAACCTAGTGGAAATAGATAATTCATACCAGCTGCTCCAGTAAACCAGAAGGGTCTTTGGGCTTGCATTGAAGCCTTCAGACTACAACATTGCGGCCCAGAAGGTTGTCGTTATTTTCTCTTTAAGCTCAGGCTGCTATCTACAAGGAAAGCTGTTTAGTGGAACCAGGCTGCAGTACAATTATGCAACCTTGTTCCTTCGGACCAGGCATTAGCCCATAATATCTAATAAAGATTGAAAAAAAAAAAAAAAAAGGGTAAAAGCAAAGAAAAAATATCTGATATATATATATATATATATATATATTTAAATCCGTAACCACCATAGCATAGTTCAAGATTCACTCTCTTTATTTACCTTTTCTTAATTTTCCTCAATTTATTCCTTTAAAATGCTACCACGTATAATTATGTTAATAAATTAAATACCGTTATGCAGCACCTGTTAATGTTGCCTACCTATATGAAATATGACCCATTTGAAATATAAAACATTTACATGTATTCCAAATAAAAATGGTAATAGTTTTATAAAGAGGTCTAACTCCTTGAAATCTTCTTTATATATATATATATATATATGCTTCTAAAGTAAAAATGGTCAGAGTTTTATAGATAATAATAACTTGTCTAAATTATATTATTTAATGTAAAAAAATATTTAAAAAATCAATACTCACATAAAACCAATTTTTCAAAAAACACGTTTTTAAGTAAAAAAAGGTAATAACTATATTTTTACATGATTTTATATGAAGTGATATAATTTTGAGATATTTATAATGAGTTGTAATTTTTCTAAATTACTTAGCGTCTTATATAAAAATGTGCATTCTGTGTAATCGCAAAGGCTATATTTAAAAAAAAAAAAGATTTCAAATTAAATTGCAGCAATTATGTTATAGTTAAAACAGCTGATGAATATACATGGTAAATTTGTTTAGTGTAATAAACTTTTAAGTGGATCTATTCTTCAAACAAAAACTTACACGTGGCATGTAGTTTTAACTAGGGATGTAACCGGGTCGAGTTTCAGGTGGATCATATGAACCTGAAACCCGACCTGCTACCTTATAGGGTTTACTAGACCCGACCCTATAACCCTACAGGGTTTTGATGCTATATTCAAACCCGTCCTACAGGGTTTGATTTAGAACCCAAAATCCGACCCTATAACCCTATAACTTTTTTTTTTAAACCTATTTTCAAATTTTAATAATAAATTTAAGAAAAACCAATACTTCTAATATAAGTTTCCTATACATTCAAAAATGAAATGATGCATGTAGAATTGATAGAAAATATTGTAGATCACATTCATTATATAACGTTTAAACACATTAATATATTACTTTTATCATCGCATAATATTTAAAAAATATGTTTAAATTAAATTTCCTGTTTTGACTAAAATATAACAAACAGCAAATAATCTTAATTTTCTCAGCAAACATGACTTGAACAAAATTTAATAAAAAGTTCTAAATTTGTAACTAATCCATAAATATAAAAAAAACATCCTTAGGAGACAAAAAGATATTAGCTCATTCATGTCTTCTTTTTCTTTTTGCTCATTTAGTAATGTTTTTATTTATTTTTTTAATTATAATACCGAGTTATCGGGTATCCATCGGGTTTGTTATATGATCCAAACCCAACCCTATAACCTTATAGGGTCTTTACTATATATCCAAACCCGATCCTATAACCCTATAGGATTTTTAACGGGTCGGGTGGGTCGAAAACCCTATAAGAACCAACCCGGTTACATTCCTAGTTTTAACTAGTTACAGTATGTTGCTTCAAGCCCAATAGTCGGCCCAATCGACTACTGTATAAGCCCACTTCAATTATCACTTGAAAACTCTCCCAAACTTTAATCCTTTCTGTATGATACTGATAGGGTTTTAGGCATGCCTCTCCTATCTCTCTCTCTTGACTTTGTCTATCCGATTTTAGATTTATTACCCTCTTATGTTTATGCATATGTGCAAGGTAAATGTAATTCGACTAATTTCAAGCTTAGCCAAACTGCAAGAAACATAAGATTTTTTTCGGGGGTGAAAGTCATCTTTTCTACTTTTCTTTCTTATATTTACGTGTTTCGATATGAATTTACTACTTAACTTTTTTGGATTAGTTAGATCCGTTGGTTGTAATTATTTAACTATCTTTTATGTTACAAAAAATAGCTAAGAGTAGTTATGTGTACAATTCTATTGAGGAACACAATCTTTGTACCAAAATAGTTTTTTTCATGTTATCCATGTAACATATGTCTCTTCCCCTTGAAATATAACATTGTGCTTGAGTTTATAATCTGAATAAATCGAAGAAATGATACGAAGTCTTCCCATGACATTTCTTCTAGAGGTAGCCCACTCCATTGAACAAGAAATTGTCAAATAGGCTTTACATGTCTAAAATGGGTTAGTAAAGGCTGACTATTAATAACTTCTAATGGCAAAACTAGTAAAGTAGCACCATGAGCTTTCTTTATTAAAGATACAAGAGAAACGTCATGTATCTTAGTAGGCTTAAGTGTTTTGAGTTTGTAAGCACAAAACACAATCTACTTAAGTACTTCAAAAGGCTCATGGTACCTTTCAAAGAGCTTATTGAGTCTTATTACAAATCTTGAAAGTTGACCATAAGGTTGTTGATTCAGAAATACCTACTTCTCTAATTGCAACTAGTATTGTCAGAACAGGATTGAGAGTTGACTTGATCATACTGGGGCTTAGGAGTTGAGGGGTTGAACAAGGTTCAACCAAGGGTGCTATTGGGTTCAATAAAAAATAAACATTTAAGTTATATCATAATTATGAAAAAAAATAAATAAATGAAATTTATATTATCAAATCCATGAGGTAGTTATTTGCAATTTCTCTTATTTTTTACTTGTATGAAAATTATAAACAACATTAGAAAATAAAAAAGAAAAATTATTCTATATATAATTTATACAATAGCCATAGGTTTTTTATCTCGATTTTTACGGTTCGAGTTCATAGGCTAATTAGAAATTTCCATGTGTTTTATAACTAAATAAATAATTATAAAACCCAAATTAAGTATTTAAATTAAAAAATTAAAATTAAACACATCACTAATCTATAAAAACCTCAAAATACCTAGCATACTATTATAATTTATGCTTTCTTTTATGATAATCAAAACAAAAAAGATCTTTTATAAGTATCCATACAGGTGGATTAGTTTATTTACTATAGGATCTTGCCTATAATAGATTTTAAAATTCCGAACACAATAAAATTAATATTAAATACTAGGTCAAGTCTCATTCACTGGGCTCGCTGGTTCACATGATGTAAAAAGCAATCGTTTTTTTACATGCTACATTTTATAAAGGTTAAATTATACTAGAAAGTATCAATATTTGAGAGTAAATTTGTTTAACATATTAATATTTCAAGTAGTTAAAAAAAATAAATGTTTTATAAAGTGAATCAAATAAGGTATCAACGTTTTGCAAAGTTCATTTTAAGTATCAACATTTTAATTAGTTTTCACTTAAGTTTCCTAGATTTTCATTAATAGTTGGTTATTAATACTATATTTGAATCACTTTACAAAATGTTGATATATTTTTTTAACTATTTGAAATATTAATACCTTAAATGAATTAATCCCTAAATATTGAATTACCTTTTGAACAACTTTTTATGTTGACACTTTAAATAAACTTATCATCAAATGTTGATACATTTTGATATAATTTTGATCCGCTAAAAATGTTTTTGAATTTTAAAAGCGAATTTTCTAGCAAGTGTACTAGATCGAATCAAATAGTAAAGTGTTGAGTGAGTATCGTTCCCACGAGGAAAGCTTAAATACCAATTATTAATGATTCCAGTTAATATTTAGGCAATGTAATTCAGAGTAATTGATAAGTTACACTAATTACCTACTTTCTAATTTAAGTTAATCTACTCAACTAAGTTTTTCTAATAGAAATTTATATAAACCAATAGTGAGAACTAAGATCAAATCCCAATGTTTGCCGATCAAATTGAACTAACGTTATTATAATAATTAGATTCAGGAAAATTCAAGTGAAACTAACATGATTTAAAACTTTTTCCAAAGTCTTAAAAATCTTTATAGACCTTAGAACAATCTAATTGCTTCCGCTACTTAGATTATCAAAGGAATCAACTTTAACAATTATGAATCTCCCGATTCTATAATTGCCTAATGACCTAAATCAAAATTTCCCTAGTTCTTTAGTTCAAATTCAACTTAAAACATTGCATTAGTCACAATGAAAGTTTATAAATATAAATAATATCTCAGCTTTCGCAATTAGATAGTAAAACTCAATTATTAATTCCAACGAAATTAGATGTTTCTCTCGATTCAACTAATTTCTCACTTACCAAGATCCTCCCAAATACAAGGTTCATTTCAGGAGTCAAACAAGAATTTTTACATGAATCTAACAACCAAATATCATTAATTCGACAATCATTTAAGCAAATCTGGATTTAATCACGTTCTCACCATACAAGATTTAGCACAACATAATAATTACAATTAATAACATTATAATTATCACAACCGAATACATATTTTTCATCAAATATAAAATAATACTCACTTAACTAAAAACAAATCGTAGAATTTAGAATGCAAACCGTACAAAGTGTCCCAAATGCACTGTTCAAGACTTCTACAATTAATCATGAACAAATTTATGCAAGATCTACTCTAGGGAGTTATATCTATGTAACTACTCTCTATTTTCACTCTATTCTAAAGGAGACTAAGAACTCTGAACTCCCTTCCATATCCCCCCTTTCCTATCTTTTTTAAGTACAGACAAATTCAAAATTTTTTCAACTATCAGCATAAACACCGGCAGTTTCTTTCCCTACGCCAGCAGTGTAGAAAGCAAGCGTTAAAGAAATGCAATCTGGATATTTGAGAGCATGTTTCAACGCCGGCAGCGTAGGCTCAAAATTTGCCTGCGTAAGATGAATTTGCAAAGGCCGTATCTCATTAACGAACACTACCAGCATTCAACAGCAATATTAAAAACTTTGTTTCTGTGGTCCATGAAGGCCGGCGGCGTTGATTCAAATATTTGTCGGTGTTGCAACGTTTTTCGCTTTATTTGCTCTGTTCTTCACTTATTGTTTTCTCAATCACTTACTAATCCTTCCATGACCTGTTTTAGCATAAATAAACTCATCAAAGCACCAAATCAGCATATTTATATCCAAAAATTTACACAATTAAGCATCAATTGGAGATGAAAAGTGTATACATTTTGGATTTATCAAATTTACCCATTTTATAATCTTTTAAGTTTGATTATACGTTTTATTTGTCCCCTACCCCACATTAATTATTTCTCTCCACCACCTGCGCTCCACTCCCACCCTGTTATGCTCTCATTGAAGCTGTGATTGTACTCTTTCCCTCTCTCTATTTATCTATCTATCCCCGACGCGATCTTTGCCGATGATCATCCATATAATCTCCCATTTATCCCTTTCTCTATCGGAATTCATTTATCATTTATGTCACTTACAGCCTTAGTTTCAATTGGTTGTTGATTTTTTTTTCTCGTATGTGTTTGTTGGATATCACTCTTAAGACTTTTTTGTGTGTTCCTTATAATGGATATGACAGTAAGGTCCCTAGGGGACTTCTTTTGGCCCATTTATTTTTTTTCTTTCTTTCTTTTTTTTCTTTAATTTTAAAGTGGAGTGTTCGGACCCATTTGACCCACCCAGACTAACCAAGTCTGATCAGTTCAATTGAAAAAATGGTCTTATAGCTCTAATCGGTTCATTTCTAAGGTTGATTCCGGCCAAACCAAGTCGAACCGCTCGGGCAATTCCAGGTTTGACAATATTGGTTATAACTCCATCTTTTATTTGTGCTTATTTGCATAATTATTCATCCTCTCTTGCACCTTAGCTAAATTGGCATAAAGAGTCTCCAATAATCCATCTTGTGCTATCAACTCTTGATCCGCCGTATCTAATTTGGAAGCACCTCTAATGTAAGATGCAAGGGTTAATGTTGGTATTCCATATGCCAACACAAATAGAATAGAACCCAATCCCTCGTGATAAGATGTGTTGTAAGCATACTTGGCCCTTGGTAATTATGAAATCCACTTGCTAGGACAATCTATGGTATAGCATCTCAAATACTATTGTAATGACTTGTTCATAACTTCGGCTTAGCCATCACTTTAGGAGTGATAGACAGAGCTTATGTTGAGTTTACTCTCGTTCAATGAAAGCAAGTCTCTCCAAAACGTGCTATTGAAAATAGCATCTCGATAAGAAATGATTGATTGATGACAGGTATGCAACTTTACTACCATATATAAAAATAAGGAAGCCACCATAGTTGTTATGTAATTAAAATCCAAGTCTCCTAAATGATATCATTTAGCAAGCATATCTACCACAACAAAACTTATCATATAGCCTTGGGATTTAGAAAGCGAAGTAACAAAATCCATACTTATATGTTCCTAAATATGCTTAAGGATAGGCAAGCATGAAGTAATCATACAAGACTTTGGGTAGAGTATTTTACTTGCTCGCAAACCTGGCAATTCTCGACAAATTCCCCTACCATTGATCCTATACCATTGTAGTAAAATTACAAAGCTAACCTCTTGAACATCTTTAAATAACCAAGATGCCCAAATTAAGTGAAACATGAAACCCTATCAATAATTGGGGAATAAGTGATGATTGAGGCACCAAGAAAATTCAATTATCAAAATAAAGCAAACAATTGCTCTAAGATGGATTGAATCTAAATGACTTCCATTGTTTTAGGGAAGAAATAATATTCTTTAATGTTGGGAAAGTTTGATATTCATCTTTCAATGCACTCACAAATTGAAAATACAAAGCCGACAAAGTAAAGAAAGTCTAATCTTCTACATATTACCTAGATGAGGTACTTGTCATTTTATTTCCAACCTCAACCTTGTAAACAACAGTATAATCATAATCTAAGAGCGTGAACAAATAATATTGTTGCTTAAGTGTTTGAAGCACCTAAGTAAGGACTTCTTTGAAACTAAGGTGATCAATCCTAATGATAAAATGAGATCCTAACATATATTAACTCCATTTCTTTATTGCATTGACAAAGCCATAAAGCTTTAGAACATAAATTGATGCTTTCTTTACATAGGAAGGCATTTTCTTACTAAAAATGTGATAGGGTGATCTCTCTACAATAATGTTGCACCAACACCTAAGCCAAAAGCATTTATTTCTACAATAAAATTCTCCTTGAAACTGAGCAACACCAATATAAGAGCTTTGACAATCCTTGCTTTAGTTTATCAAAAACTCCAAAAGCTTCCAATGACCACTCAAATGCATCTTTATATGATAAATCCATTTAAGGACTTGCTAGTGAAGTATGGCCCTTAATAAACCTTCTATAGTAGCCTAATAACCCAAGGAATACCCTGAGTTGCTTGATTGAAGTAGGCAAATGCTAAGCAGTAATTGCTTCCACTTTCTTAGGCTTTAGTTGTATGCCATTGAGTGAAACAATGTAACCCAAATACTCTGTATAAGATTCTCCAAAATTAAATTTGCTTTACTTGAGATAGAAATGATTATCAAGCAATACTTGAAGCACCTTACTCAGATGAATAAGATGATCAACTTTTGACATTCTATGTACTAGAATATTATCGCAGAATACAATGATAAATTCTTGAAGAAATGATTGAAAAATCTTATTCATATTACTTTGAAAAGTAGCAAGATCATTTCTTAAGCCAAATAGCATTACGATAAATTCTTAATGATCCTCACACGTCTTGAAATTTGTCTTCACTATATCTCTCAGATGCATTCTTATTTAATGATACTTTACCCTCAAATTCAATTTAGAAACAATTGAAGAACCATGAAATTCATCCAAGAGCTCATCAATAGTAAGCATGGGAAATTGATCCTTAATCGTGACTTGATTAAGGATACAGTAGCCAATACAAACCTCCATGATCCGTTTCTTTTTCATCAATAGAATTGGTGAAGAATATGGGTTAGTATTGTGTTGAATTAAATGCTATTGCAACACTATATTCACCTACTTTTCAATTTTAGACTTCTAAACGTGTGGGTATCTATAAGTCTTGACATTTACCAGACCTTTACCCCCCCTCAATTTGAATACGATGTGGAATGTATGGTAAAGGTAACAATGATGAAGGTGCTTCAAATACACAAAAGTATTTGCTTAATGAATTATTCATAGTTTTATTGTTAGTTTAATCTCATGTGTATTTGAAGGCAAGAAGTAATCACATTCATATCAATCAATTGTTTAAACTAACTGTGTGCAATATAAGTCATACTTTCTTTATCCCCTTATGAATTCACTATTATTTATTGATGATTAAACTACGTAATTAACCAACCATGGTCAATTGTAACTAACCCCAATCCTTGTAGCCATTGTACTCTTAACACTATGACCCCTTCAATAGGCAAAACATAGAAAGTATATGAAAAACAAGGGCCTTGAATATAAAAATCGTTGTTTTCACATTTGCCTTGACTAATCATTTTAGTGTCGTTTCTAATATGAACATTGGACATAGGAGAAAAATGAAACCACTAGATTTAAATATTTTACTAGACCTTTTGTGCATGCTCCCAAAATCTACTAAAATTGCAATTGATTTATTATTGAATATATCCCTTAGTCTAACAATGTGAGGTATACTATTGCCTATTAAAGCATGATAACTAATAGTGTATTTATTACTATTATCTGCAATATCCACATTATCTACTACAAAGTCGTCATTAATATCCACCTCATATGTATTATTGTCATCCCTATCCATGTCAAACATCATAATAAAGAAATTTTGCTTTGCACTTGTGATTTTTGTGATATTTCTCATCACAATTAAAATACAACCCTTACTTTTGTTGTGCATTCATTTTTGCCTTAGTCAACGCGCCTACTAGTAAAATGGGTTTAGATGATGATGCCACACTATTTTGATTAGTAGACACTGCTGATTTTGAAATTGCATAGTGTTTTGCCTAGTTGCATTAGAATTTTTTGGTAAATATGTTGGTCTAAAATATAAATGCATATTTACAAATTTCAAATCATGCATTCTTTTTGGCCATATTGCGTGCTCAATAGAATCAAACCCATAAATATGAACTTCTCATATAAGGGAAGCTTAAGGCTTTTTAAGTATATGTTATGTAACTATGTTGTTGTAACTGTTTAACTATCTTTATGTTACAAAAGTAGCAAAGAATAGTTTGTCTATAGTTTCACTTAAGAACATGGTCCTTGCACTAAAATGGTTGTTCTTGTATTCTTCCAGTGACACAATAGATCATAGTCATCGGTAGACATGTAAAACCAATATTTTTTAAAGGGTAAATCTTTTTTAGTAGAACATGTTAAAAGTTATAACATTTACATGATTTAATATAAAATTAAATAATCTCAATTACCCATAAAAGGGTTATAACTCCATATAAAGTTGTCTATAAAACCAATATTTTCAAGAGACATATTATATAAGAAGAATATGGGAAAATTTATAACCATTACATAAATTACCCATAAGGTATTGTAACTTCTGTAAATTCATACTATATCTCCTATAAAATGTAGAAAAAACTACTCGTGGCCATATAAAATTAGTACTTTGAAGAGATAAGACCTTCTTGAGTAGAATATGTGGTAATTTTTAACTTCTAACGACTTTATAGAGATTGATATGATTATAGGCATCCATAAAATGTTGTAACGGTTTAAATTATATAATATTTCATAAATAGTTATAGCAAAACTATTAATGGTCTAGAAAACTAATATTTTAAATTAAGTTTTAGTAATTCTATTACATTAGAACATTTTATGGATATGCTTCATTGAAATATTGACTATGATAAACTTTTAAGTAAAACTATTATTTTCATAAATTTATATACACTTAAAGTCAAAATCCGCACATGATGCAAAACTTTAGCTAGTTTAAAGTATAAGCTTAATGGTTTATCATATAGATGCTAAATGAAATACATGAATATGGATATGGCCTACAGGTCTATTGGATTAAGTGATGGGATTTAGGGAGTCTAGTTGGTTTACATTTGAGATGACTTGCAGAGATTGCTAATGGAATTTGGAATAGGAATTATCGAGTTGGTAATTGAATTTGGACTAGGAATTATTGAGTTGGTTGGTCCATTCTAAAGGAGCCTTGAGCATATAATAAGCTAATTAGGATAATCCCACCATAATGCTTTGTTTCTAATATGTAGTCGTGCTTCATTAACACATGCTTTTTTCTTGCACCAAATGTTAACAAATACTTGAAAACTAATCATTTTTATGTGCTTAAAATTCAATGATACACATACCCCAATGCACCAATATCAAAAATCTAGATAGAGATCTTTTCATCTTATTGATTAAGAAACCTAATTATACATTAATTTGATTTATAAATTCTAGTGAAAAAATTGTTTTAGTGAATGGATTTAAAAGTTTATATAGTTTTTTGTCCTATAACATTCAGATGCTTCGCAAGTATTTTATGTATGGAATGATTTAAAGCTGATGTTTTTCAGCCAAAAAGATTTCGACAACTGTATTATCATTTATATGTAGATTTTTTGAGGAAAAGATTATAGGAAGAATTAAAAGAATAAAAGTAGTTTTATTCCATGAATATAAACATAACATATGTTTTAAACCCTTATTTTTTTTTATTAACTACTTTTATATAATATAATTTGAGATAATAAATTGAATGTGATTCTATTAAAAGATCAATATAATCTCGAGAAAATTGTACTTTTAAACCCAAATATTCATAAATAGTATTTGTTGACCCATTTAAACTATTTTAATATAAAAATATATTTCTATTTAAGATTTTTGGATTTAAGTGCATTAGTTTAAAAACGAGACAAGAAATATTAATTCAAATTTACTTAAAACTGATTAAAGTCTCATTCAATACATAGTTCTATTTAAAATATCTTTTTATGAAAACGAAAAATTTGGTTTTATTTGGGAAGGTTTAAATTATTTTTAAAACCACAATACTTATCTCAAACAAGTTTGAATATATAATGTAAAAATAATTATTCTAAAAACTACTGAGTAAATGTTATAGTGTATTGGCAAACTGCTTATAATTAACGGAAGTCTCATGTAATACACAATTTAGTTAAAATATATTTTTATGAAAATAATAAATTTAGTTTTGTCTGGAAGGTTTAAATTATTTTAGAAAATGTAATACTTATCTCGAGCAAGTTCGAATATATAATGTAAAAATAATTATTTGTTTCCAAAGGTCACCGTTTTTGTACTATTTTAATAAAGTAAAACAACTGACCCTTTTTTTTTTTTTTTTTCAATGAGTTACTGCTAGCGAAAGAGATGCTATTTTTTTTTTAAAACTTAACAACCAATGGTCTTTTTTCTTTTAAAAAAAAGCACTAATTTTAAATATATCATATTAGAAATGGGACATAACAATTTTTTTTTTAAATAATGCTTGTTTTCGGAGCAGTATTATTAAAAAAAAAGAAAAGGAAAAACAACGAGTATGGCTTTTGAAGAGGTACTATTGGGAACGGATGCTAATTTCTTAAAAAAAAAAAGAAGGAAACATGTCAAACAACTAATTTTTTAAGAGATGCTGATTTTAAATATATCAACTTGAAAATATATAATAGTAGTGTTGACGGTAGAATATAATCATCGGCCCACTCGGTCTCTTGGGCCCTAGAAACCCTTACGACCATGGCCGGCCTAAGAAGCTAGCTGCTCGGCACATCTCGACATCAAGACCTCAAAGAGAACAACGCTTCATGCACATGCTATGATGTGTTCCCCCTCTTAGATCCCTATCTCAGGAAGACTCACTGAGCTATTGAGCTCGATTAGTTTGCCCACTCAGCCTTGATCTAGCTCGGCTTTGCTAAGGCTCACCGAGTTAACTAGCTTGGTTGGTCTGCCAGCTCAGCCTTGATCTAACTTAGCATCGGGTCCTCACCCTCTTCAGCCACGATGCTCCTCTTAGTCACATCTCATGATCGAAGGGATATCAATAGCTTGACCACTTCGAGACGTTGGACTCCTAAGCTCGGGTACCTTTACCACGCTAAGTATTGGATCCTGGCCGATACACTAGTATGATCCTAAAACCCTATAAATATCTCCTTTAGCCTTCTTCGCAAAAGGGGGACACAGGGACAGAAAAGGGGTACAAATAGGAAAAAAGCAAACATATATTCTTTCTATATAAAACTTGCTTATACTCACAGATCGACTTAAGCATCGGAGTGGCTACGTCGAACAACCATTGGCGTCTCTCTGACCTATCTTTTGTGTTTGCATGAACTATCTCTACAGGCCCAGATTCAACTCATGCAACATTTTAGCATCGCCTGTAGAAAATCGGAACCATTAAACCCTTTCGTATCACCTCTTTTTGGAAAACCCTTCTAAAACCCATAGCAAATAGAACTACCTTTTCACAATGCCTAGGCTACAATGAAGCAGGAGTCAAGCTGAATCTGCTCCCTTACTACCCACATCTCATCCAGTGGATGGGAGGCCCCTGAAATGCAGCACCCTAATCTGATCGATGTCGCAAACGCCAGTCGTATAGATGAAGGCAAGATTTTGGAACTATAACACCTATGCAAGCATTTAATACACTAGAATGTGGAAAACGAATGATCGAATGCCCTCTTACAAGTTAGGATAACAAAGTTGGAGGGGTCGAAGGACCTGCATTTAGAAGAACAGGTCTCTAGTGCAAAAGGAACACCTCTCCAGTTCGAACGTTACTCAAACATAATGAGGAGCCGATTGAAAGGAACTGCGAGGATATTGCAGGGTCATCACCAACTAGAACCTCAAGCAAGGAACAATCCTATAGCTCAAAACTATCATAGAGCACACATCGACGAGCTCACACTTCACATAGCCTAGTGAAAGTCCCTGCAGTGCATTAAGAGAGCATACAACCTCCTAGTAATCGACTCAAGTTGCTATAAGGCACCAGGTAAAAAATCATCAAATTGAAAAAAAAAGGAGAACGACACCCTAAAGTCTAGGTCGAGATCACGGCGAGGGCACTTCCACTATTACCCTAAAAGATACGCAGCTCAACTCCAACAGTGAGCACGCCTTAGAGGAGATACATGACATGATGAGGAGATTATCCACTATCAAAGAGGGCTTTGAAGTGAGCCTGTCGCAAAAGTATTCCTTAGTAAAACACCTTTTATGTTTGAGATCCAGTCTGAAGTGTTCCCCATAGGAGCTAGGCTACCTACTCTAGAATCGCACAATGGATAGACAGACCTGGAAGACTATGTCACCCAATTCCAGTCTACCATGGTGATACACAATTTTTCAAGGATTTTATGCAGGTGTATGGAATTACAATTTGAACTAGAAACATTTACGTTTTGAGTTGACTTGTCAGTATCTGTACGAAAGAATGTAAAGACCATTTTGTAGTTGAGCAGCAGCAACTTATGCTTTACTCTTATGGTTCTAAAAGTGACAGCAAGATTTAGTAAATTATATAGTAAGAGATGAATGAATCGAGAGTTTATTGATAGATGAAAGATTATGTTTGAACTCAAGAACAAGGAAAACATTGGTCAAGATTACTGTGTCATTTAACTTTGATTGATCCAAACAATTTGACAAATTTCACATAACCATCAGGTAAACATAGTTTAATAAGAGAGGATAAAGTGTGTTTATCAGTGAGTAATGTTTCAAAGGGAGTAATGTGATCAGAGACACCTGGATCAACAATCCAAGAACACAACCTATTAGTTCTTTCAACCAATTTATTTGTGGAAGAAGGCATACCTGCATTAGCAAAGTTAATAATGCTGCTGCTAGCAATAGATTCTGGAATAGATCCTCGTTGCATCTTGAACATCTTCATCATTTCATGGCACATATTCTATAAAAGTATGGGATTAACTTGTCTAGAAACTCTATCAGTGTTTTAAGCAAGATGATCAAAAGGTGTATCAGCTAGATCTGCTCAAGCCACCATATTCACCTTCACAAATGCTTTT
Source organism: Combretum micranthum (assembly GCA_024138025.1). Taxonomy (NCBI): domain Eukaryota; kingdom Viridiplantae; phylum Streptophyta; class Magnoliopsida; order Myrtales; family Combretaceae; genus Combretum; species Combretum micranthum. The sequence goes on from JAMXBD010000049.1 coordinate 386,239, forward strand.
CTAGTATGTGTTCCTTTATACCAATCTGAATAACCTATGAACTCAAAGCATTGCTCGACTCCATGTCCATCATGATTGCAACGTTGACATTTCTGTTGAGATATTTTAATATCCTTTCTAGTAGTAATCAATGACTTACTAGAGTTTCGAGCAACACTAAAGACTGATGTATCCACATCTGAGGTTAGACTCAAGGTGACTTGCCTCTGTTTTTCAACTTAAACAACCAAATAATATGCTATACTAACTGTTGGCAAAGGATCGGTAGACAAGATTTGATTCTTAATAGACTCAAAAGCTTTAGATAATCCCATAAGAAATTGCATGAGTTTGGCTTGAGATTTAAACTCAATCAATCTATCATGAAGTCCACATGTACAGTATTCAACTTTTCTACAAGTATATATCAGATATGCATTGATAGACTGTAATCTGTCCCAACAACACTTTAGTTTATTATAATATGTTGTAATAGACTATGATCCTTGCCTAATGTTTGATATTTTCATGTTAGAGTTGAAAGATTAATGGTCCATTCGTTTGATCAAACTGATTGCATATTCCACACGAAAGTTCCCTAGCATACTAAGCATATATGAAGCTTAGTGATAACTCATTAATCATTGAATTAATAAGCCAACATCTAAACATGTTATCGAATCTAATCCATTTAAACCAATTTGCAGAGTTCAATTCAAGTTTTACTATTGATCCATTAACGAAACCTAGCTTCAACTTTGCACTCAAAGCCATCTTAATCGATCTACTCATCGTAAGGAAATTAGATCCATTAAAGATGATATTGCCTATAACCATAACTGGATGATTAGATCCAGACAAATGATATGGACCTGCAATTGTATCTTCTCCTGTTAAAGGAAAACTTTGATTAACCTGTGAGCTCGTCGTCACTCGAAAAAACTTTTGAAAAGAACAATCACAATCAAATCATTTAACGAAAAAAACAACCGTGGATCTAATCACACAAATCTCTCTAATACCATGTGAGGTTATGAATTAGGGTTCATAAAAAAGAGTTTTGGGTAGAGAGAACTTATATTGAAAAGTTGTTGTATAGTGAATTTACTTGTCCTCTGTACAAAGCACAACTATTTATATCACCGAGTAAAACTAACAAAAAATACTAAAACTGAAAACAAAGTCACGTGACCAACACATGACAAAAGTAAAACAAATATAAATATTATATCCTAATAGAGGTTGAGGGGAAAAAAATCAAGCGGATAATATTTACAAGAAAAGCAAAAGAAACAGTTAAATTGGTGCAGTAGTTTTCAAAGATGGAGTATATAATAATAATAATAATAATAATAGCTTCTTGAATTGTGAAAAATTTTATAACTAAAAAAAATTTTCATTTAATTAATTTTTAACAAACCAATGATGTTTTTTATAAATTAAACTTTTTCTTTCTAACTGATAATTAAAATTAAGGAGATATATTGATTATATGATATGTGAACGTATTAACATGCCCCACTATTCTCTCTTCATCTTCTTGGCCCTAGGCCCTTTTTGCAATAAAAAGCCCATCAAATCAGCAGCTTCAACCGTTACTATATATTTAACGCTTCCACTGCCGCTTTCATTCTAGGGTTAGGGTTTTTGGGCATTTCCTTTTTCACTCCATCCCCACGCTCTTTGACAACCGCCGGCAAACATGAAGACGATCCTCTCGTCGGAGACGATGGACATTCCGGACGGAGTGAGCATCAAGGTTAACGCGAAGATCGTGGAAGTTGAAGGTCCACGTGGAAAGCTCGTTCGCAACTTCAAGCACTTGAACCTCGATTTCCAGCTCATCACCGACGAGTCCGGAAATCGGAAGCTGAAGATCGAAGCTTGGTTCGGTTCGAGGAAAACCTCCGCCGCTATCCGCACGGCTCTCAGCCACGTGGAGAATCTCATCACTGGTGTTACGAAAGGTTACAGGTATAAGATGCGGTTCGTGTATGCTCACTTTCCGATCAATGCGAGCATTGGAAACAGCAATAAGTCAATTGAGATCCGTAACTTTTTGGGAGAGAAGAAGGTAAAAGTTTGTTTCTTTTTTCATTATTTAGTTTTTCAATGTTCGAAGTTCGTTATGGTTGTGTTCTTTTAACTAAATATTTATTTTAGTACCATGTGCTTCATACTAATGTGGGAAGATGTAGACTGATAATTATAATTCGTGCGAGCACATAATGAATCTTTGTAAGGCTTGGTTGTTATAAGTTCAGTTTTGAAGTCGAATTAATTATAATTCGTATAGACCCCGCGTTGATTGCTGGACCATTTGTGGCTGGGTGTATATAGACCAAATTGTATGAATGTTAGAGGAATTTTGGAGACGAGTTAAATGTGATTTATTGTCCTTTTTCTGTTAGGAACGAGGAGGAAAGGAATAGCAATTCCTTTATTTAGGGTATTTTCGAATTGAAATTTGTTTTTTTGGTCGGGAGTAGTTATTACGAGGAATTTCCATCTATTCCGCATTGTAGTAGGATTTCTTATATCTAAACAAAGCAATACTTATTCTGCGATAACAGATGCAGAATACCAATTCCATTTTAGTTAGATGTACATTGTTAAATAGATCAATTGCATGAAACAATCACTCAATCCTCTTCTTTAATCAGGTGAGGAAGGTAGACATGCTTGAGGGAGTCACCGTAGTCCGCTCTGAGAAGGTTAAGGATGAGTTGGTAGTTGATGGAAATGACATTGAGCTTGTTTCCCGGTCATGTGCTCTTATTAACCAGGTATATCTTGTTTCTGCCTTTTCTTGCTAGGATATCTTGCTTAATGCTCACATATACTCTATAAATCCCATCTGAATTTTTTTGCCTGTATCTTCTCATCCTCCTGTTTTAACAGAAATGCCATGTGAAGAACAAAGATATCAGGAAGTTCCTTGATGGTATCTATGTCAGCGAGAAGGGAAGAATCGCTGGGGAGGAATAAGAGTGGAAAAACAGTTTTTATTTAACTTGATTTTGGGATTATTTTCTTTTTATAAGATGTGGTTTAGCTTGTTTGTTGTTTTGGTAAATTTACGTGGACAGTGTTGGTAAACTTGTGGGAGATGAGATTTAAAATTTTGCATTATCCAAGGCATGCTTTCAAACAATTTAATGGATTTGCTTTATGTTGGTAGTCTATTTTCCGATGTTCATCCATAGATCCTGTTTATTTGAGTTGAATCCATGATGTGTCTTTGGCTGCATCTTTGCACCACCTTTAATTGGGATTCTGGGAACTTGAAAAAAAAAAAGAAATGGAAAATGAAGTGCCGCTTAGTACTTCCATCGGATAAAGAGGGAAGAGTCCTTCACGATGGTGTTTTATCCCATTTCTTCCTTTCTAGTTTCCCCTCGGGATGTAGAATCATTTCATCGATAGGGTTATTAGTTTGGAATCGGATCCTGTAATTGTAGCAGCAGCTTCCATGCGGTGATCCGAGCATGATCCAACGGTACTTGCTCTATTCTACGAGTATTTGCAATCTTTCTGGAGGTCCGGATGAAGCTATGACTAATCGATCATTTCTCCATGTTTGCTGTTCGATTTCTATCCACCTCTACCGAATGCGTTCATTTCATTAATGGAACAACGAAATTTTGTAACATCTCAGGAAAATGATCATTATAGGCCAGAATCCAAACCTAAGTCTCTTAATAATCTTTGAACATTATTCAACATAAAAAATTAGCTTTGAACATCAAAAGTTCTTCGGAAAGGACAAACAATCGGAGAAACAACGAATACTAGCACTACACAAAAATTAATACAAGGCAAATTGGTAAGCTTAGAAGATGAACATGGAGAGGAGCGTGAATATTGGGAACATGGCAATGTGATGATTTTATGGTTTTTAACCTTATGTGGCCAAAAAGAAAAAAGAAACCTATGAGCTAATGAGGTGCTGTTGAGATGGAGATGAAGATGGAAATGAAAGAATGATTCAACAAAGTCGTTTTCATCATTGGATAATATGAGAGTGAGTGCTAGGAAAATGTGCTTGCAAGTGAAACAAAACATGGAGTGTCCCACCGTAGATATATCATTTTTGACAATTAACCATTTCTAGAAACCATTTTGACGATGATTCTTAAGTAATTGAAGTTCCATAGTATTCAAAATCCTAGCAACAGTTGCCAACATTTCAAGGAACATGTTTTTTGTCTCCAAGGTTGTTGGAGCCTTGGAGGTCTTTTGACATTAATTATAAGTTAATGAACCCTTTTACATCAATTGGTGTGTTAGTATTGCGAGACCTTTTATCTTCTATTTGCAGATCCACCTCAAATGCAATCTATGTATTAGTACAGGAGAAATGGTGTTTCTTTAACGATGGTGTTGAAATGAATCTAGGGCAAAAGGTCAATCAACAATGATATTCAACCTTCCTATCATCCCAATGACCTCCTAGCTCCTAAGCATTTATTGATTTTACTGGTGAAACATTAGAAATCCAAACAATTGGATTGTTAACTTTTTATAACACACGACAGTATGAACACAAAACAATATTATTAAAAATAAAATTACAAAGGCAATATAAATCTAACACGATACATAATATAAAATATATTATCATGATATGAATTAAGATAATTTTATCGTAATTTAAAAAATTTTTAATAGCTATTTAATCTCATGTACCATTGAGATGAATTCAAGGTGCCCAATTCCCTAAGTACAACAATTATACACTATAAAAAATAACAAGTTTAAATAGTTTGATGATTACTGATATGATATGATAATACGAAACACAACATAATAAGATTAAAAATATAATTACAAAAAAAAGAAAATCTGAAACATGACGAGAGACACAATAAGATGACAAGATTATGAGATGAATAAATGTGATTAGTTTATAACTTAAATATATGTAATATATAATTAATTTATATACTTTGATTAAATAGGAAATAAAAACATGAACTTGATTGGTCAGTACGAACTTCCTAACACTAGGCGAAAAGTACAAAAAGGCCCAAACATTTCTCCTACGTATCAATCAAACCAACATGTCGAAAATCGAATATTTGGAATGCTACTATTCAATGATTAAAAAGTTAAAAACTCCTCGCAATGTAACCAAGAAAACATTACGTAACATAACATAAAAGTCTTCTTTCTTGGAGATAAAGGCACGACAACCATTGCACATGTATTTCTTATGGAAATATTATCACACTAGGGCTTTTTGCTTCTTGGCTTCAGTTCAGCTCTACATCTAAAACCCAGAACCCCAACTTTCCATTCTCATGAGTAAACTCTAACCTTTCGCCATTTTGAACAAATTCCTAAATTCCCAAAACCCTAAAAATTCTATCCAAAAAACATGAATAACATGTTTAGGAGAGCTACAGCATCTCTCTACCTAAACCAATCCTCTTCCATTGTCTTCAGACCAATTTCAACATCTTCTCCCTTAAACCCTATACGCTCGTCCATTATCTCCACTTACAATCACCTCTCTCCTCAATCCCCATTTTCAATCTCATCCGTCCGTTACCTCCGCACTGGCCGCGATCCTAGTACCGGGTAATTGCAACTCAATTGCTCATAAGATTCGGATCTTTTCATGATCTTTGGACTAATTTCATGAATTTAATTATGCCCGTGTTATGTTTTTAGTTTATAATGCATAAGCTGTGGTTTTTGTTTAATTCACGAGGTGGGTTTGTTGTGTTTTTGTTTGTTGTTTAGATATGAGATTGGTACATGACAACTAAGTAATAGTGATACCAATGTCATGTTTATTTAACTTGTGCGTTGGAGGCATCTGTTTGTTTGTGTTCATTTGGGAGTGAAAGGATAGTTTGTTATCTTCTGTTTTGGCTCGAGTTCGGATTCGGGTTTGGTGTTGTAACGTGGCTTCTGTTTGGTGTGTAGTGTAGATATGAGATTCCACCACCAGTCAATTGGGGCATAAGGATAGTTCCTCAGCAGAAAGCCTATGTCATAGAGCGTTTTGGGAAGTATGTGAAGACTCTTACCTCAGGAATTCACTTCTTGATACCACTTGTTGATCGGATTGCTTATGTGCATTCCTTGAAGGAAGAAGCTATTCCGATTCCTGATCAGTCTGCCATCACTAAAGATAATGTCAGCATTTTGATTGATGGGGTGCTTTATGTTAAGGTATACACTAGCATGATTGATATTTTAGCGCTTTGCTAAGTGCTTATTATCTGCTGGGGACTTTACTCCATGTGTTGTTGAGTCTATTTTGATTATTGTAGATTGTGGATCCTTATCATGCCTCCTACGGTGTTGAAAATCCTATTTATGCGGTTATTCAGCTAGCTCAAACAACAATGCGAAGTGAGCTTGGTAAAATTACACTTGATAAGACATTTGAGGAGAGAGACACACTCAACGAACAGATTGTGGTGCGTTCTTTAGCCTGTTGAAATTTCATCGTATCTTCCAAGTGTAACCATGGTGCAATGCCAGTTCTATGATATCGTTCAAGCCTAATGCTTTATCTTGATGGTCCAACTCGAATGGTTCCTTTGCTTTACAAGGTTTATTATTTAATCAAAATGAGCTTATGAAGGGATGCTTAATCAAATCTTAGGTGGGTCCTTGAAATATGATGCTAGGACTTTATTAATCAATACACCATAGATGATCAGCTTAATGTATTCACATTGAGAATGAATCACAATTATGTTATCATGGTGAAATACCTTTAATGTACAGACTTGAGATTGAGTTGGAGCTATGTTAACTTGGTGCATCTTCCATCTGTTTGTACATCCATAAAATTAAAGTTGAAAAATGAAAAGATTTTATTTGATAATTTCTTGTGATGAGCTTAGCTGGGTATTCCTTTTGTATTCTTGTCAAAAGAAATTTTTATTCAGAGAACTTTGGTTTGGTGCTAATCATCTAGATAGAAGAGCCTGCATTATCGGCTTGGACCTCACTGATGATTCATATTGCATTATGATCTTGAGCAGTAATGCCAATTCCTGCAATTAGAGGGCTGCTTTCTTACAAATTGACTTCTAAGTTCTTTAGTTGCAGCATTTTTTTTACATTTAGGCTCTTCAAATAAGTTCTCTTTACAGCCTATGTACATGAAAATTCCAGCATGCGAAGATAGTGTGGAAATCCTGGCTTTTAGACCTGCATGATTTCATTGAACATTTATTTATGCTCTTTATTAAATAAAAAAAAAAAAGTTGTCAGCTTTTAATTCTAATTATTGGGATATATCCTTTCAAACTCAAATTACTAATTTTGTTGGACAACCTCAGAATCTGAAGAGTAAAGGATTAGTTTTCATTTTTACTTTAGTGCAAAAATAAACGGAGAAGTATTTTACAAAAGTGATTATGTTAAATTCAAATTTTCTACCATACAAAGTGGTCCTTTTTTTTTTTTTTTTTTTTTGTAAATTGTGTATGTCTTCCCAATAAATAGATCAGAATGGATTCTATTAAAGGAATTCTGTGCAACCAAAAGGCTAGACCCAAGGTGTTATCTCTTGGAATCCCAAAATGATTCTAGAACAATGTTCTGGATTGTTGAAAGTCTATTTCTATTTGGGCTGGACTAAGACCATTGATTTAGAGTGGCATGGTTCTAATTCTAATCCTGTAGGCTTGGTTCTATGCTTTAGATGAGTCAACTCGGTTTTCATTGCCCATTACATCCTGTTCTAAGCTTTAACCTAGACCTTTGATATGTACTCTCTGTCTGTTTAACTAAAATCTTGTCAACAGAAAATTTGATTTCTTATAATTAATTTTTTATTTTATTTTATTTATTTGTTCATTTGTTCTTTTGGATCAGATCATTCTTGTAAATAAAATTATTATTGTAGGAATCCATTAATGTTGCTGCTCAAGACTGGGGCCTAAAATGCCTTCGTTATGAAATAAGTAAGTCTTTGGTCATTAAAGCTGGTCTTATCTTTTCGAAAAACATGCAGATGCTCATTGTACCATTCTTTACAGGGGACATCTCTCCTCCCCGTGGAGTGAGGCAAGCTATGGAAATGCAAGCAGAAGCAGAGCGTAAAAAAAGAGCTCAGATTCTAGAATCTGAAGGTAACAGATCCATGTTTTTGCATGTTATATGGTTGTGCTAATTCATCATCCTCAGGATGATACAGTGTATAATCTGTATGCCTCTTCTGTCCCAAATTTTTGGAGATTGTATTCTATATATACAGGGTAAATTACATCAAAATGTATCAATCTTTGGGGTAAGCTTATTTAAGATATCAATATTTCGAGTGGTTAAAAAAAAAAAATTCAATGTTTTATAAAGTCAATTAAATAATGTATGGACGTATCACAAAGTTTATATAAGTTATTAATGTTCGGATTAGTTTTCAATTAATTTTCCTTAACTTTTTAATGGTCAATTGCTGATACCCTATTTGACTTATTTTGTGAAACGTAAATTCCTTTTTTAAATTACTTAAAACATTGATACCTTAAATAGATTTACCCTAAAATGGTGGTTCCTCTTTTTTACTACCAAAAACATTGGTATTTTAAATATATTGACCTCAAACATTAATACCTTTCAATGTGATTTACCCTCTATATATATATATCTATAAGCCATAGCTTAAAACAGTAATATAATCTTCTGTTGACAATAGTAACAGTATAACTACCCATACTGTTTTACTTCTTGATAGCATCTTTTGTAATATAGTCTAACTTGATTATATGGCCATTTAACTCGTGGAGGTTTGATGCCTTTTCTCTTTAACAGGAGAGAGGCAATCCAACATTAATATTGCTGATGGAAAGAAAAGTGCTGTCATCTTACAATCAGAAGCTGCAAAGCTGGATCAAATTAATAGAGCACAAGGTCTGCACGCCTCTTATTTGGAACACCTGATGCTTTGGTTTTATGTTTGAGAGTAAACCTTTTTTATGGGGTAAATTAGTGATCTGCCAGCATTTTGAGAAGGAATCTGTTTATTATTTGCTTCTTTTCAAACCATTAATTTTATTACTGACATTGATGTATTGATGAAAATGCTTTGCTCCAAAAATGACTGTTATAATGAGAAGATTCAATACACGCGCACATATATATACATATACACATTTTTGGCAGCGGAATTCCTAGAGAGTATCACTGCATTGCAGTTGAATGATATTTTTCTCTGTTGGCTTTTTGGAGCCAATAAATTTTGAAACCTAACTTTGTTCTTAGATAAATCCTTCATCTATTCAAATGGTGGTAACACTTGTTGTGGTTACCTGGGTGTGACAAAAGAGTCAACTTCCTTTCTGCTGGTGGTTCTTCTAAGTTTAATACATCTTAAAATTTATTATTCCCCAGGAGAAGCTGAAGCTATCCTTGCAAGGGCACAAGCAACTGCTAAAGGACTTGCTATTGTGTCTAAGGCTCTTAAGGAAACTGGCGGTGTTGAAGTAAGTTGTTCGATTACTTAAATTTTGAGTGTGTTTGCATATAAATTTATAGAAATCCCATTCTGGACATGTGTCCTCTTTTGCAAAGTTCCATGTTTTGAGTTTTTAACTTCACACTTGGTTTTATCCATTTGACTGTATATCCAACCTAAACTTAGACTTCTATAATCATACTAACTAAAGATACTTCTATAATCATACTAAGGATTATCTTTAGTGATTTGCGGCAGCATCACCAGAAGAAAAACATGACAGATACATAAAAAAATGATGGGTGCCGTTGAAATGATTAATTTGTAGAATGAATGTAAAAGAAGGGATTTGCAAAATCCTTTGGTGAGACGTTAAATTGCTTGATCAAATATTTCTTTATGTGCCAATAATCAGAGGTTTAACAAATTTTCTTCTCCAATGACAAATTTGAGGTGGTAGCATCTTCAATATCACCCAAGTGAAAAGGAAAATTTTATTTTCCATGTTGATGTAAACCAAAAACTATTGTTAACTGAGCCAAAAGAAAGCTTCTGGGGAAAATATTTTAATCAGTTGTCAAGATCTTTGTGAAATGCAATGTGTAATAACGTTGGTGACATATGTTTGTGATTGTCAAAATTTGCAGTCCTACCCATATTTTCAGCGAGCAACCTATGGCATAAGCTAATGACCTAAAATTTATTTATGCAGGCTGCTAGTTTGAGGGTTGCAGAGCAATATATCCAAGCCTTCAGTAACATTGCCAAGGAGGTAAAACAGCCTCTCGATAAGCATTATCCATTATATCCTGTATTATGGTATCCCTATCATTAGTTAAACCCATTGATCAACTTCGTTGTTGCATCACTTTTTCAGGGGACAACACTATTGCTACCCAGCTCTGCTGCAAATCCAGCTAACATGATGGCTCAAGCCATGACAATGTACAAAAGTTTAATCAGCAGTGCTCCTAATGGTGGTCCTTCTGGTGGCTCATCCTCTTCTCCATCAAAGGACACGGAAGATGAAGATCTCGGTGAAACAATAAAGGATATCCCTGCTGTTACGGGGAAGTCAGTCCGTCAAGAACGGAACAACCAACTTTTTCACTTCAGAGTCCCCGAAAAGGAGAGTAGCCTTCATTTGACCGAGGTCATCAACACAGTAAAATTGACATGATGGACTTTTTACTGCTGTGCGGTTTATCGCCAATTTCAAATTTCTTCTTTTATTCACAGCAAAGGACGAATGAGTTTATAAACTTGATTTTGGATTAAAAGGGTGGCTTATCCTTTTGAGGGAGTTTATAGTACTGCTCAGATTCAATGAATCTTAGCAATGAGAATCATTTTTCAGGTGACAAGAAATCACATTTTTTGTGAAAACTTCTCTTTCTTTTGATATCTTTCTCATATGTTCCACTTTTTTTGGTTGTTCATATTCGAGGCAATCTGCTCTTCATGTTCCCTGGACGCAAAAATCTTGCTTCATGAGAATTGAGACCAGCAGTATATATTTTTCATTGCCATGACTAGCGAGCAATGTTAAGAAGATTTGACAGCACGATATGGAAACACCATGAGATAAATTTTTTAAATTATCATTGTTCACCGTCATTGTGTTCACATAATCTGCTAAATCAACCGCTATAAATGGATGTTGAAAATTCATGAGTACTTGGATAAACCAATCGGGGCATGTATCATGTATGCGTCTGCCATTGTAAAGCTGAAGAAGTCATTCTAGAATGAACAAGGGGATCTAGCAGCTAACTGAACAGAAAGATGGTTCAAACCACAGATTGCTTGGAAATCATATGGCGGTAACTGGAAAAGCAGCTGCATTTTCCAACTTGCTTCCCATATACAACTTAGAGAAAACTCTCAGGAATCTGCTGTCTATTACACTTTAGGCTACATTATTCTATTCTTTGCTCCTCGAAGTTGAATCATGTCCTCCATTGATGAGTATAATGTATGTGACTCCTGTTTATGTGCTTGCTCTCTTAACAAGGCCATTGAGGAATAAATCCGAGTCATTAAATGGTCCATGAAACCATCCCTATTAAAATTAATAACCGTACCATATAATTTTTCCTCTCTTAACTAAGTAGACCTAGTTTACAATATCAACAGAATTTCTAAACTTGGCATATTTTGGCAATTTGAGAGCCTTACATTTCTGGAAAACCCAAGTTATCATTTTTATGGTATGAGAAGTTCCTGGAATGGCTAAACAGAAATCTCAGCAATTAGCATTTCCTTTAAATAATCAGTAAATCACTTCTTATTCAGATCGGATTAATTTGTATGACAATTCTTTTATTTCGGAGTTTTCTTCTGATTTTTTATTTTTTTATTTTTAGCTTTTGGATCAGCCATAATCGTATTTGATTTTGCAATATTTTAATGGGTTCAAACCGAAAATACTTTCAGGATCCTCTTTAGAAAGTCAAATTATATCTTACAACAAATATTACATGCTCAAACACTTTCATTTAATGTTTAACTAAGATCATTTAAGCTCAAATCATAAAAAAAAACAATTCCCCATTCTAGAACAAAAACAAAAAGAAACAGCTGATAAAAAATTAAAAGAAAAAAAGGGACCGAAATTTTAGAAAGAATGACTAATATATCATACAATCAAAAATAATGAATACAACAATCTCAAAAAGAAAAAAAAAGGAAAAAAAACCGAATCACTTTCCCATCATTCATCCGAACAATGTGTTACTATCAATAAAATCGCGTTTTTCTCAAAAGAGTCCAAAAACAACGGCAAAGCCAACCACAATAAGCCAAACCATATGAACCAGAAGCAAAGCCTGACCCGAAACGGGACCCGACCCACCATTCCCCACCTCACAATACCCCAATTTCGCCACCTTCACACCGGCGCACGCCGCATCGGGACAGCCACACCAGTACGTCACTTCATCCACCCCGCACACCGGGTCCGGCCGGAAGCAGTTCACGGGGCACGACCCTGGGTGAACCGACCCGGAGCAGGGATCAGTCTTCTCGGAAGGCAATCGGATGGCTGACGATGCGAATTCCGAGTCTGATCGGACGATGGAGGTGGAAAAGAGAAGAATTGCAGTGATTAGGAGGAAGAAGAGGGAGAATGGGGACATAGGTGGTCTCAATTCAAGAAAAGTTCGCATCTTGAATTGAGACCCAGACGAAGGAATTGGAAAACTTTAAGGGTTAGGGTTAGGGTTTGAGTTAATTCTAGAGGAAGGAAGGAATCAATGCGCGTAAAATAATTGATCGCTGGTGTTGCGAATTTTCGATGGGAATTTTAATTTTAAAATCAATGCGGCCATGACCGTTTCTTTCTTTCGGTTGCAGTTTGGTGAACTGAACCCAACTCAAATTGGTAATTTTTGGTCTGTTTTTTCAGTTATAAATAAACAGAAAATAAGTCAAATACAATGATATGTATCTACAGGATTTAAGGAATAATTAATATTAGATAATTGTTTTTCTTCAGCAGAATTATTAACCGTGGAATTGTTATTTTTGTAAAATGGGAAGTCACAATTTTCTTACATGATATGGAGTAACTATTCTTTATCTATTCATAAATCATATCTAACCATAAAATCTAGATTGGCAGTAAAGCTATTTAAGATTTAAGATAAGAACAAGTTCATATAATTACATATGTATTTGATTTTATAGTTATTTTAAGTGCAACTATATAAAGTAATATTTATAATTTTTAATTCTATCCGTTTGAAAATAACCTTTTTTTTTCACTTTATTTATTTTGGAAACAAACGTGTCATTATTCAAAGTATAGCATTAATTTATTCAAATGGCTCTGTATCATTTTATTATATACATACATATATATTTTAAGGATTTCACTTTTCAGCCTAATATACTCAAACAAAATATAAGATGTTTTAAGATCACATTATTTAACAAAAAAAAAAAAAAAACAAAGATTACATTATTTATGCTTTGGTTTAGAGAGGGGAAAATTGAGGTGGCAATTATTGGCGGTTGGGAGTTTTATTATAGGTGGAATGTGATGTTAATTGATAAGGATGTTCCTTCTATTTCAATCTCAATTATGAAAAAAACTTTTCGATTCTTATATATTTATTTTTCCTTTTTTTTTTTTGAAGTTGTAAGTTGTAACCAAATGTGCTCGCTACAAGTTTGAAAGGGAGGCTTGAGTCTGGATCGTTTGGCTAAAATAGTTTTATTTTGAGTTCAAGTTTAGCTCTTTTGCAAATCAAAGCTCAAACTGAACTCTTTATCTGGCCTATTGATAAATTTAAAATCGAGATTAACTTATTTAGATAGCTTGTATAAAAAAATTATATAAGAGTTGTTATATATATATCACATAGAAATTAATTATTGTTGCTTTAATTATATATCAATGTATCATAAATATAAAACTCATAAATTTGCTAATAAGCTCGTTCATCATCATATTAACGAACTGGCTCGTTAGCCTTAATAGAAGTTTAAGTTTAGCTCGTTTAATAAACATGTATTATTTTAAGCTTAAGTTTGACTTTTTTAATAATTATGTATGAACTAAACTAGATTTGAAGCAAATTGAACTTGAATAGATCGTGAGTAGTTGGGCTTATTTGCGGTCCTATGTTTACTACAATTTCATGAGGTTATTGAGAACTGAAATGCTCTATGCAAATGTTTCATACTAACTTGTTTACCCAAGTCTTTCTAGGGGCTTTATTGCTTTATTTGTTGCCGAGCTTTATTATTTTATTAGTTGATATGATGCGTCATAAAAACAGATACACTACCTTTCAATTTGCATGTAGAGTTCAAATATTTTTAGTTGTTGTTTTTATTTTATTATTTTCTATTAGAGTCCTATTTATTTTATATTGTACTTATACTCCAAGAACTCAGAAATCTTTTTTCTATTTTTTTCTCTTATCAATTTTTTTACATCATAATGAAAAGTCCTAACCCTAAATCTAATCAATTCCAATAAGAATTGTGGCGATTGAAAATCTTGTTTAATCTTGCTGTGGTGAGTTTCTATTCTCAACTAGATTAACCAAAAGTCCTTTTGTTTAATTTAATCAACAACTTTATAACCTAGTGATATTGCTATTGGTCGCTTGGGATGAGTGAAGTTCGAATATCTCATCACATGTTGTAATAGATAAAAAGGAGAAAAAAATGATAATTTAACCATGTTGTCAATGATTCATTGATTAAATTAAAAAAAAAAACCATAGTTCAAATTAGTTTGATTATATGAATTTATAAATTTATCAATCAAATTAACTTGACCATATTAAATATTTTTTTTTTCACATGATAAATGTTTTTTTGGCCAAACATATGATAAAATTAAAAACGCAAGAAATATCAAAGAGAATCTTAAAAATTTATAGACTAGTATAAAAAAGGTAAGAAACTTTAGCATTAACTGTGTATCCAATCTACCTTTTAAAGAAAGAAAAGAAAAAATCTTGGAAACTATTTCATTTTTTTCAAAATCAAATATGGTACTAGTTTATGCCAAATGATAGTATTAGAATGTTATATCAATGCGGCTTTGTAAGCATGAATAACCGTTAATATAAGAATAAAATATGGATGAGTAAAATGAGTAGCGTATGAAATATCATTTATATCCTTTTCTATAAGGTATGGAGTATTAAATTTTGTACCAAAAATCCATCTTATTGCACCTTGTACCATGTACCATATAAAATCTACTAGATACATGATACCTATAAAATTAGTTGATTATTTATGGAATATCTACATATATTTTTCTTTTTTTCTTAAACTTCAAGTTTATAGTATTTAATATGATTTAATATGAAATGTAAAACTGCTTTATTTTCATATATTCACTATAAATAACATGTGGAAAGGAATTAAAATAGCAATTTATTAGTATCTCAAGTCTTGCAATATGCATACTTTGTTTATGTATGAAAGTTGACCTTGCAAAGTCTTGCAATATGCATAATTTGATTATATGAAAGTTGAGCTTGCAACAAATATCCGTTGTTGATAGTTGAATATGGATTATGGGTAATCTAGCCCATTGCTAATCCGGTTTAGGCCCGACCTACTCTGATCAATCTAAGGTCTTGCTAAGATACCAATCCCTTGGGAAATTGATGGTAACCAAACAAACCTAACCAAGAGCTATTCAACACATCCTTTTTTACCACTCAAGGTTGGCATCACTAAATGTGGATTAGTGGACTTAACTCGCATCCTCGATAATCGTCCCTAATTACCTATTATCTTACGAACATACAACACATGAACTGCTAGGGATCAATCTACCATGAATATCTCTTATGGCATCTTAGAATTGTAATATTGTCTAGACACTTATATATATCTATATTGCCTATATCATCATCAACATGCTAACTATCTTAAGAATAGAGTGATTGAGCAAAGCCAAACCTTAGTGCACCAATAATCGAATTTTGTCTTACAAGCACAATACAAAGAGTTTAGTTCAACAACTACAACCACTTTTATCTCAAAATAATGGCTCCCAAAGAACTTGTTTATGTGTAATTAAACAAAATTATGAGCATACAACAAATTCTAAAATTAAAACTTTTATAGCTACTTATATATTAATCAATCTTAGATAATAAACAACATTTCTATATAATTTAGGAGTAAAAAGACAAACATAAAACTGTAGGTCTTCTAAAAAAAATAACGAGTCCTTCCAAAATAAATTAGTATATTCTTCTACATAAAAATATCTAAGGTAATTTACAAATATTAATCTTAAATAAAAATGGTCGCAAATTAAAATAGAGTATTATTTTTCATTTCTCATATATTAAATTATCTTAGAATCTATATTCTCTATATACAAGAGTACATATTTTAGGATGGGTGTATAATATAAAGACATCATACCTATAAGTTGAGAGCAATTTACGAAAAATTCGTATTCATACTTTGTCTTATAACCCTTAATACCCATCCGGACTCTATTCAGTCAAATAAGGATAGATGGACACCCTATATAATAAGAGTACTTGCTTACCTTGATTGAGATTGAAAGATCAAAAACACAACAAACTTACAACATAACACCAACTTAATTCGGAGATTTTCCCATCTTGGGCCTTCACACATGTTGCATTTTTTTATGGGCATTGTTAATTTAATTTCTTGAGATATTTTGCCTATACTATGAGAACTCCTAATATATACATTCTTAGATGACATATCCTAATGTGCCATTAAAAGAGAAGTATTAAACTTGTCTTATACAGGTTGTCCAATGTAACTCACATTTTCTTTTAAAAGAAAACTTCAATACATGCATTTCATGTGAAAGACAAGATCTTCTCAATCCTTAATGGTGTCCTAGTCCGGTATCATCCATTATACAGGTATAAAAAGAGAGGAGGGAAAAAAATACGATCATATCAATAAAATTATGATATGTGAATAGTTTTATTAAAATTATATATTATTGTCACTGTTATGTTAAAATTGATGTGCCACTTATTTAGATATATGATGTATTAGTACCATTAAATCTTTTTTTAATTGAAAAAAATTAAAATAAGGCATAATAACAATCGAACCGCATTTTGTGTTTGCAATCTCATCTCTATTTCCTGTTTGATTATCGCTTGGAACACAATTTTCATGGTAAAAATCCTATGTTTCAACGATTTCATGCCTCAAAGACAGACTAATACTTCCTATTTCAGGAGGCAGAAACAATCCTTCCCTCGTATTGTACAACGATCATTAACCCTCCTAGAAATAGCTTCTAGGGAAAACAAAGCAGCCATACTAGGTTCTAAAAACGACAACATAGTAAAAAATGTGATGGCGACCCTTAGGAACTGCCGGGATTCATGATATGAGTATGTAGCAATAATCAAGCACAATAAATGAGTCCGATCAATGATACCGTACAATCCATTATCTATCTATTGAGATGAGTATAAGATTTAATATAATATGTATTCGAGAATATAGAATACACTTCCCGTTAAACAGAGGCAACTCTTTTTTCTATATACTTCTCTCAATCTTATTCTTACTCAATCACCATTTCTTATCATAAATTGAATTTTAGTTTAACCAATAGAGCATACGGACTAAACAGATATCCAAACATCCGATTTCATATCAAATACTTTGGAAACTTAACAGCAATGCTAGATAATAGAGCACAGATGTAGTCTCATCTTAAAAGAGGATAAAGCATCAAATGAGCTGAAAATATATAATACTTTCAGTTTACATTACATTTGGCTTATTAGAATGGGATAAGGTAGGAAATGAATAACAATTCTTTTGTTTTATGAATACAGCTGTTTTTGAATAGAAAATTGCTTTTTATAACAAATAGTAATTCATTTAGTGAAGAGAAGGAATATGGATTATTTTATCCGTTTAACATTATATGGAATGAGTATTTCTTATAATAGAATTTCTTACAAACTAAACAAGAAAAAATTAAGCCACAATAATAAAATAAGAATACCAATTTCATTCCTATCACAAAACACTATAATATTACGTTGACTAGAATAAAACATAATACAGGAATAAAACCATTGTCCCTGACAACAAGGAAAAAAAAAATTGTGAAGCCAAGAATTCTGCAGATGAGCAGACAATGTAACTAAAAACAGAAAAAGCAAAAGAAGAAGAAAGGGACTTGTTCCTTAATAGCAGCAATATTCATTTTTCTAACTTGATGTCACAATCAAGATTACATTATAAAAATGCTGTTTTGGTTTACTTCTGTGGCTTTACGTTTTGTACAATTTTACATAGAAAATCAGATTCCCCTTTTAGGTGTTAGGCATGTTCGTATCCAGCACTTAAAGTTGATCCAGAGACATCTATCTATAGTGGTCCAGGTTAACTTCCGACAATAAGTCGGGTATGGAAATTTTATGTAATGCTGAGAAGACACAACTTCTACCTTACAACCATGTCATCTTTAATTTTCAGTCTGCTCTTTCTTAGATCAGTAAGACTAATTCTTGGCTGAACATTTTAACACTATACCGTTTTTCTAACCTTGCTATTTCGATCGAAAGTAACTATTGCTGCAAAAATTGAAACTAAGAAACTTGATATTGAAGCAATTGACAAGAATCGAGAAAAGTTGTAACTTGTCAGATGGCATAGGTTACAATTCTAAGTCTCAACCACAATGTAGGTTACAGTGGAATTTTCAGTAGCTGTGCCTAAGATGGTCTTAGCTTATTCAGACAGGGAATCTCTCAAAACATGTAAGGACATAACATACTTTTGGATATACCGGAAAATACAACAAAAGCATGCTGTACATTAAGATTTTCAACATCCAGAAATTCAGATTCCATCGTGAGAAAAGGCCATCTGAAAAGGAACAAAGATGAAAGCAAACAAGACAATGATACAAAAGGATACTTTATACTTCATACTTTGTCTTGATCCATTCCTAGACAATAGCATGTGACAGAAATTGTCTATCAACTAATGAGCAACAACAAAAGAAGCTCCTTTGACATCTCCTTCACCTTTCTTATCCTCATCTTTCACAGCCAACATGACAAGAAGCAACAACAACGGATAACTCAATGTTGTCAATGACCAATTTACAATGAGTTGGTTGAGGTATGGAACTTTGTGTGTATCGATTTGCCAAGCAACCGCAGCCCCTGCACTTTGAACCCCTTTATAAAATCCACTATACCTGCAAAAATTTATGCACGGAGTAGTCAGAGAACCACAATCATAGGTTACCAAGTTCAGAAGAGGAGAAATTCTAGCATGGACCTGCTTCATGAGTATTTTAATGGAGAAAAGTATCAAATATGCACACTACTGAAAATTAAGTATTCATTAATTAATCATAAAAAGATGTGCAAAAATGATCTTAATGGGTCATTTATAGTACCTGCTAAGAGTCTCAGAATCATTAGCTAATGTTCCAATGACCCAATAAACCATACTTTGGAACATAGCATCAAGCAGACCATAACTGAAGTACAAAACAAATGGACCGGCATAAGATGAACCTGAGTCCTTAAAATCTAATGTCTCTGGCAAATCATGGCTGGAATAGTTAAGCTGATTTGCCAAGCCACCAGCCCAAATGGCTGTTCCAAGCACAGCAACAACTCCAATTCCCACAAATCCCCTCACCCTCCTACTAGGGAAGCTGAAATCCATTATATACCCAACCCCAATCGATCCCAACATCTGGGCTCCCCAATAGAACACATTATTGAATCCCCTAGTCCTCAAATTGAACATCACTCCATTAACATTATTAAACTGGTAAGTGTAGAAGAAATTGCTGGCCCAAGCAGCAGGGGCAATCAAAAGCATCTTCCAATTACCAAAAAGTTTTGCAATTTCAACAACCTCAGTATGGACTTTAGAGTACTTAATGTTAGTGCACCGACTCCCATCATTGCGAACAACCTTACTAGGAGGCAAGATGGCAAGAGACAGGACTGTACCAACAGCCATAAAACACATGAAACCAATATATGTTCCATCATTAACCGAAGCAGCCTTACTTCTATGATAATTCGAAATGAAAGGGATCAACCCCCCAATAACACCCCCCATATTGAAAATGCTCCAAAACAATGAAATATATGTCCCTTTCCTGTCAGGTGGGGGATAGGCTGTCATAATAGCACCTTCGCCAGCCCACAATAGGCCAGCACCGATACCGAGTATCCCCCCGGCTACAACAACAAAAACCTGATGATCTTGATGGTTATAATAAAGGAAAGAGCCAGCATACAAGACATAAGTGCTACAACCAGCAGCTAGAGTCATCCTAGGACCTAGGACATTATAAATACCACCTCCCAGGATTCCAAAGATTGCAAAGGTTGTGTAAAGTGCAGTGTTGGCATTGTTTGAAGCAGTGTGGTCAAGTTGACCAGCCCCGCCCATACCGGAAAGAGCATTAAACATTCCAGGACAGCAAAAACAGACTAGTCCTATGAGACTCACTTGCATCAAAGGTGAGTTGTATCTGAAAAAGGATTTGGCAGGTGGTGTTTCTGGCTGAAGTTTTGGTGATTCCACATCTTTTTCATTACCCATTATGGGGAAAATTGGCAGGATGGTGGTTGTGCTTTTGGAGGGGATCAGGGGAATTCGATTTTAAGGATGCTGTTTGTTCTTATTGGATTTTGGGGGGATCTTTGAAAGGGAAATCAGAGGATTAAGAAGGATGGATTCTGAATAGAATAGTGGGGATATAAGTAGTTGTGTCCGGATTTCAAGGGGATCAGTTGTTTATGTAACATTTGACGATGGCAAATATGTTTCCAGGTGCAACTGGCGGACAACAACTCGTTGGATTTGAGAAATTAGCATGATTCTGTTAGCATGAGCCTTCGGCATACTTGTTAATATATTAAATTTTTTATTATCTTATAAGTTATTATTTTATTAAGAAATGTGATATCAAATTAATAAATGATGAATTTTATATGTGATTGTCTACAAAAGTTTTTCATTGCCGGCTGTTGGTATTTGTTACCATTTTTTACTGGGAAATGGTATCTGTGATGTTTACTTATACATCTGGAAATAGAGAAATTAACAGTATAAAGAGTGTGTAAATATTGCTTTTCATATATTACGAATTATCTATCATATAGAGTTCAATACATGTCTAAGGTCCCTATAAAAAATAATTATTAATATACCGTTTGGATGAAATTAATTACCAATTTTCAGTTGTAAAATCGCATTTATGAAACGGGATATGTAATTTTATACAAAAACCACGTAAAAGAATCACGATTTAATGTTTGACTACGGTCGCAATATCGCATATTAATCGCAATATAAGTATTTTGTATGGATATCGCGATTATTAATCGCGATATTGCTTCTTATGTCAAACATATATTGTGTTTTATAGTCGCGATATGCACGTGTATATCGCATTTTAAAGACACGATATACATGTATTTATTGTTCACTCATATATCCTGTGATAAAAACGAAATTTTAGTGCGGTAAATTAGTAATTATTTTCATTTTGATCTTATTTAAGGAATTAATTTTAATTAATGTCCTAAACAAGAAATTAATTCCTATCATATATGTTGATATATATATTTGGAAAACATTATAATCCAAAAGGTGAAAAGGTATATATACGCCAGAATTATTGGGTAGAATATCTTTTACAAAAGAAAGAATTATTAAAAAGAAGGAAAGATTCAAACATTATTTATTTTACCCTAATATCATTAAATTATAAGGTCATTGGCTTACTTATTTATTTATTTTTAATAAAGGCCAATTTCTTTGTGTTGGTTTTTTTTCTTTTAAATTTAAGTTATCTTAAATAACTCAAAATCTCACCTCCATATATGCCTAATATTCTCTACAATATGAAAACTTTTAAATATACAAATCTAGATGTTTAAGATAAATTTTTTTTGTTAATAATTAGTAGAGAAAATGGATGGAATATATATTTACTTATACATAGCAATATGGGATTGAAGATGAAAAAGAAAAGAACATTTATATATTGCCCAAGGATAATAATTATCCATGATCACCTACTATAAAAAGGATGATAGCCACCTAGTTAAAAAGATAAAAAAAACTTAGGATTTGTTGTTATCTTGGTATAGATTTGGTAACATGGGTCAGTTTGTATTGTCAGACTTTTACCTGTATTATATTTTTATTAAATTTATATTTATAATTTATTGTATCATATTTATATCGTATTTATTTAGTTTATTTATAGATAAAATTATTGACTTTTTATTGATTTTTTTAACAAACTTTTATTTAAAAATTATAAAAATATGAGAACAAAAAGAAAAATATAATGAGACAAATAGAGCAATGGTTACTTAGACTGCATATCCTCAAAAATCAAGAAATAAGATGCCTATTGGGCAAACTTTCAAATTAAGCAAAAAATAATTACTTGAATCCCACGAATCTTAGCATTCAAATCATCATTGGATTTAAACGATGCGTCTAAGAGGAATCAAAGATAATTTAAGTAATAAATGGTCCCCATCCAATCAAAGATAAGACAGTAAGTCTGACTTTGAGAGGCCAAAAAAAAAAATGAAAAAGAAGGGGGGTCCTAACTTTGAGACCAGCTGTAAAGAGTGTGATAAGACTATTAATATAATTATAAGCATTTTTAAGTAAATATATTTGCTAATTTTATTTAGAAAACGCACTGGAATTAAAGTTGAAAAATACAATAATATAATTTGATAAACTTGATAAAGTATTTAACTTTAAAAGCATATTTTAAGAGTTATCTAAAAATTTTAAACGTACCAATTGATTAACGTATAAAAAGCTTATTTAGAACAATTTTATTTATAAATTACTTAACATATTGAGTCGATATACTTGAGCCACTTTTCTTGTACTATTAAAAAAAGTTGCTCATATAAGGTTTGAAAGTTCAAAACATCGTTATGCGTTCTGCAAAAAAGTAAAAAAAGGCAAAAACCTTCTTTTCAGCACATGATGGTAATATGTGACAAGATACCCTTATAATTTATAAATGGAAAAAAAAAAGCCAAAGTAATTGGTGTGACATCTAGGAATTGGAGTGTGCTTTCGTCATTTATGGCATGTCCGTATCATATCCTTCCAAATTTCGCCGGCCCGCCGGCATATATTGACTGAATCAAAGTAAAAGAGACTCATAACACACTATGTAAATTGTAATTACCTAATCTAGGATTGGCGATTTAATCCATGATGTTCATACTCATACACAAAATCATTTTGATTTTTGGAAATATTTTTGAAGAAATCATAAGTCCTAGGTTGTGTTGGTGAATATAATGAATTTTATTAAAATTTATCTATTAAAACTAAAATGTGATTTAACTTAAAAAGATATCAGATCACATCAAATCATAAAGTAAATAAAATAAAAATAAATTGCTTAAACTTCGAGTCAAGTAAAAGTACATACCACAAATTTTCATGTGTTACAAATTATCACTTTCAGATTTGATAGATAGACAAATAACCCTATATGAAAAATGACCCTTCTTAAACCTTGATTTTAATGAAAAACACCAAATTACCTTTAACACCTTCTAAATATTTTATTTTAGTATTTTTTATTAAACTCAAAACTTAAATATCTTTTATCTTATCAATTCATTAAAGTTTAGAGGATTTTTTTACGATATTTAATAATTCAGAAGGTATATCTTCACTTAAAATTTTATGTTATTTGAAATTTTTTCTAAAATAAAGAAATAAGACCATGCTGATGCAACGATGGCAAACAATCGAAGTATTTTTATTGCTTTTAAATGCCTGGGAAATCTTTATGTGAAAATTATCAAAGAGAGGTGCCACAAGGAGAATTTTCAGTGACAAATGGATGAAGAGCAATAGATGAAGGGCCGGTTTCTAGAACAGTTCTTTTTCTTTAAAACAAGTGCACTGCACCTAACACATATCCACATCATTGATCATCATAAATCTACCATCGAGATTTGTTGTGTGTAGTCAATGCGGCTTGTGGGTTTATAACGAATAAAGCATTATCTTTTAGTATGTTGAAAAAATTTGATAAATATTATTAGGAGTATGCTATTTGTGTGCTGACATGTTCAAAAAGTAAGTACCTAAGCCAAAAGATACAATATCAAATTTAGTATGAAGTATGAAATTATTTTAGCAATTAAATTTTAAAATGATCGACTTAATATCCAATCCAATCAAAACTATTATGATTATTTTTATTGTCTTTATAATATTGTTTGCTTTATTTGCTAACGTTGAAAATATAGTCTATTATTAAATTTTTACTATCTCTTTTAACGTTGTCTAATATTGATAGAGTATCTCCATTTCTAAAATTGATTATTATATTTCAAGTGAATACATTAAAAAAAAAACAAAAGAAAAATGGCAAATTTAGTACTTAAAATTTACATGATATTATTCAATTTGGTATATAAAGTTTAAAATAGCTAATTTAATATATTATTAAACTTTTTATGATTATTTTTTTAACATTTTTTGCTCTAATTATTGAAATTGAAGAAATAGTATATTATTGAATTTTTATTATCTTTCATAAGATCGTCTGTCATTGATAAACTAAGCTTGTAAAAATAATCATAAAAAGTTTTATTAGATATTAAATTAAATATTTTAAAGTTTAGGAAGTAATTTTTTTTATAAGTTTAGGTATTAAATTTACATTTTTAAAAAAATTATTAAATCTATTTTTAAAATTTTTAATAAATGCGCAGAAGTACAGGCTAACATCAATCCCTAACCTAGCTAGATACCAAAATGGAAGCAGATGGACATGCCATGTGTTTTTCTTGGGTTAATTAATGCTTTATTCAATAAAACATGAGAGCTTATCCAACATCTAGACACGGGCGGTACGGCTCCTCAGTGCAAACCCGGGATTTCTCTTCCGAACCAACAATTCTAGAAAATAGGAAGTTGGATTTATTAAGATCTATTTTTTAAACAGACATTTTGGAGAAGTGCTCCAGAGTACTTCACACAACCCTTGCATTTTCCACACTTGCTTTCCCAAACAGAATAATGTCATCGGGTCGGGGGGGAGGGGAATATGGGACGGGGACATTCTACTTGCTTTTAGCTTAATTGGCTTCCAATAGCCGTTTATGCAGTATCTATTAAACACCAGACTCAACGTTTCCATAGCAAGTAGGAAGAGACTGGGAGAGATTGGATCTCTCTGCCTAACTCTTTGAGTTGTTAGAAAAAGGTTATAGTATAGGGATTCGAAACCGCCTTGAGGAGGAAGACAGGTTGAGAT
The DNA here is from genome assembly GCA_024138025.1 of Combretum micranthum. Lineage (NCBI taxonomy): Eukaryota > Viridiplantae > Streptophyta > Magnoliopsida > Myrtales > Combretaceae > Combretum > Combretum micranthum. The sequence goes on from JAMXBD010000049.1 coordinate 411,450, forward strand.
GGGACAGGATGGGTCCGACCTGTCTCATTTATATTAATTTTTTGGAACTTTTTTTTTTCATGGGTGGACGCTTCAAGGGTAAGACCCACCCTGCCGAGTTAGGTCCACGCGAATCAAATTCATGACTGGTTCGAATTGGGTCTTGATTCAGATCCAACCCGAAGACATGTCTTATAGCACCATTGTAGAGAACTTCATGGCTTACTAAGGTAAAACAAGCTCTAATAATTTTAACCCATTGTTCGAGCGCATCTAATGAAATCTTATTCAAGTTTATAATAGGCTTTCTTTAGGTCAACTTTTAACAACATCCTCCCCTTTTTCCCTATCTTCCTATTCATCGCATAAAAAATGTCTTAGAAACAATGAAATCATCCACCGCAGCTTGACTTGGAGTAAAGTTGCCTATTTGGGTATACTAATTTGGTATTATTCTAATACTGTTTTTAAATTAAACAGAAACTAAACTAATATAAAACTAATATAGATATGATATTTATGAAAAACTAAGAGTTTTATTTATAAATTGACTAAATTGATCCCATAAAAATAAACTACTAATATAGATAAAAATCTGACAATCCAAATAAACTTAAGTTGCCCCACACTGATAACCTCATTCAATATCGGTCTAAGCCTTCTCACCAACATTTTAGTGGGAAATTTACACACTGTAGTACGTTGGTTAATTGGTCAAAAGTCTTCAATCCTATTTACCCCGATCATTTCAAGAATGAGGACCATTAGAGTCCTAGGCAAGCCACATGTTGAATGGGAAGAAACCAAATATTATCCTATCATCTTAAAAGAACACCTTTGTATGTGTATTTGTGCTTATGGAAATACGTGTATGTGTACACATTAGGATTCCATTAACGTGTTTGTGGACACATTAAAAGGACAAAAAAAATAAAAAGACAAGATGGAAAATGAAAAGGTAAATAACTTCTTAAAATATAGGTTAAGAGCAAAGGTAGATCTAAGTACAAGTTAAGTTTAATCAAAGTTTGACTCGGTTATAACTCGTTTGAGTTAACCCGAACCTTGGGCTATAAGTTTGGTAGATTCACCAATCTTTAAGTCCTGACTGGGTAGTTGACCTTAAGGATTCAACAGGTTTGATTAACTGCATAACCAAACTTAAAAAATAAATACAAGGTATAAAAAGAAAAATATATATAATTAATAATTAAATGATATTTATAATTTAATTTTGAAATGTGAATTTAAAAAATTTATTTCTCTATTCGTAATATTTAATGTGTATTACTAACGATATAAGAAATAAATATTCGTTAAAAGCATGGTTAATTTGATTTTTTTTAATAATATAGGATTAGGTTTTTTTTTTTTTTTTATTTGTAGTCTTTGGCGTTTTTAGTCCTACATCGTCAACGTTACAATAAAAAATGGGAGATATAGAATTAGTTCTCAAGGTCATTGTAAGCTCCATCCTAAGATGATCCATAAAGTGATTATTTTCATTTCCTTAGTTCTCTTATCTATATTAAAATCGATCATTAATATTGTTTAAACTATTAAATTACCTTTTAAAATTACTACAATGTCCTTTTTTGTTTTCCTCAAAATATCTAACAACATTGATCTTTCACGTTTGTTTCCAGTAATAAATATCTGCAACCAAACAAATCCTGAGTTTTAATGTTGTTGTGCTTCAAGCTACAGTGGAGGACAATTGATTAAGCAGCGGGCTGCCCTGCCCTGTGCTAGGTGCCACCATGGTGATAATGATTTTCTTTTAATTTGTCAATGGAGTTTTTAGGGTCGAATGATGGAGAGCGTGGGACCTTAGGCTAAGCTTGACGATGATCTGCTGTGGTCCTAAGTCCCAGGATAATGGACCTTGCCGAAATGTTTTCTTATGTCATCTCTCAGTTTTAAAGTTAGGTTAAATGTAAAATTTGGTGTATGAATCACCATTGAATTTGATACCTATATTTTATCATAATCAATTTAATATTTAATCAGATTTTTTATAATTATTTTATTACTATCTAAACACATTTTATACTATTTGTTGACTTGAAATAGTAATCTAAAATTGAATTTTACTACCTTCACTAATGTCATCTAACACAAATATATCATCTCTTTTATCAGCAAACTAAATAAATGATATTAGGTGAAGTAATAAAAATAATTATTATAAGCATGATTAGAATTAAATTATGAACACTTCGTAATTTAAGTACTTAATTAAATTTTAGGATGAAATCTAAGTATTAATTTTGACATTTTCTCTTAATATTATCATCGGTTAAAGAAACAAAATGGATAAAAAAAATAAGGCCAATGGTAAATGTTGGAATTGAAACATGAATTTTGTATGAAAATTTAAGTCGGTACCAAAATTTTAAAATGGTCAATTCAATACTCAATCAAACTATTGGTGGTTATTTTTACTACCTCCTTAATAAAGTTTGCTTCATTTTACAGATGTGAAAAATGCAATATATCATTCAATTTTTACTTATATCCCTAACACCATCTAGTACTTGATAGACTGCTTCTTTTACTCCAAGAACCAAGACAAATGGTGTTTATGAAATAGTAAAAATAGCCATAAAAACTTTAATTATATATTAAATTGATTAATTTAAAATTTAGATACTAGATTGAATTTTTATGTAAAGTTCATATATCAAATTTGATATTTCTCTACTTGGTAATAAAATATTAAAAAGTGTATGTCTTGGTGTTATCAAACTTCAAGCTGCAATGGAAAACGGTAACTTGCACCAATAACTAATAAGATCCCTCTTATCTAGACATTTCTTCAGTCCGGATAGGGTATGAATCGAGATTTGACCCACTGAATCTAGCTCCAAAAAATATGGACCTGGAATCGTCCCATCTCGGTGGTGGGATGAGTCGGAACCGTGGACTCATCATGTATGGGGTAGGTTCATCGAGTTTGACCTTTTTTTTTTTTAATTTGACAAATCATAAATTTAATCTATAATTTTTTGTATAAATATATATTATTTTGAATGATTATTATACATATATATTTTTTCTTAAATTTTCATATTGTAGATAGAAAATAATTAACACATACATTTGCACATTACATCATAACGATTATGGTGGATTCTCATTTCTCCATTTGCACGTCCACAATGGCTCAATTTCCTGACATTCACATGGCAAATGAATTCAAAATGCAAGAGCCTGCGGTTCAAAAGTAAGGCTAGGCGTAGCCATGACATGATATCATAGGCTTGTACCAAAAAACTAATACGTCTTGTCCTTGTTTTTATTTCACTATTTTCTATTTGTTGTGATGGTGTCATTGTGCATGTGTCTGTGAAGTTGAGTGATGCCATTTTGCCTATGTTTCTAATGTCATTTGGTCCTGGGTTTTTATTTTTAAATTTGGACATAATTTTTTAGATCTACCGATTTAGACAAGTCCATAGATAGATTCTTATAGAACCTATCAACCTGGCGAGTCTCTTTAGCAGTTTTGAACCGTCCGATGGAACGAATCCTAGTTTAGATCAAATTTAAAAAGATGTCTACTTTTATCTTTCAAGATAACGATTTTCCTTCGTTTGATTCGTAGAGCAGGTATAATGGTAAGAATATTATTTAGGATTTTCATATATTGAGTTAGTATTTTAAATTTTTTTATTTTAGGACTCTTAAATGCTATTTAATATCTTAAATATTATTTATTATTGGTTTATATTCAGATATTTGCAAAAGAACTTAAAAATAAAAACAATTTCTTTTTTGTTATAGATTTTAAAAAAGCTTATTATAGTGATGAAAAGTTTGAAAAAATAAAATTTTTAACACGAAAAATTATGTTAAGGGCCTCTTTTTTCTTTTTCTTTTTCTGTTTTCTTTTTAATACCATCGGATAAAGGAAAAACAAAAAAAAAAAAGAAAGAAAAATTGGGTTAGCCGATATAATAAATTTACACGTGGCATTGAAACACTTTTTTGTTCTTTGTTGTCTAGCAAATATTGATTTGAGTTACAAGGCTTTTCAACATCAAAAAATGTTGAGAATCTCGAAGTGCCGTACATATCGAAGTTCTGTTTGACTACCGACAATAACGACAGGGCTCTAGTGATTGGGAGCTTGCAGTCCCAAAATTCTTTTTCCATTGCAGTTTAGTGATGGCCGTTACTAAATAATAAAGCATTTCTGATGCCCATGTATATCAATACCTATATTTAATTTATATTTGATTTATATTTGATTTATTTATTTATATTTAATTTATTTTTTATTTATTTAATTTATTCATGAATAAAAATATATATTTTATCTATATTTGTTTGAAAATAAAGATATTAAAATGAGAAAATAGAGCCTTAAATGTTTAAATACTTAAAAACCTTAGCTCTAAATTTGATCTCATTCACTTATGAATTAAAAAAAAAATTAAAAGATATACTTAACAAATCAAAAAATTTAGAACATAACCTCAATTTTACCACGTTTAAAATCTTGTCTTCTCTCTCTATCCCCTAAAAAATCCTAACAGCCTATCATTTCTAAACATTTTTGTTTTCTTCATCATCAGATCCATCATTTTTAATATAATATTTATAGATCTACCACTTTTGATAATAAGTCTATTATCTTTTTTCATCACTCCCATCATCGTCGACCAGCGATATTACGATTCCATCATTATAAGTTTACTTTTCAACTAATTTGATTATATTTAAGGTTATGATGTCGACTGATATTTATTAGTAATTTTTTAAATAAGTAGATTTTTTCTTTCTTACTTTTGTTGTTTCTCTTTTTCTTTTATTTCCATTCCCTATATGGGATTATTGTTTTACTTACCATTATGGTGAGTTTTGTTATGAGAGAATTTGTATCTCTAGTAAGAAAGACTTTAATGCTTGAAGAGATGTGTCCAATTACTCATATGTGTTTTCACACTCCAACTCTTTGTTAGTCAATTCTGTTGTGTCAAATGATATGATTGATGTAATTCGGCTTTATTGGATGAAATTAATCTTTTTTTGAAAGACATATTTTATTTACTAAAAATAAAATTTTCAATATGCAATTTCATCTTTACCCTATTATTAAGGTTATTGGTTTTATTAATTCAAGTAATGAAAGATCGAGATCTATTAAAAATTTTGAACTTTTGGGATTTTTTTAGAAAACATTTTTTTTTTTCACTTTCCCCTTTGATTGATCTTGTAGATTTTGAGAGGTTAATATATTCTACTTATATATATATATAATGTATTTTTTAATTTTAATGTATGATGTCCGTTGGACAATGAATTTCTAATAAGGATAATACCTAATTTGATACCTGAACTTTGATAAAAAAATCAATTAGATACTTAAAATTTTAAAATGTTTAATTTTATCTCTAATTAAACTTTTCATACCTCTAAATATTATCCTACTTAACACTATTAAATCATTACCTTACACATTTATTATTTTAAGAGACAATAAAAAGATAAAATAGAATTTATGTAAAATGCAATTTGATATAGGATTAAACTTTTTAAAGTTCATATGCTCACTTTCCCTTTTCTCAAATTTCAGATACTATAATGTGCATTTTCCCATTATAATATTATTTGATCGATGCAGTTAACCCTATGCCCAATTCATTGAAGTTGTAATTTGAAAATAATGTCAGCCAAGAGGATGAAACAGACAAGTTCGACACTGCACGGCACTTCTAATGTGTACAAATTAGTGATTACTATCGTCTGGTCCAGCAATTGACTTGGACTGGCGTATTGCTCCGTTGTTGTACAGTGACAAAGCAGTTTTCGTCTCTATTTTATCCACTCATTTCGTCCCTAACATTGATTCTACAGCAAACAAATAAGCTATTTTGAGAACATTTTGTTTGCAAAACCACTTGATGTTCATTATCGTATCAAAAGTTTGTGAATCGAATCTAATTTGGACAATTACTGCTCTTTGTAAAATTACTCAAATGTTTATAATTTCTCTTTAAAAAATTCATAATTCCATCGTAGTAGTTCTACCTGTGAAATTTTAAAATTCTTGCTTCCTCGGTATAGTTTTCTAAATGGAAGTGGTACTTCTTAATGACAGATTGTTAATTTTGTGTACTTTTCATGTCTCATTGTATGGTAAGTCGGCATGGGTATTAAGTGAGTCGACCTAATTCCTGATTTCATCCGATTGGTGGTTTTGTGACTTGTACTTAGAGGTGTAAATATACTAAGTTGGTTCATTAATTATTTAAGCTCAATTAGATATTTGCTTGCGTTTGATTTGAAAATAATCAAATCAAGTTCAACGAGTTGTTTATTGAATCGAGCTTAAATTTTATGTGTTTAGTTCTATTAGCTTGTGAGCTTAATTAAACTCGAGCTGATATAAATGTTATATAGTTTGAGTCAAATTTATATAATAATATTATTTCAATAAACTAAGTTTAAACGAGCTTAATCGAATCAAGCTCGAGTTTATAGACTGTCATTTCGAGCTGGATTCAAGGTTAAATTATATAGCTTAATTTAGCTCGAGTTTTAAAATTTCGAGTCCATTCATTTACAATTGATATTGTTAGAATGGGTCATGACCTGCAAATGGACAGAGGATCCATGATGCAGGAAGATATGATTCTCTTAAACCTTGGGAAGCTACATTTTGTAGGCATGATAGCAAGTTAATGGCATTTATTAATTGATCAACAAAAAAAAGGGCATTAATTAGGGTATTCATATGGGCACGTGACATGCTAAGGACACACTGAATATGAAAAAACTAAACAATCTTTACACCTCTACACCAATACATATTGGGCATAGATCGCGTTTGATTACAATAATTGGATAAAAAAGAGAATAACATTCAAATATGAATATGAAAAAATTAAACAATCTTTACAACTCTACCAATAAATATTGAGCCATAGATCATATTTGATTACAAGAATTGGATAGGACAATAAAAACTGGACAACACAAGTACAACATAAGATTTTATATATTTTGACATTAATTCCTGTATTATCACACACAGATATTATAGTTAGTGCCAGTAGTGATGATTTAGTAGTCATTTTTTGTGATAATAGTGATATATTGCTACTATTATATTGGTGGTGGCAACAACAGTAATACTGATGAAAGAAGTAGTAATCTTCTAGGATTTTTTTTATTCAATAATCAATAATTATTTACGGATTGATAGTTGGTAATGCAATTAAAAAGGGTTTAAAACAAATTAGAAACACTTGAATTGTAAAACCTAAGTAAAAACAAAGAGGGGAAGGGATTGGAGGAGGGGGGGTGGGGGGTGGGGGGTGGGAAGGAGATTAAACTCCTATAGGGCACCCTAGTAGCATTACTGCCTCTTGTGACAACTTGGAAATCATGAAATATAAATAAGTCAACCAAGGCTTTTCGAAAAAACTTACGGGCATCATATTATTAGGATACTTTATGGCATGAACATTTAAAATAGGATCGTGAGGTTGTCAAGATGAGAAATTTCATGTACATATAAGTTCTTTACAACATGTCTCCTTACATATAACTTAGGATCATCTCCCAACAAAGCCATACAAACTAACAAGGAGCAAACATAAGGTATTCTATACAAAAGAAACCAACTCAAACTCTTACTCTAGCCATGGATTTCCCCTTGAAGCCTACTACACCTCCTCGCCTCAATTTTAGATCCACTCTAGAGATCCCTAAAAGCACATAAAGTTTGTAGGAGTGTGAGCACACCACAGCTCAATGAGATATCATGACTAGAGCATACTTCAAACAAATGCCAAATAAGTTTTAATTACAATCATATGCGATGCCACACTCAACCATAGCATAGTTCGAATGATCGAAATCTAAACCAATAGAGATTTACGCCATTTCTTGGAAGTTGAAAGAACCATATCAAGTAGTCCATGCCTAGGAGAGACCAAGAATTGAGGAAGAAGAAGCTTTTCCAAAACTTACTTCGTATATATATACACACTCGCTTATATACATATTTAACATAATCTCAGCTTCACCTCAAAACCTCCAAACTATCCTTAAATGTTAATGATAAGTGTCAAAAGTTTCATTTTTTTGCTTATTTGGACATATTTATCTTGTTTTAGGCTTCAAGGGCTTATTTAGATGATTATATGATGATTTGAAGAAAATAAAGCAAGATTGGGCTGGACTTTACAAGGAACAAATGCTTTTATCTTTTTAGCCCCTTCTTCAACATTGCAAGGGCAAGATAGAAAATGAAGAAATTAGAATACTATAAATACCCATTCTTGCCTTCTTTTTAAGCAGCCATGTAAATAGAGATCAAGGGGAAAAACATAAAAAAGAATAGAATACAAAGAGTCGTTCTGTTATAGAGAGAGAATTTAGAGAGAGAAACTTCATAAGATTTATAGGGTTTCACAGTAGCTTTAAGCTTAAACGTTTCAATTCAGCAAAGATATTGCTCTTTATTACTTTATCTAATTGTGGGTCTTCGCTATTTCTTTGATTTATTACTTTGTATAGTCATATTCATGGAGGAGTAGTCGATTTTGCTTGGGTTTGTGAATCCTTGGTTGATTTCATGTAACTATATTATGCTTTTGTTGAATACGTGTTGATTTATTTAATTCAATAACTTTAGTTTATTAGATCTTGACTTTGTATAGTACACGATATGGACTCATGTTTGATTTCGTTAAAATAGGCTAAGAGAGATCATTTTAATTGATAGATCTAGGCTATTAACGAGGTTGATCTTATATACCTTGAGAGAGGATAGGTGAAAACCTTCTGTCACCTGTTTTAGTTTTCATTGAGTTAGTTTCTAAAACAACGGACTCTTATTCGTTATGTGGATCTAGCATCTATATATAAAATTACTGATTTTGAGAGAGGCTTTAATTTACATTTGTGAATCTGATGGTTCAATAATTAATACAAACATCTTCTAATAAATTCCTTGAGTTTCATGAATAGACCTAAGGTGAAGTATGACCTAAGCAACCTTGTGAATTGATATATCTTTATTCTTGCATGCTGCTGTGAAATTTGCAGTTGTTATTGACTGATATTTGTTAGATTCGAACTAATTTAGCTCTTGGTTGATAGATTTTCCTTGTTTTTGTCGGCCAGATAATAAGAAAAGAGCGAGAGTAGAAGCACTCACTAGCTTTCTCTTGGAATACGACCTAGATCTTTTTCTACTATGTTACATCTGATGGGTGTGCTTGCCCTATGGAGACCATAGTTAGATAATGATTTAGAAAATAATTTACAAATTTATAACTCTGTTTTTCCTCCATTACTTAACACCATAAAATCCGACTCTAACTCGAGCGACATCTTTTGGTGCCTGTTTAGTTCTTATAGGGCTGACGACCGTATGATGACCCACCCATACTCTCCCAGAGTGATAAGGCATTACCATAGGATTGTATATCAACACGTGGCATGGCTATGTTGCGAATGCAGTCTATCATGCAATGCATGTCCATTTTAAATTAACGGTCAGATAAGACTTAGGCCATATTATTCATGGCCAAGCAATGTTTAGACAATCATCAAGACTCATTACACATCGACAATAAGTGGTTTGTTATTACTTCTGATATTGAAGCTTGTCACATATCTAAGCACCATACAGCATACATTATCCCCATCCTCATACATAACCAGTTATGTTCATATAGAAACAGGTGTAACTATATTACAAGTGCAATATCGTGATAAGATTCAAGTACTCACCTATGCATCCTACTTAGAGATCCCAATAGTATATTGGAAACTCTGGTTCTTAATTGAAAGCTCCTATAGAACAACAAGCATACATCACTAAACACATAACAAAGAAGATAGAACTCTTATCAGAACTTATGTGTCCTAGATTTCTTAATAAAACTTCTTAACTTATGTTCTTCATCATTGCTTACTACTTCTTTGGGTTAAGGTCACATTACTACATAAACTAGGCTCGTACCAAGGCAAATTAGGGGTTGAAGGCAACATAGGAAGGGTCGTAGGTACCATTGCTACAAGAAAACCATGATGTGCCTTAACAAACTAGGAGTCATGTGTTGCTAAAAAGCTCACTTCTTGTGTCGAGGTACATCGGGGGCTCGACATTAGGCCATAATAGAAGTTGGGCTTCATGCACTTTAATTTATTTTGGCAACGAAAACCTTTAGTACCTTTGTAGGATACATCAAAGGCTCAACCGTAGGCCAACGAGTACTGTGCTCAACATTTAAACTTATTCTTAGGCGCGACAACCTTCAGTGTCTGTCACGGGCATAGTGAGGGCTTGGCTTTAGGCTGCAACAGATATTGTGCATCAAAACTTACCCCTCAATACTTATATTAAGTCTACCACTGATCTACTTTGAGAGCAAAACTAAGTCACGGCACCAAAAACAAATAGAACAACCTCCAAAATAACCCCATCTCACTATTACTCCTCCAGAACATATCCTAGCATCAAAATACGCATAAAGACATCCCAACACGATAACTTCTTACACTTACTGATCCAATATGAGACTTATCTTCTTTTACCTATCTTTAGATCTATCATTAGAGCTTAGAGGTTGATCTACTTTGCTTTATTGTATGTTTTGTTATTCTTTGCTCAAATATTCTCATATAATTCTTGTTTATACACATATAACAGACATTATTCATTTTAATCTTAAATAAACTCAAAAAATGCTTTAATCTGTTTTTAGCATTTCTTAGCAAACCAGATTCATTTTTCAATTTTCTAAAACATGATATCTATTAAAAACAATGTTTCGTGTAAATGGTGAAATTTACATATGTATTGGTGTATTTAATAAAGATACTTTTTGAAATCTTTGAAAACAAGGGAAACGAAGATACTTGTCATACTTTTTGATATTACTTCACTTTCTTCTTTCCAAAACAATGGCTGTGTAGCTTGTAAATACGATCTTGAGGTTTTTCAACTAAAAATACAAAGATTTCCAGTGAAATATTTTGTCAGGTAAAAAGAGTATGTTAGAAAAGTAGATTTGAAAATGTCGTGTTTATTTTCTGAAAACAACAACTTCTAATTGGTGTAACATTCAAATCTGATTACCTTTCTTTTACCTTAAAAAAAATAAGTATAGTGTAACTAGGAATTATCATTTAAATATTTAATAAAAGAAACCTTATTAGAGAAATGGCAGTATGCCCATGCTTTAAAACTTATGGTAGACAACTTACAAATAAATTTTGGTACTTTTGGAAAATATTTAAATATAAGAAATGAAATATCTAAAATCTTTAATGCATATAAAACAACCAGACTTTAGAACATCTATAGAATATTAATTAATATACTACTAAAACATTTATTATTTATGAATATAAAACTAGATTTATATTTTTAATTCTTTTAATTTTTTAACTCATATTATGGCAAAAACCCAGATTATGTAAGGGGGCTGTTATACATTGTATTTTATAACTAATTAATCCATTTTCGCAAAATTAATGGCTATAAGGTGCAAATTAACAAATTATACAAAGGATGAACAATGTAAAGAGAATAACAACAATTAAAGAGAGAAGAAATAAAGAAGATAACACCAGATTTTAACGTAGAGTTTGGTTCGACCTCTAGTCTCCATGGTCCAAACATATGCCTTTCTTAATAAAGAATTTCACACACTTTATTCACAAGAAAAAAAAACTTTCAAGGAGCTATAACACAATCAAATAAGAGTTGTGTCTTTATAAATATCATCTTCACACTATTGCCTTACAAAGATTGCAAAATAACTCTAAAATGGCACTATACGGTATCTCTCACATAAAGAAGGAAATAAACCACTAAGAGCATTAAGAGATTTAATGCAAATGTTTGTAAGCAATTAATGGTCATTGTTCCCTTTTCCCTACTCTTTCGTGTTACAATAAATGCTCCAACAACTAATAGAAAAGTGTAAAGAGTTCGTACTACTTGGGTTGCTTTGCATTAAGCAAACTTTTGTGCTCCAAAAGGTTTGGACTCCTTGCAACTGATTAGGGCTACTGGGGCATTGAAGAGTTCGGATTGTTTCCAACTAATCTGGACTACTTGGCATAAGGCTAATTCATTTCTTGCCAACTAGTTCGAACCTATTATGAAGACCTACAAAAAAAAAAAAGAAGGCTTTGCACAGGTCAAATCACTTCAAATTGATCTGAACCACCGTATGAAACACTTATATCACATTATACATAAATTTTACTAATTTAATGTAACTTAGCTTAAACAAGTGAGTAATCAAGCAATGTATTTCCTCATTAAAATTCATATTGAACATATCGGTATAACATGAATAGCAATGGATTACCAATTTTGAAATTAAACAACCTTACAACAGTAATGCGTGCTTGAAAACCCATATAATAATAATAATAATAATAATAATAATAATAATAATAATAATAATAATAATAATAATAACCCTAAGTTAAACTCTAAATCTTGATATTAACTTTAAATGAATTAATTTATTGAATAAGTTATTTTTAAAGAAGAAAATTCTTTAAAGGGCTAATCATAAAACAAGCAACTTCCTCTGGAAGTTTGCCCATTTTATAAATGTACTAATTCCCCACTCATTTCCACCATATCTCTTCTCCATCCAATCACTTACATTTCCATCTTTCACTCTTTCCTTCTGTTCCCTTCAATTAATATTTAACACCCTTACTACCATCTTAAGAATAACCTAATGGTTATGAGATGAAATTCACAAGGATTACAAGGACTATGAGGGGATTCCTTCCATCTTCAATGGAGTTTATGATAAATTATCCTAACTTCCTTAGTATTAAAATTCCAAGAACTTAGGTTTATAATTAATTTTAAAAATATAGTGAAGATAATACTAGTGATTATGGAGAAAGTAGGATGACCTTGTATAAAGTATTCATGCTGGAAGATTATAATATAATTATTTAAGTAAAAGGAAAATGTTAAGTTAGAGAAATATTGATTGGTCTTAGGATTATGTTCCCTTCTAGGTGATGATCATGAGAATATCCCACCAGCTTTTGTGATTTATTGACATTAAAAACAACTATAAGTGAAGGAAAATCTAGGATTCAATGATTATGATTGTGCGAAGATTTCTGGCTAAGCATATGAAAGTAAGAAACTGATCATGCCTTTTTGTGTAATTGGTAAATATAGCAATGTTATTACGTTGTGGATCAAAGTTATTGATTTAAGAAAAATTGTTGACCTTGTAGATTATTGATCCCACCATAAAAGAGGAACCAGCAATAGATAACTAAATCAGACAAGGATTGAATCATAGTAGTCATAGTAGTCATTGATTAAAAATTACTTAAGGGAATCATGTATATTTAAGAATACTAAAGATTTAACCTAGTGGTAATTTGATGTCAAATGAATTAATGAGAAGTTGTTTAATAAAGAAGGAGAAGAAGAAAAGTTAGATAAAATTTGACTTGTAGAGCACTATAGTAGTAAAACATTTTGTATATTGAAACTTGATATGAAAAGATGCTCATGTCTTTGTTGAACTTGTATGCTCAATGTAATCTTTGATAAAGAAATTATTTGACAATTAACCGCTTAATTGTGTTAAGTTACATTTAATTAGTCAAACAATGTGGATAAATAAAATTCTTGAATATGTGTGTGTGTGTGTGTTTTGTGTGTACTTCGTTCCAGGAATTGTAGATCAAAATGCATTAGCTCATTAGTACATGATAAAATAGAGCAATTGGGGATCGGAAGTAATCACGAGTAAGACCACGACTGCCAGTGCACCAAAAACTAGTCGTTGAACAATTTTTCATTTGATCGTTGGAAGACATTTTGGAAGATAACTGCTAGGCCTTTTTGAGGGCCTATAAATAGAAGTTATTGAAGACTTACCGGGAGTTGAAAGAGTTTATTTCTTGCATACAAAATTATTGTAAATACTGTAAAGCTTGTATTACAATTTGTTTCTTTGAGAGTGAGAAATTTTGTATAATGTTAATTGTTTTTGTTGTTGCTATCATTGTAAAAACACTATACTATAGTTTATTGTGAGCCTTTTGTGAAGTTTTTAGTTAAATTTAGTGAGTTTGAGATTGTAAAAACTTAACTTAAGCATTTGTTTATCAATGTGTTAAGTCTTCTATTGAGACGAATTGCTTGTTTTTAATAAAGTGGGTGGAGTTCTCCATGAAGGGAAGTAATTGTTGTTGACCACGGAGACCAAGACAGACTGAACTCCACATAAAAATTGCGGCACAAGCTTTTCTTTCACTATCTCATTAATTATTATTATTATTATTATTATTATTTGTTGTTGTACATCATTTAGGCTTTAAGTTTTGAAAAGAAATTGACATTAGGCATAATCCGCATTTTTAAGTTTTATTAGTTTTCACAATTGGTATCGGAGTAAGGACTCTAAAATAAGTTTAATCACATCTAGAGTTTAAGATCACGGCAAGTAACACCTTAGGTTTCATAAAGGGCAAGCAATAAATAGATCACTCATCTTAACGTGGAACAAGTCATGTATATTAGAATTGTAGGATAGAGATTTTCTTAAAAGCTTAACATCTTTTCTTATGGAGTGTTATAGAGAATGACCCTATAGTTATAGAAGGTAAAAATTAATCAATTATACAAAGGCTGAAAAATTGTGGTTTAAATGAAAATGATTTTAGTAGGATTTATACACATACTTCAGCTAAACAAATTTGGGATAATTTAGAAAGTACATATGATGGAACAAGTAGAATTAGAGACTAAAATTAGTCCTATTTGTGGTGATTTTGAGAATTGTAGAATGAAGGGTAATGATACAATTAATGAAATGCATGATAGATTCACACATTTAAAAGCAATTATCAATTCTTAGCAAGACATATACTAACTTAGATATGAACTCCAAAATTCTTCTATCCTTGCCGAAGGAGTAGGTGAAAAGAACCGCCATTGAAGAGATGCATGATTTGAGCTAATTATTGAAGGAAGAACTTCTTAGAACCCTCAAACTCATGAAATGATTAAGAAACATAGATAGGAGACAACCAAGAAGGAAGTTGCACTAAAAATCTCTTGCTCCGAATCATGCTCAAGTGAAAGGAAAGTAGGGAAGATGATGAGGGATTGGATAAGCTCACTAAGAAGTTCACCATGTTTATACAGGTGAACAAAAAATGAAAAAGAAAGATGAAACCATCTCCTCAAATCCAAGAGAAAAACTATCATGTACTTCAAGTGCAACTAATCGGGACATGCTCAACGATATTATCCTAATGATAAGAAAGGAAGTAAGGGAGCAAAGAAAAGGGCACTTATGGCCACATGAAGTGATGAAGACTCATCCAACTCGGATGAAGATATATGCTTGATGGCCTTAGACAATGAGGTATGTTATAATTCTTCACAAGTACCATATGATGAAATTGTGAGATATATGATAAAGCATGTCATAAATTGATTAAAATGGATAAAAAGAATAGCATGCTTAAATCTTTAATGAATAAAGTAAAGATGAGTTGGATATTTTTAGAAATGAACATGAAAAGCTTAGAGTTGAAGATAATAAGTTAAAGGAAGAAATGGAATACAAAAGATTAGAAAATAGCAAGCTTAAAGTGAAAATGATGAGTTGAGCAAAAAGAATGAAAAGTTAAAAGTTAAAAATGATGCTTGATTTGAAAATCAAAACTTTGAAATGCGATGAAGAGGATGATGCTAGTGTTAATGAATGTAATAGTAAAACAATGAAGAGCTAAATGATCTTAAAATTGAAAGCTAGCTTAAGTGATGCAAATGCTACCATTGTCAAATCACCAAGGGAGAGAATAATTTGAGTATTCTTCTTGGAAAGTAAAAAGTTAATTTTAACAAGTGGAATTAGCTATGATAGAAACAATAGTTACAAGCAACGTAAGACTCAGTTTGTGAAAGTTACTCATGGGACATGTAATCATTGTGGTAATGCTTGGTCATATTACACATAAGTGTACAATAAGGAAACTTATGTATTTGGGTCATACACGTAAGTTTGTTTGGGTGACAAGAATGGAAATACTTGCTTTAACTAACTAAATAGGACCAAGCAAAAATGCATATCATAAAGATAATTATGTTTTTGTAGGTACCCTAAGTGGCTCTAAGGGTGAAAATGAGGCACATTCTAAGTTTGGTTGAATTATATAGGTTGTGCCCTTGGTCTTTATGTTGATAATGTATTTGATGTGCCTAAACATGAAATTTTTTATGGCATAATATTTTTGTGCATGCTTCGGGTAATATTGAGCTTGAAATGCACAAAATTGGTTATTCATGTTTTTTTTTATCAAATCATGTTTTCTTATGCTTATCGAATCTAAACAAACTTGTATGAATGTTCAAATTTGAATAAAAAATGTTTTTGAACAAATTTGTACACACCTTTGAGGAAAATTCATGTTAAAACGTGCACAAAATTGCATTACATGAACTCTTATGAGTTTGTTTGTTCCAACAAGCTTAGTACGCCTTTTTAAACTTGCATGAAATGCTGGATGTGATCAAATGTGAACTCTTTGATGGTATGTTGTCTTTACATGTTTGAAGCTCAATTTGTGCTAAAAATTGGTTTGAATACATGAAAATGGATCTTCATGTTTTTGGTGCAATAAACAATGTTTTGATATGCTCAATATTGCTTTTTAAACTTGTGAGAATGAAGAATTATGTTTAAGAAGTATTTTTGACAAATTTGTGCACTTTTGAGAAATCATATCATGCTTTTAACTAAAACATGCACAAATTTGCGATATGTGGATTAACATGAGTTTAAGTTATTAAAACATGTTTAAAATATCTTTTGGATCTTACATGTCACTTATGTTTTTCTTCTTTTATGGCGTGTATTGAATTTGCTTGTGTTTTTCTCCTTTTGTGGCATGTATTGAGTTTACCTTTTTGATGAGTCCAAATGAGGAGAAATGTTGAATACACAATTAACATGCATGAATAGTGCATATGTGTTTGTTTGGTAAGTAAGTGTAACTTGAGTTCTCCATAGAGTTAAGCATCAAATTTTTAAATCAAGTTGAGAAAATTTTTTGAAACCCAAATGCTTAATTGAGTGGGAGTGCTAAATTAAGAGAGAGTTAATTATGCCTAATTGTCCTCATCGAAAAGGAGAAGATTATTGAACTTGTGTGTTCAACGTAAATTTTGATGAGGAAATTATTTGCACAATTAACCGTTTAATTATGTTAAGTTACACTTAATTATTCAAACAAGTTTGATGAATAAAATTCTTGAATATATATATATATATATTATATATATATTGTTTGTGTTTTGCGTGTTATACTTTGTTGTAGGAATTAAAGATAAAAGTACACTAGCTCGCCGATACAAAATGGACTAGCTTGCTGGTACATGATGGAATAGAATAATCACGGATCATAAGCAATTGCGGGTAAGATTGCGACCGTTGATGCACCAAAACTAATCGTTGATAGTTTTCCATTTGATCTGTGGAAGACATTTTCAGAGATAATGGCTAGGCCTTTTTGAGAGCTTATAAAATAAAAGTTATCTAAGACTTATTGGACGTTGAAAAAGCTTATTTCTTGCATATAAAACCTTTGTAAACACTCTAAAACTTGTATTACAATCTGTATTCTTCAAAAGTAGAAACTTAGCTTATTGATAATTGTTTGTTATTGCTATTTTATAAAAGTACTATACTATAGTTTATTGTGAGCCTTTTTGATGAAGTTTTCAGTTAAGTCTAGTGAGTTTGAGATTGTAAAGACTTAACTCAAGCATTTATTTGTTATGTGTTAAAGTCCTCTATTGAGGTAACTTGCTTATTGTTGAATAAAGTGGGTGAAGTCCTCCATTAAAAGGAGTAATTGTTGTGGATCATAGAAATTAAGGGGTAAGTCGAACTCTATGTTCAAATCACGGTGCAAGTTTTCATTTCCCTATCTCTTTATTATTATTATTGTTTATATTTGTTGTTTTACATGATTTATGCTTTATGTTTTAAAAAGAAATTGATATTAGGCATAATCCACATTTTTTAGGTGTTATTAGTTTTTCACAGTCTTGCCATCAAATAGTTAGCTTTTGCTGATGACTCATTGTTTTTTGTTAAATGTCTAGATTTTGAGGAGTATTATTTAGGATTATCATGATGCTTCAAGGTAAAAGGTAAATCTCCAAAAGTCGGGCATCTTCTTCAGCAAGAATACACCAAGGCAGAGAGTTGATGGAATTTGCAGAGTTTTGAAGATCTCTGCAATTGCTAATTTAAGGAAGTATCTTGATCTCTCGATCATGTGGGGCAAGAACAAGACCAAAGCACTTCACTTTGTTAAGGATAAGATCATATGTAGGTAGCAAAACACTCATTACAGTAGTGGCTGAAGTTACACCTACTTACTTTATGAGTTACTTCAAATTTCCTACTAGTTGGTGTAAAGAGGTGAGTTATATAAATACAACATTGGTAAGGCTAAACAAGTGATGAAAGGAAGATACATTGGTATAATTGGGACAAAACTACTGTTGTAATGTTTAAAGGAGGCTTCGGTTTTAAGGACTTACAAGACTTTAATTTAGCCATGCTTATCGAATTAGTATGGAGAATTCTCTCTAATCTGATTGCCTTCTAGGTATATGTGCTTAAAGTTGTCTATTACCGAAACTCCTCCTTCTTGCTGGGTTCTAAGGATTCTATAGATTCTTAAGGATGGGCTAGTATCTTATTCGTGAAAGCCCTTTTGATGCAAGGAACTTTGTGGCGAGTGGGTAATGGTCATTCTAACAAGGTAGTAAGAGATAGATGGATTCCAAGCCTTCCAAACAATCTCCTAACTTTCAAAATAAATTGCTAGAATTTCAAGTTGCGGGTTTCGAACTTGTTGCACACTTAATCCATGCCTTAAAATATCCATGAATTGCATCATTGGTTTGACCTATCACTACCCAAGTGACCTAAAAAGATTCCGTTACCAATTGGTTCATGGAAGATAGGACGGTATGGTTCCATGAAAAATTAGGTAATTGCACTGTTTGTTTGCATATAATTTCATCATATGTGCTTCTTCTCAAAATAATATGGAGTCTTCAAGTTCTCATAAGATTGATTAGGTATGTAGACTCTAGTTTGGCATTACTCAAGCATACAAAAGTAAAGCATTTCATGTCTTTGAACAATGCTACTCCTTTGCTTAATAATTTGGTAAAATGAAAGGTATTGAACTTCTCTACTGGTAAGTTCTATCATGATGATGGATTCATATAGCATGCTTTGTTGTGTTGCCCTTAGATAAATATGGTTTGCCACTTTAAAAATTCGAATCTATATTGACAAGTATTATTATGAATGGTCAATTAAAATCATGTATTGAGAGTGCTAACAAATATGAAACCGCTTTACTCTTTGCAAAACATATACAATAGTGTGGTGTGTATGGAAGTTGGTGCAATGCAATCTTAGAAGCAAAGAAACTAGTGTAAACGTAGTCATTAAGTCCACTCAAAACATAGTGATTAAGGTACCTAATATCCTTCTTAACAAATAGTACGCCTAGTACCTAGAATTAATGCCTAAGAGCTATAACATGGGTCTAATAGCTTTGAACCACACTCCAGTGAAGGCACTTCCCCATTAGAGGTTCCTTCCACAGGGGCCTCCTTTGATTATAATGCTCCATCCCCTCTCAATAGTTCTCTATCAGTTATTTTCATTAAAATCAACTTTAATGCCTCATTTGAATTAGGTAGTAGAGAAGTTGCTGTTGAGTTTACTACTCTAAATGCTAGTGTCTAGCTCGAGGTGGGGTGGAGCCCGTTTATATATGGTTAATTGTGTTGATGTAATTTGAGCTTAAGGATGTAATTGGATGGGTTTCGGACGGATCATATGAACCCGAAACCGATCCACTACTCTATAGGGTCTACCAAACCCCACCCTATGACTCTGTAGGGTTTTGATGCTATATCCAAACCCATCCTGCAGGGTTTGAGTTAAAACCCGGAACTAACCTTATAACCTTATTTTTTTTCGACTTATTTTCATAATTTAATAATAAATTTAAAAAAAGCTGGTGCTTTGACACAAGTTTCCTATACATTAAAAATTAAAAAAAATACAATGGGATTGATAGAAAATGTTGTAGACCACATTCATTATACAACATTTAAACACATAGATATATTGTTTTTGTTACCGTATAATATTAAAAACACAGTTAAATTAAATCTTTTGCTATAACTAAAATACAACAAACAACAAATAATATTAATTTCCACAACAAATAATATTAATTTCCACAGCAAATATGACTTGAACAAAATTTAATAAAAAATTCTAAAATTTATAACTAATATAGTAGACATAAAAGAAAAAACATTCTCATGAGGTAAAAAAGATGGTAGCTCTTTCATGTCTTCTTTCCTCTCATTGCCCTTTTGTAATATTTTATTTATTTATTTTTTAAATTATAATATCGGTTGTTAAGTATCCATCAGGTTTATTATATGATCCAAACCGATCCTATAACCTTACGAGGTTTTTACTATATATTCAGACTGACCTTAAAATCTTATAGGGTTCAACCGTAACCTATAGGATTTTTAACCGGTCGGGTGGGTTGAAAACCTATAACAGCCTACTTGGTTAGATACCTATTGAAGTCATGGTTGTGTTAGATGCAACACAATATTTAAATGTAAGGGATGGCTGGTGTTGTTTTTTAAATGGATAGCTCAATGGTATTTCATGCTTTAACTCTTCACTCGAGCCCCCATGATATGTTATAATGATATTGACATAAGTTGTAAACTACTGAATTCTATAAGAGTTCACTTTGAGTTTATTTAGCACGAAGCAAATAGGGCAGCTCATTGGATCGCCACTTGCTATAGGTTGAAGATGCGCCCTTATGATTAGGTCATAGCATCCTCATTTTAATTGCTTTCTACTTTGATGTGAGATGCCAGTGTTTGTTTTAATCCATTTGATAGTGAGGGGATTGCTTATGTAATAAATTCTTTACATTATAATATAAGCATCTCCTTTTGGTAGGAAAAAAGGTTGAAATAATTTTATGATTAGTGTTCTTAGTAATAATTACTTAAATAAGGTTAAATTAAAAATAATTTACCAATATATAACTTTAAAATCATGACTCATTCATGAAACATACAAAATTTACATATTATATTTATATCATAGTTTAAAAAAAGCGATATTCGTAGATATGTCCGTACGAATATGTTATATTTGTCACGATAAATGTGAGAATGAAAATAGTAACACACAAAAAATGATAACAAAAAAAGCCTGCAAAAAGCAAGAGAAAAAGCATGCAGAGGCCAAAAAGTAACATAAGAAGCTTAAGGACTCCAACATTACTTTTCACATACAGACATTTACCAACTGAGCCATGCAGTATTTCTATCCAAATTATATATCGTGATTATTTAAAATGATTTACCAGTAGCATTGAAACATGATATTCTATTTTATTTTCTTGATTTATGTGTAATTTTACGTAGAGGTCAGCACGGTTCGGGTCGGTTCTGGAACTGCTGGTTCACGGTTCCACATTTCGTGGAACCAGAATCGGAACTGGACCTGCCAGAGCTGGGCCGGTTCACAGTTCCACGGAACTGCAGGTTCTGGAGGTTTTGGTTCCACGCAAACCGTGAATCAGTCTTTTTTTTTTTTTAAATTAATCGAAAAATAAAAAAGACCCTAAAATCAACAAAAGCAATTACAACTTATTTATACCCAAAATAAAACATTTAAAACTTTTCCAAATAAAATATAATGGTTAGCAAATAATAAACACAATTACGGAACACATAGTAGTTGATTAACATACAGGCAAACGACGACGAGTGAATTTCATTGCGCCAGACATTACATGTTACCTCCACAACAACATGAATACATTAACTATAACAACAACAAATAACTAACTAGAATGACGCAGTTCATTAACCCCGACTACAACACCAACACCAACACCCATGGTAGAATAATATCAATCGATTAAATGTAAACACAATGCTCATTGTCCTGGACTAGTCCCCAAAAAGGTCACAGCTGTGCTTCCCATAGATGAGTTGAAGTCACTGAAATACTCGTCTTCCTCACTTGGGTAGTTCTTCAAGTCTTGTTGCCGTCGTTCTGCATAAGTCCAATCATGGTTGCAAGCTAGTATCTCAACCGTCGCGGGACCATAGCGGGACCTATGCTTGCTGCTTAGCAATGCTGAATGCTTACTTAACTGCCACAATTGAAGCAGGTGCAACCAATACTTGTCTAGCGATTCGAGATAGTATTGGAAATGTCTCCTGGTGACGTTCCTACTAGTCTAGGATGTTAAAGTTGTATGCATCCACCATGTCACCAAACTCGAATGCCGTGTTCAAGCACTTGTCAATCTCTTAGTCTGATCCACTATTGCCTATGCCACGATGCTTTTTGAAACGCTAGTGCTGGAGCGCCACTCTGGGCTTCTCCATGGTGGTTGATATGGGGGTCTTACGTGGGGTTACTGGACTGGTGGGTATCTGTCCACCATATGTGCTGCTAAATTGAGAATATAAGTTTAATACCACATTACTTGTCTCTTTCACGACATTATTAGCAGAAATTGCATAAATATCTCGAGTGTCTAACAACTTGTCCACATGTTCGTAATAGTAATCAAGGACTTCACGAAGTCCTTCAACTTTGTTGCGTGGGTCCAAAACCATGCCACGTTGTATATCATAGGCATTTTCCTATAATACTTCAACCACTTGCAAGTCATATCGTTAACACACATTTGCAAAATTGGATCAGATCTTACCTGTTGGAGTGTCCCGATGATGTTGTAGGCCTCCAGTAAAAAGAGATGGACACTGGGATTGTACACACTGGAGAAAACATTTGTGCAGTCATAGAAGACCTTCAACAGCTGCAACAAGTTGCTACAGATGTTCCATTCATTGGGATGCAATGGTATGTTTGGTATATGTGCAATGGCGAAGCCATATAGCAATTCCTCATATGGTATCGTGTTAGCTAGAAGCTCGTACGTCAAAGTCTATCGGTGCTGCAGATCCTTTTTGAATTTTCTCGGCTTTTAGCCATGTACACCACACCATTTCTGTCATTCTCTGCTAATAGATAGATGGTCGGTAATGTAGTCAACCACAACTTTTATGGAAGATGTATGGATTTTTAAAGAATCCATTCTATCTTTCACACACAAATTTAAGATGTGACATGCACATCTTATGTGAAAAAAGGTTCCCCCAAGCGTTGGTTGACATAACGACTTAAGGTTAGAAATATTTGCTGTATTTGCTACAGCATTGTCGAATCCTATTGAAATTTTTTTTTTGTGTCAACTCGTACTCATCAAGAATTGTCCGTATTGTCGCATATATGTTTTATGCTGTATGAGATCCATCCATTTTTCATAATGCAATCAATCTCTTTTGCATTACCTAATGTCTATCAATCCAATGAGATGTAATCCCCCTAAACGAACTTTTACCCTATCTATCAGTCCAAATGTCGGAACAAATGGACACACATGTATCGAGATCAACAAAAATTGATTGGAGCTGTCTCTTACCCTCGCGATACATTTTTAGACAATATCATTTCATTATCATAGCACTCAATTTAGGTGCTTGTGGCTGCAGAGTTTCTTGGTGGCAACATACAAGATCTGCATTTTCGCTTGTATTAAAACCTAAATGCAACCCGCTTATCATTTGCACCATAGCATCACGATACTGTTCTTCATTGAAATGCCACAGCCTTGCTTCTTTCTTAGAACCCGATCGTGATATTTGCTTTTGTGATGGATCTAAACCATACTCACTAGGATGTTTCGACTTGAGATGTTTGGAAAGACTACCATATCCATCTCCCTTGGAAAATGCATAATTTGCGTGCAATAATTGTAATGCTCCCTAGTCTTCTCATCTGGCCCTTTGACCTTCCTAAAATGTTTAGTGAACATATTAGACTTATATGGTCGAGGTGGCTTTGTAGATAGGTTTGCCTCGATGGAGTGGTGTATTTCTTCATCCAATCGCCATAATTCTTGGCTTCATGTTGTGATAGTTGTTCCATTTCCGGATCTTGGGAGTCATTATCATCATTCCTTGTTGATGGTAAACCGGATTGATTGTCTCGAAACTAGTGGAACCGGAGGGAATTGGCCAGGTGTGAAATCAAAATCGGACACCCGAGGCTCATTAAAATCATAGCAGTCATCCTCTTCATCTATATTGATAATAGGCTCTTGCTGGCACTTGAGTAGCTTCGTCTTTAATTTGTCTTTCTTTGTAGTTTTTTTGATGAACCACCAAAGAAAAAGGAAGCCATTGATTTTTTCAACAACGAATAAGTACTAATATGAGGGGTGGTATTAGAAGAATTGAAAATTTAAGATCAAACACGATAAATAAGTGTTACTGGGTAACCTTCTCGTACAATATAGTCTACAAAATAACAAGCAATATCAAACACATGAATGTCTGATATTTTTCAAACACGGGAAAGATTGATATTTTAGCAAAACTCAATCTGTGAAGGTGGTTACAAACTTTTGAAATTTTGATAGTTTTTTGAATCAAACTCGTATATTTATAGAGCTCGTTACGTGCGAAAAAAATCACAAAACAAGTTGTCTGATTCCTCATAGTCCAACAATTTACAAAAACAGTGAAATGAAGTTGTCCAATTCGATTACTTTTCCAATTTGCAAAACAGTGCACAGACATTCTCCAGCCGTTCATGATTTTTCAACCCCCCAATTTCCCATCTCCCCATGCATGCAGGTACCTCAACCACAATTATTTGTTCGGTGGTTTTGTTATTTTTCTTATTTTTTTCCACCATTTTCTGCACGATGCAGGGCCCCCCTCCTCAATTTGCAAATTCTATCTACCCGATAATCTCGAAATTTTGGCTTTTTTTTTAAATAGCATTTGCTATTAGATTGCAGAGGGCTCCGTCCCCTTAAGAATTCGTGGTGTACGTGTTTTTTTTTTTTTAATTTCTATACGGGTCGGGTCGGAATAGCCGGTTTTGGGTCTGGAATAGTGGTTCCCGATCTAGCAGAACTGTCAGTTCATCCATTATGACTTGCTGGTTCATAACCGTCCCTAACGGGGCGGTTCCCGAGTACAGAACTGCTGGAGACGGTTTGGGGCGGTTCGCGGTTCAGAACCGTCCCGTGCCGACCTCTAATTTTACGTATCTTTGTTTATATACATGATATAGCAATAATATATGGTAATTATTTTCATCCGACTTATATATTGGTCATATTTTTTATAGAAACGATAAACATGTAATCTACTTAAAAAAGTCTTTATTAATTTCATCACATCAGTTTTATTCATTACGCTTGAATGATTATCAATATCTGCGATTGCTTTCCGAGTCTAAAGTTTTAAATGAAAAAACTCAAGAATATGGTTTTGATGAGGAATCATGGAATTATCATTGGAGATGTGATAAATATTTGAGAATAAGGTTATATTGGGACATATGTTTTAAGTGAATAAATAAGTGAATTAATATAGTAAAGGTGGTTGGGATGAGATTTGTTACTCTACGGACTGCGACTAACATATTTTAGTAAAGTCATGTTAACATCCATGTTAAAAAATTTAAAATCTTGTTATGCTTGTATCAGCTTTTATTTATTTATTGGAAAGAATGAGAGATTAGAAATTATGTTGGGGAGAGAGATTGTCATATCTTTTGAAGACAAGATTTATGTATAGTGTTAAATTCGACTTTTAAAGTGACGAGTTCAATCATTAATAGACTAGTTTATTGAATTCTTCTATTTAAGTTGCTTATTTTAAGGATTATTTTGATATGTGTGACGTTTCTGTAATTTTTTAAATATTAATTTTTCTTATTTCGAAGAGATTTCTGTCAAAAGAATTAATAAAAAATTCATTTATATGTAATGTTTTCTTTTTATATTAAATATAAGTAATCTTGAAAATATAAAAAATTTTTCTTATGAAAATATTATCACACTAGTAAATTAAATATGTGTATATATTTTTCAAAACTGCACTTAAAAACTCTACCTAATCAAATGGTATTTAAACTTTAAGGGAATATGTAATTAGCTTAATCAATTTAGTATTTAGATTTACTACTTAAAAAACTTTTAGTATATAGTATACGTGAGTCATACTTTTTTCAAGTTTTTTATATGTTAAATTAATTATAAAATTTAGTATTTAATCGTATATCTTACAAAAATTAAGAAATATCCATCATTATTAACCTTTTGTTATTATTTATCAATTATTGTTGTTAGTTAGCACTGAGAAGCGTGTTAACTTGAATCCTCCTATCCTTCTTCCCCCACTCACCCTCGACCCCATCTTCTGTTCTTCCCCTACGTAACCCGCCATTTTCAACACTCCTTCTTAAAAATGCAATCTTTATCATACACCATCATCATCTCCATCAACCTCAAAACATGTTCCTTCCCATTTACTATAAAGCCCAGAACTTTACTTAAACCATCCTCCTTATTTCAAGGACCCGCTTTGTAACTCCAATAATTAACGCTCAAAACAGCACTACTGCTACATCTCCTGCTCTCCACACCACTCTTAAAGTACTCGAATGGGATAAGCTATGTGATTTAGTTTCTTCTTTTGCTGGTACGTCGCTGGGTCGTCGAGCCACCAAGGTGAGGTTTGTCAAACTTAAACCTTCAAAAAGTTTGTCTCTTTAAAGTTGGAATCTTTAAGGTGGGTTTGTTACACTTGCTCATGTCTAGAGGCTGTGGAGAATAGTTAGTTGTTAGTGACAAGAAGTCAAGTGAGTTACTAGTTAGTCTTAATGCAATTGTAATAAAGTTTATTTGTCTTCAATTGATGTTGCTATCCATATCTGCCTCGTTTTGCAATTCAAGAATTGAAAAGCAAAACAATGGGCTATTAGTATCTGTTGGCAGGATGACTATGTAGAGAAAACGTTACCCCACATAGAGGATGCATTTGTTTCATGGAAAGCATTGTCCTTTTTTGAAAATCCTCCTGTAATCTAGTTGATGTAATGTTGGATATGCAAGGTTTCGTGGTGGTAATAGTATCACTTTATGCTGACTGTGGGATGAGATGGCGGCGGCTGATGGTGGATGACAGTGTGTTCATACTTCATATTTAAAGTGATAAGTAAATTGTTTTCCATGAAACAAGGGCATTGCGAGTTTGATCAGGATTCCATTCTCATTATGACAATCTCTCCACCGAGATGCTTGTTTGTCTTTTCCTTACTGGATGGAGGCCAGTTTATTGGATTTTCAGTGAGAGTTTGGTTATATTGTAAAGGTGGCGATTAAAAAGTAGCAGCTCATGGCTTCCTGTTCTTTGAATCATTATAATTAAAGGGGAGAGAAATTAAATTTTAAGAAATCAAGGGCCATGAGCTTATTTTATTTATCATTGCTCTACAATATGGCAATTGTCTCACTAAATACTTGTAATTGGGTTCCATATAATTCTATTCCACGAAAGAAAAAAACAGAAAGAGCTGTTGAAGTGTTTATTTGTTACCATTTCTTAATGTTTTGTTGTTGTTTGGATAGGCGCAATTGTGGTCTCTAAATCAGACATACGAGGAAAGTTTAAGACTTCTGGATGAAACTAATGCAGCTCTGGAAATGCACAAGCATTGTGGGTTTAACCTACATTTTGACAGTATTGATGCAATTCGGGTCAGTTTTGTAGCTCTATCTTTTGTAACTGCCTTGAGTTATTTAGAATTAGGTATTGTAATTGTATTTGTTTTTGTTTGTTGGGATAACTTCATTTGGATCTGTAACTCCTATTAGGTACTCTTTCAGTGTACTTGTTCAGTAAGGTATGGATTTAAGAGTAGATTTTTTTTATGTTGATTCATGTGAACATGCACATGCATTAAATGATAGTAGCACATATTAGAAAAGGCACATCTTTTAAGTTTTTTTCTATGGATATGTCCAATTTATTCATCGGTAAGTAAAATTTAAGAAAACATACTATACAGTATTGAAAAAGTAAATTATAATGAAGCAGCTAAGAGCATTGATTTATGTACTAGGAAGAAAAGAGTGTATGTACCAAAACTCTTGCACGGACAGTACAAAAGCAGAAAACTGGTGCTTAGAGGCTAGAGGAGGGAAGCACTTTCCTAAGTAAATGTTTAATGATGAGTTCAGGCTTCCAAATCTACTTGCCTTCCTCTGTGCCAATCATAATAGGTCACGGCTGCACCAGTTTTTTCCAGTTGGTGTTAACCTCATGCAAGGCCCGTCAAAAAACCTTAAACTGTTACCAGTCAATCCAAGTATATATATGCTGACTGAGTGCGTTTGATACTGATTTCACCCCCATAGAGCTTTGACAAAATCACACTTGAAACCCCCTTCATTTCAAGGTTCATATACATCTTCCCAATCAACCTTAGCCTTTGCCTTATCGATCCATTCCATCAGAATCGGTTCTTTAGGGCTATGCAAGTAACCTCAGAGGGTTTTAAAGAGAGGAAGGTAACCCTAGGTTATTTAATGGGAAAATTCCTCAAAAAGAACCACAGGATCGTCTAACTACAATCTTAAAAATAGCATACAATTGAAGAGGAGAACAAATTGATATGACCTCCTGTAATAGTTAATTAGTTAGTTTTGTTTGCTGTTTATTGTTTGCTATTGTTGTTAGCTGTGTTAATAGTTTGTGTTTGTTGTACTTCTAGATAGTTCTTGAAGTAACTTTCATCTCATATGCCGTATTTTCATTTTTAAAGGTCAAATCTGCAATCCAACGTGCTCGAAGAGACTTGCCAATTGATGGACATGAAGCACTGGCTGTTGCCTCTCTATTGCAGTTTGCTGATGATCTGCAGTTAAATTTAAGAACTGCTATCAAGGAAGATACAGATTGGCATAGACGTTTCATGCCTCTGACTGAAGTGGTAATGTGGCTTAAAAGTTCAATCTAGACTTGCTGCTTCGGAATATCTTGATGTCTGCATGCCCTCATTCTTGTATTAAAGGTACCTGCAGATCTTGGAATTTAAAGTCAATCGGGCACTAATTAAGTCCATAATGAATGTGATAGATGAAGATGGCTCTGTTAAAGACTCTGCGGTATATGTCTTTATTTCTTTTATATTATTTTCTAGCTTCAAGTTTAGATACATTCATTCACCACTATCATCTGTCTTGCTATCATCATGAACTCATTGGCATGCTCTTGATTTTGTATCCTTGTTTTGCATGTCAGTAATATA
Source organism: Combretum micranthum (assembly GCA_024138025.1). Taxonomy (NCBI): domain Eukaryota; kingdom Viridiplantae; phylum Streptophyta; class Magnoliopsida; order Myrtales; family Combretaceae; genus Combretum; species Combretum micranthum. Next base: position 440,744 of record JAMXBD010000049.1, read on the forward strand.
TTTCTCTTTAATGTGAATTAATCCTCTGTTCAGAGTGCTGCCTTAAGGCGATCTCGAGAACAAGTACAGATTATTGAAAGAAAGGTACCATAACTTCCCCTGTTCAATCCCTAGATCTTCATTCCTTGAAACAGTACATTTCACTGGTCCACAATTTTACATAGCCAAATGTGATTCATGCCATTGTACCTCATTAGCCTTTATACTATAATCTTATCTGTGTGTATGTGTTCACAATTTTGGCTGGAAAGGTGATATTTCTTACTGTCTCATCTTATGTATTTGCTTTATTTTGCTGCAATGAGTCAATGCCTGGATGTGCATTTTTAGTTCTCACCTAAAATCCAACTTGTGCTATTTATGAGTTAAATATTGTGGTGTAAATTACCCATTTCCATGTTCTCCTGATTACCATGTCTTCTTCTTTTTCTTCTGGTAATGATGATATTTGTTGCCTTCGGAGTCATTCTGCCGCATGGATTCTAGAGGGAGTTCATGGACAATTGCACATCCTTTAGTAAACTTACAAGGGGTATCAGTGTGTAAAATCAAGGAATTAGTTTGATTCTTGAAGTACCATTTTAGGGAAGTATTTAAAAAAGAAAAAGAAAAAGAAAAACCTATTCTTCGTTGAAACAGGCTGATTCTTACCTTGCTATGGCTATTTCAGTTATCTCAGCTGATGGCCAACATAATCAGGAATGAAATCAATGAATCGTCCTATTTGGTAAGATGCACAGCAGAATACCAGTTCAGCTGTATTGCATTATTCGTTCTTATAATCAAGGTTTTGTTTTAGGAAGTGAGTAATACAGGGGGCAGATGGTGCATAAAATCCAGTACAAATGCGTCAACTAACTTGAAGGGTCTACTATTATCCAGGTGCTAGAAGAGTTCCTATAATCTTCTTTTTGAAACTGCTCTTATGTATAATTTTTTTTATTTGGTTGCTTTTAACATCTTGTCTTTTCTGAAACAACAACATAACTTATTGATTTGGCTGAAACTAAGGCTTTTTTTTGGGCCCATGATTTTCTGTAATCATTTGGCGGCACAATCTCTTGAGCCATTTCTCAGAGAGATTTGTCTTTTTGACCTAGACGTTAGCAATCTTCCATTCAAGAGCTATTTTTACTAGCTTCAGAAAGTAACTGGAGTTGTGTTAACCTTGATGAAACATACTGTTCTTTTTTTTTAATCCTCTAGTTAAAGCTGGGGTTACTCCTATGATGGTCTGAAGTGGTGCTAGATTTCATGATCTGTAATTGTTTTACCTCTATTTCAAACTTAGAAAAATCTTTTGGATGCATCTAATAAGAGTTTCAAGGGAGGCTTCCAGTTCCCTCTTCCTCTCCTACCTATTACATCTATGTGCATATATAATGCAGTTTAAGTGCTATCAAAAGTTAGCACTAAGGTTTGAGATTTATGTAAAATCTATGAGTTTGCAGAATAAACATGTGGGTCTTTCCTCTGAAAAAGGAGCTTAAGATTTCTAATATTCTAGAAGTTCATAGAATAAATTGGTTGGTTCATCTACTGCCAAAGAAAGAGCTGGGTTTGATATTTAATTTGATTGTGATGGCAAGTAGTAGGACCTGCATTTTTGCAGAGGGGCTTTGCAATTCTTCTTGACTGTATAAATATATATGAAATTTTTGTATAAGGATGTTTGCTGAATTATGTGTCATATGATGGCCCCTTATTTGGATCTTACCATTTCTTAAATATATACTGCTGTAGTGGTTCAGGTAATGGAAGCATCATAGAGCCCCTTGTTGCTGTTCCTTTGAATGACGAGCTGCAACAAGCAAGGGTATTGGTGTCAAAAGCGAGGAAGAAGTTTTGTCAACAATAACAAAGAAGGTTGAATTTACTTTATGGAAATGCAACTTTTTTTTTTTCCCCTCTTCTGGCTCAACCATTGAGGAATTTCATATTCATGCAGATGCAAATGGATCTTGACGACATTGAAATGTTACTAAATGGTGTTGTTCAACTGGATGTGGTATGTCATTGTTATATAAATACATTCATGAATATAAAGGATGTGGTATATGGTTTGTGATTGTTATATCTTGATAGCATTGGCATGTATCTATCTTGTTATAGAGTTTGAGCATATGTTTAATTTAGTTCTTTTCTATGTATTGCATTCTCTTATATATAACACCTTTGTATTATAAGTTGAAATTTAGTGATTATCAGTATCAACAGTACACATTTTTCTATAATCGTTTATGTATTAGCTACACTGAGACCTTCAGTCTTGTTATCAAACTTACTATCATTTACTTCATTTTGTCTCATGATGTCTTCTCTTACTGCGATATTTGTCAACTAGACATTAGGAATACCTTTCTTCATGACTATCTCAAAGATACAATTTCATCAAATAATTACCTATTTTTGCCCATTCCTATTACCCATACTATGCGTGTTCATTGTGTAAGTCCCTTCATGTTCTAAAGCAAGCTTCTCAAGCATGGTTCACCGCTTCAGCACCTTTTTGTTAAACCTAGGTGTGAACAAAGAGAGAAAAAATATATTTTTTAAAATATTTCTTGTTACATACATAGAGATGTATATACAAAGATCTTGTGATTATTAGTATACCTTATCTACTACTATATTAATAATATTGTATAGAAAAAATAATACTGATAAATACAACATATAACTTAACACTCCTCCTCAAGTTGGAGCATACAAATCATATGCACCAAGCTTGTTACAAATATATTTAATACGAGAACCCCTTAAGGATTTGGTCAGTATATCAGCAAATTGATCATTTGAATTGACATGATTAGTGAAGATGCAGCCAGATAAGATTTTTCTCGGATAAAGTGACAATCAATTTCTATGTGCTTAGTTCTGTCATGGAATACAGGATTGGAAGCTATATGTAATGCAGCCTGGTTATCACAAATTAGCTCTATTTGTGAAGTTTCACAAAAGTTTAGCTTCTCAAGTAATTGTTTCAACCAAATCAATTCACAAGTTGCCAAAGCCATGGCACGATATTCTGCTTCTGCACTTGACCTAGCGACAACATCTTGCTTCTTACTTTTCCAAGATACCAAGTTTCCTCTAACAAGAATACAATATCCAGAAGTAGAGATTCGAGATGTTGTGCAGCAGAAGAGATAGGGTTGTCATTCTGAATGATATTAGCTCGTGGAGGACGTCCATGCAATTTATGACATTTGTCCCTGATATGACCCCACCGATGGTAGTAGATATACCTAGGACGGATTCCCTTAACAATACCACCTTGTCCTTCTCTATTAGCCATGTGACCTTGAGAAGCCATCTGAGAAACTACAGTTCAATTATCCATAGAAGAAAAACCATGTATAGGTGCAATAGGAATTGATGACACATGAAGAAGGCGAGAAAAAACTTCATCCATGGATGGTATCGGAGCCTTAGACCATCTAAACCCTAACCCTAATTTACTCAAACACAAACCTTAACCTTAACCCTAATTTCCGTGGCTGTCAAAAGCGTGTTGGCCATTTTCCGGTGTTGGATTAAAAATATTTTTACATCACCGTGTTCCTCTCTTCTCCGACGTCATAACCTACGAATCTTGTCGCCGGAATCTCCTCCATGCGCCGCCACACGTCGTTGCTGCCGTCGTCACTTCTGGATCTTTTTTTTCGACGGTTTCTTGGCCATTTCTCTTGATACGCGCTGGCTTCTACTCTTTATTAGGTTTCGGCCATCAAAACCCATAAAAGTCAGCTTCTTTCACCTCCAGCTGCTGTCGTACACCGCTGTTCGCCGCCATACGCCCCCGTTGCGGCCGATCAATTGTCTCTTGACTGTTTGTTCACTCTTCTTAAGGGTTGTTTGTTCTTTTTAACATGACTACCGATGGTACGTCCTCAAAATCCGGTCCTTTTTCAAGTCTCTTATCACCAATTCCAGCTATTGCAACAGAAAAGTTATTAGGTAGTTCTAATTATTTGTCTTGGTCTAAGGCTGTGGAATTATGGTACATGGGTGAGGGTCTGCAAGACCATTTGACCACCATACTAGATGATATAAGAAAAGATTCAAAGAAGGATAAGGATCAATGGATGAGGGTTGGTGCTCTTTTACTGAGTCTTTTATGGCAGTCCATCAACCATCTTTTCATCTAATTTACAGTCATTACTCAACTTGCTATGATGTTTGGACTCAGGTGAAGAGACTATATACAAATGATATTCAGTGTTTATACTTAGTGATATCTAATCTGCTTAATTTGAGACAAACAGATATGTCAATTACTGATTTTCTTGGCAGATGAGTATCCATTAAAACTGAGTACAACTCTTTACTTCTTCTCGGTCAGTCTCTCCAAGATGATTTGACTCAGAAAGAGAAATTTTTCATGGTTTGCATCCTTGCTACACTTGGTCCTGATCTTACTTCAATTCGTGATCAGATCTTGGCTAGTGCTACTATACCATCTATGGATGAAGTTTTCTCTCGCCTTCTTCGTGTGTCATCAATTCCTAATGCACCTATACATGGTTTTTCTTCTATGGATAACTCATCTCTAGTTTCTCAGATGGCTTTCCAAGGTCACATGGTTAATAGAGAAGGACAGGGTGGTATTGTTAAGGGAACCCGTCCTAGGTGTACCTACTGCCATCGGTGGGGTCATACCAGGGACAAATGTCATAAGTTGCATGGAAATCCTCCACGAGCTAATATCATTCAGAATGTCAATCCCATCTCTTCTGCTGCACAACATCTTGAATCTCTACTTCTCACTAGAGCTGATCTTGAGAATTATTTGCAGTATCAGGCTTCACAACAGTTCTCATCTTCTACCGCTTACTTTGCTTACACTGGTAATTCTGTTGCATGTCTCACTCAGTCTTCTACTTTAGGTCCATGGATGGTTGATTCTGGTGCTTCTGAACATATTTCTGGTAATCCTTACTTGTTTTCTCACTTCTTGAAATTTGCACCATTACCTTCTGTTGTTGTAACAAATGGTTCACATGCAGTACCTAAAGCTGTGGGTAGTGCACAACTCTTACCATCTGTGTCTTTAGAACGTGTTCTTTATATTCCACATTGTCCATTTCATCTTGTCTTTGTTAATAAAGTCACTTGTGCCCTAAACTACTCTATTAAATTTGACTCCCATTCTGTTGTTTTTCAGTACCTAAGTACGAGACGGACGATTGGTACAGGATGTGAGTCACAGGGGCTTTACTATCTCACCAACCTTTCAGCTTCTTATCTGACATGTTTTGCTACAGTCTTCAATTTTTCTCTACAATCGTTTAGGCCATCCCAATCTTTCCCAATCTCTCTAAATCTCAGAAGATGGTTCCTAATTTTTCTCAATTGTCTTCTTTGGATTGTGAGTCTAGTCAACTTGAGAAACAGTCTAGAACTTCGTTTCCTAAGTGGGTCAATAATCGGGCTGCCTCTCCTTTTGCTATAGTTCATTCTGATATTTGGGGTCCTAGTTGTGTTGTGTCTGTTTTAGGTTTTCAGTACTTTGTAATCTTTATTGATGACTATTCGTGCTGTACTTGGTTATATTTAATGAAAAGTCGCTTTGAGTTATTTTCAATTTTTGAGTCATTTTGTGCTGAAATTAAAACACAATTCAATGCATCTATACAAATTTTATGCGGTGACAATGCTCCTGAATACTTTTCTAATCAATTTACTGAGTTTCTATCCTCTCATGGCATTTTACATCAGTCCTCTTGTGCTTATACACCTCAATAAAATGGAGTTGCAGAGAGTAAAAGTAGACATCTAATTGAAACTGCCCGAACACTTCTTTTACATCATCATGTGCCTACTCGTTTTTGGATTGATGCTGTTCTCACTGCTTGTTATCTCATTAATAGAATGCCTTCTTCTGTTCTTCAGTACAAAATTCATCACACGATTTTATTTCCTGGTCAACCCTTATATGTGCTTCCACTACGTGTCTTTGATAACACATGTTTTGTGCATAATATGTCTCCTGGTCAGGATAAACTATCAGCATGTTCTATTAAGTGTGTTTTCCTTGGTTACTCAAAACATCAAAAAGGTTACAAGTGTTATTCACCCATTACTAGTCGCTACTATTTGTCCCTGATGTTATATTCTTTGAATCTTCCTCTTCTTTATTAGAGACTCTACTGTCATAGATTTTACCTATTCCTTCTTAGTTAGCTCTTCCTGAATCTATTCCATTGTTTCTGAATCTATATCTTTCCCTCCACCATTACATGTTTACCATTGACGCTCTCGACACCTGCCTTCCTTAGACACTCCGCATATTCCAGAGGCTTCTGCTGACTCATCTTCTGTTCCAACATCTCCACCTGCTGGGGACCTACCTGAAGAGGACCTTCCTATAGCTCTCAGAAAAGGTAATCGCTTTAATACCATGTGAACAAAGAGAGAAAAAATATATTTTCTGATATATTTCTTGTTACATATATAGAGATATATATACAAAGATCTTGTGACTATTGATATACTTTACCTATCACTATATTAATTATATTGTATAGAAAAAATAATACTAATAAGTACAACATATAACTTAACACTAGGGTTTTGGTAGAGACAGTTGATACATTTATGTTTATTCCCACTAAAGGTTGTGACACACTGTCCTTTAATGACATTATTTTCTTTGGCCGTAGCACCTTACTCCTTAACTATTACATTTCAATTCTCTTAAGTTAGTTTGTGAAGAAAGGATAAAAATATTATTGAAGAAAAGATAGAGATAATTTTATTCTCAATGAAAAAATACAATAGGAGGTACAACATATATAGCCACATTATGTGGTAGGCAGTTACCTACTCTAAGCATAAAAAAACAATAAATTCCAACATATCTCCTAATTTACTTCTAAATATATACATATGCCTATCAACACCCCCCCTTAAGATGGTGTGTGGATGTCTCTCATACCCATCTTATATAAAGATGAATGAAACAAGCCATTACACAAGCCTTTAGTGAACACATCTACTAATTGATTTCTTGATCTAGTATAGTTGACTTTTAAGTTTTGACCATTTAATTTCCCCTTGATGAAAATTGATCAATCTCAATGTGTTTGGTACGATCATGTTGAACTGGATCATGGGCAATGCTAATAGTTGCCTTATTAGCGCAATATAATAGCAAGGACTTCTCTTCAAGAAGATGGAGATCATGCATTGACCTTTTAATCCATAGAAGCTCACAAACTACTTGTGCCATAGCTCTATATTTTGCTTTAGCACTTGATCAAGCAGCCACATCTTGTTTTTTACTTCTCTGAGTAACCAAATTCCCTTCAACAAAAGAACAATATCTGATGCGGACCACTTGTCACTAGGAGATCTGGCCCAGTCTGTATCTATATATGCTTCTAAATCCAAATGACCATTGCTTTTAAAAAGTAGTCCTTTCCTTGGACTAGACTTTAAATACTGCGAGATTCGAAAAACAGCATCAAGGTGTATAGTTTTTAGACTGTGCATAAACTGACTCAATAGTCACAGCATAAGCTATGTTAGAACGTTAATGAGAAAGATAGATCAATCTTCCAACCAGCTTTTGATACTGGCCAATATCAATAGATTCCTCTTCATCCATTCTCATATTATGATTAGGCTCTGTAGTAGTAGTTGCAGGTTTACACCTAATAGTCTTACATCTTCTACCAAGTCTAGCACATACTTTCTATGGAAAATAAATATTCCCTTGTTGGACCTAGCAACTTCTATTCAAAGGAAATATCTCAACTTCCCCAAGTCTTTGATTTCAAATTTAGCAGCTAGATATTTCTTGAGTCTGGAAATCTCTTCATGATTATCACCTTTCATAACTATGTCATCAACGTATACAATCAAAATGGTAATCTTACCGTTGATATGGTTGATGAACATAGTATGATTTGCATCACTTGCTTGTAACCGTAAGTAATCATAGCTTTACTCAATCTTCTAAATCAAGCTCATGGAGATTGTTTCCAACCATATAGAGCTTTCTTTAAGTGACATACTTTTCCTTTAGTTTTCTGATTGTCAAAACCAAGTGGGATTTCCATGTACACTTCTTTTAATTCGCCATGTAGGAAAGCATTTTTAACATCAAATTGTTGAAGCTCCCATCCAAGATTAGTAGCACATGATAAAAGAATTCTTATCGAACTCATCTTAGCCACAAGGGAAAAAGTTTCTTGATAATCTATGCCGTATGTCTTAGTGAAACCTTTTGCTATTAATCGAGCTTTGAGTCTTTCAATGGAACCATCTACTCTATGCTTCATAGTAAAAACCTATTTACATCCTTCAGGTTTTTTTTCCATAAGGTAGATCAACAAGCTTCTAAGTTCCATTTTGCCTAAAGCTTTCATTTTGTCTACCATGGCATTTCTCCATTTTGGATCAACAATAGCTTCCTTCCATCCTTGTGATATAGATATAGAATTAAAGGAGGACAAGAAAACTCTATAGGAAGGAGATAATGACCTATAAGAAACAAAGTTAGATATAGGATGTTGGGTGCATGATCGAACTCCTTTCCTAATGGCTATAGGAATATCTAGGTCTCTATCACAAGAGATATTTGGATAAATTTCATCAAATGAATCATGAGTAGTAGAATCAAATTGGTTACCTAGTTGCAGGGAAGTTGAAACCGGAGGTATTGGCATTTGGTTAGGTAGTCCTTTTCTTGCGAGTATACTAAGCAGATCAGGTCTGTCTAATCTTTCAATCTGCTTATCAGCAAGTTCACCATCATTCTCATTCGATTCTACATCACTTGCATGCTGTTCACCATCATCATTTCTTGCATGTTGTTCACTATTACTATTACGTTCACCATTATTTTTATTTGGTTCACCGTTACTTTTATACTCCCCTCTCTTCCTTGTTTGCCATAGATGCGAAGATCAAAATTAGTAGTAGAAGTTGAACCTAAGGTCACCTCTTCTTCTACCTCACGCTCTCCCTGAAGAGGTGACTTGAGAGGATAATAGGATTCTGCTCTCTTAAGGTAATATCCATGCTTACATAAAATTTTCTAGTAGGGGGATGATAGCATTTATACCCTTTTTTGTACCAGGATATCCCACAAAGATACATTTCAAGGCTTGAGGATCAAGCTTTCCCCCATTATGTTTATGTACAAAACAAACACAACCAAATATCCTAAGAGGAACATAATAAGAAGTGTGACCTTAAATAAGTTCTAAAAGACATTGAAAATTAAGAGTCCAAGAGGCATCTGATTTATAAGATATGTAGCAGTAAGGATGACATTTTCTCACTAGACCTTAGGACATTCATGGTGAACATGAGAGTCCTAGCCACTTCCAATAAGTGTCAATTTTTTGTTTAGAAACACCATTCTGGGTAACAATATTTACACAACTGGTTTGGTGTACAATCCCATGATTATCTAAATAAGTACAAAATGCGCTCTCTATATATTTCATACCTTTGTCAGTTCGTAATTTTTGTCATTTGACATTAAACCGAGTGGTAATCAATTTATGAAATATTTAAAAACAGGAGAACACTTCATTTTTTGCATGCATCAAATATGTCATGTCATTATGCTATAACAGTCAATAAAGATTACAAACCACTTGTGACCTGGCAAAGAAACAACCGGGCTAAGACCCTACATCATAATGGATCTTCTCAAATGGAACAAACTTTTATTATTAGTAGGAGGATATAAAGTTCTAATGTGTTTAGCAAATTCACAAGCATCATAAACTAAGGACTCCACATGACATTTCTTAAATAGATTCAGGTAAATTTTTTCCACCAAAAAAAAAAAAAAAAAAAAAGATGGGTGTCGATCTCTTATGCCATTGAGTAATCTGCTGACATGATCTTGATTCTTCAATAAAGCATGGCCATTAATGGATAATCTTCCATCACCGATACAATACATCCGTGACTTTATAATAGCCAATCGTTTTCAGTTCTCAACTCCTTATAATACATTGAGAAGGATGAAACTCAATTTTGCAATTTAAATCTCTTGTGAGAGCCCTAACAGAGCGAAAAACTAGGAATGTGTAAGGCAGGAGGCAATGTGATGAAAGAATTGCAAGTTAAGGAACCTTTCCATGCAACAAGAGAAAAGGACCTGTGAGCTATACGGACTTTTTTAAGACCTGAACAAGGAGAATAGGTTATGAATTTAGTACAGGCATTAGTCATATGATATGAAGCTCCAGAATCAAGGATCCATGAGTTTTTCATGACATTATGATGATCAATTGAGTTAGTTTGAAAGGCAGAATATGATATACCTGATTGTGTAATGAGAGAGAAAGAGGCAAAAGCATTATTACTAGTGGAAGGAGATTCGAGTTTGGACAGCAAGGATTTTGGAGTTTGTAATTCTTAATTGGAGATGACACTTGAGGATTGATCCTCTTTTGGCAACCTTGCTTCAGTAGCTTTAGACATGTAGGCATAACTTCATGTCCCACTAGGCCTTTTCCCTCCTCGGCCACGTGTAGGACGACCATTTAGTTTCCAGCATTAATCCTTCATATGCCTTGGTTTGCCACAGTAATCACATTATCTAGTGTTGGTTTTGTGCTTCTTTGAGAATCACTTTTGGTGCTCTCTATCTGTGGACACTTGAAAAATGAATTCACTAACATGTTAGACCTTTCAATAAGGACAGTTTGAAGCATAGCACTACGTCTACTTTCTTCTTGCTGTACCATGCTATATGCTTGTCGTAAAGAGGGAAAAGGAACTGTCCAATAACTTGAACCCATGTTTGATCATACACCTCATTCAATCCTGCTAGAAAATCTTATACACGTTCTTTGTCAACCATCTTCCGAAACTTAGTTGCATTCACCATGCATGATGCTTGGAAATCCTGATGATAATTTAGTTCTTGCTACAAGGTACCGAGTTTCGAGAAATACAATTGTTAACTCTCCTTGTTTGGTTTCATGACTTTCTTTCGTAGTTCATATATCTATGCATCATTCCCTGATTGGGAATATGTTTGAGAGGTAGCATCCCAAATTTTTTGGGCAATGTCTAGGAGAAGATTCCTCTTGGAATTCTGATTGCATGGAATTAATTAACCATGACATGATAAGAGAATATTCAGATTCCCACTTGCTCATTCTAGGATCTGTGGTTCTGGTTTTTGCTTTCTACAATTTATATAGCCTTGTAATCCTTTAGCCGGAATGAAAAGGAAACAGGACTGAGACCAAGCAAGGTAATTTATTTTATCTAGTTTAACATTACTGATTTGAAGAGAAGGATCGTCAGCCATGTAAACATGAATATCTTCTTTCTTTTCGCTAGTCATGATATTTTGCTAAGGTAAGAAGATGGAAAAAGGCTTAGAAAACCTTAAGTAGATCTCAGCTCTGATATCATGAAGAAAGGATATAAATATTATTGAAGAAAGGATAAAGATAATTTTATTCTCAATGAAAAAATACAATCGGAGGTACAACATATATAGTCACATTATGCGGTAGGTAGTTACCTACTCCAAGCATCAAAAAACAATAAATTCCAACATATCTCCTAATTTACTTCTAAATACATACACATGCCTATTAATAATTTGCCATGAAAGACCTTAATCCTTTGCACTTCTTTCTTGGAATACGAGTCGAACGTACAACTCAGTGCATACCCTTTTCAATCTCAGTTCATCATTGGCTTACTTAAATGCCATCTCATGCATCCGTTCAAACCAGCCAAAATCCCCTTTATCTCCTAAGAGTTATCTTAGGGCCCTTGGTCCTCCTTTTATCATTACCAAACCCATTGTCTATTGTAAGATTGTTAATGTACTAGAATACCTCAATATTACCAGCCTAATTATCAACTTTACGGTAGATTAGTGAAGTCAATGTATACACAATCCCACCATAAATCACATATAGCTAGCAAGATGTGTACTTTGCTATCTCTGGGGCACACCTAAACTTGCACTTCTCATCAGCCACACACCTTATACTTCTCTATCCACCTTTGCTAATACCGACTAGGCTAGATGTTTTGATATCGGTCAGTTGATAGCAGGTTATGTCATCTATCTAGGTTGTGATCTTATTTCTTGTTAATCTAAGAGACAATCAACAATATCCCATAGCTCTAGCTAAATATCGTGCTTTTGTATCTGCGGTTGTGAAGTCCACTTGAATCTGCCAACTTGCTTGTGAACTTGGAGTCCCATTCAACGCCTCATTATCCTCCCTTGTGACAATCTTGGAACAGTTTACCTATTAGTCAATTTTGTTTAACATTATTGCACCAAGCATGTAGACATTGACTATAGCCCAATACAGAGGGATAGACCGTTTTCTTCAAGTAAAAAGGACAAATGAGAATAAGTTGTAGGCTTGTAGATACCACTCTGCATTTTGAAATAATTATGCACTGTTGTTATCTGCAAGCATCTTGATTTTCACGAAGCCAATTTAAATGCTTACAAGTACTATGTTGCTTGATGTAGGTTGTGTATCATATCAGAGTGCAAGTGTTATGATTTGGTTCAGTGCCCTCTTAGTGTTTGTGTTTCCACTGTGCAGATCAATGCTCGAGCTACTTATGGTCTTTCATATGGAGGCACATGTCCTGACTTGTTCTTATTGAAAATAAACGCGAACCAGTTGCTGAAGCTGCCTCATCAAACAAGGACACTAAAGTGTCAGATATGAGAGAATGGAGGTTATTTCTGCCTAAAGCTCACCACCCTCTATTATTACAGCAGCACAGGCAAAACCTGGAAAATGCTAGAAAGGATGTCACTAAGGCTGCTGCGGTAAGTTACATCAAGGCTTACAATCCAGAGACCAGACCTCTCTTCACCTTAAATCCTCTTTGATTTTTGCACAATTGCGGTGTAAACTCATTGCATATGTGTGGATGTGCTGCAATTCTTGTATGTTTCTGTTAACATTAATTAGACATGGAAAACTTAAATTCTAAGCTAATCTCTGCACGTTAAGTCCATCTGTCTGATTTCACATGTAGGAAATTAGTAGGAGAAAAATGCAGCCTGAGAGAATTCTACAGAGAGGAGAGAAAGATATAGATCTTCCAGCCTTAAAAGAGCAGGTAAATGCCATATGAAGATCCTTTTGACTGATTCCAATACAAATAGATAAGGATACATATATTCGTTGATGTACTTTTCCCATCCATAAATTTGTTTATATACTTGATGCGTTAAATTCCTTGATGCTCATTTTCTTTTCATTGCAGGTTGCCACCCTTGAAAAAGCTGGCCCGGTTCCAGTTGATTTTTCCATTAACTGGAAAACTAGAGTAGTTGTTATCACTGGCCCTAATACTGGAGGTAAAACTGTGTGCTTGAAAACGGTGGGACTGGCTGCAATGATGGCAAGATCAGGTGATGCTTTCTTTTGTTGCATTTATATTTATGTATGTAGTGTATGTGTGTATGTATGGATGTATGTAGTGGAAATGTCATAAATGTGAACAAGAATATTGTAGTCCCTTTAAATTTGTTGATTTATGTCAATCTTGCCAGCTATTTGCACATGTATTTTGCCTTGTCTGGCTTGTTAGTTTCTTTGTATATGGACAAAACTGAAGAAAAGAAGGAATTTAGATTGTGATTTAGGAGATATTTGTATCTTTCCTTTTGAATAAAATTTATGGCTTACCGCTTCTTTGTGTCTGTGTGCTTGCACCACATGTATGCTTTGGAATAATTCTAGTGCTTGGCATTGCACAGTTTACTTACATGCCTTTAACTACTATTTGATGCAGGCCTACATGTTTTTGCTTCGGAATCTGTGCAAATTCCATGGTTTGACTATGTTTTTGCTGATATTGGTGATGAACAATCCTTATCCCAGTCTTTGTCTACCTTCTCTGGACACTTGAAGCAAATCAGTGTGAGCCTGTTAATTTCTTAGTTTGTTTCACTGGGCCGTTTATCTTTTCGGTTCTAAGTATAAGTTTGTTGTTGCAATTTACCATTATATTGACCATCAATCATCTAAAAAGCTTCATACCATCCGCGGTTTTCTACATTATTTAGAATCTCTTATGTGGTTGTTCTTTATGCTTATGTAGGATATCCAATCTCAATCAACGAGTCGATCGCTGGTTCTACTGGATGAAGTAAGTTTGTGATATACACATGTGACTAGGTATTCTTTGCAAAGTAAAACAAGCATATATCTTGCTTGACAGACTGAATTGTTAAAGAGATGGGTACACTACTGATATTTGAATAGTGGTATTACATATCCATAACAGCCAGTCAAAAACCATGTTAGGTTGGTGCCGGCACAAACCCCTTGGAAGGAGCAGCACTTGGAATGTCCATACTGGAATCCTTTGCCAAAACTGCTTTCTTGACTATAGCCACCACACACCATGGTGAACTCAAAACCCTGAAATACAGTAATTTTTTAGAATCTTGTGGTCTCTTATATCAAGTCCAGCCATTAAGTTTTGTTTTCCTCTGGGACTAAAAATAAATAAATAATTCAAGAAAAGTTTCTTGAATTATTTCTTTCAAGTTGGAGAAATCATTGTTTATGTGATTGGGACAAGGCTTATGTTTTTTGTTTACCTGACAGTAAGGTAACTTTGAAAATGCTTGCATGGAGTTTGATGAGGTGAACCTAAAGCCCACTTACAGAATTCTCTGGGGAGTTCCAGGTCTGGCTGCATTATTTTGTGAATTTTAATAGCTTTTCTTTTTATAGTTTGCTTAATTGTTTTGGCAGGAGAGTGTTACTCTATTCTTCATATGAAGTCTTATTATTATTAGATACAAAAGCTTTCGAACTATCTGGTCATCAAAATATTTATAAGATGTTTTCTACCCATCTTTTCATCCATTACACATACAGGATGCATGTGCCTAGAGTAGGATTGGCTCATCTGTTATAAGTTTCCATTTTCTATGTTGCTTCCATTGTTATGGCTACCGTTCAGGAACCAAATGGATCCAAATAAGTTACAGGGGTTAAAAATTGTGGGGAAATTGAACTTCTTTATTAGAAGATTATGGAGAATTCCATCAGGATACGACCAGTTGTGTTGATCGTGGGCTATCATTTAGAAGCGCCTAATTGCAAATGAACTGAATTATTGATTGTCAGAAAGATCTTTATCCTCTGGCATTAAAAATAAATATTATATATTGAATTTTTTATTGGTTTTGCTGTCAAATCACCGATTATACACGTGCATTTCTTATTCAATAGTGGTGTTATTGCATCTAATATTGTTGTATGTGGTCATGATTTGTAAAACTATACTGTAGGGCGTTCAAATGCAATCAACATTGCTGAAAGATTGGGACTTCCTAGGGTTATAATTGACAATGCTCGTGAAGCCTATGGTGAAGCAAGTGCAGAGATTAATGAGGTAGCTAATATGGACCCGTTCTATTGTGACTATTCTGATGTTTCAAAATCACTCTACTAGCATTATTCCATGAAGTATATACCTGATTCTAAAAAAAATGAGAAGTTTACTAATTTGCTGCTTATGTTCAAGTTTCAAAAGAAATGCTAGACCTGTGAAAAGTTATGGTACAACAATAACATCAGTTAGGCCTTAATCCACTACTTTTGACCTTAAGTTGTATTAAGATGCATCTATAAAAGCGCATCTTACTTTGAGGTTATCTGTTATCCTCACTATCTTCATGATTCAATTTGGTTTTCCACCACATGATAATTTTTCTAATCCAGTCACTAGTAGGTTTGATTACCTGTTTTATCTGATCTTATTTTTTAATTTTATCTGCTCTCAGGTCATTGTTGACATGGAAAGATTTAAACAAGAATCCCGGGACCTGGTGCATGAAGCAGACCATTATCTAATGTGAGAATCATATCTTACTTGGAAGGTCCACTGACTATTCATCACCTATGATTCTTATATAATGTTGTGTTATTAGTTTCAGAAATTCTTTTACTGGCCACATTTAGATGGCAATTGAAACCTTGCTGATGTATTTGTCAAAACCATTTCTTGTTCATTTTGTCTCTTATGCAAGATAGTTGAGTGTTTGTGACATGTTGCCTTTGACAGTCCTTGGGATGCATTCTATGAATTAATTCCATCAACAAAACCACTTTCAGAGTTATTTATTTATTTATTTTTGTTGTTATTTTAGGCTCTCAAGAGTGCTATTTGGAAAGCTACTGAATGCTAGAAAGAAGATTCATCAGCATGGTATTAACCAAAGACGTAAAAAAGTGCAACGATTGTCTGAGGCTGCTGCAATGGCAAGGTCAGCGATTAACAAGAAAGTGCATCAGCTCCGAATATCTGCTGCACAGTCCTCCCAAACCGTAAGAGTGAAAAATAGCCAACATGCATCTGAGTTCAATAAACAACATACTGAAGAGAGGGGGAAAGATCTTTTGGAAGGAAGAAGATTGCCCTCTCTAAGGATCTCAAGAAACTACCACCAGGTACTGCCTACTTGTGAAACCGATGCACGTTTCTTTCTGCCATGCATCTAGTTGCATAATTAAAATTGGTCATCAATTTGCAACTGTTGCTTGCTAAGTAATGATCTTTCCTGCATCTAACTTCATAATTTGTGAACTGAGGCCTGTGAATCAAAATGGTTTTCTTGATATTGTGTTACAGAGAAGCAAACGGAGCTTCCAAGAATTGGTGATTTGGTGCATGTTGTATCTCTTGGAAGGAATGCAACAGTTCTGAAAGTAGATTCATCCAAAAATGAGATAGTTGTTCAAGCTGGTAACATGAAGCTGAAGTTAAAATCAGGTGATATTAGAAGATGAAGGGGTGAAATGTTGGGGCAAAAGCATGGCTGATCTTTTAAGTCCTTCCCTATCCGGGGAATTATCACATGGGCTAATTATCTTGCCATTGTAAAAATTTCAATGCTACATGGTCCAAACGTTAAACAATTTTTACGTCAATCACCAAGACAACGATGCCAAGCAGGTAGGCCTCATCAATCTATTCAATGTGGAAAATAAGTTTGAAATCTTATGGAAACTACGTTACTCAATGAGAAATAAAATAGTTAGATCACGATAGGTTAATTTTAATGCAGGAAATTTTCTTGATTTTCTAAAGAGATTGGTATGTTGGGCTATGCGAATCTGGATATTCTCTATCAACAATAAGCACAAGCTTTACGAGTGGTTCAGGATAAAGTGTGGAAATCCGGAGGTAGTAAATTTTTTGACCTTACATTACAGGGACATGGGTATGGACTCAAAGAATGATAGGTGCTAACTTTTATTTTCTATTAAAGTTGCTGAAGAATCAAGCTTTCGATGCATATATATGGTTGGATCAGTAGACGAGAGTTGATCATCCTTGGTTGTTTATAACCTTTTATAGTGAAAAGTTGGAAGCAAAAGGTGGTTGCGGCTTCAGGAGTTGAATCTGCATACCAAGGCATGGTGCAAGGAATTTGTGAGCTAGCAGGCTCAAGAAACCTTTTGAGCCGACAGTTGATAGATGGTCAGCTGCTCATTTTGTTTATGATAAGCTGATAACAACTTTGCTCGAGGTATTGCTCAAAGTCTGTTGTAACCAGAATAAGTGGTATTGAGATTGATGAAAATTCTAGCATGAAGAACCATGTGATTGTGTCTTTCATATTAATATTATTGTCCAAGTCCAAGAGGAGTCCACTTCTCATATAATTCTTAGCACGACAGGTTCTTCCTCATTATTATGCAAGATGGACATGCGAATTATCTAAAGTTCATTGTGCGAAGTGACCGTTCTTCTTCTTTTTTCCCTTCCATACAGATTTTTCATTTCGGTCCTTGTCGTGCATTTAGATGCTATCAATGTCGGAATGGCCTTTCTGAAGGTTTTTGTTTATTTACCAATCCGTTGCGAAATTATGTGTAGGAATACCAATTATATAAATAGTGTTGTAAAATCTAATGTTTAACTTGTGATTTTGTCTTTTGTACGTATGTCATATATTCAACATGTGATTTTTGGCTTTCTATGAATGTTACATGTTAAACATGTGATTTTGCCTGTTATGCTTGTTCAACTTGTGATTTTACGATGTAGTGGAATTCTTAAACTGCATATAATTTTTATATTAAGTAAATCACATCATTTACATGTGATTTAATGATGCTATTTATATAATTATTTTTGTGTGATTTGTATTACTGTTATTTTATTTTGTAGGATTGATAGATAGGTCTTATGCCTTGTTTATCAAGTTTGACTTGTTCTAACACTAAGTCATGTCTCAATATGTCTTATCGTAATTGCATACCATGCATCATGCTATTTAATTTGATGGACATAAATCCAAAATCGATCTAGAGATTTTGCCAGTAGCTTGTAGGGTAATATTAATAATAGTATCTAAATTTTAACAAGATATGTAAATTAAGTATATGGGTTTTGGAATTGATTAATTAAGTGCTTAAATTTTAAAATTGATCAATTTAATATTTGAAAATACTGTTTGTGTGTGTTAATTAATATTATAAGATACTATTGGTGTGTATGAAAATTTTTTTTTAGGTATTAAATTATTCAATTTTGAAGTTTAAGTACATAATTACATATTTTACTAAAATTCAGTATTATTTGGATATTAACCTTAATTTGTACTACACACTATATTAAACCAAAAGGTTTACATAAAAAGTGGAAAAGGTTAAAACCAAAAATTCATCCTTTCTTTTTTGTGCAATTGGTTCAATTCAAAGTATTGATCAATATATATTTATAATTGATTTGGTTATCCAAAACAGTCATATGATGTAATACTTTGTGAGTATGTTTAGTTTTAACCATAAACTATACTAAAGTTGTGCTAATTCCAACGAGAATTATAATATAAGTTATTTAAAAAATTACAAAAATTCAAATTGTGAAAAAAAATTTACATAAATAGCATCACTGTATCGCATCTTGGAAGTGCAATACAATTTTTTTTTTTAAAATTACATGAGTATTGCATGTTCAACATGGGACACTCATGTAATTATTAAACGTGTATTGTATGACCAATATGCGACACATGGTTAGACTTATATCGCAGGTTAGTTATATGATACACCTATTTTCACAAGTTTGTCCGAGTAGGTTGCTATATCGCATGTTAGAAATGCAATATTTGTGTAAATTTTTGTGTTTCATCTTCAACATGTGACATAGCAATAGTAGTTTTGTAATTTTTGTTCCTTCAATTTGTATTTGGGTAATTTTTTCTCAAAAACATTAGACATGTCTTTCACCCTCTAATTCTAACTATTTATATTCAAATTCACAAACATTGCTTCATAAAATATTACTTCTCCTCACACTTCTTTATAAGGAGGGGAAAAAAAATAAAAGGTAAATTGTATGCACCTCTTGAAAACTTTTAAAATTGTATGAAACCTTTATTTTTCAAGCACTTAGATCCCGTAATATTTATGGGTCACACTTTTTAATATACCGAGGGTTGACTATGTTGACATAGAATTAAAAAATAACCGTAAAATTTTAACTCTTTTTCTGGAAATAAATTGGATCCATGAAAATACCCACCCAAACAATTTAAAAAAAAAAAAAAAAGTTGTACCCTGCAAAAATTTTAACTCTAACCTACAAAAATTGTGATTTCAGTTCTTATAAAATATCACAACTTGAATCTCCAATTGTTAAAATCTTTTACCAAATTATAATATATAAGATATTAAATCACAATGTAAAATATCCAAAATCAAATACTATGATAGGAAATCCCTTAACAATTGCAATGTGGCACGGCTAAATAGAAGAACCAAATCGAACAAAACTATAAGGTAAATAGTGTTTCATTACTTTATATTTTCTTATGTTTTATTGTTATTAAAACACTGCAAGTAAATATTTAAACTCGGAATTATTATACTACATTACTTTGTTATTGGGTGTGTTCTTGTGCATAAAGTGCTTGCCTTTTGCATTTTTTCTCTTCTTTTTTTTTTGTCAGCTCGTCCTAAATGAGTTAGTTTATAATAATTTTGAGTCATTATTTTTCTAAACTTGAGATCTTAGGGACAATTTATTTGTGTTTATTCAATACTATTGGGTTGAACTTATAGAATCAATTCGATGCACAAAAGACAACATTTTAATTTCTTTACTCTTCACTACGAACTTACCTGCCAAATTAAGCGTATAGTCGTTATATATTTTTTTATATATGATTTTTTTAATCTTTTTGTTTTTTGTATTTGACCATTTTTATTGATTATGTTTTTTTTTAATATAATTATTTGCTACACCAACAAACAAATATGACTTGGTATTTAATGTAGTCATTGTTTATATTATGTCAGTAATAAAACACACATCAATTGCCAACTTATCAAAAAATGAGACCCACAAATACTTCAAGGGGTTTAAGCGTTGAGTTTTCTAAAATTAGGGGATTTATGTAATTTTAATACTTTTTAAGGATGTATACACAATTTATCCAAAAATAAAATATACATCATACCTTCTATCTCTTTTCAAGATCTTAATATATCGAGTTATTTTAATTTTTCAAAAATCTTATAGGTCTCAACATCCTTTTCTTTTATTTGTTTATTTGTCCTTTTTAATTCAATCACTTTGGGCTGAGTGGCGACGTAAAGATATGATGAGTTCAGGTGATGCAAACTTCAAGGTTATTTGTTAATGGCTACTACTATTGACTTTGCTTGCCTTAATCCTATTCTATGCGTGAAGTTTCCTCGTTGAATTGATTTCCATAGGATATATTAAAATTATCGGGAAAAACTAATTTATTCGTACAAATAGTATAAATCAAAGTTTGACATTTATTTTTTATATTTATTTTATTATATGTATCTGTCTCTTCTCTTGTAACCTTTTAGATGTTATTTGACACATAATCTCTCTTTCCCTCTTTCTTCTCTCTCTTTATTCTCTTTTTGAAAAAAACAAAATGCCATTCTTACTCATTTTTATTATTTTTGCACACGCATCGAAGTTGCATGATACCCTCAGGATGTATTCAACAAACTTATGAATACCTTAAATAGCATTTCACTATTTGCCGAAGAGGAAAGGGGAAAAAAAAGGCACTTCGCCTGATTCCAATTAACGCAGTGATTTTTTAGTGCTTCCTCTTGACTCACTTGAAAATTAAAACTTACCTGCCCACTGAAGTTTTGGAACAGTAGTTTCATTTAAAAGGTTGCTTTAGATGTATCGTATAAGGTACACCAAAGGACTAGAATGTCCCGTAAGGTGTCCAGAGAATTTGCTTTCGGGAGCTCTACTTTCAAGGGCAGCATCATAAATAGCGCACAGATGTGAAAGCTCCTAATACACAAAGGATAGTTTTTCTAGTAAATGTGTCCATTTATTCCTAATACACAAAGCAAGAAACAGTATACAATCCTTCTGAAAATTTAATTTAGTACATGAACATTGAAATGGGTAATTTAATATCCAATTAAATTTTTTTTGGTTATTTTACTATCTTACTAACACTATATGTTTTTCCAAATGCAGAAGAGACAACCTATCAATGCTAAGAGAAGTAGTTAAATTCAATGTTAGACTATTTTTTTCTACATTAGTAAACTAAGCTAATGATACCGAGGAAGTAGTAAATATAACAACAGAAAGTTTAATTGGATACTAAAATTGATTAGTTCAAAGTTCATATATCAAATTGAATTTTTGCGTAAAGTTATGATTAACCTTTGTATTTACTACTTTACGACCTCAAAGAATAAAATTAACACTATTTTAAGAGCCAAAACCCTAAATGCACTTAATGAATACTACAAGAGAACACGTTCCAAATATTGAAATACAGGTTATTAGGTATGCCAAGTGAAGAGAACTTCCAATGATAAATGTGTATTATCTTAACATGCATGTGATTCATATAGGCTTCATTAGAAGATGATACATGTATTACACCTATATGTACTCTATGTGTATTTGAGGTATCACATCTTGACGTAGCCGTGAATTAGGGTTTTACCACGATTAGACGATTCACGCATGAGTGTTGAATTATGATCTTAAAATACTTGTTCATTATGAGAATACCTAGGTAGATGGTATAAAAAATCAAAAATTTTATGCAAGAATTTGAAATTTGGAATAAAAAGCAAAGATGACTCAAAGTTTGTGTATTTATGAATGATAATTGATTGTCTGTTTGTCTTAAGGTATATAAATAAGCAGATTCAAAAGTGCCAAAAACAAAAACATAAAAAACTACCTAAAATAGAAAAGTCTTAAAACTTTAGGACAAAAAGTACATGAAAAGAAGAAACTAACCCACATATGGCATTAAAAACAGATCTGTATATAAAGTGTCATAGTGAAATTAAAACTTGCAAAAAATATGAAAAAAAATGCTCATTTTAGGGCATAAATGAAGGATTTTGCCCTAAAAGCAATGTAACTCACTCCCAAACGGAGTTACTTCTTTCTATTGGTCCATTTCCTTCGAGATAAGTACATATAATTATGGAACTATCACTAACCAGTCTTTACCCCACTTTCTCAGGTATCTGGTTGCCACTTCTTCCACTTCATCTCATTACTTAAGAAAATATATATTAATAATAGAAAAAAAGAGACTTAATTTTTTTTTCCATTTTGGTAGTTACCAATTTTAAAATCGATTTAAATCTTACCAACTAATTTATTGCTTCCATAAACTTTTATATAGAATGGAAACTTGTTGTTCTTAATTTTTACAAATAACTACTAAAGAAGTGATAATATTGAATAATAATGTTCTTATTTGTGTGCGATTGGGGTGGGGGTTATCAAGATCATGATTGAAACCAATGCTTGTATTATGAGGTAGCATTTGATTACTAGAATTGGATAAGATAAGAGAAATAGATAGCAATGTATAGGAAATAATGAACAACACAATTCATTCATATTGCATTTGGTATACATGAAACTGAATAAGGATTTTTGTGTTGTCTATTATTTGGTATACATATGTATA
Organism: Combretum micranthum; assembly: GCA_024138025.1. NCBI lineage: Eukaryota > Viridiplantae > Streptophyta > Magnoliopsida > Myrtales > Combretaceae > Combretum > Combretum micranthum. The sequence continues at coordinate 463,707 of JAMXBD010000049.1, forward strand.
GTGTACAAATAATATAAAACTTTTGAGAGATACCCAAAACAAAATATAAAAAAAATGACAAAATAGTAATTAATAATGTTAGTGAAAGGAGAATATTATACTTTGCATATCTTTTAAAAGATATGTTAGAGAAGGAAACATTTGGGGTCTGCTTGGATGGTCTGTTTTTCATTTGAATCTGTATCCATATTTGTTTGTCATCTATATTAAATCTACATCTAGTATGTTTGATTTTTTTTTTATAAATAAAATTGGCTGTTTGTCATATGTATCTGATCTGTTTCTTGCCGAACAGGCCCTTAAAAACAAAGCATAATTGCCCCCCCTCTTCTTAGAATACTTACACTATAGAATCGTTTTCCTATTTATCATCAACCTTCACTAAATCTTAAAGATCTTTAACAGGAATTTGTCGTAAATAACCACTTTTGCCTCTTTTTCTCTTTATGTTTAATGTTTTCAATGAGCAAACAACAATGATCAACATGTTTGAATGTTGATAGCAAGTTTCTAAGGGAGAAATGACAAGTGTAGATGTAATGAAGGAGGAAATTTGAAATCAAGAGGGATAAAGGATTGTACTAAGAAAAATAACGATGATTGATAGGATCTATGTCAAGGTAATAGGGTTTTTCCGTGCAAGTTTTCACCTTTTGTTGTAAGATGTGTTGAAACGGATGTATAAGCATATGGAGAAGAGTTAGAAATTGTTTTTGTTTGTTTTTTTGATGTTGGGAAAAAAAGTAAGTTGGAAATCTGTAAAGTATTGCAAGAAACACCACGTCTATGTTCAACACGACTTAGTACACGAGTTGTGTACTTGTGTCGAACATGTAATGCGTTATTTTGCATTATGGAGGTTTTGTTTTCAACATAGCTAAGTATACAAGTTTTGTTCATGTTCGTGTAGAAGTGTTTAACATGTGTTTTTCAAGTTCTTAAAGGTTATGTGCTCAACATGAATGAGTACACGAGTCGTGTTGAGACTCGTGTAGATCACAGTGGCCTGAAGTCCTTAACATGCTTCTTTTCTCCATACGAGTGAGTACATGAGTGGTATTCTTACTCGTGCAAAAGTACATGAGTGAGAATATAAGTGGTCTCAACACTTGTGTACAAAACAACTTTTTGTCAACTTGCATTTTCCTTGTCAAAAATGATTGAAACTTGTTTAAATTTATCTACAAGGATTTAAAATCACTTTAAAACTTCAGAATCTAAACGTTACTAAATTAATTAATTATTTTCCCTTTATTTCAAATTTAAATTCTTATCTCTAAGCTAAATATATATGAAAGCACCGATAATTTTTGGGTGGGAGCGAAAGATATAGGAAGTATAACTTATAGATGGAATTAGAAGAGTAGATGATTTTAAATGTTTTATTTACTTGGTAACTTAGACATAGAAGGTTCTAGTTTCGCAACAAGTCTACTTTCCAAGTACGTGTATTACTTTATGTGCTTCTTGTGCCTATTAGGATAGTTTAATAAAATGACTAATAATAATTATTGTGTGTTGCATGTGCTTGACTATAGTTAATGGATTGGGAGCAACACTAATGTTAACTCGGTAGCCTGATGATCTTTGTGTGACATGTTCTTAGTGGAGTTGTGCTTAGAGATGATTATAGGTAAAGCTAGGAATGGGCTCATGGATTCTTGGACTCATGTGCTCTTGGATGTTGGAGAGTACAACGTCGTATATATGTATTATAGGTATATATAAGTGTGTTCCCGGGATATTGAGTTATCACCGTGTTGAATACTGGACTTAAAGTAAAGATTATGATTGGATTGTTTCTAAATTAGATATAGGATTATATGCGACTTATTTGTGTATGATCACCATGTGTGCTTGTGGTAGTATCGTACTAGGCTACGGCTCACTCTTTATCTTTTTTAGATATAAGTGGTGGATGTATAAACAAATTGCATCGCTAATCACAACCAGTTAGTGAGTTTGGAGAATGTTGCTAGCATTGTAGACTTTTCAGTTGAGGAGTAGAGGACATATAATAGGCTGTGTACTTGGTCTACATAATAACATGTATTTAGAGTTGAAACAATTTCTTGTTTAGACACTAATTACAATTAATTATTTAAATAAGATCAAAGTAAAAATAATTACCAAAATATAATATCAAAATTATATTTATTAAATAGGATAAATATTATTGGCATATGGTGACTTATGATCGCGATTTGCATTGGTATTTTTGAACAAAAACCATATAGGCGCAAAAAAAAAAAAAAAAGTAACGGTCGGTCCCATGCCGCAATATTAGGATAACTTTCAATATCCTATTTCTTAAACACAATTTTACAGTGAGATATCGATAATTATTTTTATCTAATTTGTATATATGTAATTTTTTTGTGTAGAAAGGGTAGACAGGTATTCCACCTATCTAGAGTTTATTGGTACCTTATAGTATTGGTAGGATAGATTTTCCTTCAATCATTGGATAGATGAATCTATGTAGAATATAAGATAGTATTGCATAAAAGATTACCAATGCATGTGTGTATTCTGAAACTATTTGAAATTATCAATGCATGAGTGATTTCTTAAGTTAATTATGGTGTTTATATAGATAATAGCATGTTTAGAGCCTTTGCGTATTCATATTTAATGTGTATACGCAATGGATTTTAAATATTTTTAAATTTAAGGCATTACGTTTTGAGTTATCATTCAATAAATTGAGAATTTGTTCAATTCTTTCGTAGTACTATTTCTCTTTAAAATTTGTCTAATACTCTTAAGATTTGTATTTAGTATTAAAATTCATGATAACAACCAAATAAGGATTAGCATTTTTTTATCCAACTTTATAAATTTATGCGAAACCAAAAGCTATCCAGATTACAGTAGACAATATACCTTAGGTTGGATCTTGCACCACGCATACAATGCCAAAAACGGAAGATCCCCGCTCATGACTTGTCCAGTGGGAGAGCCACCCGTATTAATGCTGAATATCAGCAGTTCAAAATACAAACTCAATGTCTTCAACGTTTGTTTTGGATCCTCTAAGACTCTAAATATAAATATCTATCGTGTGTTAGATGCATACTGGACCTTTTTTATGCTTTGAACTATTTATATATGCCTTTATTTATTTTATTTTATAAAACAGACACATTAAAAGAAGAAGAATGAAAAATATGATGCGTCTCTAATGAAGTTTTAATCAAATTAATCTTTACATGTTTGGGAAGAAAGAAAAATGGTAACACCAATAAATAGAGTAAAAGAATGCAAAAATTCCGTTATGTAATTTGAAAAATTATAATACAGTAATGCGAAGTGAAAGGTTACGAGGAGAAAGGAACATTCAAATTTATGCAACTAAAGATGGAAATAAAATAGGTATAAGAACAAAAAATACAAAAACATATACATAAATACATACACGTATACATTATAGAGAATTTCATAATATAATCATAAGATAGTATCATCTAATCAAGGTGGTCATATTTGCAATTCGACTTAGAATTGACGGCGAGTCTGCAGACACAGAAATGTAAGTTTTTATAGAAATGATATGAATGCGTTTACAATTATCTGGTCATACTATAAAATTTGATATAAATAATTAGTAATAAATGGTTACCGTTAGCACAAAACTAAAAATAAATTATTAATGATCAGTCATCTTGTCTTATCAAAAATATCACTAACCTATTCTAACCATAATCACCGTCATCATTGCTAACACCATTGATAGTAGTACAAACAATGATGTAATTTCATTCATAACTTGATGGATTTGTTTTAAATTGTGAAAGAACAGTTCCTTTTCCTTAGTATTAATAATTCATTAGACCCAAATCAAGTAGAATCACATGAAATTGTATATAACCATATTGAATAGACAGAATTGTACAACTAAACTCATGACTCTGCCACGTGTTTATATTAAAACAATTTGATATTCATTTTAGCTTGAAAAAAGCTCGCAGAATTACAAACTCATAGAAACATTGAAGTAGAATTGTAATTTTGACAACCATACATCTATTAAGTTGATTATAAATGTGTGTTTATTATGGTATTTGTGAGACAGATTTATGGATTAGATGGCAGAAAATAAGAATACAAAGCAACCATATTATTATCTTATATACATATATGATTATTTTTATATATTTAATTAATCTATATATATATATATTTTTTTTTTTTGCGCAGCTAGTGCAGACAAACAAGCAGCTCATATAATGTTGCAGTGTTGCTGGTCCACAAGAGCGCCAAGAGAGGCAGAAAATACAAAACACTTGGAATATTAATTCCAGGTACTTCATTAACATTAATACATTGCACCTGTCTGTATATTACAAAGACATTTTATGCAAATTCAATTCAACTTGGATTGAATGAAAATTGCATGTCACTTTGAAACTGAACATCCTAGGATCAGTTATTTATTTGACTCCTGTCGCTGATCATTGCACTTCCTAGCTCTTGATCACCTTTGGTGCTACTATCATCAAAAACATCACCAACCCATCCAAAATCAAAAGTAACATCCAAGAAATACAGCATGAAAACCAACACAAAGCAGCTTAAAAACATGGGTATAGGTCCAAAAATCCATAGGATCGGAACAGCGGAAGCGAAAAATAAAAAGACCGCAACCCGAGGGACCAGAAATAGCTCCCTCTATTGACAGTTTTTGCAACATAATCAGCAGTCACTTGTTGATGATGAGGAAGGGATGATAGCTTCTTGTAAGGAACATTTATGAGGATGCTTGCATGGGAATAGTACCTTATGGATTGTACGTTGAAGAGAAATGCTACCAAGAAACATACTAGGATTGTGAAGAACTTCACTGACAATGCAAATTGGGTTTTATCTCCGAAGACAAAGACAGTATCATTGCTATTATCATGAGTCATTAAGGCAGCAATTAGTGAACACAACATTATTGCCGTGGATGCCAAAACGGTTGATGCCATTATGTTGTTTCTTAGTGTCTGCACTGCCAGAACACCATTTTTAGACACATCCTGCATTTAATTGCATCAAATTTACGATAGTAAATGAAAATCTCATCAAGGTTTTCATTAGGATTGTACACACAAAAACAAAGAAAAAAATTTACATTATTAGATGGTCTGGAACTACCATGTTTTTTATCACAAAATAAAAAATAAATGAAAACCTTCATCAATGTTGTTTAAAGACAACTACTTCCCATTCTACTTACCTTGATCTGTTGTCTATATATAATATGGGGTGTGAATGATATAGATTTTGTTTCCAAGAGTCATCCATCCGGAATTGCGAAACTTTCTACCTAGTGTGATTCTAAACTTGTATGATAAAATTAACGAAAATATTAATTCTATAAGTAGGAGAGAATGTAACATCCTTCAAAATTAAGTGGTAGAACTCTAATCATCAAAGTGCCTTTTGTTAATAGTAGTTTATTGAACTCTAAAATTAAGCATGCTCAATAGAGAGCACAACCAAAATGGGTCTCTTGGAGCATCTAATAATAAGAACAAAACCATATAGCATTTCGTCAAAATGACTAATATCTCGATAGGTGTAATTCCAAGTCATTACAAGTAGTATCACTAGTAGAAAATAGGAGAATTAAATGTATGAAAGTGGGGATATCTTTTAAACATGTATGAGAGCACTTCTCCCCATCTGATCTTGTTTTGAACCTGTGTGATGAAACTATCGAGAATGTGAGTTATGTAAATGGAGGAGAATGTGATATTTCTCAAATATAAGGTGGTAAAACTCTAATTAACGGTATAATTTTTGGTATAATAACTTAGAGTTCATTTGAAAACTAAGATTAAAAGTAAGTGTAAAGCATTTCCATGATTGGATGACACCCAGGAAGCAGATGGCATAGGCAAAGTTTCGTATCGTTACGTAGATGCCATTCGCATAAAGTCCACTGTCACGTTTTTTCACGTAGTTTTTTTTTTTTAATCTTTTGAGATGATTTTACTATTTTATTTTTGTTAGGCCCAGCCTAGGGTTATTAGCAAGTCTTTTGTTTGAATTATTTAGCAGCTTAGTTCGAGACTTTTTCGACCCCGCGGAAATTTTTCCTTTTCAGTAGATTTCTCGGTGTTTCGCAAAATGTATGATCTTGTTGCTTTACATACTGCACAATTTGTTCCAACGTTTGTAATCCCTAGACATAAGCTAACCTAATTGCTCAAATGTAGGTATGGGTGAAACGTGAAATCTAAAATAATTGGTATTAGATTTCAAACACATAATCAATAAGGAAATCAAAACGGTTCAATTCTTAAACAAGCAAATTAGAAAAATACCATTTATTCCAGTGGAATCATTCAGTCTAACGTTAAAATCTTATTGTATTAAATAGTTAGATAGAAAACCAGAGAATAACACCAACAGGTCACATAAATACTACCCCAAATATTACCTCCATCATAGCTCGAACCCAGAAGCGACGATTGATAGCATTTACACCGATGACAGTTTTGTGGGGTCTTCTCACGATCCGATCAAATAGCCAAGTGTGGTATGCCACCATAATAAGAAACCCTAATGGGACCAAGGTGTAATCTAGGACCTTTCTCTCCATTAGTGTGGTGTATGTGAGACTTCTTTTTTCTTTTGCCAAAAGAAGGATTTAATCCTCTCTATCCGTGCTTGGATTGGATATGTTGGAATTAATTTTTAGTGAATTAATGGTCTAGGACCTCTAGGTTACAATGTCTCTCAAAGTAGATGCATAAAAATTTAATCACTCGTCATTTAAATTTAATTGAAAGTCATGTTATATCTTCTATTTATACTCTATATTATTTTAAGTTAAAAACTTTTTATTCATTGTACATTTTTATTTAATTTTATTAATCTTTTTCCATTTTAATTAATAGAAAAACAACAAATTTGTTACTCTAACTATTCATTATGTCTCTCTTTCACTTTTCTCTTTCACAAAATTTTCATTTTATCATTTACTCTTCATGTCAGCAACATTTCTTTGTTGCCATTTTTATTATAACATAATTTCATTAACCTCTTATATTATTATCCAATCATTTTAATTTTTTTGGGCCATTTATTCATTTTAATTAAAAAAATAAATTTATTATTGTAACTGTTTTTGTAATTTAGTTAATCATCTAACAATTAAAAATAAGTTAAATTGGATGAGATTAAATATCACACAAAATTTATTAAATTAATTACTCACGATATCATATATATAATCAATTCTTAAATAGCCTTACCATTACATCGTTTATAGTATACTAGCAAAAATAGCACAAAGATAAAGAAAATGTTTTAACAAGCATAGAAAATTTAAAATTTACATTGAGATTTGCTTTAACAAGGATAGAAAAAATTGAGATTTATTTCAATTTAAAATTTAAATTAGATAGGAATTGAAGCATATTATTAATGCAAATATAATAACAGCATAAGTTACTAATTTAAAATTTGCATAATATAAATGAAAGTGAATTAAGGTAATTGCATATTGAAAAATCTGTAAGTTATGTGTATGGAGCCCGATACAAAATTTATGGCCTAAATAATATAGACTTAGATGCAAAGATTCAAATAAAAGAATTAAAGAGAAAATAATTAAAAAGTTTCTACAAGTAGAGTCTTTAATGCAATCTAAGCTAATAACCTAAACGTTAATTCTTTGCTAAAAAGTGAAATGTAACATCTATTTTTTCAAAGGAACAATATTTTACATGGAGGATAATGAAAAGAAAAAATCATTTCCTATTTTTGTGCTATTATTGCTAGTATATTATAGATGACGTATTTAAAAGAAACCATTTGGAGTCGGAGAAAAAGTTCTGATTTAAATGATTTAGAAGATAGAAGATATTTTAAATGCATAGATTCAAATGAAACAATTCAAGAGAAAGTAATAAAAATTTATTACAAATAAAAGAGCTTTCATATGAGATTTAAATTAATAACCTAATAAAATCCTAATCCTTGAATAAGAAGTGAAATACAACATCTGTTTTTTGCCCCCACCCCCAAAGAAACAATGTTTCACGTGGAAAATAATAAAAATTTTCTTTTTACTCATATCCTTGTGCTGTTTTTGCTAGTATACTACAAATGATGTAATAGTAAGCCCATTTCTAGAATTGATTTTATATAATATCATGACTAATTTATTTAACGATTATATTTGATCTCAGCTAACTCGGCCTATGTAATGCTAATGTAATATCCAAAGAGTGAATGATAAAATAAAAAAATGATTAATGTCACCAATGATACCTGAACTTTGATAAAATATATATTAGATATTAGAACTTTAAAATTTATCAATTTAATATTCAAACTTTGAAATTGATCAATTTAGTGTATAACTTTTCAAGCATGCCAACAATACCTTCGTCAAGTTTTTTGATACTAAATTGGTCAATTTCAAAAATTTTCAGTATCAAATTGATCAAGTTTAAAGCTCAAGTATTAAATTGATCATTTTTAAAGTTTAAGTATCTAATTGTTTATCTTGTCAAAATTTAGATATCATTTATGATATTATCCTAATAAAAAAAAAAACTGGGAGAGAGAAAAATGAGAGACACAACAAATAGTTTCGATAAATTTGTTTCTTTAATTAAAATGAATAGATAATAATATAAGAGGGATTAATGAAATTACAAAATGCGCAACCAAGATTTGGTCGGTTCTAAACTGGTCTAAGCTTGGACTCGTAACCCAACCCGATCAGCAGATCCATTGCCAAGCACCAAATTTGACCCTATCTAATTTAATTATGTATTATAAATAAACATAACTTAAATTAAATATTTTTCGTTAATATAAAATGAAGGATAAATACTACTTTAATAAAATGTTTGAATAGTTGGAAGAATGAACTAGGAAAGGTAATTGATATAAAAGCAACTTGACTTTTAGATTTAAAGATACATACACCACGTGCATGTTGTTCGATGGATAAAGTGATATGATGGAAAACCTTGAATGATAATCCTAAGGGTTTCACAATTGCCACCTCGCTAGTCGAGGTGGACATTTTGAGAACTGTCAATAATGCTCTTTCTATATATCCAAGTCACTACTAACTTAAAAGAAAGTAATAACCAATGTTATGTTTGATGTTTAAAATTGAATTGTCTGAATGTGCTCTTATATGCAAATTATGTCCTCTGCATTATCTTGTCTAAATAGAATTGTATATTGATTGGTTAGCATGAACCTATTAATAACTATTATATTATAAATAAAATCAAGCATGTATTGCACAGAAATTGCATTATTCAAGGACGTCACTATCCAATGATGGAATGGCAGAAACTAGTATTAAGTCAATGATTATATGTTATCTCCATTTTTGCAATCTATTTTAGTTTTCAAATTCCTAGAAAGAACTAAAAGATCAAAGAAAGTCACAAACTGTGAAGCCTTTTTGGAACATCGTTTGGTTTTATTGTAGTCTTTTGAGATCTTGGCTTAGGATTGCATTTAAAGTATCATATGCTACCTCTAAACTGTATTTAAGGTATTTGTGAAAGAAAATTATTTAGATGATTGAATCTGAGACTAAATTTAAGGTATCCTAGTGAAAGGTTGTATTTAAGATATCCTTGGGGCCAACATAAGTGAATTCGTATTGGACAACTTGGACATTGATGGAATTGTGAATTTCCTAACCCAAGGTCAAAGGCGGGTTGAACCTTAGACTTCACATTGGTTAACGAACGATCGCGTGCAATGATTGCATTGCATATAATTATTTATGCATTGTATATGTTCAATAACTTGCTTATAACTACCTATTGAGTAGTAATGAGAATATTACACTCCTATCTTACTAAGCTGTGATTTTGCTTAACCACCCTAAATAGATTGTTTTGTAGTTAACTCTTTAAGTGCAAGATGAGATAAGATTGATGTGAACGGGTGTCACCTAATCCTAAGGCAGTTATTATAGACCTTTAGGAGATTAAGTTGGAGATATAGAATCTAATCGTAGAGACATGATTGCGAATGGAATCTCTTTTACCATTTAGGTTTATATTATTGTAAGATAGCCATTACTATTTCGTTGGGGATGTTTATTTTTTGTTGTCTTACCGATACGTAGAAAATTGAGCCTCTATGGATATTTTCATATTATCAAATATGCATATATATAATTAGTGGTAGTAGCTAAACATTAAATAGTGTCTTTTCAATATAGATCCTACTTCTCATAACCTTTTTTTTTTTTTTTAATGAGAGAAAAAATAAAAAGTAAATAGAAATAACATCATAACCTTTTAAATCTTTTCAAGATCTCTTATAGGGCCCACCATCCTTTCCTTTTATATGTGTGTGTGTGTCCCTTTTAATTCAATCTCGTTGGGTTGAGTGATGGTATGAAAATATGATGAGTTCAGGTGATGCAGCTTCGACGTTAGTTGTTAATGGCAACATGTACACACCATATTGCCTCAGTTCTATGCCATTGGAGTGAAGTTTCGTCTTTGACTTGGTTTTTATATAAAATATCAACAAAGCTATGAGAAGCTTCAATAGCAATTCGCTAGATTCCATTGAATACAGTGATCTTTAAGTGCATCCTCTTGACCCACTTGAAAAATAAAATTTACCTACCCACTCACTTTTTGAAATAGTAATTTCACTTAAAGGTTGCTTTGGATGTTTCATAGAAAATACATAAAATGACCAGACTGTAATGTAAGGTATCTAGAGAATATGCATTGGGGATCTCTACTTTTGACGACAGCATCATGACTTGCGCATTGTTGAGCAGCACCTAAAATATAGACATGATATTTTTTCAGTAAATGTGTAACAGTTAATTACTCTCCTCCTCCTCTTCTTCTTCCTGTATTAATTTTAAGAGATGAAACCCTAAATACACATTGTATAAATGCCATAAGAGAGCAAGTTCCAAATATATATTGAAATACATGTTACTAGATATATTAAGTGAAGAGAACTCTTGATGATTCTTATAATAAGGAAATTATAAGATAGATATGATTCGTGTAGAATTTATTAGACGTGTTATATGTATTCTCTATGTACTTAAACTAAAATAAGGTACCACATCTACTTAAGAAATATACATTGGAAAAAGCAAAAAGAGAGTTCTATTTCCAAAATGTTGGTTATAGAATATGTAGTAAGGAACTCATTTAATATCCTTAGGTATTATGTCAATTTCTTAAAAAAAATTTATCTTGAGGGTCTCTTTACTTTATCTAAATTCTTTCATTTTAGTGTTTTTATGTACCATTTAATACCTTATATATTATTTCGTTATTTTTCTGTTGATTTACCCTAACGTTATTTGTTAAAAATTTACAAAAAGTTGAAGGATTTTAAGGACCCCCAAAATGTTAAAAGAATCTTACTACAATTGTGAAGAACGTAAAAGAATAGCTTTCTAGCATATGGAATTGTGTTAAGCGCAATGAACATACTCTTACTAAGTCTAAAACTAATTTAAATGTTGTGGGTATAGTGTTCTTTTTGAAGTGGCGATGCAGGTATCACATGGATTTCGATCCTTGTGCAAGGTGTAAAAGTGTTAACAAGGAGATGACACTTGACCGGATGGCTTGGAGAGAATGAAGGAGAGGAGAAACAAACGATCACAGTATCTTAAATGCAGGGGCTTTAGTAAGCCTAGCTTGTCACCCCATGGTAGAAGCTATTTTTCTTATTTAATGCTTATGAGTGATGTTTCCTCAGGAATGTTGTTTGTCTTCTTTGTCAAAAAGTTGGAAATGAAGTGAAGAGGTTGAATATTTATGTCCCTGAGAATGGATGATAATCGTCTTCATTTTATTGAACAATTAATGAGATAGAGTAAGCTTAGTTCATACTCATCTTGAATAAGCTTACCATGGACAAAACCGATTAGAGCTGTGCAAGAGGGCTAAATGAATCAACCCATCCAGTTGAGGTTTAACCCACAGGTTATGCGAGTTGGCCCAACATGCCTTGCATGGGTTGACCTAGCCTGCTTTGCGCGGGTTGGTAGGTTATGCGGGCTAACTTACCAACTCGCTAAGATTCCTTTTTTTTTTTTCCAAATGTTTAATATTGCAATGTAATCATACTAAATATAAATGTTATTTTCGGTCAAAATTTAAAAAATTTATATACATATAGGACAAAAAATGGATAAAGATTAAAAGATACATATAAGATTAAGATGAAAAAAAAATTCTTATTTAGCATTAATGTTTCACTTTCATATTGTTTTAATTTGGTTAATTTTTTTAATGCATAGTTATACATAGTTATTTACTAGCACTATTATTATTATTATTATTATTTTACATGGGCTTGTTCATATTTAAAAAAATAACAATGATAATTTTTGTGGGTTGGCTTGCTAGTTATGTGGGGCTGGTCCAAAATGGTATGCATAGTAAAGTAGGTTGGGATTTTTAATCCAATGTGCTTTTTTCTTTTTTGTTTTTTTTTATAGATAGGGTTGGCCCATATAACTCATCCGCTTGCATAGATCCAAAGCGATAATCATCTTTTTTTATACATGAGTCTGCCTGAGAGAGATTAGATGTAATAGACAGATTTGACGATCCATATTTTGAGCCACAAGTCAAATCTCCTTGAGCTGTCCGAATAAATGAATTGGACTGATTGGGCTCTATTACCTAATCTACCACTTAAGTCAACAGAAATAATAATGATAAAAATTATGTTTATGTTTAATCCTCTTTATAAATGTCACTTGTAACAAGTTCATTGCTTCGATAAGCTTTTTAGTCGAATGCAAATTTGTTATTCTCAAGTACAACCAACCACTTATAAAATGATAATATTAAATAGATGTCCTTATTTGAGTGCGCTTAATTTTTGAGGGTATGATTTGTGGGTAAAACTTAAAAGTAAAGTGAAAAATGTATTGTGGGAAAAGAGTCTGTCGCACGTGAAAGGGAATTCAAATGAAGATCGTTACTGAAGTGAGTGGTTGTAACATAAGTACGACTCGCACCGTAAAATTTCTATAAAATAATACTGTTGAGATAATAATAAAAATATATTATTTTATAGAGATCATTTATTTATTAATAAATAATAATTTATTGATAAATGAAATATTTATTAATTTATAAAGATTTTTTTATATTTTTTATATTTTTTTCTAAATTTTATATATAACTTATAATAAAAACTAAAAATAAATATGGACAAAATGCATATAATATATATATATATATATAATCTAAAAGTCATAGTACACAAATATAAAATGAATTAATAAATTTATAACATAAAAAATTATAAAGTTACGATAAATCTTGAAAATTCGAACAGATGAGTACGTAGGAAAAAGAGTTTTTCAAAACTAATGCTTTGGAGAATAAAATGTTACAAAATATTTTAAGCAAATAGAATACAAATTTTATTAAAATTGTAGATGTATATTTTAATAAGAATAAAGTTTTAAAAAAATAGAAATAGTTTGGAAAAACTATATTATGAAATTTATATGAAATTTTTTTATGTATTTGATGAATTATTGATTTATATTTTTATTGGACCTTAAGAATTTCTTTATAAATTATTATTTTATATATTTAGCGAGATTATTAATTTAGTATTGATCCAAGTTGAGACCGAAAGAAATTATTTATAATCGAGATAATTAATTTATTGAATAATATATCCTGATGAGTAACTACTAATTTGTCTTTTTAACGCAAATAACAGCAGTTAGAATTACAAAAGCAATGTCTTCGACGTTTGTTTTGGACCGTCAAAAAATATATATCTATTGAGTGTTATATACACATAATGGACGTGTTTTGCAACTTTTTAACGTTTTATGTATTATGCCTTTCTTTATTCTTTTAAGAAACAAGTATTAAGAGAAGAAGAGTGAATAAAAAGAATGAAAAAGCTCAGTTATGTAATTGAAAAAATAAGAATACAGTAAGGCCCAGCGACAGGTTTTTTTTTTTTTTTTTTTTTAGCACAAAATTTATGTAACTGAAAAATAAATAAAATAGGTATAAAAATATTCAAAACATATATATATATATATATACGTATATTTATATGGAGATTTTTATGGTCCCATCTAAAGACTGTGATATAATTTTTTTAAGACGATTATAACAGTTGTTATCATGGTATTTCATCCTATAGTTAGAGATCATTAGAAATAGAAAACAAAGCCAAATGTCACGAGTGATCCTTAAAGTTTGATAAAATATATAATTAAGTATTTAAACTTTAAAATTTATCAATTAAATACCTAAAAACTCTTAGTTCATGTCAATAGTACCTCCAATAAGCTCTTTTAAATACTCAATTAATCAATCTTAATTTTCTTGTAATATTTATCATGTTATCCCTGTGTTTAATTAATCAACATATTTATTGCTGCAACAAGCGTTGACAAATAGGCAGCTCTTAATGTTGCTGGTCCACCCAGCGCCAAAAAAGGGAGATAGTGCAAAGCACTTGGGAAATATTTATTTCGACCATAAAGACATTACAAATACATGTCTCATTAATTTCCTGTACTCCATCATTATTACATTGCACCTGTCTGTCTGGATACTACAAAGACATCATATGCAAATTCAATTCAACTTGGATTGAATATAAATTGCATAATACTTATTCAAACTGAACATCCTAGGATCTCAGTTATTTATTTGACTCCTGTCACCGCTCATTGCGCTTCCTAGCTCTTGATCACCCTTGGTGCTATCATCAAAAACAGCACCAACCCATCCAAAATCAAAGGTAACATCCAAGAAATACAGCATGAAAACCAACACTAAGCAGCTTAAAAACATGGGTATAGGTCCAAAAATCCACAGGAACAGCGGAAGCGAAAAATAAAAAGACCGCAACCCGAGGGACCAGAAATAGCTCCCCTTATTGACAGTTTTTGCAACATAATCCGCGGTCACTTGTTGATGATGAGGATGGGATGTTATCTTCTTGTAAGGAACATTTATGAGAATGCTTGCATGGGAATAGTACCTTATGGATTGTATGTTGAAGAGAAATGCTACCAAGAAACAGACTAGGATTGTGAAGAACTTTATTGAAAATCCGGATTTGCTTTTGTCTCCAAAGACTAAGAACGTTGATCGATCGCCGTCAGCTCCATTCATTAAGAGAGCAATTACTGAACTCAGCATATCGCTGTTGATGCCAAAACGGTTGATGCCATTATGTTATTTCTTAGTGATTGCACTGCTAGGACACCATGTTTCGAAACATCCTGCAATATTGCGCGAAATGATTAGCTTTGGAATTTAGATTTTGTTGATGGTCATAATAATTATAGATGTATTTATCTTTCACTAGAACTAATAAGTTGCGTGAACTTATTAGTGTTAAACGACACGAGTATAAAATATTGAAAATGTGGGAGTTTTTGAAATTACTCATTGGTAATTGACGTATCAAAATTTTCCTTTTGCTTTGACATATTATTAAGGGTTGTTATATGAAATATGACTCTTAATGAATTTTATTCTTAATATATATATGGTATCACTCCTAATTACGGTTCTCTATGAGCAAATAGAGCTGCTTGCGAACCATTGCATCTTGATTTATTTTAAACTTGGCTCGGCTTCAATTCATTTAGTAAATGAGCCGAGTTTGAGTTCAAAATAAAACATGGTTATCAAAATGAATCGAACACGAGCTCGTGTTTAGGTTTTTAAGTTAACTCGTAACAAACTCATTTAGGCTTATAGGCAACTCGTTTGAGTCTACGAGTAAGGTTGTAATTTTTATATTTTATTTGTGATATATTATATTTATAAATTATAATAAAATAAAACTAATTTCTAAATAACAAACACACATAGACATGACTTTATTTTTATTTATTATCCACTCGTCTATTTATTTATGTTTTTAATTATTATATTTATTTTCTTGGATTTTGTTTTGTTTTATTTATAAGGTGTGTGATAAGGTTGTGAGTTGCTCATCATAAGCTTTCTCGTCTTGGTCTAAACTCAATTAATAAACAACTTAAGTCCAAGCCTTAATTTGAGGCTTAGTAAATTTTGGTTTGGCTAGCCTCAATTTGAGCTAAACGAAATTTTTTATTCTTTATATCTTAGCATTGAAGTGGATTTATGCAAATGATAAAACATGGGATGACAATTGCAAATTTGGATATACACATAAATATGGATTTAAATTCAACATGTAAATATGATGTGCACTATAAGTGTAAAGTTTGGACAACCCTAATATATTTTATTAGGCAAAAGCAATCCTAATGTGCTTTTTGCATATCAAATGGAATAATATTTGTGTAGACCGAATGATTATATATTAAAAATCCATGATACATAGTAATTGATAAACACATGGCTAACACTGCTGCTTATGCTGTGATTACAAAAAAGAATTTTAATTAAGGACGCAAAATGTTTACCATTTTGGGTAATTAACTAAAAATGTACATAAGTTTATGTAATGAGAATTCATTTAAATAAGGAAACAAAAAATTTTGGACGAGCAAGGAAATGAAATATCGATATTATTACCCATACCTCCATCATAGCTTGAACCCAGAAGCGACGGTTGATAGCATTAACACCGATGACAGTTTTGTGAGGACGCTTTATGATCCGATGAAACAGCCATACGTGGTACGTCGCCAAAATAAGCAGTCCTAAAGGGACCAAAGTGTAATCTAGTACCTTTTTCTCCATTATTCGAGTAAGAAAACGTAAGGACAAAACGAAAAAAAGAAACTAAAGAGTACAAACTAGAAAGTGAAGGTTATGATTCTGGGAATGGGAATTAATAGTTTATATTTATAATCCCTCTTTCTCCTTCTTCTTGGAGTTGGAGATATAAAAAATCGAAATCCCTATTCAAAAGGACATTATTTTAGTTTTATTTGGACTCTGTAATTTGGGACAGAGAGTGAGAGACATTGGGAATATTTATAAGCAACTTGGGATCCTTTTGGCTCATTTTTTTAAAAATATTTTATTTTTATCTTTTAACGTTGGAAATAAAGAAAGAAGATTTGATGGGATTCTTATTCGGAGGGCACCACGTTGACTAAGGGCTTGAAAGAGGCCAACACCAAACACGATTGTCTTTTCCAGTGCCTTTTTACTATCGTTAGTGGCAACGGTTGGATCTTCAAAGGTGTCGGCCTGAGGCGAGTGAGTAGTGTTTTATATTTAGAATTTTTATTAAATGCTCCACCTAAGTTCCAAAAAAAAAAATAATAATAATAAATGCTCCACCGGTAATGTTTTATATTTAGAATTTTTATTAAATACTGCACGGTTATGTCATCGGATATTAACGTCTATAAAGATGGAATGAAGGTACAAAATTACATGTATTTTTAATTTTTGATAATTTAATATTTAAATTTTTAATTTTAGTGATTTAATATTTATAGTTTCAATTTAATGTTTCCGTTAGTGGAAAAGTTAAAGTCATTATAATTTTTTGTATTTTAAAGCCTATACTTTAGTTGTAATTGCGTACTTCAATTTTGATACACTTTAGTATTTATTCACTAATTAATTTATGAAAAATTAATATTTTACCTTTCTTAAATGATATATTATTTTTAAAATTAAAGGAAAGTTATGTATTAATTCATTGAAAATTAATTTTAGATTTTTAACCAATATATTATTTTAGAAATAAAAACAAAATTATTTATATATGGTAAGTTTGATCATAAATAATTTTTCGCATGTAATATTTGATTTTTATAAAATCTTATGTCACTAGAAAACTCTCAACATCAATTTTATTTGAAAATGTAAATGTTAAATGTGATCTTTAAACTTTACATAAAAATTCAATTTACTATCAAAATTTTGAAGTAGTCAATTTAATATTCAAACAAATTTTTTTATTATTTTTACTAACTTCTTAATATTTTTTGATCTATTTATAAACATAGAATAAGCAACATATCATTGAGTTTTTATTAATACATCAAACACCGTTTAATACTAATAGATGTATCTTCTATGATAGGAAACGGCTCAAACGTTGTTAATGAGATAGTAAAAAAAGTTATAAAATCTTTGAATGGGTATTAAATTAACAACTTCAAAGTTCTGGTGCCTAATCAAACTTTTGTGTAAAGTTAATTTGATATTTTTTATATTTGGAAATAAGATCTTACTAACATAGACCAAATAAAATTTGGAAATGGTTATTATTTGCAAATCATGTGTCATTTAATTTCCTTACAACATAATTAAACTTGTTAAGTAATACACCTCAATATATTCTAATCTGTTTTTAGATTTTTTTCTTGTAGTGTTATTAAAAAACCCTTATGAAAATTGTTCAAAGAGTCTCTCATCAATCTTGGGATTGAAAGATTTATATTGACTTACTCTTGTGCCTTGGTTGAGGAGGGATTTTTTCAATAATCTCACAAAGAATTTTTTGGAGACACTACAAAAGAAAATCTAAACAAATATTATAATATATAAAGGTGTATTATTCAACAAATTTGAAAATGTATGTTATAAGACAAATAACACTTGATTTATAAATTATAATCTTTTTCAAATTTTGTCTACTCTATTTTATCTTGAAATACATAGTAAGATCTTATTTTAAATAAAATTGATGTTTAGAGTTTTCTAGTGATATAAGATTTTATAAAAATCAAACATTACATGAGAAAAGTTATTTACGATCAAACTTATCACATATAAATAATTTTCTTGTTTTTTCTAAAATAATATATCTATAAAAAATCTAAAATTAATTTTCAATTAATTAATGCATAACTTTTCTTTATTTTTAAATCAATATATCACTTAATATAAGTAAACTTTTAATTTTTAATAATTAATTAGTAAATAGACATTAAAGTACATCAAAATTAAATTATGGACACCAAAATGCAATTAAAACTAAAGTGTAGGAACTAAAATGCAAAAAAGTATAATTGTGTTAACTTTTCCATTAATTGAGACACTAAATTGAAATTATAAGCAATAAATCACTAAAATTGAAAGTTTAAACACTAATTGTCAAAAATAAAAAATATAGACACTCCTAGTGCCTCTATCCCTAAATGGACTCATAAACATAATATGATAGATATGCAAAAATTAAATATAATGATATAAATAATAATAAATATATTGATTTCATATATATATTTAGGAGTGAATAGGTACTTGTACTGGATCTTCAAACCTATTCTATTTTGTGTGATGAGTAAGTTTCGGATGGTTATGTCGCAGGGCAGGTCCCGATTCTAATTTGTCAGAAGCTTTTCTGGACATGGAATATTGGCATCGCCGTAACTGCACCTATTACTCGAATTTATACTTCAAGGCATATGAACATAGAAATTAGGATATCAATAATGTTGAATTTAATTAGCAGAATACACACACATACTCAAGAAATAAGCCTATTTGCTTATTGGGAAAAAAAAAAAAAAATAAAGATAGTGGATATCGTAAGATTCATCCTTTTTCATTTTCTTTTCCTTCTTCACCCAAAGTACTATTAGAATAATTTTATTTTTTTAAGAAAAAAAGTGGACTCATTAGATTGCAATATTATGATGGCACCAGGACATATCTAGGGGGCTTAACTAGTAAATTATTTTGGTTCAAGTATCTTACTGTAATTTTATTTTTTTAACATGCATTTAGTATAATAGCACTCGCTTTTCCTTCTTCTTCTTCTTTTTGTTTTAACTTTTCTTTTCTTTAACAATAATTAATAGCATTTAATTCATTTATAATAAAATTATATTTATCCAAATAAAGTTTTGTAAACTAACTATCTTATATGTATAGTAAATCAGAAATATTATTTAAGTCAAAGGAGGGGGGAGTTTTGGTGCCATTTTTACTTTTCCCATCTGGCCAATGAACTATTAAAAGAATTTGTATAAAACGAATGATCCATATAGGACTTATAGGGAAAGGGAAAGGGAAATACAAAATAATATTTAAGAAATTACAAAAATATCACAGAAATAAAAATAATTCTAAATTTACGTAATTTATAAAACTTGTCTCTTAGATTTAGACAACTTAAACTCATTTCTTAAATAAATGAGTAAGTGGTTGGACTCATCTCTTTAGGAGAAGAGGTCGAGAAGCTCCGAACTTTTCAATTAACTACCTAAAGTTTAAAAATATCATTTTACTAACTAGGAACTTTTCAAATTCATTTATAATACATAAATGAGGTAGTTAATTACAAAAATATGTAAAATTGAGGTAAATAATTACTAAATTTGATAAAGTTTAAATAGTTAATTACAGAAATGGATAGTAAATTGACACTTTGAAATTTTAGGTAGTTAATTATACAAATTGGTAAAGTTTAAATATCAAATGTAGCATTCACCTCTAAATATATATGAGTAATATAGCATATAGAGTAATAACTAATTTTATCTATTAACTATCCAAGATATAGAAAATATTTAAATTTTGGTAAAAAAAAATATATATTTATATGTTTTATCAATCAATAAACATAACAACATGAAACACGGTTTGAATTATGGGTTTAGGTTTTTATATATGATTAATAAATGAGTTGGATCACAGGTAGAGATTTTTCAAACACAAACCTACCTAGATACAATTACAAAACATAAGAAAATGCGGATATTGCCAAACCTATGGGCCCTTACATTTCTATCATACAAGCAAGGACAAATTAGAATACGCTCGATTTCTTCAAATTGTATCGTGGGGATAGGACACATTCACACACATAAAAAAAATACCTTTATTTGCTAAAAAGAAAGCTGATGAGTTTAACAATTCATCTTGGATCGTTAGAAAAATGAAACATTATCATATATGGGAGTGAGAACGAGGTTCTGAAAATTGACAAAAGAAGCTGCTTATCTCACCTCACAAGTGAAATAGACTTGAGCTGCCATCAAAAGCCAAGATCAACTTAACTACTTTCTCTGTATTTTTAGTATAGATCGCCATCAAATATTATAAATATACTCATGCAATTTGATAGATTAAACTTAGATGTCAATATACATTGCACTACGGCGGATCAATTCTTTAATTCTCTCGTTTCGACAGCGATTGGACCGCCTCGTTTACGTTTTAGATCATCTTTAATCCAAGTCCATGGGAAACCGTCCGAAATTAAAGACTTCTCTTTCTTTCCCTTTATAACCTTGTGATATGTATGAATATACTTCCTCCGTTTTCAAATATTAGGAACAAACCCCATATACACTAAGGACATTTTATTATTATTATTATTTTTTTTAACTGATAAAGCACACCAAAATCAAAATTCAAAAAGTATTAAAGCAAACTTTGATAAGTTTGGGAGAGTTTTTACGCATTAAAGTCCAAGTTTAGGATGGTCATTTTAAACTTTTGAAGTAGCCAACTTATCAAAGTTTACAAGTGATTTGTAATGTTTAAAAATTTAGAGAACAAGTCCACAACAATATCAAATTTTAGGAGTTATTTTTTATGAAATTTTCTTTTCTAATGAACACTCTATTAAAGTTCCCTCAATTTCCTTTCCCTCTCTTTTCCAAAGAAAACAAAAAACATTTAACCTAATTATAAAATCCAAGCAGCTAGCTTTTATTAGTCACTTGCTTCCCCTCCCCTTCCCTTTATGGCACATCTAATTATGTCCTTTTTCACACTTTCTTCACTTTTCTCTAATTTCTTCCGTCGTGAAACTTAGTAAGGGATATTATTGTGCATATATAACTCATACAGGGATAATATAGTCTTTTTGCACTTTATCTTATAGATTAGTAGCGTTGCAATATTATATGAATATACAAGTGTGATACACTCTTTGTAAACATTATTATTAATTTCAATAATACAAACCCTTCATTGGAACATGGTATCAAAGTGACGATCATGAGTTTGAATTCATGCGTACCCGTTATAATCCTATTAAAATTAAAATTGTACACTTGATGGACCTTAGTCAAAATATCGGCCCACAAGTAAAGGGAAGTGTTATATAATAAATATGATACATGTGCTAAATCCACAAGTTTAACTCTTTAAATTATATAATTGTATTGCTAATTTCAATATGGTACTAAAGCTGGAAGGTAGACTGAGCTTGTTAAAGAAAATCACCATGGAGTGTAGGAGCCTCGACTTGAGGGAAGCATGTGTTGTGGTGAACTAGAGGAGAAGTTTGAGTGGAAGATTAAGAATAATCTCGCCCCTTAAGTCCATAGTGGCCACAACCACGACCAGGACCTTGAAAGTAAGAAAAGGATGTTTAAGTGGTGAGGGCAATGGGGATGGAGATTATGGAGACTTGACTTGAATGGCTTAATGTTGAACCTACTTGTTGAGTACTTCAATATGAGGATGACATTGGACAAGAATGCCAAATTTATGTAGGGATAGCTAATGCAAGCAATGATGTCTTATAAAGGATGAAGTCTGATGAGTTTGTATTCCAGCAAAGGTGTGAAGCTCAATGATTTGATATGTTGTTCTGTAAGTTTCTAATAAGGTGATTTGTTTTGCCAGCAAGAGAATGGCCAGCAAAAAGAAGTAAGTGATGATAATTGTTCTTCTTCCTTTCCATAATTTTTTTTTAGGGATGAACCCAGAGATCTGATACCATATTCAAGTTAGCACCAAAACCATCTTATCTAAAGGACCTAACACGTTGATTCTTCCTCTCTATTTAGATGACATCATTTTCACCGATAATAACACTTCACTTCTCAACCGCTACATATTAATTCTTTCCCGTCAATTTACATGAAAAACCTTGTCCCCTACACTTTTTTCTTGGTATTTGTGTCACTTCTACCACTCAGGGTATACATCAGTGTCAATTTAAGTTTGTCTTTGACCTTCTTCGACGTCATCACATGTAACCATCTAAACCTGTTGAAACCCTTTATCTTTAAGGAGTCATCTTAATTCTTGTTATTTTTCCTTTCTCTCGAGCCCTACTGCCTATCATGAGATGATTAATGTACTACAACATCTCACAATTACCCATCTGGACATCAACTTTGCGGTTAATTAATTAAGTCAATACATGCACTATCCTACCATTAATCACATGCAAGCAATAAAACATGTTTGTTATCTTCAAGGCACCAAACACTGGGTCTTTCAATCAAACACACGCTGCTCTAAGTACCTTTGCTAATGCTAACTAGGCTGGATGTCGTGACACTCGTTGTTCGACCACAGATCATGCTATTTATTTTGGTCACAACTTTATCTCATGGCAATCTAAGAAGTAGCAGCATTCAATTATATCCCGCAACTCCACTGAGGCTACATATTGAACTCTTAACCATGTAGTTGCAAAGTCTACTTAGATCTACCACCTTACTTGTGAACTTGATATACCCATTCAACATCCTATCCTTCTCTATTGCAACAATCTTATTGGAGTCGTTTGTCTCTCAAATAATCCGATACAACATGATCGGACCAAACATGTAGATATTGACTATCACTTTGTTCACGAAATGGTATCCTCTAGTCAAATTCAAGTCCATTATATTCCTACATGGTTTCAATGGGCAACATCCTCACCAAAAATCTCTCTACATCATGATTTCTTGATCATTGCTCTAATCTCTTGTTAACTCATGCACCATAAGATTGAGGGGATGTATTATGGTGTATATATGACTCATATATATGGATAATTTGGTCTTTCTTCACTTTATATTATAGATTAGCGGGGTTGTAATATTTTATGAAATTATGAATATATGGATGCAATTTCACTGTTTATAAACATAATTATTAATTTAATAATGCAAATCCTTCATTGGAACAGGGGAATCCTCATTTAACAATATTTCCATAGCTTCCGCCAACTAATCAACGTTGGATATCGCCTCACCTCAAGCTTCAGTGTCTTCATCTTAATTCCGCAAGTGAATCTTGATTTTTCAAGAGCAAACTTTCTCTTTGATTATCATGAATTTCTTAAGTACAATCAAGTTACACAATAATCTTTCTATATTGCTTGTGTATTAGTAGTAAATGAAATAAACTTAAAACTATTGAAACCTTTAACTTGATTGCTAATTGCGTTTACACCTAGGTTTATAGTGTCAGAGTATTGAATGTGGTGCTTGGACCTATTTGAATAGGCGGTTTGATTTCGTTTTGAAGCTGAATTAATACTGAGCAGATACAGATATGATATCAATGAAAAATTAATAGTTTTATTCAAAAATTGATCAAACCGAACAGATACTGAACTGATATTATTCCGATACCAATAAATTACCATTATAGATAAAAAAATCCAACAATCCAAACATGATATAAATCGATAGCTATATTGTCCTCTGGTGGTCATGAATTGGGGTAATGTCATTACATGAACTAGGCACGAAATTGCCATATTCAAGCAAGCTAATCATTGATTATTTAGTTACTGCGGTACAGAATAGTTTGCTGAAAGGAAGCTATGATGTTGTCTCGTTATTGGAATGAGATTCCTTTTATAAACAATTACAATGGACTGATCGTATTGATATCGGTGACAAGCTCCAGGATGAGACTATTATACTAGAGGTAATTGATGAGACAAGCTAGTCCCGTCATTGATTTTTGTGTCTTGATATCTCAAAAGAAAGAAAGAAAGAAAGAAAAGAAAACAGAATCGATTTGAAAGAGATCGACCCAAACTATCAATTTGTCACTCTATTGGTGTTGGCTCATGCACTTATCATCATACTCAAGTCCTCCCTCACCACAAGTCACCTTGGGTTCATAACATTGAAAAAAAAAAAAGGAGGAGGAGGAAATGTTATAGTATAGATAAAAGTGGAATTCGATACCTCAAATTAATTGAAAAAATTTTAATGTTGAGCTTGATTTATAGTGTAAGTTTGAACTAAAATAAGCACATTTAGCCACTTAAGATAAATGTATATGACCTGATTTTGACAAATTCTAAACTTGGCTTAAATCTAAATAAACTCCCTAAAAGTCAAATATGCGACTGGATAAACCATTTAAGTACTTTAAAATCTATACAACCTTCTTTTTTTTCTCTTTTTTTTTTTTTTATGCCAATTACAATCGGAAATGAGGGATTTGAACCTAGACCTCTTATATAAGGGATTAGGAAAGATGCCACTAAACTATAACGCTATTGATAAAATATATACAACTTTAATTAAACTAGACTAGAATAAATATCTGACCAAACTCAAATGACTAAATTGGACTTGCCTGCACCCAACCATAAAACTCATATGAAAAAAGACTTAACATAACCAACTTCTAGAGCCAATCACCAAAATACCAAATGCGACGGTCAAACTATGAGGCCAATTTTATTGCTACCATGCAAACTAGGACAAATTAGAAGACGATATATTCCTTAAAATTGTCCCCTCGCCCGTGGGATATGTGCCACACACCAAAAATCTAAAAAAACCCAATGCTGATATCAAAGTCGATGAGCTTAACAATTGCTTTGGATCTTAAAATATGAAACTTTGTTTATGGGGGTTGACGGCGATATTTGACGATTGACATCCCTTGTGAGCTGCAAAATAGGCGTATTAACAATCCATTGATGGGTACGGATGTTGCAATAACGTTGTATCCACGAAGCTACATGCAATAGATAAATCTGAATATATATATATATTATATTTAATTAAACTACTTCCAAAAGCCAAGAACATGTAATGTGACTATTTATTTATAGTTTTAGTAGATTCACTGTTTACGTAAACAAAACCAAAAGCACGATCAATCCATATATATATACACGCATATGGATATTAATCCATATAAAATAAAAAAGAAACCCTAAAAAGTCAGTTCTATTGGAAACTGTTCAAATTGTATCTTTTCAATAACATCCTGCAAAAAATATTAATTAGTTAATATACTCTACATGTATTTATTCGTAATGAGTAACGACCACTCATACTTTAACAAATGGAAGAGATGGTAGATAGCTTCTAAAATAATACGTGTTAAAAATGATTGATACTTGCTTACATGTATATTATATATGTATTAAAAATGATTGTACTTGCTCACCACATGTATATTATATATATATACTACCCACTAAAATATTTCCCTTTGTAATGACACTTTTAATATAATTATACAAATGAAAATTGTAAAGACATAATCATGCAATTGGATTCAATTTGGATTGAATTTACCTTGCTAACCCCATTTAATTGAATATCACAAGGTTAGTTGTTTAATTGACTCAACCCGAAATCTTCATCCTCAGGGTTATTATCACTAACCCCACCAACACATCCAACACCGATAGTAACATCCAAGAAATACAGCAAAAAAACCAGGACAAAGCAACTCAAAAACATGGGTATAGGTCCAAAAATCCAAAGGAAAAGTGGGAAGGAGAAGTAAAATGCGTGCAACCCGAGGGACCAAAAGTAGCTGCCTCTATTGACAGTATTTGCAACATAATCCACGGTCACTTGTTGGTGATGAGGAAGGGATGATATCTTCTTGTAAGGAACATTTATGAGGATGCTTGCATGGGAATAGTACCTTATGGATTGCACGTTGAAGAGAAATGCCACCAAGAAACACAGTAGGATTGCAAACATCTTCACTGAGAATGCCAGTTGGCTTTTATCTCCCAAGATGACGGTATCATTGCCATTATGATCATGAGTCATTAAGACAGCAATTAGTGAACACAAGTTATTGCTGTTGATGCCAAAACGGTTGATGCCATCATGTTGTTTCTTAGTGTCTGCACTGCTAGGATACCATTTTTGGACACATCCTGCCATTTAATTGCATCAAATTTCAGATAGTAAATGAAAATAAATCCCATCAAGGTTTTTTATTAAGGAAACCATACAATAATTACAGCCATATATTAGGTTTGTACACCCAAAAAAAAAGAAAAATTAGATAAATTATTAGACTATCCGGAACTACCATGCTATATATTTATAACAAAAATTCTACCTTTTCCTAATTTTATTACAAATATCAATATATAGCAATATGAAATAAATAGATGATACTTAAGGTATTAAACGAGAGTAGAACAATTAACTTTAATTAACATAATAATCTCTGTAGGGCAATAATTTGGTATGTTTTTCTCGATAAAATGCAGAAATAGATTTATTTCTCTCTATTTTCAACTAAATATTCGATTCTAATTTGATTAGACTCGTGAACTCAGTTGAGCATGACTCCATTGCTATCCAATTAGATTAGAGTAAGTATTTGGCCAAAATCCGGTAGATTTATGAGTTTGTTTTAAGTGTACAAACTTTTATCACGTTTTATACAACAAATCAACAATTAAGTTTAATTGGATTGGATTTACTCGAACTGGATTTAATCCAGTGATAGCATACCTCATGTTCTACGATATTGAAGCCATTGAAAAGCTTTATTTGAACATATATGGCATTCGCATAAAGTCCACTGCCACGTTTTTAATGTGCTCTTTTTTTTTGTACGTTTTGAGTTGATTATACTATTTTATCTTTTATTAGGCCGTGCCTAAGGTTATTAGCAAGCCTTTTCCTTGTATTATTTAGCAGCTTTTGATGCGGATTATTGAAAAAGTCTTCTTCTCCCAAAAATTTGTTTCATGGTGTTTAGCAAAATCTATGATCGTGTTGCTTTACATACTCATGTATTGGTGAAACGTGAAATTTAAAATGACGTTAATGTCGTATATGGTACTTGAATTTCAGTAAAATATACAATTAATTTATATGTTAAATTGGTTGATTTCGATGTATAATATCTAATTGTATATTTTTTTCAAAGTTCAAGTATCATTCATGGCATTACTTTTAAAATAATTGGTACTAGTTAGATTTTAAACATATAATCTGATAAGAAAATCAAAACAGTACAAATCTTTAGAAACAAAAAACAAACAAATGAAAAATACGATGTATTTCAGAAGAATCATTCAACGTTTGATCATTAAAATGTTACAGTATTATATAATTAAATAAAAAAGTACCTCCATCATAGCTCGAACCCAGAAGCGACGATTAATTGCATTTACACCGATGACGGTTTTGTTAGGTCTGTTCACTACCCGATGAAATAGCCAAGTGTGGTATCCCACCATAATAAGAAACCCTAATGGGACCAAGGTGTAATCTAGGACCTTTTTTTCCATTAGTGTGGTACGTTCCACTTCTTCTTCCTTTCGCCTGAAGAGGGATACAGAGATTAAGAGATAGAGAGAGACAAGGTGTCATAGAATACTCTTTTCTGATTTTCATGTGGATTGTGTAGTTCGAGGATTGAGAAAAACATGGGATGTTCATAACAACCTGTGACGCGTGCAATTGCATCCTCTTTTTGTTGGAAGGTAAGGGAAATGAGGTATAATGAGATTCACATGCGGGTTTCTATTCTCTTCTTTTTTTTTTTTTTTTTTGTGTGTGAAAGATTTGATCATCTAGGTTCGTGTGGATATGTTCGGATTAATTTCAAGTGAATTAACTGAACTTCTACATCATGTTTTCAAATCAAGTCATTAAATTCTATATATAGATTTTTAAATTATTTTCTAACTAATTTTAATACATAATATATTTATCAAAGAAGTTTAAACTTGATATTCCTACCCTTAAAATATCTTTAATTTACCTTTTCTTTTCTTTTCCCTTTATTTTTTCATTGCTCTCTTCATTTCTTTTCTTCCTTTCCACGTTTTTCTATTCTTCTTCATTTTCTTCTCTTCTTCTTTATTTTTCCCACAAATTCAAACTCCAAATCTCAAGTTAAAGAAGATCTTAAAAGAAGTTCATGCTAGAAAAGAAGATAGGAGATGAAAAAGGCTTAGGATAGCTTCAACAACAAGAAATGAGGATCAAGTAACTATAATTGGCTAAATATAAAGTTATGTTGTTTTTCTTGTTTTAATTTGTGATGAAGTTGATGAATAATGAATATATGAACATGTAAGTTAGAATCTAGATTAGGTGATTCATGACATAATTTGAAGTTAGATCAAGTGAAAATATGGAAATAGATGTTAGGAATGATAATTTTAAGCTTACATGTTGATTAAAAGATGTTAGATGTTGAAAAATGATGTAAATCAAGTTGTAAGATGAGTTAAGTTTTCAAAATATAAAACAGCTATGAGCACGAGATGAACATGGGGAGTTATAAATGGCTTTGCTCTTCACTTTTTCTTGAAATTTTTTGTATTTACTCATCAGAGAAGAAACTTGGCTAGAACACAATCTCATATATCACGCCGTGCTTCTCCCTGATTCATTTAATAAAAACAATTTCAAATCCTAGAACAACACAGCTAAAACACGGGATGATCTATCTCCCATGTTCCCTTCTATTTCTTGTGTGTTTCATATGTTAAGAGGAAACACGGCTAGAACAAGGCTACGCGTATTTAACTGTGTTTCTCTCTTATCACATTGTGTTCAATATGTCAAGTGAAACACGACAAGAACACGCCCTATTGTATCTCACTATGTTTCTTTCTAACGTTGAAAGTGCTTTTCTTTTGATGAATCATGGGAAAAACACGACTTATTATATCACATCATGTTTCTCATTTGTTATGTCGTGTTTTTCAATTGTTTCTATTCAAAGAGAAGCACGATTGGAACATGGCTTGTCCTATGACGCCGTGCTTCTTTCTAAGCTCAAAAGCACAAACAAACATGATGGAAACACGGTATGTTATATGTGATCGTGTTTCTTCATATGCTAATATACAATATGAAACACGGCACGTGTACCTGCCTGTATTCTTCATGAAAAGTTAAATAAAATAGAAAATGATAGGTAATGTGTTATATTAGTTAATTGATATAATTAAGTATGAGTTTAGTGAATTTTAAGATTTTAATAAATAATCGGATTAAATATTGAAGTTAGATATATAATGAACTTAGTTAATAATCTTAAGCTTAACTCAACTAAATATTCTTCAATGAGCTAAAATGAATTAGATTGATTAAGTTTAATCAACTTGGTATAACAATTAGATTAAATGATTAATTCTAATCAATTGGCTAAGATTAAGTTAAAATAGGCTTAATACGTAATAATTGGTTTACCTTAATGTATTAGGTTAAACTGTAAATAACACGGGGAATATGTTATTTTAAATGAGTGTTTGCTTAAGAAATGAGTGGTTTTGAATATGAATACTTTGATGATGATGATGCTTTTGTAATAAATGACAATAAACAAAGAGAAAAGAAATAATTTGACAGATAATGGAGAAATGTCCGTATCTTGGTGGAGCGATCTTCACAACCATGGCGAAGTTCCTAATTAGGATCAAATAGGATTTTAATCAAAGTTTAATATAAGTGGAAAATTTACTTAATTTCTTATATGAATTTAATTTCATAAACAGATATGGATGTCTGATTTATCTTCTAAGATAGACTTGGCCTACCTTATGTTTTTATTTGGATTTTGCATTAATAAGGTACGCAGTAACGTGCTTATTGTTTGTTATGATAGATATTCCTAATGAGCTAATACTGAAAGACGATTTGCTAATTAATGAGTTTTGCTTGTGCATGTGTCGTTTAATCCGATCCGGAGAGCAACAAACCGACAACCTTGTCCCAAGTAGGGAATAGTAGTTAAGCGCTTAAGCCACTTCAATGTCATGATGCAATGACAAATACCATCATGCAATGGTATGCCATGATGAAATAGCGATTCATAAGTAGCTCAGCAGGTAGCTAATGAGGCAAATAGTACCAACGTAATGTTTACTTAAGTTTAGGTAAAGTAATATGGTTTAGTTCATGTTCATGGGACTGGTTAAACAAAACAATGTTATGGATTAAGATAAGTAAAGTTGTGTAACGGCTGTGTAGTCTAGATGAGGCTATTTTCCTCTTACTTGGTTAGATATCGGAGATGTAGGTACCTAGGCTGCCTATATTAACTTCCTGAGTAGCTGCTATTACTCAGGACCCTGAGCTTCCCCAGAAGTGTAATCAGAGTGTGAATGCTCTAGTGTTGATTCGTTTAATTTAAAGATAATAACATGTCATTGCTGCATTGCATTTAATTTAGCTTATGTGTCACTTTATATGTGATTGTATTACCGTGTACTGAGCTTTGACTCATCATTGTTATTGTTATATTCTTTCTAGATGTTGCTCTGATGAAATGATGATGAAGTCGATAATGGTGGTGTTGATGATAATGTTTGATATGGGAGTATGGGATGTCTCGAAAAGGATTTGTTGGAGTATGAGATGAGTTAGGTTCACAGGATTTTATTTGTTTTATTTTGTATAAAAGACTGGATTTGTGTTTTGAGGATTTGTAATGTTCTTTTAATGACCTGGTGAGCCCAATATTTTTGCAACAAGTCTTGAGCTTTGTTTACTATCATAAAAATGGCATATGAGATACTTGACGGTATGATCTTGTTACTAAAAGCTAATCTACTAATGGGAGTTGTTATTTAAATGTTTTTGTAAAATTTTATTTTATAAGTTTAAATCCAGTTGTTTTGAGAATCTAACTAAATGAGTTCATAACTTAAAAGTGAGTAGCAAATATTCTCAATAAACATATCTTTTAAAGAGGTCTCTACATGTAATAGTTAAGGTATTATATGTGGCTCAAGGATTTGGCATGCATCATCATAAGATGGTGGTAAGCCAGGTCCTTACATTAATGGTCAAGGCAGGATATGATATCTCTAAAGGTAAAATCATAAAAAAATTAGTTACCCATTTCGTTTGGATTGTCTGGCTCTTATCTGTATCTTAACTTTATGTGTAAAAGTGTCTAATTTGTAGCTTATTTTATTATATTTTATCAATATTTGGTACATCTGATGTTTTGATGAGAACTGACATATGTTTTTCATCTATATATATTTCTTAATAGACAATTTATTAAAAAAAAGTCCACCATCTACCAGTTGCTAGATGCCAAATGGACATATAACTTATATTTATATTCTATATTATTTAAATAAGAAAATTTTTATTCATTAAATTTTTTTATATGATTTTACATGATAATTTCATTAATTTCTATCATATTATTATAAATTCATTTTTATTTACAAAACAAATTTATTACTCCTACTATTTATATTGTTTCTCTATCCCTTTTCTCTCTACCAATTTTTTATTTGATCTTTCATTCTTAGATGTTACGTCAGCAAACCCTTTTTTTATTTTTTGCACATTTTTCTTATATAACAATTTTATTAACCTCTTATTCTATTTATTTTAATTAAAGAAAAAAATCATTACTACAAAGCTATTCATTTTGTTCTCTCGCATTTTTCTTTTTCCCAGTTATTTATTTTGTCATTCACTCTTTAGATATTACATTAAGAGAACTTCGACAATCTCATTGATCTTATAAATGATTTGACCATTAAAATAAATATACCAAGTCATATATTAAAATGTTTTAAGGATTTGATCACGGTTGGGTATAAATCTAGTCATCAAATCACTAACTGAACCAATCTCATCAAGAAAAATGATGAGGCCATATAATTTACCTTATATTAGTATTCTATAATTAGTTGATATCATGTTATCTTTAACTGTTTTGTTTGAATATTTGCATCTAAATCCATATCTTCACTTTTTATTCAACTCCAAATGGGCTTAATAATACATTATCTCATCTATAATATACTAGCAAAAATAGCACAAAATAATAATAATAATAAGCTATATATGATTTTTATATGCAATTACCTTAATTCACCTTCGTTTGTATTTATTTAATCTCAAATTAGTAACTCAAGTTGTCAAATTAGACCAATATCTAACACATCACATTTATACGCAATCTGGAAGTTTTCCAAATTGAGATACAGTTTTCATCAATTGGGCACGTACCCTCATTTGGCCAATATTAACATCTAGGATCATCGAATTAGAAGTTGGTCTGAAATCTATAATGTCCAAACACTTAGGAGAGATGCAATATCAAACGTCCATAGTCTAAGCACGTCAAGACCTACATCTACCTATTACATCAATGCATTTACCAAAAGAAATATAAATATATATATGTATGTATGTATGCATGTATGTATATAAAAGAAAAAAGAAGTGGGAACAGAAATCACAATTTATAAGCTGCAATAAATGTGATGCATAAAAATTATTTTGAACTATAACTCTAGTAATCGATCACACCACTAAACTAGATTCAGGACCTTAGAAGTTCCACTATAGAATGTCGCTGGTTTTCTTGAACCGGCTTGAACAAAAACTGGGTGTCATTTCAGAACCAGAACCGGCGCAATGTCTTTAGTGATTTTGCAGGATTTATTCATACCATAAATTGTAAATGGAAAATGAACCACTTCTATATGATTTAACCATATCTAATGGGGAAAAAATTAAACGAAATCGTCCACGTCATCCCAATAAAAAAAATCATATCATCTATAGGTTCGACCAAACATATCCGGCCTAGAAGAGAATGATGTTGCCAATAAGGTGTAACAAATTGTATACTGATTATAAAAAAAATTAATAATTACTTAACTACATAACATATAATTTTACAAAGAAATTATATATAAGGCATTCAATTTAAAAACTGTAACACACTGTAAAACGCATGTTAAATCAAACAATTTACTATAAGTGGAAAGTTTTTGTATTTTCATAAAAATAGCAGTAACTTATACTTATGTAGCTATATTATTGGTGAATCAAAAAACAGACAAATATTTTGTTGCCAACCTATACTAGGTTAATTGTGGCAATTTTATGTAAAATATAATATAATGTATAAATAAAATATTAATTATTATAGAAAATAGTTCAACAAACTTCTTTCAAGTCATAAGTCATTTCACTTTAAAAAATTAAGATTTTCTTATAAAAAGGAATATATTTTCCACATTTTCAGCCTAACGAATAAATAAAAATAAGAAAAATATTTCTTGCAATGGGGACGCACTGCTACTGCTGGTCAAGTAACTGGACAACCAAAGAAAGATCTTGGCTCCTTACTCAAGATCAAAATCCAAAACCATGCAAAATCATGGCCAAGGAGGGAGAAATGAAGGCAATAATTGCTTAGTGTCCACTGGATTCAGCTTGAGAATGACAGCACCAATTAGCTGACCATCTATAACAAATATACCAATCCATGTTGTATGGTCAGTGCAGACAGCACATATGAAAGGAAAAACTGAATATATTCTCATGGTTGTCAACATCAACAAGATATGCAAGATTTGCCGGAAGAGAATGACTCTTAACTGATCTACTTTATGTTAGAGCAACACCTTCCAAGTTGCTCTCAGCCTCGTATTTAAAAATGGAAGTTTTCTATCGGTTGTGAATAAAAAAAAAAGAAGAAGAGGAGGAGGAGGAGGAGGAGGAGGATAATAACGATGAAGAAGCCCCAGGTAAAATGGACTCATCGCTGGATTGATCGCCAGACAGCACCATACATGCTTGAAGATTATTGATGGCAAAATGTTCAACTGCTCCACTTAGCGAGATCTCACTTCCACCAAATCTGGATAAATCCGTGTTTTCTGTTATCCACAAAAATTTACAACTCACATGCATTTGACCTCTGCAGTAAAGGAACCCAAAATTCAAATACCAGATCATTGATCAACTGATCGAAAATGGCAATTAATGCTAAGGAAGCAGGATATTAGACCTACCAGACTTCACACACCTAGTGCTCCAATGTTTTGATCTTTTCTCGACAATTCTGCACATGTTGAATAACTTCATCCGAGAGACGAGATCCAACCAGAACCTTGTATTGTTCAAATTTCATTTCATCACACTTCAAGGCAGCTTTTCTGCATGCTCTAATACTTCCTGGTATCAACAGAATGTGTAAACTTCAGTAAGTTATAGATTAGATCGTAGGGAATCAATTCCAGTGATCAAGCAATCCTTGTCAACTTGTTTTTTGAAAATCCTTCCCTTCAAACCATACAATTGCTTTCGCCTTCTCAAGGAGGAAAATGAATAGGAGAGAGGGGTTCCAACCAAAGACTCAGAAGTAAATCATGGTATTACAAACTCTATTTGCAAACGCATGCCTAAAATGAGAGCAACTATTAACAAGTACATACAGAAGTCAATCACCAAAAAGAACAGTTTATACAAGAGTCAGCAATGAAAGGAGAAAAGAGTTTAAACTATTCCCTGTAGGATCACCTACCACTCAAGTCCAGCAAATTAAACAGAGAGAGAGGGGTTCCATCCAAAGACTCAGAAGTAAATCATGGTATTACAAACCCTATTTGCAAACCCATGCCTAAAATGAGAGCAACTATTAACAACTAAATAACAAGTACATCCAGAAGTCAATCACCAAAAAGAACAGTTTATACAGGAATCAGCAATGAAAGGAGAAAAAGAGTTTAAACACTTCCCTGTAGGACATTATTTCACCTACCACTCAAGTCCAGCAAATTAAACAGAACAGGGCAATTCCCGATGCTTGTGACCATGGTGATGGCAGCCCAAACTTTTTGGTATTCATCTCGAGAAGCTCTGATGACACAAAGCTTTGTGATTGGATTTACATATTTCACTGCAAAACGATCAAAGGTTATAATGATTAAAGCAGAATGTTTAGATGAACTGGAGCTGTGGAATACTAACTATGCCAACAAGTACCTTGAAAAGATCCAAGAGACGAGGCCAGACCACACTCCCCAAAATTCACAAGAATGCTATCTTTGATTGCTTTTGACACATTAAATTGAGTCAGAATAATAGGATCATCTGTCCCAAGCTCACGATTTGGATCCAAGAAAACCTCCATTACCATGTATCTGTTTTTGAATCCTACCATCGTCTCCAATTAAAGCTGAAATGTCCATCAAATCATCTCTAGAATCAAAACTTCGTATTGAGGAGGAAGACAATGACAGGCACATCAGCAAAAAGTCATATCAACAGTGGCATAGTAGTATTTGCATAGGAGACCTAGAATTTTGTGGACTCTGTGCACAACTGTTAAGAAATACCCTTAAAGTAGAAGCTACCAGAGTAACCAAAAACATAAACGAAAGACAAGTGGAACTTTTAAAACCCCTCTTGTGGCATAATGGATGTTGGAGGATGGGTACATCAGAAATTCAGAATACTGGATTGTCTTGCATATAATATATTGTGCTTAGATTCAGCAAGAAAATTACACCATGAATGAAGTATGGGTGGCATGTAAAGAAAATGTCACTTCAATTTGCCATCACATTAATAGCGTACGATTCATATGAATTACCCCAAAATATACACAAGCCAACTAACACTGCCGCAGATATAATCTGCAGATCCTAAGACACAAAAACCAGTGGCCAAAGCTAAGATAGTGGATGCCTAAATGCAATGGCCATCAATACCCTATTGATCCATACAAACTCATGCTGGCTCTAACTGTTCATTGACAAAAAACAGGCAGCCATTTTAGTGATTTAAGCTGCAATTAGAAGAGCAACCAACTAGTGGACCTAGGCAAAGAATTATCATGACATGCAAAATTTTATTCCATGATTCAAGGTGAGAGAATAAATTAATATCATGTTCGGTATATAGGAATGAACCAAAATGGAATGGTGATTTTGGGTTTCATTCTCATTCTCATGTTTGAATACATTTTTAAAAACTAGAATCAAATTCCTGAGAATTAATGATTCCGCTTTTGAGGAGGACATCAATTTCACCCTTGAGAAGGGAGAATGCAATTTCATTCCACCCACATTTATTACTACAATTACATTTCTATATTGTAACATATTTATTATTTATATTTATTAGTAAATGACATGTCAATTCCATTCTATACCATAAATGTATCCAGACAAAAGAATCATTCCGCTACTCATTCCATTCCTTCTATTATAATTCAGTCCATTCCAAATGATTCATACGTACAACGTATCAAAGTGATATAATCCTACGCAATCACAATAAGAGATTACAACAGCAGACTGTAAAAATCACTCTGTGTTATTCAGAAGCATTATTATCAGATGTTCTATAAGAATAATCTTAGTCAGAACAACTAATCCTCCTTATGAAATTAAAAACCATCACCAACTGCTAAAACTAGGAATACCGAGTGTAACAAAACCTTGAAACCAGATATTAGATTGAGGAATACAGGACATTAAAAAGATTCCATGATAAAATCAGACACTTATCAAGTACAGGAGATAAAAGTAATGACAGGAATTATCACCAAACCACATAGGAAAACATTAGATTATAGACATGAAAGGGTCTGTGAAATATCATTGAATGATCTATGCAAATATAAAAGACACGATTTTTCTTCCGATCAATGAAAAAAAAAAACCTAATTGAATCTAACTCATAATAGATGTGAAACAAACTCAGCTCCCAAAACTCAGGTGTCTATAAAAAAGCAATTAAGTAAAGACAGAGAAAGACAGTGTGGAGTAATGAACGAGTACTTCAAAATTTTTATGTGTTTAGGTTTTCTTTGTAAGTTTTCAAAATATCTATATCTTCCCAAAACAAGTAAAAATCATATCTTTATTTAAAAGAACATCACTTGGTGAACTTTCTGCCTCAAGCTTCCTACGAACACCTCTCACAGCCTGCTCTTCAGTGGTATAAGGGGTAAAATCTTCCCCTAGCCAGACATAGAGAACTATGGTTATCATACACTATCCACTGGTCATGATTCTTGTCACAGATGTGGGTTGGTCCTGTTAATTTGCAACAGTACATGTTTCTGCATAGATGTTCCTTTTGACATATCCAGTTGCATTTGTGGACAGGTATAGGCTCATCCTGGCCTATAATAGTTGACAGATAAATAACATTTGCAGGCCCTGCAACAACGGAATTGCCACATACCTCCATTTTTTTTTTTTGCAAAAAGGATTCCTCTAAAGTTCAATAAAATACACCAAGCTCTAACCCCACCCCAGAAACGGTCTGCAAAGCCCAAGTCACAATAATAGACGTCATTTTTTTATGCAATAGACACCTAACTGCAATACTTACTAAATCCATCAATATCCCCTGATTTCTATCGTTATAGATAGTGAGGTAGCAATCCATTAAACTCTTTTAACATAAAGATAAAAGGATCCACATGCTAGCGCCATATTCCCGCATTTTGATCCTATCATTCTACCCTTCAAAAAATTAACAAAAGAAACACCGGACCATGTGTGTACTAATATACATAATGATGACAGCTTGACAAGGTTGATCTAGGATTCCACGAGTGAACCACAATTGATAAGATCTACAGGACAACTGAAATATCGGCCCGCTAAATAAGTTGAGCAAAATAACTATTGCACTTCATATTATCTGATACTCAAATGAGGGTGAGGAAGGACCAGTTTGAGGAAAAACATCTCATATGAGGCAATCACAGTGATTAACCAATCTCGCCAAAATAATGCATATCCCGCATACTTTCAAAAACAAACCGTAACAGATTCTATCACAGTAACCTCACTGCAGAGCTGACAGCATAAACTATACTACACATTATCACAGCACATCTGAATCTCCAAATTAGACGAAATTCCTCAGATTTATCGCAAATATCGAATCTTTCTTCACAAATTTCCAATTAAAAAATGAAAACACAAGAACCTAAAACAAATCCAGATCAACAAACCCCAGTTTGACCTGAAATGCTTAATCCTTGCAAAAGAGAGAAAGAGAATAGTTCCTGAAATTCATCATAAATTCATTTCTTTTCTTCACAAACATGAGAATCCAAGGTCATTGTCCCCTAAATGAGCCCCAATTTCACCCTTAAACTGCAAACAAAAAGGAAATTTTTCGACTTTTAAATGCGGAGAGAAAAGAACTTACTTGCCTTCGGACCCAGAGATGCAGCATCGAACTTGTCGCCCCCTCTAGACGTACACAATCATATCTATATTTATTTTTAAATGGACTTTTAGCAAAAAAAAATAATAATAATTAAACATTTATTTTGATATGGAAAATGGGTCATTAAATTGGGAATAAAGGGTTTTGTTTTAGAAAATTAAACATCACTAGTTTTTACCGCAGGAATTATGGATCTATTTGCATTATTTGATTTTTATCTGTATCATGTCAATATTAAATTTATATTTATAACTTATCTATATCATATTTATATCATATTTATTTAATTTTTTAAAAATTAAATTATCAATTTTTTATGGGTATCTGTTTCTTGACAAATATCTAATTTAAAACAATAAAAATATGATGTCAAAATGACTAGAATATGATCAAACATATAAACCTCTAGTTGAAGGAAATATAGAGTAATTTGATTTGAAAAACTAGTTCCATTGGTTCAAAATCAGTGAAAATGCTAATCATAATTGGTTTTGGACTTATACATTGGGCCTACAAAACAGAAAGAACACGCAAATTGTCTAGCTAGACCACTCTTGTGCTTAAATTAAAATGCATTTCAAAGGTATATAAACTAAACAATAAAGCAAAAACAAAGTGATGTTGCCTTGCTGGTTGCATGCAAAAAGGCATTTATAGTAGATTGATCGCAAATGGTAATGCAAATCATAGAGTAGTAGGTGATTAGCAACAGTTATAAAAGACGTAGGACTAGACCCATTAATCCATGTCTAACCATGCCTTAAGTAGAACCATTGGCAATTAAAATGAATGTGTGGGTGATTCTAGCTCAAGAACGCTTAACCATAGCATGGCCTCTTGAGTTAAAAGAGTCGGGATCTTATGAGGTATGGAAGTGAGTTAGAATATATCGAGCCTGGACCCAATGGGCTAACCCTGGTAAACAATGGGTCAGAATGGGCTAAGGGGCTAATGATTTATGTTTGATCATCAACAAATAGGATTCAACTTATTGATTTAGAAAATTTTATTTGTTTATTTCACTATTGATCAGTGGTGATATAATAAAATGAAATTTACCTCAAGACATAAAAATAATATAAACATAAACGAGTTTACTTGAAAAATACAATTAAGTGGCTCAATTAGAAAAAGCAATAAATTTTTTTTTCATCCATATATAAGGATAAGTCATCGGTTCCATGTTGAACTAATTCAAATGTTCCATATTTACATCAAAATACAATAAATAAACATTAATAAGTTGCTTTTAAAATTATTTTTACTCATATTTCTTAAAAAATCAACACACAAGATCTCCAAAACCCACTTTTTAAGGTTAAAGTGCTAACTTTTTAAAATGCAAAAAGTTTCCATATAATTTAACCTAAATAATGAATTTAGGTTTTATGGAATCGAGTTCTTAAAAGTAAAGGTATTCTATGCACATTACTATACATAATAAATCTAGATTTTAAGGTCAAGAGCTAATATTTCAAAATGAAGAGGTCTTCTAAAGGAAGTATAAAGAGAGCTGGGCATACGAGCCCCAATTTGTAAGCTAGCTCATTTACCCACTCAAAAAAGTGGGCTGCAGCCTTTTTTTTTTTTTTTTTTTTTTGCTCATTTAAAGCAGGCTAAATAGATCAACCTATTTAAACCTGCAGGCCAAAGCAAGTTGGCCCATGATGGTTTGGGTCGGCTCACGGGCTAATCGTAAAAAAGAAAAAAAAAAAGAGAAAAGTTCAAAACAAAAATAATAATAATAACAACATATTTATGATATTATTGAGGATGATTGATTGATACACACATCATAAGCATAATAATATTTTTCTAAAGTGATATTTATTAATTTAAATATAATATTATATCCAACAAATTATTTAAAAAACATTTTTATATATAAGTAATTAAAATAGCAATAAATTAATTATTAATATATATAAGACACTAAAATACATAAATATTCCAATTTTCTCACGAGTTAACATAAAAATAAAAAAATAAAATAAATTCATTTTGGCTCGTGGGTCGAGTCGGCCTAGCCCAGCTTAGCCCATTTAACTCCTATGCTCACCTCTAAGCGAAAATCAAGGTTACCATCTTATAAGAAAAAAATTATCTAAATGCAAATCATATAATATTAATCACCATAAAACTAATATAAAATCGCATCTAAAACATACGATATTGGTTTTAACAAAGAAATCACACGTTTAACATGCCATTTATTACGAATAAAATGTAATCGCACATTTAACATATGATTTACTATAAATTGAAATTTTCATTATTTTTACAAAAATCATATGTAAAACATTCGACATTAATATAAAATGTAAAATTGCATATTAAAATATGAGTTAAATGTAAACAATATATTTTCATATTAAATATGAATTTAAAGTTAAATAATTAAATAATTTGTTATTAGGATTAATTAGAAATTTGATTTTGGATTATAGGATAAGTGTAAATTTAATAGGACACATCCTAAATTGATTCAAGGCCTATCTAATCTATCATGTATAATGCTTAGGCACTATACGTTAAGGCCAATCTAGTCTACAGTTTATCGTGATTGTTGCTAAACAATTTTAGATTCTAAAATCGTTGAATTAGTTTGTGTAAACAACTAGAAATTTACAACGAAAAATAAATTTCTCAAAATATTTCCCAAATAAGCTACTCTAGAGAGTAGACCACTATCTATAACCTAGTACCATACCACCATGTATTTCAAAATAAATAGTTTCAAATATCTCAAAATACAAACCACGTGCTCACAAATAAACCGTTATTAAAACATAAGTTTGATAGTGAAGTTTATAAAATAGAAATAAGATAATGATTCCGCGGATCCTAATCAATCCACTCGTCGAGAAATTCCTCGAAGTTCGTGTCATACCCCATGTATTAAAGGGTATCATCATCATATGAAAAAAAAAAAAAAAAGAAATGAGTCAAAGCCTAGTACAGCTGCAACACAAGCACACTCTAGATGAGCACACACGCTTGTTTGAAATGCAGTGCAAAAACTAAAAATTTACATCTTAAAACTAAAGCGTAGTGAATAATAGTAGAGCACTCACACTCTAATAACATGCTGAGAACATGGGGATCCTGAATAGCAGCAACTGCTTAGGAGATCGCTATAAGCAACTCATATACCTATATTCCCTATAGGAACATCTAGTAAATAGCTTCATCTAAAGGTTACAGCCACTATGCATCCCTATCCATATTAGTCCATTGTGATTAAGCAGAGTAATAGAGCTCATATATTAAATTATTAATACAACTTTCCCTCCAATATGAATAAATGTTACTTTGATATTGTTTCCCCTATCAGTTACCCGTCGAGCCACCGATAACCATCATTTATCCAATGTCAATGATGGGGGTGGCCTAAGCGCCTAACTACCATGCTGGCACCACCTAACAAAGTTGTTGCCCCTCAGACCGGGTAAAACACATGCACAAGTAACAAGCAATTATTAAGGCCATCTTTAAGTATTAATTCATTTATGATGCCTATCCTAGCAAGGAACATACAAGTCACTGCATACCTGATACAAAATATATATTATGGATAGCATATGATGGATCAGAAGTTAAAGCAGGGGTAGATTCCTAACAAATATCTGCTCAAAAGATTGATTCATATAAGCATTTAAATCGATTATTGATTTATATTAGACTCATATAAAATACTTATGTTTATAGTGAATATTCATTTGAAACAACATATTCACCTTATTATTTATAGCCTATCTTAAGCCAATTACAAATTAACATAGCCTTATAGGAGTCCACTAGTTTGAATAGTAGTTAAATGTAAATTGTTGGTTTTTGAAAAAATTTACTAAGTCAGTATTAATTAATAAGTCTAAATTAACTCTATCTAGCCAAGCTGGATAGAATTGATCAAACAAGCCTGCTAAACTCATTTTATGGTAATTAAGTCATTAAATAGTATTTTGAAATAACATATCTATGTTAAATCTAATAAAATTTTATTAAGTAAAATAACTCATTTAAAATATAATTATTTTATTTATATTTTATATAATCTATTTTTACATCTATATGTTAAGGATTTTAAACTAGTTTCCTATTATATTTATATTATGTTAAAATGCCATATTTATCCTATTTTAGGAAATAAATTCCTAAAATCAAAATAATCAATTATTTATCTTAAAATCCATATTTTAATACGTAAACACAACATTTACATTTTTTCATATTTATTTTATTAGAATTAATTTACCTTAAATTTCAATATTTTCATTTCTATAAAAAACTAATATGCACCCTATCTTTTTTCATTGGTTCACTATCTTAAACACAAATTCTTAAGCTCAAATTTTATGTCAACTTCCTAACACATATATTTACATGTTTATAAGATCATTTGATCTAAACTAATTAGTTAATTATGGTTTTATTTTCAATTACACGCAATCTATATAGAAGCAGAGGAACCAGTGTGTCGACCAACTGATTTACTCAAATCTGACCATGAAGACGACTGGTTCTTGACCTGTTCACCACCGATTTATAAAGTAGACATGTTCTAATAAGGTTCCGATGTTGTCGAAGCTCATTTAGCCACCAGTCCAACCACTAACATCACTGCTAAAGTGACGACGTCAGAGTTGATCAAAGATTGCTTTTATGATTTTTAAATTTTCTTTGTTAAATTTGACTTCCAACCAATTTTAATCATCTAAAACATGTTTAATTTATGTTGTTTCATCTAATTTATATTTAGGTTTATATTTTACAATCTAAATCTCAAATCATATTTCAAATCATCACCATCAACACGATTTATCCAATCCAACATATATCAAGACATCCATACATGCTCATTCCGGTTTCCAAGCATACATATATTAATATATACTTAAACCGAAGTTATTATTTAGCAATTTACATGAATTTATATGTAATTAACACAATAAAACATACTAATTACAGTTACTTACTTGAATTAGTAAAATCAACCAAATAGTTGCCTCTACTACTACTTCTTCTCCCACTCAAAAGTTGATGAAGCTTCTTCAAGATTATTTTTCTTAACTTCAACCTTGTTTCTAGTATTTAATTTCACTTAAGAAATTGATTGAAATAGAGGTTAGATTAATGGAATAAAAGAGGATATTAAGAGGCATGAGCTTAGGTAATATTTTTACCTTATGTGTGTTGATATTGGAAAGGACTTTGTTATATATTTTTTGAGTTTTTTTGGGAGAATCTTTTGAGAGTGAATTGGGGAGAGAAATGCTGCAAATTTCGTGGAAAATGGATAGGATTTCTTCTTGGGATGGGTTTTTATATTGTGTGTAGAATTCTATAGGGTTTAGGGGTATTTTGGTCATTTTACCCTTTTAGAATTCTCTAGACTCTAGGATTTAATTGAATGTGTGTGCGTGTGCATGATAATATGATGGTGCATAAGCTTATGAGCTTGGGCTATGGGTAGTTGGGCTTGGGTTATTGATTGTGGGCTTTGAAAAATTAGAAAAAGAATAAAAGGAAAATAAACTTATGAGCTTCTAGATTATGGGCTTGGACTTAAGTCAATAGGCTTAGACTGTGATGTGTTGAAATAGGCTTTAGATTATCGGCTTTTGGGTATTTGAAGTTAGACTTAAGGATTTAGAAAGGAAAACTTGCTAATTGCACTAGAAATTGAATATAAGGAACCT
Source organism: Combretum micranthum (assembly GCA_024138025.1). Lineage (NCBI taxonomy): Eukaryota > Viridiplantae > Streptophyta > Magnoliopsida > Myrtales > Combretaceae > Combretum > Combretum micranthum. Next base: position 508,236 of record JAMXBD010000049.1, read on the forward strand.
AATTGAAGCAAAATTTTTATCTAATTTGAATTTAGGGTTTTGAGATTTAGGGATTGATATTTGAAAGTAGATATTTAGTTTTATATTTCTATAATTTAAGAAGTTGCGATTTAGGTTAAAATGGCTAAATCGATAATTTAGGGGTTTATGCAATTGAACTTGACATATAGAATTTAGTTTAATAATTAGAAGGTATTTAATAAATTTAAATTTGTAGAAATAGGTGATTGAAGTAGTTTAATAAGTTAAATCGAATATTTATATTATTAGAATCTCTATTTTCAATTAAAATCATTTAAAACTCAATTAGATTAAACTATCCAATTATATTCTATAGTTGTAAAATTCCACTAGCTAAATCATTCAAAATCAATCTTTAAACTAAATTTAAATTAAAGTTCAAAATTACCCGTACTTTTATACTAATCATCTAACAATATCTAATTAACTTAAACAGAAATTTGAGGTATTTCAAGTTTAAGTTCATAGGAACACTTTTAATTGTAATTGGTTTATTTAAGATATAAATGGATTAACTGAACTTCAAGTGAGCTTTCTTATTAGGTAAAGTCAAATGATTTGATAACATGTCATTTACTAGAAATATCACTTAAATGACCTAATTAGGATATGGTAACCTAGGGATTAAACTTGTTGAACCATTTGAATATTATAATCTTGTTTTGATGAGAAAATGTATTATACAATACTCCACAACTTAGTTAAGTTACATCTAATAAGCAAAAACTTATTTGTAATATGTTTGGGCTTTGTTATATTTGTGTTTTTATATTGTGCTTGTTGTTATAGGGGGCTTTAAGCATGTTTTAGGCCCTGATGCTTTTTGAATATCTCAAAACTTAAAACATGAAAGTTGTAGAACTCTCTCTAAGACTTCTATGCATTTTTGAATAGCGTCAATCAGAGTTCGGATGATAAAGTTATGGCTAAAATATGGAACAATGTTGAACTATCCAGAGACAATTGTGGGCAGGACCGAACCCTTGACTTTGGGCCTGATTGGACTGGTTCGTTGATATGCTCTGGCTATACCAAAAAAATAGCCGTTATAGACTTTCAGATCCAACTGTTGGTGAATGTTTTGAAGGGCAACAACTAGCTTGAGTTGAGAGATTATAAATAGAGTATTAATGGTGTTTTTATGTAAAAGAGTAGAGCTTAATATGATGATATTATATGAAAATACTCTCTCAAATTATATTTATTTTTGTTAAGTGAATAGGGTCATAGTGAGATTGGTGAGCTAATACTGTAAGACACTATTCACATATTTTGTTTAAGTGTTTTAGTGAAATCTTCATGTGTTGAGACATTTGAGTGAAATCATACATGTGTGTAGGAATTTGTGAAGTCCTCTCTGTGAGGCAAATGTAAGGTCCTTGGTTGTAAGGCATTGTTTGTTGAATGAAATATGTAGGATCTGAGTGAGACAATTATGGACCATGGAGACTAAGGGGCGAGTCGAACTTTACCTTATATCGCAATATAATCTTCTCATTCCTTGATTAAAATCGGCTTAGAAATCCACCTTGTAGCTTCTGCTTTTGCATATGCGTGTAAAAAGCTTAGTCATTCCTTTTAGCTTTCAACAAGACTAAGTTTAATATGACCTTAAACGCATGCTAAATAATTTCGTATCCAAATTTTCTTTTGGAGTGGATACTAAATTTATGGATTAACACTTAAAAGGAAGTATGTAAAACTTCAATAAGAAATGGTGATACGTATATATCTTCAATTTGATTAGCAATTAAAAAATTGTAGATAAATGGGTGAATTAGTAATTTAAATCTTACTTGAGATAATTAATTTATGCAAATTCTTATTCTTGAGTATACCTATCATCCGGTATGTGGCTGGATACTTGCTTGAGTTCAGGTATGTAGTGACTTGTGTGTTATTGTTAGGATAGACATCATTGATTGCTTGAGTATGCTTTCTGTCATTTGATCAAGTGCGAAGAGTGACAGCCTTACGTGGCGATGGCATCACAATAGTTGATAGCTTAGGTAGCTCAATAGATAGCTAATAGAGTGAATGATAGTGAGGCAATGTTTATTCATATTGAAGAGAAGTTATAATAGGTGGTTTAATCTAATGAGCCATATAACACTACTTATTCACAATGGATTGTTATGTATAAACCCCCTAGATGACGCTACTTACTTAGAATTTATTCTATAATATATATGTATTTGGGCTGCCTATATCACCTCCCTAAGCAGTTACCGTTACTTAGGTTCCCTAGATTCCTTCTGTGTGTTATCAGAGTATAAGTGCTCCACCGTTGTTTTGCTACACCTAAATTAAATATCAAAATGATTGGATGCTGCATCTACATTAGAATTAGTGCATGTGATCATATCGCATATGCTTATATTGCTGTTATACTAGGCTTCGACTCATTCATTCTTTTTCAAGTTATGAAGATGATTTGGTTTGGATGCTATGATTGCAAGGTTTATGGGCTAGATATTGGTGAGATATTGTACGAGCTAAACGTTTACATATGCTGGATATTGTAAAGTTATTTTCTAAGAGTTAATACTCACATTGTGAGAATTTTCTTTGTATTATTAAGAGAATGCTTATCTTATTTTTTTAACTATAATTCATTTGATAATTAACCTTAATTAATGCTTTCTTAATCTAAAATTTGTTAAAAGTTTACTCAATTATAGGTAGCTTTTGCATATAATACTTAAGTGATATACATAGCAAAATTGTTAGTGCTTTAGACCTTGTTTGGGGCTTGACATGAGCTTTCTATATTCGAGCTATTCTCCCTCACTCCTAACCAAGCAAAAATTATGAACTGAGGTGAATTCCCAAGATCGAGCCTTGGGCTACTATTGAATTTTAGAGAAGTCTCGATAGCAGTTACAAATTCCAAGTACTTAAAGGGTCGAACAACAACATTAGTTAGATTGAGTACTATTAACGACATTATGTAGAGCAAAAGTGACTTATAACTCTTTGACTATGTATTTGCATTTTTTTCCATTTATTCGAGTTAAGCTAAAAAAAAAAAGAAAAAATGCCTATTTAATTAATGGAGCATTGACCTTCATCTAACAACTTATGGAATAACTCTTGACTCACTTTGTTAATTTTTCCATAGTCATTCATATTTATAATATACAATTGAAGATTTGTATTAGCAATGGTAAAGACTCTATAAGTCCGAGCTCCATGTGCATCTGTTATTTGGGCTAATGGCTTTAATGTTGTTTTATATTATAATTAAAATAGTAGTAGTAGTAGTAGTAGTAGTAGTAGTAGTAGTAGTTACAGTAAGTGATTAATTATAGGGGTTTCAACAAGTGAAGTCAGGCCGAGCTAAGTTAAGCTAAACTTTTAACGAACCTGAAACATATAGGCCCGAGCTAAGCTCAATTATAGGTTCGTTTACTTATATGTTTATATTTATAATATTATATTAATACATGTAATTTCTATAATATTAATTTCTATAATATTATATGAATTCATAAATATTATAATTATATATAATAAAATAATATTATATGTGAATTTTTTTGACAAACCTATTAACGAGTCTAAAGAAAAGTTGTCACGTCCTTAAAAGGCTTGCAACATCAGCAGTTTTGCTACATAGTCTACTTAAGTGAAAAACATAAAGCTACTACACAAATAAGTGAGTTTTTAGTTAGTTTTAAACTAAGCAAAATCTCCTTATTAGGTTTTGTTAACATTTGATTTGCAGCAGAAAAACAAAATTTGCAAAAGATTTCAAAAGCTGCTCAAAGAGAGTAAACTACTCAAAATAATGCAGCAATAGAAATCGGCACAGGTCAATTCAGATACGGTTTCCCACCCAAACCACCAGTTCACGGTCCCCATTTGGTGGAATCGAAATGGAAACCAAACTCGTGAAGGCTGAGTTGGTTCCCGGTTCTTGGGAACCAGCAAGTCTCACTAATTCCGTTCTAGTTATGCTTGAACTATGACTCGTCAATTTTTTTTTTTTTTTTGTTAAATCCCACAAACTAACCATTAAAATTTCAGATAATTAAAGATAAATGTAAATTACAAAAAAAAAAAGGCCTCCACATTGTCTATTAGAATAAAATATAGCAAGTTCGTGCACATTTATTTAATTTTTATAATTTGAATAATACACTCAATTGGAGGGAGACATTATAAGCAAATGTTTGAATATGAATGTTATAAAATTTGAGAAACAACAAACAGTAAAAATTGATGCAATTTAAGGTTGAGAAGCAAAAACATTAAAAGCTAATAAATCTATAAACACTTAAAAACAAGTAACTTGAATAATAGCTTGCATCATACTTCCGATGTCTATTAGAAATTCAATGCATTTAGTGAAATGTGTACATGATATATATATTTTTTTTCCAATTACTATGAACCAAGATAACATGAAGGATTTGACAACCATTTAAATGGTAGTTGAAAATTTGCAGGCTTTTGGATTATAACCTGCATTTCTTTTTCAATTATTTTCCCATCCGCAAAACTCGTAGATGGCGACTTAAGTTATGTTTTGGCTATTCTTTCTTCTTCTTCTTCTTTTTTTTTTTTTTTAATTGAGACCTACTTGAATTAATAGGTTTCAAGTTCTACTTACCTTGACCCACCACATCCGGTGGGTCAGTTGGTAGATTTTACTCAACTGTTCCGGGCCAATTCCTAGCTTGGGAACCAACAGTGTTACGTCGAGTTAGTTCTTGGATAAAACATAACTCGTGATGATGTCTGTGTAATAGTATAAAAACAGTACCATATGTCTAAAAAACCAATTATGTCAAGTTTGGTTCACATGAATGATTTGGAATGAAATAGATTGGATTGGAATGGAATGAAATGAAATGAGTTTGAGAATGACAAATCCATTCCTATTTGGAAGATTACATCAAATGGAATGAAAGTGTAACTGTTGGAAATGTCTGTAGTAATAAATGTAAAATGTGAATATACGATAGGATAAAAAAAAGTAATTACACTACATATAATTGATAAAAGAGTAGAATAGAATCACGATTCCGTATTCTTAAAGGTGAAATCGAATTCCCCTTCAAAGCTGGAATCGTCGATTCTAAGGAACCGGGATTTTGGCTTCTAAAAACACTTTCAAACATTGAGAAAAGGAATGAAAACCAAAATCACGATTCTATTTCGGTCAATTCCTGTGTACCAAACGTGCCATTAAGGTGTAAAATTAAGACTACAAACAAGTCTTAGCTTATGTGAAAAGTAAATTGAGTATGAGCTTTTCTTTAGGCTCGCAAGTTAGCTCGTTAAGAACTCATGACTAAACTCATAAATGATTTTTTTATAATATTATTTTTATTATATATAATAATCTATATTATTATAATAATATTATCAATACAATTATATATAATTATTTACGCAAATGAGCTCTATGAATCCTTAATGAGTTTGGACTCTAGCCTATGCTTTTTAAGCTCATTAAAATCCTTGACACGGCTTGACTTCGTTAATTTGTTTTAAACTAAGTAAACATGACATTTGAAATATGAACTTTACTTATTTTTATCCATTATTATTAAGCGAATATTTTGATTCGTGTCAAAAAATTAAATCCCATGGTATGATAATTACTTATTCTTTATATGTATATATATATATATTATGACGGTCACCTATTCTATAGGTTGTTTGGTTCATCTTATTTTTATCATTTTGGCATCTTATTTTTGGCGTTTTAGGATCTTATTTTAACCGTTTTCAAATTATTTTATTTGTCAATAAATAGTTATAGATGAAAAATAAGCATTTTACTCGTAAACAGATCAAACAGATCATATATAGATAAAATACATATGTAGATCAAATACATATAAAAATCAAACAATCCAAACAAACCTTTATTATATTTGTAAAAAAAAAAAAGAGATTTTTTTTCTATTTTTGCACACGGTAATTAATCATTTAAATTTTTCAATGTAATTATTGATATTAAAATGTGTCAATTTAATACGTAAATTTTATTCATATATATAATTAATGATCTAAATATTTCTAATGTTTACAACTAATTTTTAAATGGATTTACTTTAGATACTATTTGACAATATCGAAAATTTTATCAATAATAAAACAAAATTTTAAAATTTAATGATTATTATAGAAACTGATATAATCTAATACCATATAAAACAGTTTCCTTATTAAAATAAAGAGAAAATTGTAAAAACTTCTCATAAATTTTAGCAATACTATAGATTGACCATTCGTACTTTAAAAATACGTTTTTTGTCCTTTTAATTTATAAATAATTAGTGTCATTAATGATATTTGTACTTTTCCATCATTCATATGTATAAATCCGTACAAATACTATACAAAAAGTATTGTCAAGATACAGTACAAATATTATACTTTTTAGATAGAAAAATATGAATATTTTTAACGTGCCAATTATTTATAAATTAAAGGATAAAAATTCAATTTGTGCTAACTTTAAAGTTACAAAGTGTTTTTGCAATTTCCCATAAAACCAGGGCTGAAATGTTTGAGAAATGCTATAGGTATGAACATTCAAAACGTTTATAATAAGTTTTTAACCAAGACGGTATACGTTGTACCAAGTCGAGTTTTGAATTTCAGGTTGGTATATCTTAAAATCGCGAACCAAAAAAATTAACCAAGATATATATTGAATGCGACAACCTGAACGTAAAAGTCTCATAAATAATTATTGAATCTTGGCTAAAATGGCTCGTTAGATGTCGACTCTAGGTACCACGTTCCAAGGTTGTAAAAATCTGCCCCAATTGACCCGTTTTGGTCGTCAGCATTAGAAATTTGCCAATGAAACCATTTACTTTGTCCTCATCTATAATTTATGTTATTCGTTGATTTGATTTTTCTTTTTTGTGTTTCTTTTTCTTTTCCAAATTAATGGCAGCAACTACCCTTTTTTTTTTAATATTACGTTTCACATCAAAACTTTACCATATTTATAATTAATTATCTAAAATTTAAAATAGGTATGGGCAGAAAAAACCTTTGTGGCATGAAGTACTTTACTGGATAGAATTTAAATGAGAATTACAGCATTAAGGATTATAAAATCAATGTTGGTAAAGATTTTTTGACAACTTGTTCTCATAAAGTAGGATATAAACACAAAGTCTTTATACTTTGTGTCATGTTTCCACCATAAAAACCCATATTTCAATGTATAAAAGCATATGGGATTAAGAATACACAATACCCACCTTATAAAAAATTACTGAATAATCATAATAAATGAAAAAAAAAATGTATATACTATAATTTATGTGTTCTAAATGTTAAAAAAAGAAAAAAAAAACTAGTTGGAATATAGAAAATCCAAACTATTATCTAGTTGTTAATAATATTGTAACTTATTGATATTTTTCCTACTTTCTTAAGTGAAAGATACTAAATTTGAATCATTCCTTCCTTGTTGTAATGGAATATGTATGTGTGTGTGTATATATACACACATATTATCTGGTTAACTAAAACACTTCTTATATCGCTATTGTCTTTCTTGTCTTCTTTTCTTTTTCCAATTTTGTGAGCACCTATCTAACCTACTATTATGTTCTAGTTAGAATTTATTTGGAATAATCTGGTTTAATAATCTTCTTGTTTTTTTCCCTTAAATATGCACTTAAATGCCATGCCAATTGTAATAGGGTAGTATTAGACACTAGTCAATAGTACTTATAAAAAGTAATTATAACTTAAGATAATTTACTGCTATAACATGTTAGCTTTCCTTTGGATCTTTTGGAATTTATACTAGTGAGTTCAATTTGAACAAATAATTTGTATACAAATTCAATTTATATGAATGGCACTAGTTGGTTTCACTGGAAAAAAAAAAAAAAAAATGATTGAATCTTCAGCAGTGTTTTTTCATATATCTTTTTTATTCATATATTCCATATACAAAAAGCATTAAAAGGGAAAAAAAATAGAATTTTCCCTCATGTTTTTCAATTTAAATCATTCACTTTTCACTTTTCTAATTTAAACAAATGCTTTCTTTCATGCGATTAATGAGCAAAAGGCAAGGGCTACTATGATGGAAAAAAATTAATGATTTAATATGGAAGTAAACTATACCCACTGGATTTTAGAAGGTATAATGGTTTTGTAATTTAATGTCATTATATTAAATTTAGTATCTAACAACACCTTCCTTAGTTATTTAAGATAAATAATTTCAAGAATCTTGTTAAAAAAACTTCTAATATATTATTTCTTATGTTCTATGTTATATATTTACTACAGGTTTGTAAGCCAATCCAACCCTCCAATGGTTGTTTGATTTTACCGAAGGTTAGTGGGGAGGTCAAAGTTACTTACTCTTTCTTATATTTAATTTTTGGAATGTTAAAAGGAAGTAATTCATAGGTAAAGCAAACTGCTATTGGAATTGAATAGATTAAAATGAAATCAATTAGGGAATGACAAATCCTTGATTTCCTTCACATGTTTGATTGGTACCCTTAATTGAATGACTCTAAAATCTATTTGTTAGAAAAATCTTTAGTAATAAATGTAAATTATGAATATCTGATATAATAAAAATGATTATTAAACCATATACAATTAATGAAGCTGGAATGAAATAGTAATTTTCCTATTAAAGAGTGGGAATCAAATTCCCAAAATTATTAATTCTAAGTAATCCTAACTCCAACTTCTAAAAGTACATCCAAATACCATAAATAGAATAGAATGGAATATTTAATAGCAATTATATTTTAAGCTATCTAATACTGTGTATCAAATATTTCAAGATAAATATAAATGTATATTTAAATATATTTCTATAGATATTTTAAGCATAATTAAATAAAGAATTATTAATTATATATTTTTAATATCATCATTTTAATCAAATACTATTTAGTATAATTTTTTTTAAAGATTAAATCTAAATTAATCTAATTATAAAACTGATTACTCATCTAGCGCGGCCGGCTGTAAGCATGCTGGCTTTTAAACATTCTATTCTATCTCATCCGCAAATATCTGAAATGGATAAGACAACGTTGTACTTGTTCCATCGGATTTTCTAAAAAATCTAAAGAGTATATAATTTTTTTTTTTTTAATATATTCCCCTCTTCCCATGTGAATGCCTATGCTTTGGAAACTAGACAGCGCCAAACACTGTAAAGCACGCGCTTCGCGACGTTAAAGGAGACAGTAACACGTGTAGAGTAGCAAATGGTCCAAATCCAACTTAAAAGAGCCTATTCACTTCCCCGTTGTTTCCTCCCTTTTGAATAGGGGATTATGGCAATGGCGAAATAATAATAATAATAATAATAATAATAATAATAATAATAAAATAATAATAGGGGAGTATGGCCAAAAAAAATAAAAAAAAGGAAACATTACCAAGCAAACGAAAACCAAAACCGGGTTAGCTAATGCGACGACTTTCTGACTGTCCCGCGAAGAGAGCCGTTGGACACGTGATTGTCATGGTTGATTTATCCAACATTTGAAATGTATCTGTTAATCCTTTAATTTTGTGCTTAAGAATCTAATCTTATAGTATGATTGTTAAGGATTATTTTATCTAATTATATTTATAATTCTTTTCACTTTTATAAACTTAATAATATTCCATAAATGTTTTCTTTTTATCCAATTATGATATTTGGGTTTCTAATTATATGAAACCATTTTTTCTTACATTTTAATATTTTACAATAAGTAATTGATGATTTTTAAAATTAAAAATTTTATAATATGATAGCACATGGTACATTATTTGCTATTTAATATTAATGGATAATTTAATTGTCTTGGTTTTTAAAGTATTAGATCTATTTGATTCTTTCGTATGTAAACAACACGTTGTAGTTTTATTTTAAACTATACATCAAGAAACATATTTAGATAAAAAATAAATACTTTTACAAATAAGTAAATCCGATACATGTATAGATCAAATTATTATTTAACTATCACTAAACAATTAAATTACCTTAATATTAATTTTTATAGTTAATTTAATTGTAAAAATATGAATAATAACCTCATGATGGAATCATAAAAATCTCTAAGCACTTATTCCATCATTCTAAGATCCAGTGTCTAGCTGAACTAAGTCATATTAAACTCACCATGGTTAATATGGTTTTGTAGATTGCTATGATCATCCTGATATGTTTTTTACATCTCACCTACCATAGAGTGGATGGTAGGGATAAAAATATTAAAAGTAATTACGCAACATTAGAGTAAAGAAAACTGGTTTTGGAGATAAAAATATAAATTAAACTTTGGTAAATTTTATAAATTTTTATTTTTGTTTTTTACAGGGATTGAGGATATTGAATGACTAATTGTGATAGAATAAATAAAATACCTTTCATATTAACTTTTTAAACAGTTTAATAATTAAGTTATTATTAATTAATTTATTATATATTTTTATTAAAAGTATATTTCATAAGATTATTTTATTTTGGTCCAATAAAAAAATTATTTTATTAAATTATAAGAAGTACTTGTGGGTTGATACTCACTTTAAAATAATACAATTCAATTATATAAAAGTAAAAATGCATTTTTTCCCCTACAATCCTGAAAAATACAGAAGTTTGGGAAACCTGAAATCTTCAAATGGATAAGATAAAATAAGTCATTTTCATTCACATTTACACGAAATTTCACTGGCATTTGAGTTGCATTTGAGTTGCATTTGTCTTGTATCTACTTCTCTCCTACTTTTGTAACGTCAACGACTCTGGAACTCTGGTCGTGCTTTTCTATAAATACCAATTACATTTCTTTCTCCTTCTATGCTTTTATAAGTCTTTTTCTCTTTTTTCCCCCTTTTTTTCTTCAGTTTTTAGAGAGAGAGTCACTGACTGTGTGTGTTTCTACAGAGAGAGGGAGAGGGTGCTAGAGAAAGTGCTGCAGAGTCTTCGTCTTGGCGGGATAGGGGAAGTTCTTGCTCCATCTCTTTGGTCCGAGAGCAAGTAAGTTCTTTTCTCTCTGCATTCAAAAGTCGAAAAATTTCCTTTTTGTTTGCAGTTTATGGGTGAAATTGGGGCCCATTTGGAGATAATTTCCTTCGATTCTCATGTTTGTGAAGAAAAGACATTTGATTTTTTGATGAATTTCAGGAATTTTATGATTCTCTGTCTCTCTCTCTCTCTCTCTTCCTACGATTACGCTTTACAGGTCAAACTGGTTTTGTTGATCTGGATTTGTTTAGGTTCTTGTGTTTCATTTTTTTATTGGGAAATTTGTGAAGAAAGATTCGACTTTTGAGAGAAATCTGAGGAATTTCGTCTACTTTGGAGAATTTGATGTGCTGTGATAATGTATAGTCTAGTTTATGCTGTCAGATCTATTGGGGTTAGCGGTCTTTTTGAGGTTGTTTGGAAGTTTTATGTTCTGGGCTCGACAAAAGTATGTGTCTTTATCTAAAAGTTTGTCGTTTTTTCCGTGCATTTATGTATTACATCATCTTGCAGTGAGGGGTTACTGTCATGGAATGGCTTACTGGCCTGTTCTTGAAGGTATGCGGGATACTCATTAGTTTGGCTAATCGTTGTGATTGCCCACCACCACCACCACCATCACAACACCCCCCCCACACCCCCCCCACCACCACCACCCACCCACCCACCCACCCTCCTCCTCCTCTCAAACCTGGCCCTTCCCCATTTGAATATCAGATAATATCAATCGTGATTCACTCGTGTAATCCTAGATCAAGATTGTGAAGGTGTAATCGTTATTTATAGTAGTACATACATGGTCCATGGATCAGTGTTTCTTCTATTAATTTTTTGAAGGGTAGAATAATGGGGACCAATATGAAAAATGGGGCTAGCATGTGGATCCTTTTATCTTTATGTTAAAAGAGTTTAATGGATTACCACTTTACTGTATATAATGATAGAAAGCGGGGGATACTGATAGATTTCGTAAGTATTGCAGTTAGGTGTCCGTTGTGAAAATTGACATCTAATATCGTGTATTGGGCTATGCAGACCATTTCTGGGGTGGCATTAGAGCTTGGTGTATTTCATTGAACTTAGAGGAATTCTTTTTGCAAAGAAACAAATGGAGGTATGTGGCAATTCCGTCGTTGCAGGGCCTGCAAATGTTATTTATCTGTCAACTATTCTAGGCCAGGATGGGCCTATGCCTGTCCACAAATGCAACGGGAAATGTCAAAATGAACATGTATGTGGAAACATGTACCGTTGCAAATTAACAGGACTGACCCACATCTGTGACAAGAATTGTGACCAGAGGATAGTGTATGATAACCATAGTTCTCTATGTCTGGCTAGTCGGAAGATTTTTCCCCTTTCACCTGCTGAAGAACTGGCTGTGAGAGGCGTTCGTAGGAAGCTTGATGCAGAAAGTTCACCAAGTGACAGCTGTTCTTTTAAGCGCAGGCGTGATGCACAATTTCATCCTTCTCCGTTTGAGAGATCCTTCTCAGCTGTCAGTCCAATCTGTAGCCAAGTTGGAGATGGGATGGATATGAGCTAGATATGGTAGCGGAAAAGAAGCTATCATCTCATCATATTTGCTTAAAATTTTCCCTTTTCATTTCATGGAACATCTATGAAAGAACTATATACCGGTATCTAATGGCAGGCCTAATGTGTGTCCTGCTTGCTGTAGGAACACTGTTTCTGCTGTTGTGTAATGCAATGCAGTCTCTTATATTAACATAAATAAGCAATTAGATATATTTAGTAGGTGTATTGTTGCTCTTTTGAGCAAGCTTAGTTGAAGCAGTGTTCTAACTCTTGCATTATGACACAATTTGACGAGTACAGGGTATTTCAGGTTGATTCTGCAACGGCATCACAGCATTTATGTCATGTCTTTTTGTGGTTCGCTGTTTCTTTGTATTCTGTAGTTTTCAATGGGAAGAGATTTGTGAGGAATGATCTTATAGGTTCTGTTTTGTAAGATTATCAGGACACAAATTTAATCGCTTGTTCCAAGATTTGTGAGGAATGATCTTATAGGTTCTGTATTGTAAGATTATTGGGAAGCACACTTAATCTCTTTTCCTGAGTTAATTATTACAATGGCTCAATGATTACATTTGTAACTAGCCAGTTTCCCATGTCTTGGTTTATCTGAGCTATATGATTCTCAGATCTTTCATTATTGTGGTGGTTCAATGCCGTCTGCAACTTGCTGGTTTTCCACAATATCGCTGAGTTGGTTATATGCATTAATGATTCTTGGGTCTTTCATTGTTGGACCCATGTGCAGCACAGGTTGTTTCAAGTTTCTCAAATCAAAGGGAATTAAAATTATACGTGGTAGAAACTTGATTTAGAGGGTAGAAGAATTGCTTTCTGCTCCATTCTTCACTTCTCACTTATTTTTAACCCTTTTACTTATCTTCATTGATTTTCCTTGGGTGTTGATATTTTGAATGCTTTTGCAGGGTTGCAGGTTGTGCAATTCAGGAGAGTTTCCCCCCTTTTTTTATATATAATATTTTTAATGCTTACTCGAATGCTGATTGATTTATTTTCTTATGGGAATATCTCAAAACTCAAGTAGTTAATTACACTCTTTCTTGCCTGTGTAGGTAATTCAGTTTTGGTATGCTGGCACGTGGCAATGAATGAGGATGTTCCAAGCTACTCAGAGATCCCATAGATATCATCTTTGGCACTGGTGGGATGCTAGAAATAATGGAGGACCATAGTTGATGCTCATAATTCATTAGTCTGGTGAGTTGCATCAGTGGTAATAGTGCTCCAATGTGGCCAATGTGATCGTGTCGCTGTTCTAGATGTTGGTCATCTCCTTACACTGTGGTGCACTCATGGCAGCTGGCAGGAAGTTGAGAGCTGTATGTCTCTCCTTGTCACATCACAGTGTGAAAACTAATGGTTAGAACGTGTAGTTCTAAATGCTGTGGTGGCACTAGCTATATGGCCTTCAACCATTATTGCTCTGCTGACACAATTTAACGTGTAATAGGCTAGATATGAGAAGCCAAAAGAAAATTGCTGATTTTAGGAGGCATCTAATTGTACAATTTTGGAATTTTTAATGTTTGATATGCTGTAAAGTGTTGCAGCTTGTCTTGCATACTCTAGATAAGCCTTGAGCTTGTAACGAGCATAATTTCTTCGGCCTTCTTGTACACTGGTTTTGTTTATTTTGTAAACTAAACCCTGCTGGGTTGATTGAAGTTGTATTTTTGTTGGATCCATGCTCTGGGGATTTTCTCTGCCATTCTTTAATCTTTATACTTCTACATGTAATTGATGTCCTCAATTTTCCTTGGGGAATCATAGTATGCTATCAATATTTTCTGTGGAATAGCTTGAATACGTAAGAAAACCTGTGTAAATAACACATGGTATGAAATTGGAGTACTCAAGGGTTATGCAATTCTTCTAAATCCAAGTGCTCTGTCTTGATTATGCACTTTGCCTTTTTGAGATGTAATAGCTTGTTCAGTTATGGCTAACTGGTTCATGTATTCACACTGGTGCTCTCTTCTTTTATGGGAGTTTTCGAATGCTTTGCTTCCTCTGGTGTTTCCATTACAGTAGTATCTGCCAATCAAATGTTTTTATCTAATTCTTGTGTAGTTTAGCAGCATGTTATTCACAGAAACACAGGAATGTGCCCATTTTTTACCATTGGAGCTGGCACATAAAGCTGGTGGTTATGAATGAATACATTCCTTGCCTTCTGAAACATGTTTCTGTGTGATCCAAATTAGGGTGTTTTGCAATTGTAAGCCCCGGACAATCTGCGAAATCTAATGAAAAGTTTAGGTTTCTCGTTTATAAGTAGTCCACCGTGTGGCTTCTCAGATGCTCTGGTCATAACAAAAGCCGTCAAGAACGTTATGCAGTGTCCTTGAAGCTTAATCTACAATTTTTTGTTTTTTCCAACATCCAGTGATGTTTTTTTAATAGTTTGCTTCTTGTTTAGGCTAATAATCGCTTTGTGTGCTCTTTAAGACTAAATGAGAAAACATTTTCTTTCCGTAAAGGCGGCTGTTCGTGCAGTCTCCATATCATTATTCCTTGATATATAAAATTGCATGATAAAGCGCGACTATTCCTAGGATATGGATATTTAATCATCCAAGATCTCAGCAGATCAAATGATTCGTTAATGAGGAAAGGAGGATAATTCTGTCTAGGAAATAGAATATTTGTTCACATAATTTTAAGCCCCATGCAAATGCTAAAGAAAAGAATTGCTTCTTCATGGGACCATCAATGAAAGACAGGAAATACTTAACCTAAATTGGAAATTTTGCGGCTGAGAATTTCATCAAAGCGACGTTATTCTCTGGTCCAACAAATCCTTCCTCCCAGAATCTTTAGCCTACAAATATTTGTAGGCATGGGTAGCATACCCCTCCTGTCCCTTGTAGTTCATTTTCTTTTAAACGGACCCTTGAAATGCAAACAAAGACATTGAGCTATTTTAATCTCTTACTCCTTGTTCTATTCTGTATCTTCTTTTTTCGCTCGGGGTCTTGCACATTCACCATCATCAACAACTGCCCTTACACAATATGGCCAGGGACTCTGGCAGGCTCCGGAAGCCCACAATTGTCGCCTACTGGGTTCAGGTTGGATTCTGGCCAGAGCTTGAGAATCGCATCCGTTCCCGGTTGGTCAGGTAGAATTTGGGCAAGGACAGGTTGCATGTTTGATGAGTCGGGTGCGGGAAAATGTCAAACTGGAGATTGTGGTGGAAGGCTGGAATGCGATGGCAATGGTGCCACACCACCGGCTTCATTGTTCGAGATTACCCTTGGTGTGGGCAATGAGAAGGATTATTACGATGTCAGCATTGTTGATGGTTACAATTTACCCCTTGTTGCTGCACCACGAGGAGCATATGGTGTATGCAATGCCACTGGCTGTCTTGCAGATATAAATATGGGTAAGTTCTTATTCGGCTCGACACTAGAATGTATTGTAAGCAGGAATTCTTGCATTTCCCGTGGGCAATAGCTAAATTTCTTGTAAATAACAAACAGGTTGTCCAAAAGAGCTTCAGGTGGTGGGTGAGAATGGAAATGAAGGGGTAGTTGTGGCATGTAAGAGCGCATGTGAGGCATTTGGTCTAGACCAGTATTGCTGTAGCGGGCAATTCGCTAATCCAGTAACATGCCGTCCATCCTTCTATTCGGGCATTTTCAAAAAAGCATGCCCAAGGGCTTATAGCTATGCTTTTGATGATGGAACAAGCACATTTACATGCAAGGCTTATGACTATGCAATCATGTTTTGCCCTAGTCTTGCTGGGTACTGAAAAATTATATTAACTCGTGAACCGAACATGATTTTATGGCTACTTACGACATAATTTGATTCTTCATGAACATGTCTTTTGCAGGGCAAAAAGAACAGGCGGTGCTTCAACAACTCCCTCTATTCCAAATCCCGGCTATGGGGAAATGAAGATGAAATCTGGCTCCGACATCCTCCTGCCATTCACGATGCCAATTCCGTTGCTCATCCCGGCCTTATTTTTTCTACATTGACGATTATTCTATAGCACCTTAGAACCATTATCTAGAAAACCCAATACAAATGTACAAAACCACAATTTCAACACTACCTAGAAATGGAAGTAGCTGCATAGCTGATTGAAGAATACCTTGGATGGCATATGATTTTATCTGCACCATTGGCTGCGGGATACCAAAGATATTATAGAAAGTGTATTTCAGACCTCGGCCAACTTACATATTCTTTCTGCAAGTTATGTTTTTGGGGGGGGGGGGGGGGGAATATTATATTTGCTGTATATTCGACAATTCAGCCAAGCAAATTGTACATCACAAAGTCAATGGCAAACAATAAGATTTTATAAAAAAATAATATGGTCTATGAAAAGTTCTATATGTTACAATCTACATCTCTAACTTACATGTTAACTTCTATTTCTGCACACAATGGCATGCAATCGAAGTATATCCAGGTCGTTAATATGCAAAGCGATGACACGGATTTCTCCATTCAGTAATTTATCTCCTTGCCGCAGCTTTCTTGGAGCTTTGAGTCTTTTTCTTCACTCTTTTCGACTGTTGTGCTTTGCTCCCTCCAGTCTTGCCCTTCTTTCGGGGTAATTCCTGCATCATATATGCATGTAAGCATATTTCTGTAGTATCATTGCAAAACACGTTCAGGTCAAGTGCATATAAAATAGGTGCAATTGTGGGGGAAAAATTGATGGGGTATACCGATGTTTGCTCAGCTTTCCTTTTGGACCTTTTCTTGGTCTGTTTTTCAGTGCCGTCATTTTGATCACCTTCCTGGGGAATGGCTTTAGGCATCATATCAGCTTCCTCATCCGAATCGAAAGAAAAGCCTTCCATAGTTCCTGCTCAATCTCAAAATCGTATGAAAGAAAGCTTAGTAAAATATCATTCTCAAAAAGAGGATTAACAGGCAATAAAATTCTTAGAAAAACCTGACCTTCAACCATGGTTTCAGCTTCATTGAAATTAGATTGTGGGTTCAGCTGGATAAAATCATTCATAATAGCTTCTATCTGTGCAGGTGAAAAACTTGGGTTCAAACATCATGATGGTCTCAAGTATTCCCACATATATTAATGCTGCTTCTATAAGCATATCCAGAGACACAAAATCACAACCAAAACATAAAAACAGGTTCTTTTTAGCATTAACATGAAGAAATACTGCTTCTCTAAAACTGCTGATAACTGGGAGTTGTCAAACATCTGCTAACCATACCTTTGCCTCCGATGGACCAAGGCTCACCTGCACAAGGATAAGCAGGTATCTCTTAGTTAGAATCATGCTTGTGTGTGTGGGGGAACATGGTGTCAGTGAGAAATGATTGGGATATCAGATTTGATTACATACAATGCAAAATGTCCTGCTAGGAACAATGGAGGTTTTGTAAATAGTCCCTGAAATGTTAATGAAGTAAAATCAGTAAGATGCAGTATATGTTACAGCTTTCCTTGGACTAGAATCTTGTTAGCATAGACAAGGTAACTTGACAGAGAGTTGAATCTTGAAAGCAGTTGAAGGAAAATGTACTTTCTACATAAAAGGAACATCTTCTCAGAACAAAATTAATTAAATATATAGACAATAGTAATTATAGAGGAATGCAACTTAAGTTGAGAAGCAGCCAAGCATAACTTCCTGCTAGCAAAATACCAAGATTTGTAAACTGCAGAAGAATAGTTGGCCATTTCCGAGATACAGAAGAGGATCTCATGAACTTAAAGCAGTAAAGTCATTTATTATGCAGATTGCGAGATGTATCATCCTTTCTTCTCTCCAGTGCAAGATGTATCATATACCACTAAAGAGTAAAGGCATACCTTTTAAATCTAAGTACATTTCATGATCTTCAGAAGGGGTATCAGATATTACAACTCTTCCAACAGCACCCACATCTCCACTTAAGTCAATGGAATCCCCCTCGCATTCAATGAGAGCCTGGTCGACCAGATTACAGAATGTTAAGTACAATTCTCCCCAGCAACCAAAAAAAAAAAAATAAAGCAAAATTTTTCAGTTTCCAAATGGGAAATTTTCTGGTCATTTCACCTGAATGGATTTGAAATTATGGCACAAGAGTAAGTGCAGAAATAATGATATATGGCACATTACTAAGGCCATGACCTGATTGTGTAATAGGTCTTACAGGATTTAAAACAGTAAACTGCAGCTACAGCCTGTTGTAGAAATCATCTGTAGCTTGATTAATCACGGCAATCTTATGGCATTACTAGAGCCAAAGCACCATTTATGTAACTAATAAATATATGAGATGGTTATCACTACCTTTGAAAGGTGTACTTTCTCGGATAGCACCAAAGGCAACCTTGATGATGACACCTGCGATATGGAAACCAACAAGATAATGGAGATAGCTCAAGTTCAGAAGAATGGATGTAGCTAATTACAGGAAATCTCACATGTGGTTCCTTATGCTTTGCAGAGGCTTCTTCTTCTGCAACTGCAATGTCTTTTCCACTTCCTGTGACACATTGATTTCAGAAATAAAAATAATCCCCTTCCAGTTAAAAAACAATCTCACTTACAAATCACACAAACACACTCAAGGGTAAAAGTTGTTTCTGCCTATGAATTTCCTTGCAGGCAAAGTTTCATTAGCTTATTTCATCTCAGGGATCAAATGCATTTCATTTACCATTACGATACCTTTCTCTTCCAAATCATCAGCCTCTTCCTCCATTTCCTTTAACCTATCCACTTTTGGCAGTTTATTTAAAGCTTTGCCTTTTATAGTCTTAGTAGACGGAGATTTTCCGCCCCCATCAACAGTCGATGTATCTTTTCTCTTTCCTATCCTTCGAGAGTGAGATGTTTTTAGCTCGGATGATTCAGCAGTATTCTCACTGCATTCCTGCTTAATGTCAGACTCAAGAGGGGCCTCGGAATCGATGATAATGTATAGATCAATTGGTGCAGCTCCTGCATAACATTAGACTTATCCTAGTAAATACAACAAACCAACAAAAAGGGTTTTGCTCTAGATATAAACTATTTTACTTCAGTCTTCACTGAAACCTTAGCAACAGCAAGCACTATCAAATTCATCAAAGCATAACTTTTCTCATTTTTGTGGACATGGCAATATGATCCCATACCTGCTTTTCAGCTGCTTCCCGACTCGTGTCTCTCTGAACTTCATGTTTTACTGGATCACTAAGAAGGAATCAATAAAAAACAAAACTAACCCAAAAAAGGAAAACAGGTGATTCAAGATTGTTAAAAAATGAAGGCAAAAAATGGAAATTACATGTCCATATCTGTTGGTCTTTTGTGTGGTAAAAAGTTGAATCTATTGCCTACACTGATATTATACTATGAGTGGATGTAGGAACTCCTTCCTGTATCTGGTAAAAAAACTTGAATGTGTGATTTGCTTGGTTAGTATAAGTAGTCTGTTTCTTAGATATCAGATGAGGATATCAAAAACAGCCTGCATGGTGAATGTTACTTGACATACTGGAATTCACCCACTACCAGCCAAAATAATTAGAAAAGGGAAAAGATCAATGAGCATGAGTATACATCAAATCTGCAATTTTATGATGTGAGTGATAATTGTGTCAGCAAATTATTAGGGATTGCTGAATTCTAAGGTACTGGCTGTGCTGAACATGTACAAGATTCAACAAACTGACATGCGATATTAAAGTATTCCAATCCTAAAATGTATAAAGCTCATGGTGAAACTTAATCAGGTATCTAAATCCTCCTGATTTTTTAAATGCAGGAACGTGAATTTGATAAAGATATATTGACAATAAGCTTTCTATCTCTGTATAAGAGAAATCAGAAAAGGTTGTTGTTGGAAACAGCACCTCTATATCATGCCATGATAGAGTCCTCATATTACCTTTCATTTCATTGTCCAATTTCTTCTTTCGGATAAAGACCTTTTCTTCTTGCTTTTTTCTATTTGGAGACTTTTCATTCAAAACATTTTTTGAAGAACCTGCCTCACCAGAAATATCAGCTCTATTCTCGTTACCCTTAGGTTGTTTAAGAAAAGCACGCAGAGACAGTTTGTCATCATCTTTGTCCTCACTCGAGGGACTGTTATCCTCAGAGAGATCAGAGTCCAAGGACAGGGAAAAAGTTGAATGTGTTGGCACCTGCAAACAAAGAATACTGCTTCAATAACTGCTCACCACTAGACACATTTGAGGGCACTATGAAGGAACAACTTGTACATTTAGAGTGGACATGGATATCATGAAGAATTCCACAAGACCACCACCGTTATGCCCTCTTGGAATGTTTCAACCAAAATTTGTTGATTAAATGATAATAGTCAGTCCAAAAGAAATCAAGAATACAACAAGAAAAAGTTTATGCATAGTAGGCCTTGATGAAACCACAAAGCAACTGTAAGACTTTGCAAAACTACCTGTTTTCTTCTAAAATTTATTTGTTTATTTATCTACTTATTTTGGGGTAAACTGCAAATATACCCATTCTATTTGCTTCATGTGCACTTAACTCTTATCTTTAAAATTATATGTTTGCACTCTAGGTCTCTAATATAGAAGTGCATATAGACTTCTACATGACTATTTTGCCTATGATTTTGTGCATTTTTTCTTTCAATTTTTGCTTTTTATATTATTTTAAGCAATCACAAGATAATAAAATAGAGTTTAAGAGCACTTATATTGAAGTTTAGGGGTTTTAAAGGTAGGGGGCTAAACGCACATAAAGTGAGCATATGTGGGTTTACTTGCAACTGACAGTTCATGCTTGACATCGAACAACATCCAAGCATAGAATTATTAACAAACCTTCTGGTCATTTGTTATATTACAACACATCACACTATAAGCCTAGCCATCAGCAATCAAAACATGAATTAAGACACATGCTGGTTTTGTTACATATGCAAGTGCATTCACATGACTTTCCCAGATTGCTCTTGCTTTAGTCGAGTAAACATTGGTGGATGTAAACAGCATCAAAAGAGGATCTAAAAGCAAATAATTGCTTCCGTTATTGAGCAGAACAAACCTTGAAGGAATGCATCCAATCTGGGGACTGCTCCCTCGAATCACTCATTTTGATCCCAAATCAGTCAAAGAACTCCAAACCTATTGAATCCACGGTCAAACAGATTCCAGTGAATGCAATAAGTAACCATTGAATCCCAAAAGCAGTTTAAAACAACCTCTTCATAGGGACATCGCGGCTATTTTAATTACTAGTGGCTATTACAGCTTATTGAGATGGCTACAACAGCCGTCAGACTCGTGATTCTCCCTAAATTTAGAGCTTAAAATCATGAAAACAAACAGAACTAGTAGAATTGTAAATTTATAGAATCATACAGTTGAACCATAATTATACTAAAAATCTATACCTATACGATTTTACATTCGTTTAGACTGGGAAAAAACTTATAAAATTGTAATTTCATAGAATCGTATCAGTTGACTTGCAATTTTAACGGACACAATAATGTTTTGTAATCTTGATTGTAGCAAATAACTCAAAAAAACCAAAAAAAACGTTTTTCCATATAGTAAATACACACTAAAAACTCAGTAATCAAACCAATTCACGGACATATACAAACAGTTCAATTGCATGTTTAAAAGACATTTTCTCCAACGAAGTATTATAGGAGTTTCAAGAAGCTGAAAAATTGTACGAAATGCAGAACCTATTACATGAAACCCTAGGAAGAAAGAGACTGAAATAAGGATACTGTAAAATTGAAGCAAAACATTTTAAAGTTTTTTGTTTTCTTTTACGTTTAAAAGAATGAAATTGGCATGAATTGATGCAGAATCATTAAGCAGTTGAGCGGAGAGATAATGTAAGAAACTGACTCACTGAGTCGTGGCGAATCACGAGTCGAAAGTGGTGATGGCGCGGTGAAAGAATATTTTGTTGTTTTGGAGAGCGCGGGATTTCCAGAGAGGGAAGGGGGGAAGGGGGGAGAGAGAGAGGGGTTAGTTGGTCCTGTTTCAGTTTCTTTTTCTTTTTTTTTTTTTAAACCATCCAGAGAGGGCTTTGCTGCTCCTATCTGAGCCGAGCCGATATATCCGGAGTCCGGTGTCGCTGGAACCGTGGGCTGCCCAAAAACGGGGTTTTAGCGAAAACGGTCCAACTTTATTTGTTTTATTGTTCGGATCATTTTCACCGTATTTTTTTTATCATTTTTTAAATACATATTTATCAAAAACTAGATACTAATAAAAAATTAACATTCATTCACTTGACATGAATGACTATTCATTTCTTCTTCGTTTCGTTTTATTATACTTGAAAGGAATGACACTTCATAATGAATTGCTATTATTTAATATGATGAATAGCAATTCATGTCTCTACCCCATAAATTACCATTTTTTTTCAATTTTATGATAAAGACTATTGAGTATACAATTATCTCCATCTGTAATAAACATATTAGGCATTATAATATTTTACTTTTTACTCTAGTAATTTTTTTTAACACGAACCAAACATTGTAACAACTATTATAACTCTATTACATTCCCTTTTAATTGGAATTCAATTCCCTTATTATTCATTTAGCAAAGTGAATGGGTTCTAATAATTTTACTCATAAACAGACTAGACAGATATAATACAAATAAGTTTCAGAAGTAAATTTGATACAAATAATATAAATAAAATTAGACAATTCGAATAGACCACATCATGCAATAACAGCTCATACTTATTTGAATCATAATCAAATTACTAACAAGTTTTTATATTAATTTTTTATAGTTAATTTAGTGGTTTACGAGCGAGTACCTACATTTTTGCCTATCATTTAATTTCATCTTTCGAATTTAGTTTGTGCATATGGGAAATCGTCTTTCACGAATGGCGAGCTCATAGCTTTAATACATTAATAAAAAAATAATTGTATTTCAAACATTTTTTTTTTAAATATTTAGAAGTGTGAGAAAAATATCTTTTTAAGGATCTAATAGATCACACGCTACATATGCGCAATTATCAGCTTAAATTCAATTAAAATTAATGTATTTCTAAATGCTATTCGATTAACATCAATATCAATTGAAGTTATTGAAGATCATAAGATTTTAATCGATACTTTAATATTTTCCAATCAATTTTTCATCTATAAATTAAGGATTGACCAACAAATCTCACGCAGCTCCAAGAGATCGGATTTGATCGTTTTAGAGATCATCACGGGACGGTTTTGAACCGCGAACCACCTCGAATTGTCCCTAGCGGTTCCATACCTGAGAACCGTCCTGTTAGGGATGGTTAAGAACCATCGAAGGACCCGTCGAAACCGGCAGATTCTAGTGGTTTCTCCGTAAAACGGCGGTTCGCCGGGTTGGGAACTGCCATTCCAGATCCGGAACTGGCAATTCCCATCGGCTCATGTAGAAAATGAAAAATAAATAAAATAAAAAACAAAACACATACATCATAAATTGGGCTAACTTTGTTTAGCAAGTGACTCCAGAAAGAGCTTTTTTCTATTCCTTCAGTTATTCTAGTATCTTTTGTGGACTCTAGTCTATTTCCAAGGGTTGGAATCATATCATGCACATACATAGATATTGATATAAAAAAAATTTACAATGACCTAAAAATGAAGAGAGGAAGAAAATAAAGGAAAAGGAAAAGTTTGAAGAAGATTTACTATAAACGTTCCCAACATTATTCTAAATGATGAAAAGAGTAAAAGTAGTGTTTGAAAACCCTAAAAAAAATTAGAGAAAATAACTTAGGTGTTTTGATAATTTTACAAAGTTTTTTGTATTTAACAAACAAATGAGTTTTATATTTATTTGTTGTTTACTTAAAGACATGCAATTTCCTCTTAATAAATAATGAAATAATTAAATTAATAAATGATGCTTTTCATATATTTATGCAACTTAATTTAGTTAAGAAATATAAAAGAAACTGAAACAAAGGAGGTGAAAAAATTTTAGAATTTAAAAAAAAAAAAAAAGCAAGAAACTGTTGATTGACCACCTTGTTATCGATAGGTTGTTATTTTTTTTTTTGGCTAAACGATAGGTTGTTATTTACTCTTTACTTATTTTTTAGTCTTTACTTTTAAATTTTCAGCATTTTCGTATCAAGTTTTTAAGAAATTTAATTATTTAAAATATTTAACAATATCATTTAATTAATTCATTTATTCAAATCAACCCTCTCAAAATACAAATCACTTTTTTATTTTTGTAATTGAAGCAAAAATATTACAATTACATAACAAACATAAGGAAAAATAAAATAAATTTTATAATTCTGATGTGAAATAGGGGAAATGTCTGAATTGCTTTCAAAAAAATTGAAGGAAAATTACAATTACAATTCCATATTGATTACTTTTACCAATGTTCTTTAAATCTTATAAGAATGAATCATAATACCTAAATCTTTATGTTACATATTGATTTTACAAGAGTAACTTCATTAGACTAATTCCAATTATTTATAGTGACTGCTACTATAAGAGATTTTGAGTTTGCAATAAGGAGAAAAAAAAAAGGGCTTTGAATCAGCACGCATATCTCTCTTTTTTAGTGTCATGGATTTTTGCTATTAATTTGCATTCCTGTGAGTAAATGGTGTCATCTTTGGATATTAACAGTATACAGACACACTCACTTACAATTAGAAAATGCATATCCAATTTAATCTTTAACATAATAAATTGATTTTAAGATTTTTTTCATTTTTAAATTAATCTATAAAAAAAAAGTTCACGGTTCGTGTGGAATCGGAATCGAAACCGCTAGAACCGACGGTTCCGTGGAATCGTGAACCACCTTAGCTTTGACGGTTCCGATTCTGGTTCCACGAAATATGGAACCGTGAACCGACGGTTCTAGTTCGGATCTGGAAAGCGACCCGAATCGTGCCGACGTCTATATCGTTTGGTTAACTCGAAATGGATTAAAACAGAGAAGGAATAGGAACTCAGAGTATATTTATAAAAAAATAATTAAAAAGGATAGCAATTTCTTTTGCAAAAGGTAGAAATAGGGATTTTTATAATCTATTCCACGTACAAAGAATGAATATTTTACAGTAATATGATTGAATACTAATTTCATTGAAATTATTTCTTATTTAAAACCCTTTTGAAAATAATTACTTAAATAAGAGCAAAATAAAATTAATCATCAAAATTGAACATTAAAATTATGTTTGTGACATGGGACCTGATGAGTATTGTGTGAACCTACATTTGTATCGCGTTTGAAAATCGCAATTTAAGGGAGATGTATATCTCTGTAGAAACACATGATATTCATAACTCCACCTGGATGCAGTAGGAACCCAACTGAATGGAGCGGGTCAGGTGGAGCTCCGGGTTGGTTTGAATTGGTCGGTGTAGGTTTAGAGTAATTGTGAGTTTGGAGATTTGACTCAGCGACTTGGATTAATGGGATCGAATTGGCTCATGTGAGAGAGGTTAAAGAAGATGGATCTCGTGGTTGTTAAGAGGGAGAGAGATGGATGAGGCTGCGATCTGGATTGTGTTTGGGTTATTTAGAGAAGATGGGTTTGGTCAGAGAACTTGACTTTTGTGGTTGTTTGGCTGGTTCAAATCAATGTGCTTTTGTGGGTTTGGTGGAGGAAAAGTCTAGTGTCAATGAGACAATGCCAGCCAGTAAGTGCTTAAGATGATGGCTTTGGGTTGTTGAGGGTCACGACTAAGGTAAAGGTGCTTCGATTGGGTTTGTTGGAGCTGGTTTCTATAGATAGAATTTGATTTCAGTGGCTGGTGAATGGTAAATTTCCCATGTGTAGTGCGATGTTAATTTCTTATACTATTCTTGAACTTTTATGGCATAACGAAATTGTATAAAAAAAAAAAATTTACCTACAAAAATACTTAAACCTTTTAAATCTTATATTCACGGTACTTTTAGTTGAAATCTAATTAACAGTTTAGTAATATACTAATATGGCAAAAGTCTATATTAAAAAATTAATTTTGTACTCCACCTCAACATATATTTTCTTTTTCTACTTTTTTTAACTTTCCTCTCTCTCACTCTCTCCACTGCATATAATCTCTTTTATCTCTTCCCTTGATCACAACAAAACTCACATATATATATATATATATAAACATAATCAAAACGAATAAACAAAACCCAAATCACCCATGTTAAAAAAACAAAAGAAAGAAAGTAATAACAGAAATCAAGTAAAGATTCAGATTAACTCAAAATGGGTCCGTTAAGAACTTGTACGCAACAATGTATTCCACAAATGTTATGATTTGAGCAATGATGCTTGCACCACCAACCAAAACACCAATGTTTAGCAAAATGAGCAAGAAGGAATGAGTAACACCAAGTTCCTGGAAAATGACAAGTAGTACCACGGTTTGATTAATGATTGGACTAACAACATCAATGCCCATGAGCAAGGAGAAGCTAAACACAATGAATGAAGCTTCGATTGAGTATAACTCCAAATCGAATGAGCTCAACACCGTGGAAGAATACTATCAAAGCCAGGGATACTAAGAAAACCGGATGTTAATGTTCCTTGAGCGTGGATTCAAATGGGAAAATGGAGACTAGGTAAATTATGAGAAAGAGAGAGGGTTGGTGAGATTGGTTTTTTTTTTTTTTTTTCAATTTTCTTGTTGTTTTGGTCCTTTTTTTTTTTTTTTAATCAAAAATCAGTGCTTTTAGGTAAAGTGGGTGATGATGATGGTGTTGTGAGTCTTGTGACTAGTCATGTTTTGATTTTTTTTTTTCAAACAAAAGGGAAGAAAAAGAAGAAAAAGAAGAAGAAGTATAGAGAGAGAGAGAAAAGAGAGTGAGGAAAATTGAAAAAAAAAAAAGAATAAATAGCCAAGTAGGAGAGAGAAATTAATTTCTTAAGAGTGATGATTGTCACGTTAGCAAGATGTGGGAGTTTTGGTTAGATTCTGGTCAAAAGTATCATAAATGTAAAATTTACAAGTTTAGGTATTTTAATGAAAAAATTTTTTGTTTATGTATAATTTCATTGTATTGAAAAAGTTTAAATATAGCCAGTAAAACTCATCTGTGTAGTGTATCTATGATGAGCTATAGACATAACAACGATTTCAAAACATAATATCTCATTTTATATCCATGATTTGTGCATAGAATTTTATATTCGTGTGATAAAGGTAATCTTAAAGTGATATTTTTGTACTTAAATTTGTGAATTAAGGGAAAAAATGCTAATTTTTAAAAAAAAATTATACAAACCATACAAGATGAAAAAAAAATAAAAAAATAAGTAATTTAAACTTGTCTTTTGAAGAGACAGGATTGCTGTATTTATATCAACCTTATCTCTTGAAAAGATGAAGACAAAATGGACCTCGTCTTTTTAGGAGATCCGGTTGGCCACTTATGCCTAATTCTGGGGTTATTTTCATCTCAGTAGTATTTTTATAATTTTTTTTAAATATGTGTATATTAATTTCCTTTTCTCTAATTTTCTCCGGTTTATATGTTGGCAATTTTTTCTAATAACAGTACGGATGGGTTAGACTCCAATTCAATTTCTATGACAAAAGTATTGTGCCTCTGGACGTTATTAAAAACACTAAATGAAAAGTTTAACCGTCAAAAATTAATAAAATAACCTCAAACCGTGTCCTCTCCTAACAGTCTATCCACTACCCACCTCCTATCTACTTTTCACTCCACTCTCCATCTTCTTCCGGGACACCAAAATCACTCACTCCAAACATGTCGCAACAAGGTAAGCAAGGACTGTTGGTACAACAACAACAGCAGAACCCAATTGAGCAAATACAATCTCGTCTCAAGGTGATCGAAGATGGGTTCAGAACTTGGCTTTCAAAGCAATCTCTACCTGTTGAAGCGGCTGTTGTAACAGCCACTAGCAGTCTCCAAGGTGCTGCTATTGGTGCCATCATGGGCACTCTTACTAATGATGTTTCCTCTTCTTTAACTCCTCCTCCTCAGGCCAACCTCACCCCTGAGGCGATGGCCTCTCTTAAACAAGCCCAAGTATACATTTTGTTTTCCTCTTGTACAACTTAAATTTGTTGTCTTTTATGCAACCTTATATGTATTGCTTGAGGGGGTGTTGATGTTTTCTTCCGAACATGTCTTTTTCATATTTTGTGTAATTCATTAAGAACCATGCAAAATCCTAGTTTGCAAGGGATGGAGAGAATCCAAGGAGAGTAGCATTCATGCCAACTGACCACAACCCTTTCCGTTATAAGAAGTCATTTGAGTGGAATTGAGGGCTTTGTTTCATGCCAACACTTATTGACTTGTGGACATTAATGGCATGATATCTTTTTTGGAATGGAATAAGGGGGGATTAGAATTTCAATTCTTAAGAAATGAAATAGAGATGTAGGAAAAACCTATAGTCCGTCTTTCCTTTTTGTCCCACGATACCAATCTATCAATTATTTAACTATTTAGTTTCATACCTAACATCAATTACATCACAAAAATACTTGGCTGAATGATTTCATTGTTAGAACTGTAGAAACTCCTTAGACAAGTAAAACTATTACTTATAGTTCACTTGAGTTTTATAGATAAATATGGAAATATGCTTAAAAAAACCAACAAATAGCTATTCTTTTAGTCTTATAAAGAAATTTTTACTACCTCCTCATTTTGAAACAATAGCAATTATGTAAAGTAGTTATCCCATTAATCAAATGCAGAAATAGGTTTGCTAGGAAGGAATAGCTATTCTGTTCCACTTTTATAAAGCCAAGCAATCATTTTGTTAGTGTCAATTGATATTAACTGAACTATGTGATGCTTAGGGGGTTAATGGGCACAGTATTATGTCCATGTTCCTGTGTGATTCCTCTATGTCTTTTCTTTAGAAAGACTGAGAACATTATAATATAATAAGAATAAATTGGATTTCTTTTGTGTAAAGGATGGAATTCCTTGACTTGCAGGCTCTTTCAGGAGGTCCATTGGTACAAGCTCGCAACTTTGCTGTCATGACGGGTGTTAATGCTGGCATAGCCTGTGTCCTGAAAAGGATTAGAGGGAAGGAAGATGTCCAATCTAGGTAAACATCATTAACTAAATGGCTTTTATGCTACTGGACATTGCAAAATTTTTTTCCCTGAACCATGTCGTCACCAGTACAAACAATGTTTGCTTGGATTCTAATTTGTGTTACGGCTGGATACATGGTATATAAGAGCAATTTAACATAGGTCAGTTAGATCAGGGACTGATTGGAGATGTAATTGGACATGTATTACTCTGTTCAGTTGATATGTCTGTTGACAGAGGTAAGTTTCAAATGTAGGCTCATACTCCATTTCATTGTGTTCGATTTGCACGTCCATATCCTTGGAAGACAACACAAGATATCATATAGTTTATAGGTTGACTATCTTGTCCTTGTAAGGTTGAAGTTGCGTTGCTGCTATGGTAAACATCCTAAGATTTCACGAAAAACATCCTATTTAGCAGCTGAACACAAAATATTTTCTTTTACCTTGCTTGCACCAACATTCATTGGATTATCTGTGAGTGCATTCTACAATATATTTTCCTTTTAGTTTCTGAAGATATTATTCGATTTCTTGTCAAGCCGGATGATTATTCGTCTCCTTATAGCTGGAAACATTGAGGAATATCCAAAAGGCATCTAGACATTCATCCAATTCTATCCCTGTTCATTCCATGACAATGAATACATGTAATCATCTCACTATACCTAGGGTCATTATGCTGCAATCATAGGTTATTCATTTGGTGGTGCAATTTTTGTTTCATCTTATAATGCTAACTTAATCATGCAGCATGGTTGCAGCCTTTGGTTCTGGTGCCATGTTTTCATTGGTTAGTGGCATGGGTGGCCCCAATCAAGCAGCAAATGCTGTTACATCAGGACTCTTTTTTGCACTTGTTCAGGGTGGGCTATTCAAGGTTAGTTATTCTGAAATTTCAAACTAAAAGTCATTTTTAGCCTACAACAAACATTTTGTTGCATCATGTTTGTTAGCATCTTTCTAGAACCATTCTAGCACAACCTGACATGTTTGGATTGTTAGATTTTTATCTGTATTTGATCAATATTAGTTCGGTATTTTGTATCTACTCGGTTCGGTCAATTTACAAGTAAAATTGTCAATTTTTTATCGGTATAATATCTGTATCGGTTCAATATCTGTTTGGTTTGAAAACGATGCTAAAATGATACTAAAACGACTAACCAAAAGGCCAAGTGTTCTGGAATCAGTGGGATTTTCCACATTTTTATGCAGTGTTGTACAAGTTCAAGAGTTCAAAACAAAGTCCATGGTTTATAGAGTGCATTGCGCTTGGACCATATACTCTTTTGCACACTGCTTAGGCACAAACAATCGTGCCAGTTGGTATATTCTTTGTCGATGCGTATAAATCATGACATTATGTCCACTACTGCAGTTTGGTCAAAAATTCTCACAGCCCCCAGCTGAGGATACCGAATATGTTCGAACAAGAGCCATGTTGACAAACCTTGGTCTTCAGAACTATGAGAAAAATTTCAAGAAAGGCCTGCTAACGGACATCACTTTACCTTTGCTCACTGACAGGCAAGTATTGGCATTACCGTAAATTTTTCTCATTTCGCGGTGATGTCAATGGCCATGTTTTTCAGAACTTCCTTTCTCCATATTCTATTGCAGTGCTCTTAGTGATGTAAAAATTCCACCGGGACCAAGACTTCTCATTCTGGATCACATTCGGAGGTATGATCAATCATCTTTTCTGTCTTATCTTTTTTGTTTTCATACACGAATTCATCTAGCGCGTGACTTGTTTCAGGGACCCTGAGCTGAAAGGAGGAAGGAAGCTTTAGGCCATATTCTGGGAACTAATTTATTTGAAATGATTTTGAGTTAGGCGCTGTTTTTAATCTATTCACATGAGGGTAGCTCTTCATTTTTGTTTCCTTGGCAATTGAATTAACAACTTGCACTGCAATAATTTTTCCCCCTTCTTTCACAAGACAAGGGATCGAACTCAAAGTAGAATGAAAGTAATGTAAAGCTTTTTTTTTTTTTTGTGGCTTGTTTTGTGATGCACGAGTGAAGCTCCTCATGGGTTATGGAAGAGAATCGGTATTGGTTCATAAGGTGATAATCATAGCAATACATGTTAAGAACTATGAATCATTAATCAGAGTAGTTTAGTAAGATGAAACTTGTAATTTGTTTT
The DNA here is from genome assembly GCA_024138025.1 of Combretum micranthum. Lineage (NCBI taxonomy): Eukaryota > Viridiplantae > Streptophyta > Magnoliopsida > Myrtales > Combretaceae > Combretum > Combretum micranthum. The sequence continues at coordinate 539,981 of JAMXBD010000049.1, forward strand.
TTTTGGTCATTATAACATGTAGGGATGCAATTGGGTCGGCCATTAACGGGTTTTCGATTTATCCAACCCGATAAAAACCCTATAGGGTTGAATCCTATAAAGTAATAGTATCGAGTTTAGATATAGGTAAAAAACCCTGTACGATATTATGATCGGATTTGGATACTACTAAAACCCGATAGATACCCATCCGACCGGTTAGTCTTAGTAAAAAAAAAAAAAAATATATATATATATATATATAATGTAAATACATTTACTAAATATAAATATAGTAACATGCTAAATTTAAAAATAGTTTGGTAAAAAGAAGGTGAATTGCTATATTATTCGGCTATATTTTATTAGCTTAAGTCTACTAAATCTATTGAAAAAAAAAAATAATAAGCAATGCAGGTTCAAGTTGATAATTGGGCGGATAGTTGGGTGGATAATCGGGTTGATAGTCAGACGAGTAATCGGACGGATGGGGGGTTTTAGAGCTGTAGATGTATGGATTTCATTATAAAGGCTTTAAGCCTGATTTATTATTTGGATTTATTATTTGGCTAAAGCCTGATTTATTATTTGGATTTATTATGAGCTCCATTTGAGGCAATTCGAAATTCTATGGAAAGAAGAGAGGAAGATCTAAAACTTTCGTGTTTTGAGTTTTCATGAATTAGCAACACATCAATACAGTTTTCATCATGAAGTCACTACAAGTGCAGCAGTGACTTCAAAAATTGTAGATTTGAGATAGTTTTGTAAATTGCGCACATCTCCCTCATATGAACTCCGTTTGGGGCAATTCAAAATTCCTTGGAAAGATAAGAGGGATATCTAAAATTTTCATGTTTTGAGTTTTCATGAATTCACAACACATTAATACAGTTTTCATCATGAAGTCACCACAAGTGCAGCGGTGACTTCAAAAATTTCAAATTTGAGATAGTTTTGTAAATTGCGCACATCTCTCTCATATGAACTCCGTTTAGCGTAATTCAAATTTCCTTGGAAAGATAAGAGGGAGATATAAAACTTTTGTGTTTTGAGTTTTAGTAGATTCGAAACGAATTGATACAGTTTTCCTTATGAAGTTGCTGCATGACAGCAAAAAAAATCCTTGATTTTGCAGATCTAACAAAGTTCACGAAAATGTGGATATCTCTCTCATGAGAACTCCTATTGAGGTGATTTAAAATGATATAGAAAGCTAAGGCAAAGATCTACAACTTTTATATTTTGAGTTTTAAGATATTCTAAATGTATGATGGCTATTTTTTTTTTTTGTTAATTTGCTGCATGACAGTAGTGGTACCTGATCATGGCAAATTTGATAGATTTTGGTAGATCAAAGATATTTCTCTCATATGAGCTCATTTTAATGTGATTCAAAATCCTATGGAAAGATGAGAAAGTGATCTACAAATCTTATTTTTTGAGTTTTGAGGAATTCTAAGTGAATTAGGGTCGAAATTCATTACGAAATATCTAACCTCCATATCATAACAACCCATAAAGCACATACTAAAACCAAGTTTTCAAGACAAATGCAAGCAAGACATTCATACAACTAGTAACTTGGGAGTGAGGTTCACTAATTAAGCCAATGCCACTCGGAATCTGATCTTGCAGCAAATTGCAACTTACGTATGGTACAACCACAACTCCTTTCTTTCTTTTGCCTTTGCTGACATTGAAGCACTCATTGTATTCACTGGTGAAAGTTGATGCTAATAACGAAATCTGGATGCACCCGCAGTTAGGGATTTCGAAAGAGATATTGCAAATCAAGGTAAAACCAAGTGTAAGCGTGCTCGATTGGATTCTTCAGCTTCACCAGGATTTGAGGGAATGCATAATGTAAGGTTTTTAAAGCTGGACCATGCAAATATCAATGGTAGCACAAATTGTGTCACTATGAGGCAAAGAGATTTTATCTGGCAGTGTTCTCCAGATTTGCTAGCGAAACACCATTTTCAATGTTTAGAAGTTTTGGATATGTCATGGAGTAAGATAACAGAGGACTGGGAAGGTTGGGATACAATTAAGGTGCCAAAACTGAGAGTTTTGAACCTTACAGGTTTTTCTAATCTAATGTTGACCCCTAATTTCTCCTTTTGCCTAAATTTAGAGATGCTAATCCATGAGCATTGCTCACGGCTGGTTAAGATAGATGCTTCCATTAGTAAATTACAATGTTTAACAACCTTAACCTTGAGGTATTGCTTAGAACTTAGTGTGCTGCCAAAAGAAGTGGGTTGCTTGGCAGCTCTAAGAGAGCTTTCACTTGATGGAACTTCTTTGGAAGAAATTCCTTTCTCAATTGGGCATTTAGAAAACCTTTATTATCTTACTGCCATTAATTGTTTCTAATTGAGCCATTCATCTAATTCAACTCATGAGTTGCAGTCTATCATAATTTCCAAGACTTCAGATTTTGCTGCCTCTAGTTGACATTTACAAGCCCTTTGTCTTGTCTTAGAGCATTTAGAAAAGGCTAGTCTCCCATTGATAGTAGAGGAAAGACATGTGGATCTTAGCTGTTAAATGACATTGGTGATGGAATGGAACTAAGATATCAACAAAAGACCACATACCAATGGAGGCATGCCAATATATATATATATATATATTTTAAAAGTAACACGAGTGTCAACATGGGGCAATTCGTGTAGACAATACGATGTTGCAAAGGTGTACTCTAAGAAAATTTGATTGTTTGGGAATAACAAATGTCTCACTAAACTTTTGCATTGCGAGCTATCAAGAAACTGATACACTAAGCAGCGGTGCAACTAAGTTTAGTGCATGTGCGCTGGATGAGACTTTTGTCATTCGAAAGGGTTTAACTAATGCCCAAATCCCTCCGATATGTTCCGAAGTACTTTGGTCAGGGGGCAAAATGTAGTGTATGGATTTCATTATAAAGGTTTTAAGCCTGATTTATTATTTGGATTTAACTCTCCGGTTAAAGTGACAGGGCTTAGAGAGTTAGGCCCAACCAATTGGGATGATTATGGGAGAATTGGCATGGAAGGCTTAGAGTAAAGCCCGTTGGAATTGGCCTGCCAAATTTCAACATTTCTCAAATTGGCTCACACACATTATAATGAAGGCCTCAATTGGCCTGGGTCCATAAGGGAGCCCACATCCAATCCATAATAAGAGGGACTCATCCTGGCCTTTGGTCGTCTGTCTCATCTGACGGACGACATCGGCAGCCAGATTCTCTATAAATACTCTTAGTCCTTACCTCATTTAGAGAAGTAAAATCTTGGACAAACACCGTCCTGCTGTCGGATTTCCATCTTTGTGAATCAATTACTCGACTCACTCCAGAACGCACACGATTTTTATGGTACTTAGTGAGGTTGATGCTTTTTAGCTCCCTCACCTGTTACACGTGTGTTAGAGCCTATTGAGACTGTCTACTCCTCCTCCCTATACGATTCTTTCTTGATCACCCTTGCACGTATTGTTTCCTTAGGTCATGTGTAGCGCGACAGTCATGCGGCATGCATGTGATCGTTACATCCGAAATCATACCCACACAAGAGCAAACCTTGTAGGGTGGGTTTTGATATAGAAGGAAAACCTTACAAAGTTATAGAGTCGGGTTTGGTATGATCTATAGTATAGCGGGTTTGGGTTTAGGTTTAGGTTTATATGATTCGCTCGAAACCTGACTTGATTGTATCCTTAATAACAGGAGAATGAAAGAACAAAATGTGGTACCTCTCACTTGAGAGACCAGAAGAGATAACATAAGGTCATTGGTAAGTTGCAATCTGTATTTAAATATAAAAATTTTCTTGGCACAGTTTCATTAGATTGTAGTATGGAGATTGCTATATCAATGTTCTTTTGGGAGTAAAAGTGCTCATGTTTGAAAACTTGGAAAGTTTCTATACTAGCTTGGTGTTTTTCATGGGTTTTTTTTCTAGTTTCATCTAAATCATATCATACTGGTGTTACTCGTCGTAATTGTTCATCATGCAGTAAAGACTGACGAGAAATATTTTTGGAAAATGTTTTCCACTTTTGTCATGATAAAACCAACTCTTCGTCATATAATTTTGCGTCCGCACGTCTTTGATTTTGCAAAACAGAGAAGTATTTTGCTCAAAACAAGTGAATTCCTTCGTCCATTCAGTTTGAGCACATTTAATAAATGAGTTAGGCTTGAACTTAAAGTAAAATTTATTGATTTAAACAAGTTGAGCTAGTTATTAATCTAAGCTTGTGAACCAGCTCTAAGGAAGTTTTGCTTAGACTCATAAATAAGATATATATATACACACACACATACATAACTTAATATTTATTCATTATTTATCCATCTATTTATTTATATATTTATTTTTGTATATTTAGTTTCATGAATATAAATTTTAAATTATTTTTAAAGCTCTTGAGTTATTCAAGCTCAATAAACAAACTTTTTTTTTTTTGAACAAGCCAAAATCAAACATCGAAAAAAAGCTTATTTATCTAAATCAATTGAACTTAAGTCTATAATTTCTTAAAATTCAATACCTAAGTTCTTTGAAACAATGTGTGATTTTATGCTGATGTGGACCATATATAATATATTTATAAAATACTAATAATTTTAACAAAATAAAAAAGAAAAACTGCAAGAAAATTAAAAAAAATCAATATAGTTATCTAATAAAATAGAGTAAGTGTATATAAAAATTTGTAATATAAAGCCAAATTTTTCTCTATTTCAAAACATTAGAATAAGAAATTGTATTATAAAATCTCAACACATAAGTATAATTAAAGGTAAGCAAGTACAAGGTGAATAGGGCACGAAACATTACTCGTACCTTATCCTGTAAGGTACAAGATATTGAATTTTGTGCCTGAAACGTACACTATTGCTCCTTATACCTATCATATGCCTCGTATCCTTATCGAACCTGTAATTTTTTTTACAAAACCCTACATTTTTCTTTCTTTTTAAAAATTAAGTTTATAATCTTTAATATATTTTCATGTAATATACAACACTATTTTACTTTTATACATTCAATATATACAATATGAGGAAAGACATTTAAAAAATAATTTTTGATATCTCAAATTCTATAACATATAGAATTTATTCATGTGTGAAAGTTGAAATCTATAATAAAAACTTGTCGAACCTATTTATGTGATATTAAACAAATTATGAAACTTGCACAAAATTCTAAAATTAAAAACTTTGGAATTGCTTCTATATATTAATTAATGTTATAATATAAACGTCTCTAGATAATTTGGGAGTTCAAGCATGTACATATAACCATTGTTTTTTTAAAATAAAAATAACAAGTCATTCTAAAATTTAAATAGTACAATCCTTCCATAATAAAATTTTTTGAAATATAATTTACAAATAATAATCTTGAATATAAGTGGTCGCAAAATAAAATATGGAATATCATTATTTATTATATATAATATTATTATGTAATATTTAACAGGGTAGATACATGATACCCTGGAACCTATACCTTTTACAGTGCAGTACAGGTTCCGAGGTGGATATAGGGTTTGACGACCTCATACCCATATCTACCATGTAAAAATAAGTTTCGAAAAATTGAAACCTGTCCTCTACTTTGTGGCCCTTAATATCCATTCTGACCCTATCTAATTGAGCAAGATCCATGTAATTTCCTATATGATGGGATACCCATCTATGTTTTCCACCTATTAGCAATACATAAATTGCACATTATAAAACACATAAATAAAAGAATAAATATGTAAATAAATAAACGTGTAAATAATATCCTTAATGAAGAGAATAAAGCTAGCAACTATAATAAAAGTAGAAAAAAAGTAAACATGGGATAAAAATTTAACTTGTGTTGGATACAATTGCCAAGGAGAATGAACTGGATTTGGAAAATAAAATAAGGTTCGTAGTTCGAAGGACGGTATAGTGATGAGTAATTGCAATGCAATTTAAATGGAGAAGATAAAAAAAGGGAAAGAGATTGGATGACAACGGTGATATACTCTGTTCCATCATTTATTTATATATTCGTTATTCTTTTTTCCTTCTTTTAGATTTTTTATATATTCCTACAGTTCTTCTTTTTTTCTTTTTTTCTATTTTTTGAATTTTTAAATAGTTATATTAATTATCAATAGCCTTATAGCCTAAAGACATCTTTTTTTTTTTTTTATCTCTTATGTGAGAGTTTAGGTTCAAATCCCCTCTCTCCGTTGTAATTGGCCAAAAAAAAAAAAGTTATGTTAATTTAATAATGATATATATGCTATCCACATCAATAGTGTTGATATGGAATACATAACTATAGCTTAGCAGGTCCAGCAATGACCTTTTGTAAGCTCATTAAAAGCCCCATAAAGTATTTTGGCCCATAAACTCCACAAATGAAAATGCATTGGAAAATACTCAAGAGAGAGAAGGGGGAAGGGGAGGGGATGAATTGAGTAATTGACCTAAAATACTCAAATAAAGAATTTTTATACAAAGATCAAATTCAAAATTGATAACATCACATATAACAAAATTAAGTACTATAAGAAATATAAAAGAGATAGAGAAAGAAGATTCAAGCCTAGATGTAATGTGGAGTTCAGCCTGCTTTCTACTCTCCACGATTACCCAAATTGCCTCTAATTAGAGGACTTTACACACTTTATTAATTCAAAAACTCACAAGCTTAAATAGAGCAGTACACAAATTTACAGCTCTCATGAAATAAATGATTTCCTTTCTTTTATGGTGCTCTCTTATAGATAACACAAATAAGAACAGAGCATGAATTTAATTTTCTCTCTTTTTGCAGATTTTGCAAAGTAATGAATAAGAGTACAAAAGTGTTGAACTTTATGTTCACAAATGATTTTGATGAGAATAATCATTACATAATTAATTATTTAAATATCATTAATTGTTTAAATACTTAAAATATATATATATGCTTTGTATTTGTTCTGCTGTTGTTTAAGTTTTAACAAAACAAAAAGTTGAAAAAAAGTCAAGATAAAGCTGTCGAGCTTAGTAGAAGAAAGGTGGAGGTACTATTCATCAGATAAAGATAAAAAACTTAAGTTTTGGGTAAAACTTGTAAAGTCAAGAGCTGGAGTTTTAGACAAAATGTAAAGTCAAGGATTGGAGTTTTGGACAAAATTTATAAAGTCAAGGGCTAAAGTTTAGACCTCGACCTTAGGCCTCGACTTCAGAAAGTTTACCCTCGGTAATTTTTTTTATAAAAAAAAATTTATAAAAGAAAAGTTTTATAAAAAAAAAAATTTTTATAAAAAAAAATTTTTTTTTGGGCTCGACCTGTTCTTAAGCATAACAGTAAAAGTTTTTTTTAATTATTTATTATTTAATAATATAATAATATAAGTAAAAGGAAAAAAGAAAAGAGCTATTGAAATGCATTTAATGCATGTGTCAAAAACATTTAATGCTCTTTCAATGCTTTTAAACTTTTATACGTTATTAAAACTTTAAGTACATTAAACACAAGTATGGATTGTCAGAAACTTTTTAATAACGGACAAATTTCTTATCAAGAGCCAAGAGGTATAAATAGAAATTTTCTCTTCTCTTTGAAACAGAATGAAATATATTAAATTTTTTTGAACGCACAGTAAAAAAGCGAAAACAACGTTCTATAAAGTTTTTTTTTTTACTTGTGCTTTTGTTCTCGTTCTCGTTAATTTGTAAATTTTTTTAAGGGAACAATTAGTGCTCTGTTTCGAAATTTGCTGATATACTCTTACGAGAATTTTTTAGCACTGTTTAAGATTTACAAAAGTTATTTATCTTCTCGTTTAAGGAGATCAGTTTGTAAAAGGAGATTGTAAAATTCCAAAAGTATTTTCTATTATAAATCTGTTCAAGTAGAAATGTTTCTTTGTAAAGGGAATTTGTATATTTCCTTAAGAGCTTTTCAGTTTGTAAATTTGCTCATATAGGAGCTGTTTGTAAAAAAGTCTTCAAAGGAGGCTTTTGTAAAAGAAGTCCTCATAGAGACAAAGACAAGTCCTCGATGGAGGCAAAGTGAAGTCTTTGTGTGAGGCATTGAGAAAAGCCTTCGTAGAGGTAAAGGAAGTCTTTTGTGTAAGGCAAAGATAAGCCCTTAGTGGGAGACATTTGAAGCCTGGTCTGGAGTTACCAGCATCGTCCTAATTATGATTAGGTGAGAAGTCCTCAGTGGGAGATGTTTGAAGTCTAGTCTGGAGTTACTAGCATCGTCCTAATTACGATTAGGCGGAAGTCCTTCATGGAAGGCAAAGAGAAGTATGATTGTGTGTTACTAGCACAACACTTGATTTATCAAGTGGAAGTCCTTTGTGAAAAGTAATTGTAAAAGTCCTATTGTGATAGGCTTTGTTGTAATTCATCGTCTAAGAAGTGTATTGATTTTGGAATAATCAATATAGTGATAAAAGTCCTCTTTGAGGTATTTGCACTGTAGAGAGTAGGCAGTAGACCAAACTCCACGTTAAATCGTTGTGTTGCTTCCCTTTCTCTCTCTCTCTCTGTGCTTCTTTATCTCTACTTATTTGTTAATAAGTTTTAATTAGTTTATTCCATTGCATTTATTTGTTTAAGTTAACTCTTGTCTTATTTTAGTTAATTAATCTGGTTTGATAAAGCCAAAAAATTTGTAATCTTAATTCCTTCCCCCCCTCCCCCCAAGCATTCATTGTGTATTATTTTTTCTAACAAAAAGTAATAAGAGGATTTTCATATTTTTTTATTCGCAAATGAAAGCTCTTAATTAATTTTCTCTTACTGAATCTCCCAAAGAACATGTATTTATAGATTTTAAAGGTTTAAATTTCCATTAGAGATGACAACTAAAAATCATCAAGTATTAAATGTGCATAATGGCTCTTTCATGCTACATCGGCTCATATTTTGAACCTATCGTGCGTTAGTTCTTATTGTGTTTTAGATCTTGTTGCGCCTTAGTTCTTGTCGCGCCTTAAACTTGTTGTACTTTGGTTCTTGTCGCGCCTTGAACTTATCGTCTTTGGTTTTTGTTGCGCCTTAAGCTTGTTGTGCTTTAAACTTGTCACATCTTGAATTTACCTTCGATCAAGGTTATGCTATTTGAACTTGTTGTGTCTTGATGAATGTACCTATCAAGCTTTTGATGAAAGCCGCGATCAAGTCTGTGCTCAAGAATTTATACCTACTTGTACCTGTACAATTTCCAAAGAACAACACATATACAAAACACACACACATATATTCTAGCATGTTCTTCATCTAGGTTGTTTGACTAATTAGTTGTAGTTTAACACAACTCAGTAGTTGATTATGCAACTAATTGTCTCATCAAAATTCAGGTTTGAATACATAAATTCAACAACAAGGACTTCGGCCATAGTATGAAGCTCTATGAAGACCTTGATCCATGAGAACCTCAGCCTTAGCATGAAGCTCCACAAGGGCCTCATTTTAACGAGGACCTTAGCTCATCGCTGATCTTACCATGACTCTACACACCAAGCCTCACATTGCTGTTTCTTACCTTCATCTCCTTAAGGGAGCAACCCTAAGCCCGACCTCCTCCAGTTTGTGTAAAGACCACCTCGAATCCAAGATTACCTACCTTCTTATGGATTCAAGCCTACATAAAACAAAATTCTATGCCTCTTTATTAAAATATGATAAAAAACTATAAATAGATATTTATCTCTAAAATTATGACATCTAAGCTAACTCACTTTAGTCCACTTGCTTTATCACTCTCTCGAACCCTTAAGTTAACTTAAAGTGGTCACGTTGGATAACTCCAGACACACCACTAACCATATTTTGTGTATGCACTTTCACCACTTCTATCGATGGATTGACACCTGTAACAAGTAGAAAATTACACATAAGCAACTTACATATAAAAGAAGTGGCTCTTACAACCATTTTAGGAGTTCTAGATGTGGACTTTTAAAAAAAGAGGGAGTCCATGTAATTTTAAAATGTTTCAAGGAGGACCTGAATGTCATATTTAGTATGAGAGAATGGAATCGAAATGGAATTGTAATTCCAAATTCTATTCCATTTACTATGTTTGGATGCACTTTTAGAAGTCAAGTTCATGATTCCTCGGAATTAATGATTCTAGCTTTGAAGAAAAATTTGATTCCGTCTTCACAAATGTGGAATCACGATTCCATTCTAACTTCATTACTTACATATATATATATATATATATATCTTATATCCTATCAAATATTTCTATTTTATATTTATTGCTCGGGATATTTTTAACAAATATACTTTATGATCATCTTACTCCATTCGATTTCGTGTACACTTTCAAATACCAAATATAAGAATAAATTTGTTATTTTGAAAGTTATTTGATTCTAAACAATTCTCAAGCACCAAACGTATCAATATAGTTTACAATAAGATATTTTAGTATATGTAATTTGGTAAATCATTGAATAAGATATATATTAAGAACGTAAGAACATCTTTTGTCAACATTTTCTTGTATATTTACTATTTTTGCAATTTCATCAATCCTAAAAAAATTAAGTCTATTTTCTTTTATGCCAAGAAACACGATTCTTACTTATGAAACAGAGGACTGATTCACCGTTGATAAGAGAATTGAATAATTCTAAAAAATTACGAGATTTTTTTCTTAACGATCTATACAATTAAGTTGAGTGAGTCCATATTACAAGAGCCAACGAGTACCAAGATAGCATAACAACCATTAACTGTGCCTTCCATTTCTCTTCGCGGAACTTGGTGAGATAGGCTTCAGAGTCTACTAAGAAATGAAATTCTTGCATGGCATGCAAGAAAGGAAAATCTATGGTGTTGAGATTCATTGTTTAATCTCTAAACTAAATGATATATATGCAAGATTAGGGCACATATATATAGAAGTAATTGTAAAATTATATCAGAATTCATGATATAAAAGATGTAGAAGATCCCTTGATTTGGATGATTTGGTCTTCTAAGTCTTTATACAACTTTAGGAGATTTTCTTTCTTTTCCCTTTTCTCTCTGATGATGAGATGTGAGAAGAGTGATGTAAGAAGAGTAATGTGATACATATGAATCAGGGACAATGACCATATATTTAATATATATATATATATATATATCCATATTTATTATTTCCTATTCTTCTCATCATAAAATATGAAACAATACTCCGATTTTTACACATAATATTCCACGCTTAATTAGGGATGTAACTGGTTTGGCTTTCGGATGAATCATATGAACCCGAAACCGATCCACTATCCTATAGGGTCTACAAAACCCAACCTTATAATCCTATAGGGTTTTGACCCCAAACCTGCCCTACAAGATTTGATTTAGAACCCGAAACCTAACCCCTTAAACTTATTTTTTTTCTACCTATTTTCAAATTTTAATAATAAATTTAGGAAAAGCGGGTGCTTTTGACACGAGTTTCATATATATTTAAAAATGAAAAGATACATTTGGAATTGATAGAAAATGTTGTGGACAACATTCATTATACAATATTTAAACACATAAATAAATTACTTCTGTTATCGTATAATATCTTTAAATCATGATTAAATTAAATCTCCTGCAATAAAAAACAATAAATAATATTAATCTCTACAAAAAACATGACTTGAACAAAATTTAATATAAAGTTCTAAAATCCATAACTAGTCTAGTAAACATAAAAGAAAAAAAAACATTATTGAGAGGTAAAAAAGATGGTAGCTCCTTCATATTTTCTTTCCTCTCCTTACCCTTTAGCTTTGGTTAGTGGTATCCATTTATTATATGATCAAAACCCAACCCTCTAACTCTGTAGGGTTTTTAACGGATCAAGTGGATCGGAAATCTTATAACAGTGTACTCGGTTACATCCCTAACTTAATATATATATGACACGTTTAAAGTTTATAATTTTATTATATCACTTTATTTGAACTCTATATATTATGATAGCTTCACTACACAATTAATTTAATTCCAACATATAAGCCCACAAAATTGGTTTATTAAAAAAATAAACCTAACATATGGATGTTAAAGTTTATGGTGGATTTTCGAGATTTTTTTAAAAATTTATATATCATTATATAGATAATTTATTGGCATAAAGTCAGTTTGGCTCCCTTTTTCTCCCCTTATCCAAGATACTTTTTTGTATTTGTAAAAGTTTATACAAATTGGAAACATTTTCAATTAATTAATTATGTGAGGAATTTGGTGTTTCATCATCTTTTCAAATAAGTAATTGTAGTTTCTCTTATTATTGCAAATTCAAAAATATTGACCATTTTGCTTAATATTATCCTAAAGAGGGATATAACTAAGTTTATTTTATAATAATCAATCTTATTTTTATTTTTTAAAAGAACTTTCTTTATACATGCAAGCCGAAAGCCCATATACTTAAGCCCGCTCTTATCTCCAAGCCTTTCACTAGATCAAAATATTTCAAGCTTTACTTCTAGACTTGATAATATAAAGAAGACTTGATTTTAGCACTTTGGTAATGTGGGACAATAGATTCTCTTACCATTCACGATCTCCTTCTTCAGCCATGGGAACAGCCATCATTCATAGACATCTTAAATATGGTGGATTTGAATGCTTTTTCTAGGGAGGATCCAAACTTCATTTTCTTCCTTCCTCACCACTCTCTCTCTTTCTAGCTGTCAAGAATTTTTATGGACTCCGATAATCTCAATCAATCACAGCCACCCCCAAATAGTCTTTGTAATCGATTTTGGACGCCGACCAAATTGCACCATTGAGATAGTCAAGTGGATCTATGCGACTCGTTTGATTTCAACTTCAGTAATTGAATTAACATATCTTGGCTCTAAGTCAATGGAAAAGAATAGGGAACATCAAATATTCTTCATGCATGACAACAAGAGTATACATAGTATGGAGACTATCTAGTGGTGTGGAAATAGTGTATGCTATCGGAATCATTTGCAAATCTTTTGCTTGCCTGGATGGTGTGAAGTTCATTGAAATAATCAACACTGAGATTGTTGCTTCCTAGTTCTTCAGGAACAAAGTTTGCCTATTGTGTTTCATTGTTTAGAATAAAGTAGATGCATTCAGTTTGGTTCAAGATGGATAGGAAGATAATCAAAACAATTTTTAAGCCCCTTTTGTGATGTATTTGTATAAACTGTTCTTTTAGTAAATCGTAAAAAGGGGTTCATGTGTCAAGTATTTATAGGATTTTGAAATGTTTTATGATGCTAATTTTGGGAGAAAGAGGCTATCGGAGCAAAAATATGTAATTCAAAATCTGACATTGCCCGAAGCGTAGTAGCCTTTCTTGTCTCATTCAATTATGTTACTATGCCCCATTTGTAATAAAACTCTTACTATCATTACAAATTCCATCGTTGAGTTCAACAATATGTTTTGAGTTTCTTGAATCAAACATATTAACTGGGCATTGTTTAATAAATGTCCAAAAATTTACTTGGTGTCTTCTTTCTAGTTGATGGTGGTCGCCTCATACATAAGAATACTCTCCTTCTCAACTATGGATGAAAGACTGACATAAAAAGAAAACACTAGAAGTTTGGTTTTTTTTGATGGAAACATCTATGTCTAAACATCTGTGAGGGAAGAGAAGACGGTGATTCATGTTTTGAATCTATTAAGGATGTTGGATTTTGCTCTGTTTTTCTATGCTAGAAACAGAGCATGAAGTTCTAGCTCCATCCGTCATCACCTTCTTCTAGCTTAAAGGTTGCTGCTGCTATTCTTGATCAAGTGGCTGTGATGTTGTGGGGACTGTAGAGATGGCCATGGCATGGTAGTTTTGAAGGCGAGTGTTTGATGGTGTTAGGTTTTTGGTTGTATAGAGAGAGAGAGAGAGAGAGAAGCTAGAGAAGACGAAGAAAACTTGCAATTTAATTGAATCAACTGTTAGGATTGACTAATGAACATTGTCTTATCATGACATGCACTACTCACAACAAAACATCATAGAGGTGCATGATATTGCCATGTTGATTTACACTTAGAAGGCAGTCGTTATGTTAAAATCATGTGAGTCTTGTAATTTTCTAAGTGCTATTTATTAAGTGGGGAATGATTTGCTTGTGAAATGGGAAGTGGATGGCATGCAATGAGGGCATAAGCAAATAAGGAAAAACAAGCAGACAGAAGACGAAGAAGGTGATGTCCCACATTGGTAAAGAGTTAGGATCAAGTCTTCTATATATTATCAAGCCTAAAAATTGGGTTTTAAAATATCTGAATTGGTAAAGGCTTAGGGATAAGGTTAAGCTTAAGTTGATGGGTTGGGGTTTGTGATTGTAATTAAAAATTTCTTTTCAAAAGTAAAATTATATTAATTATAATAAAATAAAAAATTAAAACAAAAAATAAATAAAAAGAAAAAATTGTCATGTGAGGAGAGAAAAATAAATAAAAAATGATAATTGTCACGTCAAATAACACGTGTCAACGTAATTGGTCAGTACATCAATGTCAACAATGGAGTTAATACCATTAGCAAAAGTACCGAAAAATGACCACGAAAGTTCGTTCAGATACTGAAATGGAACTTTCTAAAGTTCAGGTACCGAATTGATTTTTCAAGCAAAGTTGAAGTACCAAATTTGACATTAACCCTTTCTTATTTTGTCAAAGTATTTCTACTCTATTTCTTACTTATTCTCTATCCATTTAGACACATAAATAGAAATATTATCTAGGCTCTTAAACTATATAATTTACTTCAGGAAAGTTATCCAACACTATAGAGAGGATCCCGTATAAAGATATAGGAGTAAATTTAGATTTGCCAACCTTTCTTACATCACCATCTTTCTCTAGTTGGAGTGAAGTCTAACCACTTTTGTTGTGGTATCATACTGACGAGTGGGGAGCCTAACGTAATTCTTTGTGTGCAAATTCATTTATTACTCTTTAGTTAAAAAAAAAAAAAACTAATTTCTACTATTATGACAAAGTAGCTCAGAAGATAGAGTGATCCATCAATGAGAAATGACTTGTATATTCTTCCTAAGAAAAAAAGGCAAGTAAATACATTGTGCTTCAATCTCGAAGTCAAAGGGATTAATTGTTGCACATAATCAACATTAAAAAGTAAAGGAAATTGGGCGAATAGAAAATTATACAAAGCAGTATGATGCGGAAAATCATATATAAACTTGGGAGAAAATCCATATGAGAGGAGCGACAAATTCACAATGTTAAATTACATGCTTTAATAGAATAATGGATTTTCTTTTGTGCATGACCATATTCAAGTCTATGGATAAATTACAAAAAAAAGTTCATAATGTTTCAGAATAAGTTAATTTGAGATCACTATTAACATACGTTAATAGGGGAAATATTTAAAATTAAAACTCAAAAGATCCAATATGTTATAATACGTATAAAGAGTGACCTCGACTGACCTACTTCTCTAAATGTTGTTACCTGTTTTTAACCACTCGAAACGTTATGACCTCAACTTATTCTTTAAATATTGTGACCTTTTTTTAACTATTTGAAATATTATGACCTTAAATGAACCTACCTCTAAACATTGTAAACTTCCGATATAATTTACCCTCAAATCTATATACAAATACGAATAAAATGAGGGTAAATATACATGTAAAACAAGAAACTAATCTTGATTCAAAGGTTATGATTCACTACTTAGATTGGATGGCTTCAACTTGATTGATTGACTTCTACCATGGTCACTTCCATTGACATGAAACTTTAAATTTTGAGAATGACTTTGTAAGTTGTATTCTTCAACATGTGTCATTCAGTTTTCACTCTTGTCTCTCGTTATACACAAGCTATAAGGGGCTGTATAGAAAAATCGACTGAATTGCAAACTGAATTGGAACAAATTGCATCGAACCAAGCCACACTTGGTTATATTTGAAATGGTTCAGCTCGTGATTTGGTTTGGTAAAGAGTAAACAGTTTATCCTTTAGTTTAGAATTGTTTCACATATTTCAAAAAAAAAAATTCAAATTCATGATTTTTTCTTTTAATTGTTTAATTAAAAAAATTAATTATTTAGATATGTATCATTTCTAAGAATGAAATTGGAATGGTCGTATCATGTTTCAATTGTTGTAGTGTGTCTACAAATGAGATAACTCTTAGATTATAGCCTCAGTGTTCTAAACATCTTTTCTTTTTCTCCTCTTGTTTTACTACTTAATCCACTTCTATTACTTAGTTACTTGTTGGTTTATATAATTGATAATATATTAACTAGAAGTATACGATCAAACAAAATTTGCCTCTTTTATTGGGATAGCATATTCTTATTTTTTTGAGTATAGTATATTATTATAATTTAGTATGATTATAATTTTATAATGGCTGAAATATTTTCCTTGCTATAATTTTTACATATTTATTTAAGTAAATAATCAATTAAAAAATTATTTTTTATATTTGAATTGGTGATATGAAATATGAAATCAAAGCTGTCTGATGAAATGTATTTCAATTTCAATAATAAAAAATATTTTGAACCATAAATTGAACTATTTTTTTCGATTAAAAAAATTATGAACCAAATCGTATGATTAAGTTTGAATTTAAAAGAAAAACCAAACCTTAATGTACAATTTGGTTTGGTTCAAGAGGCAAACAGGATTGAACGTACCACGAACTCCCCTAGCTACAACCCTCTACACCAAACAAGAATTATCTCTTCATATCACACTTTGCTTCATCCAACACCAACCCTTTGATCTAGGTTATTTTTAATAAATCATATGGGCTTATACGTGTTAATAATAATAAGGTGTAAAGTCGAAATGAAGTGATATAATAATATTATGGACTTTAATGCATCATTTAAAGTATAAAATATTATGTGTAGGACCACTATTTTTAATTTTATGATGGACAGAACTGAAAATGATAAATCTGGACTTATATATATATATTATATATATATTTGGTTGTGGTTCTTAAGTCATACAAGTTACTCATTACTCCTTTGACATCCCATCATTAGAGAAAAGAGAGAGATACTAAATCTTGTAAAGGCTTCATATTGACTTGGAAGGCCAACTATCCAAAATAGGGATTTTGTGCATCTTCTATAACTATTTATTCAAATACAATTATGGATTTATTTGGATTTGTGAGTACCCTAATCTTGTGCAAAGATTAACTGGTTAGAGATTTAAGATTGAATATAAATTCCAACAAGTGGTATTAAAGTGACCATGCATGATATTGGAGCTATAAAGTTATGGTGACTAATATTTGTATAAGGTTCTTTTCCCTAATCTTAAAAAATTAGGGTTTTTAATAAAAACAATACAAATGAATAAAGATTAAGATTCTGGGTAAGTAAAAATATGGTTTTGCATCTTTATTTAAATCTGAATGAATACACTACTTTGATTATCTATTTTTTATTTAAGATAATGTGTGTTGTCGAGATTATATGATTCTTAAATCATGTTTTATCATATTGATTCAATTTAGGGTTACATGATTTCAGATTTTAAGATATTCAAGATGAATTATCTAGTATGCAATGGTACACTTCTCTAGTTGAGAGTAAACACAACATTGCGTAAAATGTAGCCATGTTAAGGATGAATAAGGGCATATTGAAAAACAAGGAAGGAAAGTAGGTGTTCTTTTACCTGTGTAACTCTCATATTAAAGGGTTAAATCATGCTTAAAGTTATATATGGTGTATGACTTTAAGCATGGCCTTGTTCTTGGCCATCACAACTACTATAGAAGACAAACGTTTTATAACTATTGTAGAAGAGATCTTTAGCGTATAGGAGAATATATGCTATATTCCTTTGCATCAAGGGGGTGGAAAATTCATTAGCACATGTCATCAAATTTAAAATTAGCTTTGAGAATTTAAATTCTTTTGTCGATAGAACCCTAGATTAACCCTCTAAACAAAAATTAATAAGCTAATCGTATTAATTCATTTATATAGTTTAAAAGGAAAAGGAAAAAATAAAATAATGCAATAATGGAATGTGTAAACGAGTATATGGAGTCCAAGGTATTTGGTGAAAATTGCACATAATTGATGAATAAACAAACGTCGACGTTTGCAGTCGAGCGAACGAATGACGGGAACGACGGCCCACGGTATAGACTGTCGGGCTCCGTCATAAGTCCAAAGATTGTAAGTAGTGGGCTTGGAACTTTTTTGGGCCAAAATTAGTGGCCTTTGATTGACTGGTTTTCTTGGGCTTAGTTTCACTTTGCTCGAGAAAACTTTTTACAAAAAATCACAGGTTATTAATTATTATTATTATCTTGCCATACAGGTTATTATCTATTTTTACATTAATTCGAAAATTTTTTCCTGGCGATTTTCGATCATATATAACAGCTTAAAAATTTAACGAGGACTTTATCAAAACCTTTTAAAATCAATTATGTATACATATGTATTTATGCGTTTGAATTATATACATATAGATATATATAAATATATATAATGTAGATTAATTAGATGAAACATTAATGAAAACTTTCCAATTTATCACAGTAAAAAAAGTTGTAAAAATTATTCGAACTTTATGTGTTGAGATTGTATATGTTATTCCTAATTTTATAATGAATAGAACTGAAAATAACAAATATGAACATATATATGTATATGGTCGTAGTCCCTAGTCATACATATTACTTATTTGACATTCCATAATTAGAGAGGAGACCAAAACGAAAAAAAAAAAAAAAAATTCATAATATGTGAGGATAGAAAAAGACAATTAGATTATAATGATACAACATACAATAGATCTATGGAATAGCGGTTAATAAAGAGATTTAATGATGGCCCATAATCGATATATAATGCTTGTAATTTGTTCATTCTTTTTGTAAGCTGAATAATAACTGTCGATAGACAATGATTAAATGAAGAAAGTGGACTAGACCTTTAAGAAAGAAAGCTCTCTCACACCGATAACGTGGAGGAGTACGCCTTGTCTAATTATTAAAATAAATAAATAATTAAAATATTAATTATTAATCATGATTGCATATGATGTAAACTATTAAATAATAACGAGATTGATTCTATTAAAATTAATGACATAAACATAGAATTTTTCCAATATCATGTATAGCTCTGGCCACATGACCTAGATTTGGCAAACTTAGTATGATGCATGAGGGTGTGATGGACAAACGTTGTACAATGAGTTCCATTATCGTGTCTTTAATGCTCAGTTATAAATAAATTTTTATATGCTTTCCAACATTATTCTTACACTTAGTAAATAAGGGAAGACAAAGAAAAATAAGAAGTTTGTTTATTTTATTGGAACTTTTAACAAAATTTCAAGCGTCTAATAACTTTTTCTTTGTGGTTATCTTCAAATACTAATCTTTCTTATGAAAAGATTAATTATAGATCTTACTTTTTATTTCATCTCTGTAAGCACCTCATTTTGACATTTATTTTTGTCAAAATAAGTACTAAACTTAGTGTATGCATAATTAAATTAATTGAATTTTTGCAAATTATAAATGTTAAAGTTAGGAATGAAAATTAAAAAAAATAATAATAAATCAATTTAATAGAAATAAATATAATGGATGTAATATGGATAATTAATATAGTATAATATAATTTCAAAATTCGTAAAAAAAAAAAAAAATTACTGTTCATCGTCTCCTACCTCCGGCCGCCCGATGGGGGTGTTTTCAAGTCCATTTTTGACCCGTTTCCAAACCCGTTTTTTACAAAACAAATACATATTTTGAAACTAGACACGGAGTACTTCATTTTGATATAATTTGCATATTTTCATAAACCATAACTATTTCAAATCCGGACTTGAAATTTGAAAAAAATTTGTTTTTTACATTTCCGAAAAAGGCTAATCTCCGATTTTTTCGCTCAAAACATGTTTAAACGTTAACATTATAACGTTAATGACAGCTAATGCAATTTACAACTGTTTTAGTCCGATTTTTTCGGATAAAAATCAAAATAAGATATGAAACCCTAGATCTATAAATAGAGGAAGAAAAAAAACGAAAATAGAGAAGACAAAAAGCAAAGAAAAGAAAAATAAAAAAATCATTTGATATTCAGGAAGTCGAGAACTTCCATTCCCACAAATCAATTTTGCTAAAACCCATCGTTACCGACGTTATCGGCTAAATTGGAGTTCACCGGAGTTCTTACTTGTTGGTCAAATCTTTACTGGAGCTCCGTCGGTTTTCCTCTGCGTTTTCGTTTTCGCCACGGCCGATCGTTCGAATTCGATTCTTCCCTTGTGTCGTCATCGGCCGTCTTTCTCATGCGCATTTCCTCCTCCTGCGCGAATTCATTCTTCCCTTGCACGCGAATTCAATTCTTCCCTGGTAAGTTCACATCGCATTTCCATTAATAATAATAATAGTAACTATATTATGATATTAATAAATAGGAAATTAAAGAATAAGAAAAATGAAAATAATTAGTATATGATTATATTTTCAAAATTTGTTATGAATATATTGTGTTTTTTTTTTAAATTCAAAATATGTAAAATTAGTATTAGTTTGAATCATGATAGTATAGTCATTATAATTAATTTTTTTTCTTGTCAATAAATGAAATTGTCTTGTTCTAAAAAATATTGAATTGAAATTTAGGTTTTATTTTTTTGCCATGATCGATCTTGCTATGATAGTGTATAATCCTTACACTTTTTCTTTGTGATATCGTTTTGTAATATTATGATTTTGTCAAATTTTGAATAATGAGATCTTGCAAATATTTGACATAAAATTGTATTGATAACTTGATGAAAATCTTGATTTGGCTAAAGTTTGTTTATACCATGATTTTGAAATTATTAAAAGTACCTGATTTAGTTATCAATATGCAATGTAATTAGAAACTTTGATATAATGTTAATATCATGTATGAAGTTTACCTACGTTATTGAATATGAGTTCATCTTGTTAACATTGATATCTTTTATTAATTTTATATATGATGATATATTGATTTAATTAATGTGCTTGACAATTGCCATGATATATAATTTTAATCCATTATTCAAAATCTTTTTATCATTTAGAAAAGTTAATTTTTATAAAATTGTTAAAACATAACTCGATAGTCCTTTTTGCATTAATATAGTAATAATTTTGTTTTCTTGTGATAAAATTAAATTTTTTGATATATATCATGTTAGGTATGTGTTCATAGAATCACATTAAGATCTTGTTATTGATAATATACCTATAATCATACCCTAATCATAAGGAATATATGAATTTTTTTTTAGAGTTTTAGGTTTACAATATTTGAAATTGTGTGATCATGTATGATGATTAGTCATTAATATTCCTTTTATGCCATGATATAGTGATGACCTTGATTGTAATAATATTGAATTTTATGATTTCACATATATGAAACTATATTGAAATCTTGCCTTTCATAATGTAATTTCAATGATATATAAATCTTGATTATGCCATGATATTGCTTTGTTGAAATTAGCTTGTTAAATATTGATATTCCTTATAATATTTTTATTCTTGATGATATGTATGATCAAATGATATGCATGATATATGGTTATGATTTCTTGTTCAAAATTTTTGTCACCTAGAAAAAATCCAATTTTCCATAAAATTGCTAAAACCTAACTTAATAGATTTAGGGTTCATGTTAAAAAAATATATATTATATATATATATATTTCATAAAATTAACAAACATAATGAATTTAAAGTGAAAAGTTTTTTGGAAAATTATAAAATTAACCAACAAATTAAAATTTTCTAAAAGAACTACGTGTGGTCTGATCCCGATTAGCGGGTACGTAGGCACCTAAATGGGCGACTTAAAATATGTAAAAAATTATTTTTGTGAATTTATTTGATTTGTTTAGTTTAGTTTAGAATATATGAATATTGATAGAATTTGATAAGATTTGATTAATTTGAATATTTCGAGTTTTTAGATTTTATATGATTATTGATGGAATTTGATTAATATTTTTGTGCATATTAGACATATGTTTTTTTAATTGGATCCTGATAAATAATTTAGATTTTGAAATTAGGGTTTAAATGAAAGCAATTTAAATATAAATTTAAAGTGGTAACCATTTAGGTTTTAATAAGTTAGCCCCCGAACTCAAGTTAATTTCTGGTTCTCGTTTTCAAAAACGATTTTTTCGCCGATAAGTAGCAAAACAAAACAACAAATCACTACCCATTGGTTTTGGTTTATTTTTTCTCGACTTTAGTCAAGTGGCGACTCCAAAATATAAAAAAAAAAATTCAAAATTTTCTTTAATTCTTAGTCGAGGATTAGTATTGAATGGGTTAGGGTCTAGTACGAATCGGATTAAAGGAAATCGAAAACCAGGCTCGACAATCTCATATAATTTGCATTTGGTTAAAGTTAACATGAAATGAAAAAAGCAGTTGAGGTGGGGGACTTTTTTTCACTCCGAGACTTCGTTTGCGTTTTTGGTACTTCCATTTCGTTTCATGCAATGCAAGGGCAATAATCTCTTCACAAAAAAATTTATAGGTTTTCAAATCCTAAAACAATTGTTTGTTTCTGGTCATTTTGACATCTTATTTTTATTATTTTTAAACAAATACTTGTTAAGATATAGATACAGATGAAAACAAATATTTTTACTCATAAACAGATTAAACAGATTAAATACGGCTAAAATATATATAAAATATAGATATATATCAGATACATATGAGAAACGGATAAAATTCATGCAATCCAAATAGACCTTAACAAAAAAATTCATATAGAACATGAAAAATAGTTAAAGCAAACATAAAAATTGTTTCAAAATGAACATTCCAAGACGAAGCTTTTGAATTTTTTTTTCTTTTTAATATCACTTATATACTTAAAACCAATAAAATACAAAAATATATGTGTTTTCTTTTTTCTTTTTAATCTAGCTTCATAATAAATACAAGACAGAGGGATTCTCCGTGCTAACAGTGTGGGATTTCTCGTCATTCCACGTTTCAGTACACATGGTAAGAGTCATACCAACATGATGACTAGACAGGAAGCCTTGAAATTTTTCTTGCTACAAGGCCAATAAACGTGAATTCGTGTCCCGTCCTGAGTCCTGACTGCTGAAGAAGCTATCAGTCCATTTGAGTTGATTTGATATCTATAACGGTCTAAACTGGGAGTATTAACAGTTTACTACGTCTTCTCACTAGATTTGAACATACTAAAACTGTTATTCCACTAATCTATACTTGTAAATTTCATATAACATCAATATCACGCATATGAGGTTACTTTTAAAATATTATGTAATAACAAAACTTCTGAACAACTTAATAGGCATAAACCAAAACGTTTACTTTTATCAAACTTAAAATATCATAAGAAAAGATCTTATAAAAATTTCATAATCATAAAAGCCATTTAAAATTGAACACAGACTTCAACTCTAGGTTTTTCCAATCTAATGTATCTAAAAGTCAGAAGAAAAGTTGGCTCCACTATCGTCCTTCACATAGTTTATGAATACATCATAGCGTGATAGATCAAAAACTACTAAGTCATCACTTGCACCTAAAAACAGAAGGAGTGAGCACAAAAACCTAGTATGCCATACTACAAACACATGCGCATGAATAAGCATTATACAAATTTCACATGCAACCTAATAACTTATACAATAAACACATTTTATTATCTTTGATTAACTAGCCAAACAATATGGTTTAGAACCATTTACAATTAGTCCTAAACCAGAAATAATTGATGAATCCATGAAAATAAGTTTGTATACAAAATACTTATGTGTATATATATATATTATTATATATATATCTTGATATTGGGTATTTCTCGTATATCCTGGGTATTGTACTTGTACCATTCATAAACTATCGGAATCATCTCTGTGCATAATTCCACTTGGGACAACTCACACACAGATCATCAGGGTGTTGTCCTAATAACACAGTACTCCTGGTTTACTAAATCCAGTCAAACACAAGCAGCAAAACTAATTAAAGCCAACATTAAGTTCTTTTACAGATGCTAATTCTACAATCACTAACAACAACCAAGGTAAGGACGTACTTGAAACAATTTATAAAACATAAAACCTAACTTCACTAAAAACACCTGAATACAATTAAATGCTCAATCAAAACTTGCTTTCACAAGATAAACATAATTCTATAATCATCTAAACCTTAAACTAAAAAGAACTACAATTATCCCAGGTTTATACACACCTTCCTTTTTCTTTTTTTGTAAAATCATAGAATCTCCAACCACCAAAATTAGGATTTCTCCAAAATTTCTCTAAGAACTTGATTCCCTTCAATTCCAATACGAATACCTTAGGAAAAATAACACTTTTAGATTACAGAAGGATTGAACAGGATTAACTTACCTCTTACTTGATTCTTGGTCCTCCTTGAAGCAAGATTGCAGCTTTGATAGAGATCTTAAGGTTTTCTAAAAGCTTATGAGAGGTTTTGAGAAGAAGGAACAAAGCTAAGGTTATTTGTGGAACATGAGAATCCTTAGAAATCAGTTTATGAATGCTGGCATAGAAGGCTGGTAGCGTAGGAACATAAGCTGGCAGCTTAAAAGTCAAAAGACGAAATTGAGGCAAAGATGGCTAGCATCCAACGTCGGTGGTGTAAGATTCAAAGCCGACGGCGTAAGGGGCGGCGTACAGCCGTCTCTTTTGGTCCTTCTTGGATGACTCTCTCTTGATTAATCATATCCGCCATTTATCCATAAATCATTATTCGTGTTAGGGTGGACCATATAACCTTCTTATTAATCAATATATGATATTTTTACCCTTCATTAAAATTTATTTATTTTTTTATTAAAATATTATATTGACATTATTTTCAATTCAAATTGTACTAAACCAATACAAATATGATGCCGCTAAAAAACTTATAGTTTTACTTGTAAACTTACCAAATCGAACCAATACCGAAATGATATTAAACCGATACTGAAATGATACTGAACCGATACTAATCCGATACTGATAAGTTACTAATACAGATTTGATACAGATAAAAATCCAACAATGGTCTGTTTTCTATTGGTATCTATATTTGTATTTGTATCATATCAGTATTTGGTCTGTTTGATCGGCTTATGAATAAAAATGTCTACTTTTCATCAGTATCTGTTTTTGACAAACAATCTATTTGAAAACGACAGAAAAGATAATGAAACAGACAAAAAAACTCCATCTTTATGTTTGGTATACACCAATGAAATGAAATTACAAATGAATAATAATTAATTTATTTTATAATTAGAGGTGTTTTTGAAATAACATATGCTTTTTTGTCAGTATTAGTCATTCATCCTGGAAGAGCATGAATATTAATTCCTACTTTATTTCACATTATATAGAATAAATATTTAATATGATAGAATTTTTTACAAATAAAAAAAGAGTAAATGTTTTTGTGATAATAAACAGGAATATCAATTCTATTCCAGTAAACCAAATACAACGCAAGTAGATACCAAAAGTAAGAATAGTCTCTTCTTATGCCGATTAAGATTTTTTTTTCCTCACCATCTTCTTTTTTCTTTTTTTAAGGATAGAAATAAAAACATTGATGAACTCAGTGGAATATAATTTTGTGCCAATGATGTTGTAGTTTAGTTTTAGTATCATCTATCTATTTCTCAAATGAGAGAATTAGTGAAATAGCCAAATGGTAAAATTCGATGTTAAAGTTGATCTATTTGTTATCTCCAAAGAAGAGAAATATCTCGACGACATTATAAACACATCACTCCATATATAGCTTTGAGATTTATTTTATGAAATTTTTTATTTAATAAATCAAATGAGTTAGAAATAAAGTTATATTTTTTAAGAAATATAAGAAAGAGGTAATAGTTTTTATTTCATTTATTTATTCTTAAATATGCCATTGACACACCCTCATCTTAATCCATGACTTGAGTGCTAATAAGATTTTCATGGGTAGATGTATATTGGACCAATATTTGCAGTAACAATTTTGCTGTTTTAATACTATTCAAACCAATTGTGATTAAACATGTACGGCAATTTTAATGAGCCATATTTGTATTAAGTTATGTAATTTGCTTACATGTCATATTATAATTATAATTGGTAGAGACACAATTGAGGCATCAATTTTAAAATAATAAACATTGATCCATATATATTAATGTTGAAAGAAATAAAAGAGTAGTTAATATTTTAACTCCATAAATGAATTGCAATTCTTAATTTCAAAACAATAGTAGTGCCATAAAGTAACTATTTTGCTAGCAGAAATAGGTTTGTTGAGGTATAATATTTATTTTGTTCCATTATTATAAGATTAAGCAAAACTATTATCAATTTATAAATTAATTTTTACTGTTTATTGATATCTAACACTTACCATATTGATGACTCACATTATACATACTAGTGATTGAACTATTAAAATATCTATTATATCAATTCTTATAATCATTTTGATAGTTGAATGATGATTAAATAGTCCAATTCCCATCGATAAAACTATTCCTAATGCTATATGTGGATACATCTATGTTCCATCTTTTATTTTAACTTCATGTAAATTTAATATGTGTTCGACTTTAAAAATTGGAGACTCGAGTGATGGTCCATTATTTGTTATTTATTTTCATTACTTATTTATATCATTCCACTTGTCTCATGCATTGACCAATAAAAATCCATCATTTTAAATTATGTGTTTGTCTTTTAACAAAGTAACAGAGGAAATTAGTGGAGGAATAACTAGATGATAGAGCCATTTGTCTTATTAGTTGATATTTATCCTTCGCAATATGTTATAGGATAATAGAATTATTATATTTTGTAATTTTATTATATTATTTTACTGAATTGGGTTTTCTTAATGATCATATTTAAAACTTGAAATCCGATCCAAAACCTTATAGGATTTTAAAATAATGTAGAAGTTTGATAGGATTTTACACCTAGGTCTTTAATAAATTGAGTAGATTTTACATTTTATAATAATCTGCTTCGATATGATAATAAGTATTTTATCATAAAACATATTCTTAACTTCACCATTTTAATTGAAACATTTTTAATAGGTTCACTAGTTATTCCTATTTCACTATAGTAGAATTCTTTGTTTAGTTAGTGCAAAAAGAGCGGATGACTTGATAACTTTTATTCCCTAGAATGAAAGCTATGATAAATAGAGATCTATAGAAACTTCTTTCAATAAATGATCTTGTGCATTTAATTATTATTACATGTTTTAAAATTAAATAATTTTTAATTTCCTTTTTTCTTGGAAAAAACTATTGAAAATTAAATTCTAGAATAGAAGAACTTTAGAGGTAGATTTTTCCATTGCAAAGTTTATTGCGTAGCCTAAACAAGCAGACCAATAGAAGAAAAAAGGAGCATAGTAAGTCGTGAGTTTTCTCTCTTATGCCGAGAGCTTTTACCCGTGACAAAAGGTTTCACTGTTGATCTCTGCCCTACCCAATCATCTCTGTTAACCTCTCTGTCTTTTCCTTTATAGTTACCTTTAGCCTTTGTTCTAATAACCATACCCTCTTTGCCCCATATCTTTTGCGGAGACGTGTTTTTGATCCTACCCTTCTAACCCATCGTTCAACCCCATTCCATTAGTTACTGACCCACCTAGTGTTGTGTCCCACATCAAAATTCCTTTACCTTTCCCCATCTGCCTTTCAAACTTTACTAGTCAAACCATAAAAGTTATAGCTTAAATAAAAACCTTAATCCTCTTTTTTCCAAATATGCCAAGTTTGCTCCTTTACCCTATCTTCAACCCTCTTCCACACGTGCTTGCTACTGAATGAGGTGGTTAAAGAAAATGTTCTACAATAGGGTTACAATGGTCCAATATCTCCATAGGTGTAACTCAATGCTTGGTCAACTTTTTGAGTTTGTCTCTATGAAAGTCTCTTTGCCTACTTTGTTCTTTATATATTTGTGTCTCGTTTTGCTTTAGATGTTTCTGTTCATGCCTTGTGACTTCTCTTTCTGTGTGCTTGGCTTGGATCCTTAATGCTTTTTGTCCTGAGTAGCTTCTCTCTTCTATTTCTTATGTTGGTCTCTGTTGGTGTATTTGTGTGGTTTGTAGATGGCGAGTTCCAACTACTTGGCCAAACCCGAATATGTCAGATCCGAGGAAGAAGGTAACCAATCAATCATATAGCTAGATACTCAAGAATACAGCTCTGCCTCCAATAAAGTTGTGTTAGTGTGTCGTATCATTTCAAATAGGGTAGAGAACAAGGTAGTAGTGGTTCATATGAAAATAGTATGGTAGCTGTGAAATTGTCGCCACAAAATCGAATCTACATGTATGCACATTTGGGTGCAAACAACAAATGCTAAAAGTGTTGAGAGATGATCCTTGGGCTTTTATGGGTAAACTAGTGGTGTTGAACGTTTGGGAAACTCATCAAAATTTAAAGGATTTGAAATTAGATAAGTGCCCATTTGGATCCAAATCCATGGTCTCAAACTTGATTAGATGATCGATAATAATGCTATGAAGCAGGTTAGCTGTTGGTGATGTCGTGGAATGCGAATCGTAAACCTTAAGGGTGGTGCTATGAGAGGCTTTCTTAGAGTAAGGGTAAATGTAGATTAGCAAGCTCCAGTAAAGACAGGTTGGTGGGTCAGTCGGAGCAAAACGGATAAATACTACGTCAAGTTCAAATATGAAAAGCTACCAGACATATACTTAAAATGTGGAAAATTTAAGCACACCACCACTGGCTGTGAATCTAAGATCAGTGAACAAAGTTATAGAGCTTGGCTAAGAGCTCCCTCAGTTAGGCCATCATCCGAAGGAGATGGGTCCCCTAGTAATTCTTCTCTAGCTCAATCTACGTCAATGGATGCAACATCAAGTAAGTCTTCTCCTCTAGTTCAGCCATTACCTCAGAGTGTGGGAATAGGCAAGTGTCAGAATTTGTCTCAATCTACCATATCTATTTCTAGAGGCCAATAAAATATTTACATACCACCCCATTTGAGAAAATCAATACCTGGTTGACAAACACATAGCATCCTCATCACCCTCCACATCACAAAACACTACAAATCAGACTCACTTATTTGCTGAAAATCCCCATCCATCCCAATACAAGAAGATCATGAAGTCATAAGTCCAATAAAAACTCAAACCAAGACCCCATAGATAGAATCTGCCACAAACATGTCTCTATTTACTAGCCAACACCCAACAAACACATGTCCAATAGTTAACGTTACTGCCCAAACACAACTCCTTCCCATAGTAATAGCTCTTACTACTTGGAATTACCAGAATCACCTCCATCTAATCCCAACCTGCAGGCTCTAGTCATTCCTTCCCCATCACATCTGATTCTTCCTTAAATACTTTGACAATCAAAAGACAGCTTGATGTGAGTCCCTCTGGCCTACGAAGAGACTCAAGTTTGATTCACCAAGACAAAAAGCTGAACAACCAAAAAAGAAATCTCCTTCGAGTGGAGGTAGGAAGCCTAAGAAATTGATAGCATAAGCAAAGAAAGTAGAATCTCAACCACAACAAGAGTTTTCTTCTCAAAGCACTTTGATCACTGTTCCAATTACTTTCCAAAATTCTTTACCAGAGGGCTATGGTGGCTGGCCAGAAGCAGCCACACGGGGGCCACGATCGTCATCAACTGTCAAGGACTGGGGCCCGCCTTGACAGTTCAACATCTGAAGGGCCCTATCTACAGACATAATTCGAGTATAGTTTTCCTTATGGAGACTAAAAATAAGATGAGGAGATTATCTGGAATAAGAAGGATGCTACAATTTAGTAATGAGTTCTACGTTACCCCCAATGGTCTCTCAAATGGTCTTGCTCTTTGGTGGGCTGACGATGTTGATGTCAAAATTAGTCAGTTTGATAAGAACCATATTATGTCATCCGTTCATCTAGCAGACGGATCCTTTTTTGCTCACTTTTCCTAGATTTATGCAGATCCATATCCATCTAGGACACAGGTTTTGATGGAATCGGTTGGAGTATATTGGTTCATCCATGCGTGACCCGTGGCTTTGTCTTAGCGACTTCAATGATATAATGTTCAACCATGAGAAGATAGAAGGTCTAACCTAGACGTCGGCATGGTTCAGGTCGGTTTCGGCCAGAACTGGAATTGCCAGTTCACGGTTCCACATTTCGTGGAACTGGAATCGGAATCGCCAGAGCCAAGGCGGTTCATAGTTCTATGGAATAGCCGGTTCTGGCGGTTCCGGTTCCACACAAACCGTGAACCATTTTTTTTTTTAAATTAATCAAAAAAAAAAAAAACCCTAAAATCAACAAAAGCAATTACAACTTATTTATACCCAAAATAAACATTTAAAATTTTTCCAAATAAAATATAATGGTTAGCAAATAATAAAAACAATTAAATATAAGAAAATATATCCTTCTTAAAACAAAAAGAGCACATAAATAAATAAATATGTAAATTAATAACATTTAAAAAAAATTATCAATCCAAAATTGCTAACACTTGTCTAATTCATGATTCCAATAAGCACAGAAGGAGAAAAAACATAATCCATTAATCAAAATAAAAAAAGAAAAAAGAAAAATTAGATTTTGTTAATAATTTAGAGTTTCAAATCCTTTTATTCATATCAATGTATTGAATTGCTGGTGTGGTAGCATTTTTGGTGTGAATTGAATTGCGTTGGTCTGATGGACGTGTGGGTGAATAGAGGCCCATGCAAACAAATAAAATGTTTTGTTTTTAAATTTCTGTACGAGCCCGGTCGGAACTGCTAGTTTTAAGTCTGGAATAACGGTTCCCAACCCGGTTGAACCGTCGGTTCATTGTGGATGAACTGCCAGCAGGTCCTCCGGCGTTCATAACTATCCTCGACGGGGCGGTTCTCGGGTACGAAACCACCGGGGATGGCTCGGGACGGTTCGCTGTTCAGAACCACCCCGTGCCGATATCTAGTCTGACCCGTAGTGGAATATTACTGGAGTAATTTAACTCAATGATTCTAAATGCAAAGCTAAATAATCTGGGATACCAGAGGCCTTAGTTCACTTGGTCCAATAGAAGAGAAGATAACAGGTGGTTTTAGAAAGGATTGACCGAGCCTTGGCATCCATGAATGGGTTCAGGTTTATCCTACCATGCAAGTGTTGCATAATGAAATGGGAGGTTCTGATCATGTGGCTTTGATAATTGACTCTCATTTTTCAGACTTAAAAAGCAAGAGAAAATTCAAATTTGAGCAAATGTGGATCACCGACGAAGGGTGCAATAAGGTAATAGAGGATGCTTAGAAGCTAGCACATCCAGTGGACCATCCATACCGTTAGGTTTCAAGCTAAAGAGATGTCGGGTCAAATTCAAAGAGTGGTGTAAGGAAGCTTTCCCCAATAACAGAGTTGGGAGAAGGAGTTGATATACTAGCTTGGCCAGCTGTGGCATAGAGAAGAGTTGTATTGGAAACAAAGATCAAGAATCAACTAGTTAAAAGAAGGGGATAGAAATACAAAATTCTTTCACCAATCCATACTTATGAGAAGACAAAGAAGCAAAAATTTGAACCTAAAAGGAATAAATGGTGATTGGATTGAAAAAGTGGAAGATATCATGCGGACTTTCCACTCTCATTTCTGCCAATTATTCTGCTATGATGGCTCAAGGGATTGGGGAGAGGGTCTAGATTCAGTACCAAATCTAGTCAATGAGGAGATGAATGGCTTTTTAGGTAAATTAATTTTACTAGAGGAAGTGAAGCGAATAACCCATCAACTAAGCTCTTTAAAGGCTACTAGCCTCGATATATTTCCAGGCATCTTTTATCATCAATATTGGCATATCGTGGGTTACTATGTAGTTGATACTGTGCTATCATTTTTCAACTTGGGTACTATTCCAACTTCCCTAAATCTTACTGAAATCGTTCTTATCCCAAAAGTCCCATCCCCGGTTGAAGTTGGACGTTTCCATCCAATTCGTCTTTGCACCTTTGTCTATAAAATCATTTATCGAGTCTTAGTTAACCGTTTGAAACCTTTTCTTAATGCTTTGATCTCAGAGAATCAAAGTGCTTTTATCTCAGGTCGAGTCATTCATGATAATATCATCGTAGCCCACGAAGCATTCCATTTTCTCAAAACTAAGCAATCCAGTAGCAAGGCTTATTGCAGGCTTAAACATGACATGAATAAAGCCTATGATCATATTGAATGGGATTTTTTGAAACAAACAATGATTAAATTTGGCTTTTGTGATAACTGGGTAAGATGGGTGATGGAGTGTGTTACTTCTGTCATTTACTGTATTTCTGTCAATTGTAAAAATGCAGGTTATATAAGGCCTACAAGGGGCTTGAGGTAAGGAGATCTACTTTCACCTTATCTTTTTATTTTGGTAGCGGAAGTATTGTCCAGGAATATTGAAAAAGCTGCCACAGAGAGGAAATTTGTAGGGCTAAAAATTAGGCGAACATGTCCCACAATCACTCAACTCTTTTTCGTTGACGATTCTTTGTTTTTTATTGAAGCTAGTTTAAGTAATATACAGGTTCTACAACATGTAATTCAAGAATATTGTGAAGCTTCGGGTCAAAAAGTGAATTTTCAAAAATCCAGTATCTTTTTCAATCTTTACACGGGTCAAGATAGAGTTGAAGAGATTTATGCTACATTGGACATTCCTGCCACAAAAAACCCAGGCAAATATCTAGGTTTGCTTACCTTGTGGGGTAGGAACAGAATCCGAAGCGCTTCGCTTTGTTAAAGACAAAATTAGATTGAAGCTCAAGAGTTGGAAGATGCACTTGTTATCCACAGCAGGAAGAGAGACATTAATCAAGGCAGTAGCTAGGGCGATTCCTTTGTATTCCATGAGCTGTCTCAAATTTCCCAATAGATGGTGCAAAGAAGTAAACTTGATGATTGCACAATTGTGGTAGTGTCAAACAAATGATGAACGGACGATTCATTGGCAAAGATGGGACAAAATCACCTTCTCTAAATCAAAAGGAGGGTTGGGTATTAAAGAACTCCACGACTTTAATTTGGCTTCGTTAGTGAAATTGGCATGGAGGCTCTATACAAACCCACATGCTTTTTGGGTGCGTGTATTGAAAGGTATATATTTCCCATATTCCTCTCTGTTGCAGGTTTGTGAGGGATCAAGGGACTCCTGGGGTTGGTCTAATATCCTTTAAGGCAAAAGTTTTCTTATCCAAGGAGCTATTTGGCAAGTGGGTGATGGCCAATCTATATCAGTGTCCAAAGGTAAATGGATACCAAACTTGGAATATAACCTTCCAATTTTCAAGCGGGATTTTGTTAACCAAGAACTCAAAGTAGTTGACCTGATTCATCAACAATTGGGTTCTTGGAACCACCATGAACCAAACAAATGGTTTGAAAGGAGAACATTGCAAGCTATCTTAAAGATACCGCTGCCTATAAGCTCCATTGTAGATGAGCTGATATGGCCACACGAAAGGAATGGTAAGTGTAGTGTAAGGTCTGCATATAATTTCATTAGATGTGTAGGGACCCAGCAACTGTAAATTCATCAAGTTCTCGCCACATTGGGAAGAACATATGGAAATTAGTTTGGCATGGCCAATGATGAGAAAATGAAAAGGAATAAGACAAGATATGGGCGAACATGATCAAAGATGGCTGAAGGCCGCCAGCCTTTAAAACAACACTGCTGGCCTTCATCTACAACACAACTAGCATTTGAGGAGCTTTGTTGAAAGCCGCCCCCAAAAGCCGCTGACCTTTCTCTAGTAAGTCGTAGATGTAGAAGACAAAGCTGTTAGCCTTTCAGTCGGCCTTCAAGCACTAAAATTTCTGATTTTATTTTCCTTTTCAAGGCTACTTCTTAAGCCGCCAGATTTCCTTATTAATTTGCCAGCTTATATTTGTTCGTGAAAAATTAATGTTTTTAGGTCTTTAGGATTTCCTTTACTTATATATAGTCCTATTGGCTTCTGTTTAGAGAGACTTGGATATTAGTCCTTTTATGAGAGTTTTCTCTTGTGAGATCCTGTGAGAACTTGTTGAACTTATCGGATTGATAATCCGTGGCGTTCTTGCTTAATTAGACTTATCAATCAAAATTTTATCTTCTTTTCATTGTGGTGTCTGTTTAATTTTATGAAGGTTCGTGCTTTATTTTAAGCGACGAGTCAAGGTTCCAATTGACTGTTAGTTCTTGGGATCAATAATCCTAGGGTTCGTAGCATTGGTTGGGATTATCCAATCAAATTTACCTAGTTTTATTCGTGTCGAACATGGAACGAATCGAAGTGTAGCCAAATTCATATAAGTTAGTGTCAGAGCAATAGTTATGGAGATTGTTCGACACAATTTTTGGCAAGATCTTTGAAATTTTCTTTCTCCATTTGAAATTATTTGGTTGATATAGGCAATTATTGGAGAATTAGGGTTTGGAGATTTGATTGTTAGGGTTTGTGAGATTTGAATGCTGAGGGTTTGTGGAATTGATATTGTTATTTTTGTTGGGTTGATGTGTTATAATTTAATAAAAAAAAATGAGTGGAGAAGAGGCTTCTGTTTCGAGTGGAGAGTTGAGATCGTTTATGAAGTTTGTCTAGGATCAGTTTAACACGATGAATATGAGGTTGGACAATCTAGAATCATCTAGCAAACTGAAATATGCCAGAAGGAGATTGTTTGTTGAAGGAGATGAAGTGGATTCTGATTATGATGTAAGTAGTTTATTAGGAAGAAGAGGAAGGAACCATCGGTGGGATAATAATCTGGGAAGTATCAAAATGAAAATTCCTCCATTTTAGGGTAAAAATGACCCCGAATTATATCTTGAATGGGAGAGGAAAGTTGAGCATGTATTTGATTATCATAATTATTTGAGGAAAAGAAGGTGAAATTGGCAGCTGTAGGAATTTACTGATTACGCCAGTATTTGATGGGATCAGTTTGTTTTGAATAGAAGGAGATATAGAGAGAGACTAATTAGCTCGTGGGAGGAGATGAAAATTGTGTTGAGGAAAAGATTCATCCTTAGTCAATATTACAGAGATTTGTGCAGGAAACTACAAAGTTTGACTCAAGACTCAATGAGTGTTGAGGAATATTATTAGGAAATGGAAAAGGGATGATGCGGGCTAATGTGGAAGAGGATCGTGAGGTGATAATGGCTAGATTTATTGGTGGTTTGAATCCATATATTGCTGACATTGTTGAGTTGCACACCTATGTAGAGATGGAAGAATTGCTTCATAAAGCCATCAAAGTAGAGAAGCAACTGAAAATCCAAAGGCAAATCCAAGTGTGGTTCATCATTTGGATCATCATGGAAATCAGACTGGAAGGAGCATAAATAGTTTCAAAATCAAAGGATGAAGTGAAGATTAAGGAGTCTAATTCTCTTGTTAAAGATAAGACTGATAAATCCTCTTCTAGAGCACGTGATATAAAATGTTTTAAATGTCAGGGGTTGGGGCATATAGCTTCTAAATGTCTAAATAAGAGGGTTATAATTGTTAAAGATAATGGTAACATTGAAAGTGAGAGTTCGAATGATGATATGCCACCACTTGATGATGTCAGTGATGAAGAGCCTACACAGGAAAATTGATTACAATTAGGAAGAATGAAGCAATTGAGCTATTGAAAGAGAAGATGGAAGTGCAGAGAGAACAAATTTTCCATACCAGATGTTTAGTGCACAATCAGGTTTGTAGCTTATTGATTGACAATGGAAGTAGTACTAGTATTGTTAGTACCTTGTTGATAGAAAAGCTGCATTTGCCTATATTGAAGTACCCTAATCCCTATAAACTCCAATGGTTTAATGAATGTGGTGAAGTGAAGGTGACGAAACAAGTGTTATTGGAGTTTTCAATTGGTAGCTACAAGTATAAAGTCCTTTGTGATGTAGCGCCAATGCATACATGGCACATTCTATTGGGCCGTCCATGCAATTTGATAGGCGGGTTTTATATGATGGTTTCAAGAATACTGTTCATTTGATTTGAACAACCAGCATGTGGAATTAACACCTATCAATCCAAGTGAAGCACATGACGATCAGCAAATGTTGATGAGATATTTGAGAGAGAAAAGCAAACACATGAGTGCTCAAAACAAAAATAAGAGTGATACACTTGTGAGCAATAAGAGTGTAATATTTGCTAGGAAAGTTGCAGCTAACAATCATATTTTACTTGTTCCTAGAAAGAATGATTCTTATTTATAGGATTCAAAGGACAAGCAACAAGTGCAACAATTCGTAAGAGACATCAAGGACCTTTAAAGACATATGGACGCATGGATTTGAGGACGAATCCTTCTAAAGAAGGAGGGACTGATGAGAAAATGAAAAGGAACAAGACAAGATATAGGCGAACAAGATCAAAGAAGGCTAAAGGCTGCTAGACTTTAAAACAACACTACGCCTTCATCTACAACACAGCCAGCTTTTAAGGAGCTTTGTCGAAAGCCACCAGCGTAGAAGACAAAGCCGTCGGCCTTTCAGTCGACATTCAAGCGCTAAAACTTCCGGATTTTATTTTCCTTTTCAAGGCCGCTTCTTAAGCTACCAGCTTTTCTTATTAATTTGCCAGTCTATATTTGTTTCGTGAAAAATTAATGTTTTTTGGTCTTTAGGGTTTCCTTTGGTTATATATAGCCCTATTGGCTTCTGTTTAGGGAGACTTGGATATTGGTCATTTTATGAGAGTTTTCTCTTGTGAGTTCCTGTGAAAACTTGTTGAACTGATCAATTGATAATCCGTTTCTTGCTTAATTAGACTTATCAATCAAAATTTTATCCTCTTTTGATTATGGTGTCTGTTTAATTTTACCAAGGTTCATGCTTTATTTTAAGTGATAAGTCAAGATTCCAATTGACTGTTGGGTCTTGGGATTGATATTCCTAGGTTGTAGCATTGGTTCAGGATTATCCAATCAAATTTACCCAGTTCTATTCGTGTCGAACATGGAACGAATCGAAGCGTATCCAGATTCGTATCACCCAAGCTTACCGAAGGTCAAACATTTCATTTGGAAGGCACTCAACAATGCCTTATCAACTCAAGCAAATCTAGCCAAAAGGAGGATTTTACCATCAGGTAGATGTCGTTTTTATATAGAAATCGAAACAGTAAAGCACCTACTTTTATGCTATTCTTGGACTAAACCAATTTGGTTTGTACTCTGGGCATGAGAGTACCCATAGAGAGAATCACTACTCTAGACAACTGGCTGAATTCTTATATTAGGGGAGTGGAGAGTAAGAGAGAAATGGCATTAGTGTTTGCACGTATTTGTATTGTTATGTGGAGCATTTGGAAGGGTTGTTGCAAAGCGGTTTTCCAAAAGGAAAATCCAATGTGGAAGCTGCTATAATAGTAGCAAATAGTGCGCTATTGGAGGCAAAATTACTTGACAAAAGAGCTGTTGATCCTTTGTTGAATCCATGCAAAGTGGCATCAGAACAAATACCAGGGATGCATTCAAAACACCCATTGGAAACTCACCAGCAGAACCAAAGCCTCTTTACCACAGCCTTTGGGGAAGCAACTGGTGACTTTATAGTACCAATTGGCCATCTACATCATGAGTGGCCTCAAACTAGAGACCGGGAAAGTAGCAACCAGGCAACAACAGCTAATGTGCAGTATAAAAAACGGCGGAGCCATGTTGACAAGGATTCCTTGATGAAGGAAGAAGAGTTGTGTGGCGCCCTCCCACAGTCATATGATTAAGCTCAATGTCGATGCCTCTATAGATCCAATCAAAGGGGAAGCAGTTGTTGGAGTAGTGGCATGCGACTTCAAACGAACTCTCCATGGTGGATTCTACAGGTTGGTATCATTAGGATCAGCTCTAATTGTAGAAGCTTTTGCTGTTTTGGAAGCATTGCAATACAAGGAATAGAGATTAGCTGGAAGTTGAGGTTGAAATGGACTTAGCCATTGTGTACCAAGCTGTTACTCAAGATTTTGATACTCCATGGTGCTTACGTAATATCGTTGCTGATGTGAAATCCCTTTTAAATTTCTTTGATGTTGTGGACTTCTCCTTGATTCTTAGAGAAGCAAACTCAGTTGTAGATTGGATAGCAATGCATGACAGGATGAAGATGTGTCCATCCGATTGGGTTCAGAAACCCCCATCTTCTTTACTTTCTATCTTATGTAATGATGTGCTAAATAGCTACTGTTCTTCTCTGGTTGAAGTTTCCGTTGGTGTTCTGTACTCTTGATTTGGAAATGAATTAATCTTTTTACTGGGAAAAAAATCATGAAAATGATCATTATCATTATCTATTCTTCTTTTTTAATTCATTAAAATTCATTACAAATTCACATAGGGAGGTGCCAATATAACACCTTTAGAGAAAAAAGAAAAAAAAAGAAGGATAAAATATTTTGATTGGGGTTATTTCTTATCCATTGACTATTAGAAATTTTTTTTCTTTTTTTTTTTTTTCGTGGTTAGTTTCCTTTGGAAAAAGGATGACTTAATAAACTGTAAGTAAAAGTTCCACTAAATAGGGATGTCAAAAAAACTTTTTTTAATTGATAAACGACAAAAAATAACGAAACAAAAAAGAAACCTCTTTTGAGAAATTGTAAAGGACTAAATCTAGATTCTAGTCTTAAAACCTAACAATGACTTGAGTTTTGACTCTTTGGGTTAAGTGACATGGCCTAGAGAGTTAGGTTTAGGAAATTGGGATAACTAAGAGAGATTTGATATGTTCAGCTTTGAGCATACATTGTTAGACTGGACTGACCCATCCGCTTTCGATTTTTCTCATTGAGCTCATGCATTTAAATAGATCTTCCATAGGTTACAGAGCCATGGAGAAATCTATTATTAGGAGGACTTATCTCGCTCTTTGATGGTCAATACAATCCAACGGATGTTATTAGGAGTCGAATATTATAAATACCTAGAGCTCCTCCTCATTTGGCAGATCCATAAATTGACACAGAAACACTGTTATGTTGCTAAAACACTCTCATAAGAGATCAAATAGAGCTCAGAGCGAAAAATACACAACATCTTCTCTAAAACAGTATGGGTTGATACCAGTGTGTTTGGATGTCCTAAGACTGCTTACTCTTTCTCCATACCATCTCACTCCTAGTCATTTTTGCGTGTGCTTTCGTGTCACTCCTTTAAGGCCACGTGTGATGTGAGACGTATGCCGCATGCACGTGACCACTGCAATTGGATCCGACTAACTACAAAAATAAACTTATGGGGTTTTTTTATTAATTTAAATTTTACTAGTAATAATGAACTCATTTAAGATAAATAATTACATCAATTAAAATAATCTATGTAAAGAAAATATAGATAAAAAGTTAAGAGTTACAAAAACCCTACATATGAGCATGAACAACTCTTTAGAGCCTACATGTCCCATGTAGGAGATACAGAAGTATCTCTTGAGACAATGAAATACATCAACTATTTAGTGAAATAGATCCATAAAAGATTAGCATGATTTCATAAGGGCTGGAAATGTATAGACTTGCGGTATTAGATCTCTATTTGTAATAGATGGATTGATAATGAAGCAAATAATAGAAAAAGTCAAATATGAGATGAGTAGTAGATTTATAGGTATCGAAATTTTTTCCTTTTATGGCTAGCTATAAATATATTGTAATTATCAGCGGTAGATGTGCCATTGAAGGGTGAACCAGGTGTAAAGAGGGAAATGGTGTGCTTTGTCATCTTCTTGTTAAATCTTACCTTCATCGTAAGTTAGGCAATTAATAATAAGGCAATTTGTGTGCTCTCTTTGTCCTTTTAAGATAAAGTATATTTATATCTATTAATAGTTTAATATGTTGTTGTCTTTTTTTTTTTTTAAATTCTTATCTATCATTGCTACTAGCAATTTATATCGACATGTTTTGTTTCTACACGAAACATATTAATAACAACGGACTGGCCCACCTGTAAAGTCACTTTCTTGCATACACACATCGTATTTATTATAATTCCTCATATAACGTGTGTGTATATATATATATATATATATATATGGTGTCCCAAACTTTGTGTTCCAAATATATCCCTATTAATATCGTTCAAACATCTATATAATAAATTAGTATGCATAATTACAATTATAGCAGATTAAATATATATACATATAATTGATAGGAATATAAAGAAAAATAAAAAAAATACCATATATTCGTTAGTGGTGGATTTGGGGAAGCTCATGCTCATACGTAAAGTGATGTGATTGGAACAAATCTAAAACTGGGAGTCCGCAGGTTGCCAAAAAAGGATTAAAAAAAGCACCGAAGGGCCAATCTACTCTCGGAGAATATTAAATTAAGATATGCTTTTGCCGGATTCGTTCTCCTAAACATGGTTACGTGTTAAAGTTGGTGACAAATAACACATTAAAATAAACAACATCCATGATGTTTTTGTTTGATGTCACTGACTCTGATTTTATCTGCGAAATCAAGAAGTGCCCGCAATTCGCGGTAATAAGTTAGATTCGGCATTTTATTTCGTGTATGAAAGTATATGAAA
Organism: Combretum micranthum; assembly: GCA_024138025.1. Taxonomy (NCBI): domain Eukaryota; kingdom Viridiplantae; phylum Streptophyta; class Magnoliopsida; order Myrtales; family Combretaceae; genus Combretum; species Combretum micranthum. The sequence goes on from JAMXBD010000049.1 coordinate 580,534, forward strand.
TCGATTATATATGATAAATAATTAAATTATATGATAGACATATTTATTCATCTTATAATTATATCTTTATATATCGAATGGTGTTGCAATTTCCAAAACTAAGAAAGAGACACTCTTGTTAAGATTGTTAAGATCAATCATTTAATTTAACAGCGACTTGTGTGGGCGAAATTTTGATTGACTCATCAAATAGATAATTTAAGGTATAATTCAATTGTGTGATTTTTATTATATCTTACAAATATATGATCTATTTGATTTTTATATATATCTTATTGTTTGACTTTTTAAATTGATTTTTTTTATAAATATTTATTTTAAAATAATATATATATATATATAGAGTCTGTTTGTTTTGGTTTTTTGGGCAGATACAGACACTTTTTCAAACTTTTTACTAAAAAATTATTTATCAAGAAATAGATATAGATAAAAAAAAGTTGATAGTTTTCATCAAAAGATCAAATAGAATGAATATAAATAAAATTTAGCTACAAATCGAATATATTTACACATATTATTTTAAAAAAAGATACAAATACAAATGAAAAACAGACAATCCAAATAGACCTTACTTAACCTTCTAATCTGACATCATATTATCATATTAAAATTAATACTGCAATCATCTAATCTATCATATTAAAATTAATACTGCAATCATCTAATCTAAAAATATAACTTGCATATTTGCGGCGGGCAATATATTTATTATATAACAACTCCTAGCATCCCTATTGGAACATTAAGCTGATCTACTCTTACGTGAAGTAAAGAGTAAATTGATATACCAAATATGTATGGACAACTTTGTAATTTCGTAGATCAAAAGAAAGGCATCGTAATCAGATGGTTGAAAAAGGAAAAATAATAATGATCATCACTTCAACACCCCTTTCTTGTTTTTAATTTTTAATTTTTAATCTTTTATGCTTTTTAATGTCTGTAATAACTTAGTACTACAAATTACATTCTACGCTTATGCTAATATATGCAAACACGTTCCTGTATTTTTTGGTCAGGCGCGTGATCGATCTCTTCCCGTGGGAGTGAGAAGAGGTGAGCCGGACGCGCTCTGGAGGAGCTTGTTGGCCGCGGAGAGCTGATCCATGAGAGATAATATGCGCGCGTGGTAGTCACGCGCCACCTCTACCGCCTCCGCCTCCAGCTCCCCGAGCTGGGAGCAAAGCCTCTCCTCCGCCTCTTCCGCCACCCTGAGCCGCTCACACGTCCTCCTCAGCTCCTCCATGACCCTCTCCTCTCTCAGTCGACTCTCCTTTAGTTCGTTCTCCAACTCCTCATTCCTCTTCCTTAAACTCAACTCCAGCTCTTCCGCCGGCACCGCCGCATCACGGTGGTCTCCGCTCATTGCTGGTGCCATGTGTGTCTTCTTCTTTTTTATGCTGCAGCTTCGCCCAACCCCCAACGAAATGGGATCTAACAGGGTAATACCTCTCTAACTCTCTCTCTATACAGTATATTGTTCTTAACTGCGTTTAGCGTTGCGAAATACTACGTTTTGGGTGTGCTGATGTTGGGACATTTTATAGGAGAAATATGGGTATGTCTAGGTTCATTGTACCTTACATTGCATGATTCCTTGTCACTTGGTAATCAACCTTCCAACCGTGCTAAATTTAATAAATTATTCAAATAAAGGAAAAACAAAAAAGAAGTACACGTATGGAGGCGGAGCATTAAACTTGACGTGCATTAGAAGTTCGAAAAATTGTTTTTTATTAGAAAATTCGTACTAAAAGAATTTAAACTATTTCTAATTATTTGTTCCAGAATCTATGTTTTATCTATTGATTTATTTTAAATTTAAGGTTTGGTACTTTTTAAAATGAGTAAAAATAAATTTTCATCACTCTTCCTTACAAATGTTTTCGGTAATAAAAAGGTCCTAATATAGCCAAAGTGGATAGAGTACATGGAATTTTTACGTTACAAAATAAGGTAAATTACAATAGAAATTATCGATATTTCAGGATAAATTCATTTAAGATATCAATGTGGAATTGATGTTTTGTAAAGCGAATCAAATAAGATATCGATATTTTAAAATTTTTTTTAAGGCTTCAACATTTTGACAAACTTTTAATTAATTTTCTCTAATTTTTCTTAACAATCAATAATTGATACTTTATTTGACTTACTTTGTAAAATGTTGATTTTTATTAATGATTTAAAATGTTTATACCTTAAATAAATTTATCCCTTAAATGTTAAAATGTCTCTTGAACTACTATTCATCAATACCTTTGTAACGTCTTCAAACTCCGCCCATCGAGGTATTATCCGCTTTGGCTACATGCCACATAGTTTTGTCCTTTTGGCGCTAATACTTTTCAAAGGGTCACCTATCATGGGTTGCTCTCATAGAGCATCGTAACTTTGGAGTTTTGATGAACTTCAAGCCATTAAACCAAAAGGTGCCTCTATGATTAGAGTTTCCTTATTTATAGTTAAGAGATATCACATACTTCTCCACTTATAGAATTGACGTTCTCATTAGTTTCATTATATAGGTCTAGAACCACACCAGGTAGTGAGGACACACTCATCTATTTCCAGCTGGTGAACTGTTTTGATACCTCCTATAACGTCCCGAAACTCCGCCTACCAAGGTACTATCCGGTTTGGCCACACGCCACACGGTTTTATTCTTTTAGTACCAACGCTTCTCAGGGGATCACCTATCTTAGAATTGCTTTGCCTAGAGTGCGCTTAACTTTTGAGTTTTGACAAACTATAAGCCATTACACCAAAAGGTGCCTTTGTGATTAGAGTTCCACAATTTATATTTGAGGGATATTACATACTCTACTATTTATAGAATTGACATCCTTGTTAGTTTTGTTATACGGGTCTAGAACTACACTAGACAATGAGGACACACTCCTCCACTTCCGAGTGATGAACTGCTCTGATATTACCCGTAATACCTTGGAATCCCGCCTAGTAAGGTATTATTTGCTTTGGTTACACGCTGTATGATTTTCTCTTTTGGTACTAACACTTCCCAGAAGGTTACTCATCCTGAGATTGCTTTATCCAAAGCACTCTTAACTTTGGAGTTTCGACAAACTCTAAGCCATTATACCAAAAGGTGCCTTTGTGATTAGAATTCCACAATCTATATTTGATGGATATCACATACTCCACTACTTATAGAATTAACATCCTTGTTAGTTTTGTTATACAGGTCTAGAACCACACTAGATAATAAGGACACACTCCTCCACTTCCGACTGATGAACTGCTCTGATACCACCTGTAATACCTCAGAATCCTGCCCATCAAAGTATTATCCGCTTTGGCTACATTCTGTACGGTTTTGTCCTTTGGTACCAGCGCTTCCCAAGAGGTTACCTATTCTGGAATTGCTCTATCCAGAGCACACTTAACTTTGGAGCTCCAACGAACTCTAAGTCATTACACCAAAATGTGTCTCTGTGATTAAAGTCCCACTATCTATATTTGAGAGATATCACAACCTTAAAATGAATTTACCATGAGATTTTAATATATTTTAACGTAATTTGCCCTTACAAAATATATTCTTAAAAACATTCTTCTTCATACGTAAAGAGCAAAGTCATTTCTTTGACATGTCCTATTAGCATATTGTTTTGCCCTTTTTAAAAAGAAAGAAAAGAAAATTACTACTTAAAATGAAAAAAAAGATCCTAAATTTAAAAGAAATGCATTTCCGACACTTTCCTTTTTCCCTTTCTTTACAAATTATCAATAGAAGTATTAAGATGGTTACAAAAAAACATGAACTTAAAGATTTAGGGATCAAGATTTAGTGAAAATATATAACTGATATAATAAAAAGAGATCAAATCATCTAGTTTTGATATTAGAAGTATAAGAATCTTTTGATAAAATAAAGATATCGAGTACAACAATTAAAATTACATATAATGCCATGCCCTAAAACAAGATCTAGACATGTCAAATTGCCATGTATAATACCTTCATCCTATATGCATAAGCTACTTTAAAAGATCTATTTGCGCTGGACAATTGCTAGCTAATTTTAGGTTTTAAAAACATTTAATTAGATTCTGGAAATAATTAGATTTAATAGTGGTAAAATAAACTTTACAAAAACATTTCAGGAGCAGCTCTCATGAGTAGATCCACTTTCATAAAAACAACCATACCATCAGGAATCTCATCAGAATACCTATTCATGATAGTAAGCAAAGCTTTAAAGCTTAAAATTACAAAACGTGGGCTCCATAACTAGGCCTTTAAAGAAAATTCAGCTTCAAAAGATAAATCCAGTTCTTATAAAAAATAAAATAAAACTAGTGATCCTAATTAGTTTCACTCCTCATTAAAATCCTCTAGAGTCGTCCAAAACCTAAGACAAATCATCAACAAGCAAATCAACACCTGAAAAAAAGAAAAGCATGAGACGAAGCCCAGTACGATAGTAACACAAGCACACACGAATAGTTCACAAGCTTAATCTAATGCAATGCATCAATCAACAATTTATATCTTTAATTAAATTGAAGCAAATCAATAGTAGAGCACTTACACTCCGAGATCATGCCACTATGAATTTGGGGGTCCTGAGTAGCAGTAACTGCTCAAGGGGTTAATATAAGCAGCCTATATATATTTGTATCTTATATATGATATACTAGAAAAGAAAATAGCTTCTTCTAGGATTCACAGCTATTACACATCTCTACTTATCTTAGTCCACAATATTATTTAGTTCAATTGATCATATAAGTGTGAACTAAATCATATCAGTTCCTTCTAAGCTTAAGTAAATGTTCTGTCGATACTATTTGCCCTATCAGCTACCCATTGAACCCTCTATGGACTATTATTGCATCATGATTAGAGGATGGCCTAAGCGCCTAACTCCCATGCTAGCATCACCAATAAGGTTGTTGGTCCCCAAACCGGATTCAATGACCATGCATAAACAATAAGCAATTATTAAGTTGTTTTTAAGTTTTAGTTCATTATGAATGCTTATCCTACCGATCAACACGCAAGTCACTACATACCTTATATAACTTTTGCAACCCAAAACAAAAGCAAGGGTTAGATTAGCAATCCATATCTATTGAGGAAATTAAACTCATATAAGAAATTAAATAAATTACTAACTTACATCAAACTCATATTAAAACCTATTTCATCAGATAGTAAGTACGAACCCTGCCATGGTTAGGAAATATTAAAACCTATTTCATCAAACAGTAAGTACGAACCCCGCCATGGTTAGGAAAGTTGCCAAGCCAAGAGACGGACAGTTCTCTATTGTTTATCAAATTCTTTTCTTTTCCTTTACTTATAAATCATTCACTTTAAAGTTATTTATATGTCTTTTAATAAATTATTGGATTATAGGAAAATACTTAATTTTCTTAGCAAAATTTTCTTTGAAACAACATACTCCTCTTATTAATAATAATTTAATAGTAATTTAACCTAGCATATTAATCTAAGCCAATTATAAGTTAAACCTATAATACTTAACTTAACCAAGTTGATTAGAATTAATCAGTCTAATTTAGTTTAGCTTACTAATAATCGTTAAGTCAAGTTGAACTTAGATTTATTAACTAAGTTCATTTTATATCTAGGAGGTCATTTTAAGACTAATCATTTAATTCTAGCAAGCTGTAGCTATTAAGTTTATTCTACTAGATTAATCTTAATTACTAATTATCAATTGAGTTTCACTAAACATATATTAACATTTATAATTAATATTATATACATACATGAACATATTTTTCAAAACATATTTAACAACATAATATACCACATTTAAATACTTGTATACATATCATACATTAACATATAACAAATGCACTTCATTAACATATCATAGACAATTATATTTATTTAACTAGAACTTTATATTTAAAATATTTTATTTTTATTTAATAATTTCTACAAACAACAATATCTAACACACATAGATATATTGCTTATTATTTATTTCATCCATGTATTTATTTTATTTCTTTTCTTTTCCTTTCCTTTTTTTTTTTTTTTTTTCAAGAGGTGATCACATTGTTCATCACGCCTGTGATGGAAGGCGTGATGACTTATGCCCATTATCAAGGAAAAATAAAAGATTAGAGGCAACCATGGCCATGATGGCCTAAATTTTACAAAACAAAGATCATCACGAGATGGATCACGTCCGTGATGATAAAAAATCTCCAAATCCATGAACATAATGGGTATCATTACGCTCGTGATCAAGTGTTCTTCAAAAATTATAAGGAATAGAGATCATCACGAGTTCCATCACGCGTGAAAAGTACTCTGTGTTTGATTTTCATGTTTTTCCTTGTTTGTTCTTCAAAATTCCACTTATTTAACTACTTGCTTTATGTCACAAACTCAACATACAATTTATAACACTTCCAAATATATTTCTACTTCACATATCATCAATTCATTTCATCAAATACTTAATCTACACATGCATATACATATCCAAGTTTTAACATATATATATTTATATATCTTTAATCTATTAATATTATCAAAAGTTCTACATCCAATTAACACTAATTCATTATTATCATCCATTCAAAACAATAAAAAAATGAAGAAAACCACTGACTTACATGTTTGGCAAACTTAGACCACTTGATCTTCACTACTACTACTTCCTAGTTGTTAAAGCCATCACATGCATGAACTCCATCTTCTATCTTATTTTCTAACTTTAACTTCTCCTATGATCTCATTGAAATTTGACAATTAGTGTTGGGTTTTGAGAATAAAAAGAGAAAAGAAGGAGAAGAGGAAGAAACGTAGAAGAAGAAGAAGAAGAAGAAGAAGAAGAACTTTAAAAAAGAAAAAAAAAAAAAGAAAGGATAGGGTTTAAAGGTTTTTTTATGGATTATGGGCTTAGGCTCTTACTTGAATTGGGATTTGTCTATAAATCGAATTGGGTTTCTTAGATAATAAGATTTGGGGAGTTGAAATAATTAGAAAGCGATAAGGGAATTGAAATGAGTAATTGAAGCAAAAGTTCATATAAAGAGGAAATCTGAAATCTCAAATTTTAATTTAACCTATTTAATAATTTAATTATTTTACTTGAATTAATTAAACTATTGAAGTTTAATTTCTACATTAAGTTTAAATTTAACTACCTATTATGTTATTCCATTATAATATTTATAACTTAGGTTGGTGGAAATTTTGGGACATCTCATATAATGCAACTTATATTATTAAATTATTTTTAATCATGGTAACCAAAATCATTAGAAAAATAAATTATAAAGAAATTAGGGTTACTGAAGATTTTTGTAACTATAATTGTGAACAAGCTAGTTGGGTTTCAGTAAATAAATGAAATTGGGACTAAGGTCAATCTTTGGCATAGAATGATTGATCAAAAGGAAAGCAATAGCGGTACAATACAGAAATGTACCTTGAAATGAAGCTAAGTTTGGCATAAATTGTGTAAGAGGGAGTTCTCAGACTTATTTATTTAGGGATGTCTTAAAAAATGCATTGGCTTGACTGTTTTTTAGTCTTTCATAGTCATAACTTCCGTTCTTGAGTTTAATAAATGATGGGCATATCAAAGGACTTGGCCTTAAGAAACCTTGACTTCGAATTCATACACATTAAAGCTTAGAAAAAGAATATCGATGACATTGTAGCTTAGTGACATCTTCTTGATTTCTCATTATTATAATAGTAAAAAAAAAAAAAACCCTAAAAGAAGATTCATTATATATTTGGGTAAATTAATTATATTTATCACTCTTATAAAATTTATAAAATACATTGATATCCTCATCATTTCTTTTCTTTTTTTTTTTTAATGTAACAGATAAATCCCTCAAAATACCACTATCAGCATCCATCTTTTTCAAAATATAACAAAACCCCAATGTTGACATTTTCAAGTGTTGATTACAAAATTTTCCAGATGATCAACATAACTTACAATTACATCTAGTTAGGTCACCAAACCAGTTAGTGGATGTTATTAAAGACTCATCTCGTTGGTTGATTTTTGAAGCTATCCAACAATCAAACCTGATTTTCAAAATCTACAAAGATATATGTACCTTTTCCCTCATTTGACAAATTCAGAAGATTGGGACAAATGCCCATCCTTACAATTTCCTATTAAAAATCGAATTTCAAGTTCAATAAAAAATACTCGAGAATGCTAAAAAGTATTATTTTATTATTTGTATATATGGTATTGAGATTGCTCATTCTTCTTCTCATATCTTTCTCTGTTATATCCCTCCATGCATGGATCATCAAATTGAAGCCTATCTAAGGTCCATTGAAATATGGTTTCATGCAATGTTCATGTAATGCATATTCTTATTTATGTATTAAATAAATTTTCTTTTAATTTCGATTTCATTGATGTGCTTGTCTTATTAAAGAGAAATTCTTATTCATAAAAAAAAAAAGAGAATCGGAAAAAACTTAAAATAATAATCTAAATTTCATTTTTTTATTTAAAAACCAATAATTTATATTTTATTTTTTTTATTTGAGGACCTAAAGATTTTTAAAAGAGAATTAAAAAAAAAAGAATGCCACGTTCAAAATGGATGCAATCACAATAACATATGGCATAATTTTAAAAATACAAGTAAAACAAAAAAAAAAATAAAAGTAATTGTACACTCGAAAAAGAGAAATTGGAAAGAGAGTGTATTTCAAATGAGATTTGAGGGGAAATTTTATTTAAAAAAAACAAAAAAAAAATTTTCCAATTAAAACCCTAATAATAGGGTAAAAAATAAAACGAGTCCACAAATTTTAAGGAAAAAGATTTCGTGTCAAATCGAATTGTTAAATCATTTTTACAATCAGACCGTCAAATTAGACTTCTGAATTATCGAAATCTTATCGCTCAAAAGTCAAGCAAAAGGCTTTTATTTCCTAGGCACAGCGTCGATGTTGAATTTAAAAAATGTACTTTTCTTAGGATCTTTACGTATCTACAATCTGTTGGTTATGTTGAGATATCTTACGATGCTGTCTCGTGGACTTTTATATAGGGTATTGTAGTTCTGTCAAATGGATATTAACAATGTCACGTCGGCGGTGGAGGAAGAGACGAAGGAAATGGAAAGTGATACTCTAGAATTACATAGGAAATGAAAGCAATAGGCCTACCAACGGCGTAATTGCCAATAATGCAGTTTAATTGATTATTACAAACAATAATGATGATATGAAATAAGGTTTTCATAATTATTAGTGCATATAAATAGTAGTGAAATTTTTTTATGTGAATAATTTTATAAAAATCATACACTATTTCTGCTGTTTTCTCAAAACACATTGATATTTATTTACTACTCATTTGCGGCTCATTTTTGGTTTCCAAGCATCTTAAATGGACACTTATTGCAATGGCCAAGGCTAAAAGTTAATATATTGAATCAAATTATTAATGATCTTGCAGGCTCTCCAGTGAAAGATACCATGCAAATTCTTCTTCTTATTGTAATAATAATAATAAAATTATCATTTTTTGGGTAAAAATAAAAAATATATTTGTTGACCAATAAGGTTTGATTATTTTTCTCCTTTTAATGGGTTTTCATTTTAAATACCTCGGAGCTAAATTTCAATGTCTGGCAACAAGGTTTTTTTTTTTTTTTTTTTTTTTTCATTTCTTATAAAATTTCACTTTATACATGGTTATTATTTTGATAATTTATATATGAGCATTTTTATTTTTAATATTTTGGATACTTATAATTTATTGTTATCTATTACTATTCAGCAAAAGCTACGCATTAACTTCTAAGAAAAAACTAATAAATTAATTATATTTAATTAAATAAAATGATAAATGATAATAGAATTTAGCAAAAATAAAATATAGAGAATCATTGAATAAAAAAAAATCCTTAGTCCAGTCTCGATATTTGATTCCAAAGTAGTATGGTGTCAACTTCTAAAAAAAGATGAAAGATTTTAATTTGAGTACATTGTTTGCATATACCAAACATGCCATCCGGATTTTGTTAAATGGGCAGTAGGGTGGTTTTTAGTCACTTTCAAGCTTTAACTTCACTACCCAATATGATTGGGATCGATCAATCAATATAAGAATGAACTTGACTCAAAACCATATATCATACACTTAAAATAACAAGCCATTGGTCATTTCATGTTAAAAAAAAAAAAGAATTTTTAATATATTTGAAATTAAATTTTTATTACCTTATCGGTGAATGCCAATATATAGCTTATATTCTTTTCAATATAACATAATCACCTTTGTGGTTTATTATTTCAATGTTGTTTTAACCGATTATAATTAAATATCCAACAATTTTGATGATATCAATTGAATAATGTATATATATAACTTATACTTTGTTCAATGAACTAATAACTCATTCACTTCGCTAAATGAATAAGGCTATAATATAATTCGTATTATAGTGGAATGAAATAGAGCTGTAATAGAATTTTTTTATTAATTTATTATTTAAATGGTGGTATTAAAAAAAATAGTTCCCACATTAAATTAGTATTTATATGTTTGAATAAAAAATGACTATCAAATGTTTTGTATAATAGGGATTTATTGTGGAATTATTATTTAGCAAACTAAACACCATAATATCTATTCGTAAGGAATAAGACTGTAATCTCATTACAATTAGGGAAAAATGAATGAGCAGTAAGTTTTTAAAAATAGGTCCAGTTAAGATTGGAATCTAAGTTGATGTTAATAGGCTACAACTCTATTGATAAATAATTATCTAATACATCAAAGAGTTTATTGACTTCCTATTATATGTTTCCTTAAAATTAAGTTTCAATATAAAAATGCTAAAAAAACAATAAGTGTGTTGAAATTTTCATATTTTTTAATATAATTTTAGGACCTATATATATTGTATGTTTTTGACCTCTTCTCTAAATATTTATTTCATAATCTGGTTTTTAATAATGTGTAGCAGATAGTAACAAAAACCTTATTAATTTTCGCACAATTTAAAAACGTTTAGGTTGTGAAATGAGAAACTAATAAATAAAATCACAAATTCTAAAATAAAAAGAAAAAGGAAAAAAAAACAATTCTAAGATATTCTAGAATAGTATTTTTTTTTTTTTTTCCAACCAATCTCCCATGTTTTGAATTTCTACAAGTCTATGTAGAATATGGGACTTTTGAAAATAAAGAAAAGTGAATGCCGAAAAACCAATATGAACTAGAATTTTATAACCTTTGACAATGTCCCTTCCTTGAGTCTAATCTCTGGTATCACCACTAAGAAACACATCTAACATTGGAATTCTTAAAGTACATTGACAGGACTTCATTATTGCTTCGCGGTGGAATAAAACCTCAATCTTCTAGCACATTGGAAAGAACCCGTACCTACTGGGTTTGCTTCAAGTTGGTTATTTCATACTTATTATATATTATAATGCATCCGTATTATATGATGATTTTAGTAAAAGAATTCGGTTAATGATAATCATAGATAATACTGAAATAGAAATCAATTATTTTATATATAAAATCATCCAATAGATATATCAAATCAACCAACGACTTTAGTGTTCTTTTCTTCTTTTTCTTTATGTTTTCCCCTCTTTACCCTCTCTAGTTCATGCGAAAAATAGAATATTTTAAAGATCGTGTGATCAATATATACTTTATTATATTTGGGCCAAATATATATATATACTTTATTATATATATAGGGTACGGATATTATGCTCTTATAAGATCGTGTGATCAAGTACATTGACGAAAGTGAAAGCCTCGTGGAGGAAGTAAACGCTGGACAAAAGCTTCACTTTAGTGGCTTTCAAAGTTAAATTATTCACTTTTACTATATAATGGTTTTTTTTTCTTTCTTTTTGACATGAAATATTCAATGTGATTTAATGGGATAAATATACAATTAAAAAAAGAAATTACTTAAAATACAAATAACATAATTTTAATTATATAAATACCGATAAATTCACATCTTCTAGATGCGGTTTTATTTTTTTCATGAAGGAATCATATGTAAGACATTGGTTTAAAAGTTATACATTATAAAATCACATGTAATTTACTATATATAGAAAGTAGAATTGTATTTTTAACATGCTATTTACTACATATGGAAAGTTTTGGTATTTACACAAAATCACAAAAATAGCATGTAACTGTAAGATACCAATATGTAATCGTAGAACTTTTATTTGTATAATTAATTATTAATGGATTATTAAACAAACAAATATTCTTGATTCAATGTTTAGTTTTAAACATGGATACACAATACCACTAAGGAAAACATAAAATGGTAATTAAATCCAAAATATTACATTAAATCATAACAAATAAAAGTATTACTAAACTATCAAAAGAGAAAATTAAAATTAACTAACTTGTGTTTTACGTTTTTGAAAACAAGTGACCTGTGTTTTTCCTTTTTTATAAAGAATTGACTTGTATTATGTGTCATATTGTTCTGTTAAAACATTCATTAAATACATCACGTGTGCTCCATGTGCTTTTGAAAAGCGAAGCTTCAACAGTAAAAAAGAAAAAAAAAAAAAAACCTTACTACTACACTTTGTCCTCAAAAGTAATGCTCTTATTTCATCAGACCCAAAAAGAAAACCTTAATAGCCATGGACGAAGACAAAAACCAAAACCTAATCACACAAACCTCTACATAAAAATGAAATATGCTCCCTATGTTAGAAAACCCTAACTCTTCTAACATCATCAACGAACAAAAAGGCGAGGTCAAAGAAGCATCTATGTCCGACAAATCTTTTTCGTGTAGTGTCGAGGTAATGAAATTCTTCTTTTTTTTTTTCACTATTGAAATCTCATACTGTTTATTTTTTCCACACAGATCTTCAAAGAATGTTTCAAAGTGACGATTAACACGATATTCGCTTGATCTAGGGTCTGTGAGAATGGATTCGAAAAATTTAAGATTAATGAGGTTGGACCTTTATTCGTAAAATTAGTACTACATGATTTATCCTTATCTATGGAGGACCCTTTTTGCACCAGCTTCATCTACATGTGACCAGATCAAGGTGAGAACTTTCTTATCCATCATTATAAATAGGTCGCTCCTTTTTCTTTGTTCAATTTATGTGTTGAGGGAAGCCTGAAAATGATATGAATTTTGTTGGTGTATTATCTATAGTTCAATTTGCGTTCATGAGGACGTTAATCCAAATGATTCTTCCTCTTCGACACTATGATTCAAAAATTGGCAATTGAATTTTTTTTTCATTTGATATTCTAAACAAATCTCTTCTTTATTAACACGACTTCCATTTTTTTTTTTAGGATAAGTCTATGGCTTTGCCATATTATTGTATTAAATCCTATGACAAAGCACTCAATGTGCATTGATATGGAAAACGATTTCACATTAAATGGTTGTTTTTGGATGTGACAATATGAGTAGCATCAGCTAGTCAAGTATTGAAATCAAATACTACACAAACCCTTGCATGATTTCAATTCCATTGTCATTGGAATTTTAGTTTGCTAGGATACGGTCTTACTGTTTTTGAATGTTACAATATGAGTAGTATTGGCTAGTCAAATTTAATTTTGTTAAGATATGGTCTTATTGTCTTATTGTGGCAGAAAGGTTTGGTTCTTGTGAGCTCTAAATCCACATCATTTTATTCTGCCCTATCTAAGAAGAATGACATATTGTGTAGCTGTGGGGAAAGATGTGTTATTTTGTCATCCTGGCGGTCGAGAAGCCTTGGAAGAAGATTTCGAGGATGTCCTAAATATTAGGCTTGCTGTTTAATTTGATTTCCTTATTGGTTACTTGTATTTCTATATGTACTAATTGTAAACAACTTACTGATCATGTAAATAGCAGAGGGTTGCAACTATTTCAAGTGGATAAATCTACCTACTTGTAGATTTAGCATGGAATTTGGAAATAAAGCAGTAGAATGATTTTATAGGCTTGAGCATGATTTGGAGACATCCAAAAGAAGGGAGAAAGAGGCAATGGAGGCAATGGAGAAGCTTGCAATTGAAATGGAACATGGGGAACGCAAGAGGAAAAAATTGCAAAGACTCATTTTTTCTTTCTTGGTTATGTGTTGCAATAATTAGTATAGGCTATATAATATCTCCTTGTTAAGTGTAATTTATTTATCTCATTGATGGACCTTTACCCACTTTAGGAGAGAATGGGTTAGATTCAAGTAATTTGTGTTGCTTTAACTCAGCTTTGGTTTCATGTCAATTATTGTAAGTAACAAGCAGAATTAGTAATCTGATTCATATGTATGTTTTATCTATATTACTACATGTATAATGTGAAAATTGGCTTGAAACTTCCTGGGTATTGCAATATGATAAAGATGTCCACACTTTATTAATACGATTGTAATTGCGGACTGTATTTGTAATGTTGTTATGATTTCTTTCGCAAAATGTGCAAATAATTCATACCTATTCTCTTCTTGAATAAGAAGGGGGGAAATTTGTGCTTTAGTGAAAAAATGTAGTAGTTTTGATGTAGAGGTAGGAACTACCATGATCGCCTCCAGAAATTCACGTTTTAGTAAAATCTATTTTTTGTACTGCTAAACACCTATATGTGGACTCCCTTTACAAATTTTCATTCCAGTGTATGTGAAGAAAATGTCGGAACAAATAAACTTTTTTTTCAGCACAATGCTTGTAAATAAATGAGATGAGCAATCCATGGAATATAATAATGAATAAGAGCAAATGCATTTATAATACTAGTGCATCAACCTTGATAAGTGTCTAAGCATACTTATTTAGAGTAAAATATTAATATCAGGAGTAAGGAAGAAATTGAGCTTAAGGAAGGCCTTTGAATGAGTTAAGGAAGATTTTTCATGAAGAACTAAGTAAAGGGGTGAATTACAAAATGTATAACATTTTTGCACAAGCTGTGCAGAATACTAATGTAGAGGATGAAAAATGACCAGTAGGCATTTTTAAAGTACACAACAAAGCTACACAAGCCATGCACACATGCTTAGGTAGAGGCTAAAAAATGGATAGAAGTGATTTTTGGAGTACATAGCCTGTCTATACGGGCTATGTTTGTGACAGTATAGGTTTCAAGTTGCCAGAATTCATCAGATTTCATCCTACACGGCCTCACACACGGCCATATAGGATGGTTGTGTGGAAGTTTGACAACCCCTTTCTAATAAATAGCTTCTTTAGTTCGTCATTTGAGAGGCACTTTTCATTATTTCGTACACTATAGAGAAATCCAACTACAATTGAGAGGAAACACACAAAAGCTTATTCAAGTCATTCATTGCCTAAAATTGCAATATAAATGGACAAAAATTTATTTGTACATGTGATAATCAACGATAGCATGCACTCATAGAGTAATATAGAAGGACAAAAATATATCTAAAATGACCATTCATTTAAGGAAAAAGCTATGTAGCCTACATATGCCAAAAATGGCAAAAAAATGGTATGTTCGATTTGCTTCTACACCATTATAATCTATGTAGCGTAAACATGAGCTAAAATGGCCAAAGGGAAAAGCGGTTCGATCTACTCCTACACCATTGTAATAGCTATGTAGCATATATATGCCAAAATGGCCAAAAGAAAAAGCATCAAACAGCTGACTCAAATACTTTGACCTTGTCGACTATTGATTTGATTTGGGCGTGTACAAAATAGCTACGGATTTGACCTATAATTGCCCCAATTCTGCCATGTCGTCCTCTACTTGAATCACCTATTCCATTGCTCCTCCCTTCGCAGAAGTCTCTTCAATAGAACTACTCTGAGATGGTTGGGAAAATCATGTTGCTGTTGGATATTATATGTGTAACTAGTTCACATAGCTAGCATTAAGTATCATGAACAACTTAAAATGAGAAAAGGCAAAACTATACCTATGTTTCATAAATGAATTTGTACCTATAATAGGGGTCTATTAGAAGGAGGTTGTGATGCCGCATCATTGCTAATACGACCTCTACGTTTATTTTCCCTACCTCTATTTCTTTTCCCTGCCCACCTCTTCTATATTAGTTGTTATCTCCACTTGACTAAAAAAGAAAGGATAAAAGAGAGATTCATCCATCACATTAATATAAGTGGATAGCATGTACAAGTGGAAGAAACACACACACACACACACACACACACACATACACACACATGCACACACACACACCCCACATTTTCTTGCTGATGCTGAACTCATCTTTGTCACATTGTAGGACTGGTGGTAGTTACATGGCATGATTATATGTTTACCAACCCCAACATATGGCTATTACTATTAGGATCACATGGCTCATGTAGACTACATTTATGTGATTTTTTATGTCTACCTCGAGGTCTCTAAACTTTGGTGGAATTGGTGACGCATGCCCTGATTCTAGCCACTCTTCTTGACCATGCATATGGATGATGAATGACTAGTAAGCTGCTAAATAAGCACTCTTTTTGTAGCATTAATGCGCATAATGCTATAGCCTTTCAAAATTTCAAAGAATTGCGACTATAGCATGCTTGCATGGCAGCCTTTGCAACTCCTATATCCTACAAGTACACTTGCATGCATTTAAATCGACAATATGTTGCTTGAACCCATTGTCAACCTCATACATATTGACACTGGAAGCTATTGCCGATAAATTTTATTGCCATGCCACTCAATTTCTCAATCCTTTTAGTATGTTAGACAAATTTCCTTGTCATACATTTACATTCCTTCTCTTTCAAATTGAACCTTTTCATCAAAAAGATTTGTACCTCTCAAGCATTAATATTATTGGCATCCCTCGTGCTTTAAGTATCATGAAGTTGAATGACTCGTTAAAATTTTTCATAAGCGCGTCACACTTTACATGATAACTAAAATGAGACTTACACCATCGAGATACCGGAATCATTGATAACCATTCCCATGTTGCTTCGCTCAAATTTTTTATCACCTGAACCTTATTTTCAGAATCCTTTCTAGTGGCTGCATTTGCAATTGCCCACATTTCATCCTTGTACTCTTGACCAACAAATTTCTTTCTAAAGTTCTCATATAGGTGTCTCATACAATACCGATGTCACATGTAGGGTAGAGTTTCTCCAATGCATTGTCTAGGCCCCGAAATGTTAACTAATGTAAGATGCTAGGAAAAAAAACATCAAATATATATGCCATTGTGTGGATGGTAACAACGATGTAAAATGCATACCTTTTGTCTATCAGAAATGAACACAAGGCCAAGCTGACTTGGGTCATCAATGTCGTCTCCAAATATATCAAGAAACCAATGCCATGAATCTTCATATTCTGACTCCACAACTCCAATTGTAATAGGAAATTTTCATTGACATCTCTTCCAACTACTACAAGCAAGTGCCTCCTATATGGTCCCTTTAGAAAATAACCATCTAATCTCATAATTGGGCGACACCTACTAAGGAAACCAAACTTTTGAGCACTAAAACATATGTAAATTCTCTCAAACATCAGTAGGGACCCCTTTATGGATGAGTCACACTTGATCTTCACTCGATTTCCATTATCACAAGGTAACACCATATTTGCATAATCATAAACGAGGCCATACTACTTTGAGTCATCACCATCTAAATTGCTTGTGCCTTTTTTTTTTAGCATGATACGTAGTATGGATAGGTATGTCCACAACAATATCCCTCATTACCTGATGTTGGATTGCAACAACTTCCCATTTTGGCCCGTTGCCTTGAAACTCAACTAAGTACTTCTATGTAAGGAAACTAGATGTAATATGTTTGTTAGTAAAACTTTGAGGACAATTACACTTTGGGTAAAATGACTTAAATTGGAATGTCCTTCATCACTAAGTGCGATCCATACACTTGCCATCCACATTCATTAATGTAAAATAGATACTTTCCTTGAATGATTCAAGGCATATTGAAAGCTTATACCATTCCTAGATGCATATGCAAGAAGGCATTCCCTAAATGTTTTCACATTAAGGAGTTTCATCCTTACAATAAGCTTAGGCTGCTTCCCATCAACTTGTGTGTTGTACTCAAAAAGTCTATCAGTTGTAGATCATCATCTGAATCAGCTAAACTATGCAAATCACAATCAAGTTCCTCTTCTTCCTAGTCACCACCCCCATTTACTAGTTGCGCAGTCTTGTTCCCAATATCTGGTGTTGTATTGTAAGAGTCTTCATTGTCACCTGGAATGGCAAAGTCATCCTGAGTTTCCTCATCACTCGTATCACAGCTATAGTCATCATCAATGACAATATTATGTGTGATAGGCATATCATGAGGCTTACCTACAATCCTATTCCCTACCTCCTCCATGGGCAATGCATCTAGGGTAGGTGGATTTAAAACATCCTCCACTGGTAGTTGTTTATCTATGTATAGCATAATTTTGTAAACTCCTAGAGAATGGTGTGTTTGCAGCATTGTGATAACATCATCATTATTTTCAAGGAGCCTTAGTCCACTATGCAAATAATAGCCAGACATTACATAATATATGGATGAACTTGTTGACTTGCCCAATTCATAAGAAGATTTTCTATCCCAAGATAACCTAGTACATTAGGGTCAACATCCCTTCTTACTTTAATAGAGGCACCCTTGTGTGACAGAATCGTTCCTTTGACAATTCTTCTACCATAATGGGCCTACAGATTAACCAAGTGTGGAATCACCATGCTTTTTCATATTGAAGAACTTGTCATTGAAGAGAACATTTTCTTAAGAAAATAATTAAAATGTTTCGCATCATTGAATGGAAAAAATAACTTACATGTGCAAAACAAATGCTGAAATGATTTCTAAGATCAGTGAATTTTCCAATTCATTTATATTTAAATGTACTTTTTATAGAATAGAAACATTGTCGAACAACTTGCATAAAATAAACTAACTCCAAATCATAACTAACTTCTAGAAAGGCTGATATTTGCTTCAAACCAAAATGGGTAACAACAATAGTTACAAGTATGTATGTACCTGACTAATAATTTCGAAGTTGAAAATTTAACTATCCCTTATATGATTCACAGCCATTGATATCTAACACATAAATTCATAATAAGCAACAAAAAAAAAAAAAACAATTACTCCTAGGATTAGGTTCCACATGGACAAACAATTTGATGATATAAACTAGTAACTACAATTCAGTTGGAATAATCTACTCACAGACCAAAAATTGATTCAAATTAATCTATCTGACACCTATAGTTTAGAACAATTCTATAATGAATATAATTCTTGATAAGAACATGTAACAGAAATGGCAATTCTTGACCCAACACAATTGCATCTTATAATCCAATTGCTATAAAGTCCAAAGACGAATCAACAGGGAAGCCTCTAAAGAGCAAAGCTCCAGACTTATGAGCCAAAGACTGGAGATAAGGTTTGTGGGTGTTGATGTTTTGAGTGAAAAGAGACAATGAGTAGGTTAGTTCCGGGTTTAGTGGAGTGAGAAGTGAATGGAGTTATACTGTTTTTTATTTAGGATTTGGGTTTCATAGATATCGTGTTAATCTTCACTTTGAAACATTCTTTGGAGATCTGTGTGGAAAAATAAACAATATGAGATTTCAATAGTGGAAAAAAAAGGAGAAGAATTTTGTTACCTCGACACCACATGAAAGAGATTTGTCGGACACATATGCTTCTTTGACCTTGCCTTTTTGTTCGTTGATGATGTTGGAAGGGTTAGGGTCTTCTAACATAGGGAGCAAATTTTGTATTTTATGTGGAGGTTTGTGTGATTGGGTTTTGATTTTTTCTTCGTCAATGGTTGTTAGGGTTTTCTTTTTTGGGAGTGATGGAGTGGGAACATTGCTTTTGAGGACAGAGGGTAGTAGCAGGGGGTGTTTTGTTTTTTCTACCGTTGAAGCTTCACGTTTCAAATGCACGTAAAGCACACGTGGTGTATTTAACGAATGTTTTAACGAAATAATATGACACATACCATAGGTCAGTTCTTTGTAAAAAAGAAAAACACGGGTCACTTATTTGCAAAGACGCGAAAACATAGGTCAGTTAATTGTAATTTTCCCTTATAAAAAATTAAATCATCCCATACTAGTATATGATCATGAATTCCGAAATTAATTGTAAAAATAAAACAAAGAGGTACAACAAGATAAACAATTATACATGTGATAATGCATCATATTGCTAGTCAATTGCTGGAACAATGCCATGAAAATGCTAATGAATCAATAAGCCTAAATCACAATCGCTATGAAGTGGATATTATGAAGTATCAGTATCTCTAACTTATGATATCTTATAAGAAAATAAGGACACATCATACAAATATAGTGAAAAAGGTATGAGATTATCCTACCTTTCAAGACCTAACCACATTTTTAATCAACCTATGCCTATGCAAAGTTTACAAGTTGTGTGTTAATGTGAAAGCTGGGAATGCAAAAGAAAATCAACAATAAAGAAGAGAATAAATTAGTGATATTTTACTAGCACATCATTAACCTATCTCCAAAATAGATAGGGCTAGGCGTGTCTTGATAATATCGGTGAGTTTTATCTGTAGACAGCAGATCCAATAAGAACTTAGGATAAAGATCATAAGATAATAGGCTTGTTTGAATTGTTGGATTTTTATCTGTATCATATTTGTATTGGTTCAGTTTGGTTATTTATGAGTGAAACTATCGATTTTTCATCGATATCATATCTATAACGGTCTAGTATTTGTTTGGTTTGAAAATGAATAAAGCTTGGGTCGTATAAGAATGAATCTCTCTCATGCATAAATCCGTATGTAGTAAAAGAATCTCAGTTTCTTCCATCTTTCTTCTTCTACTTTTCTTTTTCTTTTTCCTTTTATAAGAATTTTCAAGAATCTTATATTGGTAATATGGATTAAAAGATTTTAAAAAAATTGTGTATTATCAAAACCATAAATTATATATCCTTCTTTGAGGATCCTATAATAAGTTTTATAAGCTATTAATTTAGTATTGCATTTAAGATATTTTGAGCCTGCTTTGGATTGCATTTAAGGTATTTGAGAGTTAAGAGAACTCTTAGAATGACTTATATTAGGATTGTATTTAAGGTATTCTAAGTAGGGTTGCATTTAAGGTACCCTAGAACTTGTGAGATAGGAGAAATTGATTGGACGACCCAGATACTAATGGAACTACTAATTCCCTATTCCCTAATCTAAGGTCAAGGAAGGGTTGAAGGGTGGGTTAGAACCTAAATTTCACACTGGTTATCGGAAAACCACGTGCGATGTTGCATTCCACATGAACATTTATGCATAGCATATGGTTAATAACTTGCTTGTGTTTGTACTTGCACTCACATCTTATTGAGTCATGGCTTTGCTTACCCTCCAATGGACTGTTTTGCAAGTAACTAATAAGTGCAGGATGCGATAATATTGGTGTGGATGAGAGTCATCTTAGCTCAAGATAGTTATCATACACACTTGGAAAGTTAAGTTAGGAATAGAGTATCCAACAATAAGGATTCTATTGTGAATAAAATTTCCTTCGTAAATCGAGTATAATGTAAGCTACCTATTACTATTTAGTAAAGGATACAATTCTTTACGATCCTATTGATTTGTGGAAGATATTCTAGAGTTAATTTCATACTATGACATCCATTTTTGTTAAGAAAATAAAAAAAAATGTTTTGCATCATTGAATGGGAACAATAGCTTATACATGCAAAACAAATGCTGAAATGATTTCTAATATATTTTGAGTGGGCAAATTAACCAAAATACCAAAATAACTCAGTTGGTTAAGGCTTGGAAGGGCGAGGGTGAAGGCTAGGGTTTGATTTTAGCCGAGCGTAGGGGAAGGAGTTCATTTTTAGCCCATGTAATGCATGCTCTAACGCATTCAAACCCCACGCGCACTTGGAACCCATGTGCTTCACCTCCTCCAACAGAGCTTGACTGCCATTAAAGCTTAAAGCTTGAGCTTATGAGCTCACTTTGAGTTCGTATTAAAGATTTTTTGACCTGAATTCTTTTGGCTGTTAAGCTTCCCATCTGAAAAGTCGAAAAAAAAAATAATGAACGAATTCGTTTTCATTAATAGGAATGACGACAGTTTCGATTCTTTGAGCTTCCATAACCGTAACCTTCGAGCTTCCAAGCCCTATAACAGTCGGCCATTAATGGCTGCACTCATCCTCTTCACTTTCTCCTTTGCTCCTATAAGACAAAGATCACCCCCCAAGCCTTATTTTTTGTCTAAGTATTAGGGATTCTTTAGGGTTAACTAATATTAATCCTTAGATAACCAAGTGATTATCCTTGAGAAAGTATGTGGCATAATCTACCTTCTTAGTCTCTAGCACATCTAAGGCTATAAAAGTCTTTTCCATTTCCTTGATCCATCGGCCAGGTTCTAATGGCTTTCTAAGCCTTGGTTCAAACTTCTACGCTAAACTCACAAACTTGTTGAGAGTGAGGAATCTCCATGTCTATTGCCATCAATATGTCTTTGTCCCACTGTCTTTAAGCTTTAACGTTGGCTTAAATCACTTGCAAACAACTTATACTTGTTGTTGTTGTTGTTGTTGTACTACCCCTACTAGAGCATTGGTAGCTTGTATCAACTGAACAATATTAATTGGTATTTGTTGAGCACCTGGAGGTAAAGGATTTTGTGACTGTTGCTACTTAAGAATGTCATCCCTCATATTCATGGATGATTTGGATCCAACAGCTATCTTAGGCTATATATATATATATGAAATCACAAACAACTAGGGCAAAAAACAAGATAATGTAAACTTTATAAAGTATGTATATATGCAAGTTAAATAAAGAATATGAATCAAAATAAAAGTTAAGTATAAAAAAATTTAACTAAACAATCCCTTCTACCCTACTCTCATAATAGCTCACTGTCTTAAGGAGTTCATAGCCTATTTCTCTAAAGATCTTAAACCTAAGCCTTGGTATCACTTTAGCCATAATGCTCTAAATATTAGTCATTTACCACTCTCCACGTATCTACATCCAATGCAGATATGCTAAGGCTTTAAATTTGCTAATAGCCATAATAAATATATATAACACCATTAACTCTAAATTGCACACATAAGTTAAGTGTCGACACATATGTAGATCACATATAATCTGCATACAATACCATACTAATACTACACTAGAGCATTCATCTACTATAATTAGAGATGACTCACAAAGGAGTCAATCTAGCATACCACAATCCATAATATAAACATTTAATGAAATTGGGTTTATGTCCTAAACTAATAACCTAATACACAAAAACTTATAGTACAATGAAGTAAATATAAGGAGTCCCTATCTCCAAAGTTAGCTAACTAGTCTATTCATTCGCTGGATAATAATACATACATAGGTGATGTTGGGTACTGTAATTCCTATGTTTTTCCTTAGTTAAGATAGACTTTAGAAATTAAAATCAATATAGATTTAATATAAAAGTTAGAATGAATGGTGTAGCTAATATAATTATCTATAATAAAATGTGCAAGATGGATTAAATAAAAATAGAAACTTAAAAATTTCAATTGATCTATTTCAAAATTTTCTATCAACTTATACTATTTTCAAATTTTTTATAAACTAGTATTTATAAAACTCAGACCCTAAATTGTAACATTTCTTTATAAATTAAATTAAGGAACTTTTGTACAAATAAATTTCTAAATGAAAATGGGTTAAAATTTAGCATTAATTTTGGTCTCTTACTCCTTTAGTCTTGATGCATGAAAAGCCCAATTATGATGCAAACCCAAGCCCACAATCCTATTTCCCCACTCTAACTATCATGCATCCAGACACATATTATAACTCTTGTAATGCCCTGAAAGTCCAAGCCCACTTTATCAATTACTTTTAGAGATAATTATCAAATAAAATTAGAAAAATATCTTATTCTTTTTCCTCCTACAGCTGACGCCATTCACACCCACCCCGTCCTTATTTCCTCCATCTTTTCCTCTTTTAAAACTCTATTTTAATCTCTATTTTCAAGTCCAAATCTAATTAGGTAAGTTATTACTTACTTTTGCTTTGTTGATTATGCAAAATAAATATGTGTAGTTAATGTTATGTTGGTAAATATTATACATGGAGTTGTTGAGGATATTAATGTTAGATAGGTGAAGATAAGTGATGGAAATGATAGTTTGAGTCTCAAAGTATAGTTATAATGGATTTTGGTTGGTTAACCAAGGTTGATGTAGTGTATAGTTGCTATAGTGTAAATTTGTATGTATAAAATCATTTTGAAGTTGTAAAAGAAGCATATAAACCTTATATGTAAATGGGAAAGTCTTTTTGGTGGAAATATGGTCATAGTAAGTAGTTGGAAAGTATAGAATTTTGAAGTTGAAAATACAACTTAAGGTTATCAGATCATGGGTATGATAGAAGGGGTGATCTCCTCAGATCACATTATTTTGTCTCATCACGGATGTGATAAAGCCCGTGATCTCCTTTGGATGAGTTTTCCTTAAGTCACTACGGGTGTGATGGAGCCCATGTTTCTCTCAAATTAATTTTCTTAAAGTAACCACGAGCATGATTGCGATAGTTATTCACATTACGGCCTAGATCACAACCTTGATGAGGGGCAAAATCTCCTTTGTTTCCTTTTGTAAAATAAAATGCCCTCAATCATGGGCATGTTGGTGACCTTATTGAAGATCATGGCCTAAGTCAAGGCTGTGATTCTTCCCAGTTTCTTATAAAAAATGAAATAAAATAAAATAATAAATAATAAATAAAACAATATAATAATCTATGTAAATGCAAATGAAAATTTAAGATCTCTAATACATTCTTAGTCAAGTTAAGTCATGGAGTCATGGGTTATTGATATGCTAAGTTGGTAATACCTAAATTTAAAAATTAGTTGAGTTTGTCTAGTTTAATAATACTTATGAATAACTACTTATATTTCTTAAAGACCAATAAATTAAGGATATGATAACATGAAACTAGGACTTTTTAAGTATAATAGATACTCCTACTTAATCATATACTTAGTAATGTATGTTTATTGTATTATAGGAACCTTAAGTCAAGACTCAGACATTTGACTATTAAGACGAATAGGCAAGATACCTTCATGAGTAATTGAATCTTTTCACTTGTTTGTGATTTTAATATAGTAGCATGTAACTTTAAATGCAACTCAAATTGATTATATGCATAGGGATGTAGGAATAATGCATGTTGAATGAAAATTTTTTATGCTACAAGTGATAACTAATTGCTTGATATAGATTGGTTAAAGCATGTTGTTAATTGTCCTGAACTGATTGGTCACTAATTAAATCGAAGTAACTCTTATTTGATCAATAAATGAATCAGACATGCATTACACTACATCACACCACTACATTTACATGGTATTCACATTACGCATTATTTTTTCTACTTTGTGATATTATTTTATTATATCTAGTAAATTTGGTTAAAGTTACCATTAGATCGCCAACTCTACAAGAACTAAGTAAGCTTGAAGGACGTCACCTAATGAGAGCTGGTTTGAAATGATAATACTTAATTGAAATACTGAGACCTAAGTAAAGTTGAGAATATTGTGTGTGTGTGTTTATTTATAGGGTTAATGCCGCATTTAGTGCCTTAACTTTGCCCAAAATTTAATCAGATACTTGAACTTTTAAAAGTTCAATTTCAATACTTGAGAGAACTTTTCAAGGCCATTGAGGCTATTGTTAGTACCTTGGTTAACGATGTTAATTCAATTACTGATGTAGGCATATAAACCAATCATAACGTGATACGTGTCATATGACATGGCTTTTATCATTTTTTTATCTTTTTTTTTTACGTGGCAATTAATTAGTTTTTATTTTCATGTATTGTTACACTTTCATTATTATTAATTTTTTTATAAACAAAAGAAGAGAGGATTTCATAGAGCCCACAACCCAACTAAAGCAATTAGCAAGCTCATTTGGTATAAAGGCCATCAAATTAGAACTTCCAAGCCTTTGAACTCCAAGTCCATACATCCTAGAGTCTCTACCTTCACCAATGTGATTTGTCCATTTGAAGGTTACAAATAGGAATGGTTTTTAAGAAAATTAACCATGTTGGACTCTTCCTCCTCCTAGATCTTGCTATCTCACTCTTTCTTCTTTCTCTCAATAACTCTTTCATTTGAAGGTTACTAACCATGGTCATCGCAGGTCTTGTTTTTTAGAGAAGGTGAGTTGCATGTGTTGTTATGTCCGACTAGTGGTTTTAGTTAGGACTGGCATCGGCTTTGGGGTGATTAACGATTGCCTCTCCCAAGTTTAAATGATGGCTTTGCCTTTATGGGTGGAGTGAAATTTGGTTGATCCTGTTGAGCTGATTTGGAGTTCAGTTGATCTTGTTGAGGTGATTTAGAGTAAAGTTCAGTTGATCTGGCCGATTCCATGTTTGTGGCAGTACATGCAGTTGTTGAAATGGTGGTTATATGTTTTAATTGTGGTGTTTTTGATGAAGATGGTTAGATGGTCTTTTAGTGGGTTCGAGTCTATGTTAATTGGTTTATTCATGTTCGTGGCGGCCGTGGCATGGAAGTTTGATTTTGTATTGTGGTGGTAGTAGTGTGGTGGTTGTATGTTCATGGCGGTGGTGAAGGTGTTCTCGTATTTCAAAATGCTTGCTCTGTTTTTCATGTAAGAAATAGAGCATGGTTTATGTATATAACAGTTTTTTTTTTTTTTGTTGATCATGGATTAAGAAAATTACTTTTTATCTCAATTTTTTCCCTCTAATGGGTCATACTAGTAGTGGGGATTAGGTGTATAGAAGATGTAAAATCTAGGAGGTTATGTTTTAGCAGTAATAGATTAGATAGAGAGACAAGAGAGTTAAAGCAAAATGCTTTTTTCATTGATATAGTTTATTTCCAAAGTTCTAAAGCAACGTTGTTGTTTGATGCACAATTTTAAAATTTTCTTCATACAGACAAATTCTTGCTTTGTTAATTTCAAGTTGGTGGCTTGGTAAGAGCTAACATGGTTTTTAAGTTTTAACCATAGAAAAAGTGGTTTTCAAGCCTGGGAATTGATTGACGCTATTCCAGTGGTGAGATGTTCTATCAAGCTTCCATTGTCGTTGTTAGCACTTTCAGAACACAATAAGCAAAACTAGGTTCTTCTAAATTTCCAAAGGGAAACACAGCCTTTATGGTTGGTAATGAGAGCCACGATCAAATTTAAGTATCCACAAAATTTGTGTAATGTGCATGCATATGACATGTTATATGTGCCGTTAACCTTGTTGAGATTTAATATTTTGTTTGTTATCTGATAAAGATCAAAACTTTTATTTGTGATCTCATTGAGAGAGAGGGATGAGATAGAGTTTGGAAAATGAAGAAAGAAAAGACTTTTTACTTGACCCACATCGCTAAACCATCAGCAAGCATTCATCTTTACAATGAACAACTTGACAAACCCTCATTGAAATCATAATGTTAAAGAACTTTGGGCTTGCTAGTTAAATGGGCTAGGTTGAAGAAAAAATATCCACAGCAGAAAAAAATTAGGCTATGGCTTAAATATAAATTTAAAACCTTTTTAAATATTAAAATAATTTGTAATGAAAATTTAAAAAAACTAACAAATTGCCATGTCAGAAAAAAGAAGATAAAAAATGATAAAAACCTACGTTTGATAAGACGTATCACGTTGTGATTGGTTCATAAATTCACGTCAGCAATGGAGTTAACATCCTTAATTAAGGTATCGAAAATGGCCTCGAAAAGTTCTCTCATGTATTAAATTGAGTTCAAGTACCAAGTTTTACATTAACCCTTATTTATAAATAACAAATGAGTTTGAAAACAGTTACTCCTTCCTTACTTCTTTAGGTCTTCAGGATGTGAAATGCTAGTGTTGATCCTTCAAGCCCAAAAGAGGGCATAAATCTCCATATGTTCAGGTTCTGGTCACCCAAACTATGCTTGGTACATATAGTTGATTGTTACATTGCATATGAGTATTAACCAAACATTGCGTGAATTTGTTTATATTGTATTAAGATTCTATTTTTCATTGAGCTTTTTATGCTCATTTTCCATCAGATTGTTGTTTACAAGAATTAAGAAGGGAAAACCAAGACTCAGGAGTTGGAGCTAGTTTAGATATCAAAGAAGTTTGATTATGAATTGGAGGAAGAATATTTATATACCTATTGAACTTTTGGAGACTAATGTTTTAATGATTTGAACCAATGTTATGTAGAATTTTTGAGATCTCCTATGCAGGCAACCTATGCCACCGGCCTTGAAATTAAAGCCATCGGCCTTTAGTTCTACATTGCTGGTGTTTTACATGTCTTTTAGGTAGTCAATGTCTTTAGAATATTGTTTAATATTTTTAATGTTTTTTAATAGAATGTCAGTTTCAAAGGATTTAATGCATTTTAATAGAATGTCAATTTTAGTTTTTTCTTTTAAATGCTATTTAATATATTTAATAGGTTTTAGTCCTTTTTCGATTATGGCAGCTTTCACGCTTCCCTATGGCATATGAAAGAGAGATATTGATTATTGAATGAAAATTATTTGAGAGTGTTTTCTCTCTTTATCCTAAATATCAATTCCTTTGTTTAGGATTTCATATTTAATGCCAATTACCTAGGTATGCATAGAATCAATAGGTATTTGAAGATCACAATCCGGTATTCATGCGTGAATCAACGATCTTGCGATAAACCTATTCATATTCTTCTGCGTCAAAATCCCATTGATTCACGCACGAATACCGGATTGTGATCTTCAAATACCTATTGATTCTATGAATACCTAGGTAATTGGCATCAAATATGAAATCCTAAGCAAAGGAATTGATATTTGGGATAAAGAGAGAAAACACTCTCAAATAATTTTCATTCAATAATCAATATCTCTCTTTCATATGCCATGGGGCTTACATATATATAGGCAAGCATAAAAGTTTCTATAACCAAAAAAGGATTAAAACCTATTAAATAATATTAAATAGCATTTAAAAGGAAAAACTAAAACTGATATCCTATTAAAAGACATTAAATCTTATGAAACTGACATCCTTTTAAAAACATTAAATCCTATTGAAAATCCTATTAAATGATACTAAAAATTATTCTTTAAAAATATTAAACGATATTCTAAAGACATTCACTGCATTATTAATTACGAATTTGAAAAACCTAAAAGACATGTAAAATACGCCGCTTCAACACCGACAGTGTAGAACTAAAGGCCGGTAGCGTAGGTTGCCAACATAGGATTTTCTGCTTCTTCATCTTATGCTGCATCAATTCTTATATGTGACTTATATGTATGCAATATCTTTCTTATTCTAATCAACCTTGATCTTATTTTAAATGTTCATGCTACGGTGTATTCTAATGGACCTACATTTATGTAGCTTTCAGAAAGCCACAGATGGATTAAAATAAATGTCTATGACTTTCGTTTGTTACATACTACATAGATACTACTAAGGTACCATATAAAAGTGCTATAGGTACTCCCCAACAACCTTGATTCCAAAGCCTAGATCTATATGTAATCATCTCCAAGTACAATTTAATGCAAAGAAAACATCACATAGGAACCATTAAGGTGCCACATTGTTATCACTAATAAACACAACACATAATTTTATAACCGAATATTTCATTAGTTAAATTGTTTTTCTATCCTAGCCAGGATAATCATCAAATAAGGTTATACATGTACTTGGAAAATCATTCCGTTTTGAACACTAGAATCCTTTAACTTGAATTACATAACAATTGTATTATTTGAAATCATTTATTTCTTGCTTATCTATTATTTACACTTTTATAATTGTCTCCCTTTATACCACTAGTATTCAGATTTCAAGATCTTTAGATAAACTTTAATCCTAGAGAAAGGAGTTAAACAAATTTCAATTGCTTTTAAGAAAGAAAAATGTGAAAAAGAAGAGAATACAAGGTGCATGGGCTGGTACATGGTCGTGTAACTCTTAAAGGATCATAAAAGTTATAGAATGGTGCACAATTGAGTGTTAGTGCATGCACTTGGTGGTGCACTTTTAGGGATAAAGTTTTAATCCACATATCAGTACACGGTCTAAAGTACGAGATCGTGCATAGGTTGTACACTTTCAGGTTCCTTATTTAGCCTAAGAGGTACCTAACTTGGTGTACGAGCTCTTGTAGAGTCATGCCCTTCTAGAAATCGTTATTCTTTGCAAAACTTTTCTTGTTCCCAACCTAAAATGCTTTTAACTCTTCAGTGCACAAATTTTGACTCTCTCACACAAAACTAAATAATAATTACACACTCTTAACAAAATTAACACTCCAAAAATTAAATCATAGCGAAATCACTTTATCTTCTTACTCCCTCAATATTTCCTTCTACCACAATTCTTCAACTTTCTCCTTTTGAGATTTCTTCATAACTGTCTCTTAAGTTTGTGATGCCTCCATAAAAACTTGTTGTTGATGCCATAACATTGATATTTTGTCCCTCTCATTTAATTCATCGAAACAACAAGAGAATGTAAAGAATCTATTACCTACCTTAGAGTTTTGTTAGAGTCCTTCAATAATTATAAAGGACTATAGGGGAGCACGGATCGATTTGTTTTTTTTTCCTATTCCAAACCAAACTATTAAGTAGTGGTTTGGTTTGGATTAGAAATTTTCTAAACCATTAAATAATGGTTTGGTTCGGTTTGAATTACAGATTAAACCAAAATTATGACTAAAAATTTTCTTTGTTTTAGTTTTTTTTACATTTGTGTGAATACTTAAATATTTATATCACTTTATAAAGTTTTTATTATAAATCACGACAAAATACGTTATGAATTCATCATACTTTTAATCTATAGTCTCTTATAAAATCAGTTGTCTGCCATTAAAATATATTCACTAACCAATACATAGTAAGTTATAATCTATAATTTTTAATAAAACTATCAAGCCAATCATTTACGAACAAATTTAGCCAAAACAAAAAATTATCTATCAACAAAATTCATCAATGAATAAAATGATTTACTGATAAAATACATTAAATAATTAATACATTATAAGAGTTTATAACTAAATAAATAAATTTCATACTTTATAAATTTAAAAACTATTAAATTAAAACACTAGTTCATCATCAACAAATCTCACGAGCCCAAAAAATAAATTTAAAAATAAACAAGTTGATTTTAATCAATATTAACCAAATAATAAATATCAAATAAACTTATATGAATAATATGACCTTTAATCAAATTATCATGAAAAAATCTATAATTATAACTTATAAGAAAAATATTATTATATTTTTCTAAAATGGTTTGGTTGGTTTGGTTTACCTTCCAAACAAAATCATAAATTTACATATTGGTTCGGATGGAAAAATTTTTAAATCAAATTGTTAGAAAAAAAAAAAAAACATATTTTTGGTTTGGAGTGGTTACGAATTGTTTCGATCTAGTTGGTTTTTTTCCCACCCCAACAAAGGAGCATAGAGAGGGAGAGGGAGATGTTTCTATAACGTGACGAAGAAGGAGGATGAGGTAGTTATCACATGGTTCAAATAGGTTACCTAACCTATATACATTTTAACCAACAACCTTGTGATCTAGTGGCATATCCCCTGTCTCTTATATGAGGGGTCTCCGGTTCGTTTGCTTTCTCTCCATTGCAATGGCAAAAAAAAAAAAAAAAAAAAAACTAAATTTATTTTAAAAATATTATGTAGTTGAAAAAAAATTTCCCTTCTTTTGCCCCTTTTTATAATTGTAATTATTTTAGGTTATTTCAAAAGATTATCTTTAACTGCTTCCCTTAGTTATATTTATAGCCGCCTTCCACTTCTCTAAGTAGCCAATCACAACAAGATCCCTCCTTCTCAAGTCAAATCCATCCTCATCTATATCTTCTTGGGTAGCCAAATTATCCCACGTATTATATTTGTATTCGTATCCGTATTACCCTAATCAAGTTCATACCATTATCTATCGGTAAACTTCTGTGCTAAATCTAATAGGGCTATGATCTAAATTAAGGTGGAGATCTGTATCTAGACTATTTAAATAATTTTTTCTCTTGCCATCTAATTTGTAATGATTTTATTTTGAAGAAAATATCAAATTTAGTACTCAAACTTTGTGCAAAAATATAATTAGGTACCTAAACTTTGAAAAATTCAGCCTAATACTTTATCAAACTTTGTGTGGCTACTTTCATAACCCCCAATTCTATTTACTCCGTCTGAAAATAAAGATGGGGTATTAATGGGTGCTTGACACTTGCCAAAAATACATTAATAAATTTGAGAGAGAGAGAAGAAAAAGAAGAAGATGAGTAGAAAACTCCAACTAACTCCAAATGAATCCAATTTTTACTTGTTATTAATCGAAAAATGATGGGTCTTATAACATATATACAAGATTCGCCTAAAAACTAAAGAGACAAAAGCATTAAAAATTGGGTTTTTTTTTTTGTTTTAAAGTAATTTGATGCTCAAAATTACAAACTAAAAAGATATTATCGCAAGTCTTTTCATTAGAACAAAGACATACACATTTTCACTCACATTGAAAAGAAAAAGAAGAGATCCCACATCTTCCTTCTCTCTTAGGAACTCCATCGATCAAGTCATCTCTTTATTATTTACTCTCTACGCTATTTGGAGTCTAAAATTAGGATGATTTGGTGTGTATTTTCAAGAAACATAATCTTTAGTCTTGAGATTATTAAGAATCACTTATTTGAAGAAGACAACCAAGAAACACCCAAACTTAACTACTGCTATTCAAAGAAGACTACCATAACTTGTGAAGAAGAAGGACTAGAACACAACCATTTCTTAAACATGAACTAAATCTAAACTTGACCTGGTTAAAGATCGATCCATAAAATACATCCATTTTCTTCTTCTTTCCTTTTATTCTTATACTCTAGATTTTTTTTCTTTT
The DNA here is from genome assembly GCA_024138025.1 of Combretum micranthum. Classification (NCBI taxonomy): domain Eukaryota; kingdom Viridiplantae; phylum Streptophyta; class Magnoliopsida; order Myrtales; family Combretaceae; genus Combretum; species Combretum micranthum. The sequence goes on from JAMXBD010000049.1 coordinate 613,526, forward strand.
TTCTGGCTTTGTTTGTCTCTCTCTCCCCCTCCCTCCCTCTTCGATCAATTTTTTTTAAGTTTTTTTTTTTTTTTTACAAATGTCAAGCTCTCATCGATTCTCTCTTCCACATGATCAATAGAGTAAAAAGGTAGTAAAAGTAGCCTTGAAAAAGTTTGATTAAGTATTAAGATGGACTTTTAATAGATAAATTACATCAAAAGGTATGGTAAGTTCATTTAAGATATCGTCATTTTGAGTGATTAGAAAAAGAAATCAATATTTCGAGATAAATTCATAGTATTAATGTTTCAAGTGGTTAATTAGAGGAACTAATGTTTCATAAAATGAGTCAAATAAAAATATTTATAATTAGCCATTGAGGAAAACTAATTTGATACCTTAAATGAACTTCGTGAAATGTCAATACCTCATTTGTTCATTCTATGAAACATTGATTCCTCTTTCTAATCACTCGAAATTGTTGATACTTAAATTAAATTATCTCTAAATGTTGATACGTTTAGTGTACTTTATCCTATTGTTGTATGAGCTGAATCTAGGCTGGTAGAGATTGCTCTTGCAAACAACAAAAGACAAATTACAGGGACGCCAAGGGTTGCCCAGCGCGGCTACTTCGATGCTTAAGTTAATCTGTGGGTAAAAGTAGGGTTCATACAAATAGAATGTCTGACAACTTGTTTTTCTGTTTGTACTCTTTGTTTTCTTGTTCCCTTTCTTGTCCCCTTACCGGGGAGGCAAGGGGATATTTATAGGGTTTTAGGATCATACAAAGACAGCTAGTACATGGCCTGGTATTAGGCTCGGAGATGATACTCGAGTTGGTGAGCTTGACTTCGTAGAGTGTGGCCGAGCTGTTGATGTCCCTCTAGTCATGAGGTGTGACTAGGACGTGTATTATAGTTGAGGAGGTTGAGGACCCAAATGTGAGGACTTGGGGTCAGGCTAGGTTGAGGCTGAGTTGGTAGACCAAATGACTTAATGAGCTCGTAGAGTCGTCCCGATATGAGGACTTGAGAGTGAGTCCTGCATCATCACACACAGCTGAGGTGTTATGCACGTTGATGACTTGAGGTCGAGATATACACGAGCTACCGTCTTCTTAGGCTTTTGAAGGTAGAAAGGGATTCTGGATCCAAGAGACCGAGTGGGCCTAGGGTTATACTTAACTGTTAACACCTATGTTTCGCCCAAAGTTCTAGTACTAAATTTGCCATTTTCCCTTTATATTATTATCTTGTTGATGGACTTTAGTTCATTTGTTAATGCATTAGTTGTATTCTATAATATTTTATAATGTGTTCTCGAGTAGATGATTTCGTTGTTTTTACAATTACCTATCTCAAGTTTAAAAGTTGGTACTTGAACTTTTTCTATTTTTACAATTAATTACTAAGCTTTGCAAATTTCAATAATTAACTAATTGAACTTTATCAATTTTTACAATTAAATACCTAATCTAGGTATTATAAATACCTAAAAAAGTTTGTAGGTGGTAAATTAACATTTTAAAACTTCTAGTGATTAATTACAAAAATAGATAACGTTCAAGTATTAGATATGATATTTACCCCATTAAAGAATTAGTAATCTTGCCACATGTCTCTTGTCAGGCAATTTAATTGTCTGTTAGTGGTTGAGGCAGACCTAACCAACAACTATGAGTAATGATTTCTTGCATTACTTAAGGGTTCAACGAGAAGTTTTTAGTCTTCATCTGCCAATTAATCTTGTTGATTGATCAAATCCTACTTGTAGTGTGTGCTTTGTTTATTTTCTTTTACTCTTATTTTCTAAATCAGGTCTTTTGATGTGGAATTAATACCCTGTCAAACTTGTTACCTCATACCATAAAAGTAAAAAATTCACTACTGTATAAGTAAAACTTATGGAACCTACATGTGTTGGAGAAAAGATTGCTCAATCTCAAAAGTTAAAAGGAAATATTAATGGGCTAATGTCACAAACACTACCTGAACTTTACCTAAATATTCAATTAACTACCTCAACTTTAATTTAGTCAATTTACTATCTGAATATACTTTTCATGTCCAAATTACTACCCGCGTTAACTCCATCTGAATCCATTTGTACAGCTGCAAGTAACAACTTATCATTCATTGATACGTATCTATGGCCCACTTAAATCATATGTTACATAGATTATTCATTAATAAATGTAAAAAAAAAAATAAAGAATAAAAACTTCTCTGTCTCATTGATAAAGAAAATCCATGAATAATGCTAAAACCTAAAATGAGAGATGTAGTTTGTGTTATAAGCATCATCAAGTCCAAAGCAAGTGTTTTAACTTTCTAGTGGTGCACAATGTTGTAGTCGCAGTGGTTTAATATGAGATGGTGTATGGCGTGACGGTTGGTGGTTCATGAAGAGGCCGAATTGGATTTTTTTTTTATATGATGATTTGGTGAATATTTGAAACAAAAGTTTTAGTTTTTGTGAAAGTAAAAACTCCCAAAAATCCACCAAAACCAATTTTACGCTTCAAAATTGCTTGTAAAAGAAAAAAATTTAGAGAGAAGTTAAGATGGGTTCATGGAGTTTTTAGTGAGAGAAATTTCTTTTTCTTCCCATTTCTTTGTTTATCTATCCTCCCTTAATTTATTCAAGAAAATTACATATATCTTTCTTTCCTTCAAGAATTACGCACAAAGATCTCTATCCTTTCTAAAATTGAGCTTCAATCTTCCTATTCAATAAATCCTTAAAATTTACTCAATCTTTGACGTTCTTATAACTCTGGTAATGGTGCAAATCTTTCGTTTATATCTTAGTTTCATCAATACATTTATCATATACATGAAACTTCTACTAAAATTTTTTTTTTTTTCTAATGCTGGTGAGTTAACTTGAGTGGAAGGAAGGTTAGAGAGAGAAGGAAGGAGAAAGAAAGAAGATGAGTCTCTTTTTCTTTAATAAGACAGAAAATATTTTTTTTTAACATTTACAATGTGCTATCAACATGTGTCAAGCAATGATAAGTTGTTAGATGGAGTTAACGCAGGTAGTGATTTGGACAAGAAAAGTATATTCAAATAGTATATTGACTAAATTAAAGTTGAGGTAGTTAATTGAATATTTAGGTAAAGTTTAGGTAGCATTTATGACATTAGCCTAATATTGATATGATATAAGATAAATTAAAAATAAAAATAAAAAGGCTCTTTCACTTATTTCTTTATCTCCACATCCATTAATTTCCAATAATTTATCTGAAATATCCTAAAAATTTCTTAAAGTAACTAAAAATAATAAAGATAATAATATTAATAGCCAATAATAATTATATTGGAATAAAACATATAATGAAACAATTAATGACAATAATAACAACAATGAATAAAAATTATAGGAATTTATTAATCTACGAGAGCAATTAATTAAAAAAAATATTAAATAATATGTGTCACGTCATAAAACAAGTAAGGAAGGGTAAAAATGACTTTTTAGGTAATAACTTAATTAACAAACACGAGCCATGAGGGCATATACGTTTAAGACATCCTATCCCCATATAAAAACCTTAGTTTCCTATTTCCTCTCATTACTCACATTCTCAAAACTTCTTCAAGAAGTTACTCAAAAAACTTTCTCTTTAACTTCTATTAGTAGAAAAATAAACAAAATCTCTCTCTCTTAAGATTTACAAATCCATACCAAAGGAATCGAAAAAAAAAAGGTAAGAATAATTTCTAGTTCCCTTAATCCTTTAATCACAATACTAATACAAATTAATCTTAGAATAATCAAGAGATTGAGAAGGAGGAGGTATGTGCTTGAGAAGTTTCCACAACAAGCATTGCCTTGCGAAGTAGTAGTAATCTAAGTTTGGGATATTCCTCATCCGAGGTAAGTGACCTCGATTTATAACTTTGCGTTCATGTTTTATGTTGTTGTGATAATGTTTGAATAATGAAATCATAGATTAGGATATTGGATCTATCGAATTAGGAATAGTTTATGATTGATATTAGTATATGTTGATATTAATGTGCTGGAAAATCTTAAAAGTCATTGAGATATAAAATCCAAATAAAATATCAAATGAATTTATTTCGGATGAATTTTTTAAGAATGGTAGTTTCATGTGTCTATATTTAAACTGAAAATTTTCATGATTTTTGAAATACATTTAGTATTTTTAAAAATTAAATTACAAAATAGCAAAAATAAAGCATAACGGAGTTTGGCCTGCAATGGTGGCGTGAATGTGTGAGGCTAAACCAATGACATTTTCTTCTTCCTTTGAGGTGAATTATAATGATTTGAAAGATTAAAAGGTCTATTTTAATGTGATAAAGAATTATCCAAAAACTAGGAAGGAACATCCTCAATTTTGCAAAAACTAGTCGGTCAGTTTTATCCTCTATTTCTTATGAGATTTGAAGTTTTTGATTTTTAAGCCATGTTAAACTAATTCAATTGGGTTGAACCAAGTTAGAAACATCTAAGTCGATGAGTTATGAAATGTACATAAAAATTTGAGCTTAAGAACCGATCTAAAAGTAGGTGAACCGATCCAATTAAGCTAGGGTGCACACCAGTTTTCAATAAGAAAGTGAATATTGGATTTAATAGGAAATTAATTCTAATCAAATAAATATGAATAATTGTAAATAAAATATATTCTTATTAGTATATGAATTTTAAGATGAATAATTAATTATTTTTATTTTTAGAAAATTATTCAATAAAATAGATATAAATAATCACTTATAAGTAAATAAGAATATATTAGGAAGCTAGTTTAGGTTCTTTAACAAACGTAAGAGTAAAGTTGAAATATTAATGATATAAATGAATTAATCATATCTTAAATGGTTATTTTACTTAATAAAAGTTTATTTGATTAGTTATAAGATATGTTACTAGGAATATCACCTTAAGGAATTAATTACTATAAATAAGCTTGGATGATTAAGATAAGTAGTTAATAAACTTTAATATATTGAATGATATAAAACTAAAAATTTCCTTTAGAACTTGATATTGATCTACGAATAATATTTTAAGAAAGGAATTAAGTGAAATCTCTAGCTAGAAAAGGTAATATATATATATATATATATATATAAAGTAACCTGAGACTTTAGTAATAAGTATTATAATAAGAATAAATTATTGAATTGATAACTTTAAACTTATTTGGAATAATTTCCTTATACAGATTTTTGTTATTTGGATTACCTTTCATCTATCTCATGGCAAGATTCTTATTTGTTTATAGGTACACAATGACCTGGATATCGATTGTTAGGATAAACATCTTAAAATGAATTAACACTCAAAACAACCTAATTAATTGCTTGAGTGTGCTTGTGTTGTTTTTGAGATCTGGTTAGAGAGCGACAACCTAGCATGGTGATGTCAGTGAGGTAATTATGTGCTTAGGCTACCATGGGTGGCTCGACAAATAGCTGATGGGACGAACGATGACGGGACAATGTTTATCTAGATCAGAGAGAAGTAATATAGTGTAGTAACTCACATCTATGAGATTGGTTGAAATGCATTATATTATTGACCATGATAAGTAGAAATGAGTAACATTTGTAATTCTTAGACGAGGTTATTATTTAATATAAAGTTAGGAGATATAGGTATTTGGACTGTCTATATAAAATCTCCAAACAATTGCTACTACTCAGGACCTTAGGCCCCGTTGTGTTATTGGAGTGTAAGTGTCCACTTTTGATTCGCTTCACTAAATTAAAGATATAAATTACTGGTTGTTGCATTGCATTAGCATAGGAATGTGTGATCATATTGTGTGTGCATATATTGTTATTGTACTGGGCTTCAACTCACTTTTTCTTTTTCAGATGATGAGGAGACTGATGAGGATTCCTATAATATGGATTATGGTATTGATGTGGATGAGCTCTTGGATGAGTGGAGCGATTAGCTTGTTGGAGTGATTGTTAGTGAGAGTTTGATTTTGTTTTGGTTTGGGTTGTGAGAGATTTATGTTTAGGTTCTAGAGATCAAATTGTATTTGCCATGAAGGATTGAGAACCGGTTTGTTTTGGTTATTGCTTACTTTTGGATTACATTTAGTATTTTGAGTTGCAAATGTGATAGTGATGTAGACTACTCGTAAGAGCAGCGTTTAGTAATTCATTTTATTTTAAATCTTCCACTGAAATCAATGATTTTATAAAATTAAATTATTATTTCATAATCTAAAATTTCTAGAAACACTCATGATAAATGATTTATTAATAGTTGCATTTGCATATAATGTTTACATGATTGTATATGACATTTTTCTTATCAAATACATCACAATAATTCACAGGTTTGTCGCAAAGAATATTCCAGGTATAGTGGAATTTAGATCCTCCTTGGAGCCATTATTAAACAACTATCATGATTGTAGTGTAGGGCATCCGTGACCCAGCAAAAGAGCCGTCAGTGGAACTGGGTCCGACAATGTTTATTACTAACTGGGTGCGGGCGAACCTATTGCAGAGCACTCCATATATGCGGAAAAGCAAAAGCGTTCCTTGATGGAACCCCTTACATTTGTTTTTCCTTAAATGTTTCCTTTGATGTTATGTTATTAATTGTTATATTACTAATTTATGATATCAAGTGTTGTAGACCGTTCTTTTATAAGCAATTTTGGACTTCGTAAAATTTTAGAAGATATAGAAAATTCATGTAACTAACTGTATGTTGGAATGGTTTTTTTTTTATCTATATCTATACTTATATCGAATATATATAATATATGTCTAATTTACATTTTTATTTTACCTATATGAGAACTACCAATTGTTTTTTATCTGTATATATTTTTTGATAAATAATTTATTAGAAAAGGTTTTAAAAAAATATTTGCCATCTATCCCTAAACGATGGCCAAAAGGACTCAACACAAAATATAATTTTTTTTTGGTCATTATAACGGGAATAAAATTATTCAGATTTGTTATCTCTAACTTGAGAAGCCATTAAATATATTAGTAAGCTATAAGGACATTGGCAAATATAAAGTGCAAATAAAAATGTTAAACTACTTGTTGGAAGAATAGAGCACTTTCTTTGTCCAAAAAGAATCAATTTGTACAAGGGAAACTACACCCAACAAAACCAAATAACTTAATTTTTTTATAAGTATTTTTTTATTCAATAATATAATTAAATATAAGAAAAAAAGTATACCTGAAGGGTCTGAATTTAAACATATATATCATACTATGAGATATATTTTCATGAGCAAATGCTTTGGAGGGCTTAATGTTTTTAAAAAATAATATTTAAAGATCCCCATCATACTGTTATTACAATGTGTCACTTTGTTATAAGAACTTGACAAAACAAGGCTTGGGATCATTTGACTTATGCGCTTAAGGGTATTATTCAAACATGCATTCCACAACTTCTTGGGTATTATTCTACAGTAGATGTGGTAGATAATGCATCACTTGCAACACGAAAAAGATATGCCTAGTCTCATATAGCAACCTCTATTGTCAGATATCTTCATAAGTAAAATAAATAGAAAATTGCCAGATATCTTCATGAGTAAAATAAATAGAAAATTATAAATGAGATGGTGAATATTTAGAGTTAAATTGAAATAAAGAATTGAGTTTTTAAGTGGTCAAAATATAGATTAATGTTATACTAAATAGTTTAAACATGAAATTTGTTACTATTGAGCTCATGTGAACTATTTAGTATAATATTGATCTCTATTTCAATTTTTTGAAAATTTTGTCTTTTATATTAACCATTTAAGGTAATGTTGATCCCTATTTCAACCATTTAAAAGTTTGATCCTTCGTTTTAACAATTTAAATTTTTTATTTTTATTTGAAAGTGACCCCAAATGTTGATTCTTGTTTGAAAAATTTCCAAAATATAAACGTTAGAGAAATAACTCATTTAAATCCTCTGCGATTCTTTTCAGAAATATTCATCTCAATTTCATTAATAATGAATTTTAGACAATTGGAAAACAATTGTTGTTATTTAATGTATATAAAGCATGGCCAATGGTGTTGTAGCTTAATCATATGAAGACTGGTTATCTAAATGGAATATACTAGGTTCCAATTCTTTATTCCCTAGTGCAGTAAAAGTTATATATTAAAAAAGGAGTATATAAAGCATGATATTAAAGCCTGTGTCACACCAACATGATAATAAATTTGAAGAAAATTAGGTATACTAATACTCGATTTCAATTTAGAAATCAAAATTTGATGTAGAAGGGTAAACAATTCAAATTATTTGCGATTAAATTACTTGAATTCGACTTGATATTTACTCAAACAACTTAAGTTTGACTAGGCCATTCTCAGGTTAATATCAAACTTCACAATATTTTATTAGCTCGCAAGGCTTAATATAGTCCTTGGCTTGAATAGCTTTGAATTACGAGTTTAATCAAGTCAAACTTAAACTTATTAATTATTATTTTGAGTGAAGCTAAGGTTTAAAATTCTAAACTTTATTAGGATCAAATGATGTTTAACATTCAAACATTTAAATCGAATCTAAAGTGAAGTGTTACTTTTTTCTTTCATTGAATTTAAAGTGAAGTTTAACACTATATCTTCTTAAACTGATTTTGTTTATAACCCTAATTGGATTCTTTATTGGGCAGATATTTTCACTTCTTAGGGTACCTATAATAATTGTTGGTGCAACAGTATCAGCTAATAAAAAACGCCCTTTCGACATCGCCTAGAGGCAGAAGACTATTAAAATCAAGCATTTTAGCACTCTACTCTTAACTCATCCGTGGAGCTATCGCCTTTAATATGAGATATGACTTAAATTATGTGTTAGAAATGGACGTCAGACAAGTTTACCGCTGCAACCCCGCCAATGGCACTTGAATTGACTACGCTTCCATCATCGGATTCTTCCTCATAAAAGATGGTCGAAGTAACACGTTAGTGATGCATCTTTAGTCAGCTTTAATAATCTACCATGACAGATGAGGCCGGTGGCACTTTAATGACCGCGTAATAATAACCGGAACAATCATCTGGACAAGCTCATTTTCGGATCCCCATCGACACCCACGCCCCAGATGCTCAACAGAGTTTCCTAAAATACTCCAATCAATATTTTAAAGACTTCTTTCTTAAAAAAATCTTATTATTTTATTCCTAAATTCTTTCCATATACTGTTAACATCTTTTTAGGTTTTATAGATTATATTTATCTTTATACTATACACTTAATAAATTAAAAGAACCATAAAAAGACATAAAAGATCTTATTTTTAAATATCGTTGACAGATGATCTTAAAAAGTTTTGAAGACCCATCTCATAAGATCTCAAAAAGTGAAGTTTTTTCACCTAGGTCCTGTGTTAAGAATATAAGATGGGATGCTCTAATGAAAAAAATAGGATAAATTATGTGAATATCTTGAAAATTTTTAAAATTACATAAATCTCCTACTTTTCAAAAAGTTAGCACATACATCACTTGAAAAAGATCTGGGACGCATTTCTTTAGTGAGTTGGCTAATGTTTCTTTTATGTCTAATAAAATATAAAAAACAAATGCTATGTCATTTTTTTTATTGTTGAGGAAAAATAAATAAAAAAAAATTTAACTTAACCAAATATGTGAAATATAATTTCCCGAAATGATTGTTGCTGATTCAATTGTATCATAATAATAATAAAATAATACAAGCAAAATGTCTACTATGGAGTAGGTAAAACAAGTTTCCTAGGCTGTGATTTTCACTTCTATTCAATGATGTGCTACATGTGTATAGCTACAATGAAGATGCTTTTGCTTGTATTACTATTATTACTATTATACAATTGAATCAGCATCAATCATCTGGAAAATTACGTTTTATAGATTTGGTTAAGTTAATGTTTTTGTTTATTTTTCTCAACAATATAATAAAAATAGAATTTGTTTTTTATATTTTATTGTACAGGAAAAAGAGACATTAGCCAATTCACTAAAGAAACTTCTTTCAAGGGATGTATGTGCTGGCTTTTTAAAAAGTAAGGGGTCAGTACAATTTAAAAAATTTTTAGGAGTGTCTGTGCAATTTATCAAAAAAAGTTAATGGGTTGAATTTGAATGATTAGTTTTAAATCCAATTTAAATTTGAATTTGATTATTCAAGTTAAAGAGATAGAACTTAAATGTCAAACTCATATATTATTCACGAGAATCTATAAAGAATTACGGCAAATTTGAAGTAAGAATTACTGGTTTAACCTTTATAAACAAGTCCCTTTTCATTTAAACTAGGAAAACTTGGTAGAAATATTGTTGTAGTGACAAATATCCCACTTAAAAGATCAAGTACTATTACACATCTTTGATACTTTAGTTTTCTCATCTATCACGTGTACCTTCAAGTGAGTTAAAACTCCTTGATCCTTCCACTTTTTTTCATTCTCTCGTAATCATCTTTTACTTGTTATTACACGTTACTCCTTTTGGAATTCGTGCAGCACAATAATTATACAATACGAACGTAATCCTTCCATCCAAGGCCACATATCAACAAATTATGATTGACCCCATTTAAGCTTTCCAATCACTTTGACTTAACTTGTCTTGTTGGATTGGAGTGGATGAGGCTTAGATCGCATGTTTACGACCAAATGGAATAAGTCGTGCTAGTGTTCAAAGTTTATGTTTTCCATGTATTTTGATGGAAATATTACTCTTTAAATGTTTAGCAGCAAGTTGCAATTGCATCAGCTACTCTAAATCCAAATCTAGTTTTTCTTTTGATATTAGTTCTACGACCATCTAATTTAAAAGTTTATATTTTAGAATTTAAGAAAAAATGTTAAATTTGGTGCTTAGACTTTAAAATAATTAATTGAATATTCAATTAAACTTTTCGTAACTACTTTTACTATCCTATTAAAACTAAATATTCTACTTTCTGACATGGGAGAAATAGTCTATTATTGCCACACAGTGTTAGGATAAGTTGGTAAAATTTCAAGGATATATTATCTCTTCCAAGTCAACAAATAGAATAAATAGTAAAAATAACTGCAAAAAATTTGATTGGATATTAAATTGATTGTCTCAGAGTTTATATACCAAATTTAACATCTACCTTAAATTTAATGTGGTCTCATATTATGTAACATGCTTGCTCTAGTATAAATAAACTAAATAACTTCAAGAGGGAACGAAAACTCAATGATGAAAAGGCTATAATGCCAAATTTCATTAATTTAAGGAGCATATCCTCCTCTGTCAACAGGGTTTATTATGATTTTCCATCACCACATGCAGTTTGAAATGGAGAAGACCGAAGACAACATGAACATGAGAAATGCCCTTGAGCTCTAGGACAATATATATGGAAACATGTCCATGTTAGAATACTGCTACTTTTCCTTACATTGCGCTGATTTGGTGACAAATGACATAGCTTGTTATATTTTTCTTGGTAAATACGGACAGAACTATCTGTCAATGTTCTAAAACCTGCTCACATGCTACTTTAATGGACAAACAGCCTAACCCTTAGATGGAGGGTATCGTAATGCTATGAATAACCCTGTAAGGTATATATGCAAAGGTTGTGATTTGAGCCTTTATCACATATCTGCAACTTATTTATCTTGCAAACTTTGTAGCTCAAACATCTTTGCATATATTCCATCCGATATTTGCATAAGGGCTGAGTGAGGACCCGTCTCCACAATTTCTCCTTTATCCATTACTATGATTCTATGTGATTTTACTATTGTGGAAAGCCTATGAGCTACTGTTATCTGTGTTGTTCGGGACAAAAATCCACCTCCATTCCCTTTGTTCATTGCCTCCAAAGCACTCACTACGGATCTTTCAGACTCGGCATCTAGAGCACTTGTTGCTTCGTCTAGTAGGAGAATTGCTGGTCTTTTCAATAGAGTCCTTGCTATAGCAATTCTTTGCTTTTGCCCTCCCGAAAGTTGACAACCCTTCTCCCCAACAACCGTGTTATATCCATCAGGAAGGTTGCTTATGAATCCATGTATGTTTGCCTCTCGAGCAACCTCTATGATTTCAGTTTCTGAGGCCATTTCATTTCCATAGCAAATGTTGTCCCTTATTGATGAACTAAAGAGAAGCGGTTCTTGTTGCACAAGTCCTATTTGTGTCCTTAACCATCTTAAGTTGTAGTCTCTTATGTCCTTTCCATCAACTAGGACCTTTCCTTTCAGTGGATCATAGAACCGTAGTATCAAGGCTAGAACAGATGACTTTCCTGCTCCACTTGGGCCAACAAGAGCCACCTTTAATCCGGCTTCAATTTTCAATGTGAAGTTTTTTAGCACAGTCATCTCTGGTCTTTGAGGATAGTTGAACTTGACATTTCGAAACTCAACCTCTCCTATTAGCCTTCCACGACGTGAATTTCCCGGCACATCAGGTTGGATTTCAGTTTCTCGATCGAGAGTATCAAACGCAGGAGTGAGTATGGCCATTGCAGATAAGACAGTGGGAATTAGAGTCCATAATTCAGTTATAGAGGGCACTGTTAGAGAGAAAATTTGGTATGCTCTAATGCCATCTTCAAAGGATGCTTGACCTCTTTCTATCAAAATCGCCGTATACCACAGTGCAACAGCATGTGCAATGTTCCACAAGCAAAGAGAGAAGCCTTGAATAATTCCATACTTTATACTTGCTTTTCTGCTCTTTAACATAGGAGCTTTAAGAGATTGCTTAGCCTTTTCAATTAAGTGTTGTTCATAGCAAAAGGACACAACGGTTCTTATATTTGTTGCTGCCTCTGATGTAAGAGAAACAAGTTTAGAATGTGCTGCAGCATAGTCACCAGAAAACCCTTTTGCAGACTTGGCTTGAACAAGGCCACCAATGAAGTGGCAGGGCATCACTGCCCATGCTACCAAACCCATTCTCCAGTCTACTCTTATGCTAACTATTGTGGCAATCAATATTGAGGAGATGCATTGAACAATTACAGACATCCGATCTGATGTTATGACTTTGACCATTGAGGTATCATTGACAACACGCGTTGTCACCTTTCCAATGTTGTTTTCAGGTTTCTCAAACCAAGCTAACTCATTGCGAAGTACACCTGAAAAATTATATAGGCATGGAGGTCATTGTAACCAATTCAATTCAGGCATATCATGCTTTGTATCACCTAATATGTGTAAAATCATCTCAACTCTATCAGACTTAAACTTTTCAATCAAATTGTTGCAGACTGATATATTATCATTTATCATTAAGGTTAAAGTTCAAAATTCACATTGATTCCATCCTATTTAATAAAGCGATACACTTATGGGTTCCCAATCAAAGTTTTAGTTTATAAGTGAAAACATAGGATCACGCTACATCTAATCTGATTTAGTTAAATAACCTGAAACAAATAGCATTTCCCAGAACACGAAATTTACCTGAAAATAAGGCTTTTCTTAGGTTTGACATAGCCTTCTCGCCAACCACTCCAAAGTAGTAATGTTGCAAGATGTGAGAGAACAGTGAGAGCAATCCTATCAAAGTGAATATCATAGAAAACCACGCAACCTTCTGCTTGGCGTTTGGGTGATAGTAAGAAACTCCAATAGTTATGATGAAATATCCAAATGCAGGCTTTGGGATACCAGAGAAAGCTGCAGCACAAGAACCAATGGCAGTCTTGACTAGATCTCTCTTTCTTAAGCCAAACCAGATTCTAAAGAACAGGTCTGAAGTTAGTTTCTGTCTTGACTCTTCTTGTTGGGGAAAATCTTCAATGCTTTTTTCTATTGCTTTCTCATCTTTGCTGGTGAAGCTCTCCTCTAGGATATCACTCGAATAGTTTAGGATAGGATTTGCATAGGCTATGGTGGATTCTGTAGTCCTATCATTCAACATCTTAAGTTAGAAAGAGCTTATTATTGTTTGATCTTAGATTTGAGTAAAAAGGGATAGTTGTGAAGCTACCTTGTGGGATGGCTAGGACTCATGTTTTGCATGCGAAATAACTTATGGTAAAACCTGCTTGAATCTAGCAAGCTATGGTGCCTTCCTGTCTCCGTTACCCGTCCATTTTCAACGACTGCAATTATATCTGCATTGACAATGGTTGACATTCTGTGTGCAATTAAGATGACTGTCCTTCCACGCATTGCTTTCTCCAATGCATCTTGAACAAGCTTTTCTGACTCCGAATCAAGGGCACTTGTTGCTTCGTCAAGTAGAAGTATAGGAGGATTCTTGAGAATTGCTCTTGCAATGGCAATTCTTTGCTTTTGCCCTCCTGATAACTGGAATCCCCTCTCTCCAACCTAACCAATTTTAACTCCATTATATGTTTGAAGCAAAAAAAAATTATGAAGTTTATCTCCCAATCAATCAACATGATTGCAAAGCATAATCCTACTTGACTTAATATTATATTTTACCATGAGGATCCACAAAAATGCGCTCTTTAGCACTCTTACATTGCATTCTACAAGAAAACTTATTAAAAGTAAAGACCAAACTGTCCAAAAAGCTAAGTCTATGGGAAATTCTTTTTTCTTTTTCCTATGAGGTATTCACTAGAGTCTCAACTAAGATTGTAAATCCTCTTCATTCCATCTAAAATGAAAATTTAAAGTGAATGCAGTTTTCAGGAGTGTTAAATAATAATTAATAAATATAATAGGCCACGCTATATCTACAAACTTAAATTTTTAGATTAGATGGTTGTTGTGCTAACCTTAGCATAATATCCAAGCATTGCTGACCCCTTTAAAATTTGAGCAAGGATCATGAGTTTGAATCACTGTGCACGTTATAACCTCTTTAAAATTAAGTTATCTACTTTATAAGTCTTAATAAAAAATCAATATCTAGCCTACAAGTGATGGGGAGTGTTAAATAATAAATATAATAGTTCACGCTATATCTATAAGCTTAAACTTTAGATCAGATGATTGTGGTACTAAACTTAACAAGGAGAATTTATTATCGTAATGATTGTGAAAGGCTATACATGCTTACAACTCACGTATGTAAACTTAGTTTTTTGTCACTTTCACTTCATTGTCCTTTGATTCCAATCCTAACTTGATATTTTGTGCTATTGTGGTTAGCTTATATGACAACTTTGTTTATGAATGATGCAAGCTCTACCGAGAAAAGAAAAATTACAAGTTTGGTGAAAATTAAGAATGAGAAATGATGACCAATGTGATTTCTGTTGGCATTAAAAAGACTACCCACAAGGTTATTTGCATCCAACAAAATAAAGCTCAAATAGTGAAATTTGAGTAAAATTTAGGTACGTTTTATAAAAAATGAGCTTTAAAGATGTGAAAAAATTTTGAAAAAGGATCTACCTCTGTTAGATATCCATCGGGAAGTCCTGATATGAAATTGTGTGCATTTGCCATCACTGCTGCTCTTCTATCTGTTTATCATCTGCATGTAGATTTCCTACCTTAATATTATCATGAATTGTACCTGCAAACAAAGACGGCTCTTGGGAAACAGCTCCAACATTCTTGCGGAGAAACTTCAAATCAAGATCTTTGATGTTGTAATTATCAATGAGAATTACCCCTGCAAATACACAATCCATTAAAAGTGATCATGAAGTTTAATATAAAATTCACCTATACCTATAAATTTATGCTTTAAGATTTATGTAGTCAAGATTGTAAATATAAAACTGAGTAGCAGGGTTGCACAAGAATAAGATTCAAACCTTTTGAAGGATCATAAAATCTTGCAACCAAGGATATTACTGTGCTTTTACCACATCCACTGCTTCCTACTAAGGCAACTGTCTTTCCAGCTGGAATTGTCAATGAAAATCCTTGAAGAATCTCTTATCCTCTCGTGAAGGGTAAGCGAAGTGAACACTCATTATGCTAATGTTCCCTTCAAACCTCTCGAATGTCTTTCCTCCTGAAATGTTGTCAATGTTTGGTTTTCTATCTATCACTTGAAATACTTCCTTTCCTGCAGCCTTAGCTTGATTGAAAACTTGCATGTCTGGTGCAGCATATGTAATTGAGCTGCAGAAAAAGTACCCCAAAAATAGTACTTAGCAATGGGATCATTATCACTAACGGAAATTAGAATTTTAGAAGTCATACTGCGTTTGGATTAGATGCTTGGAAGTTAAATCTAACATACTATCAAAGCAGGAACTCTAAATTTTGCATCAATTTACCCTATTTATTAATCATATCAAGCGATGGATATCAATCAAAAGCCTCATACTATAAAAAAAGATTTTAACGATGAATATATACAAACTCACGTCCTTGTGTAGGTTTATGCTTTTAGATTAGCCAGTTATGGAGCTAAAATTCTGTTCGAGCTAGTACAGCAACAATCAGATAAATATAATATGAACTATTGTATTTTATATAACACTCCTCATTTGTAGCCAAAACTTTGACTGAACCTTATCAGTGGACAGTTTAATGAAATGAGAAATGAGTAACCAGGGATTTGAACTTATGTGTTGCACATTGATACTATGTTCAGATTGGTACTACAACATTTGATTTAAAAGTTTAAGCTTACGAAAATGGTATGAGTTATTATATTATTATTAATTAAGTCAACTTACATTGCCCCAAAGAGAATGCTCATCACTGCTGCTAGAACATTTCCTCCACTCGATTTCCCAGCAGCGACCACTATAGCACCAATCCATATCATCAATGCCCAAGAACAACTGGTTACAGTTTGCAAGGTTCCTGTTCCAACTCCTTTTATCATTGCTTCTCCTTTGCTCAATGAAGACTGCTTGTCCATGCAATCTGAGAATGACTTGAATGCTCGATCTTCTCCAACGAATGAGAATACTGTTTTTATATGAGATATGGTCTGTAGATGGATGAAAGATTATGAATCAAGCTGTTAACCATACATGATAAAAAGCCAACACCATCTATAGACTTAGGCTTGCTTTTTTCATCTTTTTCTACTCGTTTTGATATCTTTTTTATAGTTTTCAAATAGATTTTATTTAAGAAATAGATGCAGATAGAAAACAGATATTTTTACTTATAATCAGATCAAATATAATAGATAAAAATAAGATATAAATATAACACAAACATATATTAGATACAAATAAGATATATATGAAAATTAGATAATCCAAACAGGACTTTTGATTCAATTCGTTGCGAGCCAAATCAAATACAAACTTCACATAGAAACTTTCAGTTTGTTAGAAGTAGGAAGTTTTCAAGATGGTGTTCTCTTACCTGTTCCACAATGGAGGTGGCTTCCGACAAGTAAACCATCTTGACAGCTGATATTGCATCCATTTTCTTTGTATAAGTGGCACCAATTATTAAAATCAAGGGAACAACCAATAATGTAAGCATTGCTACTTGCCAACTGCAAATGAAAGCAATGAGGATGCCAGAGAAGAAAGTTGCAAAACATGACAGGAAATGTCCCAACTGCCAAAGAGAAACACTATATTAGAGAAAATCTACATGGAAAATGCCAAAATGTTATCTACCTTAAAAGGGTTCTTTTTTTCACTACCTTTTCTCCTATAGCATCTTGAATTACACTCATGTGAGTACTAATTCCTGATATGATTTTTCCATTTGATAATTCAGTGTCAAAAGCCCCAATTTCCTGGCGTAGGACTGCCTTTAAGTACTGGAGTCTGATACGTGCTAGTTGTCTTTCGCTTGCATACATCCAGCATCCAATCTCTGAAACAGGGTAGTATTCAGAGGTGACATAGTAATGTCATGGAACATTAAAGCAGGATAGAATGAAGCAACAAGAAATATAAAGACAAATTGTTACTTTACTTCATTAAATAAATAAGATTATAATGGAATTGATAAAGAGTTCTAATAAATTTTTATTTATTAATCTTTTATATAAATAAGAGTATTTTTAAGAAAAAAATCACTGAATTGCTTTTCATAGTTTGAATAATAACTATTAATTTTTTTTTTTTTTTAACAATGATTACTTAAAATAGCTGTACAACTAGTAAATGAGTAGGAAGAGAAAAAATAAAAACATACAAGTAATTTTACTTTATACATAGAAAGACCAATGTGTGGGAAAAACCTAGATGGAGTATACTGTGAATTTACTAGATATCATACAAGACCCTCAAATATGTATCTTTTTATTTTTTATTATTAATTCAAATATGTATCTATGATGATCTCTGTCTGTATCTTTAGTGGATTTTATTATAAGAGTAATCTATAGTATTAAAGTTGTCTTTCTATGTTAAAATAATATTAAAATAAATTGCCATATCCATGTTTGTCAAATTCAGCGTATGATCCCTCGTTTTCCGAAACTCTTCAAGTTCTATTCCGATAAGATGATTCTATTTTCATATCCTAAGTCAGGATTACCTGAAGTTCAATTTCTTAATCGCTTCTTATTTTTCCAATAAAATTTCTAATTACATATGTAAAAGCAACTTTCGAACATATTTTTATCAAATAATATAATCAATAACAAACTACATATAAGTAGGTCTGTAAATAGTTCGTTTAAAATTTATTGAGCTCGAGCCAAGCTTTTATTAAGTTTGAAATTGAAGCTCAGGTTTGACTCATTTGTGAAATAAGCTCGAACTAAGCCGAGCTTTTATCAAGACTATCGAGTTTTTATTGAGTATGGAATTTAAGTTTTAGCTCAACTTGTTTAAATAGCTGTTTTCATTATTTTTAAAACCTAAAATATAAAATATATAAGTCTTGCTATAAATAAATATACATAATTATTAAATAAAAATTAGTTTTTGTTGTTTTAATTATGTAGTTATATATAATATAATATACATAAAAAATTCACAGATCTATTTATGATTCTAGTTGCGAGCTTGTTTAGTAGCATAAATAAGCTTGTTCACTAGCTTAAACGAGCTTGTTCACAAGCCTAAATCAAAACTAAAGCTCTTGCTTGTTTAGATAAACAAGCTTTACTTTGTACTTGAGTTTGGTTCATTTAATAGAGCTTTAGCCGAATCTAAAAGGAGCCAAGCTTGAATGGCTTGTCATAGATTGGCTTATTTGTAGCCCTAATAAATAGGAGTGGCAAGTCAGTCTAAACCTTCTAAAAAAATAATTACTAAAACAGGACACATGATAAATTAATTACCAAAATAGATCACAAAACTCATATATAAAAAATGTGAACTTAGTAGAAGAGCAAACCATATCTTGCGTATGTGATTTGACTTAAAAATTCAAATGAAAAATCGCATATTGAGCATGTGATTTTTATTTATGAAAATCTTGCATGTCATAAATGAGAGTTTGTTTCACAATTCTCGCATGTTGTATATACAAGTTTTGCACAAATAAAAACATATATTATACATTCGAGTTAAATGTATTATTTTGGTAATTAATTTGCATCAATGCCTATTTTAGTAAATAATTTACAAGTTGGTTCTAGTTTAAAAAAAAAAATCATATAAGTGGCAATCTTGAGGGAATAAGTTGTGAGTGTTTCAATTGTTGTTTTATTTGTTCAATCGTTGGTGTAAAACATGGAGAATGATCCTACTTCTGAGTTCTGAATTTTGGAACTTTTTAGTTTGTTTTTACTTGTAGCATATACTTTGCCTACACATAATATAATTTATTTTTATAATTAGGATTTACAGGAGTTTCTTACGAGGATTAATGTTGTGGACAATGTTGAAAAAGACAAAAAGATGAAGATCCTTTACCCCAAATGAAAGAAGGAAAAATCTTTGTATGTTATATCACATATATCATCAAAAGTCACTCCTAGGTATACACACTATTAGCTCTTGTGCATTAACCTGGCGTGTAAATGATGTGCATTGCAATAAAAAATAAATAGTTAATAAGCATGTAGACATGGAAAACCCTAGCACGATGAACTGGATTTTTAGACTTGGTGACAAACTGCACAGCATCTGACATGCTATTAAACACTATTATAGTTTGTGTAACTTATTTATGCATCAAAATCATATTCCACATGGTGGCTAGTGTATCATCAAATTTATAAAAACTTGATCCATTTAAGTATTTTGATAAACTTAAAGTGTTCATTCAATCTATTGTGGTAATAATTTTATTATAATCTTATTTTTTATAAAGGTTATTACTCGTTTAGTTGACAGTAATAACAATTTTATAAAAAAAAATTATAAAAAAAATATTAAATAGTCATTCATTACTCGGACTTATATGAAAAACAACTCAATGTTAGAATAGACTTTTTGTCAAAATATCTCTATTTAAATGAAAAGGTAATAAATCAAAATCTTATTACAATTCTGTTTTTATTCCCCAATGAACAATCAACTTTCTTATATGGGATAGCTTAAGCTAATTAATCTTATCAAATAGATAGTTCTAGCGTGGTCACTCAAGCAAAAGTACTTTTCTGGGTACTTATTTATTTATTTTTCGTTTTTATACATGCTTACACTCTACTCACATAAGATCATACACTATTGGCATAGTTTGCTCAACAAAATAAGCCTCTCAATGAATATTTTGGTACTTACCTAGAACCCCAGCAGGAAATGTGGCAAAGGCCATGTACCACACATATGGAACCACCTTAACAAATTTGAAGAGTAACAATTAGGATTTTCGATAAAACTCTCAACTGAAAATGAAAAAGGAAGAACAAGTATGGCACGCCAGTAGCAATCCATAAATTTAATGATAAGTTGTCAATTTATAGAAGCAGATTCTCACCTCATCTCCTGGAATATATAAAAAAATCATGCATCAGCAATACCTTTTTAAACTTTTCATAGGAGCAATTTTTCAATAGTTTTAAAACTATCGCTACTTTATAGCACTGATATGAATACCTGAATTTTGAACTGATCAATTTAATGTCTAATTAAAATTTATGTTGCTATTTTTACTATTCCACTGATAACATTTGATCTATTTTTTAACGTGAAAAAAGTAATATATCAATAGTAGATGATGTTAAGAATATTAGTATAAATTCAATGATATGTTGTCTTTTCTATATTTGTAAAAAGATCAAACTTTATTTAGAAGGTAATATAAATAGTTATAAAATGTTTGATTCAATAAATTGAATTTTTATATAAAATAAAAATACAAAATTTGATATTTACCCCGAAATTAAAGGCATCACCATTTATTAATATACCTGCCTTAGGGCATGAACAATGCCTTTTTTGTCACCAATATTACTCCCATACCCATTGAGTGCTTCGCCAAGCAGCAAATACCCAACTGGCTGAGCCATTCCATGGACAACGGACCCTAAAGTCCCTAGAGCCATCATGGTCCAATCTAGCAAATCTGCATAGCTCAAAAGCTTGTAAAATGGAAGAGTTGTCTCTTGAACCACTTTGTTATTCACTTCCTCATCCATCACTTCCTTGCCTTTCTGACCTTCCCCTTCTTCTATTTCCATGGACCCTTGTGGTGTAGGAATTAACCGCACCATTTTTGAAATTTTGCAGTGTCTCTTCACTACACTTAATAGGAATAAAGGATAATAACGCAAGTATCGTCTTTCAGTACTATTATTGGGATCGATCGATATATTTATAAATTGGATTTATGGGACCAATGTAGGTTCAAAGAGGAATATTTGAAGGATATGCTTGTGGCTAGAAAAAAATTGTAGTATACCATGTTGTTTTGATTCTCTTGTTCTCATCTTAGGGTTTGTCTCAATTGCTTTCGTGCCTGCAGGATTGCATGAGACATGCAGAAAGAGACGTGGATCGAATTTATTTGGGTTCCTAGTTTATACCTTTCATGATTTTAGATAAATCATAGATTTTGTCTTGTTTTTGACAGAGGAACAAAACACGCCAAAACTTGAAGTAAAACGGAATGCCGCGGAGGGAGGGAAAAACAAGCAGCTTTACATGTATATTTTTTGCTTAGGGATATTCAATTAAATTGTAAATACACTTTAAAGCTGCCAAAGTTTGTTTTCAGCTTCCATAATTATATATCGACCAAAAGATACTATTGTTGGTTCCATCGCCAAGTAGCATTTTGAGTTTTGTTAGAATTTGAAAGCTATGGAGCTTCTATGATCTTAATAAGAATGTCTAATTAATCATTTGATTACATATAAATATATCATAAGCAATATATTAAATATTTTAATAATGTGATCCCAATATATAAATCTAAATTATTTAATAACTAAAAATTGATTTGGTTGAGAAATTGAACCATAAAATAATGCGAAACTCTAATGTTTACTTATGAGAGGACTAAACATTAGACCTCTATGTTAACTCGATGGACTAATTCAGCTCAATCGAATTAGACCAATAAAACTAATTTGAGTTTCCTTTTTACCATTCTTGACAGAAAATCAAGGCATAACAGTTCAAACGGACTGCTATAGGTTCCAATTCCCTTTTGTTTTTAAAGAATCTATCAACTTATAAAAAAAAAAAAATTTACTCTAGAAAATATAAAAAACGCTTAACTTTTAAATTTCCAGATAATGACATAATTTTAATACTTTAGGAGTGAATATGAATCATATTTTAATACAATTATTTATCCTATTATTGAATAAATTTTTCCCATACAAATATAACAAATTTTGTTTTAATGATGCATCTATAATAACTAACATAATTTAGGGTATTGCTATAATTGGTACTTGAATTTTATCTATTTTACAATTAACTTTTTAAAATTTAAAAGCATCAATTTAATACCTCAATTTTATTCTTTTTTTCAATTAACTACCTTTGCTTTGTCAAATTTTGAGATTATTTGTCTGAAATTTGCCAAATTTTGATTTAAATATTGTCACATCCCGTACAGTCCCGCCGTAATTATCAAAGGTCTATGATCAACCCATGGTCCATAAACATCTGATAATTACTAGGCTCTCTAAATGATACCACACTTAAAAGATATTTACAGAAATGAAAGTTAAGTCTTTGGTACTTGGGTATTATTCCAGGCATTTTGTTTAATTGCTTATGGCTTCCCTGCAAAAGAAGCTGTAGGGTGGTGAGCATAATTCCACGTGCTCAGTAAGTGGATATAAAAAGGGTAATTATAAACATTATAAGACAAATCACAATCATTGTTATTAGAGTGAATTATGCAGTCAATCGGATGCCATCCGCGTAATGTTGACCGGTTCATTACGAGATTAGAGAAATTAACCCCACTCTAATCTGGGTTTCGAGGAGTTAACACAAATTCATTTTCCATAAAACCGGGAATGTGCAATGGGTCTCCTGTCTTCCCAAAAACCATTCAGGACTATCTCTCGGATAGCTTGTAACCTTTACTGCGACCTCCTCTCTTGTCACTTAGTTCAATAAAGGTTAAAAGAAGAAATCCATTCTCACCTGGACGGTCGGTTTTATGGATGCAAGGATGCGAAATGTGTTATGCTATGCATGATCGGTTATTATTTTTACTATATTCTTAATAATACATTCTTCGGTGATCAACAAGTATCCCACACCAAAACAATAGGATAAGTAAACATCCAATATCAAACAAAATCAATCAACCACACACGTTTTATAGCTAATTTACAAGCACAAACAATTATAATGTAAATAATATCCCTTTTCACAATTACCATATAAATGAACCACTTACCAAAATGGGCTTTGTTTGTGGAATAGATCGATGTGGATTTCATCTATAAGAATGATTTTGATAAAATAATGAATTAGTGTTATGATACTAAATTTTGTTTTAGTTGTAGTATGATGATAAGGTTGGCTTAAGGAATGAAATAACTTTATTAAAGGATGGTAAGTTAGTAAAAGAAGTTAATGAGCTTACTTGGTTTAGAAAAGTATTTCTAATTTATATGGTATATGATTTATAGTTTATAATCTCAAGGTTATTGGTTGCTAGGCTTTAAATTTTTACTATTACATATATTTAGTAATTCCTTTATTGAGGTATGTATGTCATTATAGGAACTAGTATATATAAAGTAAAGTGTAAAGGTGGTTAGGAATGATTTAGTAAAATTCTCATAATTTCTTTATTTACTAACTATAATTTAATATTCCCTAGCTATAGTTGATATTTACTAGCTATAATTAATAAATTAGTGCATATATTCAAATAATTGTGACAAAATTTGTAAGTATCAGAAATGTTAGTATAAATATCTTGGAGTAATAATATAATATTTTTTTATTTTTAGGAATCGTTTTAGGTATTTATTTTAAAAGTTCGGATTGCACTATTTCTTGTATAATCGTAATGAAAATCATGTAATTTTTAAAAATATCAAAACTTCACGAAAAATTCTGAAAATTTTATATGTTGTAACTAATATTATATTGTACTTACTGTAAAAGTTTGGAGCCGAACGAACAAGTTTTGATGTAGTAACTATTTCTCGACGGAGATCGGCTGGGGTTCGCCGGCGCCACCACTTAGCGGCGGAATTGCTCCTCCTAGAGTTGTTGGACGGCTTGGGGGAAATTTTAGGATTCTAACTGTGAAGTTTGGTGCTTTTCTGATTTCGGGTGTGAGTTTGGTGAATTTTGGAACTTCTGGGCGGTATTTATAGCGGATTTTGGGATTTTCTAAAATCGGTAAAAATTACCAGATGTCAAAAATTTTTCATGCAAAAATTACCACGTAATCCCTATATTTTACACGTCCATTCTGTAAGCTACAGTAATTTTTGACATTTGTTTGATATTTTCTCCGAATTTTGACACCTAATTTAAGTACATGCATAATTATTTTGTTTTTTATTTAATTGTAAAAAAATTTGTCATCTGTTCCCACGAATTTTCCTAATTTTTCTGATTTTTTTCAGAGTCTTGATTCATGTTTATGTCTCCACTTGGTAATTTGTTTGTTAATTTGTTACTTTTTGGGTAAATTGTTGCTTTTTAGGAATTTTCCTTCAATTTTTCCAAAGTTTAGAGTTCTTATGGTTTCAGAATGATTATGACATTCTTAGGAGCTGAGATGAGCTCTTGTTTCCCATTTTTTGGAGTTTTATAGGGGTTTTTAGAGATATTTAGGTTAATTTGAGGGTATTTTAGTCTTTTTACTACTTTAATTTTGGTTTTATTAGACAAATTCAGCCAACTTTTACACTATTCATTGATTTGACTATATCTAATTTTACCTTAACTTACTTTTCATTCTTACTTTTACTTAATTACAATTTACTATTTCATGATTTACTATTCATTTCACTATTTACTATTCCTTAATTATTCACTATCTACCTTTGTTATTATTTATATAGTCAAGGAATTTATTTTTCATTTGGATTCTAAATTCTTATATTTCTATATAATTTCTTTTGATTTCTTTTAGAAGGATCATATTCTTAATATTATTACTATTACATATATATTCTATTTTATTTTAGTTCATATGAACATCCTTATATTACTTTTAGGTTAAATTTCATAGGCTAAATAAAAAATCGGGGCATTATAAATATTGTACCCAAAAAAATATAAATGATCTCAAAATGTTTATAATAGTAAATTGATACTTTTAAATTTAGATGGTTAATTACTAAAATGGGTAAAGTTTAGATACTAAATATAACATATGTTCGACGAACTTAGTCTCTTGAAGTCAATACATTCGTTTTTTTGTTGCTAGGGTAAGGGATTTAATTATAAGATATGAAATTTCTTAAGCTTCGATCAATTAAATAAGGTATGGTATGATTTTGTCAAAATGTTTTTTGATCCTTTAAAAATTGCTTTTTAATTTTTTTTCTTGCCAATATTGTGATTTATACATCAACTTTATGTTTTTTTCCATTATATACCTGATGTTTTAAATTGTAAATTTCTACTATTCAATGTTTAGTTACTACTGTTTATAGCCCATCTCTTTCTATTAACTATTGCTATCTCTATCATCACGGATACATTAGTAAAAACCAAAGCTTGTGAGACAAATTTTTTCAACTAAGTAGGTATAAATTTCAACTCAATAGCCTTACTGAGGCAAAAATTTCACCTCAAAATTTTGCATAAAAACAGGTCATCTCAGGTAAAAGGAGGTGAAATTTGCCACATTAAATTTAATTGAGGTGAAATTCGCCTCAAGTAAAATCATAGGCAAAAATCGCCACCTAGACATGTGTGAGGCAAAATTTGCCTCATCTTATCTAAATGAGGCGATTTTCGCCTCTTACATATTTTTTTTAATAAAAAACAAACTATCGAATTTCGGTTCAACACAATTAAAATTAGTTAATCATTATTTTATATTTTGTAATTTATGTTAAAAATTTATTAATATTCATATTTTATTAGAAATATTATGCTAATAATCATAATTAATCATATTTTTTACCTTAAATATTATAAACAATGAAAATACTATAATACTATAAATATGTTTATATTCATACAAATATTGTATATTTAAAATCATCATATACCTCAAGCATTAAATAAATTTTATCAATAAATACTATAAAAATACAAATTAAAAAGGAAAAATCGTACTATAATAATAGTAAAATATTACATTGATTTTAATGTTGTTGAACTTATAATAACAAATTGGTCAAAACCTACAAAATTGATACAAAGAAATAATTACTTAAAGGATTAGATATGAAAGTTAAATGATTACAAAAGGATTAACAAATTCAACAGATTGGAGATGGAGAGAATCAAATAGATTGAAGAAGGGAGAAATTGAAGCAACTGAGAAGAAGAAAATAAAGGCATCGCACAAGAAGGACAAAAAATGAGGAAAGATATATATAATGGGAGGTATGAGGCAAATTTTGCCTCATGAGTGAGATGGTGGGACAAATTTCGCCTTACATCCTACTCATGAGGCGAAATTCTTCTCATTGTCCCTATCAGTGAGGCAAATTTCACCTCATGTATAGAAAAATAACCCGCATCCACCATTGATCTGGCACGAATTTTGATTAAAAATTTTACATCCCGCCTCATTTTTTTCCTGCGATTTATCTTATTTGATTTATTATAATTTATTAAAAATAAACTACGCATAATATTTATTTATGGTAATTATTAAAATTTAAATAATATACATAAATATAAAAATAGTTTATCCATCAATTGCTTTATTAGTAAAGTGTTATATTTAAAAATCTTTAAAAAATTTTCATAAAATGAATTCTTTATGTCGATAGAGCATTTTAAAAATAAAATGATCTTAATATGAAATTTTTGTATTATTATATAGTTTCATTTGGCCTTTTTTTTTTTTTTTTTTACAAAACCTTTTTATGAAATTGAACACACAAAACTACATTTTGCAAGTTTTATAAAAATCTTATTATTAAAATATGTTATTATAATATTATATATTAATTGATATATAATGTTTAAATTATATATTGATCGTAGTTATTATAAAATTGAGCACATGAACGTTTATTTTGCTTGTTTTATAAAATCTTATTATGAAAATCCGTGATTTATAATATTATAGATTAATTGATATGTAATATGTAAATTACATATTGATATTAATTTTTTTTATAAAATTGAATACACCAACATAAATTTTGCATGTTTTATAAAAATCTTGTTATTAAAATTCATTATTTATAATATTATCTAGAAATTAATTAAATTTAAATTTAAGATATATAAAAAATCAAACACGAAATAAGATGCACGGCAATCATCAACCATTCTAATTGGATTGTTCTAGTCAAATTCATTTCTTTATGCTCAATAAATCCACATAAGAGGTCATTCAACAATACATAGCCAAAACTGATCCAGTCATCGATAGATTTATGATAAATCAAATATATTGAGTAAGACTTCTTTCGTTTTATAGGTGGTCTTCACATATGTAGCATGTCGCATATCATCTTTGTCTAAACCGTAACAAAAAACAACTGAAATAACCATGAAATTTCCCGTTTATATTTTATATATATGTTATAGAATTTATATATATGCTTTTGATATGTATTGAATGTGATCTGTGTTCATAATGAATTATGTGTTTTATTATTGTGTTAAATATTCAAATACTCTAGAATTTATTAAATATTTAGTTCATAAAATTTAAATTGCATTAACATGTAGAAATTATATTTGGAATGTAGTAAAATGAGAAAATAGATCCATGCATATAAGCCTCATTATAGCTTAATTCTTTTACTTTAAAGGAGCTAAATACAAGATTAACTAACTAAAGACAAATTTATTAACTAGCCTTTGATAAGTCATTAATTTCCCTTAATCTCTTATGCCTCAAAAGTCAAACCTTAAGATAATATCAACTTTAAGAGAGCAAAATTCGTGCACCAATTTCAGACCTCCAAAGCAAGCCTTCAAAAGTTTCAAAATCCCATTATCTTCTTCTCCAAAGCTCTCCCATGGATCTATATAGATAAGCCTTTCATTTTCTACATTTTCCACCATCAAAAGCATGCTAGAGGATCACAAAACCAAGGTCTAAAGTTTTATTGGTAAGTATGTGTTTCATGTCTTCAAAATGTGCAAGTTTATTGTTTTTTTAGCAATAGATTTTAAGCTTAAATTGTGTTTGATGACTTATATACCTTGTTGGTTGTATGAGGAGTGTTATGTTGCTATAGGAGTTAGTGGTATATGTAATATAAGAGATTGGAAGTGTTGAAAAATGCATATGGTTGATGACTAAGTGTTGGGTGTAGTAATTTGGGGGTTGAAGTATGATTTGTAAATGATGATTTGTGGTAGAGAGTTTGATGTTGTGAGTTGGAGTTTATATTGTTTGAATAATGTAATGAATATATAACAAGCTTTGGAAAGTTTAGACTAAGTTTGGGAAATTTGTGAAAGTGAACAAAGTGTAATAAAATAGGGGAAATCAAGCAACATTTTCGTATAGGTTAAATTTTGGCCGTACGCCGGCATCTGGGGTTTCTACGCCGCCGGCCTATAGGCGGTGTTGGAAGCCCACAGAATCAAATTTCTTAAGGCCGATCGAACGTCACCGGCTTTCGCTGGGAAAGTCAGCCGGCGTTCATTCTTTCACATTGTACGCTGGCTACTGGGAATCAAAGCCGCTGGCATATAATGAGAGGCTGCCGGCGTATCTGGGTAAGCGGACGGCTTGCACCTCTCTGGACGTTTTGAAAAATTTTGGGTTTTGCATTCTACACCGGCTCAAAGCTGCCGGCATAGAATGAAGGCAGCCGGTGTACCCTTGAGCGCTGCCAGCGTTGGCAGTGTTGATTTTCATAGTATTGAACACCGGCTCAAAGCCGCCGGCTTATCCCCTGCGCTTTTGAAATTTTAAAAACTTTTTTTTAAATTTTCCAAAGTTTGACATATGATCAATTAAGTATTTGTTAAGTGTTCTATGATATAATAGGATGTTTAAATGCTTTATTATGACTTTGTATTAATTTATTTAAATTTCTTTGATTAATTTTATTTTCAACTAGATAATTAGTGCTTGAACTAAGTGTGAGTTTGTAATTACTTCTTTTATAGTGAGTGATCCCCTTTCGGTTATTTCCACTGATTCTCGAGCTAGTACAGGTACGTAGTGACTTGCTTGTATGCTTATTAGGATAGGCATACTTAAATTTGATATAAGTTCTAAATGACTTAAGTATTGCTTGAATTGCTTGTGTTTTCACCGTTGAATCCGGTCCGAGGAGCGGTACCTTATCATGATGCAATGATATGTTAGTGTAGGCGCTTAGGCCAATAGTCATGATGCAATGACTAGGCTCGGCGGATAGGAAATGTAGTAATTGAGCAACATTTACTTATTCTTGAAAAGAAATAGTATAACTTAATTCAATGTTTATGGGAGCATGTGAATTAAATTATATTATGGATTGAGTTAAGTGAAGTTGGACAACGGCTATATAACCTATATGAGATTATTCTTTTCAGTGTAACGTTATTTAGGAGATATAGATATTCGGGCTATCGATATCAACCCCTGAGCGTCGTGAGCGTTACTCAGGATCCCCAGAATCTCATGGCTTGTTCCGGAGTTTGAATACTCCAATGATGATTTGATCACTGATTTCTAATGATAGATAAATAAAACATTAATGTTGCATTGCATTAGTCTAGGTATGATTGCCACTACGCTTTTGAGTGTTGTTGCTGTGTACTGGGTCTTTGGCTCACTGTTGCTATATTTCAGGTGATAACGATTGTTATGATGATATGGGCTATGGGTCGGATTGGGAGAAGTTTATGGATGAGTGGGGCGAGTAGGATCGGGTGTAAGATGACAAGGAAGGAAAAATTTTGATCAAGTTGTTGGTTTAAATATTGTATTTTGTATTTTGAATAGAAGCTTGTTAGTTAAGCTTTGTTTGTATATAAAGACTTAAAGTCTATTTTTCTTGTTTTGTAGAACTCATGTAAGTTTTGTTGTGTCATGTGTTTGACAAAAGATTGTAAATTATTTCTTTAAAAGTTCTATATGAATAGATTACTCAAGTGAGTAATCCATTTGAAAAAAAATCTTTATATCAAGTTATAGTGGGATTAAACAAACAATTCACATAAATTGTTAGATTTAAGGTCTTTACAACAACAGCTGTTGTCCCTTCATTTTCCTATCAATGATAGATAGAGAGCAAAATAGATGAGTTCTTCCAATACGTTACAACCTAGAGCCCGAACATATATACTATCCAAAAGGATACATCTCATCATCACAAGCACTACCTATTTCTATATTTCATGAATAGATATTAATTGGCATGTGATATTTAAATTATATATTGCTAGTACTTTTTTTATTAAATCAAACATACAAACGTAAATTTAGCATGTTTTATGAAAATCTTATTATTGAAACCTGTTATTTACAATATTTTTCCGAAATTAAATAAATTTAATTTTATGATATAACAAAAGTAAACGTGAAATAACATGCATGCTAATCGTCATAGAATATGTTCGTACAAACCAATAGTACATACTACAAATCATAAAGGTCCGCAGGATATACAAAGCAACAGAGAAGTCCAGAGAAAACATAAACAACATAGTTTAAACATCAACAATGTATGAAAATATAGATAATATGAATGTCTAGTACCTTTGCTGCTGGTGCTGGCGAGCACAACTTAATCCTCTATAGATTGGAAAGTTAAAGCTGGTGTTGGATGATAAGCTAAAGGTTGTGTAGGGTATGTGGTGGAGGATGTTGAGTGGATCTTGGACCTACTACTAGAGTGACACCTGAGAATACACACGATCCAAATGCGGTGCCTGTGATGAAAACTAAGCAAAACCTACCCCTCCGGACCATGGGACGAAACCCGATGAAGGATTATGGCCTTTTTGCTATCCGGAGCTGCCATATGACTAGTGAGATGGATCGTGTGGTGCATGCGTCAACATAGTGTAAAGACCCAACATGCTCAATTCTCAAATTAAGCACACCAAGTCCCCAATCACGTATAACTCTTACGAATTATACGTAAGGTTGTCTTAAAAGAAGGTATTTATGTTGAACATTGCTATTCAATTTTAGATTGTGAAATCACTCGGTTAGATTCTGGCAACAATTGGATTTAGCAGCGGAAAAATAAACTTTAATAAAAACATTTCTACATAAAAAGGATTTCAAACTTCCACTATTAAAAGTAGAAAAACTTTCACTTAAACAAATCTTTACAAAAGCTTATTTACAAAACATGGCCTCTGACAAGCCCTTAAATGAAAATACAAATTTATAAATGAATCCAGTCTCTATAAAACAAACAAAAGGAGAAACAAAATAACTAAACTACTCAGCGCTCCTGACTCGCATCACTCATCCACAATCCTTCCCGAGTCAATAGAAGTACCCAAAAAACCCGACACAACATCACCAATAGCAACAACATCATCATATCATTATCTCATCATCCATCATCACCAACATCAACAAGAACTCATCATCATCAACTTCATCAATATCAACACCAACATCATCTTTATTAACAACACAACCTGCAAAAAGAATAACAACAACAAGAATGAGCCGAAGCCCAGTACACAGCAACATAATCACATGCGGAGTGGCACGCAAGCTTAACCAAATGCAATGCATCAATCCACAAGTTATTATCATTTCATTAAAATAAACAAATCAACAATGGAGCACTCACACTCCGAAACAAGCCAATGGGAATCAAGGGGTCCTGAGTAACAGCAGCTGCTCAGGGGGTTGACATAGATAGACCGGATATCTATATCTCCTATATCTAACCGATAAATAATATTAATAGCATTATCTAGGGTTCACACTCCTTTATACACTCCACTTATCCCGGTCTATAACATCAATTAGTTCAACGGTCCCATATCCGTGAACTAAAACATATTATTTCCTCCCGAGCCTAAGTAGAGAATATACCGATACAGTTAACCCTATTAGCTACCCACTTAGCCAATAAAAGAAACCACCATTGCATCATGGATTTGAGTCATTGCATCATGAGAAAAAATTGGACTAAGTACCTAAACTACCGTGCCATTGCATCATGACAAGATTGTCGCTGCTCGGTTCCAGATTCAACGACGTAAAGCACAACTAACACTCATCAATTATTAAGCCGAGTTTAAGTTCTTAATCCATTTAGGATGCCTATCCTATCAATCATCACGCAAGTTACTACGTACCTTGAATATGAATCCAAACATAGCCTTAGAAGGAATTTTAGAAGATAAATTAGATATCCACTTCTGTTAAGGAAAGAACTCGTATAGAAACTAAACTAAACTAAACTAAAAATCTACTTCATCAAAATCATATAAGAACTTAAGCTATTTATCCATTCATCTCAAACTCATTTTATTAAACCCTATTTGATCAAATACTAAAGAGGAACCCCACTATGGCTCCGAAGATCGCCCGCCAAAATATGGACTGTCACGCCCGCCCCCGCAGGTGGCGGCAACGTGATGCCAGGGCAGGCAAACCCACCTCTGGCCCCCTAGTGGTAATGGCCAACACCACCATTGCATCATGGTGGCCCCAACCAACGCATGCCCAAAGGGTACCACGGGCACTATAGGTATTGTTACCCTTAGGCAGAGTTGAATCCAGTCTGCAGACTCTAGGATTCGAACCCCAGACCTAAGGCTTTTGCCTGCCCCAAAGGCAGCACCTTTCACCAGTTGAGCTGCAGATCAACTGGTGAAAGGTGCTGCCTTTGGGGCAGGCAAAAGCCTTAGGTCTGGGGTTCGAATCCTAGAGTCTGCAGACTGGATTCAAACTTGCCTAAGGGTAACAATACCTATAGTGCCCGTGGTACCCTTTGGGCATGCGTTGGTTGGGGCCACCATGATGCAATGGTGGTGTTGGCCATTACCACTAGGGGGCCAGAGGTGGGTTTGCCTGCCCTGGCATCACGTTGCCGCCACCTGCGGGGGCGGGGCGTGACATAAAAAGGCGCCTTTTTATGTCACGCCCGCCCCGCAGGTGGCGGCAACGTGATGCCAGGGCAGGCAAACCCACCTCTGGCCCCCTAGTGGTAATGGCCAACACCACCATTGCATCATGGTGGCCCCAACCAACGCATGCCCAAAGGGTACCACGGGCACTATAGGTATTGTTACCCTTAGGCAGAGTTGAATCCAGTCTGCAGACTCTAGGATTCGAACCCCAGACCTAAGGCTTTTGCCTGCCCCAAAGGCAGCACCTTTCACCAATTGAGCTGCAGCTCAACTGGTGAAAGGTGCTGCCTTTGGGGCAGGCAAAAGCCTTAGGTCTGGGGTTCGAATCCTAGAGTCTGCAGACTGGATCAACTCTGCCTAAGGGTAACAATACCTATAGTGCCCGTGGTACCCTTTGGGCATGCGTTGGTTGGGGCCACCATGATGCAATGGTGGTGTTGGCCATTACCACTAGGGGGCCAGAGGTGGGTTTGCCTGCCCTGGCATCACGTTGCCGCCACCTGCGGGGGCGGGGCGTGACATGGACAGTGCTCCTTTGTTTGTCAAAGTAATTCTTTTCACTTTGTTTATGGTCTTTTATCAACAAAAGCTTAATCAAGGCATTCATTCACAAAAACATCTATTTCTTAAGCAAACACACCTTTGAAACAACATATTCCCTATATTAATCAAAGATCATCCTAATTCATTCATCTAAGCTAATTATTAGCTATTAACCCATTTTAGCTTAACCTTAGCCAAATTGATTAGAATTATTCATTTAAGTCATTCACTAAGCCAAGGTGACTAAACTATATCAATCTAATTCATTTTTAGCTTAGTGAAGTTCATTAAGCCAAGTTGGACTTAGATTAATTACTAATTCATTATATATCTAAGATCTATGTCAATTCGAGCTTACATTAACTTGAACTTAGCCAAATTCATCAAAGTTAAACCATCTAATCCATTTTAGTTCATTCAAGTTCATTTAGTCAAGTTGAACCTAGGTTTGTTAACTAAGTTCATTTTATAACTAACTTCTAGATTTAATCTAATTATTTGTTAAATCTATAAATCTACTTAACTCATGTTTAATTATATCAACCAATCAACATAACACATCAAACTTCACTTATATATCTCATTTTATCTCAAAAAGATCCACTTCCTAAGCAAAAACACATAAAATAAACAAAAACAAGTTTTTAACTTTGATTAGAAAATGTATCAGTTGGAAATAAATGAAATTTAAGCACTGATACTTTTAGAATTTGCAAAAACTCAAAACATGAAAGTTGTAGATCTCTTTTTAAGATTTCCAACGCAACTTGAATCACCTCAATCTGATATCATATGAAAAATTTATGATCAAATTACAAAAAACATATCAAGCTGCAGGGGAAGGATCACGCCCAAGCGGTCGCCCATGATTAAAAAATCACGACCAGAGCATATCACGCCCCTTTGGTCTCCCGTGATGTTTGAAAAACACACAATCAGTTCATTTCACTCCCTTTTGCTCTCCCGTGATTGATCCCCTGATGCATGTTACGAATTTGTTCTGTTTTTAAAATCCATTTTTACACTTTTTCATCAACTTATACATCTCCTACATCGATTCTAATATCAAATAAACTCTAATAACAACTCCTAACACTTCAAACTTCATCCCACAACATCAAACAAACCCAAACTTTCACTTCAATAAACTCCAACTCACTATTCATCCTCTTCTTCACCATTTCCAACTTCCATCAAACATTAAACTAACAAATACAATTATAAACAACACTTTCAACTCAATTCAACATCAATTCATCAATTATTAACTCAAACAACAAATAAAACAAAGATAACTCAAAATAGAAAACTTAGCTTTTTAAAAACACATGCACACTTAAGCTCTCCTTCTACACTTCTAGCTTTGATGTCCACTTTTTATCTTCTCAAAATGAGATTTCTTTAAAAGAGAAAGAGAGAAGAAGATGGAAAATTGAAAGAGAGAAAAGAGAGAAAGAAGGAAACGAAGAAAAGAAGGGGAATGAAGAAGAGGGGAAATGTAAAGACTCGACATGCTCAATTCTCAAATTAAGCACACCAAGTCCCCAACCACGTATAACTCTTACGAATTATACGTAAGGTTGTCTTAAAAGAAGGTGTTTATGTTGAACATTGCTATTCGATTTTAGATTGCGAAATCATTCAATTAGATTCTGACAACAACTGGATTTAGCAGCGGAAAAATAAATTTTAATAAACACGTTTCTACATAAAAGCATTTCAAACTTCCACTATTAAAAGTGGAAAAACTTTCACTTTGATAAATATTTACAAAAGCTTATTTACGAAAAATATGGGCACTAACAAGCCCTTAAATGAAAATACAAATTTATAATTAAATCCAGTCTTTATAGAACAAAACAAAGAAGAAACAAAATACAAATATATCTCGGTCCTATTACATTTCACTCATCTCCTAAATCTTCAAATTTGCCCGATGCCCGAGACAAACATCATCACATCAACAACAACAATAATAACTCATCATCATCAACTTCATCTTATCAACAACAAAACCTGTAAAAAGAATAACAACAACAAGGATAAGCCGAAGCCCAGTACACAGTAACAAAATCACACACGGAGTGGCACACGACTTAAACTATATGCAATGCACAGCCATAGATTATTATCTTTTCTTTAAAGTAAATAAACAACTATTACAGGAGCACTCACACTCCGAATCAAGCCATGGGAATCTGGGGGTCCTGAGTAACAGCAGCTGCTCAGGGGGTTGACATAGATAGACCAGATATCTATATCTCCTATATCTAATCGATAAAGAATATTAATAGTATCATCTAGGGTTCACACTCCTTTATACACTCCACTTATCCCGGTCTATAACATCAATTAGTTCAACAGTCCCATACCCGTGAACTAAAACATATTATTTCCTCTCGAGCTTAAGTAAAGAATATACCGATACAGTTAGCCCTATTAGCTATCCACTTAGCCAATAAAAGAAACCACCATTGCATCACGGTGAACCATTGCATCATGGATTTGAGTCATTGCATCATGACGAAAGATTGGGCTAAGTGCCTAACTACCGTGCCATTGCATCATGACAAGGTTGTCGCTCCCCGGTTCCAGATTCAACGACGTAAAACACAACCAACACTCATCAATTATTAAGCCATCTTTAAGTTCTTAATCCATTTAGGATGCCTATCCTATCAATCATCACGCAAGTTACTGCGTACCTTATATACGAAATCCAAACAGAGCCTTAGAAGGTTGATCAAAGCCAATCCAAAAGAATCAGAACCAAAACCAAAACCAAACATCTGTTTCAAGAAATTGAACTCACATAAGAACTTAAGCTAGTACTCATTCATATTAAATGTAAACCATATCACAACCTATTATTCACATATCAATATATATATATATATATAAAAACAACATACTCCTCATGTTATTCAAAGATCACCCTAACACATTCATTTAACTCTACTATTTGTTACTAACCCATTTTAGCTTAACCTTAGCCAAATAAGTTAAACTTAATCATTTAATAAGCCAAAGTTGTTAAACTAACTCAATCTAATTCATTTTATCCTATTCAAGTTCATTTAGTCAAGTTGAACCTAGGTTCGTTAACTAAGTTCATTTTATAACTAACTTCTAGATTTAATCTAATTATTTGTTAAATCTATAAATCTACTTAACCCATGTTTAATTACATGAATTAATTCACTTAACACATCAAATATCACTTATCTATCTCATTTTAGCTCAAAAAGATCCATTTCCTAAGCGAAAACACATTTAACAAACAAAAACAAGTTTTTAACTTTGTTTTGGAAAGTGTTGCAGCTGGAAAGAATCAAAATTTAAGCATCGATAATTTTTGAATTTATAAAAATTCAAAACATAAAAATTGTATATCTCTTTTTGAGCTTTCCAACGCAACTTGAATCACCTCAATCGGAGGTCAGATGAAAAAGTTATGATTAAATACGAAATAGTATTGCGTCAGGAAAAATGTGAGTCACGACCGTGATTTTTGGAAAGATGTCATAAAATGGTTTTTGAGTTAAAAACCACGACCGTGATTTTTGAGTTTCAAAGTTTTTGACCAACCCGAGGCTACCAAGAGATGGATCATGACCGTGATTCATGAAAACTTCCCAAAACAGAGCTTTTCTCTCAAAATCACGCCCGTGATTCATGAAATTTGCCCAACCCGAGCCTACCAAGGCTTGAATCATGCCCGTGATTCATGATTTCCCCTGAGTTACGAATTTTCTTGTTTTTCAAACTTCATTTTATCAAACTTTTACACATTCTACTTCAATCAAAACTTCAAAAAAGCTATATACTACCCATATCAAGTCTAAACAACACTTCTACACTTATTTAACTACATCAAACAACTCCAACTACTTCAACAAAACTCAACTTCACTATTCATCATCTTCTTCATCACAACTCAACTCCTAACAACATTAATCCAACATATACAAATGTAAATAGCACTTCCAACTCCATTCAACATCAATTCATCAATTACAAATGTAAATAACAAGTAAAAACAAAGAGAAATAGAAATAGAAAACTTAGCTCTTTGGCTAAATCATGCAACTTCTTGTACTTCTAACTTTGATTTCCTTCTTCTATTCTCATATTCTACTTGATTCCTCCTTTTCTCTTATTGAAATTGAGATTTATGTGTTGAATTTTGAGAAAGAAGAAGAAGAAGAAGAAGAGGGAAACGTAAAAGAAAATGAAAGGGGAGAGAAAAGGCAGCCAAAAGAAATTAAAGAAAAGGAAAGGATATAGTATTTAAAAGATGATTTCTGAACCAATAGATTATAAATTAAGATCTTAAAATAAGAACTTAATTTAGGAATTTAATTTGGATACAAAGATATTTAATTTGAGTTCGGGTTTAAGAACTGATATTTTTATTCAAGCAAATGAACTCAAATTTTACTGAGATTTAGGAATTAGTGTTTAGGCTAAGAATCAAAAGTTTAGAAATCCTCTAAATATTTTCAGAACATATTTAGGGATTTTAGGAATTTCAAATCTCAAAACCAACTTAATTATTAGCTAATTAAATTAAGCCAACTTGTCTGATTATATCCTATAATTCATTTTATTCACTTAATCTATCTAAACTCAGTTTCTAATCTAGGTGAAGATTTGGGGTATTTCAGGAAATAAATAAGAATGAAGAGGCAGGGGAAAGAGAATAAAAGGTAAAGATAAAGATGAAAATTTAGAATTTTTTAGAATAAGATATGGGTTTAGAACTATCAGATCAATATCTATAGTTATAGAAATATTTAAAAGATATTTTTAGAATCGATAGGTCAGAAATTAAGAGCTTATAATAAGAACTTAATTTAGGAATTTATTTTAAATAAAAAGATATAAAATTTGAGTCCGGGTTTAATAACTGATATTTTTATACAAGCAAATGAATTCAAATTTTGGAAAGATTTAGGAATTAGTATTTAGACTAAGAATCAAGAGTTTAGGAATCCTCTAAACATTTCAATGACTTGTTTAGAGAATTTAGATTTCAAATCTCAAATTTCATTTAATTAATTACTAATATAACTTTGTCAACTTGTCTATTTATATCATATGATTAATTTAATTCATTCAAATCTATTTAAACCCAATTTCTAATACATGTGAAGGTTTAGGGTATTTCACATAGATGGTTAGCTTGAAATCCTATAAAAACCCTGGTCGGGACACAAATGAGGTATCGCTAGTGTAAATAGTGTAAAGCTAGGCTAGTTGGGATTTGGGCCACTACCAAAAGTACTGGTGCAACCTGCTGGTATGGAGGCTATTGCCCAAAGAAAGACATCAAAGGAAGACGGACATAGTTCATCAACATATCAATTTACTCTTTCATCTTCTCCATTTTTTACTCTTAAATGGTCTTATCGTACTCAGAGTGTACTAAATCCTCATCCCATGGCTGGTCATAGTAGTCAATCTTGTGCTGATCTATTGGGATATAGTATCCAAAGCCATGACGGTAGGTGGATCTGTGCCCCAAAACCTCCTCCATAATGACCTGATCTAGCATAGGTTGTTGACTTGTTGCAGTAACAATATCATCATCGTTCCTCCTCCTATGCACCATACATGCCTAGTTGATACAAAGTGAAGACAATGTCAATATAATCATACAAAAATGATGGATACGGTGTATTACCGTAGAATATGAAAATTGAATATGCTTACATAACTTTGCTAGGACTCCTCCGACTCTTAACCATTGTCAATTGTCCCTTCTCCCTCCTCAAATGTGTATATCTATAGTTCTCTATTGGCGTGAGCTCCTGTAATACATGATTAGTGAAATTACTGAAAAAATATAGAACATAAACTTGTACATCATCTAGTTATAACACTTACATTCATAAGTGCATGTTGAGGTATAGACTTCGTACCTCCTATATGTACCGATATTTGCTTCATGGATCTAGCTACATGATTGAAAAAAGTAAATAAATGGAATAGATAACTAGTTATGTATTTGATCACATGTAGAATCATACCTTAAAATCTAGATCGGTCTCTATAAAGTGGACAAATGCCCTCCACTTATCCACTCAGTGCTTAAAACCCGATGGTAGCCTACTAGCAGCTTCCTCGCCTCACCTTTAGATATGATGTATACTTTCAGCCTATAGTAAACTAACTGTATGATTTAGTCACTTAAAAGTTTAATGTTATCCACCACTTATACACCTTCCGCCAGTTCTTTAGTAGCTCGAATTTTTTCTACACATAAAAAATAGGTTGCATGTGCTAGTGAATGGTCGAGGCTACAAAAATCGCCTCCCAGGTATGTTTTTGACCGAAAATAAACTTACCATAACTCTATCGATAATGCCATACTAATAGGCCTCTGGAAATGCTGACCATGCCTTACCTCGAGCTTTCGAAATGAACAACTTAGTGGACACTCTATGGTAGAGCAAGAACTCTAACCTAACCAAACCATTCAGGACACGAGCATATGAGTCCCATATATCCATTTGGTATGGTGACGGTCGGCCTATGACCTGTCCTCCTATACTCCTCCTTCACATGGGTCCCTCTATATATCCCCCAGCGCCTTTCATGCCTCATGATATCAACCTCCTCCTGCTTAGCAGCCACAACAGCCTCATCATGCTCCACTGACATGGCTTATGGGTCCTCAGGGTCTACCCGAGTGGGCAAATCATCGGAAGATCATATGCGACATTTTCCCCTATACCCAGCTCATTCACCCACCCCGGTTGAGTATAAGCAGCTTGGCTCAATTGGTTGTCGATCTCTCTATCTTGTGGATCAGTCAGTAACACAGTAAACGATCCCCCTATATAATCAAATAAGAATATTAGTACATCATTTTAATATGGATGTAAAAGATGAAAGATTAACCATTCTAAGTGAAAACCCTAGTATACTGCTCGGGGTATGTCTAGGCATCCTCCATAAGATGATCGATGAAATTCGAGCCACTCATCCTGCACATTATAAAAATAACCATTGTTAGTGATTGATTACTTTGAGTTCATTAAAGACAAACATTTCCGATAAAGAAGAAGAAATGAAAACAAGCATACAGTCTATTTGTTCAAATCATCATCTACCACGCCACTATAACCCTCACATAGGTTAGGTAGTCGTGCAAGGTTTTCTAGGTCAACAAATATGCGATCTATTGGAATCATCCACTACCTTTCAACCGTCTATTACATTGGCTCCTCGGTTGAAGGTGGCTCATTCGATTCACCATCTTCTGTGGATTCCAATAGGAAGAGACCACGAGTAAATACATGGCATGTACAACTTTATGTACAATCCTCCAGTCACTAAATCGCTTAATCGGGTCCTTTAGGTAAGATATCGATTGCGCTTGGTCCGCAAGAATGTACGGGTCATTATCATACCATGTCCTTACTGTGTTGATTGAGATGAGGTATCCATCGATACTTTTCGATTTGTCCTAGTCTGTATCAAACCAACTACACTTCAATATAAATACTCACCTAGACCCTACATAATTTAATTAGATAACTTCAGTGAGAATACCATAAAAGATTATCCGTTGTCTACCATCTGCACTAATGATGTATACACCATTGTTCTGTGATCTTAATACTACCTCCTTTGCTTCTGCATTGTATCAAAACTCGGTGTTGTAGCTATATCGATGAATATCTGGGCCCCACCCCAAGGCTTCTAGATCTTCTAACACCTACTGCCCGTGGATGAACCTAGGTTCCATAATCTGCAATGGATGAGAATAATGAAGTTAACCATTAGAGATATCGGTGAAAATCTGTTTCAAAGGTTATGAGTGAGTTGCAATCTTATTTTTAAACCACTT
This sequence comes from Combretum micranthum, assembly GCA_024138025.1. Classification (NCBI taxonomy): domain Eukaryota; kingdom Viridiplantae; phylum Streptophyta; class Magnoliopsida; order Myrtales; family Combretaceae; genus Combretum; species Combretum micranthum. Next base: position 655,254 of record JAMXBD010000049.1, read on the forward strand.
TGCAAAATGCTTACATGTTATTCCTCCCACATTGCATGCTCCTCGTGCAATTAGTTTTTACTCGAATTCCCTAGAAGTAATTTCATTAAAAAGTCTACATTAGATAATGGTGTCATTATAGTGTTATTAAGTCATAAATGAATTTAAATGACACCACATACCTTATAAATGTTGTACCTCCTCGCAATTATTTAACACTATCCAATAAATTCTATTGAGATTGCTATCCAAACCTGATATAATACACGCACCTATTGGACATATGACCTGTGTGAATACTTATAACGATGAGGACAAAGCTTCCTCTAGCAGTTCATCCCACTATCGATGGTTTCTATTTATTATTGAGTCCATGTTCTCGAAATATAGAGAGCAAAATTGAATGCTCTTTCTTACAACATATGACTCGGTAATGGAGCCCTCTGGTCTTGCCCTGTTCCGCAAAACTCCTTTAAGAACTCCCATGTATCTTTCAACAGGATACATCCAACGATACTGAATAGGGCTACATATACGTGCCTTCTTTAGAAGATACATAGCTAAATGGATCATGAGGTCAAAAAAAGCAGGAGGAAACATCATCTCTAACTTACAAAGAGTTAGGATTACGGTTTTTTTCCAAAGAATCTGGTAAATTGACACGAAGTTCTTTGGTTATCAATTCCTTGAAGAAAAGAGAGACATCACACACAACGTCGTAAATTCATATGTCAAGAACCCACGAATGACTACCAGGAGGATCCGTTGCAGCAAAACATGACAAGCTCTTTAGACTCCTCAAACTTACTTCATTAGCACCTAGACAAGACAATATATTAGAAGCATATCCGTTTGGCATCTTGACATCCCTAATTGAGTTACAGACCTCTTTCATTTGAAGAGTTGATAATGTATATGCAGCCGGTGGCTTGAAAATTCATCCGCCATATTCTTATAGATGCAGTCTTTAACGAATACCCTTTCCTAAGGGTGAGTCTCACCTTATCCATGTCTTTTGACTTGCCCCTAAGACCAAAAATAGTCTCAACAAGTTGTCACACATATTTTTTTCATTATGTATCACATCAAGGTTGTGTTGTATGTGCAGTTCATTCCAATATGGCAACCGAAAGAGTAGACTTTTCTTATACCAGTTTATGCCGTCTTCGCTCTCTCGATGACAGAGCTATTCTTGCATTTTTCCTAATATGACATGCTCATATCGACTCAACTGATCCATAATGTCTGCCCCAGTCAAATCCCTTGGCTGGGCTCTCGTTTTTATGGTGTCATCAAAACTTGCATCGTTGCGGCACCATCTATGTCTTAGAGGCAAAAATCGTCTATGGCTTATATAGTGAAACTTACTATTTAAATGTCCGCCTGTGCAGTCGACGTTACATATAGGACATGCCTTGTAACTTTTAGTCATCCAGCCTGATACGTCATTGTCTGCCAAGAAATCGTTGATAATCCACAACAATGCAGCATGCATCCAAAATGTTCATCCTTCCACCATATCCAGTGTTTTCACACCACTTGCTCACAATTCTTCCAGCTCTTCTATAAGAGGGACACATCCTGGAGATTTTGGCCCTAGTATTAAAAGGGACATCATCAAATATGGCTCCTTCATGCATATCCATGGTGGAACATTGGATACAAACATAATAACCAATCATACGCTATATGTTGTCCTCATATTTGCAAAGAGATTAAACCCACCGGGGGAAAGTCCTAATCGTACACTTCGGGAGCCTGATGCGAACCAATGGTATTTGTCATCCAATCCCTTCTACTATTCGGAATCCACAGGATGCCTCAACATACCCTCCACCGATACTTAATTTTCTTTATGCCATCTCATCTCTGGGGCAGTCTTTTGGCACATGAATAACCGTTTTAATCTTGGAATTAATGGAAAATACCGCAAAACCTTAGCTGTTATTGTTTTATGTTTCCTTAAATGAAGCTTCCATTTTCCTTCACCACATATTGGGCAGTTATCCAGATTTTAGAATTCTTTCCAAAACAACACACAATGATTTTTGCACGCATGGATCGTGTTTGCATCCATGTCTAGTTGTTTCAAAAACTTTCGTGCTTCGTAGTATGATGACGATAACAAATTGTTGGCCGATAACAAACTTTTTATTAAAGCAAGCCAATTGTTGAATGACTTTACTGATTGTTTGACATCAACCTTTAGATTTATCATTTGAAATACTGCTGATAATAAAGAGGACTTTGTACACCCCGGATACGTCGGACTCTTTGCTTTTTCGAAATCATTCTAGTCCATTGTTCTTCATCAAATGTACCACATTCATATCTGCTATCGACATCATCTTAAGATTACTCATGTTAGCAGCAATATCTTCAAAAAGTTCTTGATCTGCTTCATCTTCAGGTGGATTATTCCCTTCATTCATGACAACATTATCATTTACCTCGTCTTCATTAGAGATGTTCACAATTTGGTTAACCGGTCGATAACCATATTTTTTGAACAAAACCGTAATGATTGGTTTTTAATACTCTGATCCTAAACCGATCCATTATAAATTGTTAATTGTTTTTTCAATTAATTTTTTCGGTTTTCGATTTTTTATCGTTTAACGTAATGGTTATACAAAATTTACAGTTAACTATGATTGAACTATATTCGACTATTTGCATAATGGCTTATTCTAATAAGCCTTGGAGGTAAAATGGTTCTTATCTTATACGGTTTTGAACCATTTACATAATGGCTTATTTTAATAAGCCATAGAGGTGAAATGTGTTCTTCAAATGGTATAAATTATTATACTTGTCAGTAAGAACCTTATTATCAAGGTTCAATTGCTCTATGGGAGTTCTTGCATTATAAATTTTGCATGGACACGACATTCTGGATCATTAGGGAGCTGATTTTTGCATGGACACGACATTCTGGATCATTAGGGAGCTGATTTTTGCATGGACACGACATTCTGGATCATTAGGGAGCTGATTCTATTTGGCATTAGCATAAAGGCAATTATAATAGGGCCCATCTTCTAACAACTTTCAAATGTATATAATTATTATAAGCTAAGTTATATACATATATATATGGAATCTGAAGATCTACATATAACTTTTTAACTTTTCTTGTTTTAACTATTCATAAATTAATATGTTAAGAATTCAATTATAGCTAGCTCTTGTGTCGTCCTGACTATTTAACTATAAATTTTGAATAATTAATACAAGTACACCCAACAAGTTATAATATCCAACTATTTATATTTTTTACAAAATAATTACATAAGTATATTATAAATTATATATAAATACGAACAGTTAACTGAAACCGTCGGTTTTTTATTCTATAAATCGAAACCAAAAATCAAAAACCAAAAAAATTAAAAACTCCAATCCTAAATCGAAACCGATGGACCGATTCACTTTATTTTTTAGATTGGTTTTCTGGTTTTGATTCAATTATCCTAAACATTCCTTTTTTTTTGCACACCCTTAGTCTTTATCTACATCCTTACCATAGAAAATCCAAGGTGAGTAGGTCCAAGTCATTCCTCTTCCGAGGAGGTGATACTTAATAATATAAATAGACTGTCGTGAACTATTGTGACAATCTTTACAAGGGCATCTAATCAATCCATCTGCCCTTCTATGATTTATAGTAGCTTGTAAAAATTCTCTAGCTCCGTTTCTGTATTGTGAAGTTGTCAAATCACGCATCATATGCCAAGTTCATGCCGATATCCTAAATTAGCATTTAATTAATTACCCCATCTTATTCATATAAGATATTTCCACTATAACTATCTGAGCCTCTAATATTAGAACACTATCTTCTAAATTAACATATTATTAAACTCTCTACGTGTCATGCAATTAAACACAATAAGCATGTATTAAATAATAATATATAATTTCTAAATCCTATATAATTTTTTAAATTACTAACTAGAAATACATGATTATAAATTAAATATACATTAATTAATAAATGTATAAATACTAGCATTTAAATAATTATATTTAATCCATGTGTCATAAAGTTAAACACAATAAGCATGTATTAAATAGTAAGATATAATTACTAAATCCCAAATATATATAATATTTTATAAAATACTAACAAGAAATACATAACTACAAATAAAATATACATTAGTTAATAAATATATAAATACTACCATTTAAATAATTGTATTTAACCTACGTGTCATGAAGTTAAACACAATAAGCATGTATTAAATAATAATATATAATTGCTAAATCCTAAATATATATAATTTTTTGAATTGGTAATAAGAAATACATAACTATAAATAAAATATTAATTAATAAATAAATATATAAATACTAGCACTTTAATAATTGTATTTAATCTATGTGTCATGAAGTTAAACACAATAAACAAATATTAAATAATAATATATAATTACTTAATCCTAAATATATAATTTTTTGAATTACTAATAAGAAATACATAACTATAAATTCAATATACATTAATTGATAAATATATAAATACTAACCTTTAAATATTTAATCTAGGCATTATGCTGTTAAACACAATAAAAAAGTATTAAATAATAATATATAGTTGCTACATCCTAAATATATAGTTTTTTGAATTACTAACAAAAAATAAAATAGATATACATTAATTAATAAATATATAGCTACTGGCATTTAAATAGTTGTATTAAAATTATTATAAAACTGAACTAACCTTTTAAATATTGTTGTTCTCCAAATATCCTATTTGACATAAACAATTTATTAAATACTTTTACAAAAATAAAGATATAATTACAAAATTAATTTTACTCTAAAAATATATTTTTATATACAATATCAGTAAAATTTATTAACATAAAGAACTAAAACAAATGAAGAATACTAACCGATAAATTTAAAACGAGTGAGGAAATTTAACATTCGTGTGTGTGTGTGTGTGTGTGTGTGTGTGTGTGTGTGTGAGAGAGAGAGAGAGAGAGAGAGAGAGAAGGAGAGTGCAGTGTGTGTTTGTGTGAGAGTGAGAGAGAAAACGAGAGAGTGTTGTGTGTGCATGAGAGTGAGAAAGAGAATGAGAGTGCTCTCTGTGTTTGTACGTATGTGTAAGAGACAGAGAGAGAGTGGGAAAGGAGCGAAGAGAGGGCGAGAAAGGATTGAAGAGAGAGCGTGCCTGTTTATGTGTGTGTGAGAGAGAAAGAGAGAGAGACTGTGAGACGTGGAGGCTCTATTTATAGAGCTTATATGAGGCAAATTTCGCCTCTACAGTAAGCAAATGAGGCAAAATTTGCCTCAAATTAGTAGTAAGAGGTGAAATGTGCCTTAAAAATTCACATCCCATGCCTAAATTTCCACCAGTGATAGCCAATCACAATGAGACACTTATAATGTTTTATTTTGTATTATATACTAATAGCAAGTCATATTACTACATAATCAAAAAATCGACATCATCAATAAAAGCAAAAAGAGATGAGATATAAATAATAGCAACTAAAAATTTAATTAGGTGTATTTATTGACAATTTAAAACTCAAGTGCATATAATTGCAAAAAGGTATAAAGTGTAGGTATAATCTACGATATTATATATATATATATATATATATTTCTTTTTTTGGTTTTACATAGATTTGCATTTCACACGTAAACAGAAGCTTATAAAAATATGGCCTGTGCAATAGGGATAGCCTCGCATTCTTATTGTACAAGCAGGAATTTATTTAGCAAGTTCCTATACCTCTTATGCGGACCTACATTGAAAACATCCTTTTTCAATAGATTAATTACAAAGTTGGAGGTTGGGTGAACAAAAGGAAATCTTCTAACATTTTTGTGCAAAAAAGGCCATAGCACCAACTAGATGATTGAGTCCCCATGGGACATGTTCAATTGAAACTTATTGCAATTAAGATATTCTTCCCCTACATGCAGTAACAACAGTATGAAATTCTAGTTTAAAATGTTCTGTGATAAAAAAGACACTCCATTAGATGAATCACAATTCAGTTCAAGATTACATTAGCCATTGTTTGTTCAAACAAAAAATTACTCCATAGTATATCGCCCATGGAGGCCCTTAGCCAATTTCAAAACTTGGACAATGAAGGATTCTCCCTCATTTTTACAAGTTCGCACATATAAACAATGTCATCATGATAATTGCACAATGGATGGCTTGCAAAACTATTGATTAGAGATAGGAAAGCTTATTTTATCTTCACAACAAGATTATTCGTTTAACTAGCAATTGTGTACAATGAGATGAAGGAGTCTACATGAATATCCTTGAATTAACTCCCTGATATGTGGAAGGATTACTTATCTAGTTGTTAAACCAAAATATTTTTTTTTGTAATATTCAAATATTAAAGGGGATGTCTTTATAATTTATCCAATATAAAAACTTATTTTATTGTATTTAATGTCAAAAAAGTATAGTAGTTTCTCAAAAAATTGGTCTTAGTTAATAAGTAGATCTGTGAAAAAAACCGTTCAAATCATGAACAAAACCAAACCGAATCGAATAGCATTGAAATTTCAATTCATTTTTCAAAAAATTCGATTCATGGTTTGATGAAGAGTAAAAGGTTCACAGTTCGATTCAAGACCTTGAACTAAACCATATGATTCGAACCGGATCAAACTGTTTTATATTTTTTAAAGAAAATTGAACATATTACTTTTTTTTTTTAATTGTTTTAGTAAAAAAAATTTAATTATTTTTACATTTTTTTATTTACATATGTATCAATCATGAGAATGAAATTAGAATGATTATATTATGTTTTAATTGTTGTGGTATGTCTTCAAATAAGATTGTTCTTCAATTTTAGCCTCTAGTGTTCTAAACTTTTTTTTCCCACTTTTCTCTAACTAATTCATTCAGTAATATTACTTAGTTACTTATTCGTTTATGTAATTAATGATGTATTAATTAGAAGTATACAATAAATTAAAAATTGTGCCTCTTACTAGGATAGCATATTCTTATTTTATCGAGTCTAGCATATCATTATAGTTTAGTACAATTATGATTTTATAATAGATGAAATCTTTCTTCCAATATAAGTTTTATATATTTATTTAAGTAAATAATTAATTTTAAATATTATATTTAAATGAAAAACCAAATTATAATATATAGTATGGTTCAGTCTAGCAGTTTGATTTAAGAGATGAATTGAACTAAATCGCACCATAGACAACCCTACTAATAAGCAAATGGCAAACTTATAGTAAGAAAAGTAGTATTTTAATCCACTTGGCAATTGCATTTAACTATAGAGGGTTGTGGTTGAGATCGTTATTAATTTGATTTATCCATAGCCAATCTTATATAGTCAAATAAAACAAAAAACAAAAACCTAAAACTCAAAGATAAAAAAATAGACATCCCACTTTAATATTATAAATAGAACATGATGAAAATTAGTATTTCATGCTTCTTTTCAATATATAGAGAAAAGTTTTTATATACAACTTTCAGAAAAAGCTATTCTAAGGAAGTAAAAAAATACTAGCATAAAGACATTTAATTACTCCCATAAAATTTGCCAATAATAATAGTATTTCATAAAAAATAGAAAACGTATCAATCTAAACTTCCTAATATGATTTGTTGACAGCCCATGCTAACAGCACCCCTCCGTTGCTACTTCTCCTCCTCCTATAATTGATCTTACAATTTTACAAACAAAAACTGAACTATTTTTACCTCAAATATTTCCTTGATAAAATGTCGATCTACTTCAACATGTTTTGTTCTATCATGTTGGACCAAATTTTGTGCGATCTCTATGGCTGATTTGTTATCACAAAAATAGGTTCATTGTAAAACTAAGTGAATATATAATTCTTCCAATAATCTCTTGAGCGAAGAAGTTCACAAAGTCCCTTAGTCATGCTTCCGAATTCTGCCTCTGCACTGGAAAATGCAACCACTTTTTGTTTCTTACTTCTCCAAGTGACTAAATTTTAACCCATGAAAGTGAGATAACCTGATGTAGATCTTCTATTAGTATTACTTCCAGCTCAATCTGCATCTGTATATCTATCAACATTTAAATGCTCATATTTTATGAACGTAAGTCCTTTTCCTAGAGATGACTTTAAGTATCTTAGAATTTGAAAGACAACATCCGTATGATCTTTGCTTGGATTATGCATGAATTGACTCACTATCCGATCTAGTGTGAGATAAGTAAATCAAATTCCTTACAAGCCGTTGGTATCTTTCTTTATTTGTGGGTGTTTGGTTTGGTTGATCTTCTAATCCATGATTTTGAACCATTGGTGTCTACAGGCTTACAATCAAGCATTTCTATTTATACTAGCAAATCAAGGATATATTTCTTTTGTGATAAAAAAAATACCTTGATTTGATCTGAATACTTTAATACCCAAGAAGTATTTTAATCCCCCAAGATTCTTCATTTCAAATTCAATAACCAAGGGTTCTGATATTATCATATCATCAACATAAATTATCAAAGTTGTCACCATCCCCTTTTGATGTTTCAAAAAAAGAGTATGATCAGAATTGCTTTGTTTAAAGCCACGCTTTTTCATTACTAGACTGAATCATCCAAACCATGCTTTAGAAGACTGTTTAAGTCCATAGAACACCTTCTGTAATTTAATATAACTCTTGTTTGTGATGAACTAACAAAGCCAAGTGGTATGTCTATATAGACTTCTTTTGCTAGGTTCCCATGTAGAAACACATTTTTTACTTCAAACTGGTGCAACGACCAATCAAGATTTGTAGCAAGAGACAACAAAACTCTGACAGTGTTCAACTTTGGTACTAGCGAAAGGTTTCATGATAATCTATAACATATATCTGAGTATATTGCTTCACCACTAATCTTGCCTTGTACCTTTCTATCGACCCATTTGCCTTGTGTTTAATAGAGAATACCCATTTGCATCCTACAGTTTTTTTTTTTTTTCCTTCAGGTAATGACACAAGCTTCCATGTATCATTTCTTTGTAATGCTGTCATCTCTTCATTAATTCTCGTGACCCATTTGGGTTATCCAAAGCTTTTTGACTAATATTCGAAATTTGTTCAGTTAAAAGAGTGTGCACAAAGGCTTTGAGTGGTGGTGATAATCCTTAGGTGCAAGCATGATTGGCAATTAGATACCTTATCTTCTTATCTCTAACAACATCTAGCGAGTACCGACTTGGTGGCTTATCACAGTTATGTCTTTCGGGTAATCTATTGCCAATAAAATCATTAGAATCACTGGGAGAAAAATTTAGAGATCATACCTTTGGAATATTCCCAAGGGAGTGGTCATGTACTAAAATGGGAGAAATGGGCTGGTCTTGCTCTATTGGAAGTTCTTATTCTAACTGAGGTTTTGGCATAGTTGGGGGTTATTCTTGTTCACTTGTTTGAGAGACATTATTTTCTTCTTCATGTCCTGTTATGAGATTCTTTTAACTACTTTTAATATCATCATTTCTTGATTCCAAGTCGATATCTTCAAAGGGTAGCTAGTTTTCCCAAATATCCTTATTCTGTTCTCAACGAAGAGAAGAATCAAGACCTAGTTTTTGAACAAAATTCTTTGTTTCCAAAAAAGTGACATCCATTGTGGTATATAAGCATCTAATAGTAGGATCATAGCACCTATAACCTTTCTTATGCATTGTATTTCCTTGAAAAACACGGCTAATAGCACATGGATCCAATTTTGTTTGTTAGTTTTTATGAAGATGAACGTAAGCAACACATCTAAAAACTCTAGGCAAAAGCATCAAATTTGAAGGTAATTGCAGATGATGAGCAAGAGCTTGTAGTGAGTCTCAAAATTCAAAACTTGAGATGACTTTCGATTTAATAAGTTAATAGTAGTGACAACTGCATCTGTCTAGTATTGCTAAGGTGCATATGCTGATGTTAACAAAGTGCTTGTTGTTTCAAGAATGTGTCTATTTTTCCTTTCCGCAATACCATTTTATTGTGGTGTATGAAGACAAATGGTTTTATGAAGCAAATCATATGCTTGAAAAAATTCTTTGAACTCCTTATTGTCATATTCTCTACTATTATCAAATAGAGAAATTGAAGTTTAGCTGAAAATTATGTTCTTATCATATTATGAAAAGAAGGAAAGACTCCAAACACTTCACTTTTATTTTTTAATACGTAAAGACAAGTCATTCTTGTGCAATCATCCATAAATGTTATAAACTATCTAATTTCTGAAGAGATTGAAATAGCAGCTGGACCCCAAACATTTGATTGCATTAATGTAAATGGTGTCTTACATCTTTTCAAACTTATTGGATAAAGGATATGATAACTCTTGGCTAAAATACAACTCTCACATTTAAAAACAGATTCATGTAAATTTGAGAACAAACTTGGAAACAAGTGCTCTAACTGTGAAAAAGATGGATGTCCAAGTCTATGATGCCATAACCAAATCTGTCTCTCTTGATCACCAATTCAACCCATAGTATTTACTCGTCTAAGATTAAAATCATCCATGTAATACAACCCATTTCTTTTAATATCACAACCAATAATCTTCTTGATAAGAATATTCTGCAACAAGCAGAAACTTGGATACGTTAATACAAAATAGTTCAATTCCTCGGTCACTTATCCTATAGATAATAACTTGTTTGAGAGAGATCAAACCAATACGGTATTTGATAAAACAAAAGAAGGTGTAAATGCCACTGTTCCAACCCCTGCAACTAGATATGTTACCCCATTAGCGATGGTAACACAAGTCGATTTTGGTTGAGTAGTTGCAACTAAGTCTTTTGGATCAAAAGTCATGTGATCACTTGCTCTTGAATTAGTAGTCCAACCATTGTTACCTAAATTAGTAGTGAGTTTATTTGTAGCAGCGAGTTTATTTGCAATAGCAAGACAGGTGTTCTCTTATGATATGATAATTGGAGAAGAGTTCCCTTGTAGTATAAGGGATGGTTGAGATTCAATATTCATGAATGCAAGTTGGCCATTATTTTCAACTGCACCAGCTCCACTTTTCTTTTTTCCTTTCAGTTCATGCCACCATTATGGATATCCATGCAGTTTAAGACAAGTATCCTTGGTATGTTTCATATTCCCATAATGTGTGCAACCTCTACCTTCTCCTAGTGTCTTTAAATTCATTAAAGCATTAGGCTTCCTATTAGGCAAGGTTTAAAATGAAAGCAACTGTTGTGACTTTTTCCTGCCCTTTGATAGCATAACTGCACTAGTATCTTCTTCTCATCTTATTAACATCACCGTTTGCCATAAATCTTCCCTATGAACAAGTGTATAAGCCTACTCCACTGTTGGAAATAGTTGAATTTGGAACACATCACCTCAAATCTTATCAAGCCGATCATCTGGTCTATCTAGGAAAGTGTGCACTCTATCCTCTTGTAGAATAGAATTATACTTTTGTATGTCAGTCTCACATGTCATTGGGTTCGGATGGGAAAAATCAACTCTCTCTAAAGGCCTTATAGACTGTTGTAATATGTTTCGATAGATCCTCCACCTTGTTTGAGTCTCGTCACCTTTCTCCTAAGATCGTAGATATTAAAGGTATCATTACCATCGAACAATGTCATAACAACAACATCCCACACTAGTTTTGCTGTTGGGAATATGATATAGTTGCGAATTAATTTTGGATCCATAGAATTAATCAACCATCCTTTCACCACTGCATTTTCGGTTCCTCATTTTCTAAAAGTAGGATCATTCTCTTTGGGTTGTGGAAGATCTCCATTTATGTATCCTAGTTTGTCCTTGCCTGAGATGTACATCTTGATAGCTTGGGACTAAAGGCCATAATTGGTACCAGTCAACTCAATACCAATCATTGCCACACCAAGCTCCTAACCTAAAGATGTTGGACTCATTGTTTGATTCAGCATTTGTTATATTCTAGAGGTAAGGTCTTCAGCAATTGAATTCTCTCCTTGAGAATACTCTATTATAGAAGAATGTTCTTCCATTTCTCTATCTTTCCTTGTCTATTTTGTTTTTTCTTTTATTGAGCCATAGAATCTATGCTTTGATACCATGATGAAAATTAATATTTCATTCTTCTTTTCAATATACAAAGAAAAGCTTTCATATACAACTTTCAAAAAAAGCTATTCTAAGAAAGTGAAAAAATACAAGCTATTCTAAGAAAGTAAAAAACAAAAATACTAGTCTAAAGACATTAAATTACTCCCACTAAATTATCCAATAATAATAGTATTTTATAAAAAGTAGAAAATGTGTTAATCTAAACCTCCTAATATGATCTATTGGCAGCCCATGCTAGTAGAGCGTCTATCAAGGTAACAAGTTGAACCTACCTTGAATACCACTATTAGAAACTATTTTAGCATGGTTTTGGCCTAATCCAAGTCTTCAAACATCATGGCAGAGAGTGGTCTTCAAAGTAATGCTTAGGCATGTCTTTATATGTGGGCTAAAGAGTGGGCTTAAATGATTGAGAGGGCTTTCTTGTCAAAATATCCTAAGGCAATTTGACTTAAGCACCTATTTTATTATATGACCATCTCTTTTTTCTCAACGAGCCATATGGGAATTTTCCCCCTTCTTCTTCTTCCAATACTCCCCCTCAAGTCCATAGTCTAGCCCAGTTGTGACTTGCCTTCAATTGATGAGCCTAGGCTTATACTTCAAGTAGAACCTTAAAGGCCATAGGTCCATCATATCTTCGTTTCTCTTGGGCTTGTGTTCCTCTGAGTTTCATAGGCCACAGGTCTTCAACATAATGCTTAGGTCTTCCTCACTGAGCTTTCGTTTGTTTGGGCTTCAATTCTTGGGCCACAGGACTTCATTATTATCATCATCATCACCATGGCTTGGCTTTGTAAGTTGCCAGCCTACGAGGTTTATATTCACATTATTTAGACTTTAGGTCATGGGCCATCATCACAGGCTAGATTTTTCATAGGCCATAAGGCATATCAGCCCTAATATCACTATTAAGGTTAGCACCACAATCATCTAATTTAAAAGCTTTAAGCTTTTAGATTAGATGATTGTGGTGTTAATCTTAACATTAGGAACTAACCCGACCAAGTCTAGAAATTAAGACTCAATTCTAGACCCCTCTAAGGACCTCTCTAAGGATAGGTCTTGGATGGTAAGGATACAAGTTTTAGGCTTGTAACTAGCATGGTTTTGATTTTTTTAATTAAACTTCTTCTAAAAAATATACAAAATAAATTACAAATAAGTAAAACTAAAAGCTTAAAATAAAAAAAGGGCTTTAGAAATTATAATCTTTAGTTTACCTTTACAAAATTTTTCACCAAAAAGGGCATTTAAGGATAAATTGTCACATGTAACTTTAATTGTAGTAGTATTAGTAATGTGAAATTACAAAAGATTTAAAGGTTACAAGTAAGATTAAAACACATAAGCAAAATCCCACATTTTTATGAAATGAATCTATGGTTTGTAGAAATTAATAGAAAGTAGAGTAGTTAAGTTTTGACCTTGTAACCTAATGATATTATCATTAAAATTCTAGGTGGGATAAATGAGATTCTTTGTATTTTTTTTATTAATATAATGGAGAGATGGATCAGGGTTATAAAGGTTCAAGTCTGCTCAAGCTTCCCCTCCTCTCTCTCCCCGGGTAGACATAGTGGAAAAAAAAAAAAAAAGCAAAAAAAGTCTAGACAAGTTTTTAATATTCAGTTATTTGTTGTGTTTCTTGTTAGTTACAGCAGACCAAATGCTATGAACAGAAAATGATTACGGTAAAAATAATCTAAATTTTATCATCTAATTATGTGTGTTTTTTTTTTTTTTTTGTCAGTTCTAATTATGTGTGTTTATTTATTCTTTTTTCCCCTTTGCTTCGTTTTCTCTTTATTTGTTTTTTCTCTTTTTTCTAAATTTTAGGCGTCAAATATTTGATGAACCCAACAAGTCCAATGAACCTTTAACTCCCGACCCGCCTTTATTTGCTCGGGGTGAGTCGGCCTTTCGCTGTTGCCGGTTTGGGTCAAATTTGGTTTGTACTTATCCTTTCCCGAGGATAATACAGCTTGAGAGCATTAAAAAGGTCAATAAATAAAGAATTGACAAATTATGGTACCTTAAGAAAAGCGTGACGAGGTAATATTTGCTTTATAATCACTTTGATGCTCTTGAATTTTGATTTTAATCACTTTGATGCTCTTGAATTTGAGAGTAGCTATGAGAAGAATATTTGTTCTGTTTGAATGGTTTGTATTTTATCTGTATTTATATTTTATCTAAATTTATATTTAAGTGTTTGATCATTTTATAAATAAAATTATCTGCTTTTCATTTATACTTATTTCTTGATAAACTATCTGTTTGAAAATATCTATATATCATCTAAATATAAATGAAACAAACATATCCTTATGTGGTTTCATTCTTTGATTTATTTCTCATGATAAATTTCAATTTTATAACTAATATATAGTCAAGTTAAATAAGATGACCTCATAATGATAAAACAACTCCTTTGTTTGTTACTTAGGTAGCCTAGGATATGCCATATACTAGTGACTGTATGCTAGAAAACATTAATATATGTCACCTTCTCCCATGCAGACTAGTTGGTTATGTTCAAGCTCTCGATATCGTCTTATTTCTATTCATATCTATCTTGTTTGACCTGGCACTACAAAAAAATCATCTATCCAAGGACTTTAGTCCCTACGAAAAGAGAAAAAATCCTACGATTTATCGTAGGGATGGAAGTCCCTGCGAAGCGTTGCTGCTAAAATTTCGCAATATTAGCCTATGGTCCCTGCAAAAAAGTGACTGCAGGGATGGCATCCCTACGAAAGATAACCTTATCGCAGGGATCTACATCCCTTCTACAACAATATAATAGTTGTGTTAAAACAAACCTACATAAAATAGGCAGGGATGTGTATCCCTGCCATAGATCAACTATTGAAGCGAGGAGATCCTTCCCATAGCCTTGAATGCCAACTAAAAAATGATGTATAGTAGGGACACTATCCCTTCCATAGCTATGTGATGTAATAATTATGTAAAAGATTTTTTTTAGTCATTTATTTAAATAGAAAAAATGACCTTTTTTCTTTTGTCCTTTCCCATGATTTTCTTGCGTAATATATATTTTTAAAAAAACTCATCCAAATTAATAAATAAATGCCTAAAATAAAAAATTAAAAAACAAAAATAAAATATAAATACAAAATTTAATAATATTTATAACAATAATAAATACACATACAAAACTTCTCCATAACAAATTAAAACTAATGTCTTTACAAAGTTCTCGACAATACATCTAAAATAACAAGTAATTCTATTTCATGCCATTGTTAATATGTCCTCCTCCATCTGTAAACATAAATACAAGTGCTTATGGTTGCATCAAATGGACTGCAAAAATTAAAAAATTAAAATAAGCAACAAGAATTTTGTTCTCAATATAACATGTAGAAACATATCAAAAATATAAGTTTACGAACATTAAAATAAATAATCATGCAATGCTCACACATAAATTGTCATATCTTTGACTCTTATAGTCAATGAATTTTAGTGAAAAAGTTGGTGCTCCTCACTAAAATATCATAAATAGCTTCTATAGGATTTCTTTTAGTCTTGATTGATTGGTTTTATACCAAAAAAAAATTAATGAAATAAAACATTACAAAAAACAACTTTTAAATGTATATATATACTAATAAAAAAGGTAATGATAAACATGAAACAACCTCATACAAAAAGTGGAATTTCCTTTCTCTTTCTCAACTATTTAAACCCTGTTGAGTGGTTGCATTCTGCTGCAAGAAAAAATAAAATAAGAAGTATAAACCCAACAATATAAACATTCAAAAATACAAAATAAAATAAAAATAACAAACCGGAGTTGAGAAGTAGATCCAATATCAACAGTAGCCGTTAGACATTCGTTGTTGGAGTGAAATGCCTGTGCGAACATAAAGTAACACAAACTGAAATAAAAATTGAAAATTTGTAAAGATAAAAAAGGGAAAAAAAGTACGAAATAAAATAAATGACAAACCGGAGTTGGGAGCCATGCAATTTCAACAGTGAAGGAGAGAAATTCATTTGTTGATTAATAGGTTTGTACTCTTTGCCAAAATACATATATAATTATATATAATAAAAATAAAATATCTCGATATAATAAAGTTGTAAAAAGAACGAAATGGAAAAAAAAAAAACTAGTAAACCGAATTTTGTAAGTGATGAATAAATAGTAATAGTCAATGGAAGACATGTATGTTCTATATATATTGATGGTGAATGTGTAGTGGAGCACTTAGGAGATAGTGGTAACTGCAAATGGAGATGTGGAACACTTAAAAGATATTGGGAAGTTATTGTAAATGTGTGTAGTATGCATAGTTATTGCCAATAACATGAGGAACTTGCAGACCATGTATAGAAGGATAAAAAAAAAAAACTTGTAGACCATAGGAAACTACAAATCTATATACAGTTTTAGCTTGTTTTATAGGATCATACCTACATGTTCAATTTTTTTTTTTTTTTTTTTGCCATCACTAAATGTTTAAATTTATTAAATACTTAAAACGACATAAAACAACTTTGATATTTTGACCCGAATTTTGACAAGAAATTAGGATTTGGTGAATTAATAAAGTTGTGGAAATATAGATAATAAATTAAAATAACTACAAAACTTATAATAATATTTATAGGTATACAATAAATACTAGCAAAATGCATACTTGTGATGCCTCTATTGAAATAACAAAACCTTTATATTTATTTTGATTTGAAGTCAAATTTTAAAACTTTACATTTCAATAACTAATTTTATAAACGTTTCAATTTTTTCAACAATATAAAATTAATTAATTTTAGCCAATAATTGTAAAATTATTCACAATCGTATATTTAAATTCTAAAATATTATAGCAGATTAAATATTAATATGTAATTGTTATCTATTTTCTTTTGTAATATATGTACACGATATATCAAATGAGATTGTAAACTATCAACTTTAATATTACATATAATTTAACGATATTTCTAATAAAAAATAAATACACAAAACATATATCCTTTGCCATGATATTATTGATATGATAACTAATAAATACTTTGAAATAAAAAAAAAACCCAAAATATCCCAAATCATTGAACATCTTTTATAGTAGAACCACACTTATAAATAGAGATGATGTGTATAATCAATATTGATAATTATTTAGAAAAAATTAACATAATTATATATTTGAATGGCTCAGTCTAAACAAATTTAAAAGGAAAATAGTTTTATGAAATTATTTATAAATTCAAGGTCTATAAAATGAATGTCTTTTTTACATGTTTTATAAATTTCAAAGTAGTAGTATAAACAATATTCTTGGTAAAACAACAAGTAAACATTTAAGTGTGAGGGGCTATAAAAAATGGCAATTCATTTTTTACTTTAAGATTTAGGTTTGTCTTTTTGAAAGTGAAATAAATAGCATTAAAAGAATATTACTAGCAGATGTTACCTTCAATGCATGAGATAAAAAAGGTAGAAGTATAATAAAATTTTAAATATGTTGTTTAATCTTATATATTTATGCTAGTGTTTTAGATATCATTCTTGTATTATTGTGAGGAACAAAATATTTGTGAGGCAAATACTTAATAAAAATAGGAAAGGTTAAAAAAAAAATCTTACTATCAATATTTGTGTAAATCTTCGTTCTAGTAAATACAAATTGTAAACAAAATAATAAAAAAATACAAACTATAAAATTAATAATACAATAAAAAACTATATATTCTATTAGAAAATGAAAAATGATAAAAATCAACCAACTATGAGAAACCTTCTAAACATTTTTAGTAAATTCAATCTTCTTAATAAGAAACATGAATTATCTAATATTTGGTAATGAAGAAAAATAATAAGCTATTTTAGAAATTATTTTTAAATAAAACTTTAACCAATTAACATTAAATAAAAATATAGCCTATTAAGAAGACAAAAAATGCATTTTATGAAAAACAATAACCTCTTTTATGAGTGAGGATTATTATATATTTCGTATTGTTTGTGTATTGACTTTGATGTTCGAAATTATTAGTAAGTTTTTTATCTAATAAATTTTACATATTTAGTAACCAAGTTTAGTTTTAATTTGACTCATTTCCCCTTTTTCTTCTCAATTTTACTCTCCTCTTTCTCTTAGTGTCTATATATATATATATATATATATATATCTTTTTCTCATCTCATATCAGCTTATGTATATCTAGTTTTATAACAATAAAAGATATATCTTTTAAATAAAAGTATGATATCTCCATTTTTTTTTTCAATTCTATATGATTTACCATTTCAAATTTTAGAGAGAGAGAGAGATTGGTTATATAAAACTTAAGATAGTTAAACAATATAAAATAGTTTTTTTATAGAAAAACTATATTTTTATATTAAATTTATTTATAAAAAATTAGATTATAATGTAATTAATCGAGAATATTGCATGTATACTTCTTTAAAAAAAAATACACAAAACCAAATTGTGGAAAAAAATTAGAAGAATAGTACTGTTCTATCATTTTTTAAAATTACATGAGTATCGTATGTTCAACGAGCGATACACTCATAATTATACATATGTCACCCATTGAAGGTGCGATACACCCCTAAATCTACATCACATTCCTAATGTGCTTTTTAAAATTTTTCCCATAATATGTCATTGTATCTTGTTTCCAAGATCCGATACACATATAAAACTTTATGTCTCCTCTCCAACATGCAATATAACGATACTGTTTTGATAATTTTTTGGTAACTATCGCTCATAATCTCATCTGAACAATAAATTTCTATAAAAGTAAAGAACCATAATTAAAAAAAAAAAGAAACGAAGATCAATACTAACTTATATTATGAGTAATTGAAAATACAATCAATAATTAGTGAAAAAAAAATGCAATCAATAGTAAACTACAACACAAGTACTTTACAAAAAATTAGTATTAAATTATTACAATTTACAATAGCTTTTTTTTTTTTTAACGATATGTTTTGCTTCAATTGAAAAAAGATATGATTGTATTTCCAATACATGTACCATTTGTCTTCTTGATAGACTATAATCATATTCAATGTTAAATTGGTTACAATTTTATTTGTAAAATTAATCAAAATAATTAAATTGCTAAATTAGGTCATTATTTTCATTAGTAAATATCAATGATGTCACCGTTTTAGTATTAAAACATTAAAAAATTCTTAAGTATTTATTAGATTTTTCATGTTAAAATATAAATTAAAATAACATTTTTTTTCTAATGAGTTAATTACTTAATAGCTACAATAATTTTTTTTACCTTTCAAAGAACTGGATGAGTAAATCACATAAAAATGAAAAACAGAACTAACGACAACTGGGGATAGAGAGAAAAAAAAAAAAATGTTTAAAATTTGGTTTTAAGTTACTAAATATTGTGACTATAGGTTTGTTGTTTTAATGCTTTTTTTAAGGAAAAAAAATGCATAAATTATAAAAATTGTTATGTCATAAAGATATTAATGAAATAAATAATGTTTAGGTAGAATCTTATTCATCTAATATAATAACTTAGTCACTAAATTAATTTTTTTTTTATTCCTATCACATAAGTGAAATTTTCATTAAGAATTCATTAAGATCTTAATGAAATATTGACAAGAAAAAATATTAATAAAATAAATAACATTTCTTAATTGCATAGAAGCTAGAAGATCTTATTTTTCAAGGGGTATTTGTTTTTATATTTAGTTCTTTGTTGAGATTTGATTGTTTGTTATGATATTATTTGTTTGTTTAGTTATTTATTAAGATTTTCTCCATCATCAATTTGATGTTAGTTAAGATAATTTTGTTATTATAAAATCTATAGATAGTTATCAAATTGATTGATATTTTCAAGTGAAAAACTAATAGGATAATTGTGAGTGGAAAAAGAAAAAAGCAACTGTGGAAAGTGGAAGATAAACAAAGAAGAAAAGAAAATGACAATCCAAATTAAAATTTAGTTTAAAGGTACTAAATATTATGGTTAAAGGTTTTGCACTTTTAATTTATTTTCATTTGAATACAATAGAGATAATATTTTCTTACCAATAAATAAATATAGTTTTCTTATGAAAAACCATAAAGCAATAATAGTACCACAAAAACTATAAAATTTAATTAAGATAAGCAATTGTGTATCCTAATATAGATAAAATTTATTTATAATTGCTTATTAATAGAACCACTTATAAAAAAAAAATTTAATGTCCACTTTCTTGCTATTTGTTTATGACTTAGTTAGATTATTGATATTCTTTTCAAATGAGACAAATTATGATTTCTATTTTGTGTTTGCAAGCAATGCTAGAAGTCATCTATTTCAACTTTTATGAATTTCTGAAAAAATTTGAGGCTTTTCATGCAATTTGTGAATGCTAGAGTGGTTTGCATATAATGTTTATTTTTTCTATTTATTTCTTTATTTTTTAAATAGCAACCTATTGCAAGGACCATGTCACTTTACCAAATGATAAAGCAATATGGTCCCCACAATAAGTAGTCATTTGTAAAAATAAAAATAAAAATAAAAATAACAATAACAACTCCTCTATTATTTTGAATAAAGTATTTTATATAAAAATATGCTGTAGTGCTATTGTAGGGACAAAGTCCCTGCGAAAAAGAAATTAAAAATAAATAAAAATAAACTTGCTGCTAAAAGTTATGTCCCTGCAATAACCTTGCTACCAAAAACAAAATTTTTAGTAGTGTGGCTTCGTCCAAGTATTACCTTTCTTTTTTTTTTTTTTTCCCTGTTGCTTCTTCTGTAGCCGTGGTTTGGCGAACTTCCCTCACGACAAGCATGTTTATAATTTTAAACCATCTCGTTTGTCATGATTTGGCATGGCTGGAGCAATCGGGACAAGACGGACTTCTAGGGTGCCCAAGATGCTGCCGGAAAACAAATTGACGTTGAAATGTCGTGTATGTATATTTATATGCACATTTAGATATGAGGATGCACATATACTGTGTTAATAATCATATATTTATTTTTATAATAAGTTTTAAGGATCTAATAATAATTAATCTAATAAAGTATAATGATCCTAGTAATCTAATATAAAGTGTGAAGACTAAATAATAAATATATGGAATTTTCGGGATTTATTGCTAATTTTATGGTGGGTCAAATTAGTAATAGTCCATTAAGATTATAGATATATAAAGAGTGTGGTCCATGATTGACGTATACAACAACACAATTCAGTTTCTTTTTCATAAGCAATTAGGTTCCTATCTCAATAGTGTGCACGATTAATCAAAAGATCAATTCAACCCGGATTCAATACGCATCACTCATGGAATCAGGTATGCTTCCGCTATCTTCTTCTCTCAAGCAGTCTCTAGGTAAAGATCTATCTTAAAATATGAAGAATTATATTTTCGACAAGTGGTACCAGAGCCATCTTGTTCTAGAGTTGCTTGAAAATTGTTCTGTCATAATAGAATAGTGATTTAATATTGTTTTTCATTCCATGTCTGCATGATTTCATGATAAATTATGAGACCTTGTTAAAAAAACCATAAGATCTCATTAAATCTAGGGTTTCAAGAAATGATTATAAAAGAATATTATTTTTTTCGAATATTGATTTCCATAAACTGAATCCATTATTGGATATAATATATATATATATGAATTCCGTCATTTCGATTGTCTGGGCATGTGGTGTAGTCTATAAGCCTCGTTGGATTTGATTATTGTTATAGATTCATACATGAATGTTTCCGTGAATCAATTCATACATGAAATATATATATATATATATATATATTTAGCCGATTGAAGTCACGATAGAATTCCATGAATATATTTGTTTGTGAAATCGTCAATCGGCAAGGTATTGACATCCCATGATTCATGTGAAATCGTCAATCAGCAATCGTTTTCCATAATGTCCATAATGTTCGCAATGTCCACATTGAAATATATATATATATATATAAATATATATAATGTTTAATAGTTATTTTGGATTGCATCAACAACATGGTAGCAAATCTTCAACTTCAGAGAACATGGGATTTATTAAAATAACAACAACAACAACAATAATAATAATAATAATATAATAATTGTGTGTTTTTCCTCCATGCAGGCAATGCGTCGGTCCAAAGGAAGATTATTTTTTGGCAGAGAATTGCATGCTCGTGTGGTAATAAGTGTGTGATGATTATTTGATGTCCGTTGTGAGTGTTAAATCAGCTTAAAGGAAGGCTAAGTACTTGACTAGATTTTATCATCAATGCTCGATTACTAGATTAAGAAAGCCAATTGTGAGTCAATTCTTTAACCAAAGACTAGATTCGATGTTACTCCAGTAATCTTGTGATGGAATTTTGTTATTAATATAATTAATCATTGCCTTGTTATAGTTACATGATTATATGAGATAATTATCTTTTATATATTATTCTCTGTATAGCTCATATTGTTAATACTTCTGCTGTTACTGCCAATATTAATAGCATTCCAATACTCGATGGGAGCAACTTTAAAACTTGGAAAAATAAGTTGACTATGGTCTTCGGATGTATGGATCTTGACTTCGCATGGAGAGAGTCGTGTCCTACACCTTTATAGATCAAAGCTCTCTTGAGGATCAGAAAATTTTTGAGAGGTAGGATTGCTTTAATCGAGTAAGTCTTATGATCATGAAGAATGCTATCCTAAAGACATTTTTTGGACACTGCGTCTAAAGAAACTAATGCAAAGGGTTCTTTGACACCCTTGAAAAGTGCTTTGCCAAAAGCAATAAGGTAGAGACAAGTGCAACTTTAAGGAAACTTGTCTTCATGAGGT
This sequence comes from Combretum micranthum, assembly GCA_024138025.1. NCBI lineage: Eukaryota > Viridiplantae > Streptophyta > Magnoliopsida > Myrtales > Combretaceae > Combretum > Combretum micranthum. The sequence continues at coordinate 678,136 of JAMXBD010000049.1, forward strand.
ACAAAGGTAATGGGAATATAAGGGAGTATATATTTGAAATGTTTCATCTTGCGGGATAGCTAAAGACACTAAAAATAGAGCTTTCAGAAGACTTGCTCGTTCATTTAGTATTGATTTCTCTTCCTCTACAGTTCAGTCAGTTTGAGGTGAGCTATAATTGTCAAAAGGAAAAATGGACAATGAATGGGCTCATCTCTCACTTGGTACAGGAGGAAGATAGATGAAACAACATAAGACTGAAAGTGCTCACTTGGCATCAACCTCTTTTAGACGTGGTAAGAAGAGAAAAGGCAAAGAGATTGTGGTAATGGATCTACAAAAGAAGCAGAAGGATACGTCTAATGGACATAATGAAAAGAAATGCTTATTTTGCAAGGATGTTTTTCATATGAAGAAAGATTGTATCAAATATCGAACTTGGTGAGTAAAGAAAGGTATGTCTTTCACTCTCGTTTGTACTGAAGTTAATTTGGTTTCAGTACTAAGATATACTTGATGGTTGGATTCTAGTACTATAACTCACATAAGTATACTTAAGCAGGGTTGCTTGAACTGCCAAAAGCCCAGTAATGACGAGAAGTTCATCGATATGGGGGCTAGAAATCTAGTGAAAGTTTTAGGCATAGGGACTTTTCGGATGTTATTACATATTGGTTTCTATTTAGAATTGAAAAACACATTTGTTGTACCGTCTTTTAATTGAAATTTAGTTTCGATTTCTGTGTTAGACAAAGAAGGGTTTATTTGTTCATTTGGAAATAGAAAATGTGATGTTCATTTTAATTCTATGCTTGTTGGAACCAGTAACTTATCTGATTATGACAGCCTCTTTTTACTTGATATAGTAAATTCATATAATGAGTCCCATAATATTGAAACCAGAGGCACTAAATGCAAATTATAAAATGAGAATTTCTTCTCATTATAGCACAAGTGTTTAGGTCATATATCCAAAAAGAGAATTGATAGGCTTGTGTCAGGAGCGATCCTTAAAAAACTTGATGAATCATATCCAAATATTTGTGTTGAGTGCATAAAGTGCAAAAATATAAACAAGAGAAAATTAATAACTGAGAGAGCTTTGGACGTCTTAGAATTAATACATATAGATATTTGTGGGCCATGCCCTACAGCTTCATGGAATGATCAACAATGTTTTATCACATTCATAGATGATTACTTTCGATATGGCTACATATACTTAATCTATGAGCAAGCACAAACATTGGACGTTTTTAAGTTATTTAAGACTGAAGTTGAAAATCAGCTTAGTAAAACTATTAAAGCAATTAAATCTTATCGTGGTGTGAATACTACGGTAAGAATCTAGATTCATCACGATTGTTTGTAAGGAATCCTTTGATTATCACAAAAAGGCTACATCAAAAAGGTACTGCAAAGGTTTGGCATGCAAAACTATAGGCTGCATGATGTTCCTGTGTCAAAGGGAGATAAATTTAGTCTAAAGCAGTGTCCAAATAATGAAATAGATTCTAAATTCATGAAGGACATCCCATATGTATCTACAGTGGGAAGTCTCATATATGCGCAAGTTTAAACCCGTCCAGGTCTTGCGTTCATAGTGGGAATGCTCGGAAGATACCAAAGTATTATGGGAAGAGAACATTTGGTAGCAACCAAGAGAGTCTTTAGATATTTACAAAAGACAAAGGGATATATGCTTACGTACAAGAAGTCAAAGAAACTTAAGATCACAAGGTATTCTGAGTCTGAGTTCACTGGGCACCAAGATAGCAGAAAATCCACATCTGGTTATTTTTTTTTGTTAGTCGGAGGTGTCATTCCATGAAAAAGTATCAAACAATCTCTTATTGCACTTCTACCATGGAAGTAGAGTTCGTTGCGTGTTATGAGGCATCCAATCATGCTATATGGCTATGTAACTTCATTTATGGACTGCATATTATTGATGGCATTAAGAGACCACTTAGGATATATTGTGACAATAGGGCTGCATCTTGTATTCTAATAACAACAAGAGTTCATCAAACTCAAAACATATAGACATTAAGTTCCTTGTTGAGAAGGAAAGGTTCAAAATCGTTTGATTAGTATTTAGCTTGTAGGGACAAACTATATGATTATGGATCCACCTACAAAGGCATTGACCTATGGAACTTTTCATGAGCATTTGTATCACATGGGTGTCATTAGTGTGGATGCCATTTGATTAGTAGGGGTTCATTTTTATTATTTGTCTGGCTTAATGTAGTTTTCTATGTCATGGCATTGGTTAATAATAAAGTTATATTCGGTTATTTTGTTATTTTGAAATCTGATCTTATTTAGTCGAATCTTAAATTGGACCAGTAGGAAATAGGCATGTATAGATCACTTTGCATGTAGTTTCCATGCCACACATTCACACTGTTTATGTCATTCAATCAAGTTGATGCTTGTGATCCATGTGAGTTTAGTTGCATTAAAACTTGCAGCAACTATTCCTTTGGTCCTTGTATTGGTGAGACTAATGGACAAGACTTTTAGATGACTTAAATATAGTTGTGTGTACAGATTTGGCTTGCATACAACAATCAATATATGATTGAAGGATGGGCTATTTGCACACATGGCTATGTAGTCCAAGTAGGAGATTGTTGAAATTGTGGAGTTTCATGACATGTATATATATTCATATGCGCATTTGAATATGTAGATGCACATATTCTACGTTAATAATCATATATTTATTATTGTAATAAGTTTTAAGGACCTAATAATAAATGGTCGTAGTCATCTAATATAAAGTGTGAGGATTGAATAACAAAGGCCAGTTTAGTTCATCATTCTGGTGTCATTTTGATATCGTTTTGGTGCCAAATAGATACTAAACCAATACAAATATGATACTGATAAAAAATCGATAATTTTATACATAAACTAACCAAACCAAACTGATACAGATCCGATACAAATAAAAATATAATAATCCAAATTGGCCCTAAATGTGTGGAATTCATGAGGTTTATTGCTAATTTTATAATGGGCCAAATATATAATAGTCCATTAAGGTTATATATATAAAGAGTGTGGTCCTTGATTGACTTACACAACAATACAATTTAGTTTCTTTTTCATAAGAAATTAGGGTTCCCAACTCCTAATAATGTGTATGAAAAATCACAAGATCAATTCAACAACACAATTTAGTTTCTTTTTCATAAGAAATTAGGATTCCCATCTCCCAATAATGTGTATGAAAAATCACAAGATCAATTCAACTCAGATTCAATATGCATCACTCATTGAATTAGGTATGCTTCCGCTATCTTCTTCTCTCAAGCAATTTCTAGACAATGATCGGTCTTAAAATATAAGAAATTATATTTTCAACAACTAATGGATCCAAGATACTACAATTATATTTAGTTGGTTGATTTCTAGTCATTTTGATTTTTTTTATTTTAAATAAATTATTTATTAAGAAACGGATATAGATATAAAAAAATTTATATTTTTATATAAACAAATCAAACAGATTAAATACGGATTAGATACAGATAAGATATAAATACAAATGAGATACAATTACAAATACAAATAAAAATAATATAATCCAAATAACAATACAAATAGCTACTGTATATTCGTTCCGATATTAAAATCTAACTTTTGCCTACCCATTTTACAGAGGACTATCTTCATAGTTGGACTTAAGCCAATTTAATGGGATATGTCAACTTTTTAGGTTAATGGTAGGGCAAGCAAGTTAAACACGGTTATTTAAGGATGTTTTAGAGAAATGTGGCTAATTAGGTTTAAAATAAAAGTCTCCCAATCAATTCAACCACTACTGGCCTTCATGGTTGGCTTTTAGGTTTAAAAAAGCCTTGCTATAGGCTTATTTTCTTTAACAGACCTCTATATAGGTTGCTTGTTTATAAAAAATTGGGTTTAGACTAGCCTAAATGGCTATAAAAGTATTTATAAAAGCTCTGTTTGGCTTATTAATTTCAAAGAAATGCTATTACACTACTATAATAACATCCTACAAGATCAAAGCAATGAAGAACAATTTTCTATTACACTTATGCTTTTACGTTAAGACTGTTTGTTCCCTGTTTCACGCCTCTTCCTAATCATACCCCTCCACATTGGCAAAATCTACAAAACGTTACGAAATGCTAAAGTTCTTGTAGTGATTTGATATTCGTGTAATGAAAACTCACATATTTAGATCATCGCTGCCCAAAGTATGAAATTTGTATGGCTGTCTAAAGGAAAAAAAGATAATGATGAGCGTTTTCTACTAATCATTTTTTTTTTTTTTTCCCTATCTTCTATTGTGCGAATTATTTGCTATATAATTAGGATTTTACTATCTGCCCACTCGCTAATAAAAAAATATATTGCCCAACAATAGTACCTGTTTTGTTTTAAAATGGCAACCGATAGTCCCCCAGGAAGACCTGCAATACAAAATATTTGCTTTATCTTGTCTTTAATAAATTTTTATCATCGGAAATAGCTCCCAGAATCAATATTATATAATATTCTAATCCATTCAGGGTGAATTTGGTTGATGGAATTGAATAAAATATATAGTTATAAATGTTTTATAATAGAATAGAAATGTGATAACTATTATTTTATTTTATTGCAATTAAAATAACATATAGTAATATATTAAAAATAATATAATTGGTCCAAAAAAAATCTTAGGAATATATCTAAATATATATGTATACCCCTATTCAGTTCATAATTTTACTACTGGGATAAAGTATCGTACATTATAATTATATATATATAAGAAAATAGGAAATAACTATTCAATTTAGTTATAAGAAAAAAGAAATACAATTCCCTAATCAATAGCAATTGAAATTATGTGGGATAACCATTATACAAATAAAATGCAAGAATAGTTTTAGAATTGTTGGGCTAGTTTTTTTGCGCAGCAGACACTTTTTTCAAATTTTGTTTTACCAAATTATTTATCAAGAAATAAATACAGATAAAAAAATTGACAACTCTTATAAAAAGATCAAATAAATAAAATATCACATGTCATTTCGATATAGATACAGATATAGATAAAAAAACAGACCATCCAAACAGACCCGAAGTATTATTATAATTCATCCTTATATGCTTTATCCATACTATTATATTAAATGAAAACCCCTTAATTTGACTCCTTGCTTACTAGTTTCTGGGTCTGTTTGTTTGGCTTTTTTCTACAGATACAGATACTTTTTTATAACTTTTTTCTAATAAATTATTTATCATGAAATAGATATAGATTAAAAAAGTTGGCAGTTCTCATTAAAAGATCAAATAGATCAAATATAGATAAGATATAGATACAAATCGGACACATTTACATATATCATTTTAAAAAAAGATACAAATACAGCTGAAAAATAAACCATCCAAACAGACTATTATCAAGTGAATACTTTTTCATCTTTTAAAACCACTTAAGAGTGATTTTAATACACCAAGTTCCTTTTAGGTTACTAAGCTAGCAGGGAATATGCCATTTAGCATATACTAGACAATATTTGTATCTGTATATGTCAACTTCATCGACTAGTTTTGATAGCACTTAAACATACGTTCTCGGTATCATCTTTTCCATTCACTCTTTTTTTTTTTTTCTAATTCATGTCTTGTTTGGCCCAGCCATTGTTTGGATTGTACTAGTAAGTATAATTCAATAACAGAGCCCTAAAGCGAAAATAATTAAAAGAAGGCAAAGCCTAAAAGGTCGAAGTACTATTTATGTCTATTTTTAGAGTAACTACAAGTACAAGATAATAGGAGTTTACAAGCAATTTGTGATACATGCTAGATAACTCAAAACTAGATGATTAAGAAGACCAAAGTGTTAGAGATTATTTGTAAGTGTTGCGTGGGTGCACCAGCATGTCAATTAAATTCTGCTAATTAAAACCGAAAGGAAGTTGTTAAGTTTATATGTAAAATCTACATGAGACTTGGGATTTAAAAGTGCATTTAGGCAGTATAATTGGGCATCTGGTGAACACCGTCCTCATTCCTTTTTACCTATGAAATTTCTACGATCCATTAACAAGACCACAATAAATCTAATCATTAAAATAAATATAATAATTAAAATATTAAATATTTTAATGTTATAATTATAATTAAATATAAATCTAAAAATGAGATTAATTGTTTAAAAAAAGGATGACAAACCATAAAATTCCCCCCCCCCCCCCCCCTATATATAATAGTGATTAGATTAGGTGATAGAGGGGGTCAGGAGCACGAACTTAGAGAAAATGGGGTCTTATTGTCATGACGATCTTGTGCTAGTAAATTAAACTGTTCGATCTTACTTGCTTTGGGTTCTTTTACCAATCTTTTATTACTTGTGTATTATGTGATCTACAATCAAAAGAAAACATCCAATCCAGGTAAAAAAGGTACAGTGACCTTTTTATAATTTTTGTTACAATAAAAAGCAATAGTTATCATATCTATGGATAATCATAAAATAATATAATAATATTATCTATGAATATGTGATATAGATTAGCATTCATGTATATTTGAAAGTCAAATCAAGTTATTTCGTATCAACTAAAGAGGATAAAGAAAACCGAGTACAAAATTTATTCTTTTATTTATTTATTTTAATTTAGGGTTTATTTTAGAATGCAACTTTAATTTCAATAGTCGAATCGAACCAAGCCCTATTCAGCAGAAATGCCACAAAAAAAAAAAAAAAATTGTTGAGCTTCTTACCAAGATTTTACATTCGTTTGACATACAAATTTAAATGTTTGAACCATCGCTACCCAAAGAACGTTTGAGGTTTTTTTTTTCTCCCTTAATTTTAGGGTTTTTTTATGGTTTGTTTTTTATTTGTATTTTATCTGTATCTTATATGCATATGTATCTAATTTGTTTATAAATAAAAAAAATATATTTTTTATTATCTATTTTTATAAATAATCTAATTAAAATAAGCATAAAACAGATACGAAACCATAACCAACCAACTAAACGCAACTCTGGTATAGTTGTTAAAAAAAAAAAATATTATGTGCTTGTCTCAACTAAACGCTTTCTTTCCTATCATTTTTGTGTGTGAATCATTTGCCAGATAACTGGGGGAATCACCACCTGCCTACTTGCCAACGTTAGTGTCTGTTTTATTGAAATGACAACTGATGGCCCCTCAGCAAGCCCTGCAATACATAATATTTGCATTGTCTTTACTTTAGTAATGTTTGCCATCTAAAATAGCACCGAGAATGAATTATATAATATTTTGATTCATTCAGGCTGAATTTGGATGGTTGAATTGAATAAAATATTAATAGAATTACAAATGATTAATAATAGACTATTATTTTATTTTGTTGCATTTAAAATAACATAGTAATATATTAAAATATTGTTGGTCTAAAAAAAATCTTAGGAATATATCTGAATATATATGTAGACCCTTACGCAGTGCATAACTTTGCTATTGGGGTAAAGTCTCAAAAGTATATTATAGTAATATATAGAAAAAAGACATAAGAAATAACTATTAAATTTAATTTTGAGGGAAAAAGAAGTACATTTCCTTATTCAACAGCAATTGAAATTAAATGGAATAACAATAACTATACAAACGAAATGCAACAACAGTTTTAGAAGAATTGTTATTCTATTTTATCTGTATATAAATAAACCTATCTTTGTTTTATCCATAAGTGAAAACCCCATTATTGGACTCCTTACTTACTAGTTTATATTATCAAGTGAATATTTTTAGACTTTATATCCTCATCTTTTAAATTGACTTAAAAGAGAGATTTTAATACGCCAACTCCTTTGTCAGCTACTTAGCTAGCATATAGAAGATGCCATCTAGCAAGTGCCAGACAGTATCTATATCTATAAATGTCACCTTGGTCGACTAGTTTTGATAGTTACTTAAACATACGTTATCGGTACCATCTTTATTATTTTTTTAAACTTTTTTTTATTAATTACAAAAACTTCACCGATATTTTGACTGATTTATAAATACATAACTTGTGTTTTTTTATATAAATAAGTGACCAGAGTTTCATACAAAAATGTTAATATTATATAATAATTTTTGGAATAATACATGAAATATTTTTAATTTTCTCATTTTTAAAAAAAAAAATAATTTTTAATAGTTTATTTAATAATATTTTTTTATTAAATTAATTTTTTTAGACTAGCAAAATTCTAACAGATATCCCTATAATAGTAATTAATTATAATATCACTTTTATATGAAACTCAAGTCATTTATTTGTTAAAAAAAATTAACACCAGTGATGTATTCATAACTTAACTAAAACACATGTCATATTTTTATAATTAATCTTTTTTTTTTTTTTTATTCACGTCTTGTTTGACTTAGCCTTCCTCCGACCACTGTCTCTTCTTCCATTTCTCACTCGTTTTCCTTCTGTAGCCATTGTTTAGACAAACTTTCTTCACGACAAGAACGATTATAATTTTAAACTATCCCGTTTGGCATTACTTATTACATGGCTGAAGCAGAAAGGAAGGGAGGGATTGCATAAGGGGGTGAGCAAAATGTGTGTGGAAAGAAACCAAAACCAGAATTGTCTTTTATGATTTTCCAACCAAACGGTTTTAAGCTGTTTCAAAAATCGGATATAAAACACTTCAGAAAACTTTGGTTCATAAAGCCGTTCGAATTATGGCAAAAAAAAAAATAATAATAATAACAAAAGCCGTTCGAAAAGCTTTTTCTTTTTTTATCTACTTTTTTTTTCTTTTGCCACCATTTGCGGAAATTCTATTGTCTCATTATATTAATTTTGATGGGATCAGTTCTATCTCTATTCAATGGCTCACACAATATCAATCGCAATTGAACCATTAAAATAATTAATATTTCAATTGCTATATTTATTTTAATGGTTAGATAGTTAAATCAATGATCCCAAGGCCGTAGAAGCTCCCAACATTTTATTATGGTTCCATATTGTATTTATTTACAATTATATTAAACTTCTACTTCTCAACCTTCTGTAAACAAATCCAACCTTTTCACTTGTTTATATATATATATATATATATATATCAAAACATTAAAAAATTAGATTTTTTGAGTTTAAAAAAATTATTTAGATTTAAAAGAAATAACAATGGGAAAAAAGAGTTTGAACAAAATCAATAATGCGGAAAGTAGAATAACCATGTGTTAAAAAAAAATGAGTTTGATTCAACATAATGGATCTCATTATGGGATGCAAAACATAAATTTGACTAATAGCCCGTTCACTTAATATAAATAACTATTCATTTCCTCCTTACTCTACGTAAAACTACTGTTACGGTGTTCACTTAATGAATTGTTGTTATGTAAAACGATAAATAACAATTCATATATTCACACGTATGAATTGCCAGTCAAATGGTTTATTTACCAACTTTATTAAAACTACCATATATCTTGAAAATATCACATATACAATTATCCTTTTTTTGTAATAAATATAATGGACATTACAAAAATTTTACATTTTACTTCAACAATTACTTTGTTTTATTTTTTTGTATCAAGTGAATATTATAATAACAAGTACAGTCTTGTAACATTTTTATTGAATTGAAACTCAATTCCTCCCTATTTAATACAGCGAAGTGAATGGGCCGAATATGTTTTGTAAGCATGTTTCTAATAAATGCCTATTTGCCTGTGTGATGGAAACTCTCCTATGTCGTGTAATGTATATGCCCATGTAAGATAACTTTGTAGTGAACTAGGATATGAGCATTAGTATTAAGTTAGTTAGTGGGAATTACTTTAGAATCCTTTGTTGCGTGGCATGTGTCATATAATGTACTCTCTCTCTATATATATGAATTGAAAACTACTTGACGGTATTATATTGTATCTTCTATTGTGTTATGTTTTGTTATATTATTATTGTATTCACTTAACTTCATTATATGTCAAATGTTATGGTCGCTTATCTTCCTTACAAAGCATAAACATATTCCAATTACTTTTAAGTCTTAAACTTAAATTGAAAAAAAAACCTTGGTCATGATGGAAATTCATAAATTTTGCCTACAAATTGTGATGCTTATGTACGTATTTGCTAATGAATATAATTCCAATGCATGTACTGTCACGATGCATGAGCATAGCCATTATTATCAAACAATTTGGCAAATCTTGTAACTATGGATAGAGATATATGAACTCGTTATTTCAATAGGCTACACCATCATTTAGGAAAGAAAGAAGAATGATCGAATTAGCATCTTTGAAAGGCACAAAATTTGTAATATAAAGTTAAATAAATCATAGCGAAAAAGCAAAGTTTTTATATGTTGATAAATAAGAAGATTTTATGGCCCATCCTAAAATGAATAATAATAAAATGGTAAAATAACTCTTCCCCTCCCTCACCTAATAAAATACGTATCTTTCTATAGTATTACAAGAAAACAAATCCTAAAAATCCATTAATCTTGTATCTTGTTTCAAGGAAGATCAAAGGTCAAATATTTAGATAAGTTTGCTCCTTTATCAATAAAAAAGGGTTGTCTATTCCGAGTGTTCTTGTTGGTGTTGAAGGGATTCGATCTTTGGGAGAGAATTAGGAAAATCCTAACTTTTGGTTTTGTGACGGTTGATTATTGTTTGCGAAAGAAGAAGGATATGTTTTTGTTGCAAGTAATGTGGTTATAAAAGCATTTTGCTCTTATATGTATGTTTATAGAATTTTTTCTATGGCTTAAGATCAAAAAGAGGAGTTTTGGAGCTTTTTCACATGTTTTGGATCAAGCTGGTGTTTGGACAAGAGTCACGGTTGTGATCTCCTCAGGCGTGTGGAATCCATGCCGATCACAGTTGTGACTTAGGCCGTGATGGCCATCATCGCTCACATCACGACTGTGACAAAGGCTATGATGGCTGTCACGCCCCCCTCATAATGGGTGTGACGAGGGCGTTATGTTGAAGTTATTCCTTCCCAAGCCTATCACGCCCATATCACAGGCATGACTAGCAGGGGGATTGTGTTGCCTTCTTTAATCCATGTTTTTCACATTCTTAAACTCCTTAATTCTTAGTCTATCTTCTAGTACTCCTAAATCTAAGTAAGAAAATGTGCTTGACCTAGGATAGTTGTAGTTCTTGTTAGTTTAAGGGTCTAGATGACCTTAGGAGTACGTTTACTTTTTAAAATCAGTTTTGAGCGAGTGTTTACTTATGTTCAGGTGTCTTTAATGAAACTAGGTTAACCATTCCAAACGTTGTATCAAATACATCCTTACCTTGGTTGTTGTTTGTAAATGTAGGCTTAGAAACTGCAAATGAACTTAATGATATATGGCTTTAAATTGGTTGTTGCTTGTGTTTGGTTGGGTCTAATAGATTGGAAGTACCGATATTACTAGGACGGCGCCTTGATGATTTGTGTGTGTGTTGTTCCAAGTGGAGTTATGTATATAGATGATTTCGGTAGTTTAGAAGTGATACCAATGCAACACCCAGGGTGTGTGGGCAGTACCCAACACCAATATATATATTTATATATATATAAGTATTTATGTATATGTATTTGTTTTTACGGAGCATGAGTTACTCTAGGTTTAGGGCTAGTTCCAAATGGCTCTAAATTGTGTTGTTTGTATGGCTGATTAAAGATATTAACCTATGATTACTGCATATGTTACTATGTTGCATGTGAATTTGTATGATGTTGTTCATGTGCAAGTGATTGTAGTTTAGGATATTGGGCCTTGTGCTCACTCCTTTTATTTTTCAGGAAAAGGTGATGAGTCTTTGATCTGTCGGGCTATGATATATGCGTAGATGATGGGGATAATGATAGTAGAGCCGATTTTCCAGCTGATTATTAGATGCCAAAAATTGAAGTTAGCTAGATTTGAATACTTATGGAGTTTTGAATAGTTTTAAAATCCTTTTATGATTCTTGAAGTTATAAGACCTTTTCATTCTGATGTTTTAAGTTCAATATAAGTTAGCACTTGGTATATGCCAATTGAGTTGTTCAAAAGTTTTTATTATAACATAAACATTTTAGAAGTACCCATAAATGTGAGACTTTGAAGTTATGATGTACTATAATTGTGGTTTCGTAGAATCCGAGCCTTAGCATGTCCATCTCTAGTGAGGACACCTATTAGGCTATTAATGTTCTCAGTTTAGGACATTACAAAATCTATGGACTAAAGACTCCTTTACTCTATATTTTGGATTTTATGATGTAACTAATTTATTTACATGATGTGCTTATTATTTGAATTAAAAATATATAATATACAAATTTAAAACGAAAATAAAATACATGGTTATTAAATCAAAGGATATATCTTATATAGATGCAAGGTTCTTCTTGGGGTAGTCTTGCGTCGAGCACGTGACTTCAAAATGCTGCTAAAGAGATGGCACTTGATAATGGGATGGTTTGGAAAGAATGACAAGAGAGGTAGAATAGATAGTCTCAGTGTCTTGAATGCACAAGTGATAGATAAGGAACCTTGAGTAAACATCGTGCGTCAAACTTATAATTCTTGAGAAATTAGGTGGAAATCACTTGAGTTGTCTCATTTGATCTTTCGTAACCGAGCCTCCTCTATAGATTGTTGTTTGTCTTCTCTCTCCAAAAGTTAGAAATGAGGAGGTGTGACTGAGTATTTATAGGCACTTGACATAAATGACGATCGTCAAATCATCTCAATGATTGACGGATCAGATGAATTTTCTCATAGGCCAAGGCCAATAGTCATCTCTTTTGTGTGCATGAGCCTGTCTGAAAAAGTTTGGATGCAGCAGACTAGTCCAACGATCCTTGTTCCGAGCCTACCAAGCCAAATCTCCCAAAGCTATCCCAACATAGGAACCGAACTCGCTGGGCCCTATCACCTAGCCCACAAGTTAAGCCTAAATAAATGAATAATAATAACAATATATGTAGATTAAGCCCATTCCCACCTTACTAATTTTAATGTTGGCTTAGATTTTTTTAGTAGATTGGTGGGATAGCTCATATAACTTAGTAAAATGGGTTCTATGAGTTAGCTAGGTTGGTGTGTTAGTCAATATAACTCATTAAATTGTATATAATGAATCAAATCAAGTTTAATTATTAACCTATTTATAACCCACCAAAACATGTTAATGGGTTGAGTAAATGGGTTGGTCTATTGATGTGTGTAACTACTAAGCTTATAATTTATAATCTTATTAATCCTAGATGCACACAAGGCAGTGTACCTATTATGTAATATAGAATTAAACTCAGATATTGTCCTAAGGATTATGTGCAGCTACTAGTTCTGACCCTTTTACTACTATTTAGCCTAAATTATCAAAGTGATTATACTAATTTTAAATAATTAATTAAACTAATAATTAATAAACCTTAATTAAAATATATGAGTACTTCCCTAGCTTTGATCCTCCCTAATCCTTAATACTTATGATGGGATTAGCTAATGATTAGTTAAGTCTTGAACTCTAGGGTTTCTTGATTAAATCAATTACTCTCTTCAAGTTAATCGATTCATAATCTTACATGAGATAGCTGGAATGTCTTCATTCACTAACGCCAATGTAAAATTGCATGAAATTCATAAACCCTAATTAAAGATTGAATATCTATTGTATGAATTTGAAGTCTCCTTATGTCTAGGTTAAACATGCAAATTCTTCATTCATGGATGATCTATCCTATTGGTTGAAATCTCTTTCTAACTAACAAGAATCAGAAATGTAAAAATATTGATAAAAAATTACCACAAAAGCATATAAAATCACATGAATAAATTCAAGACATAAACTTTCATCAATTAATAAAGATTTAGAATATGGGTTAGGGTTTCACAAAACCTAGGGGATACAAATCTACTCTTCCAAATGATAAACGATAAAACAGAATTTCTAGAAGAGTTTAGAGATAGCATGATTGATAAGCTTCTTCGAAACAATTGTAGCGAATCCCCAAATGTTGATCAGCCATTCTACCTTGAAAAGCTCTCCAAGATCTGTACTTTAAGGTTGGAGACGAAATATGATGCTTCAGATTCCCAAAAAACTGAAATAGAGCACATTTATATAAAGTATGACGTCATACACGACCCCTATATGACCCATGCAGGAGGTTGTGTACACTTGGAAATCACCTAAAAAATTCTTTGTACACTACCCAGACATACACAACTCTTGTATACTGGTCGTGTACCTTGATATTAAGTATTTTCTTTGTTGTTTGCTCTAAAATTTGTATACTAGTTGTGTACTTTTTAGTGTACTCCTGATATTGTAGTGAAAGCTCCAAAACTTCATGAATCTTCACCCGTTCCATCATAAATTCTTTAAAAAGCTTAAATGACCTCTATTAAGCCTGAAACAAACACTTTATCCAGTAAGTATCTTTTTTTTTTTTTAATAAATCAAGTAAAAGTCATATAAAATATAATGAATAAGATACAATAATTAAGGGTCTTAGGACACTTATCGTCTATTTAAGCCACTAACCTACACATGTTGGATTTATCAGACGAGCTGCAATAGATTAACCTATTTATTAGCCCATGATTCAAAATAAGTGGAACAGTTAGTCTGTTTAACTCACTTCCACAACTCTAATCAACTTATCTAACATCAATATGAAGTTAAATAAAAGAAGACTTTCATTTGTAGTGGCTTTGCATGGACCATTAGTATTAGGATTATAAAAAATCAAAATCAAAATATGTGCTAGAATAGGTAAGTTTATATACATATATACTTAGATGGGATGGTGATTTAATATATATGTAACGAAGATGCTTTTACAATAAAATCTATAAATATTGATAATACGCGGTATTTGGTATATGCTTAATTTTACTTTAGTCATATCCAAAATTTAGAAATAATATAATGATATGTCTCCTAAACCCCTGGGAGATTATAATATATATGCAATTGCTGGTATAAATGTTGAATGTATCTTTGAATGTAGCAACTTTATAATGTCACATAAAAATATATAATTATAGACACTTGCCGATTACAATTAAAAATTAATGAAGTAGGATAAAAAAAATTTTACTATGCAAGTTGCCAAGTTTCCTCCAATAATTTTCCTCTATAAAAATAATAAAATAAAAAGGACAAAATATCCATCTTGTTAAAAAAATTACCAATATACAAATTATAGAAAATTAATTATCAAATTAAAATGAAATGTTATAGATAAAAATTTCTATAGTCCCATAACGTTTTTTTATTGGATTGACTCCATCTCACTTACTTAAATTTACACCCAACTGTAACTGTACCATTAAGATACTTAATATATCAATTACTATAAGGGAAAAAGCTACATTTGGTACTTGAACTTTGACAAAAAGTTCAATTAGGTACCTAAACTGTAATGGTTGTACTTAGGGTGTTTGTGGGGAGCTTATATGTATGTAAAAAGGGTCGGGTGTATACCATGTGGACCACCCAGCGATCTCACTTCCTGGTGCCAAGCCATACCGGTAATGGAGCTCAGAGCCTCCCCCGACGGAACGGGTAGGATGATATCCAACGCATGCCCCTCAGGGTACCAGCAGAGGACCCACACCGATCACATGAGGTGAAGGACTTGTACCACATGGGGGAGCCCAGACCCTTTTTACATACATATAAGCTCCCCACAAACACCCTAAGTACAACCATTACAAGTAACTTGTAATGGTTGTACTTAGGGTGTTTGTGGGGAGCTTATATGTATGTAAAAAGGGTCGGGTGTATACCATGTGGACCACCCAGCGATCTCACTTCCTGGTGCCAAGCCATACCGGTAATGGAGCTCAGAGCCTCCCCCGACGGAACGGGTAGGATGATATCCAACGCATGCCCCTCAGGGTACCAGCAGAGGACCCACACCGATCACATGAGGTGAAGGACTTGTACCACATGGGGAGCCCAGACCCTTTTTACATACATATAAGCTCCCCACAAACACCCTTGTAATGGTTGTACTTAGGGTGTTTGTGGGAGCTTATATGTATGTAAAAAGGGTCTGGGCTCCCCCATGTGGTACAAGTCCTTCACCTCATGTGATCGGTGTGGGTCCTCTGCTGGTACCCTGAGGGGCATGCGTTGGATATCATCCTACCCGTTCCGTCGGGGGAGGCTCTGAGCTCCATTACCGGTATGGCTTGGCACCAGGAAGTGAGATCGCTGGGTGGTCCACATGGTATACACCCGACCCTTTTTACATACATAAAGCTCCCCACAAACACCCTAAGTACAACCATTACAAGTTACTTGTAATGGTTGTACTTAGGGTGTTTGTGGGGAGCTTATATGTATGTAAAAAGGGTCTGGGCTCCCCCATGTGGTACAAGTCCTTCACCTCATGTGATCGGTGTGGGTCCTCTGCTGGTACCCTGAGGGGCATGCGTTGGATATCATCCTACCCGTTCCGTCGGGGGAGGCTCTGAGCTCCATTACCGGTATGGCTTGGCACCAGGAAGTGAGATCGCTGGGTGGTCCACATGGTATACACCCGACCCTTTTTACATACATATAAGCTCCCCACAAACACCCTAAGTACAACCATTACATAAACTTTTAATAAGTTTAATTTCATATCCAATTAAACTTTTTATGCCTCTAAATATTACCCTTTTAACACCGTTAAATATGTTATTCCACGTAGACCAATATAATGCACCAATCGCTGTATGACATGTGTTCATTACTCAAAAGAGTAAAAAAAAAAAGTCTTTCTCTCTTCACTTTGGCTTCTCTCTATTCGGATTCTCTTTTCTCTCTCTACTCTCCACTGACATATCCATCTTACATCTTAACACAACAACATTTGCCTCTCTATCTAATCTGGAAGTCCCATTCCTATGCCACATGAGTAAATAAATAGTATGGTTTATGAGGGAAAAATTCTTTTTTTTTTTAATTAAGAGATAATAATGGCATACTATCTTCCAAGAAGTTCCATTTATATCAATTGTTAGTTGATGAATCTTTAGAACATGACAAAATGTCCCTTATTTACACAAATTAGAATTCAAAATTTGTCCAATTTATGCTTATAAATGTTGAACTTGTGTGTTCAACATGTGTTTTTGATGAAGAAATTAGCTATACAATTAACTATTTAATTGTGTTAAGTTATACTTAATTGGTTATACGTGTTTTTTGAGAATGTGCAAACATTTGTATTTGTGTTTTATGCTCTGTTTTTAGTATAATTATGCAGGTCAAGATTGCAATGGCTCCTCGGCAGGATTTTGGACCTACTCGCCAGTATAATTTTTCTCAGTGCGATAACATCATGGTGCAATTAAAGTATAGGAATTTTTGCACCAGTGAGCCGGTAAGATTTGGATCAACTTGTTGGTACAAAATGAAACAAAGCAATATAAGATTAGAAGAAACTGCGGGCAAGAGCACAACCGCGACTTACATCAACGAGCGAATGGGGTTTTGTACCAACAAGCCAGTACACCAAAAACTAACCGTTGCAACTTTTTTCATCTAACCGTTTGAAGATATTTTTGGTATAATAGCTAGGACTTTCAAGAAGATATAAATAAAAGTTGTTGAGGAGTTTTTACAAGTTGATTGAGCTTAGTTCTTGGATACAATATCATTGTAAATACTCTAAAGCTTATATTGTAATTTGTATTATTTGTGAGTGAGAGACTTAGTATAATGATAGTTACTTTATATTTGCTAAACTCTTGTAAAGCACTATACTATAGTTTGTTGTGAGTAAATTAGTGAAATCTTGAGTTATGTCTAGTGCGATTAAGAGCTTCTCGTAAAAACTCAACTCCAATAATTGAGTTTGTCTTGTTGTAGCTCCAGTAGAGCAATTAATTGTTTATTGTTGAATAAAGTGGGTGAAGTCCTCCATTGAGAGAGGCAATTGATTGTGGACATAGAGACAAGGGGCAGACCGAACTTCACGTTAAAATCACGATGAAAGCTTTCCTTTCTTATCTCTTTTTTATTGTTGTTGTGCATGAATTAGGATTTAAGTTTAGAAAAGAAATTTATATTTGGTATAATCCACATTTCCTAAGTTGTTATTAGGTTTTTTTCAATAAAAACCCTTCTCCCCTACTTTAAATTCCCATTACAACAACGAGGGCAAATTCTCATGTATTTGTAGTAAATGGGTTACAGGTTTGTCAAAGGTGGTTTGGTTGGCGAGGTGGTAGAGTTAGGCATGTAGCAAGTGGCGTTTTGAGGGGTGGTCGAGTTTTGGTCGTGGCGGTTGTGTACAATTGAGGTGGTGTATTATGCTTATTAGTATAAGCTAATGAAGAAATCCAATCCACAAAACAAATATGGCCTAGCAATAGTTAATTCTCAGTCCAACACTGTGACCAATAAACAAAAGAGACCAGACACGCATACAAGAATTCACGCACACATAGTACTGATAAACATGAATTATCCATGATCTTAATGGTTGATTAAGTAAAATTTAGGCCTTTAGTTATGTTTCTATTTAATAATTTATACTTAATTCAACAATATTTTTCAATTCATGTGACTTTGGACCATAAAAACACATTTTGGAGCAATTAGGAGCAAAGAGAACTCAAGTATTTCCAAAGTAACAAGGTTTCAAGCAAATCACGGGCGAGAGGAGAAGAAATTCAGCCATAACAAGAATCCCACCCCGTTGGTTGCCCATGATTGAGAGTGGAGGAAAAAAAATTGGAACAGCAAGTATCACGGAGCAGTGGTTGCCCGTAATTGAGAGACGAGATGAGAAGAAATTCTGCCACAGTATGTATCACCCCCTACTGGTCGCCCATGATTTGAGGATTTTGTGAAGAACAACATGTATCACTCCTATTTGGTCGCTCGTGATTTATAATGGAGAAGGAGAAAACTCATCACAGAAGTAATCGCTGCCACTTGGTCACCTGTGATTGACAGTCTGTCAAGTCGAAGTTTTACTTTTCTTCTATTTAACTGATGCATTGGTTCGGACAAGAGACACACATTTCCTCCAAGTGTTGTACTATTTCGCCAAAGAGTCTAAGAAGTAAAAATAGACTATACCTAGAGGAGAAATTGATTCTATTCATTCCAAACACACCAATTCATGGTGGGTAACTGTTAATTTGTGTCAGTAGAAAGAGTAATGTTTTTGTATAGTCAAGAAATCGTACTGGGAATCTCCGGGAGAACTTGAGAAAGATATCTGGAATCCATTGTTCGTGCTTGTAACCATCTTGTAGTTGTAATTAAAAGGGGTTTTCCTTCTTTCCCTATTCTTTTGTTCATCTATCGTTTTACTTTTGAAATTTTCATTAAGTGTCGATTGTTGTGTGTTTTCCATCATGTGTGAGTAGTGATTAGGGTTTTACGAAGTTATATTAATGTGAAGAATGCATATAAGTGTTAGTAATCCTACTAATTATGAATTTCTAGTGATATGATTCATAAAAGTTAGGAGAATATAGTGCACAACATGATCCTACATCAAATCTTGATAGTATATGTTGAGAAACGGTTCATTGAGTAGATCTAAGTCACTAGGACAAACTACTCCTTTCTATAGAGATATTTTAAGGTAGTTTGACGCATGTTTTAAGGAATTTAAGGATAGCGAAAGAGTTTTAAGGCAATTCCGATTGTCCATTTACTTAGAATTGATTCTAGTGAATGCAATCAGGATTAGAATTGGTTTATTCTAAGAAGAATAGCCATAAATTGAGAATTCCAACAGATGAGTAATTAATAGGATGAATTGTTTTTAATTCATGTTAATATGATGGAGTAAACCCATTTTTTTATGTGATATTGTTTATGTTAAAATTTTGTTGGTTTTGTTATTTTTGTGTAATTCTAGAAATAATACAGATTAGTTATTAACTATAGGTTTAATTCACTTAGTTTCAATTATTCAGTTGCTAGATAATAGGAAATTTAATTTAGTACTAGTGCTTGAAAACGTTCCTTGAGGAGACGACCCAATAGTCTATTCTATACTACTGAAAGATAGGCATGCTTGCCTTTCATATCGAGTAAGAGATAGAACATAGGATTATAAATTGTAAAACTCGATCATCAGTACTCCCACAACCTTTTATTCTTTTTATACTACGAATCCCAAAGAAAAGCGAAGCAGTGAAACCTTAGAATCAGAACATTACTCTAAATTAAGTACACAACAAAGAATCTCCAGATCTACTCGAAAGCTTGTTACAATCTAACCTCAGTATTAATACTTAAAAGCATAAGCGATCCCTCTTAGTCCTCTTCGTAGTATTATTGTTTCTTGAATTCGGTTCTCTGGAAAGTTGAAAATAGATTTATCAATTTCAATTTGTGTTTTGTCTAAATCTATACTAAATGTTGGAAGATAGTAATATGTAATTGTGTTTGTCGTGTATGCAAGGTTGAAAGAAGAAGAAGAGCTTAACTGGACTTCAAGTGCCATAATACTCCAAGACTCAAAACTGAGTTTCAAGTAACAGGGATGATCCCTTTTCTCTTCTCGCATTCTTTTTATATACGAATGTATATCAAGTAGATGTAATATCGGTTAAGATTCTGTTACTCCCAAATGATGGTTGTAACTTTCTCTAGCTGTTGTATTCTATTCTTTATCCAAAATAGCAATTCGAACTATCAAATATAGTTCTTCATATAATCCAATCTCTTCCTGACCCTTTTACCCATATCATGGTAGTGAGGATTTTGTTTGGTCTTTTGTGTTTGGTTTTTTGGCGTGTTCTTGTTACATTGTGTGTTGATTCGTTGTTGTGTGATGGGTTTGAGTCACGGAGGGTTATGGGTTGGCGATCGATGGTGATTCTTTGCATGGTTTCAATCAAGTGCAACAACGGTGAAGTGGTGGTTGGGAGTGGTTGTTTTGTAGGTTTGAATTCTAGATTGTTTAACGTTTGTCGAAGGTTAGATGAGGCTAATGATGGAGTCTTCAAAGCTTAATAGTGTTGTGGTTGGGAGTAGTTTTTAGGTTTGTGTTTACGATGGTGGTGGTGTTAGACTCTATGGAGTCCTTTGGGATTTCAACTAACTTTTGAAGAGAGAAGAGCAGAGAAAGAAAAGAGAATTCGAGAGAGATAAGGCAAAAAGAAGAGAGAGAGAGAGAGAGAGAGACATTATTTTTTTCTCTTTTAAGTAATGGACATGTATCAAACAATGATTGATGCATTGGTAACGTGTTTAATGGTGTTGAGAGGGGTAGTGTTTAGGGCATGAAAAATTTAATTGGATATTAAATTAAACATTTTAAAAGCTTATTGATATTTTCATCAAAATTCATATATCAAATACCTTACTATAATTATTTTAATAGTTACATGATTGATTAGAGGTTCTGATCAATTAGATCGTAGAAGTTCACATTATGGATATGATTTTAAGAATCGCATTTATAATATGCGATTAAATATATATATATATATAATATCAATGCAATTTCTAAAAATAGATTGCGATCTGTATGTCTACCTAAATTGCATTAAATACATGTTATCTTTGAGTAAAATTTATAATCCCATTTTATTAAATGCAATTTATGCTACGGTATATAGAATTGGTACAGTGTAAATAAATTTGTAATAAACTAATATACGGACAAATTTCTCAAAAAAAAAATCCTTAGAAATAGAGAATATGGCACGGGTCAAATGACAATAAAGTACCGCCTCGTACCACAAAAATCCATTGTAATGAAAACTAGAAGCACTCTTTCTCAAGCCATCGACTCTTTATACCGCCATGGCCATGCTACTTCCGACTCCTACACGCACCTTATCCTTCAATGCATTCGTTCGAACGACGTCGTTCAAGCCCAAAGGCTTCAAACCCACATGGACATTCACTTATTCCAACCCCACAACAGTTATATCCACAACCGCCTGCTTCAGTTATATGCAAAGTTCGGCAAAGTACACGAAGCCCAGAACCTGTTCGACAAAATGCCACAAAGGGATGTCTTTTCATGGAACGCAATGCTTTCTTTGTATTCGAAATCTGGGTCGATGGTGAATCTTTATAGGACTTTTGATGAGATGCCTGTGAGGGATTGTATATCTTATAATACCGTGATGGCTGGGTTGGCAGCGAATGGCTTTTCCAGGAAGGCTTTGGCGGTGTTTGTGGAGATGGAGGGAGACGGGTTTGTTGCGACGGAGTATAGTTATGTCAGTGCTTTACATGCTTGTTCTGAGTTGTTGGACTTGAGGTGTGGGAAGCACATACAGGGGAGGATATTTAGGAGGACAGATTTGATGAGGAATGTGTTTATATGGAATGCTTTGACTAATATGTATGCTAAGTGCTGCGAGGTTGATAAAGCGAGGTGGTTGTTTGATCAAGCAGTTGAGAGGAATGTGGTTACTTGGAATTCGATGATGTCAGGATATGCTAGGGTAGGACAGATGGAGAAATGCATTGAATTGTTCAATGAAATGCGGTTAAATGGTTTGGAGGCTGATCGGGTTACCATTTCAAGTGTCTTGAATGCTTATGTACAGAGTGGATGCTTTGATGAAGCAATGAGCTTGTTTTGTAAATTTCATGATAAGGATAAAGTTTGTTGGACAACCATGATATCTGGGTACTCTCAAAACGATAGAGAAGAGGACGCTTTGATGCTGTTCAGCCTGATGCTATCGGAGGATGTTCAACCTGATACTTTTACTATCTCAAGCATTGTTAGTTCATGTGCCAAACTGGCGTCTTTGTGTACAGGTCAGGCTGTCCATGGGAAGGCAGTTTTGATGGGAATAGATAGTGATCTCCTTGTTTCTAGCGCTCTTATTGATATGTACTGTAAATGTGGAAGCACTGCAGATGCTCTAGTCATTTTTTATTCAATGCCCTCTAGAAATGTGGTATGCTGGAATGCCATGATCGGTGGTTTTGCACAAAATGGTCAGGACCTTGAGGCTTTGGCTCTATATGAAAAGATGTTGCATGAATGTCAAAAACCCGATGATATTACATTTGTATCTGTTCTCTCAGCTTGTGTCCATGCAAATCTGGTTGAACAAGGACAGAAGTATTTCAACTCGATCGATGAAGTGCATGGAATGGTACCCAGTTTGGATCATTATACTTGTATGGTTAATCTCCTTGGACGTTCAGGCCAGACAGAAAAAGCACTGGATCTTATCCAAGATATGCCTCATGAACCAAATTCCCTAATATGGTCCGCTCTTTTATCTGTCAGTGCCATAAAAGGCGATATTGCACATGGGGAGATAGCAGCTAGGCACCTATTTGATATGGAGCCGCTTAATGCTGGACCGTACATCATTCTCTCTAACATGTATGCTGCCTGTGCAAGGTGGAATGATGTGGCATCCGTTAGATTGCTCATGAGAAAAAGAAATGTCAAAAAGCTTGCTGCATATAGTTGGGTAGAAGTTGATAATCAAGTTCAGAAGTTTGTATCAGGAGATCGCAGTCATCCTGAAACAGCTGAAATATACGAAAAGTTGCGCAGATTGATTAAGGATTTGAGTGAAGTTGGCTTTCCCCAGATTCAAGACTGGTACTTCATGATGTAGATGGGGAAGAAAAGTTAACTTCTATTAATTGCCACAGTGAAAAATTGGCTCTTGCTTACTGTTTGCTCAAGAAACCTCGTGGTCCAATGCCAATTCGAATATTGAAAAATATCCGGGTTTGTAGTGACTGCCATAAATTTATGAAGTTTGCTTCCAAAACTATTGGGAGGTCCATCATCTTGAGGGACTCAAACAGATACCATCATTTTACTGGAGGTAAATGCTCTTGCAAAGACCATTGGTAGAGCATCCATGAGACGAGTTTCAATCCACCTGTGCATTGAAATGCTGTGAAGTTTCAAATATGGAATGAACTTTTCCGTGGAAGTTAGGCAAAGGCTTTAACAGACGCAATCTAGCCTTGGATCCTATACAAGTATATAGACAAGAACAAGAGTAAATATTCCCGCCTATATGCTGTCAACAATCATGTAGGAGGTCAAATATTTTCCTTCCTTTCTCAGTTCTCATCCTGCTTATGCAGTTAAAAACTTTGTTTATTCCAATATAATTTGATAATTCTCTGTAACCATTAGCAATTTTTTTAAGCATTTATAATTTATAATTAAAAGCATGAGTAAAAAAATACTTTTGTTTATTCCAATATAATCAAATAATCACTTTAAACATGTCACATTTAATGTTTAAAAATTTTGTTAATTTATATAATTAACTAATCGAAATTTTAAAAATATCAATTTATTATCTATAAATTTTTGAAGTTCATTTATATATGGATTAGGTAGTTAATTGCAAGAATGAATATAATTTAGGTAATTAATTCTAAAATATGGTAGAATTTAGATAGTTAATTATAAAAATAATTAAACTTTATGTATTAAATTAATATTTTTAAATTTTAAATAGTTAGTTGAAAGGATTGGTAAAAGTTCAGGAATCTGATACCTTTTAAAATAAATCGAGACGGTGTATGTTGATCTTGAAAAATCCGAGTGGATCCTATGATCCGTTGGCTTTTATTTTATAAAGCGGCCCATCGCCAGTCGGACGAAGACAACATGCACCATGTTACCGTTATTCCCTTTCCTAAGGAATCAGAAATTAATTCTCTCTCTTTACTTTCTCAAAATTTTCCACACTGCACCGTCGTTCCAAATTCCTTCTCATCTCCTTCCTCAACACAATATTCTTTGATTCCATCCCTACTTCTCTCTCTCTCTCTCCT
Organism: Combretum micranthum; assembly: GCA_024138025.1. NCBI lineage: Eukaryota > Viridiplantae > Streptophyta > Magnoliopsida > Myrtales > Combretaceae > Combretum > Combretum micranthum. The sequence goes on from JAMXBD010000049.1 coordinate 702,863, forward strand.
CTCACCATTTCAATTTAATCTCTTCCGATACAACTTTCCCAAATCCCAAACACGGTCTTAACAATGAGCACTGAACACGATAGCAAGCACGTCCCGATCCTTGCCTATCCTCCTAATTACAACCCTAACCCTGTTCCGGTGAATTCGAATCAGTATGGCCACTACTCCAATATGAACTATCCGACACCTCCTGTTACTACTGCTAACGGTCATCCAACTAACTATAACGGTAACTACAACTATGCTCATAACGGTAACGACGGTCACAATCCCTACGTTCACGTTACTGTCGTTCCGGCTTCGTCTTCCACACCCGGAAAGAGTGAGTTTCAGCTTTAAGGATCCGAATTTCGCACGTATATATATATATAGATGTGCTTCGCTAGTGGTATACACGAATAATATGCTTTGAGGTGGCAAAATTCAGTGTTGGTGAATCGTGTTCGTGTTCAAATTCCAGTCGAATTCGCCCTTAAAGTCCATTATACATAGATAATTAATTAACTTCATAATCCTGAAGGATTCGTGTTATGTTCGGGTTATTTGTACTGTGTCATGTCGTGTCAGAGATTGATAGGTTTAGGTATAGGATTTGAAAACAGGAAAAGTTACTATAGAGTATCATTTTGTGAAGTTGATTCTTTTTTATGTATATGTGGTGATATTGATGAAGATCAGTTTTTGTTTGATGAAAATTTCAGGTCCAATGGATAAGATATGTGATGCATTTAATCGGTGTGGAAAGAAGTTTGAACATGCCACAAAGAAAGCTGAGGGTTTGGCTGATAACGTTTGGCATCATCGTATGTTTTTTTATTCATACTTGATTGCTATATTTAGAAGGACGGGTCTATTTGGCTAGCTTTTTCCGACAGATACAGATACTTTTTTTTTTTTTTTTCAAATAAATTATTTATCAAGAAATATATACAGATAAAATGAAATTGTCAGTTTTCATGAAAAGATCAAATAGATCAATTATAGATAAAACAAGATGTAAATCGAACATATTTACAGGTATCATTTTGATACAGATACAGATGAAAAATAAACAATTTAAACAGACCTATATAGATGCTTTCTCAATAGATTTTATTGCTGGTTCAATATGTGTGGTTGCTGTATTGTAGTAATAATGATTATAGTTTATAAACAGATGTGGTTTGTTCATATTTTGGATTGCTAATTACTAAAATTGAATTTGAATGCTTGGTATCCTTTGAGACAAGGAACAAGATGATTGGGAGTTCTTTTTCTCTGAAGGACTCAAGAACATAATTCTACTCTTGCATGCAGCTATCGGGACAAGATGTCCCCATTTCCTCTCCACTTAATGAGGGTTTGAATCTAGATTTCATTTAACTAGTCAGCTTGTTGAAATCCCACCTATAATATAGGGGGGAATAAATTAAGAGAGAGAGAGAAGGAAGTCCATAAAAAGTCATCTTGCATGGAATTTTGAGATTCTGATTTCACAGAATAAACCGAAGGGGACCTTGGAGAGACTTTTATTTGAATGCATTAGCAATTTTTTTTTCTGTACAATGAGCCAAATTTTGTTATTGTTGAAGTACTAGACTTCTTTCAATCCTCTGGCAACATATAATTTGCTGATATCGAGTTTCTAACAGTTCATGTTTTCATTGGAAGCTAAGTGCTCGTTAATAATCTGTTTGAGGTGAAAGTAGACTTAAAAGTTAAAACTCCACAGAAGTAATGATTTGTTTTCTTAAAAACTTTTGGCATTGGCAATATGAATTTCCATTCTTTAGGAGCCAAGATGAGGTTTTGAAAACATAAAACTGTCAGTTTACGGCTTTACCCTTATTTTGAAGGGAGTATGAACTAAAGCAAAATGAAATGTTTGTGCTAATCTCCCTGTCTCTCGTCATCTTAATCTGTGTAGAATTTTGATGCAAGAACTCATACTTCTTTCTGTAGTTTTAGTTTGTAAGTTATCTTTCTGCCTACTGATCATCTTTAAAAATGTCACCTTATCATGTGTTAACAGTCAGAACTAGTCCTCACATCAGAGACGCTGCAATGGCAAGGCTTGCTCAAGGAACAAAAGTCCTAACTGAAGGAGGACAAGAAAAGTTGTTTCAACAAACTTTTGAGACATTACCAGGAGAAAAGTTCTTGAAGGCCTATGCCTGCTATTTATCAACATCCTCCGGGCCTGTGATTGGAATGCTTTATTTGTCCACCAAAAAGCTGGCCTTTTGTAGTGATAATCCCCTTTGTTACTATTCTTCTACAGGGCAGCAAGAATGGATGTATTATAAGGTAATTTTTAATTCTTCATACAAATGCATTCCTTACGACTCCTTGTCAGGATATATAATAGAATCTAAGTCCATATCAGGAAGTCTCGGCTGTTTATCTTTAAAAATTAACTTGCAAGTTCATGACATCACTTGACAAGCAAATATGTCTAAAGGCAGCATGGTGTTCAGTTACTCGAAAAAAAAGAAATAATTATGTGTGCTGTTCTTCTAATTTTAAGTAAGATGGTAGTGCCCTAAAATAAATCTTCGTTTAATTTGATTAACAGTGGGACAATGTTCAAGCTGTGCCAGTTCTATATGATGGGGATGACAATTACTTATCATTTTTTTTTCTTTCTCCCCTTTTTTTATTTTTTTTAACTCTTTTGGAGAACTTATCAGCTTTGTGAGCGTTTGTGATGAATCTTCAATTATTACAATATGCAGGTAGTGTTGCTGCTTGATCAGTTGAGTGCAGTGAATCCGTCTGCAAGTAGATTGAAACCTTCTGATAAATACATTCAAATTGTCACCAGAGATGGTCATGAATTCTGGTTTATGGGGTTCATATCGTATGATAAGGCTCTCAAGAAGATACGTGAGCTGCTGCAGGGCTCCTCAAATCATTAAATGAGGCCCTTATGAAGCCATTTGTCGATTTTACCCAATTACTGCTACACATGGTTCTTCTCCTACATGAATGTATTAGATTTATCTGATGCCTGTTGTGAAAATGACAATCCTATCTGCCTGAATAGACATCTTATGCTTGTTGTAAATTATTAGTTTATTGTTTCCCTGAATTCTTAATAAGCTCCCCTATGTTGTTCCATGCTTGTCGCTAATTGAGAATGTTGATGAGACGAATAATGGCAGGAAATATCATGTGTTCTTAGGATGCCATTCATCCATGTCCCTTGATTTTTACTGACTAAGATTGTAGATAGTTCAAGTTTCTTTTGATAAATTCAGTAGGATTCAATTTTTCCATTGTGGCAGGCAAAATCATGTGTTCGTGATGATTCATGATTTTCAATGACTAAAATTGTGGATGGTGCAGGTTTCTTTTTGTAAGTTCTGTAGAATTAAATTTTTTCATTGTGGCAGGCAAAATCATGTGTTCGTGATGATTGGAGGATCCGTCCATGACCCATGATTTTTAATGACTAAGATTGTAGATAATCCATGATTTTTAATGACTCGGATTGTAGATAGTTCAGGTTTCTTTGATAAGTTCTGTAGATTTCAATGTTTTCATTGTTTCAAAATGTTTCTAGGTGAGGATAAAAGATGAAGGTAGAATAGATGTGATTCATAGGTCCCCCATTAGGATTGTAGATGGTTCAGGTTTCTTTGATAAGTTCTGTAGATTTCAATGTTTTAATTGTTCCAAAAGATTGCTAGGTGAGGATACAGTATGAAGGTAGAATAGATGTGATCCATAGATCCCCATTTTTGGAATCCCTAATAAAGAATAAGAGAGTAATAAGAAAAAAATATTGCTCGGAAGCATTGTGAATTTTTTTCAATTTAGAATTTTTTTTGTAAAATATCTACTTAAATAGGCGTTAATTGAAATTAACTACTAGAATAACCTGCGAAAATCACATGTTTAAAATACTTGCAAGTGAAATTTTGCACAACATATGTATCTCCCATGAACCACATGCAATATCGCTGGTGAAATTCTGCAAGTCGCATTTTTTACATGTGTTTGCACAACAGATATCACATCTTTAATATGCAGTTATGAGAGTATTTTTAGTAATTAAGTGTTGGTAATTTTTTTTTTTCGGAGAGGGGTTAGACTGATCTTTTACTTGAAGCATTGTAGATGTATGACATATTACGGACAACACATTTAATGAAAAAAGGCAACTGTCACAATGGCTAGTATACAAAACTACTTTAGTAAAATTAAGTTTTGCATAAAAATGAAGGTTTTTTTTCAACTCTATCTATGGATCTGTTTGGCTAACTTTTTTTAGTAAATATAGATACTTTTTTCAATTTTTTTCTATCAAATTGTTTATCAAGAAATAGTTACAGATAAAAAAAAATTGACAATTCTCATGAAAAGATCAAATAGATCAAATATAGGTAAAATATAAATACAAATTGGATATATTTACACATATCATTTCAATACAAATTGAAATGACCCAAATCTCTATATATATTAGAAATTGAGTTTAGACAGATTTGAATAAGTTAAATGAATTATAAGATAATTAGACAAGTTGAAATAATTAGATTAGTAAATAATTAAGTTGAATTTGAGATTTTAAATTCCTAAAATCTCTAAACATGTTATTTAAAATGTTTAGAGAATTCCTAAACTCTTGATTCTTAGCCTAAACACTAATTTCAAATCTTTACACAATTTGAGTTCATTTGCTTGTATAAAAACACCAGTTCTTAAACCAAACTCAAATTAAATATCTTTTATCTAAAATAAATTCCTAAATTAAGTTCTTATTTTAAATTCTCAATTTCTAACTTAATGGTTCCAAAATCATTCCCTAAATATTTCTAAAACTATAGATATTTATTTGATAGTTATAAATCTAATACCCTATTTTGAAAATATCTTTATATTTATCCTTTCCCTTTTTTTTTTTTTTTCATTTGTCTTCTCCTGCCATTTCTTTTCCTTTTTCTTTATGTTTTCTTTCCCTTCTTTTCTTTCGTTCTTCTCCTTCATTTTCGTTTCTCTCTTTCTTCTATTTATCTTCCTAAATCTCAATTTCAAGAAGTAAAAAGAAAAATTAAAGTTAGAAAAGGAGATCGGAGAAGGAAATCAAGCTAGAAGTGCAAGAAAGAGCTTAAGTGTGCATGTGTTCTTAAAGAGCTAAGTTTTCTATTTACATTTCTCTTTGTTTTAGTTGTTGTTTATAATGTAATTGATGAATTAATGTTGAATTGAGTTGGAAGTGTTGTTTACATTTGTATATGTTGGATTAATGTTGATGGAAGTTGAGTAGATGAGGAAGATGATGAATAGTGAAAGTTGAGATTTGATGATGTTTGGATTTGTTTGATGTTGTTGGATGAAGTCTGAGGTGTTAAAATTGATATAGGTATTTATTTAATGTTTGAATTGATGTATGAGGTGTATAAGTTGATGAAAATGTGTAAAATGAGTTTTCAAGACAAAGAAAATTCAAAACTCTTGACAGGGGAGCAATTACGGGTGAGATAGGGGGTATGAAACACTTTGATCATGTAATTTTCACAAATCACAGGCGAGATCGCAGGCGTGATTGAGTCCCCTGCAGTTTTGACATGTTTTTGTAATTTGACTATAACTTTTTCATACGACCTTTGATTGAGGTCACTCATGTTGCTATAGAAAGCTTAAAAAGATCTACAACTTTTATGTTTTGAATTTTTACAAATTAAAAAATCATTGATGCTTCAATTTTAGTTCTTTCCAATTGTTGTGTTTTCCTAAACAGAGTCAAAACTTGTTTTTGCTTTCTAAATGTTTGTTGTTAAGTGTAAATGAATCTTTTTGAGCTAAAATGAGATAGAGAAGTGATATTTGATGTGTTATGTTAATTGATTGATATAATTAAGCATGAATTAAGTGCATTTGTAGATTTAATAAATAGTTGAATTAAATATGGAAGTTAGTTATAAAATGAACTTAGCCGACAAACTTAGGTTTAACTTAATTAATAGACTTGAGTGAGTTAAAATGAATTAAATTGAGTTAGTTTAACCATCTTTAACTTAGTTTTTGAATTAATGATTAAGGTCAATTAATTTGGCTAAGTTTAAATTAATGTAAGCTCAAGCTGACATAGATCCTATGTGTAATGAATTAGTAATGAATCTAAGTGCAACTTGACTAAATGAACTTTACTAAGCTAAAATGAGTTAGATTGTTTAAGCTTAATCAACTTGACTTAGTAAATGAATTAAATTACTAACTCTAATCAATTTGGCTATGATTTAGTTAAAATGAGGTAATGGTTAATAATTTGGTTTAAGTTAATGAGATAGGATAATCTTAGATTAATACAGTGAAGATGTTCTTTCAAATGTTTATTTGCTTATGAATTTTGTGTTTTTGGAATATAAATGTTTTGTTGATTTTTTCGTAATAAAATACTATAATCAAAGATAAAAGAAATACGTTGACAGACAAAGAAGAATTGTCAGTATTTTGGTGGGGCGATCTTCGCAGCCATAGCGGGGTTCCAAATTAGTATATGATCAAATAGGTTTAATAAAATGAGTTTAAAATGAATGGATAAATAGCTTAAGTTCTTATACGAGTTTGATGAAGTGGATGTTAGTTTAAGTTCTTATAAGTGGTTAAATAGTTTAGTTCTTATAAGAGTCCTTTCTTGAACCAGTGGTAGATATGAGATATATCTTCTGAGATAGCTTCTGCCCTACCTTCGGAGACTCTATTTGGATTTCATATTCAAGGTACGCAGTAACTTGCATGTTGGATGTTAAGATAGACATCTAAAATGGATTAAAAACTTAAACTTAGCTTAACAATTGATGAGTGCTGGTTGTGTTTTCTGCCGTTGAAATCCGATTCTTGCCCTGGAGTGGAAGATTGGTATCCGGTTCGAGGAGCAGCACCTTGTCATGATGCAATGACACAATTGTTTTAAGCGCTTAGGCTACTCGTCATGATGCAATGACTTTCATTAGTGGCTCGATGGGTAGCTGATAGGGAGAATAGTATCGGCGTAACATTTGCTTAAACTTGAAGGGAAATACCATGGTTTAGTTCAATATTTATGGGAACGGGTGAACTATATTCATATTGTGGACTAAGTTTAAGTAGAGTAGTGTAACGTTGTTAATCCTGGATGAAGCTATTTTTCCTTGTTTATGGATTGATTTATCTAGAGATATAAGTGTTCGGGCTGCTTATATCAACCCCTAAGCGTCGTAATTATTACTTAGGTTCCTACACTACCTCTGTTATCCAGTTTGAATATTACTGTACTGTTTGTTTACTTTATTTTTAATATATTGTTTTCCGCTGCTAAATCCAGTTGTTGCCAAAATCTAACTGAATGATTTCATAACCTAAAAATGAGTAGTAATGTTTAACATAAACAAAAATCTTTAAAGAAAGCTGAGCGTGTAATACCTTAAAGTATTATACGTAGCGGTAGCGCCTTAAGTTATTTAATTAATGTAATTAAATTTTTGGGGCGTTACACAAATACCGATACAGATATGAAAAACAAAACCATCTAAATAGACCCTACATAGATTTTAGTCATATTATTTATCTTTTATCTTGATAATCGACGGGTTAATATTATTTAGGTGGAATAGAATAATCATTTCTTTCTATAAAATTGTTATTACATTTTGTTTATAAATTGTGAGACAAGAATTGAATTTTTTTTTTTGAACCAATTGATTTGAAAATGCACATTTCTTTGGTCTTTTACATCGTATTTTCATATCTTCTATTGAAATCATAACTCAATAGTCAAGTTATAGATTATAACTATAGTATATTGTTATTTGTAATTTGATAATGTGTTTTTAATTAGGAGTGCAAACGAGACAGGCCGAGCCGGGCTTTTGTCTGCTCAGACTCGGCCCTTTTTTTTTAACTGGCTTAAGTTGAGCTGGGCTTTTAACAAGCTTGGAATATACAGGCGGGGGCCCGAGCCCATTAAGCTTTTTCAAGCCTAAGCTCGACTCGTCGAGTGGAGCTTGGGCTCGGGTTCGTTTAGTTAAACGGGCTTGGGCTCATTTAGTTAAACGGGCTTGAGCTCAGCTGGTTTAGCATATAAAATTATTTTTTTATTATATTTATAATATTAAATTAATATAAATAATTTTATATAATATTTTATATAATATATATATATATTAAAAGAGCCATTATCAAGCCCGCGCACGAGCTTGGTTTGCAAGCTCTTAACGAACCTATTTGTAGACCGACTCGCGAGCTTGAAGACAAGCTTAGGCTCAGCTCGTTTAGTTAAATGAGTCTAAGCTGGAGCTTGAGCTCGAGGTCAGCTCATTTAGCTAAACAAACCGAGCCGAGCCAGGCCTGAAACGAGCCAAGCCGTGAAACAAGCCGAGCTCAAGTAGCTCACGAATAGCTTGAGTCATTTGCAATCCTATTTCTAATAGATCACTGAATTTATTTTTAATTTTATTTTTTAAGGAATACAAAATATCATATACTATTTGGAATTATATATTCTAAAGAAATTCAATCATATTCTTGCTTTAATTTATTTTAGTTCAAACATTCAAAAGAAACTTGAATTACAAAACCTTGGGAAGAGAATAAATAATAATAATAATTACATGGGTATTTTTTTTTGGGCCAATTACAATAAGAAGGAGGATTTGAATCCCAAATCTCTCACATAAAAAATCACGAAAGATACCACTAAACTATGAGAAAAGATTCGATGGGTATTACACGCTACATGTAAAACACACGTAAGGCGTAACTCTCAATGATATTCTAATACATGAATATGTGAGTGGTGATTACTTTGAAAACCACACGCTACATTATCATGTGTTAGCATATAGTTGGGAGTTACACGCCATGTATACATCCATATGGCGTATATCATCCACTCAATATTTTTTCCCAACTACAAGGCATATGAAAGTCCAAGTTGTCAAATAAACCTCATAAGCCACGAAAGTCTATTACAATAGCCAGGCAATGTCAACCTTATATTCAGAGATAGAAGAAAAGATATGTTTTAGATCTTCCTAATTAAGCATTATTGGGCAATTATTTTCTAATTGACCAAATTACTTGGTAGAGACGCATGATAATGAACCCTCGCATGGATTATGTGGCATTAATAAATAACAACCACCAGGAGAGGGGACCGAGGTGGCCCCGATTTGATTTCTTGTTTTGAAGAACCAACAACTTGGCTTGTGCTGAACTTCTTTTTACTTTCTTTCCCATCCTAATCATGCATTTAAGGGCTCCCTAAGCTTTCATCTCTTCCACCTGTTCTTGGCCCCAAACATGTCGGATTGACAACTCTGAAAGACTTCAATTGCAAGGGATCAGGCACGGTGGCCCAAGGCTCCAAGTTATCACAACACACGTCGTTGTCGTTTATTGTTGTTGTTGCTGTTGTTGTTTACATGGCATGTACCTTTATGCGATTTACATTGGGGGTCGAGTTAACTCGCTAAGCTACTTAAGTTTCCCATGAAAGTTAAAAATAAATAAATAAATAAATAAAGAGTTAGTCATTGTAAATAACTATATGTGAGTATGCATTAAAAAAAATTAACCAAATTGGGCTTGTTTGGTTCATCGTTTTGTTGTTGTTTTCGCATTGTTTTGGTGTTGAACAGATACTGAACTGATATAGATATGATACTGATGAAAAGCCGACGGTTTTACTCATAAATTGATCAAACCAAACCGATACTAGATCAATACAGAAATGATACTAATAAAAATCTGATAATCCAACCAGGCATAAGAAAGCAAAAAGTTTATGTTAAATAATAATTATTTAGTCCTAATCTTATGTGTATCCTATAATCTTTATCCATTTTTTATCCCATATATGAATTTCTTAAAAAATTTGATTGAAAATAGCATTTTATATTTATTGGATTACATTGTAATATTAAAATTATGCAACAAAAAAAAAAATGAATGAATGAATGAGTCTTAGTGGGTTAGCCATCATAACTCACAATCTCACATAGGGTTTAGGCCAACTCACATAACTCACCAGCTAAAGCAGGACAAGGCAGGTTGGCTCGCTTGATCCACTTGCACAGCTCTACTCCATGCCTTAAGATTACATACAGGTACGATGTTGGTCATACTCGCAGAAATTTAGAATTACCAAGTGTAGTTCTGGTTCTAGGGTAGGTCTATGACCTTCTGCTTCACATGTTTGAGTTTATGACATACTCACTTACAGTAGGGAATTGTTTTATTATTTTAATGTGAAACGTTTTCAAAAAAAAAAAACTTTTCAAATAAGAAATTTAAAATAAATTAACTTTTAAACTAAAAATAAACATTGAGGAATTTAAAATAAATTAACTTTTAAACTAAAAATAAATATTAAAGGTTTTTTGGTTCTTTATTTTGGTATCGTTTTAGAGTTATTTTGGTGCCAAACAAATACTGAACTAATACTAAATCGATAATGATATGATACCGATAAAAAGCTGATAATTTTACTCACAAACTAATCAAACTAAACCAATACTAAACCAATATCGATACTTAATCGATATCGAACCAATACTAATAAAAAACTAATAATCCAAATAGGCCCTAAACTTATGAATGAGTTACTAAAGATGTGCTTTTATTTTTATACAATCAAATTCAATTTCATTGTAGCATTAGTAATATGAGAGTATAAAAAAAATCTAGAGTTGTAAAGAAAATTAAAATACAAAAATTAGTTATACAATGTTAAGAAATAAGAATTTTCTATTTAATAGATTTCCATATAAATTATATCATATATAATTCGAAATAAAGTAAATTTATTATTATTTTATTAGTAGTAGCACATCAATTGCTATGAATTTCCAAAGAAGTTCTTCCAATTTGCATGAATTAGAATACTCTAAAATTTCAATGTCATTTAATTATAAGCTCTTTTTGGTTTTTGATGATTTTTTGCTTTTAATTTTTGGTTGGCCTAAGCAAACCCTTTAGGTTCATACTAGTCTTGGTTTAGATATGACCCTTACTAAGTCTACTTAAAACTATATAATCTACCTAGAAAATTTGGTGGGTATACTTCTACCACCTTAGAACAACCATTTAGGATAACATAATCCATTAAGATGTATAGGTTTATGAATCATTTTCTATATGAACAATTTTATAGAAGCTATGCACTCTTTTTTATCATTTGTTTAAAATATATTGGTACTTATCCGCCACTTACCTTGATATGTGGTGTATCATATACAGTGAATATTTTTTCCTAAAGTGGTAGATATTTATGCACAACTAATGGAAAAAACGTTAGCCTTTTACTTTTTTCCCTTTTTTTTTCAATCAAATTTTGTTAGCAGTTACCAATTATCTTAAGGCAATACTTTATGTGGTGGTAGCTAGTGACCTATCTTAATGGATGGGTTGCACAACTCATCACACTAACAAAGTTGAATTTGGCTATTTTGAGACTCATGGGTGATCCAATAGGATAACCTTTTAATGTTATTTATATTTTTAGTTTTTTCTTTTAATTTTTTGTATTTTTAATTATTTTTATTATAATATTTAATTAAATATATAATAATATTGTATTATTTAATTAATTATTATGGATCAATTAGAAATTACAATATGTCCTCTTGATAGCATTGAACAATAGTGATGATTCACTTGGTACAAGATGAAAAAGGGTGAAAACATAAATATTCAAAGTGAGAAAGGATTAAATATAAGAAAATATAGGATCATGTGCCCTTATTATTATTTCTTCATTTAATTATATATAAAACAACATAAGTAATAGATAAGAAAATGAAAAATCTAAAAATATCAAAATTTTATTTCCCTTTTGAAAGTTTTAGCTCATAATTCGTAGTAAATGATTGCTCTTCCTACTAATTCACGTGATTATATACCTTATTTGACTCAACATATATATAACCAATCGATCATAACTTCACATAAGTTTGTTGATGTGATTTAAATGCATTTGAAAGTCATCTAAATTGCGAGGATTTAAAATTCTTGCTAGTTTTGATTAGGCATTTCAATGGGGCTTTGGTGGAGTTAGGCATTTTGAGCTACATAGGTTTAATAGCTTCAGTCATCTGACTTGGTGGGGTTCAACATTGATAAGTAACTAGGTCATGCGGTCTCAATGGTCGTGGTTCGATGGAAATCCCCAATAGCTGGGTGGTTTAGGGTATGGAAGTTGGTAAGTTACGATCAGTTTTTTTTTTGGTCAAATATAAGTTTCTATTGTGATCATTACTTTTAAGTTATTAAATCCATATCTAGAGTAGGATTAGAAAAGCATGAAAATATATTGAAATAGTCTAAGGAATAGTTATTTCTTTGTAATTTCTAATATTAACAAGTATTTTGTGTTTGTAATTACTTTGCAAAATAATACAACGTTAGATTATAAGAAGAGAATGACTATGCTGTTCTTCGATTGCTAGATTAACTTAACGTGACATAAATTGAACTAGATTAGCCTCTAACTTTTAATTTGAACAAAATGATAAAAAGAAACAAAAAATCTACATAGAATCGAGAAAGCATAAAGATAAGTCAACAAAGTGAACTATTTTGAGCCTTAATAAGACTTAGTGCAAACTCAACTAGAAAACTCAAAGTTTGGACCATTTTGGCTTGATTTAATGATTGAGACTCGTATCTAACCCTCTCAATGAGTTTGAGTATAATTTGAATAAGTCTATTGTTTAAAAAGGAAAAAGGGAAAATGTCTTTTGGACTGCGTGAGTGTTGAAATTCAAATTGTACAATGCCTAATTAAACCTTCGAGTTAAAGTGATATAAAAGCTATTGAAGTAGTAGTATTAGGGATGCAACCGGAGCGGGTTTGGGATAGGTCACATGAGACCCGAACCCGACCCGCTGCTCAATAGAGTCTCCCAAACCCGACCCGCGATCATATAGGGTTTTCTATTCAATACCCAAACCCGCCCATACAGGGTTTTGACCTTGACCCGCCTTGTCTTGTGACCTGCTTCATTTCTCCTTTTTTTTCCCTTTTCAACTCTTAGTTAAATCCAATTGCATCTTCCAACAAAATATTGGATGGTAGGCCTGCAGCTAGACTTCAATATGGTCTAAACTGAGCTAGGCTAATTACAACACAATCGCCAATTGACAGACTCATTGAACTAGCTGTTTTATTTGTTAAAACAACAAAAATTAATAATATTATAAAAATAATTTTTTAAGGAATAAAATTAAAAATTACAAAAAAAAAGACAAAATAAAGTTAAAATTATTAACAATCATTCTTAAAGATAAAAATTAATGGGGTTTTGTTTTTTAAAATTTCAAACTCAATTTTTTAAATTGTTTATAATATGACGGGTTCGGGTTATCCATCGGGTTTTTAAATGACCCGAATCCGATCCGAAATCATATAGAATCAGTATATAATTTCTTAAACCTGTCTCGTGACTCTATAAGGTTTTTAATGGTTCAAATGGATCGAGTACCATATAATAATCCATTCTGATTGCATCCCCAATTGGTATGCGAAAAATCTATTCGAATCCCCATCAATATCAAGAGTAACTTATTATCAGCGATTCGTATCACTTGCCTTTCCTGAGCTAGGTTGGATGTATTACGTAATTAGCATATATATGTCGAGCATTATTTTTTGGGAAAGTTGGAAAAGGAAACACTATGTGCTTGACTTTGTGTCACATGAGGTGGTTTGATAGAGATTGACGTTCCCAATGGTTAAATTTTCAAATTAAACTTGCCCTCGGGCCACTTTGGGTGGCCAACGAGGTGCGCACAAAACAATGGAGGTTACTATCATGCTGATGGATGATAAACTTTGCTCGGTCCCATCTGGTGTAGGATTTTTTTATCATTTGATTTTGTGCTTCTCAATTTGAAAAAAGATCACCATGAGCTGTCACTTTCATTAAAATAACATGAATAGATTAAAATCTTCCCAGTGTAACATTTGATATTATTATTTTTATTAACTCACAAAAAGTAAACCTCTTTTATAATACTTCTAAAATTGTGGTTTGTAAGTAGCGTGTTCTATATATATATATATATATATATATATGTCTGTTTGGATCGTTTGATTTTTATTTATGTCATATTTGTATTTGATATATATTTGTAACTTATTTATATCATATCTGTTTAATCAGTTTATTAATAAAATTATTAATTTTATATCGATTATGTTTCTTCACAAACATATATTTAAAAATAATAAAAATATGATATTTAAATGATCATAATATGATGAACAAATAGACCATATAATAGAATAACAGCAATCATTTTCAAGAGTTTTGAAGAAGTTTAGAGGATTAGATCTTATTTGCATAACAATTGAATATATATAAAAGTAATTATAGGTAATGTATATATTTTCCGATCATTTTATCCATTGGTAGACCTTTGCTTTTTTTTTTTTTTTTCTTTTTCTTTTTGAACTCTTTGTATTAGAAAGTGAAAATAGATACTTAGCATGCAATGAAGAGAAAAAAGATCCAATAACATTTGAATTATAGGAACAAAATAAAATTTAGCTTTCGAGCTTCTTTTGCTTCTTATACATTTTATCTGAATGTTTCAACATTTAAGTATTATTTTTCATTCAAATTGATAAACGAACTTTCATTTAGTTTATTAAACATATGAGATTAAAAAAAAAAACGAAGTATGAATAATACCATTAGCATTTCTCAACACAATAAATTTTATTTTTATAACAACTAAATTGTAATAGAATTTTCAAGTAAACCCTAACTTCATTTCAATTGCATTTGCCCAAATTTGACATGCGAGCATAAAAATCAAAACACTATACTTCATGGATCATACCACCAATACCAACATCAACATAATTTAACAATAAAGTAAAAATAATTATATTCTACTTTTAATGTTGTTATTAGTATACCATTAATGTTCATTTCATTTTGCTAATTCTATTTCATAGAACCATAAAGGTTTACTGAAATTTTACTCTTATTTCGCAATACATTTTTAAATAATGATTTCTTTGTACCTATTTACATAAATTACTCCCCTGATGCAGTTTTTTTTTTTTTTTTTCCTTACATTAAAAAGAAGCATACACAACTTGACGTACGATGAATTTTATGATTTAATCGCCAAGTTATGTTTGTACCTATATAGTCCTTTTATATAGCTTCATCTAAAATAAGACATCATCATTTTTATTTTTCTTGTAGATATATGGCAATTTTAGCGATAAAGCTGATAGGTAGTAATTAGTTTTATTCTCCCATGTTATTTCTAGAGAGGCAAATATTTGTGTAGTTTTCATTGCAGACATTTTTCCTTCAACTTTTGTGGTACATTTTTTTTTCATGCTTACATGTTTTTTTCTTTAGCATTTTATTAATTATGCATTATATTTAATTGTTAATTAATATATATGGCACGTATCACGGGTGCGGTGACTGGGAGGAGCAACAATGTTAAATGAGTGCATAAAATAACCATGTGAATGAGCTAGCTAAAGGGAATAAAAAAATTGGAAGTACATAGCAAAATTCTATAATATAATTGTAGTCGATTAAAACGTTTTAATATTTAATACACGGTCAATGGCCAAACGAAATATTTAATACATAGCTTGTGGCATGCTTATCATAGTTTATCTACCCAAATCGCTGTTAGAGGCTTCATAAAAAATCCCTAATTGATTGTAACAAGCCATTTCACACTTGATGACACGCATACTGCTCAAAAGAAGTACCTATCCAACTTTTATTTAATAATGCTTATAGGGGTGATGGATTGCCATTATGATCACGAAGAGAAGGGAAAGATGCCCATTTGTAATTATAATTCAGCAATATCATAATTTTTTTTTTCAATATAAGGTTTTTTGTTTCATCATATTTTAATAATTTTTACGTCATATTTTTATCGTTTTCAAATAGATATTTATCAAAGGATAGATATCGATAAAAAACTCACTGTTTTACTTATGAACAGATCAAACAGAAACGATATAAATATGATACATATATAGCATAGATAAGTTATAAATATAGATATGATGCAGATACGATACAAATAAAAATGAAGTGAATTTAATATACCCATAATATTTAAATTTCACTTATTAACAAGAACAATAGCGAAAGAGTCTTGGCTCTTTTGCACATCACATCTGTAGCATGTGCACCTTATGTTATTTGATATCTGGAAAAAAAAAAAAAAGGGAAAAACTTGATTGATGAGACTGAAATGTGAAAGCCTCCATTATAAATGTTATCTCGACCTTTTCGAATTTATTGCGATTACAAAACTGAAGGAGGTACTATACCCCTGCCATGTTTTAATAGTCCTCGTTTTCCATGTGGGTTGTAACGACCGACACTAGTCATTGGTTTAAAAAAAAAAAAAAGACATTTATCCACCATTATGATTTTTCGTTACACCTCCTGTATAGATTCATGACATAAAAACATATTAAATATTGATGAATTTTAATAAAATACGTAATTAAATGTCTAAATATTAAAATTATTGATTTAGTATTTAAATTTTGAAATTTATTAATTCATTACCTGAAAAAACTTTTCATACATGTCAATAGTATTTCTAACAAGATCTTTTAGATATTAAATTGATCAATTTCAAAATTTAGGTATTAAATTAATAATTTTTGAAATTTAAGTACTAAATTACATATTTTACTAAAATTCATAAACCATTTGTGACATTATTGCTAGTATAATATAAAATCACCATATAATCAGTCAATTAAAATGGTTAGTAAGCAACACAAACCGGGACGAATTGTAAAGCTTATAATTTTATTCTCAAACACTATTTACTTAAGAAATCGAAAAGTCAGGTAAAAGAAAAATATTCCTTTCACCTTTGATTACCAAGTTATATATATTCCATTCTTTACTTCTAGTAAATCTTTTTTTTAAGAGAAAAACCATTTCGCTATTTGCATTATTTTATTATATCACATTATTGAATTAGAATATAATAAAAATATCAATAAAAATTAATGATTTTATTTGTTAAAAATAACCATCATTGTCATTGTTGCTACCGCCTTTCCACTGATACTATTGCAAGTAGTGAACTGGCTTTAACGAATATAATAAAAATATCACTACAACTTCCCCACCGCAACCTTTAACGAATCATCAAGGTAACTAAGTAGGTTTTCGTTTGATTTCCTCCCTATATAATAATTTTCTTTCATTCGAGGTTGTTGATGAAGAACTCCTTCTCTGTGTAGCCTTTAGTAATAGGGGAAGTAGAGGAAGTGGAGTATGAAATGATGTAGGTTGGAGATTAATGCAAGTAGTTCACATTGTATTGAATAATGTAACTTGATATTATAAAGATGCACCAATGATATCATAGTCTAGTAGTATCTTTCCCGATCTCTCAAGTGAGAGGTATTATGCTTGAATCCTCTATCCTCATTGTAATAATGGCCAACAAAGGATTATGAAGAAGCCAATTTTATTGGTATGAACAGTTTTCCATAAGTAGATGTTAGTTAATTAATTGTGGGAAGTCTTTAACAAGAATTTAATTAAGTTATTATCTTTTGTATCTATAAATTTTTAGATAAAAATCTTTTGTGGAAAGATGTTTAGTGATGTTTGGAAGGAAGTGTTTGCATTAAATAGGGTTTAAAGGAAAAAAATTGTTTGAAGTTGAGTTTTTACAGGATTTGAGTGAAATCTTGTAAAATTTGATCTACTAACAAGTTAGTAAAAATTAAGTTAAAAAAAATCAGTAAAAATACTGAAAATAAAAAAAATATTGACTTTCATTGAAGAAGGTTTTGATATGTCAGTATCTTTAATATCATCATGCTCATAAACATAGATTATGCCACCATCAAGTTGGTGATCCAATCATTAGCAAGCTCATTGTTTAAGTCCATAGCACCTTTTCCCTTGGTTAATTACTTTTTTTTTTTTCAACTATTTAACACATTTGATTCATTAATGAAACACTTATATTTTACCAACATTTAACACTTAAATTATATTTATAACGAGAATAGGTTAATTTCACTAGCGATGCCTGAATTTTGTCAATTTAACAAATTCTATACCTAAAAAATTTCAACTTAAAAAAATACCTAAACTTTTTAATATTTTCACTAATGGTCATTCTAGTAAGATGCCAACTAAAACTCCAATGAATTACTGACCTCTCCATTTTCTCGCTCTTATCTATTGTGATATCTATCCTAGTTAGATTGTCTCCTTTTTCTATCACCTATTTTATATTAATAAATAATTTACGCACCAGATCTACCTTGATTTCTCTCTTTATTTATCCTCTCTTGGTTAAAAAGTTGGTTTTTTTCTTTTTTCTTTTTTACTTCTTATATCTACTCAATTGTCTTTCTAGCTCTTACTTTCCATCTTTACATGCAGTGAAACCTTATTTTCCTTTAATCTGCAATCCCTACCACTTATTCAACCACAATCCATACTATCACTCTACATTGTATAGCAGTTAGATTCTGATTGCGAAGAAGAGATGGTCCAGTTTCTTGTGAGGAGAAATTACGATTGTGGACCACCCAAATACAGTAAGCCAACATGTAAAGGTTGTCCCTCTCACATCGCAAAGTCATAGAACTTTGGGATTATGGTTTTTTTTTTTTTCTAAAATACGAAAGTCCTTGTCTCTCTAAGTTAGGGTACCTTGGTGATAACCCATTGTAATTTTGTATTGTTGTAGGCTGTTGTGTTTTTATTTGTTTGTGTAATATGTAAATACTATACTTGTCTCAGTTTTATGTGTTGTAAAATCCATGGTCCTCATTTGTGTATTTCCAAAAATAGGGGGTAGGTAATTCTCTATGATGTTGCGTTATAATGGGTTTTTTTAGTGAGTGGACTTACATGGATGGTGATGTTCAAATTTTTGAATGATGCCACATGGACATAATGAGTATGGTTTACTTAGACAAAAGGTTATAGAGAATGGGGGTGGGTGGTATGGCCATGTACTATAAGAGAATACCTGATAGGAATTTCAATAGTGGCATAGTAAAAATGGGAAATGAAGCAAACATGCTTCGTATATGTGTTGAGGTGGATGAAAAAATAGGAGTGTAGATGTATACATGAGGCACATAAGGAAGGAGGACTACATGCTCTTGAATACGACAAAGAAGAAAAGTTGCAAGGTTATAATTAAAGAAATTGTAAATGAAGAATATGAGGAAAGAAGTCATTATGTTAGTGTAGGCCATGATGATATGGATAATGACCAGATGAATGTAGTTGCTGATAAGTTTCATTCTCCAGTGGCTAAAAAAGTATGTCATACAACTAGTCACCTTACACCTAGCTCTATGCAAGGGAGTATCTGGTTTGATGAAGCAAGTACAGTGCATATGTTCCGAATGTAGATGAAAGTTATGGAACTGAGGCTGTAATTGTTAATGATTGTGCCCTAGGCCAATTACTGGATATTGTTATTTATATATATATATATATATATTATTGATAGAGAGGCATTGCTATTATATTGTTTGCATGTTTACTTTATAATATGATCCATGTATAATTTAATTATTCTAAATGTCCCTAGATGCTCATTATTATGGGAATAATAATGAATTGAATCTAGTACGAGTTTTTATTTAATAGTCATGAGATATCTATTTATATGAGGATACAAATCAAACTCATAAGCACATATTAGATGACTATATACTGGATTGATCTACTATGAGATCACTACATGGATTAGTATCATAATTGATTCATACAATAACAATATTGGTATATCCTTAGACTTGAAATCACCATAGGTTCCAACGTGAGAATCATTATGATTCGACTCAATCAAACATTGTCTTTAACTAGACAATTACAAAGGTTGAGATTGAGCGTAATGTGAATCATGTAGAGGAAATTGGGTGGTTAAGATGGGATTTGTCCCGCTCGTTATGGGAGAGATATCTCTGGGCCCCTTGACAAGTAAAATTGAGAAATGCATGGTCGTGTTCAAATAAATTGATAATGTGATCAATTTCATTTGTTTTGTTAGTTCACTTAGAAAATAAAAAAATGATAAGATTAAGCGATATAAGGATAACACTATCCATGCCTTATATTCAATCTATATATCATATGATAAAAGGATAGTGACATAAGTTATGGATCAGGCAAAAATCATATCACCGATTTTCACTTAATTTTGATAAACATAATGTCTTGCTAGAAGCCGATTATGTTTTGTTGACAAAAGTGATTTTAGGTCAATGGCAAACATTAAGTGAACCTATAGGGTTACACACAAAAGAATGAACAAAAAGGATCATGAACTAAATTTAATAAGTCCAGCAGAATAATAAATTTATTTATTTATTATTAATCGTAATTTATTAAGAATAATAAATAAATATAATTTGTTAAGAATACTAATAATTCCAAATTAGACTAGAAATTCTTATGTTAATAAATTAATTTATTCCTAATAAGATTAGGGACACTAATATCATTATTTATATTGATATTATTATAAATAAAACATAAGAGGTTTCTTTTAGGATATATGATATGTGTTGTTAACATTAGACCTGTAGAGAAATTCTGTAAACCCTGAAAGAGAGAAACACTAGAGTCGTGAGTAAAATTTCTCCGATCAGATCTGGAAGTGTTTTAGATAGCTAGCACGTGAAGGATCCTTTTGAAGGAGTATTCATTTGTTTGGATACCGTAAAGGAGATCACAAATTCGTGCTACCTACAGATTCGACCTGCCAATCGATTTCAAGCTTCAAGGTTAAGGTATAAATTCAAATTATTTGTTTTGTTTTAATATAATCAAAATGCATGGATATTGGATTATGGTCTTCTTATTGAATTCCACTGCTAAATATTTGATATTTATAAATCTTAAAACCCTATGAAATCCCAGCAGTAGTCACTTATGGTGAGGATTATGGAGATTTCCTAGGTCAAATAGTGGGTGAATATGATCCAAGCACGAGCAACATGCAACCAAACAATGAAGACAAAGTGACTAAACAAGATACAAGGGATGCTGCCAATTTGAATGTCTAGTACACTAGTCCTTTAGCTAATGATGATGACAATGAGGACATCACATTGGACGATGAAAAAAGGCATGGTATGGATGAACAAAATATAGTAGATGGAGACCATGAACAATGTGGTAGAGAGTTGGATGAAGCTGAACCAAATGAAGAGGAGGATCTTGTTAAGTCAGACTATGATATTGCTAATGGAGATGATGACTAACAAGAGGTAACTGAAATAGCCATGAATTCCTTAAATTACATATTAATATGTTATTGGAATGATATATATATATGTGTGTGTGTGTGTGTTGTGTGTGTGTGTGTGTGTGTGTGTGTGTGTGTGTGTGTTTAGTTAATATAATTAGTGAATGTATTATTTTATATGTGTATAGTATTATGAAATTAATATTATTGTTTGACATGTATAAATGTGTGTATAGTGTAATGAATATGTGTGTCTTTTTCAAATTAATATGCATGTGTTATGTTTAGAATTTAATCAAATTACTTTTGAATAGCTAGGATCTGTGACAGAAATTTGGCAAACTTTAAACCTAATTTTTAAACCTAAATACAACTCAAATGCATTTGAAATTTGCCCAAATTAATCCTAGGACAAATATACCCCTAATGGCCAACTTTGGATGACAAATGACTTCAATTGGACAAGTTAAGCCCTCCTTTTTGGCAGCCCCATTTCCCATACGAATTTTCATTTCTTTCTTTCTTTCTTTCTTTCTTCCTTTCTCATCCCAAAATCTTAAACCCTAAGCCAAGATTTATTACAAGCTTTAGGATTTGAACATCATTCCAAGCCAAGATTTAGTCATGTGAGTTTAATGCAAACTTTATCTCTTTTATTTTATGTTCTATATTGTGTTGTTTGTAAATGTTAGAATAGAAATGATTTTGATGTGATAATTGGTGTGGGATTGATTTGGTGCATTGATGATAGTTTGAATGAGATTATGTGGCTAATGGAGTACTAGTTTATATCTTATATGAGTGTGGATGTGTAGGGATGAGTATTTTGGAAGATTGAAGATTGAGTAGTTGAGATGTGAATTTGAAGTGTGATTAGTATTTTGATGATTAGAAGTAGAATTCATGTTGT
The DNA here is from genome assembly GCA_024138025.1 of Combretum micranthum. Taxonomy (NCBI): domain Eukaryota; kingdom Viridiplantae; phylum Streptophyta; class Magnoliopsida; order Myrtales; family Combretaceae; genus Combretum; species Combretum micranthum. The sequence continues at coordinate 724,992 of JAMXBD010000049.1, forward strand.
TAGGATAGTATTTGAATCATATAACAAGCTTTAGAAAGTTTGGATTAAGTTTGGGAAATTTTTGAAAAATGAACAAAGTTGTAATAAAACAAGAGAAATCAAAAACATTTTCATATAGGCTAAAATTTGGTCGTACACCGGCATCTGGGGCTTCTACGCCGCCGGCTTATAGGCGGTGTTGGAAGCCAACAGAATCAAATTTCTTAAGGCCGATCGAACGTGGCCGGCTTTCACTGGAAAAGTCAGTCGGCGTTCATCTTTTCACATTGTACGACCGCTATTGGGATTCCAAAGCTGCCGGCGTAGGGTGAGAAGCTGCCAGCATACATGGATACGCTGCCGGTTTGTACCTCCGTAAACTTTTGGATATTTGAATTTTTGCATTCTACACCAGCCCAAAGCCGCCGGCATAGAATCAAGGTAGCCGGCGTACCCTTGAATGCTGCCAGCGTTGGCAGTGTTGATTTTCAGAGTATCGAACACCGGTTCAAAGCTGCCAGCTTTGAGTGTCGGCGTATCCCCTGCACTTTTGAATTTTAAAAACTTTTTTTAAAATTTTTTCGAAGTTTGATATATGATCAATTAAGTATTGTTTAAGCGATCTAGGATATAATAGGATGTTTAAATGCTTTATTACTTTGTATTAATTTATTTAGATTTCTTTGATTTATTTATATTTTCAACTAGTTAATTAGTGCTTAAGCTAAGTGTGAAATTCAATATTGATTTAAACAGTGATAGAACCTCGCCCAGTCAACCCCGTTAATTTCTGAGCTATCTCAGGTACGCAGTAACTTACTTGTTTCTTTGCTAGGATAGGCAATCAAAGTCAAACTACTTTAAATGAAGAAAAATCCTATTTACATATGAGTGTTGATTGTCTTTGTTTGCCGTTGAATCTGGTTCGGAGAGCGGCACCTTGCTCAGATTGGGGGCAGGGTACTTTCTCGTTATTGGATAGAATTGTTTAGGAGATATGAGTATCCGAGCTACTCATATCAACCCCCTGAGCGTTGTGATGCGTTACTCATGATCCCCTAGTATTACGGGCTACGTTGGAAGGTGGGGCTGCCTAGTCTGTATGAACAGTAGGGACCACTCAGGGAGGCAGACGTAATACTAGATCCTTGTTGTCCGAAGTTTGAATACTCCTGTATTGTTTTACTAACTAAAGACTTAATAATAAACCAGTGATTGTTGCATAATGCATTTAGCCTAAGAATGTATGATCCACTTCGCATTTTGTATTCGTTACTTGTTTACTGAGCCTTTGGCTCATATTTTATCTATTTCAGGTGATGACTTCGATGAGTTCTATACGAGTATGGGGTACGGAACCGACTTTGAAGATTTTCTTGATGGGTTGGAGGATTAGAGATGACCATGGACTCAATGGAACCCTATGAATGTAATAGATTAGATGTGATTCTTTTTGGTTGATGATGTAATTAAAGTGTTAATTTAGGGTTGTGTTTTAAGGATTTTGGTTAAGGCTTGTAAGAAGCTTTTGAATGTAATATGTATATATTTATGTACTTAGCTATTTAGAAGTTAAGTTGTACTTCCTTTGTAAGATATGTTGGTAGTGTAATAGTATAGTCTTGTTTAAGGTTAGAAAAAAAAAAATCTATGTCTCCTATTGTATATTATCTTTATGGAATTAGATAAACAATTACTCAAACAATTCCTTCAGGCAACCTTACATATAATCTTAGGGGTTATATGTAGTTAGGGAACCGTTATCTCCTATTTCAAATATAGGGGTGATAGCGGGTCCTTACAGTAACAACCAGTGATAGGAGAAATAGGATCAAGGGTAGACCAAAGTCAAATAAAAACTTAGTTGAGTCATCAACTAGGGTATTAGTTGATGAGGTGGACAGGCACGACAGTGACTATGCCCTATTAGATGATTTGCAATAAGAAGATGACAGTGATAAGCTTGAAAAAGTCCATTACCTATAGTTTGATGAAGCTAGAGAGACGGGGAACCCAAATCTACTTCTTGGACTTCAATTTAGTAGCTTTGATCAGTTTAAAAAGGCTTGCAAAAATTGGTAAATAAAAAATAGATTTCAAGTGCACTTTCCAATAAATGACAAGAGAAGGTTTGTGTGCAAATGCTATAATATAGGTTGCCTATTTAGGGTATATGCAAGCAAAAGGTTAGAGATAGATACAACCATTTAAATCAATACTGCTCATTTTGACCACACATGTGGTAAGGTCTTCCAAAACTTCCACAAGATATCTGACTAGCTAGTTAGGAAGTACATGGAGATATTTAAGGTAGATCCATCTTGGAGTCTTCCTAGGTTCATAGCTATCATGAAGGAAGATACAAGCTTCTCCATTGGTTATATGAAGGCTTGGAGAGCAAAAAATAAAGCAATGAAGGTAATAGATGGAGATGAGACAATATAATATGCCAAACTATACAGCTATGCCATGGAGCTAATGAAGAAGATTCTAGGCACAATAGTTGTAATATCTACAGATTTGGGAATTTCAAGGGGCTTTATATATGTCTTGGACCATTAAAGGAAGCCTTCAAGAGTAGGTGTTGTCCTCTCATTAGTGCTGATGGAACTTCTTGAAAGGTCCATATGGAAGGTAGTTGTTATGTGCTGTTGGGATAGATCCTAATGATCGCATATTTCCTATTGCATATGTTGTTGTTTAAGTAGAAAATAAAGAGAATTGGAAGTGGTTTTTGGAGCTTCTAAGAGAAGATCTTGGAATATCCAATAGCCACCATATTAGCTTTATGTCTTATCACCAAAACGTATGTTTTTTTATCTTGTTTTAAGCCCTTAATGACCCTCAGTATCCTAATATTTCATATTGACTAAACCATGTGTTTTATTCATGTTTTTCAGGGTTGGTACAATCTATGAAAGATCTATATACGAATTCTAAACATCAAAATTGTGCGAGACACATATGAACAAACTTCAGGAAAAGGTATGCTAGTACAACCTTAGTGTATATTTTTGTTTTTCCTTTTTTCCAGTTCTAGTCATATGTGTTGAAGTTGTCTCAAATCAAGTGGGGTGGGAAAAAGCTCAAAGATTTTCTATGGAATGTTGCAAGGTCAATATATGTGTAAAGATTTTATTTTTGGATGATAGAATTGGAGAAAGAGAGAAAAGAAGCTAAGGAGTAGCTAAGTGGTATCCCAAGGGAGACATGGTCTAGGGCGTTTTTCTCATATTTCTCAAAATGTGATATGCTACTGAACAATTTATGCAAATGCTTTAACAAGTGAGTTTTAAATGTTATTCTAGTTCCCTGTAACTTGAGAATGCAATCTTGTTTGTCTTACTTGTGGTGTTTCAACTGGATGCTAGGTATATGTTAGATGCTAGGAGTAAGGCAATTGTGACCATGCTGGATATGATTAAGGTAAAGCTAATGAGAAGGTTAAAAAAGAAAAGAGATTGGATGCAAAAGTAAATTGACTAGGGGAAGGGGGATCTATGCCCAAAAATAATGAAGAAGTTGATAAAGTTAAAAGATGAATCAGTAAACCATTACCTATACTTTAATGGAGGGCCAAAGGCAGCATGCTATGACTCTGGTAATATCTATGTGGTAAATATGGCAAAAAGGACATGTAATTGCAAGAGATGGGAGCTGCGTGGTATTCCATTTGCTTATGCAATTACATGTATCATTGCAAATACCGAACATTTTGAGCACTATATTACTGAATGCTATAAGGTAAGCACTTATATAGAGGTGGATAAGTTCTACATAAATCCGATTGAGGATGATGAAATGTAGCCAAAGCGACAAGAAGACCTGCTCCCAATCTATCCACCAAAGCAGGAATAGAAGAAAGGGGGAAGAAAGACCACAAATAGGATGAAGGAACTAGAGGATTTACAAAGTGCAGAAAAAAGTCACAAGAGTATTACTAGAAAAAAGGGACATTTCAATTGACATGCATAATATGTGGTTCAAAAGCTACAACAAAAATTTTACATAACGGGTCAAAATAAGGTACAGTAAAATACATTATACTTTATTTCATGAATCTCACTGAGTTTTTTAGTTAGTCATTATTGATCAAGTCAGTGTTACCTAATGATGTAGAATAGAAAGAGGAAGGTAGGAGGGGAATTGATGTGGCCAAACCAAAGCATGGAGCAAGTACAAATTGAGCAAGGCATTCATGATGTCATTGAAATGAATTCTGATGTTGTTCCTCAATCAAGTCAAGACACATAACCTATTCAAGAACAATGACAAGCTATAGTAGGAGGAAATGAAACAACATCAGTAACTATGGATGTGGTAAATGATGTTGGTGTCAAGAAGAGGAAAAGAAAAGGAGCAAAATGAAAGATCCTATAGCTATTGTTAATTTTATCTATTTAGGATGTGTGTCTTAGGACTTCAAGGCCAAGTGTTTATGTTGATTTTAGGCAATTTTTGTATTTTGGAACATATTCCTAATACCACCTTATTTATTTTTTGCTCTACAACCAAAGCTAAGTAGTTTCGTATTTTTTACCAATCTTTTATGCTAGTGTGGCAAAGCCAAATGTTTTGTTATTGTTAAAGTCATTAAATCATGTTGGTGGAAATATTGATGTAACATGGATTCTTCGTTAAGTTTAATGTTCAATATCTCTAACTGTGTATATCATTTTAGTTTCTATTTCTTCTTGTTGGGTTGCTATATCCTCTTTACTTTTGTAACTTATAGTGAGGATGATGTTATTATCTTTGTATTTGATTTGGATTTTGCTTTATCCACATTTAAGCACATGAATATGCAGGCAATAAATTGAAGTTTATCATTACCTTTGTATTTGAGTATTTGTAAAACTAGAAAATGTAAAGCGCTTCGGAACTCCACCCATTAAGATATTATTCGCTTTGGCCACACACTGCACGGTTTTATCTTTTCATGTTAGTGCTTCCCAGTATTGCTCTAGTTACCCATCCTAGGATTACTCTAATTACCCATCATATGATTACTTTGCCCAGAGTATGCTTAACTTTGGAGTTTCAATGAATTGTAAGCCATTATACTGAAAGAAGCTTCGATGATTAGATTTTCACTACCTATATTTGAGGGGTACACATAGTCCTTGTCTGTTTCATTACAAGGTTTAGAACCATACCAAATAGGAAGGATACTCCTCCACTTCCAGCTGACGAACTACTTTGATACTACCTGTAACGCCCTAAAATTCTGCCCACTGAGGTATTGTCTGCTTTGGCCATACGTCATACAGTTTTATCTTTGGTGTCAGCACTTCTCAGAAGGTCACCCATCGTGAGATTGTTATGTCCGTAGCACACTCAACTCTAGACTTCCAACGAACTTCAAGCCATTATACCGAAAGGTACCTTGATGATTAGAGTTTCACTACCATATTTGAAGCGTATCACAGAAAATATGAGCAACACTTACAAGATGCTCTTAACACTTCGTTTGCATTCCAGTTTTATTTTCTCTATTGTGTTTGAACTTTAGTCGTGAAGGAGATGATATATAGTTGATAGTTGCTATAGCACATTTAATTCTAAGATGATTTGGACTCCTTTAGTTAATATTTTAAGTGAAAATCGTATAGAATTGGTACTTAATTAATTAAATTGTTAATTTCAAACAAGGAAAAGAAGAGACAAGAGTATTTATGGCTCTATATGGCTCGTATGAATGGTGGTGGTACACATTTCCAAGATCAGTAGTCATCACACCCCTTGACACGCCCCATATTGAGGGGCGTATCAAAGAGACATGGGAGCAGTAGCCACCATGCCTATTGTCATAACCCAATCAAGGGGCATATCAACCCATGATCACATACAGAAGCTAACATACCCCTTACCACGGTTCATGATGGGGGGTGTATGGAGTCACGTGCCTTCGGTATTGCAACACCATCTTGTTGTCATTTAATTTTTGAAAATTAGAGGAAGTAATCAAAATATCTTCTAGGATTGCAATAGCTTATGAGGAAATACCATCATTAATTGAAGCAAACTATTGATGACAATTAGACAAATATCATGATAAATAGAAAACAAAATACCAAACTTATTCATTTCTCTTTAGCATTACATAGGGGAAATGGTGTCCGTGCCATTTAATAAAAAAGGACACCAATATAAAATAAATATTATCTTAAACATCCCCTATTTCATAATGCTCCACAACAATGCAATGGATACATACAATATAAACCATCCTCAACATCCTATTCCACAAGATTTTTCCCTTGCTCTCATCCTTAATGATTTGTACTCCTTGCTGTCCCTTTCAAGATGGTCAATGCGATTAAGCAACCTAGTATGACAACCTTAGCTCTCTTTGACATCGACAGATCCATCCACACAAAAAACCCATAATCTGCGTTTTGCAATGAAAAAAAAAAATAGATGACATGATGGACATAACTAATATGAATCACGATGGGAATTCTTACAACTTACCCCAAAATTACTACATTCCGAAGAAGCAACATCACAAGTTGGCCTCCATGCTATCTTCAATTCAGCGTAAACACCATAGTGACAAGGAAGTGTAGCTTCCATCTACATAGACTTTTGATTGAGAAAGTGAAATTAAATGGTAGGTGGAGATGATATTTGAGTGAGATAAATGGGATTCAATGGTAAGATTTGGAGTAGGAAGAGAGAGAAGGAAAAACAATTGTGACAATATGATTTAATTAATAGAGGAAAGAAATTTATTAGACAGACAAAAGAGTTAGAGAGAAAATAGGGGTTGATTTAGGGCATAAATTAGTTTATTAACAAAAAAGAAGGAGACAATCTGATTAGGATAGATAATACACTAGATAGGAGTGAGAAAATGGACAGGTCAACAATTCATTGGAGTTTTGGTTGAAATCATGCCTAAATGACCACCAGTGAAAAGATTATAAAGTTTAGGTTTTTTTTTTAGCCAAATTTTTTTTTGGTATAAGACTGTTAAACCGAGAATGTTCAGGTATCGTGAGAGTAATTAACTCATTGTAAATTATCCCTCTAAACTTTTACGAAGGTACAAATTCACTCTCTCAACTTCAAAATGAGCTTTTTTACCCATTAAACTTTCAAAAATTGGCACAGTCAAGAATGGTTAAAATTTTCTATTAATTTCATGAGATAAATTTACATATAGATGAAAGTTTAGGTTATGAATCCATATATAAGTAAAAGTTCATAAGGTATTTTACAACTCTCCCATTTGTTTTAACAAAAAATATTGTGTGTACTTAACTATACTAATTTTTTAAAGTTTAAGGGCCAAAGTGTTTACTTTGAAAGTTTATGGGCTGAATCCGCATATATGTAAAAGTTTAAAGGGAACTAATTCGCAATTTCCCCATTTATAATTAAAGTTTACACTATTTTTTCTCATTAAATTAAACATTTTTCGCTATAGAATTTTATACAAATGTTAGGATTTTAAAAGCAACAGTAAGAGTATATTATGTAATGTGGTCAGAGTTCTAAGTTAGGCAATGTGTTTTATGGTAAGACTTAGTAGTTGATAGTAAGCTACACTTTAAGCTTCTATACTAAAATTGAATATTGATATGATGTTTGTGCTTTCTTAGGTTAGAAAATTAAACTAACTCAATGAATATTTTAGTATCTAAAGTAGTTTACTGGTTATATTCAACCGTAGTTAGTGAATTAAGATAATTAGTGATACTAATATTGCCTCTAGTGGAGTTATATTTTGAAAGGATCTAATAAATCTAGGTAACTCGAGGACTTATACATGTTGGGAGTGTCCAACACTATATGTTTAAGTATATACACATCTATGTGTATTTTGTGGTAGTGAGTTACCCTGTACTTGCAAGTTCATTAAGTTTGTCTACCACATTTAGCTATAGAAATGCATGTGAATTGTGTTATTGGTGTTCATATATGTGTGATGGCCTCTATTGGGTCCCATCTTACTTCTTATCTAAAATTTTGAGTACTAGTGATAATGTTACTATTTGTGATATCTTTGATTGCGATTTGGTTGTAAGCTTTGAGATGATGTTAGTGATGACGACTTCTACGAAGATTATTGCCTTATATATTACAAATATCAATGTGTGGAGATATAAAACCCTCTGTTACTAATTATGCTTAGTTTGTAATCAGTTGGACATGGGCTTTTACGCTTTGCTTGGTTTTCCTTATCTTGATTCGTTGATATTTCTTTTCTTTTTGTCTTTTTTAAATAGACTGCTTATTAAAAAATAGATACATATGAAAAATAAATATTTTGACTTATAAATAAATCAAATAAATCAAACATAAATTGAATATAGATGGAGATATAGATACACATAAAAATAAAAAATTCTAAGCAAAGTCTTAATTGGTTTGATTACGTTCTTAGTAGGAGTATTTGAATGTTATATCCGTAGATTCTATGAGCTTTTGGTAGTGTGATGCTATTTATATATGTGTGGATTATATCTTATACGAATTACCTACAGTGTTACACATATTCAATATGTATTGATGTTGTATCAATGGTTTTAACTTGTCCATGTCCATGCTCCAAATGGACTTATAGCAAAATATAATGTCCTGGTATTCAGATATCATATTGGTTAACCATTCACCGTGGACAAGACAGCAATTTATCTCATTGATCCGACATGAAAATCAAGTCTCAAATGTAAGATTAATTTCTACCCATCAATTTAAAAAAAATAAAAAATTACACAAATATAATTTAGACAAAATTAATTATATAAATATTTTTCGTTGTATTGCATGTCTAATATATGATAAAAATTTTTTTGTATCGCATGTCCAACATGCGATACAAGTATAAATAATATATGTGTATTGCATATCAAATATGTGATACACTCATGTGTATCATATTAGTAACATGTGATATACACTTGTATCGCTCATGTGCAAGATTCAATATACAATCAAGCATTTTTCGAATATATTGCTATATTACATGTTGGCATATCGCATTTCTAAAATGTAATACAATAATGACATTGATGTAATTAATTTTGTGTAAATTATATTTATGTATTTTTTTATTGATAATAGACATGTGTTGTGTTTCGCTTCTGAAATGTATTGATGCAGCTTGTGAAGCTTAATCTTTGTCCACTCTCTAATGGCTCTAATCTTTGTCTTAACTGTTAAAAACTCATCTAACATACCCATGTGATGCAAGTTTGGATAAGTTCTCATACTCTAGGTTTCGATTGCCCTCAAAGTATTTTGGACTGATGGAGGGTGCCAGTGTGAGCCATGGAAAATTGGTTTAATTTGAAAGAAGATATATCAATAGAAAATACTTTTGAACACATCTAGTTAATTTATCTTAATTCGATTTGTAGGTCATCTGTGTTTTATGTTTATTTTTTATTTTATTCATATGCTATTAAAGATATAATCTTGAGACATCTAAAATTCGTTATGCAGTATTTTTTTTTTTCAAAATTTTAATGGAAAAAATACTGGGTTTGACGGAGGATTTGCATCTTATCACATTAGTATTTATTTTATTTTTTTTAATATTTATACTTTTTATTTATAATTACAATAAAAAAAATAAAGATTCAAACTCATACCATTGTATTTGAAATTTTGAATATTACCATCATATTTTTTTCAAAGTACTACAGTCACCAATCACCATTCATTGCGATGCGACGTGTCATGACAAAATGAAAATAATAAAAAATAGTTACCTTCTCTTTTTGCCTTTCACACAATGGGTAGATGGAATGCATTAAATAAGAAAATTAAACAGTTGGCAAAGCATATAAGACCGACCAAAATAGTCCTCGTTTAATCTGTGAATTAATTAATTTATATTATTTCTGGGGATGATAAAAAGGAAGTGAAAAAAATTTAAATAAATTAATGAGAGAGAAGAAAGGGTTATCCAAATCAGGTGGCATCTATCGATGGGCAGCTGGGAATCCAGGAGTCCACTCAGAGACTATCCTGTTGGCCGATGACGCGTTTATTTCTTTGTCGAAATTTAAAAAGCAGAAAAAAAAAAATACTTTTTAAAAACTAAAAACTAATATTTTTCCAAATTTTAAGCCTTTTCTTGATTTATTACATAATTTTATATTTGGTATGCTTCCTGGATGTCGTAAGTACATCAATGGGTGAAATAGAATGAATATAATATTTATGAAAGTTACTTATAGTAATAGAGTTTGTTTGGATGATTTATTTTTGTTTGTATTTATATATTTTTTAAAATGATATGTGTAAATATATTTGATTTACATTTATATTTTATCTGTATTTGATTTTTTAATGAGAACTGTTAATATTTTTTTATCTATATTTAATTTTTTATAAATAATTTATTAAAAAAATATCTGTATTTATAATCTGCTAATAAACAAATAGACTCATAAATGTTTACAATAACTATGTAAGAGGAGTAATAGATAATTATAATCATAATGGTTAATGAGATGGGAATTGACTTGCATTTCTGGGAAATCTAATACCTTCTAAAAGTTTAAAATGCAGATTCTAAAAATTACAATTATATCTTTTAATAATATATTCAAATATAGGGAAATGAATGAAATCAATTGATATTTTATTATTCCAAATTCATTCCTATATGTTAAACATGACGTAAATATGAATCTATTCTACTATTTTTAATTACTATTAAGAATAGGCCTGTCAATTTATTTTGATATTAAGCTCAGCTGTGCTTCTTTCCATTTTAGCATGTGTTGGAACAGCTAAAACAATGATGACAATCATAGCACTATTGACAACTCATGGATATATCTATCATTAGTCACCCAAACTACTATTACATCTAAAAAAAAAAAAATTACAAGCAATTGGGTTGAAAAACAATGGAGAATAGACAATGGCGCATGCAAATGCTATTCATGTACTCATCAAAGATGGAAAACAACAAATTCAAGATTCAGATATTCAACAAACATGATTATAAAATATAAATGGTGGTTAACAAATGTAAAGATAGATTCAATTAAAAAGAGGGAGAGTTTAAGAAGTATAGGTTGGCCCAATAATGAATAGTTTGGGGTTATTATTTGCAAAAAATTAGAATTGGAAATAAGGTTTTGATTTAAAATGGCTTGGGGTTCTTATTGCAAAGGATTAGATTTGGGATAAGATTGTGATTTAAAGGAAATAAAATTATTTATTTGATCTGGATGTTTAAATAATAATAGTTATTTCGACTTTTATAATAACTTAGGAGTGCAATTTGTAAAAAATAAAAAATAAAATACCTAAAATATATATAAAAAAATGAAAACTCAGGTTACTAAAGTGGTTGTCCTATAATAATTTTAAAGAAATCTTATTAATAATGATTTTATAACCAACAATCACAAGCCTGTCCTATATTAAAACTTGATTGATTCTCCTCTCTACTAAGATCAAGCATAATATTTTTTTTTATATAATTCCTGATAATTTTTACATAATTCCTGTAAGTACGTATCAAATTTTAGAAAGCGGGTTCCATTCCATAATTTTAAAGTTTTGCCTTTAAAGAAGATCCGCTTAAAATCTTATGCCAATATTATAATTTGTAAGACGCCTTATAATTTTTTTTTAATTGTATATAAAGACCTAATGTCACATTTGATACACAAGAATTGTTTAAAATAGAATGAAATGGAACTAAGGAATAAAATGAGTGGTAGGATGAAAAATCTATTTCTTTATTTGGATATATTATGAATACAAAAGAATGGAATTTACTAGTTTTAAAAAATATTCTTAATAATAAGTGAGATAATAATTATGAAAAATGATAAAAAATAATTGTAATAATAATTATTAATTAGATGGAATGGAATCACGATTTTATCAAGGCGGAATTAAATTTTTCTTCATAGCTGGATTAATCCAGAATCACAATTTTATTCTGACTTTGTTCCTACGTACTAAATTTTACATAAATACCTCACATTTTATTTTATTGCTAACGGATATTTTAATTTAATATATATCATTAAAGTTCAACACCGCATTATCTCAAACCAACATTCTGTTAGACAAACAAATGTATAACATGATTTATGTTTTCTTTTGCTACATTTCAATTATTAGTTGGTGCACTGGCCAAAATATATATATATATATATATATATGCATACATACATATATATTAATTGTTGCAGTAGGAAATAAAGTGAAACTTAAAATTTCAAATTTGCTTTGTGTGTCTGGGGAAGCTGCTGGGGCATTCAATTGGTTTGAGTAGGATACTATCTAATGGAGTCAAATTTTGTCGCAAATCAAGCTACTGTTTGGATGCAAATTTTGAAGGATGATTCTTGCATTGCTTTTGTTTTGCATCATTTACAAAGGGATAATAAGTAGAGTATGTCTGTGAGGTCTTCCTTGAATGTAGGCTAATGATAGAGGTTGCATCTACTTTGTTGATGAAATTTTAGTTATAGATGGCCCATGTGGTATGTGATAATCTTATGGATATTTCCAATTAATATTATGATACTTAAAAAGGATTCATAATTTATGTTTGTATACCTTTTCTTGAAGGGAAAGAAAATCATTTATGTTTGAATTTATTATAATTTATCTCCACAAGCATATATTACAGGTTGATGTCACATTTGATATATGAAGTTTCACAAAATATGCAATTAATCATCCAAACTTATAGACAATCAATTTAAAACCTAATTTAACTTTTCCTATCTAGTCATATATCTAATGTGGTGGTATTAGTTCTATTTGGTTACTTGGTGGCACAAGCATATGGCAAAGCAAGGTGTGGCACATTGGATTTGGAAAGGAAAGTTTGATGGGTTTTTCATTTACATTTTCCCATACCTACAAAAAGGAAAACTATCTATGAATAGAAAAAAAAAAAAAAAAAAAGCCAAAAACCCATGTATCAAATGGTGAACAACTGAAAGCAACTCAGAGAAAGGGAAACACATTAAGAGTAGAAAATCAACCATGTGAAGGGTAAAAAAAGAAGAAAAAAACTGTGCCATACAAATTGCATAATCGAAACACTAATCCTTAAATTGATCATGTAAGACCATAGTCCTCGAATCACTCAAATTTTACACAAGAAACCTCTAAAACAAAACTGTCAATCAAGGTTTTGTATGTTGTCTCCTACATCTTGTTTAAATAGTGGGTGCATGAACATTAGAATACATTGACAGGATTGAGAATGGAGGGCGTGTTGTATTATTCCTTCACACAATGAGCGATACTACTTGGTGTTGGTCAAGTTACAACTTTTTGATTCGGGGATTAATGTAGATTTGAGACAAAAACTTATATATATTTTTTGAAACTATAAGGTTTCATAAATCTATTTATATCCATTTTGTGATAATAAGAAAAAAAAAAAAGAAAAGAAAATCCTAAGGTGAAGTTAGGGGTGGGGTTGGGTTGGGGTTACGTTTGGGGATGATTAAACAGAGAATATCATGGACAAGAAGACTAAGCAAAAATCAAAGACTGATTTTTTTTCTTGGTAACATTATTATGTGATTTGGAAAACCTTTTTTATTTTAAATATTGATTCATGATGTATTGATAATTTGTATGATAAATAATTTGTGCACAATCCCATTTTTGTTTATACTGTAAAAATAAGCACTATTCATCATCATCATCATCTTTTTAAACTATAAATTTTTAATTTTAGATATTCATGTTAATTTCTTTAATCGATCTAAACATGTTTGCAAAACAAAATAAACACATTCATATCAATTAGCGGAAGCAAAATAGATCGAGAAAGCATACCTCCAGCCATTATGATCAGAGTCCAACTCTTAAGTTATCGTGTTTTGTTTCTTTGTTTTTGGCTTTTCTAAACCTCACTCGCTCACAATTTGATGGTGTAATTTTTCTCAAGGAGGACTAGGCATAGTGACCTAAAGCAGAAACACAACGCCCCATTTATAGAGCTCTACCAATAGAGGATAATTGATGTGTGTAGGGGGCATGCACAAGAATTTCACATGTTTAAGATATTTGTTGAACGTTTTTGAAGAAGTGGGTTGAACTTGTGCCAAAAAATGGACCAAATATGGAAATTGATTTCTTGAAAAATCAGCAAAGGATTTCAACGAAATATTTCAAAAACTGAGTAATCATCCTCGAAAATATCGGGAAATTCCAACATTCTCTCACTTAACTCAACATTAAACATAATAAGAAACAAATATATGAATCATGGCAATAGGTCCATCGAAACAATAAATATGTGCACAAAACTATATGAGAAAACATCAAATTGAATAAAAGTTCCATTGAAACAATAAATGTACATACAATGAAAATTAGATCACGAACCAAGTCCCATTCGTACTACATGATCCTTAAAATTTTTTGGTGGCATGCCTTCATTAAAGGATCGACAATCATCAATGACCACTTTCTTTTCCTTAACATGCTCTCTTGTGGCTTAATATTTGATGTCTATGTGCATACTTCTACTCCTACTCTTATTGTTTTTAGCCAAAAATACCGTAGCTGAGTTATCACGGTACATTCTCAATAGTCTAGAAATAGAATCCATAACTTTAAGCCAGAAATGAAACTTTCAACCATACATCATGAGAAGTGGCCTTAGAGCAAGAAACGAACTCAGCCTCCATAGTGGAAGTGGCGCTCAAGATCTGCTTTGCACTTCTCTGAGATACAACTCCATCGGCTAGCATGAAAATATAACCAGATGTTGATTTTCATGAATCAATGCAACCATCATAATCTAAATTAGAGTAGCAAATCACCTCCAAATTATCAGTTCATATGTACATGAACATGTAGTCTTTTGTCCCCTGAAGATATCTCATAACTTTCTTTCTAGCTTTCCAGTAGTCAACCTGATATCTGCCTAGCATTCCAACAACCTATGCGATGTCAAGTCTAGTGTAGACCTAAGCATACATAAGGCTTCCAACAACTGAAGCATATGGAATGTCCTCATTTGTTCCCATCCAAAATCATTTTTCAAGCACTGACTCAAATTGAATCGTCACCCTTCACAACGGGTGCTACATTTGGTGACTAATCCCTCGGTGAAATCTCTCTAAAACCTTATTGATACAGGTTGCTTGAGACAAACCCAAAATGCATCGAGATCTTTCTCTATGGATCTTAATGCAATGACATAGGTGCTTCACCCATATCT
Organism: Combretum micranthum; assembly: GCA_024138025.1. Classification (NCBI taxonomy): domain Eukaryota; kingdom Viridiplantae; phylum Streptophyta; class Magnoliopsida; order Myrtales; family Combretaceae; genus Combretum; species Combretum micranthum. Next base: position 740,152 of record JAMXBD010000049.1, read on the forward strand.
TTCATATCAAAGTTCTTTGAGAGAAATTACTTCACCTCATATAGCAAATCCTTATCATTGGTTGCAAGCAAAATATTATCTATGTGTAACAAGAAAACAAGTCTTACATTGATCCATGCTGTTCTCTTCAAAACTGAATGAAGTGAAGACCTCAGGAATTTTAAATACCACTGTCGGGAGGCTTGGTTTCATTCCATATATGGATTTATTAATCTTGTAGACTAAAGCTTACCATCACTTGAGGAGAATCCTTCATGTTATTTCATGTAAACTTCTTCCTAGATCACTTGAGGAGACTAAACGCTTATCAATGACTTTCAAAAGATCTTTGACCTTATCATGCTATTCGATAACCACGGCTACGAGTAAATATTTTGATATCTATGAACATCAGAGAGGTGATTAGATCTCTCCCATTTTTCATAAAGAGCAATAGCATATAGAGTATTGGTTTTAATAATCGGTGGTTTATCTTTCGTAATAGCATAATCTTTATCCATCTAGCCAAAATGGAGGAGATTCTCTCCTTCTACAACCCCTTAATTCGAGAATTTCATATTTAATATCATAAATGTTTGCAGTTTGAACATCTGCAAAATTTAGACATACATACTTATTATCCATAATTCAAGACCAATGAAAAATTCATGCTTTATGAATGTAAATCATGTTTTAATCCATGAATCTAGTGACACAAAACTTCCCTATGGGCTAAAGTTCTATTAATTAACTTCATCTATAGCCTTATGAATAAACTAGATTATGTTCATTTTCTTAATTCCTGTGGGTAGATTAAGAAATATAATCCGATATTTCATCTTAATTAATCACAGATATAACAAAATTCATGTGTGCAGATTTTATAATATTCCGTATGATTAACTACAATTAATGTTTTAATGTGATCTTAAAACTAAATATATAATCCTAATTAATTGGACATGCGGTGGCTACCAATTAATTAAAATTATTGATCGCTTAGCATTAATTCTCAGTAAAGAGCTAAATGGTTGGATAACTTCCTAAAATGTAAATGAATCGAATAACTATGCACAAATATTATTTCACATAATATTGCATGTACAATTAATCGTTAATTTGTACATACAATTTTCAAAAAATAAATAAACAATATATGCATACAATTATTCAACAGTTAAATCATTTATGCTCTTTAATCCCTAATTTTAATGCGTACCGATTATCCAACTCAATATTGCATGCTTAAATAAATACCAAAATTAAACATACAATTCATAAAAAAAAAATAACAAATCTTAAGCAATTATTTATGTGCTAAACAATTTAATTTAATTATTTATCCTATGTATAATTATCACTGCCAACTATACATAAAAATTCTTTTAATTTAAATTAATTTAGGCACATAATAATCAAAATTAATCAAACCATTTCTAGGGATTGATCCTTGACATGTGTTGCCTACCAATCGGTGAGATATGGCTCTTTCCTTTTTTTGTTTTTTAATATAATATATATATATATATATATATTATTTTGTTTTGTTTTAGTTTTTAGGGGCACGTTTTCTAGGAACTACTCGTATCGATCATCTTCAACCTATAGCTGGGTTGTTTATGACCTGGTTTTGACTCTAGGATTTGAATGGAAACCCGACGGTTTTTTTCGATCGACTTTGATGGTGAATTCATTATTTCAAAGCCTAGAAAAAAGCATAGAAATTTGATTTCCTATTAATTTCTAACCTCATTAGGATTAAAAAAAATCAAAATCTTAATGCCTGAATAAAAAATTTGAAGTTGTAGATGAACAGGCTAATATAAAACAAAGATGCAAGATAGAGGCAATCCTACAGCTCTGATACCAAATGTTATGTCTTTAATTGATCTAAACATGTTTTCGAAACTAACTAAACACATTCATATCAATTAGTGGAAGTGAAATGGATCGAGAAAGCATACTTCCAACATTGCGATCAAAGTCCAACTCCAAGTTATGTTTTTTTTTCTCTCTATTTTTGGCTTTTCTAAACCTTCACTCACTCACAATTCGATGGTGTAATTTTTCTAAAAGAGGAGCAGGCTTAATGACCCAAAGCAGAAAACACCACATCCCATTATAGAGCTTTTCCCATTACAAAAGATAACGAACGTGTGTAGAGGGTGTGCACGAGATTTTCTCACATTTTACATACTTGCTGAATGTTGTTGAAGGTGTAGGTTGAACTTTTATAGAAAATGGACCAGATTTGGAAACTGATTTCCAAAAAAATCAGCAAACGATTTCAACCAAAATCCATTTAGAAAACAGAGTAATCCATCCTCGAAATATCAGGAAATTCCAACAATTCATTTGACCTATTGTGTACTTGATTATGCACCTCCTTTAAAATGGAGAATGGAAGCAAATCACTATGGAGAAAATTATACATCTCTTTACTTGTTTATATGCTTGAAAATGTCCAAATTGAAAAAATCCCCCTAAAAAAGGAAAAAAAGAAAATAATCATAATATGCTAAGGCTTCATATATAGTAATGACATTTGTGCAAATCTTTGTAAATCAATCAAATTAACACCATGTACAATCATGAGATGTAGCTTGAATTTGAACTTGATTTATGTATTTAATTGGACTAAAAAATTTTGCTAATAAATTTAAATTGGATTTGATTATCTATTTAACTTCAATTTATTTATGAAAAATACTTTCTATTCTAATTTGAAATGATATCAATACTTAACTTGACTTAAATTTAATAAAGGATTAATTACAAAAATATAACCTGTGTTTTTATAATTTTGCAAATATATGACCCGTGTTAATTTTTCTGACAAACAGATGATCCGAGTTTCATGCAAAAGTGTTAATATTATTTACTAATTTTAGAATGACACATGCTAATATTTTATTGGTCATAAAAATTAATTTAAAATATTTTAGTTTTCTCATTTTTTAAAAAATAATTTATATATTTTTTATTTAGTAATATTTTTATTAATTAGTTTTTTTAGTCTAATATGACTCTAATAGTTATCTTTGTAATAGTAATTAATTATATTGATACTTTTAATAAAATTCGAATCACCTATTTGTTAAAAAATAAAAAAATCATGTATTTGTAAATTATTCAAATATGAATTTTTTTATAATTAATCTTTTAATAAATTGGTTGATTGACTTCAATCTAAGCTTGGTGTAACTATAGTCTATTTTCAAGTTGAATTGCATTAGATACCAACGGACTTATGGAACATTCCATCTTAAGTCTAATTTGCAATTAAAAAGGAATAAATAAAAAAAATATGCGGAGAGAGAAGGAATAAACTAAAAAGAAATACCGTATCCACACGCATTTCACGTTCTTATGTCATCATTTTCCTCCGAAAGCAACTCCAGCTCCATGTCCAATATGCCCTTATCAAATCAAATCATATTTATAAAAACACAAACCAAACCCAAAATCTCCTTAAAATCTCAACTCGCATTTTAGTATTTTGCAGACACATCTATACTCTCGCGCTCTCCGTCTCCTCGTTGTTGTCTTGTCTCTGCATCCTCCTTCATTTTTGAAGAAGAAGAAGAAGAAGAAGAATTAAGACATTGGATTGAATCGTACAAAAACCTAACAATTGGATTAACAGTGAACAAAATAAAAGGCTGTAGCAAAACTTTATTTGTATGTAATTGAGAAAAGATAGAAAGGAATGATGTCGATGGGAAAAGAACCAGAACAGGTTATGAAGTTACGAGGAGGTTCGGTCTTAGGTAAAAAAACTATGCTTAAAAGCGACCATTTTCCTGGTTGCCAAAACAAACGTTTGTCTCCTCAAATCGAAGGCGCTCCTAATTATCGTCAGGTACTCGTTTTTATTTTCAATTTATTCTACTTTTTTTTTTTCATTCGACAAAACATTAATTTTCAAAAAAATCGTTTTCAAGGAGGGAAATTTGAGTTAGTTTAGTTCACGTGAATGTGAATGCAATGTTGTTTTTGTAAAGTTTTGGACTTTAAGCTTTAGTTTTAGTTGTTAGTTCATTGATTAATTGTTTTTTGAATTGATTAATTAAGTTGTTGGAATCGAGTATTCTTGTAATTAAGCTGTTCAAAGATTTAGCAGGTAATGCTTTTTCTTGTGCTTTTGATTTTGTGAGTTTGACGGGGAATGTGTGTGGGTGCAATGCTATTTCTAAACGTTATGGACTTTGCTTTCGGTGGTTTTGTAATTTAGTTAATCCTTTTAGTTAGTTGCTTAGTTAAATAAGGTTGTCTGGGCTGATTATGTTTCTTTATGCTTGAATTCGGGTTGTTTGGTGGTTTTAATAGTGATTTGAAATTATAATGTTGTCAGGATTGTAAGTTAGCTAGGCATTTGTGATAGGAGCCAACATTTAGGATTTGCTGCCATTGTGTTTTTTGAGGTTAATTATGAAAACTGGATAGTTGAGTTATTAATTGTTGTGATTCGATTAGCTTCGCTGAATTACACTATGGATAGTGGTTCCTGATCTGGAAGGAGCTGTTATTGATTCTTTGGATTGTTGTAAATTTTTGGTTTAGTTGTTTCATGGATGCTTAATAACTACTTGACCACCCCCCCCTGCGGTTCCTCGGGTCTGTTTTATAACATGTTCATTACAGGCTGACTCATTACGTGTCCATGGTGTTGCGATTCCCACTGTTGATGGAATCCGGAATGTCCTCAAGCATATCGGTGCTCAGATGGATTTAACGGGGGCAAGAGTTCTTTGGATTAGTCTACGTGAGGAACCAGTAAGCATGTTAATGTGCTGGAGTTAATTTCGTTGATATAATGATATGTCATAAATTGTTCTATTTCCTGTTATTTGGATTGGATGCTCTTGGTTTATTGCAGCTTTATGTTTCTATGGAGACCGTGATTGCAAATGAAAGCTTTGCTTTGAGAACATTGAATTAACTCATCTAATGCTTAGAGTTGGAAGTTTAAGGGGAAAAATTTTCTGGTTCATTTCAACTATAAAGTGTACTTTTCTAAAAAAAAAAATCTTTTTGAACCAAAAATTGATTGTAAAAGCAAAGTTCTGAGTAACATGGCAGGTATTGTGTTGTTTAACCTTGTATTGTCATCCGCAGGGGGAAGGTGGGGGGTGGGGTGGGTGGAAAGAAAGAAAGAAATTGAATTTCTTATCCTTTCATTTTAAGTGTTCAACACGCCTAATAGAGATATTTATAAAATTGGACCTTTGGCAATCCTTGGATGTCCTTGATTTACAAAGCATTATACTATTGTTAGACAGGCTTATATGGATGAAGTTTCTCTTTCAGATAGGCTTAAGTAATTCGCTAATATACTACAAATGATAAGAGCAAAAATATTATTTTTTCCTCTGATTTATGGAGGAGAGAGAATCATTATGTTTTTTAGGGTTTGTCTACCTTTATTGAATTTCTGAACAATAACGAGCTTATGTGCCCTAAATTTTCAATCCTGGGATAGAGGGAATAGCAGTTGATATACATATGTAGCTGCATTAATGTTATATGGGTTTCAAATTTGAAAAACCAGCCAAGATATGTGGCAGTACAAGATAGTCTACTGATACAAGATTAAGCCGCAGATTTTTTATTTTCAACTTTGATGGAGCACTTTTACTTTAGACTTTAAATATTGCACTTGCCTTCCCGAGGATGGTTTCCTTGAAATGTAATAACTGAGGAGTTAGTGGAGAATTCTTCCTTTCTTCTCTTCTTCTGTGAACACCTCTATCTTGTATGGGAAGATTTTTGTGTTATACAACACATCGAGAATATGTTCTAGTGCCTTTTTTGTCATGGTACTGAAATTACCTGCAAAGTTTGACATTGCTATTCACTAAATAAAGGATAGAGTTAATGTATGGTCATCTCGATATTTAGTTCATTAATTAGTGCTTTTCATGTTGTGAAGGTTATCTATATAAATGGACGCCCCTTTGTCCTGCGTGATGTGGAGAAACCGTTCTCTAACCTCGAATATACGGTATGTTTGAGAAGAATATCCTTTCTGAATATTTTTCTTCATCCATGCATTGCTATAACAGCTTCAGTTACTGCATGATACATGCTTGCCTGCTTCATTAATATACTATATTATAAATTGCATAACCATGCAACATTGTTTATAGTTTCAATTGCTTTTTCTTTGATAGAATAGATTTAATTGTTAACCTTAACTGATTTTCCAGTTGTTAGACAGGGAGGACATATTTCCTCAATGCTTTATTACTGCATTGAATATAATGAAATATATACTGAAACATGCACTCAGCTTAATGATAAGCTGGCAACTTCTATGAAACTATCAAGTGTTTAAGTCTAAAAAGGAGGAAATCATCGATGCAACATTGCTAGCAATGGACATTGCATTTTGAACCATATTTTGCTTTCTAATAAATATGAAGATTCATTCGTTTAAACTCTCCTGTGTTTTTATTTACTTTGTTTTCCTTCAATGTAAGAAGATAGATTCTATGGGTTAAGGTAACGAGGACTTACTCACTATATAATTCCTGCACATATTTTGCTCAACTAGATTTTGCCTGTTTACAGTTCTATAACCCCTCTAAAAGGCCCTCGGACGGAAATTTGGCATTTACATCTAGTTTCCAATGATTCCTTTTTTTTGGGTGATTACAACACATGAAAAACAGAGAATTCGTTTTACTCAAGGGCTTATTTTCAGTAATCAATTGTTGGATCATTGAAATTTCCGCTTGTAATTGATCTCCTAGGAAATCAGCACATCATTTCAGACCTGGAAATTCCTGTAACTTTTAATTTTCATGTTTTTATGGATCTGGGAGCATATGAAGTATGCATTAGCTTTATGATTTGTGTTTATTCCAACTTGTATATGATTCTTTGTATTAAACCAGGGGATTAACAGGGACAGGGTTGAACAAATGGAGGAACGCTTAAAAGAAGATATCATGAGGGAAGCAGGAAGGTACCAAATTATCTTGCCATGTCATGCATACGTCGTGCAAATTCGACACAGCACGCACATATAAATTTGTCCCTTGCTGCATTGTCATTTGCTCTCTACTTCATATGATCTCAAGCTTTACTGCAAATTTGACATAGCAGATATGGAAATAAGATCCTTGTCACTGATGAACTGCCTGATGGTCAAATGGTAGATCAATGGGAATCAGTGTCTTGCGACTCCGTGAAGACCCCATTGGAGGTATATGAATCAAGACCTCTCTGTAGAAGGTCCTATTAAATGGAGTACTCATGATGATGAGGTTATTTCCGGGATGTAGGTGTACCAAGAGTTGCAAGTTGAAGGGTATCTTGTGGACTATGAGCGTGTTCCAGTAACTGATGAGAAATCACCAAAGGAGCAAGATTTTGATATCTTGGTGAGTCAAAATAATAAGACCTCTCAACATTCTTGTTCTAGCCAAGGCTCTGCAATTATGGTGCTGGTGTATTTTTGTGTAACACCTAGTAACTATTTTTCACCAATTAAAAGAATTGATGTCATGAACCTTTTATTTTGTTATAGGTGGACAAAATTTCCCAAGCAGATATCCAGACAGAGATAATATTCAATTGTCAGATGGGTCGTGGAAGGACAACAACTGGAATGGTCATTGCCACCTTGATCTACCTCAACCGTATTGGTGCTTCTGGTAGTCATCTTATTCTAAAGATTGCATTTGGCAGTTTGTCATTTCCTCCTGTCAGTGTTGGAAAGTGTTCACATTCCCTATTCTCAGTTCTCTTCTATGTTTTTTACATGGGATATGCATGGCTTGGTTTAAAATTTTGATGTCTTTTTAGTTTACATATTTGGAGTCTTTGGTATAACTCTTTCTATTCCTCTCTTGCCTCTGATTTTTTGTTTTCTTTGTTTTATTTACTTAATTTTTTTTACCAATTCTTCAGAAGATTTGGGAAATGTTTGGTACCCTAGGAAGCAGTAGTATTATTTTTCCCCCCAATAAAATTCTTTTAAGTCTTGACTTATATTATTGTAATATGACTTTCCTGTTTCTAGTATTATAGCCTTTAGATGTAATGTACCTTTGGTTGTCATAAAAATCTGATAGGTTTTCATGTGAGTACCAAGCTGAATGTTTCTTTTATAACTTCTTCTTCTTTTTCCTCTTATGAAACATGATAACTCCCCATGGTTGTACATCCATCATTTTTATTTGTCTTGCCCTTCCCATGCTTGAAGGTATCCCTCGAATCAATTCCATTGGAAGAGTAGTTGACACTGGTTCCAGTGTTACGGACAACCACCAAATTCTGAGGAGGCTATTCGTAGAGGAGAATATGCTGTCATAAGAAGCTTGGTTCGAGCTCTAGAGGTACTTAGTATGGTCATCCTAGTAACTATCTTTCGTGAGGTTCTATAATAACTTGTGCTTTGGCTTGGCTGTAGGGTGGTGTGGAAGGTAAAAGACAAGTTGATAAAGTCATTGACAAGTGTGCCTCCATGCAGGTAGTATCATTTCAGCCAGTGCAATCTTCAATATAATTCATCCTGTTAGTGAACATATGTCTTATTATTTGGTACCTCTTGTTGGTTGCCTGCTGGTGAAAATAAGTTGCTAATTGTCTTTAGAATCTATTGGAAATTTTTAGCATGGTTGGCCCACTCCAAGTCTTCATTTTGATCATGGGTGAGTGCTCAAGTCACATTGGTATGGCTCTACGTAATCATGTTGGCTGCAACAGTTTTAAAACTTCCTTTGTGGCTTTATTGCAGAAGTTCATGCTATGTAGAGCCACATTAATTTGAATTGAGCACTTATTTTATCATATGACCTTATCTTTTTTTTCAACTAGCCCACGTGGGACTTTTTCCTACCTTTTCTTTTTCCAATGCTCCCATCAAGTCCAGTTGGCCTAGCCTAGTTGTAACTTGTCTTCAATTTATGAGTCTAGGCTTGTACTTCAAGTAGAACGTCAGAGGCTACATGTCCATCATCGTTATCTCTCGGGCTTGTGCTTCTCTTGAGTCTCATAGGCTTCAAGTCTTTCATCGCGTACCTAGGTCTTCCTTGATCGTCGTGTACCTAGGTCTTCCTCACTAGGCCTTCTTTCTTTAGGCTTCAGATCTTGGGCCATAGGATGTCATCATTATCATTTTTTTAGTCTTGGATTAGTAGTAGTAGTTGCCAACCCACTAGGTTTCTTCATTACGTGGACTTCAGATCCTCCTTCATGGGCCGCCATTACAGGCTGGATCTTCATGGCTGCCATCACAGGCTTGATCTTCATGGGCCATGAGGCCATATGGGATATGATACCACTGTTGGAAATTTTTAGCATGGTTGGCCCAGTCCAAAAATCTTCATTATGATCATGGCAGAGTAGGTCTTCAAATTAATCACGGGCATGACAAATTACATGGGCTAGAGATGGCCCTTGATAATGGAGAGGTAACCTTGTCAAATGCCCTAATGACTTAAAGCATTTTGACTTGAGCATATCTTTCATTATTGGGGCATTTTTTTTTCCTCAAGTAGCCCATCTGGAACATTTTCCCACTTCTTCTTCCAACAGAATTCAATTCTGTCATTTGCTTAATTTTTATCAGTAAAATCACTGAAGGTAGTATTAAAACTGGGTGCAGAACTTGCGTGAGGCAATTGCCACTTACCGGAATAGTATTTTGCGACAACCTGATGAGATGAAGAGGGAGGCATCGCTTTCGTTCTTTGTGGAGTACTTGGAAAGATATTATTTTCTTATATGCTTTGCTGTATATATCCATTCAGAAAGAGCTTCCCTGTGCTCTAGTTCCCTTGGTCATAGCAGTTTTGCTGATTGGATGAAAGCAAGGCCTGAGCTTTACAGTATAATACGAAGGTAAGGGACAATGATGTATGATAATATATTTTTATAATATGACATACTCTGATCTATTATTTTGAAATATTTGTATTTTATCAAAATAGTCTCTTACATTACATAGTATGGATCTTATCATCTATTTAAATTAGCACATAGTTGGTTTGACAGAGGACTGAAGATCTTTTTCAGAAAAAGTAAACTAATAACAAGGTAGTTATTTGTTGACTATTCAAATTGCTGTTTCTGTGTTGTTCATGGATTTTACATTAGATTGAGGCTACGCTGAGTAGCAAAACTCCCTTCTTCTCTGATTGCTTAAAGCCAGTTCTCCTCAAATTGCTAAATTAAGTGATGTTCTGCTAAATTTTTTATGGTCAACGCATTTTGCAATTTTGTTATCTGGATTGAGGCTAATTTATTGTAAGCCAAAGATTGGTCTGATACCTGTTATTTTGGCAACTCATTTTGTGTTGCATCTGTTGGCTTTTTAAATTTCTTTTCTCTAATTACACCAACACACCCACCCCCCCCCCCCACCCCCCCCACACACACCACCCCCACACAAAAAAAAAAAAAAAAAAAGAAAAAAGGAAAAATACAACCACACACCCCACCCCACCCCACCACCCCCACACCCAAAAAAAAAAAAAAAAAAAAGGAAATAAGAAAATTACAACCCCCCCCCCCCCCCCCCCCCCACACACACACACACACACAACAACAAAAAAAAAAGTTTGATTTTCTCTAAACCTCGAGTTCCTTTATGATGGTTAAGGTTACACACAATCAATTAGATTTAGAAGTATGTTGAGGCACAGATGGATTGCAAAAGTGCTGCAAAGGTAGATGAATAAGTATTTTAGTTAATGTAATTTAAGTTGGGCCCGTATAATTGGTTTTCCAAGCATCAAGATATACCATCATTGTTAATGTTCCATTTTGTAGAATTACTTGCTTTAGCATTTTACAGTGTCATATCCTTCTGGGAAGTTTTGTTTTCTGACAATCACTTTTGGCTTTTCAGGTTGCTTCGAAGATATCCAATGGGTGCCCTGGGATATGCCGATTTGAAGCCATCTCTTAAGAAGCTTGTAGAATCTGCTGATGGCCGCCCTAATGAGATGGGTGTAGTGGCAGGCAGGAGAAATGGGGAGGTTCTTGGAAGCCAAACTGTTCTAAAAAGTGATCACTGTCCTGGTTGTCAAAACCTGAATTTGCCTGAGAGAGTGGATGGTGCACCCAATTTTAGAAAAGTTCCAGGCTTCCCAGTTTATGGTGTTGCAAATCCAACTATCGATGGTATAAGATCTGTTATTCAGAGGGTGGGTAGTCGACTTTGTGGTTGCCCTGTTTTTTGGCATAATATGAGGGAAGAGCCGGTTATATACATTAATGGGAAGCCTTTTGTTCTCCGTGAAGTTGAAAGGCCTTACAAGAACATGCTGGAATACACGGTATGATGTTGTATATTCCAACAGAAGTGCTCTGATTACTGTGGAAACTTTATTTAGCTAGTTGGCCTTTTTAGGAAACCTCTAGCATGCTTCACTGCAAAAGATTTCTTCTTGCTTAGTGGACATAAGGCTTGCTGCAGGCTCAATCTAGATGAATAGAATTTCTCCTTGTGGTTTGCTACAAAAAAACTTTGTTAAGATTTATGAGGAAGACCTATGTCAGGAGACTGCTTCATTTTGACCTTAGAATGTTATCCTGCCTTTAGTCAACATTGACATTATTGACACGCTAAGATCTGTTATTTCTATGTTGTGGAATTAAAAAAAAAAATGTATACTTTTTTGTCCAGCCATGGGTTATCCCCTTTTGTTTCTTTTTCTTCACTTGTATTGACCAATAAATATGACGGAATTTGCATACAGGGAATTGATAGGGGGAGGGTGGAGAAAATGGAAGCTCGTTTGAAGGAAGATATCCTTCGAGAGGCTGAACACTATGGGGGTGCTATTATGGTAATTCATGAGACAGAGGATAGACAAATATATGATGCATGGGAGCATCTTGATGCTAAATCTGTTCAAACTCCTCTTGAAGTCTTTAAATGTTTGGAATCAGATGGTTTTCCCATTCAATATGCACGAGTACCCATAACTGATGGTAAAGCACCAAAAAGTTCAGATTTTGACACATTGGCCATGAATATTTCTTCTGCGTCCAAGGACACAGCTTTTGTTTTCAATTGCCAGGTATAGTGTATTTCCTTCTTCTGCTGCTTTTTCGTACTGACCACTTATTCTTATGTAAGATTGAGTTGATCTTACTAGATTTATGTGTTTTTCCATCACAGATGGGGAGAGGAAGAACAACAACAGGGACTGTGATCGCTTGCCTTGTTAAACTTAGAATTGATTATGGAAGGCCTCTAAAAATTCTAGTTGATGATATGGCCCAGGACAAGGTGGATGATGATACTTCAAGCAGTGAAGAAAGTGGTGGCAGTGGTCCTTCATCTCCCTCCAGTACCCTAAGAGCAAGAGATAACAAGGACCTAGGTCGTGCTTTTGGCATAAATGATATTTTGCTGCTTTCAAAAATAACAAGGTTATTTGAGAATGGCTTGGAATGTCGGGAAGCCTTGGATGCTATCATTGATAGATGCTCTGCTCTGCAAAACATTCGCCAAGCTGTTTTGCAGTACAGAAAGGATATCAATCAACAGCATGGTGAACCTAGAGTACGGAGAGTTGCATTGAACCGTGGAGCTGAGTATCTGGAGAGATACTTTCGCTTGATTGCATTTGCTACATATTTGGGAAGTGAAGCATTCGATGGGTTTTGTGGACAAGGAGAGTCCCGGATGACATTCAAGAACTGGTTACATCAGAAACCAGAGGTGCAAGCAATGAAATGGAGTATAAGGTTAAGGCCTCGCCGATTTTTTACCGTCCCGGTATAAGATCTTTTCTTGAAGATTCTATTGCAAATGTAGTTTTATTCTACAGTGTTAATTTTCTTCAAAGCTGTAATTGTCTTTTGATTGTCGTACTCAGGGGGAGTTGCGAGTAGCACATGAGTCCCAGAATGGAGATGCTTTGATGGAGGCTATCGTCAAAGCCCGCAATGGTTCTGTGTTGGGCAAAGGCTTTATAGTTAAAATGTATTTCTTTCCAGGTCAAAGGACTTCCAGCCACATTCAAATTCATGGGGCACCAAATGTTTATAAGGTATGTCCATCAAGGATCATCATAGTAACTTTTATCGTTTGTGTTTTCTTTAATTGTAATCTCTACCTAGGGTGTCGTTTTTTTACATATACTGTCTGTTTTGTTGACTAGAGATATAGGGCTGCAACCTCCATAGGACCTCAGAAATCCATAATTGAAAATAAATATTTTCAACCTACCTGATTTGAAGATTCACTTTTCAATTTAAGGTGCATTTATTTTATGAATATGTCTTGGATATTATTAACATTTGTTATTATCCAATGTTCACAGTTACTTACTATAGTAACCAAGAGATGCTGGTTTCCTAGCAGTTTTTTGATATGTGTTGGTGTGGCCGTGTGGGCGTTGGTGATAGTAAACTAAGTTAATAGAAAAGTCAGGAAAATGACATCTAAAGCCTCTTGTTGATTGTTTATTATCATTTTCAATAACACTGCCATACACTACTGGTCACTGTTGTCTCTTCCCACCATAACCTAGCTCTAAAAGCCATTAGTTATCATAATTTCTGGATATTATTGTAGTGATGGATTGATATTTGACAATTAAAAAGATTATTTGTAAAGATTTGTGAAGAGATGTCAAAAAACAATGTAAAAACATATTTGAGAAACAGGTGTGCCTATGTTTTTTGACAGAATACACCTTCATTGTTGGATCCAGTTCTGAACTACTTCTTTAACTGGATGAAGGTCTTCTCTTTTGTTATATGAATTACCTAGGTACAGTTGGGTGCATCACTCTGCCTCTTTTTATAAATAAAGGGGCTTCTGCCCAAAAAAAAAAAAAAAGTTAGAAAAAAGGACAAGAAGAACTGTATTCTTGCATATAAGGAGATTATTTTACTTTAATCTTCTACATTTAAATGATATCCAATAAAGAAAACACATTTTGGTGCTATATGAGAATAGGAAAGACCACGTAGTTCTTTCTTTTACTTTTTGAATGGAAATTTATGCCTTCCTTTCTAGAATACTAGATTTTAAATGATGGATATTGTTGGAAATATTGTAAAGGATTCTTCATTTCACCCACACATCTTCTGTTGAATGTAATGGTTTCAGCTTCGGCTTGGCCATGTGTCTACCTTACCCAGCATTTTGCTTTCTTATTTGTATCCCTTCTTGATTCCCCCTTCCTCAAATTAGTGCCCATCTTGGATATTTTTATTATGCTAAATTATTAATTGATAATATTTTTTATACATATCATTCTAATTCTAATTTCTAATACTTTGTGATAGTCTAAGGGCCTGTTTGGATTGTTTAATTTTCATCTGTATATATATTTGTATTTATATCTGATCTGTATTTGTATTTTATTTGTATCTGGTTTGTTTTATCTGTTTATGAGTAAAAATATTTGTTTTTCATTTGTATATATTTTTTGATAAACAGTTTGAACTAAAACGACAGTGTGCCATTGGTATGCTGACGAACTAAACAGAGCCTAAATCATCGTCATTTATTTTTATTGTTTTTCCTATGTAGATTCTCCAAACTCAAATGAGCTCTTATGTTGTGTCTTATATTATTTAAATTACAAACCTTCCAATTCTTCTCATTACTTATGTGTTGCTAATTGTATCAAGATCTCTTCGTAACTTTTTCAATCGAACAGTAAGCGTTGTAGTGTCAAATGATTCAATTCTAAACTTTTTAAGAATGTCCTTGTAAAGTTTTTTTGTTGATGTAACTCACCACCATGGTACATAAGGCTGCTTTAGCCTAAAGAAAGATTATGTTAGGTTGATGCTGCCGATTGATTAGAACTCATTTGAATAAAAAATGCATGTGGATTAGGACTTCTCTTGGGCTTTTCTCAGTACAAGTAACTTTAGATTCAATCTTATAAGCATTCTTGCCTGTTTACCTTTTAATTTACTTATTTATTCAAAAGGCTTTCAAAGTGCTTATTTTGACTAGATTAGAAGCTGGAGGTTGCTTTAATGGGTTAATTTGGCTGTGAATTTGTACCACATCCTTTATTAAGAACCATCAGTTTAACTGTCTAGGAGCAGTTAAAGCAGATGCTTATTTCATGACTCCCTGCTGACAATTTTCTTTCATAGCCTTGAAGTATTGCCATATCAGTGATCTTGTGGAGTTATTTGTAGGGTAGGATGTCGAGAATGATTTTTTTCAATTGAGTTATGTATAGGGGTAGCATTTTGAGGATGATTTTTTTCAATTACAGCTGTAGGATGTTCTTGAAAAGCTTATGTTAGGAAGCAATCTTAATTTTTGCTAATGTTAACAACCATATATGCTTCAGGTGGTAGGGTACCCCGTGTTTAGCATGGCCACACCAACAACTTCCGGTGCTAAGGAGATGCTGGCCTATCTTGGTGCTGAGCCCAGTGCAGAAGGAACACCTCAAAAAGTGATTATCACTGATTTGAGAGAGGAAGCAGTTGTTTACATTTGTGGCACACCATTTGTTCTTAGGGAACTGAATAATCCTGTTGATACTCTGAAGCATGTCGGAATCACCGGTCCAGTGGTCTGTGCTCATGGCAAAGTTTCCTTCAGTAGGAGCAAGCAGTTGAGCGTCATCTTACTGTCTTTCTATCTTCTGCAGGTTGAACATTTGGAAGCACGCCTCAAAGAAGATATACTTGCTGAGATTAGGCGGTCTAATGGGCGGATACTTTTACATCGTGAAGAATACAGCCCTGCAGCAGATTACTCAAGTGTCATAGGATACTGGGAGAATGTGCACGCTGAAGATATTAAGACTCCAGCTGAAGTGTATGCTAATCTGAAGGATGAAGGGTACAATATCTCATATAGGAGAATACCATTGACCAGAGAGAGAGAAGCATTAGCATCTGATGTTGATGCTGTTCAATGCTGTAAGGATGAGTAAGTTTCTGAACCTTGATCGTATACCTTTCTATGTTAGTCACAGATGGTTCAGTCATCTGATATGATGGATTGCTTAATTGGCTTGGAAGAGTGAATGATAATCTCTTATTTTGCTCTTGGCTGCTAGCAACTGACCTTTGGTTTCCTGGAAAAAAAATATATTGATTTGACTGTTGTAGTAGCTAGTGTATATTATTATACCTCTAGCTGATCTATACCTCTCTCTGTTTTTGAAAATTTTCCATACGACCTTGTCATTTTCTTTCCACAATTCATCCTGCTCTTTTTCTATGTTTGCATAGTTCAGTGCCATGACAGATTTAATGATTCCTATGATGGATCCTTTTCCCATATATGGGATAGCGTAACTGAGTTTTCAAATGGGTATCCACTCAGGCTTTGCCACTATCTGATATTTTCATCAGATTGATGTTTTTTAAAATCATGCTCATGAAGGAATTCACTCATGAAATTTGTGGGAACTAATGAGTTACCAAAGGCAGTTGTCTTGCATTTTCCTCTGTTTTTTACTTTTTCAGAATGGGAAATTTTTCAGCGTGTTTTAACTTGTGTTGCATTGTATAAGTTGCAACCATAAAGTTTCTCACTGGTGGTATTTTGATCAGCTTCAGCTACGTGGATCAGGCAATACAAAGTTTGCACAAAATGAATATAAATCTAAGTTTTCTAAAGTTGCTAGTATATAATATTCTGAATTTTGGTCTGACCCACAAATGGCTTTTGAAACTTAAATGAACCACCTTCTTCAGTTCTGCAGGAAGTTATCTTTATGTATCTCACACTGGGTTTGGAGCAGTTGCATATGCAATGGCAATTACTGGCATTAAACTTGAGGCAGAGGCCAGATTCGATCCAAAGTCTTTAAATAGATTAACTACCTTGCACCCAACACCTGCGCTTGAAGGAGAATTGCCTTCCCGGTCATCTGATGAAGAGGCACTGAAGATGGGTGATTATAGTGACATACTGAATCTCACGAGAGTTCTCATGTATGGTCCCAATAGCAAAGCAGATATTGATTTAATGATTGAAAGGTATCTTCCTTGCTACAAGAATATTGAGATTTTTTAAATTCTCAAGAGTTGCTCAGGTTATTCAATAAATGGGGAGGAAATAATCATTATAATACCCAAATAATAATATTGCCCTCAAAATATGGATCATGTTAGGTTTGGGGGATTTAATTGGTGAAATCTGATTGCTTACGTCTAGAAGAGTTCTTCTGATGCTTTCTGTTCGATTTCATTGCTCCTCCCAGTGATTAGAAGTTTGTTTATTTAACGTGCAGATGTGGTGGCGCTGGGCACCTAAGAGATGATATTCTTTTCTATAGAAAAGAGTTGGAGAAGCTAGATAATCATGACGATGACTATGAAAAGCGCGCATATTACATGGACATGGGTACTAAAGCATTAAGGTTAGTTGAGAATTCCCATGATATGGTTGCCCCGTTTTCATCTCGTGCTAATTATTTCCCGAGACATGGATATTTCCATCTCCATTTCTAGTGCTCGTGGTAAGTGAACTGTGACCTGGAAACATCCAGCATGCTACGAGGGTGAAAAGTTAATTGAGCATTCAGCTCTCTTGTGGACTGTTACACAAATCAAGCATCCTGCTAATGGCTTTTCCCCACTTTTTGTAGGAGGTACTTTTTCCTCATCACCTTCAGGTCCTATCTTCACTGTGCTGATGCAGCGGAGACATCATTTGCATCATGGATGGCGGCAAGACCCGAACTAGGACATCTTTTTAGTGTTCTCAGAATCGATAAATAATTTAAGGGCATACAGAATATGATGTCTGATCTTTTGTATAGTTAAAGAATGTCCTGTATCCTGTTTCGTGTGATGTGAACATTAGTATAGATAAGTAAGAAGTAGGCCAGTGGGGTCTTGATGTTTTTGCTGAAACCTTAACCGATAAAATGTACATAAATAGGCGAGTGTATTATTAAGATGTATAAAGTTCTTAGTAAATCCTCTCAGTTCTGGTGCACTACACTCTACGGTTGAGCTGAAAATGGAAAATATCTTGGTTGTCCAGGGACATCCGTCTGTTAGTTATCTTTACCTACCTTGGGAGTTTATTTTATATATATATATATATATATATATATATATATATATAATGCATGGGTCCCATTGTCCTACTTGTCATTAAATGAAAAAAAGTCAAAAGTAAAAAATAAAGAATGAATAATAAGAACCATTCAAAGAAGGATAGGTATAATCTTGTTAAATTATAGGATTATACTACTTTTTACTGGCTAAGGAGAACGGTGTACTCCCTGGTTTACATTTTAATACCTTATCACCCATTTCACCCAAATTCTTGAAAAATTTGGGTGAAACACGTGTTTAATTTTGATTAAAAAAAAAAAAATAAAACATACAAATACAAATTATATAAAAATTATTATAAAAATAATATCACTATACTGCATCTTGGAATGGAGACACCATTAATTTTAAATATATCGCTTGTATCAATAATGATTCAGTGATCTAGTCTTTTTGTAAAGATCCGACATACTCAATTCTCAAACTAAGTATACCAAGTTCCTAACCACGTATAACTTTTATGAATTATACGTAAAATTGTCTTAAAAGAAGGTATTTATATTGAACATTGCTATCTGATTTTAGATTATGAAATCGTTTGGTTATATTCTGGCAACAACTGGATTTAGCAGCGGAAATAAATTTTATAAAACAATTTATAAATAAAGACATTTCAAAACTTCCACTCTTCTCAAGTGGAGAATTATTAGATTAAATAAAGCTTTGCAAAAGTTAAATTACAAAACATGGGCTCTACTATGCCCTTTAAAGAATATAACAAGTTTAAATCATAAATCCAGCTCTCACTAATACTAAACAAAAAGAAATAAAATAACTAACTACATCCATGCTCCTACTCACTTCACTCATCCACAAATTCTCTCTGAATCATCACAAATGCCCAAAACCCGAGTCAAGCATCATCAATAGCAACAACATCATCATATCATCGTCTCATCATCACCAACATTAACAACATCAACAAGAACTTATCATCATCAACTTCATCAACATTATTTTATCAACAACAAAACCTGTAAAAAGAATAACAACAACAAGAATGAGCTGAACCCCAGTACACAGTAATACAATCACACACGAAGTGGCATGCAAGTTTAACTAAATGCAATGCATCAATCCACAAGTTATTATCTTTTTATTAAAATAAACAAATCAATAATGGAGCACTCACACTCCGGAACAAGCCAATGGGAATCTGGGGGTCCTGAGTAACAGCAGCTGCTCAGGAGGTTGATATAGATAAACCGAATATCTATATCTCCTATATCTAACCGACAAAGAATATTAATAGCATCATCTAGGGTTCACACTCCTTTATACACTCCACTTATTTCGGTCTATAACATCAATTAGTTCAACGGTCCCATACCCATGAACTAAAACATATTATTTTCTCCCAAGCCTAAGTAGAGAATATACCGATACAGTTAACCCTATTAGCTACCCACTTAGCCAATAAAAGAAACCACCATTGCATCATGGATTTGAGTCATTGCATCATGACAAAGGATTGGGCTAAGTGCCTAAGCTACCTTGCCATTGCATCATGACAAGGTTGTCGCTCCCCGGATCCGGATTCAACGACGTAATAGACAACCAACACTCATCAATTATTACGCCAAGTTTAAGTTCTTGATCCATTTTAGATGCTTATCCTAACATCCAACACGCAAGTTACTGCGTATCTTGAATATGAAATCCAAACATAGCTTCGGAAGGAATTTCAGAAGATAATCCAGAAGATAAATCAGATATCCACTATTGTTGAAGGAAAGAACTCATATAAGAAATTAAACTAACATCCACTTATATCAAACTTTTATTAATCCTATTTGATCGGACACTAATGTGGAACCCCACTATAGCTACGAATATCGCCCGCTAAAATATGGACAGTTCTTCTTTGTCTGTCAAAGTAATTCTTTTCACTTTAATTGTAGTTTCTTATCACAAAACATAACATATATAAAGCATTCATACATAAAAGCATTCATATTCAAAGCAAATAAACATTTCAAACAATATATTGCTCAGGTTATTCAAAGATCATCATAACACATTCATCTAAGCCAATTATTACCTATTAACCTATTTTAGCTTAACCTTAGCCAAATTGATTAGAACTAGTCATTTAATCTAAAACTAGTTCAAGTTGATTAACTTAGTAATCTAATTCCTTTTAGCTAATTCAAGCTCATTTAGTTAAGTTGAACTTAGATTCATTACTAATTCATTATACATGTAGGATCTATGTGAACTTGAGCTCACATTAACTTAAACTTAGCCAAGTTAATTAACCTTAATCATTTAATTCAAAAACTAAGTCAAAGATAGTTAAACTAACTCAATCTAATTCATTTTAACTCATTCAAGTCTATTTAATCAAGTTGAACCTAAGTTTGTTAGCTAAGTTCATTTTATAACTAACTTTAAACTCAACATTTAAGGATTTCAAAGATTACTTACATAAAGGTATAACTTAACAAGTATTCATCTAACAATATTATATTAAATTTTAAAATCATTACCTATAACTTCAAATCATATATTCAATATACCTAGCTTTAAACATTAAGCACACCACTCATAAAATTCAAATATAATTCATACATAAGCTTAACTTAACATTTACATGCTTAACAAGTTCAATAGCTAATCATAATAACAAATGATAAACAAGGAAAATAATTGAAGAAAAACACAACTTCAAACATACTAAATCTTAAGCTTAACATAAAGGAAATTCAAATAAAATTCATATAAATATATAACTCATCATTTATATACTTAACAAGATTATTTAATTTCACTAAGTTGTCACAAGATCATAAAACAAGTAATGAAAATCATATATACAACATGACTACTTTTAGTTTAATACTTATGGAAATTCAATTCTTTGTTGAATTTATAAATCTATCTAAATCATGCTTAATTAAATCAATCTATCAACATAATACATCAAACATCACTTATCTATCTCATTTTAACTCAAAAAGATTCATTTCCTAGGTAAAAACATATTTCACAAACAAAAACAAGTTTTGAACTTTGTTTATAAAAATGTAGTAGCTGTAAAGAAGCCAAATTTGAGCATCTATAATTTTGGAATTTGTAAAAACTCAAAACATAAAAGTTGTATCTCTTTTTAATCTTTTTATAGTAACTTGAATCACCTTAATCGGATGTTATATGAAAAAGTTATGGCCAAAATACGATTAAGCTGCGAAACAGGGCTATGTTGGAAAACGAACGCCGACACTTCTACACCGGCGGCGTAAATCTCAAAGCCGGCAGCGTAGAGGTTCAACACCGGCAGCGTTGGAGGCAGCTTTAAGAAAATGCATTCTGTTCACTTTAACACCGCCTCAAAGCCGGCCGCGTAGAAGCTCCAGGAGGCGGCGTTGACGACAGCAGGTTTGCGAAAACATGTTTTTTACACTTTCCTTTTATCAAAACTTCTTCAAATCATCTACCAAGCTTCCTATATTAATTCTAACATCAAATAAACTCTAATAACAACTCCTAACACTTCAATCTTCCTCCAACAAATTCAAACAACAATCAAACCATCACCATTACTATTCATCATCTTCTTCCTCTTTCACAATCCGACCTCCAACAAGCATATATCAACAAATACATAAATAAACAACACTCTCAACCCAATTCAACATTAACTCATCAATTACAAATGTAAATAACAAGTAAAAACAAAGAGAAATAGAAATAGAAAACTTGGCTCTTTGAGCGTATTCATGCAATTCCTTCTTCTTCTTCTTGTTGAAGCTAATTCTATTTGATCTTCTCTTTCTATCTTGTTTCCTATCCTTAATTTATCTTCTTGAATTTGAGTTTTAGAGAAAGCAAAGAGAAAGAGAGAAGAAGAGATGAAAAGAAGAAGGAAGAAGAGGGAAATGAAAATGAATGGGAAGAAAAGGGCAGCCAAAAGAAAGAAAAGAAAAGGAAAGGGTAAAGTTAAATTTGGATAAAATAGAAATATGATATAGGTTTAGAACTATCAGATCAATATCTATAGTTTCAAAAGTATTTAAAAGATGATTTCTGAATCGATATGTTATAAATTAAGATATTAAAATAAGAACTTAATTTGGATACAAAGATATTTGATTTGAGTTCGGGTTTAAGAACTTATATTTTTATTCAAGCAAATGAACTCAAATTTTACTGAGATTTAGGAATTAGTGTTTAGGCTAAGAATCAAGAGTTTAGAAATCCTCTAAACATTTTAAGAACATGTTTAGGGATTTTAGGAATTTCAAATCTCAAAACCAACTTAATTATTAGCTAATTAAATTAAGCCAACTTGTCTAATTAAATCATATAATTAATTTTATTCATTTAATCTATCTAAACATAATTTTTAATCTAGGTGAAGGTTTGGGGTATTTTAGACAAAATAATTTTTTCCAACAATTTTATATTCATTTTATCATAATAGATTAAGAAACCATAAGTATACAAGATGTTTTATAATGACAAAAGTTTGAATTGTAACAAAAAAAAAAAAAAATTGTCATTAAAATGCTAGTGACATTTTTTTTTTATATTATGATTTGTATTGACTAAATTCCATTTGTTATTTTTTTTATCATAGTGACAAAATTATTTTATCACGCGTGTATTAAGGTGACAAATTTCTATATAATTTTTTTCGTTATGATAGAAATAATGTCATATATAGCTTATCATGTCAATATTGTTTATGAAAACAATAATAATGGAAAACTATATTTTTCACAAAATAAATTTATGACGAAATAATTTGATGATGAAAACTTTTCATTCACATAATTAATTTTATCAAAATATTTATTTCATGGCTTTACCTCTTTCTCATTATTTTACTATTTTCATTAATTAAAAGGTGTGACAATTCTCTTGTTAAAATTTTAGTTAAAAAAAAAAATTTTCACAAGATTAATTGTTGAAATTATTTTATTATTGAATATTCACATATGATTTAAATTTAGGTATCATATAATTTTACATTTTGATGAATTAAATACATTATTCCTCATTATCATTAACCAGATAAAGATTCAATATCGACGTAAAATTGCATGTAGGACATATAAGTTATGAATTTGTACATGAATCGCATCTATTACATATGATTTAGTGTTGTTATTTTAATAATTATTTTTATGTAATTTGTGTTTAGATTATTTTTTCTTTAAAAGTTTGTAGAGATGTGATATAATATATATGTATGTATATATAATAAAAGAAGGTATTCAGGGGATATGATTCTTGTAGACATCTTGCGCACAATGTGATGATGGTGAATTTGTCAAAACAAAACGTGATTCATCAAATAACACCAACTCCGAAAAAGGGGCCGTGTTCATTTTTCCTTCTTCCAATCTAAATCGTTACATCCCGCATCTTGTTCCCCTAAATTAGTGGAGTGGAACTAGGATAAGTAACTTGGTAACAGATTAATTAAAATTAACGGGTCACATTCTCTTGGAAAATAAATAAATAATAAATAAAGGTTACATTTGAATCTTTCAGGATAAAGAGAGAAAATGATGGAGAGGATTTAAGGAAGAAAGTTTCTTTGCTTACATTGCATGTAATGCATGCAGGATAAATTTTAATGAATAAATGCTAAATTTGCCAAAAAAATTTATTGTGACAAATTTCATTTGTCAATTTTTTGGTCACAATAAGCATGTCGTAATAAATATACTGCGACAAAAATGTTCTTTGTTACAGTATCATGATGCCTATTGTGATGATGACATTTTGTCTTGAAAAAAGATTTATTAACAAAATAATTTGTTCCAACAATTTTTATATTCATTTTATCATAATAGATTAAGAAACCATAAGTATATAAGATGTTTTATAATGACAAAAGTTTGAATTGTAACAAAAAAAATTGTCATTAAAATGCTAGTGACAATTTTTTTTTTGTATTATGATTTGTATCGACTAAATTTCCATTCGTTATTTTTTTTTTATCATAGTGAAAAAATTATTTTATCACACGTGTATTAAGGTGACAAATTTCTATATAATTATTTTTGTTATGACAAAAATAATGTCATATATAGTTTATCATGTCAATATTGTTTGTGAAATCAATAATAATGAAAAACTATATTTTTCACAAAATAAACTTATGACGAAATCATTTGGTGATGAAAAATTTTCATTCACAAAATTAATTTTATCAAAATATTTATTTTATGGCTTTACCTTTTTCTCATTATTTTACTATTGTCATTAATTAAAAGGTGTGATAGTTCTCTTTTGTTAAAATTTTAGTTATAAAAAAGAAAAATTTGTCACAAGATTATTGTTAAAATTTTTATTATTGAATATTCACATATGATTTAAATTTAGGTATCATATAATTTTACATTTTGATGAATTAAATACATTATTTCCATTTTATCATTAAAAAGATAAAGATTCAATATTGATGTAAAATCGCATGTAGGACATATAAGTTATGAATTTGTACATGAATCGCATCTATTACACATGATTTAGTGTTGTTATTTTAATAATTATTTTTATGTAATTTGTGTTTTTATTTTTTCTTTAAAAGTTTGTAGAGATGTGATATAATATATATGCATGTATATCTAATATAAGAGGGTATTCAGGGGATATGATTCTTATAGACATCTTGCGCATAATGTGATGATGGTGAATTTGTCAAAACAAAATGATTAATCAAATAACACCAACTCGAAAAAGGGGCCGTGTTCATTTTTCCTTCTTGCAATCTAAATCGTTACATCCTGCATCTTGTTCCTCTAAATTAGTGGAGTGGAACTAGGATAAGTAACCTGGTAACAGATTAATCAAAATTAACGGGTCACATTTCTTGTAAGGACCCACTATCACCCTTAAATTTGAAATAGGCGATAACAGTTCCCCAACCACATATAACTTATAAGAATATATGTAAGGTTGCCTGAAGGAATTGTTTGAGAAATTGTTTATCCAATTCCATATAGATAATACCTATACTAATACACTACCAACATATCTTACAAAGGAGTACAACTTAACTTCTAAATAGCTAAGTACATATATATATATATACATATTACATCCAAAGGCTTCTTACAAGCCTTAACAAAATTTTCAAAACACAACCCAACTAACACTATAATTACATTATCAATCAAAAGAATCACATCTAATCTATTACATTCATAGGGTTCCATTGAGTCCATGGTTATCTCTAATCCTCCAACCCATCAAGCAAATCTTCAAAGTCGGTTCCATACCCCATACTCGTATAGAACTCATCGGAGTCATCACCTGAAATGGATAAATTATGAGCCAAAGGCCCAGTACACAAGTAACGAATACAAATGCAAAGTGGATCACACAATCTTAGAATAATGCATTATGCAACGATCAATGGTTTATTGTTAAGTCTTTAGTTTGTAAAACAACACGGGAGTATTCAAACTCCAGACAACAATGATCTAGTATTACGTCCGCCTCCCTAAGTGGTCCCTACTGTTCATACAGACTAGGCAGCCCCACCTTCTCCAGCGTAGCCCGTAATACTAGGGGATCCTGAGTAATGCATCACGACGCTCAGGGGGTTGATATGAGTAACTCGGATACTCATATCTCCTAGACAATTCTATCCAATAACGAGAAAGTACCCTACCCCCAATCTGAGTAGGGTGCCGCTCTCTGAACCAGATTCAATGGCAAATAAGGACAAGCAATACTCATCAATTAATAAAGTTTTCTTAATTTAAAGTAGTTTAGTTGTGATGCCTACCCTAACAAAGAAACAAGCAAGTTACTGCGTACCTGAGATAGCTCGGGAATTAACGGGGTTGGCTGGGTGAGGATCTATCACTGTTTAAATCAATATTAAATTTCACATTTAGCATAAGTACTAATTAACTAGTTAAAAATACAATTAATCAAAAAAATTCAAATAAATTAATATAAAGTCACAATAAAGCATTTAAACATCCTATTATATCATAGAACACTTAACAAATACTTAATTGATCATATATCAAACTTCGAAAAATTTTGAAGAAAGTTTTTAAAATTTAAAAGCACAGGGGATACACCGGCATTCAAAGTCGGCGGCTTTGAACCGGTGTTCAACACACTGAAAATCAACACTGCCAACGCTGACAGCATCAAAGGGTACGCCGCGGCTTTGGGCCGGCGTGTAGAATGCAAATCCAAATTTTCAAAATTTGCCGAGAGGTACTGAAATAGCCATGAATTCCTTAAATTGCATGCTAATATGTTATTGGAATGATATATATATATATATGTGTGTGTGTGTTGTGTGTGTGCTTAGCTAACGTAATTAGTGAATGTGTAAAATTATATGTGTATAGTCTTATAAAGTTATATTATTGTTTGATATCTATAAATGTGTGTATAGTGTAATGATGTGTGTGTTTTTTTCTTTCAAATTAATATGCATGTGTTATGTTTAGAATTTAGTAAATTCACTTTTGAATTGTTTAGTTATGTGACAGAAATTTTGACAAACTTAAGACCCACTTTTTGAGCTTAAATTCAATTCAAATGCATTTGAAATTTGCCTAAATTAAACCTTGGACAAATATATCCCTGATGGTGAGATTTGGATGACAAATTTTTAATTTGGACAAGTTAACCTCCTTTTTACAGCCTCAATTTTTCATACGAATTTCATCTTCTTTCTTCTTTCTTTCTTCCTTTTCTCAACCCAAAATCTCTAACCCTAAGCCAAGATTCATTACAAGCTTAAGGATTTGAATATCATTCCAAGCCAAGATTCAATCATGTGAGTTTAATACAAACTCTATCTTTTATTTTTATGTTCTATGTTGAATTGTTTGTAAATGTTAGTATATATATGATTTTGAGGTGATGATTGGTATGAGATTGAATTGGTGCATGGATGATAGTTTGGATGAGATTATGTGATTAATGGAGTGGTAATTTGTATCTTATAGGGGTGTGGGTGTGTGGGGATGAGTGTTATGGGAAATTGAAGGAATGAGTTGTAGATTTGTGAAATTGAAGTGTGATTAGTGTTTGATGATTAGAAGTAGAATTCATATTGTTAGGATAGTATTTGGATCATATAACAAGCTTTAGAAAGTTTGGACTAAGTTTGGAAAATTTTTGAGAAATGAACAAAGTGTAGTAAAACAGGGGAAATCAAAAACAATTTTCGTATAGGTCAGTTTTTGAACGTACGCCGGCCTGGGAATTCAACGCCGCCGGCGTAGAGGCAGCGTTGGATTCAAATTTCTTAATGCCGCTTTGTTACACCGCCGGCTTTTACACTAAAAATTTTGCCAGTGTCTGTTCTTCAGAACGTACGCCGGCAATTTGAGTTTCTACGCCGCCGGCCTACAGGCGGTGCTGAAAGCCCACAGAATCAGATTTCTTAAGGCCGATCGAACGCCGTCGGCTTTCGCTAGAAAAGTCAGCCGGCGTTCTTTCATCCATATTGTACGCTGGCTGCTGGGAATCAAGGCCGCCGGCGTACGTGTCAAAGCTGCCCGTGTATCTGAGTAAGCGGAAGGCTTATACCTCTCTGGACGTTTTGAAAAATTTTGGGTTTTGGATTCTATGCCGGCTCAAGGCCACCGGCATAGAATGAAAGCAGTCGGCGTACCCTTGAACACTGCAACGTTGGCAGTGTTGATTTTAGAGTATCAAACACCGGCTAAACCGCCGGCTTTGGCTGTCGACGTATCCCCTGTGCTTTTGAATTTTAAAAACTTTTTCTAAAATTTTTGGAAGTTTGTTATTTAAGCAATTAAGTATTTGTTAAGCGATCTAGGGTATATTAGGATGTTTAAATGCTTTATTATGACCTTTACTAATTTATTTGGATTTCTTTGATATATTTATCTTTTATACTAGTTAACTAGCACTTAAGCAAAGTGTGAATTTAATATTGATTTAAACAGTGATAGATCCTCGCACAGTCAACCCCGTTAATTTCCGAGCTATATCAGGTACGCAGTAACTTGTCTGTCTCTTTGCTAGGGTAGGCATTAAGATTAAACTACTCTAAAATAAGAAATACTATTGATATATGAGTGTTGATTGTTGTTGTCTGCCGTTGAATCTGGTTCGGAGAGCGGCACCCTACTCAGATTGGGGGCAGGGTACTTTCTAGTTAATAGATAGAATTGTTTAGGAGATATGAGTATCCGAGTTGCTCATATAAACTCCTTGAGCATCGTGATGGTTACTCAGGATCCCCTAGTATTACGGGCTACGCCGGAAGGTGGGGCTGCCTAGTCTGTATGAACAGTAGGGACCACTCGGGGAGGCGGACGTAATACTAGATCCTTGTTATCCGGAGTTTGAATACTCCCGTGTTGTCTTGCTAACTAAAGACTTAATAATGAACAAGTGATTGTTGCATAATGCATTTAGCCTAAGAATGTGTGATTCACTTCGCATTTGGTATTCGTTACTTGTGTACTGGGTCTTTGGCTCATATTTTATCTATTTCAAGTGATGATTCTGATGAGTTCTATACAAGTATAGGATACGGAACTACTTTGAAGATTTTCTTGATGGGTTGGAGGATTAGAGATGACCATGGACTCAATGGACCCTGAATGTAATAGATTAGATGAGATTCTTTTTGGTTAATGGTGTAATTATAGTGTTAGTTAGGTCGTGTTTTGAGGATTTAGGTTAAGGCTTGTAAGAAGCCTTTGGATGTAACATATATGTATATATGTATGTGTTTAGCTATTTAAAAGTTAAGTTGTATTCTTTGCAAAATGAGTTGGTAGTGTAGTAGTATAGTTTTGTTTAAGGTTAGAAAAAAAAAATCTATGTTTCTTATTGTTATATCTTTATGGAATTAGATAAACAATTACTCAACATTTCCTTTAGGCAACCTTACATATAATCATAGGGGTTATATGTGGTTGGAGAACCGTTATCTCCTATTTCAAATATAGGGGTGATATCGGGTCCTTACAGGTACATCGGCAGCGTATCCATGTACGCTGGCAGCTTTTGACTCTACGCCGGCGGCTTTGGAATCCCAGTAGCCGGCGTACATTTTGAAAAATGAACGCTGGCTGACTTTTCCAGTGAAAGCCGGTGGCGTTCGAACGGCTTTAGGAAATTTGATTCTGTTCGCTTCCAATACCGCCTATAAGTCTGCGGCATAGAAGCCCATATGTCGGCGTACGACCAAATTTTAGCCTATACGAAAATGTTTTTGATTTCCCCTATTTTATTACAACTTTGTTCACTTTCAAAAATCCCCAAACTTAATCCAAACTTTCCAAAGCTTGTTATATGATCCAAACACTATCCTAACAACATGAATTCTACTTCTAATCATCATAACACTAATCACACTTCAATCTACTCCTCAACTTCTCAATTCTTCATGTCACTTCCACAATACATAAACATTACTCATACACTAACAAAACACAATCCAACCTAATTTCAATGCATAAACAAGCAATTTAGATATCATTTAAACTCATTTCATCCAAGATTTCACAAAGCTACTACAAGAAATGAAAACAAAACAAAGGTTATACTTAAATTAACTCACATGTATATGCCTTATCTTAGTGAGAACTTTGATTTTCAAAGCTTGATATTGTTCTTGACTTGGACTTGGAATTTAGAATGAAGGAAGAAGAGAAAAGAAAGAACCGAAAAAGGAAAAATTCGTATAAAGGAAGGCTGCCCCAAAAAGGAGTCTAATTAGGCAAATTGGAGGTTTAAACTTATCTAAAAAGTGACTTTTAAGGCATATGCAACTTTAGTTTGCATTTTGGGTGAATTTGAGTCTCATTTGAGGTTCATTTGGGGTTTATTTAGGCTTAATTACTAACTTAACTACTAAGAACTTCTATCAACTAACCTTAAGCAAAACCAATGTTGATTTTATAAATTTAATCTTAACTTAACACCTTAATGTATAAAAGATGCAATTAATAATTATACTATACACATACAAAATAGCACATGTCTAACACATACACCAATTATATTATCCAAGCACACACACATATATATATATATATATATCACTTCAATAATACATTAATATGTAAATTAAGGAATTCATGGCTATTTCATTTCTCTTGGAAAATAAATAAATAAATACATTTACATTTGAATCTTTCAGGATAAAGAGAGAAAATGATGGAGAGGATTTAGGGAAGAAAGTTTCTTTGCTTACATTGCATGCAGGATAAATTTTAATGAATAAATGCTAAATTTGCCACAAAATAGTTATTGTGACAAATTTCATTTGTCAATTTTTTGGTCACAATAAGTTTGTCGTAATAAATATACTGCGACAAAAATATTCTTTGTTACAGTATCATGATGCCTATTGTGATGATGACTT
Source organism: Combretum micranthum (assembly GCA_024138025.1). Lineage (NCBI taxonomy): Eukaryota > Viridiplantae > Streptophyta > Magnoliopsida > Myrtales > Combretaceae > Combretum > Combretum micranthum. The sequence continues at coordinate 770,501 of JAMXBD010000049.1, forward strand.
TTTGTCTTGAAAAAAAATTTAGTGACAAAATAATTTGTTCCAACAATTTTTATTTTCATTTTATCATAATAGATTAAGAAACCATAAGTATATAAGATGTTTTATAATGACAAAAGTTTGAATTGTAACAAAAAAAAAAAAGAAATTATCATTAAAATGCTAGTGACAATTTTGTTTTTTGTATTATGATTTGTATTGACTAAATTCCATTCGTTATTTTTTTTTTATCATAGTGACAAAATTATTTTATCACACGTGTATTAAGGTAACAAATTTTATATAATTTTTTTTGTTATGACAAAAATAATGTCATATAGTTTATCATGTCAATATTGTTTGTGAAAACAATAATAATGAAAAACTATATTTTTCACAAAATAAATTTATGACGAAATAATTTGGTGATAAAAACTTTTCATTCACATAATTAATTTTATCAAAATATTTATTTTATGGCTTTCCTTTTTCTCATTATTTTACTATTGTCATTAATTAAAAGGTGTGATAATTCTCTTTTGTTAAAATTTTAGTTATAAAAAAGAAAAATTTGTCACAAGATTATTGTTGAAAATTTTTTATTATTGAATATTCACATATGATTTAAATTTAGGTATCATATAATTTTACATTTTGATGAATTAAATACATTATTTCCATTTTATCATTAACCAGATAAAGATTCAATATTGACGTAAAATTGCATGTAGGACATATAAGTTATGAATTTGTACATGAATCGCATCTATTACACATGATTTAGTGTTGTTATTTTAATAATTATTTTTATTTAATTTGTGTTTAGATTATTTTTTCTTTAAAAATTTATAGAGATGTGATATAATATATATGCATGTATATCTAATAAAAGAGGGTATTCAGGGGATATGATTCTTGTAGACATCTTGCGCACAATGTGATGATGGTGAATCTGTCAAAACAAAACGTGATTCATCAAATAACACCAACTCCGAAAAAGGGGGCCATGTTCATTTTTCCTTCTTGCAATCTAAATCGTTACATCCCGCATCTTGTTCCCCTAAATCAGTGGAGTGGAACTAGGATAAGTAACCTGGTAACAGATTAATCAAATTAACGGGTCACATTTCTCTTGGAAAATAAATAAATAAATACATAAATAAAGATTACATTTGAATCTTTCAGGATAAAGAGAGAAAATGATGGAGAGGATTTAGGGAAGAAAGTTTCTTTGCTTACATTGCATGTAATGCATGCAGGATAAATTTTAATGAATAAATGCTAAATTTGCCACAAAATATTTATTGTGACAAATTTCATTTGTCAATTTTTTGGTCACAATAAGATTGTCGTAATAAATATACTGCGACAAAAATGTTCTTTGTTACAGTATCATGATGCCTATTGTGATGATGACATTTTGTCTTGAAAAAAGATTTAGTGACAAAATAATTTGTTCCAACAATTTTTATTTCATTTTATCATAAAGATTAAGAAACAATAAGTATATAAGATGTTTTACAATGACAAAATTTGAATTGTAACAAAAAAAAAAAAAAAATTGCCATTAAAATGCTAGTGACAATTTTTTTTTTTTGTATTAGGATTTGTATTGACTAAATTCCATTCGTTATTTTTTTTTTATCATAGTGACAAAATTATTTTATCACACGTGTATTAAGGTGACAAATTTCTATAATTTTTTTTTGTTATGACAAAAATAATGTCATATATAGTTTATCATGTCAATATTGTTTGTGAAAACAATAATAATGAAAAACTATATTTTTCACAAAATAAATTTATGACGAAATAATTTGGTGATGAAAACTTTTCATTCACAAAATTAATTTTATCAAAATATTTATTTTATGGCTTTGCCTCTTTCTCATTATTTTACTATTGTCATTAATTAAAAGGTATGATAATTCTCTTTTGTTAAAATTTTAGTTATAAAAAAGAAAAATTTGTCATAAGATTATTGTTGAAATTTTTTTATTATTGAATATTCACAGATGATTTAAATTTAGGTATCATATAATTTTACATTTTGATGAATTAAATACATTATTTTCTCATTATCATTAACAGATAACGATTCAATATTGACGTAAAATCGCATGTAGGACATATAAGTTATGAATTTGTACATGAATCGCATCTATTACACATGATTTAGTGTTGTTATTTTAATAATTATTTTTTTGTAATTTGTGTTTAGATTATTTTTTCTTTAAAAGTTTGTAGAGATGTGATATAATATATATGCATGTATATCTAATATAAGAGGGTATTCAGGGGATATGATTCTTGTAGACATCTTGCGCACAATGTGATGATGGTGAATTTGTCAAAACAAAACGTGATTCATCAAATAACACCAACTCCGAAAAAGGGGCCGTGTTCATTTTTCCTTCTTGCAATCTAAATCGTTACATCCCGCATCTTGTTCCTTAAATTAGTGGAGTGGAACTAGGATAAGTAACCTGGTAACAGATTAATCAAAATTAACGGGTCACATTTCTCTTGGAAAATAAATAAATAAATACATAAATAAAGGTTACATTTGAATCTTTCAGGATAAAGAGAGAAAATGATGGAGAGGATTTAGGGAAGAAAGTTTCTTTGCTTACATTGCATGTAATGCATGCAGGATAAATTTTAATGAATAAATGCTAAATTTGCCATAAAATATTTATTGTGACAATATTCCATAAGGAAAAAAAACCATCAATATTGTTGATTAGTACTGAAATATAAAAATGTTAAACCCCATATGAGATATTATTTATTATCTATCCATATCTTCGAAAATATTGAGACTTCCATTATTCATTTCTTTAACCTTATCATCCATCTTCCTTGATTCAAATTCTTCCACCTAAAATATAAATTAAAGGAAAAATAAGATATTATTATCATGATCTAAGTAAAAAATAATTTATGATACTAGACAAAATCAATTTGTTGCTGTAAATGCAAAATTAATTTAAGTATAATTATAGTGTAACTATAAAAGATATTTGATTTTCTTATATGGAGTGCAATTACTTACATAGTTTTGTTATGCTTGTGGGTGGGTCCATGTGCCATCCTTCGTATGATGCCTATCAAAGTAAAGTTTCATTTCAATTGGCCCATCATCATCAACCTTTATATTTTCCTCTGAAATAACCATGAAATTCTCCATTTATATTTTATATGTGTTATTGAATTTATACATGCTTTTGATATGTGTTGAATATGATTTGTTTTATGATGAGTTATGTGTTTTATTGTTGTGTTAAAATATGGAAATACTCTAAAATTTATTAAATATTTAGTTCATAAAATTTAGATTTCATTAACATGTATGAATTATGTTTGGTATGTATTAAAACAAGTTGATGAATGCATGCATGTAAGTCTCCTTATAGCAGAAAAATAAGGCCAAAAATCAGCTTTTAAACCACCATTAAGGCCTTAAACTAATATCATTAATTAGCTAAAAGTTAAGTAATTAATTACCTTAACTTTTGATGCCTCAAAAGTCAAATAACAAGATAATATCAACTTAATAAAGTGTCAAATTCGTGCAAAATGTTCAGACCTCCCAAACACACCTCCAAAAGCTCCAAAACCTTCATCGTTCTTCTCCAAAATCCCTCCCATGGTTATATACCATTAACCCCTTCAACTCTTACAAAAATAACCACCAAAAGCTTGCTTAAGGACCACAAAGCTAAGGCCTAAAGCTCACTTGGTAATATGTTTTCTTGTTTTGAATTTATGCATGTGTGAAGTTCTTGCTGATAGGGTTGAACTTGGATTTATGTTTGATGATTCTTATGTTGTGATTGTTGTATAAGAAGTGTTATATGAAGTTTGTATAAGGTTTAGGACATGTTAGGAGTTGAGAAAAGTTGTTTATTTTATTTTATTTTTTTTTTAAGTTAAAAGTGTTAAGTTTGAAAAAATTTCATAAAACTGTCAAACACCTGTCAAACGGCTCCATTTGGGGGGGTGTTTGGAGTAAACGGCGTCGCAAACGGCCCCGTTTGCAAGGGTGTTGCGCTCTCGGATCAAAAATTTCATTTTCCCTGAGTTCAAACAGTCTCCCAAACGGCCCCATTTGCTAGGGCGTTTCACTCTCGGATTTTTTCCCTATTACAACACTGTTTCGTAAATTAGTCATAATTTTTCATCCGACCTCCGATTGAGGTGATTCAAATTGCGTTGGAAAGCTAAAAAAGAGATCTAAAACTTTTGTGTTTTAAGTTTTCACAAATTTTAAGAGTAACAATGCTTAAATTTTAGTTCTTTTCAACTGATACACTTTCCAAATAAAGTTTAAAACTTATTGTTGGTTGTTAAAAGTTCTTCCAAGCTTAATAAATGATCATATAAGTATTTGTTGAGTATTGTATGATAATATATGATATCTAAATGCTATGTGATGATGTTGTAATGATTTATTTGAATTTCTTTGGATGATTATACTTGAGATTTGATGAATATATATACTTGAACTATGTGTGAGTTTGTGATTACTTCTTTTTATAGTGAGTGATCCCCTTTCGGTTATTCCCATTGATTCTCGAGCTAGTACAGGTACGCAGTAACTTGCTTGTATGCTTGTTAGGATATGCATACTTAACTTTGATATAAGTTCTAAATGACTTAAGTATTGCTTGAATTGCTTGTATTTTTCACCGTTGAATCCTGTCCGAGGAGCGGTAACTTATCATGATGCAATGATATGTTAATGTAGGCGCTTAGGCCAATAGTCATGATGCAATGACTAGGCTCGGCAGATAATCGATAGGAAATGTAGTGACTGAGCAACATTTACTTATTCTTGAAAAGAAGTAGTGTAATTTAATTCAATGTTTATGGGAGCATATGAATTAATTTACATTATGGATTGAGTTAAGTGAAGTTGAGCAACGGCCATATAACCTATATGAGATTATTCTTTTCAATGTAACGTTATCTAAGAGATATAGATATTCGGGCTATCTATATCAACCCCTTGAGCGTCGTGAGCGTTACTCAGGATCCCCATAATCTCATGGCTTGTCCTAGAGTTTGAATACTCCAATGATGATTTGATCAATGAATACTAAAGAAAGATAAATGAAACATTAGTGTTGCATTGGATTAGTCTAGGTATGATTGTCACTACGCTTTTGAGTGTTGTTGCTGTGTACTGGGCCTTTGGCTCATTGTTGCTATTTTTCAGGTGACGATGACTGTTATGATGATATGGGCTATGGGTCAGATTGGGAAAAATTTATGGATGCGTGGGGCGACTAGGAACCGAGTGCAAGATAGCAAGGAAGAAAGTTTTTGAACAAGTTGTTTGGTTTAAATATGTGTTTTGTATTCTGAATAGAGGCTTGTTAGTTAAGCCTTGTTTGAATATAAAGACTTAAAGTCTAATTTTCCTATTTTGTAAAAACTTATGTAAGTTTTGTTGTGTCATGGGCTTGATACCAAGTTGTAAATTATTTCCTTAAATGTTCTATATGAATAGATTACTCAGGTGAGTAATCATTTTGTAAAAAGTCTTGTATCATGTTGTAGTGGTTTTAAATAAACAATTCACATAAATTGTTAGATTTAGGACAACCTTACTTATGATATGAAAATATTATACGTGATTGGGGACTTAACTTACTTAATCATAGGATTAGTAGGTCGGGTCTTTACATCCTCCCCATCTTCCTTTTATTTTCTTTAAAGATTCAATGATAAGAAAAAAAAAAAACTATCATAATATATGCATCAATTTAAGAGGAAAAATTATTATACAAAATGTTTGAAATAATCAAAGTAAAACAAATTGAAATAATTAAAATTAATATAAAAAAGAATGCCACATAAATTTGCTCCACTAGTGGCAATAGAGTTGGAATACTTGCTTTAGTAATTGTCTTCCCCTTATTGGTTGCCATGCTAAAAGGCATATTTTCAATAAAATTAAGTTAGAAAAATATTAGAATAATACTAAATAAATAATAATAAAGAATTGCTATCATTTATGAAATTTTAATATCGAAATACATGTGTATATACATCAAAATAAATGATGATAATAAAGAATTGAGTTTAACTAATTGTTATAAACAACGTTATTAAAGAAAAATGCTATTAAACAGTGTTACAAATAAAATTTTATTTCACCTAAGTATGCCAAATGATAAAACACCTAGATGGAAAATAATAAAAGAAATTGATAAACAAGAAAATATACTTACATTTGATAATTTCAACAACTCTATAGATTAGTGGATTTATTGATGGCCATGTAAATTTTAGGATTGCAAAGATAAGGTTCTTAAGAAGAGGAATTGTTAATATAATAAACGAGTGACTCTTGCCCTCTTATTATTTAATCAATTTTCCTCCAAAAAGAAGCAAAAAAAGGGAAAAAAATTAATAATTTCCCCCTTTTAAGATTTTGTGCGAAAAGTGAATGGGATAACTTCCTTCCCTTAAAATCGTATAGAGAATAATTTTCCTCATTTAAAATTGTGTGTTTTATATCTATTTTTGTTATCACGTGAAATATTGTTTTTGATTTTATTTTTTTTCCTAAATGGAAGATAAAGACTATTATAAATATGCTGGCAACGATATTAAATAGGAAAGTGGATTAAATGATTTCCTTCCCTTAAAATTATGTCCTTTATCATAATAAAGTAAACAAAAATATTAGTTTCTTTGAAATGTATAAAATTATTCAAATCAGTACTATTGATCATTTGCCATGATTAATTTTATTTTTTCCATTGTTAAGGTGAGTGCATTTACTAGATTTTTTAAGGTCTTTGATTATACTGATATCAACCAACTCACTATAACTTCAATTCGTTATAAAAAAAGAAAAAGAATTATAAGAGCTATTTAATGTGAAAATTATCAAATTTAGGAGATATTATAAATATATGAACTGTTATTCAATCTTATGAATTGTTGTTAACTAAAGGACCTATGTTAACAAATGATTTCAATTCTTTTTGTTCCTTTGCAATAAATAATTTTATAAAATTATATTATTAGCAAAACTAATTAAAATTTAATAAAAAATAATAATAAATAACGCAAAGTTAAATATCAAAAAAGCTCTTGCAAATGCGAAAAAAGAAAAAAGCAAAATGGGTAAAAACTCTCAATTACTTGTTTAACTATCCAAATTTTTTAAATGGAATTATTAATATAATAAAGTTATGACCTTATTTTCCTCTAAGAAGAAGCACAAAAAAAGGAAAAAAAATATCAGTTCACATCGATCCTTACCCTTCTATTATTTAATCAATTTTACTTTGAGAAGAAGGACGTAAAAAGGAAAAATATTGATAAATTCCCTCCTTTAAACTTTTGTTTATGATTTTATTTTATTTTTCTAAATGAAAGAGAAAGACTATATGTTAGTAAAAAATTCAAGTACAAAAAGTGGATGGATGATTTTCCTCCCTTAAAAATTCGTTTTTTTTTTATCACAATAAAATGTATAAGAGTATGATTACATATCTCCTACTTATACTAATATAATCAAATCAACACTATTGGTAATTTTTTGTGATTAATTTTTTTTTTATATTGTTAATTTGAGTGCACTAATTAGATTTTTTAAGGTCTTAATTATACCGATACCATCCAATTCATTGCAATCTTAATTTCTGATGAACTAAAGGAAAATAATCATAAGAGCTATTAAAATGAATATTATGAAATTTAATTAGGAAATATTATAGAAATAAGAATTATGATTCGATTTTATGAATTATTGTTAACTAGAGATATATGTTAACAGATGGTTTTTGTTTCCTCTTTTTTTTTTTTTGTTCCTTTGCAATAGATAATTTTGTAAAATTATATTATTATCATATCTAATTAAAGTTAAATAATATATTATAGAAAATTTAATATAGAAAAAACATTGAAAATATGAAAAAAATAACAATATAAAAACTAACAAAATAACAATAGAGGACAATAAACTTAAATGAATAGAACATATTAATATAAAGTTTGACCCCAATTATAAATTAATTGGTTGAATTTGGACTAATCTGATTATAATCAATTATAAGGTTTTTGTACTTTAACAAAACATCTTTCTAGAACATAATTTTATTTAATAAATTCTTTAACAAAAATTTTACAATTGATGTATGATTTATAGTCGAACTATTATATTTATTTCTTTTTTATTTATCATTTAGACATTGTTTTTTTTTTCTTTTTTCTTTTTAAAGTTGAAATGCTATTGTACTCTTAAAAGTATCTTATTTTTCTTATTCATAAAAGGGTTTTAAAGTGAAATCTAATTTCAATGTGATATCATTTTATCATAATTATAAAAATTTATAAATATATAATTAAAAATATAAATTGTCACTATTACTAAAATAATATTAACTTTAATGACCAATTTATTTTGTAACAATAAACACTATTTATTATGACAAAATTACTTGTAAAAATAATATAATTATATGTAGTAATAATAAACTTAGTGACATAGTTTTTTTTTGGCACAACATGTCATTTATATTGATGAAAAAAAAAAGTTGAGAAAAATTTATGATAAAAGACTATGATAAAACCCTTTTTCTCACTAAATTTCTATTAGTTTCATATGTCGTAACAAATATTTTGACAAATACTTATTTTTATCACAAATTTCACATTTTCTTTGGTTTGAAATGATAAATTCTCATTTTGTCATAATAAGAGTAATATTTATGATAAAATTTTAATTGTTAAAAATAATCTTATCAAAATATAACTAAATTTTTGTTATGATATGTAGATGTGAAATTGTCAATTGATACATACGAGGTTGCACGTGTTGTATTGTTGATCAAAGAGAAACCCTTAAAAGAAGGAAGTGCTGTTAAAGTTGATTTTCTCGTAGGCTTACTTTATTAAATTGAATTAATATTTATTAAACAAGTATAAATACTCTAAACTAGTTGGCTTTTCTCTAAAGCTGCTTGAGAATCTTGAAAACTTCCTCAGGTTTTGAAGAATCTATAGTTCAAGATTTTAGACAGACAACAATCAAGGAAAAAAGTGGGTTGATTTGTTTGGAGCCATTCCTTGCTCCATTTAGAGGCAACTTTAGTTTCACAATCTCTTGGGTAGAACTATTAAGGAAACATGTACTTTTAAATGTAATAAATACATGAAACATGCATGGATTTATGTTATGCATTATTCATTTCTTGATATAAACAAGGTGATTAATGTAACTCCAACATTCTTTGTCTTAGCATATGTGCATTTCATTAATCTTGTGTAGGTAATTTATGTGGTATGATGTTATTGTGACATTTTTTCGAATTTTTGTTGTTTAAGTTATGTTCTTGAATCAATTTGAACTTCCTTACCATCCCTTCATGTCTAATCTTTCAATATATTGTTGTTTCTAAGGAAACTCACTCATTAATTGGTTTTACATGTCTTCTAGCCAATCTTGAGAAGCAAAAAGGTTTAATTGCAACGACAACCGGTTGCTATTTTGTTACATTTGATCGTAGTCCTATTTGTTTGCAACCTTGGATTGGTATTGTTTTAGAAGTTCCATGGAAGCACTAAACTTGTGTTCCAAATTGCCATCAAGATATGAAAGATATCCTTCCTCATCATTCTTTGGAAGGGCAGTGGATGTTCAACATTCAAGGAACAGATTTTTTCATATGCCATTGAGAAAACTTAATCGCGTAGCAACATGCTCTATCACTCCCGAAACAACAGCAGTTAACCATGTCCATCTTGCTGATGTTGCCAAAGAACTTATTATGGTATGGTCATGTTCATTACTTTATCACCAAAACTTTATGATGACTCGAGTTTTGCAATTTCCTTTATTCTTTTTTTTTTTGGTGTCCTTATAGTAGGTATACTAGCTTTTGCATTTGTTTTGTTCATACATGGTGAAATGTGATTTCAAAGGGGAAAATTTGTTTATTTAACTAGTTAATGTAGTGCATTTTGATGGTTACTTAAAGTTATTACGATACTCATTGATTTGTTAATGAATCATATGATAATTACCATGATGCTTAAACACAAGTTCCTACTTTCTTGTTCCTAGAAGTGAAATTTGTATGTTTCTAAGCGGTTCCTTTGACTGATCCAGCAATTTCAAACACCGATATTTCCTCCACCCAAAGCCGATCCAAAGAGTGTTGCTGCAATTATACTAGGAGGAGGTGCAGGAACCCGACTCAGTCCCCTTACTCTGAATAGAGCCAAACCAGCTGTAAGATGACTTTGTATTTCCCTATTTCTTTTCCTTTCTTTGATTCATATTATGCCCACATATTATATAATCTTATACTTGTTGCTATTTCGTGTTTTAAGGTATCGATCGGTGGGTGTTATAGGCTAATAGATGTTCCCATGAGTAATTGCATCAACAGTGGAATCAACAAAATGTTTATCCTCACTCAATTCAATTCTCAGTCCCTCAATCGACACATTGCTCGAGCCTATACTTCGGGAAATGGGACAAGTTTTGGGGATGGATTTGTGGAGGTATGTTTAGATTCTATTACTTATCTCCTTGCATTCCATTTAAGCTTTCAGTATAAAAAATTTCTAGGGATAATGCTTGTGAGTTGGGTAAATAAGCTGGTGCTCTTTGTTGACAATTATTTCCCTTGCCATGAAGGTGCTAGCAGCTACTCAAACACCCGGCGAATATGGCAAAAGATGGTTTCAAGGCACAGCAGATGCAGTAAGACAATTTATGTGGTTGTTAGAGGTAATTTCACTTGTCAGATAGTGGAGTTAAGACATGAAGGGAGGATCATATGAACTGATAGTTTGTGGGCAAACTTGCTAAGATGGAAGTATGGACGTTCTCAATCTTATGTTTGTCTAAAAATGCAGGATGCGAAACATAAAGATATAGAGAATATTCTAATATTATCCGGGGATCAGCTCTATCGAATGGATTATATGGACTTTGTTCAGGTAGTTCAAGACTACCACATCTACAAAAACCTTTGAATTCATAATTATTTGATATGAAAGCTTTTAGCCTTTTTAAATTCAGTTTGAAATCATACTTATTATTCATGATCCCCTCACTTGTTGATTGAGATTTCGGTTGAACCCCCAGGCATGAACAATAGGAGTAAAATGAGTATGCAAAAGTTTAAAATCATGACCCTGGCATTGAAACTATGAAAATTTCATATTCAAAACCATTTGATTTAAAAACTTATTCATTTTAGAATTCCTTCATTATATATTTTGTATGGCTTTATATTTATAATGCATAATGTTTGTAAGCAGAAGCACATGGATTCGAGGGCTGACATATCTGTTTCGTGCATTCCCATGGATTATAGGTAATTAGTTTTGCAAAATGGATTGATGTCTTTAAGAAACTGCTTCTTTCATCTAGCTCAATTGAAAAATATGTCTATTATTGCAGTCGTGCTTCGGATTTCGGGCTGCTTAAGATTGATGAAACAGGAAAGATCATTCAATTCCATGAAAAACCCAAGGGTGACAATTTGAAATCTATGGTTGTGTTTGGTTCCTTTTTTGTTTCCTTCAATTATTTGATTCCTTGTTTAAATTAGATATCTCACTGAACAATCTTTTGTTACAGCAAGTAGACACGCAAGTTCTTGGATTATCATCTTCTGATGCCAAGAAATTCCCATTCATTGCATCAATGGGAATATATGTGATAAAAAAAGAAGTCTTGCTGAGAATGCTCAAGTAAGTACGAATAATCTTTTGGTCAATCGTTATATCATGATTGAAATATTAATTTATGTAATTTCCTTTTATTTAAGGAGTGAATGTCATATCTGGTACCTAAATTTCACCTATGTATACAATTAACTACTTGAAGTTTAAAAAAGCCCATATCCTACCTACAAATTTTTTTGAAATCATTTATAGTATCTAAGTAAAGTAGCTAAATTGAAAAAAAATGTACAATGTTAAGGCTTCTAATTGCAAAATTTGGTAGAAGTTCAAGTAGTTCATTTTAAAAATGGGTAAATTTTAGGAAGCAAATTGATACATTTTTATTTTAGATAGATAATTGCAAAAATTGTTGAAGTTCAATACCAAATGTGACAATTTCCCTTACTTAAATGATAGAATTATAGCCTTCTTGCTTATATATTGTCAAAATCATGTAAAAGCTATACTGATTTCTATGTTTAAGCTTTTAGATGGAATGATTATGAAATCAATATCAAGAAGATTAAGCATATACTTAAATTGAAAGTGGATTGAATGGAATCCGAAGCCAATTTATTAATTTATATTTCCTTTTGTTTCCTTGCCTTTTAGGTGGGACTATCAACATGCCAATGATTTTGGATCAGAAATCATTCCAATGGCTGCACGGGAGTACAGTGTTCAGGTAATTTCTTGAAACTATACTGATTTGCTTCATTTAATTGGTTTTTTGGTAACCATCATGTTATTGAAATCAGTAACTATGAATGATTAATCACTTAACTAGTTTAGGCTTATCTTTTTGATGGCTATTGGGAAGACATTGGAACTATTAAGTCCTTCTTTGAGGCAAATTTGGCTCTAACTGATCAGGTATAGTTATTTTCTTTCATTTTCATAGTCATTACTTGAAATATATTTGGTTATAATCATGCATTGATGTCTATGTTTTTCTCCAATGTTTGTGAAGCCCCCAAAGTTTCACTTCTATGATCCAGATAAGCCAATCTATTCGTCTCTCCGATACCTACCACCAACTAAAATAGAGAAGTGTCGGGTAATAATTCAAGACATTATGGTTATCTTTTACATATATAGTGAAAAATATTTATTTAATATTGCACGCCGTGCAATATATATCAATACATATATGAATTTTTCTATGTAGGTTATTGATTCTATTATATCACATGGGTGCTTTTTAAGAGAATGTAGCATTCGACATTCTATTGTGGGCATTCGATCAAGACTTGAATATGGGGTGGATCTCATGGTAAGGATTTCTCAATACATTGGTTTATTGCTAAAAGTTTAAGCTCGTAGATTTTGTACGTAACAAGTCAATCATTGTCAAAACTACATGAATTCAAGGGGAAAAAAAAACATAGCATATATGTTTTTAAGAATGATAAACTCTTTAGTCATTCAATTGATAGCATTGTCTTGCAATTATTAGGATACATTGATGATGGGTGCGGACTACTACCAAACCGAAGAAGAGATAGCACAAAATCTGGCAGAAGGGAAGGTTCCATTAGGTGTTGGAGAAGATACTAAGATTATGTAAGAAGATCATTCAGTCATTTCAGTAAATAATTCTATTTCTAGGCAAGATATATGCTCATTTCAAGCTTATTGATTCAGGAATTGCATAATTGACAAGAACGCAAGAATTGGGAGGAATGTCTCCATAACAAACAACGATGTAAGCAATTGCTCAGACTGGCCTCAAACAGTAATTTATTCCTATCATTTGATGCAAAAATTTCTAATCGTGGTTTGTTTTGTTTTGCAGAATGTTCAAGAGGCAGATCGACCAGATGAAGGATTCTATATTCGTTCAGGCATCACAATTATCACGAAAAATTCTACAATTAGAGATGGAACAGTTATATAGGAAAATAGTTTGAATAGTTATAAATCTAGATGCAAACGTTGGACAATTTTGTGCAATTTTGTCCCTTATTTTTCATATAGTTGCCACATTATGCAAATAAAGACACCAATCAATATAGGGTAATTTCCATAAGGAGCATGGAAACATCTTGTCTATAATGACTCGGAACTTCTTACTTGGAGCCTTTTTTACAAAACCTGAAAATTTTGATTAGTATCAAAAGAAAATTATATAATATTATCATCTAATAAGGTAATTTTATATTGCGTTATTAAAGCACTAAAATGAATAAGCAATGTGATGATATTTATATTATGAAACAACTCTTTTAAACATGGTTTGTGCAGAAACTTAAATTTCGTTCTACAATATATTAGCACCTATATACGTTTAATATTTATAATGTCTTTGACATTATATTTTAATTTTAAATAGGACTCTTATATAAAGAGGATTATTGATAACAATAACTACAATTGCGATTGTGCAACATAATGATTGATACCAACTTTGTTAGTTCGATATAAAATAAGATGACCAACTCACAAATAATCTTTTAACATCCCGATAATAATAAGATATAAGTAAAAATCGAATCATACCTTAATAATTGCTGTAGACTTTAAATATATTTACTTTTCCTTGAGAGTTTTCTAGCACAAGTACCAGAATAACATTCAATATGAAAATTCTAGCAATAAGCGTATTAATTACATTGAATCAATTAGATCCAATATGGAATGAGATATATGCACTATGATTTATTACTTTACAATAAACACATAATACGTTAACCCTAATACAAGAACCACCTTTAACCAGATAATATATATTTATATGCAAATGGGTTCCCTTAAATATATAAATGTATACATAAAATTATAAGGTATCCAAATTATTACAATATATGATATTTAAATAAAGTACATGGCCTAGATCCCTATAATTAAGACTTTATCTTATAAATAACAACAATGGAAACAACAAAAACGTCATCATGAGTTATAAAATCAATAAACAATAACATCAACAATAATAGTTGACAATTATTATTATTATAACTAAATACTTGAAACTAATTTATAATGAGTAAATTACACAAAATGATATCAACGTTTAGGAGTAAGTTCATGTGAGGTATCAATATTTTAAGTAGTTGAAAGAGAGGAATCATCATTTGGAAGGTAAATTTATTTAATGTATGAATGCTTGAAATGGTTAAAAAGAGGGATCAACGTTTCACAAGGTGAGTCAAGAAAGATATCTATAATTAACTGTTAAAAAAATTATCATTTGGAAGGTAAATTTATTTAATGTATGAATGCTTGAAATGGTTAAAAAGAGGGATCAACGTTTCACAAGGTGAGTCAAGAAAGATATCTATAATTAACTGTTAAAAAAATTATTCAAAATTAATTGAAAACTAATTCAAATGTTCATACCTGTAAAGACCTAACATGCATTAGTTCAAATGCTAGGCAGTCTAAGTCCCCTACCGTGCATAATACCACATATAACACATGAAAGTATTATACATAAGGTTGTCTGAAAAGGAAGATGTTTATGTTAATTGCTTGATTAACCTGTTAAGATACAAAACTTTACAAAGACTACTCATTTAAGAGTAGATGACTTTACATAAACTAATGTAATAGTACCATTAGATTGGTACTTCAAGAGTTACAAAATCTTACTTGTTACATACATAATGGTAAAATTAAATACTTTGTATTACAAAACATAGGTTTATGAGTAAGCCCTTATCATATACTATTACATTTAAAAAATAAAGTCTTGCTTTGTCCTTTTTTCCCAAGAAAACAACATTAGCCTCAAGAAATTCTTCCCACTTTGTGCCTTATCCCAAGTCATTGTAGTACTCATCATCATTAACACTTGTAGAAGAAAAAGTGAGCAAGGGGCCCAATACACAGTAACACAAACAAATACTAAGTGGCATACATTCCTAAGCTAATGCAATGCAATAAGTAATAAAATTATTTATGTTAATTTAAGTAAAACAAATCAACATTGGAGAATTCAAACTCCAGTTACACTCCTCAGGGAACTTGAGGATCCTAACTAATAGCATCTGCTTATAGGGTTGATATAAGCAACCTGGATACTTTTATTTCCTACATAACTTTACAAATAATAATCTCATCTAGGATTCGTAGCCGTTACTTATCTTTGTTTAACTTAATCCATAATATCATCTCATTTAACCGATCCCATAAATGTGAACTAAATCATATTATTTCCTTTTAAGAATAAGCAAATGTTGATATTGTTTCTCCTATTGATTATACCACTTATAAATTGTCATTATATCATGACGGAGATGACTAGGCAACTAAATTACCATGCTTGCCTCCAAGTAGGGTTGTCATTCCTTGAACCAGATCAAATGATAAAAACACAACCAATTCAATCATTATTAAGCCAATCTTTGATTATAGTCAATTAGGGATGTCTATCCTATTATCCAACAATCAAGTTATTACATACCTAGATAAATGGAATTATCTGGCAAGGTTTTGTGTTCAAACACAACTGATTAAGGGAATTTGTTATAGTAGATCATTTCATATAAAACAATCATTCATTCACAATATGATACTAAGTCATCAAGTCTTCATTAGATTAAGCAAAACTCAATTCATCAACTAACTTAGTACTTATACATATATATAATACATTATATTATTAATAATATTTAAATAAAACATTTTTTTATATGAACAATACCAGAGGATCTGTCATACTAGTGACAAGGGCCATGATTGCCATTATCGGCAACATCACAGCCGTGATCAAGGGCTATGTTACAAACTAATGCCTCATCAAGCTTGTGATAAGACATTATACCCCTTTATCATGGTCATGATATAAGCCGTGTTAAAAATTATGCCCGTGATATAGCCTTATTAAAATTTTACATAAGGCTTCTAAGAAGATCACACCTGATGTCACGACCGTGATCTAAGCCGTATCATTTGTCAAAAAAAGGTTAAGAGGAGACCATGCTTCGTGTAACGGCTGTATCAAGTTGTAAAAACACATAGGGGAGGTCATGAGCCAGGTCACAACCGTGATCAACAAGGAAATTTGTTTTCGAAGAGGTAATACTGTCAAACATGCTTGTGATGAGCAAGATATTGACCCTATGATGTTTATTTCAAAATTTTCGAAGTCATACATCCTTTAAATTGTTACTAAGATCTTATATTTTGTAGAAACATGTTAAGACTAACATATAACTATAACATCAAACATCATCAAGTTCATTTACACACATATAACTACTATACATGCATGTATACAAAAATATTTTAACTTAAGAATACAAGTCTATTATACTTGCTTTTTAGAGCTCTATTAGCAACTTAATCACTAAAGTTCTACCTATCTACTACTAACAACATCAATACATCCATCATTCCACGATAAGCTGTTAGTGATTGTGTCCTAGACCAATTACTAGATATTGTTATTTATATGTACAAAGGAATTTCTATTATATTGTTTGTATGTTTAATTTATAATAGGATCCATGAATAATTTAATTATTCTAAATGTTACTAGATGCTCATTATTGTGAGAATGATAATGAATTAAATCTAATATGAGTTTTTGATTGATAGTCTTGAGATGTCTATTTATATGGGGATACAAATTAAACTCATAAGTACAAATTAGAGGACTATGTACTAGATGACCCGTTATGAGATCACTACATGGATTAGTGTCATAAGTGATTGTTACAATAATAATGTCAACATATCCTTAGACCTGAAATCACCATAGGTTCCAAAATAAGGAACATTATGATTTGACTGAATCAAACGTTGTCTTTAACCAGATAATTAGAAAGGTTGAGATTGAGCATAATTTGAATCATGTAGAGAAGATTGAGTGATTAAGATGAGATTTGTCCCTCTCATTTGAGAGAGATATCTTTGGGTCCCTCCTTAAGTGAAATTGAGAAATGCATAGCCGTACTCAAATGAATTGATAGTGTGATCAATTTTATTTGTTTTGTTAGTTTACTTGGAGATCGAGAAATGATAAGATTGAACGATATAACGATGACATCATCCATGCCTTATGTTCAATCTAGATATTATGCGACAAAAGGATAATGACATAAGTTATGGATCAGGTAAAAATTGGATCACCAATCTTCATTTAATTTGGGTAAACATTATGTCTTGCTAGAGTTTGCTTATGTTTTGTTAACCAAAATAGTTTTGTGTCAATTGCCAACATTAAGTGAACCTATAAGGTCACACACAAAAGAATGAACAAAAAGGATCATGCACTAAATTTAAATAAGTCCAGTAGGAATAATAAATTATTTATTATTAACCTTAATTTGTTAAGAATAATAAATAAATAATTTATTAAGAACAAAAATAATTCCTAATTGGAATAGGAATTCTTATGTTAATAAATTAATTTATAATTAATTTATCTTTAATAAGATTAGGGATACTAATGTCATTATTCATATTGACACTATTATAAATAAGACATAAGATGTCTCTTTTAGGGTTAATGACATGTGTTAACATTAGGCCTATAGAGAAATTTTGTAAACCCTAAAAGAGAGGAACACAAGAATCGTGAGAAAAATTTTTCCTGATTAGATCTAGAAGTGTTCTAGATAACACTAGTATGTGAAGGATCCTTTTGAAAGAGTGTTCATTTGTGTGGATACCATAGAGGGGATTGCGAATTTGTGGTACCTATAGATCTGATTTGCCAATTTGATTTCAAGCTTCAAAGTTAAAAGTATAAATTCGAGCTATTTGTTTTGTTTTAACCTAATCAAGACACATGGATACTATGTTAGGGTTTTCTTTTTGAATTCCGCTGTTGAAGATTTGATCTTTAATAATTTTAAAACCCTTTGGAAACCCAACATAAGCTTCATAAATCATTTTCCAAACACCTAGAGTATACATATATATTTATATATCTATTCTAACATACATGTTGGCATATCATCAATTTGTCTAAAACATTGAAATTTTACTTCTACTCAGCATCAACATCAACTAGAACTTATATTTGAATAAATATAAAAGAATTCAACTTTACTTACTTATACAACTACTATCATCAACCAAGCTCCACTTTCCTACTTCTTAGCTTGATTCCTACTTCTACTTATCTTCTTTCTTGATTCTTTACTTAAGATCTTGTGTGTTAAGATTTAGTGAAAGCTTTGGTTTGTGAATTTGTTTTTGAGGGGGGGAAGGGAGGGGGAGGGTTTGAGAAGTGTCGGTTGTGTTAGGTTCATTTTTGAGTTTGATATTTTGCAAAAGTGGCTTTTTGAATTATCCTAAAATCTGCCCCCCTTTTGACTTTTAACACATTAAAAGAGTTTAGAAGAAGGCTTGGACATGGGCTTGTTTTTCATGTGGGCTTAAGCTTTAGTTAAAAAAAATTAGGCTTGGAT
Source organism: Combretum micranthum (assembly GCA_024138025.1). NCBI lineage: Eukaryota > Viridiplantae > Streptophyta > Magnoliopsida > Myrtales > Combretaceae > Combretum > Combretum micranthum. The sequence goes on from JAMXBD010000049.1 coordinate 789,541, forward strand.
CAATAAGAAAATTTTATAGCAATTGGGTCTCTTAACTCTGAAAAAAAAAAAAAAAAGCAACACATCATATTATAGTATAATTCAGCACATACAAGTAAATTTTAATACATTTAAATACTAATAATTTATCATGTCATTAATTAAAATTCTTATAACTTAAATTATCACAATTTAATCATTAAATCAACAAACACAACACATATGCAAATTAATTTAGTATATTTAGTTTAGGTTATTTTAATACCTTAAATGAACTTTGTAAAACATTGATATGTTATTATTCACTATGTGAAATGTTGATTCCTACTTTTAATCATTGGAAATGTTGAATTCTCAAATGAAATAACATCCAAACATTGATACATTATGATATAATTTACCCATTTTATAATATTCGATTATGTATATAAATAAATTATATGATGCTTATTATTATTTTTGTGAATGACAATTGGATATTAGAAATTCTTGATAAAGGGAGATGGTAAAATTGAAGATGCAAATATGATTCTTTAAAATCTAATAGTGAAGAAGTCATGAAGGCGTAAGTTTATCCCATAACATGATAAGATAAATGATACCTTTATAAGATACAATAACTATTGTTAATCGTAATGTGTGTGTGTGGCGCGCCAAACACATATCTACTTCATATTCCTATACTTGCATAATGCTTTCAAAAGATTGTATATTATTAGTTATAATTGAGTAATATACACATTTAACTATTTCCCTTATGTAATTCGTAACTTTATACAATAATAGCATTTTTGGAAGATTTCATATTTCAATAGTAATAAGTATAAGTATCCATTACATATACACACACATACATAAACAATTCTATTATAGTTAGTAGTAGTAGTAGTATAAAAATTGTGTTTTATGTATCGTTATAATATTCTTATTGTTAGCTCACAGTCGGTAAAGGACTTTACTTTTAAGTAGTTGGACATGAACTTGATGGTGATTTGGTAGAATAAGACCTATAAAATAAGATATGGTCAAGGGGCACTAGAAGGTTGTCCAATGTGGTTACTTTAGCGGTTAAGTTAGTATTTACTTAACATCATCAACACCAACCCTTACTAACATTGACAACATCATTTCCAATTCATTCTTTCTCTTCTTAGCCGCCTACAACACACCACACTATCATTTTTCCTTAATTCACCAGTCTACCATGAAATACCCTAAGTATGTTTTATTAAATTATAAGGAGTGGCAATTTAGTAATAATGAGATTTTAAGTAAGGGCGTAAGAGTAATTTTTGTATTCTTTAAAAGGGATGTTAAGTAGTAAACTTTAAATAAAGTTTGAGATTCCTATAACCACCTAATGCCCTCTTATGTACATATGGAGGAAAGATAGTTCCCCTCTCCTTCTTAACACTCTTCTACTAATCTTGAGAAAATTCAATGAGTTTATGGTAAGTTATCATTCCTCTTGAGATATTTTGTTGTTTTGGAAATGGCAAAATATCATGAATATAATGTGGATAACATAATCATACAATGGTAATGCCATTTTATGAGGGAATTTTGAAAGGATTTTAGGGGAAAAGCGTTATTACGGAATAAACGTTTGGGAATTTATGTGGATGCAAGAAAGACAGAAGGTAATGTAATTCCTAAGTATTTTGTATTTGATCATGAGTGTTTAATATAAAACAAGAAGGTGGCGTACGTTTTAGTATGTTTTTAAGGTTAACATATGTTTATGGAAGTGTTAGAGTGATGATATAGATTTAAGATAAGGTTTAAATGAGTGTTAGTGTGAAGATAAAAGGAAAATTGCGAAATAGGATATTTTCTGAAAGTACACAACTCATACACAGTCCTATGTTTTAAGCCGTGTACCTCTTTGAGAGTGAAAATTGCGTTTACTAGAAAAAAATAGCTACATGTATCAAGTATGTTTCACTTTGTGACTTTTAACAAAATGATACTAGCAAAGAATACGATATATACATAGTCTTGTGTTCTTTCCTCTATTCCTCTTTGTGAATTTTTAAAATTTTGCTGGAAAAGAACACAAGGAGAAACAAAGGTCATGTTCCCCCCATATACCCCCGTGTTTTACCTGTGTACTTTCCTATGGACTTTTTTATGACCTAATTTCCTCACTTAAGTGATACCTAACCCTATACTCACTTATTTATTAGTCTATGCATGTTATAATACCCTAAAAATCATTTTTTTTCCTAGCCTAAACATGACTAGATTCACTAAACTGTCTACTTCACAATCTAAGTATAATTTAAGAATTTGGGATCTAAGTTATAATAGTGTAAAATAGGGAGTGATAGGTATAATGAGATTCTAACCAAGACATATAGTAATATTAAATAATTTAATTGTGCAAAATCCAAGTAGTGGATATTGGTAAGCAATGGAGTTATTTCCAGATATGTGTGCTACTTTGTTTATTTCTTGTGCTTGTTAGGTTAGAATCTAATTGAATAATTGAATATCCAACCATTAAGTTTGTGTGTTGCATGTGCTTGGCTGTGGTTAGTATACCAAGACCACCAGTGATACTAACATAACATCCCGATGATCTTTGTGTGACACTATCCCTTGTGGAGTTGCACCTAAAGATGATTACAACTAGATTTATGATTTGACTCATGGACTCATGGACTCTTAGACTCTCGGATGTTGAGGAATACTAAATATCATATATATGTATTATATATAATGTGTGTTATCGGGATATTAAGTTATTCCTATGTTAATTGCTGGACTTGAAATTAAAGATAATAATCGGATTGTTTGTTGCATTAGAATTTGGATTGTACATGGCTTATTTGTTTATGCTTATGCGATTGTGTTTGTAGGGCATCGTATTGGACTCCGACTTGTTCTTTTCTTTTTAGGTACAAGTGACAAGTATATAGATCGTTGTATTGCTAGGTGCTTATGGTTAGTGGGTCGGGAATATAGCTAACAATAAAGACCCTCTAGATGATGAGTAAAGATTGTAGAAATTAAAGCAATTTCTTTGAGGTGTAATGGATGCTTAATGTTTGTTAAAACAAATATTTTATAGTGATAACTTATAATCCTTGTAATTTTAGTATGGTAGATGTTAGTTACACTCTTAAACATTATAAGTAGATATTTGTGTGGTTGATTATGCTTACAAGTAAGTGAGCTTATGAATTTCGGAGTCATTGATACATGAGTGACTTTGAAGTATTTATTATGTTTATTGCATCTATAGCAAGTTCTAAACCTTTGCATGTCCATATATGATATGGACGCTATGGGTTGTAATGACCCTAAATTTAGAGCATTACATGCCACATATCAATCATCATCTACTCCTTCCTGAGATACCATTGACTATACAATCAAACCATCACAACACTTTCTGTTATCTTCACTAAACCACCAACGGACAAAATAACACATCTTACCACATTGCCTCTTCCTCATTTCACGTTACATAATACTATCTTAAAAGTTATCTTGGGCTTAAAATCTAGCATAGGCTAGATAAGTTCCAATGAGCAAGTAGGGAAAGAGCAAAAGAGGATAGGTGAACTAGACACAAACCCACACTGTTAAACCAAAATTTATCATTTGTCATTCATTTTACATCATCAAATTCTCTCTCTTCTCTTGTCTAATATTGCTGCCATTTGCTCTCCTCTCACTATTAAATTTACAGTCAAATTTCATCTAATTCCATCACACTTACAACATATCATGTTAAGTTTTTACCTATTTTAATCTACTTAATTAATTTCTATGATCTCTACATCTGTCTCGTAATCTCAACATAAAATCTTTTAGGAAAGTTCAAGAATTAAGGTAGATTTGAAGAATCAAGAAACTTATTGAAGAAGTCGTAGTAAATTTGGATATTGAAGCTTCTACAAGTATATAGAGGAGTAGTAATTGAGATTATTGATCCAGTTTACTCGATCACTTATTCTAGCAAGTAGATCTAACTTATTTAATGTTTTAATCGTGTTTATTGAATGCTAATGCTTGATCCATGTATTCTTTGATGAAACAATCTTAGGTCTAAATTTTGATTTGATTTTGATGTTATATATATACAGGCATGCCAAATATATGTGTGTGTGTATATACAGGTAAATGTGATTTTCAAATTTAATGTGATAAACTATGTGTGAATCATGTTAAAAATTGATGTAATAATTTTTTGATTTGAAACTTATGTTGAATATATATGTATATATAGAAATGATGAGACACATGTGATTGTATATATAAAAATTAATTTTGATTTATTGGTTAAAGTTTGAATTATGTTGAAATTATTATATATTATTAATTAACATGAAAACCGAGACATATACATATTTAATTATGATTATTTTGTTAACTTTTTGATTAAGTGATGATTTGGTATATAATTGGTGATAAGCATGTAATGAGAATCATTTGAATGATCTTGATATGTTTATTTTGGCTAATAGGATGATATTGTGAGTTTAGAATGATAATTTGGGTTTCAATAAGTATATTGAATATTTAAAATGTATTTTTGATGCTTTAGAAGTTGGAAATGAGTTTTTCTTTTTTTAAAGTTAAATCATGATAATTGAATGTTACAATGTTAGTTGTATTATTTTGGTATTGATTTAAATGAGTTATAGGTTGGAATGAATTAGCTTGATTGATGAGTTTGGTGTTGGTTTCCAAAAATATTTGAGGTTGAATATGAGTATTTATAATTATAAAACTTGTTGGAAATTTGAGTTTAGGAGAAGATTATGATGTTTGAATAGTTTAATTTGATATTTAGAAATGTTAGAGTTAAAATAGTATTAATAGCTTATGATTTAGGGAAAATTGAATGGGCTAGAATATGTTTTGGACATTTTTGATCTGGATTCATAATTTCGGAAATTCTAGAAAGTGTTTGAAGAGTTTGAATGTTCATGAGTAAATAATGATTATGAAGTTAGAAGATGAATTATTGAATGTTCATTGTAATATTCGATGCAACTCAATGTATTTTTGTCATATAGAATAGTGTTTGATTCATAATGATTTACGAGTTGAAATTGGTTTGTGCTCAGGTTTAAGTTTTTAGAATTTTTTTGGAAAATAGTATAAATGTTCGTAACAATATTTAGATCTCTTCAATTTAAGTCAAATTCAACCTATAATGTGTTTTACATCAATTTTTGGATTTTAATTATTCATGATAGTTTTTAACTTATAGATAAACACGAAATCAATATCATATATACACAGTTTCAAATTTAGTATTAAAGATTTGAATCAATGTTGGTTTGAACTTGTAAAAAATTTGCTTTAATTGCAATAATTTTTTGTTTGGTAGGGAATTTTGATTCTCTGTGGTCTTATAGATTGTGGACCATCATTAATTTCATAATAATTAAGTGTAAATATATTATGATTAAATGTGAGAAGTAAATAATTAATTAGAATTTTGCAAATTTCGACTTATGAGGTAGTTTTACAATGTGGTTTTCATATTGTGGCTGCACACATGATATGACAACTTTAAGGTGATCTCATTAGGCCTCTTTAGAATTGTTACATGTCTACTTTAGTGTAATACATTTCATGTTCTTGTCCTGGATGCATGGGATACTATCTTGACCACACTTAACATGCAATTTCAATGATAATTAGATCATTACATTAAAAAAATATCTCAATGATTAGGGTTCTATCACATTATTTTTGAAGAATATGTAATGCTCTTATATTCTTGTCAATTCGCAATATAAATTGTAAACAGCCCATTTGATATGTGTTGTGGAGTGGATCCGGTTGAAGTGATCACGTGCATATAGTGTTTGGCTCACGCTACATGTGACTTCAGAAGAGATACTTGGCAATGACACGTAAGGATGACTTGTGGAGAGATGATAGGGAGAAAGAGTAAGCAATATCAGATAGCTCGAATGCACGCGTGACAGGTGGGAAGCTATGCAACATCAACCCCACAGTTCTTGAAGAGAGGCAATGAGTTCTTAGTTTTGATTCCTATTTGATCTCTATGATTATACTCTAATAACGCGATGAGGTTTCTTTGGATCTCTCTGATCTTGTCAAATGAGGAGAACTCTTGAGGTATTTATAGAGTTTGGTTGTTGACAGCATCAGTTATATCGTAACGTGTGTCAACGGCTCAAATGAATCCTTCTGGTAATGGATCCTTCATGGGCTTATATTGAGTTTAAGCCCATGAGAGCCTCTTTTAAGTGCATGAGTTTTTCTGAGAAAGGTTGAGAGTGGACAGGTCGGTCCAACGATCCTTACTCAAGCCTACCAAGCCAAATCTCCCATAAATCATCCCATAACATGGATTGGACTCTTCAGGCCCTGTCACTTAGCCTAAGAGTAAAATCCAAATATTTATTATATAATTATATTAGCCCTCTACACTTTGTCCCCTGACCAAAATTCATTGGACGAAGTTCAAGTATTTTGGGTATTACATAATTCATCGAGGATAGTTAAGCTGCAACTTAGCATACGCGCTTATACGATAGTTGCATAGATGCTAAATGCGCTTATATAGCTGAGAACTTTATTTACTGGCATGTTAGTATCATAGGAGTCTCACTTGAGTCATTTCAATGCATGAGCTCATAGCATAATTGTGTGCGTTTACAAGCTACTAAATTTATTTGTAAATGTATTGAGGAACGTAAGCTGAAAACCACCATGCAAATTTATTTGCAAATGTATCCTTCAAATATATATTTGTCCTTATTGGATTTCCAATAATTTAACCATATCTCTTTTGATATAACAAACCAGAGATTATAGGTTCGATCCCCAGCGGAGTCGATAAAAAATGTTATGGAGTGGATCCGACTGTAGTGATCACGTGCGTGCAGTATTTGGGTCGCGCTACACGTGACTTCAAAAGAGATACTTGGCAATGACACGTAAGGATAACTTATGGAAAGATGATAAAGAAGAAGAGTAAGCAATCTCAGGTAGCTTGAACACAAGTGTGACAGGTGGAGGAGCTATGCAGTATTAACCCCACAGTTCTTGGAGAGAGCCAATGAGTTCTTCGTTTTGATTCCTGTTTGATCTCTATGATTATACTATGACAGCACGATGGCATTTCTCTGGATCTCTCTGATCTTGTCAAATGAGGAGAATTCCTGAGGTATTTATAGAGTTTGGTTGTTGACAGCATCCGTTTGATTGTAACGTGTGTGAACGGCTCAGATGAGTCCTTTTGCTAATGGATCCTTCCATAGGCTTATATTGAGTTTAAGCCTATGAATACCTTTTTTAAGTGCATGAGCTTTTCTGAGAAAGGTTGAGAGCCGGTCCAACGATCCTTACTCCAAGCCCACTAAGCCAAATCTCTCATAAGTCATCCCATAACATGGACTAGACTCTTCAGGCCTTGTCACTTAGCCTAAGAGTCAAATCCAAATATTTATTATATAATTATATTAGCCCTCTACAATATGTAAATGATTGATGCTCGCATATCTATTAGTGAAAATATTATTGTATAATATACTCTATTTTTTGTAATGTGTTTCTTTGCTTCTATTCATCATCAACACTTTTCTTATTTTAATAAAAATATAGTAACATAGAACCAACCATTCCTATTGGCTAATTCTTTCACCATTTCATGAGATAGATGACAATCTACGCGATTGTTGTGCGATAACATTTGAAGTTGACGGGCTTTCCTCCAAGACAACTTGATGTCCATCCCCGAAGTTATCCATGCCTTTGGCTAGGAGCTGCCAAAAGACCCCACCAGCACATGCGCCTCCATTCTTGGAAACTGTGTAGATTGCATGGTATATCTTTTCAAAGTAAGCATTCCCCCTTTTTGATACTATATCCCCTAATCTTAGATGACTTGCCAAATTCATCTATAAGGATTGGTTTCTTGAGGATTGAAGTTGAGTCTGCAATGTGTTTTGCCACCCATTTATTCGCAAATGCATCTTGTTCCACCTCAGTTCCTTTAAGCACCCTAGTTATACATCAAACCATTCAATGGTCATATAAACTATTTAAACATAAAGGAATATTAGAGGAACTTATTGAGATCGGAATACCATCTATCGGGGTACATGTTGCATAATCAATATGGGCAATTTGATTCTTGTTGATGAAATCAGTACTAAAATTCCATCTACCCGAATTGACTCGATTTTTATCTGGTGTTGATCGCCCATAGAATCCTTCAAGTCCGATTTCCACCATATGGCTGCTATCAATACACTTGACATGTGCGGCCATTTCATTCACCCAGGCCTATAGGGACATTAAACACAAAATATATACGCAAAGTCGGTGCTAAGAGGCAAGCTCATGTATAATTTTCTATGCCATATTATTTAAGAAAATTCTATGATCCCATCACTATCCGATGACTCATATTGTAATGCCCGAAAATGAAGGATATTACAACCCGCCACGTGTCTTTCTTATTATAGGAACACGCCAAGGCTATGAAATACTAATCCACATATTATATCAAAAATACAACTCCAGTACTCACATATAAAAGGCATCTGTTAAACAATTCATCATATAAATAATATTCTTGAATTAACTTATTGGTATAAATCAAAGCCAACATTATCCTGACTTATAACTTAATTGAAAAGTCCCATAAAGAAATTTTAAACTCATAAAGTAAATAAAATCTTTCAAACTACTTTATAGATTATTAAATTGTCTTCTTATCTCTAGGTATCCAAAATCAACCTCTATTGATCCTTGGCAGGAAAGTCAAGTTTACTATCACCATCCCCATGATCTACAAAGATGTCATATCCCCGTATGATCATAAATCATTTTATCTTCTCCTGTTTCTGAAAAATGAATGGAATGAGCGAAAACACTCAGTCCGCCAATCCACAAAACAAATGCATATGCACAGTCAACATATATATCAAATGCAACTTATTTTAATGCAACCAATTAGATTATTTTCTTTATTAAGCCAGTCAAACAACACAGTTTAGAACAATGAATCCCTAGTTCCAAACTTAGAGTAACTCAGACCCTTGAAAATCAACCAACTTTTGAAAATAGGTAATTATATACATATATTGGTGAATGGGTACTCTCCAAACACCCGCAGTCATATTATCAAATCACCTAAATCTATCGGAATCATCTCCAAGTTGAACTCCACTAGGGACAATGACACATAAGGATCATCAGGATGCCTCACCAGTATCATTGTCTGCCAGGTCTTTACTGGTCAAAGCCAAGGACATCCAGTAAAACAAATTAAGCCGAATAGAATTAAGTTCATTTATATATCTGTTCCTACAGATAAAAATCAGAAAACTAAACCTGCAAGCAAATACAACAAACATGGAAAGGTCGTATCTGATTTCGCTTTAGGAATAGAACCCTAATTCACCAAAACACCTTTCTTCTATAAATTATAAAGCCACAAAATCCTCAACACCACAATTTAAGATTTTCTTCCAAATCTCTAAGAACTACCAATACAAAAACTTTAACAAAAGATTATATTTTTAGATCATCTAAAGGGTTGAAAGAATCAATTTCACCCTTTTTCCTTGTTTATGGAATAACAAAATTTCCAAAAGATCAAATTTTTCCTCTACAATTCCTCCAAACCTTAGAATCCATTCAATATAAATTAAACCAAAACCAATAAAAATCATTCCTTTTTAATCATAAAGGTTCAGAACATATAAACTTACCTAGAATTGACTCTCAATTCTCCTTGATCATAAAAAATTAGATTCCCACTCAATTAGGGTTCCTCTTCCAAAAGTTCCTTCAAAACCATAGACAATACTCCAAGAAACTAATATATCTGTAAAATCCTATAGAAGAAAATAGGGATTTCATTACCTGATCTGGACTATTGAATCCTTTTTAACATAAAATCAAGATCTCTAAGATAATAAGGGTTTTCTCTAATCTCCCTTAAAAAACAACAACAAATTCTAAGGAAATTATAGATTTGTAGATCTTAAAGAAAGAATGGTTATCAAATTACTTGGATCTGATCCTCAACTTTCCTTAAACACCAAATCTTCATATTCTCCAAGAAAACTAAAACGATTCTCCAATTCTCCTTCAAAACAATATAAAAACTCTAAAAACTTGATAGATCTATGAAAGCTAAAAGAAAATTGATGATTTGAGTACTTGATCTAGATTATCGAATCGTCTTGACGGCTATGAATTCGCCAGAGGATGTCTGTTAGGTTTAGGGTTATGTTGGAATAAAGAACAAAGAAGAAAGATATAATAAAAATAGTGGCTTTTCATTTCCTTCGCTTTTCATACGCTGGCAGTTTTCAATATGGATACCGGCGACATAGAAAATTAGGCCGATAGTGTTTAGCCAGCTTAACCTTGTGCCCATTTGATTTCCCTTTCGTCTCTTCGTCTTCTCTCACGTATCTGATAACCGATAAAAGTAATTAATTTAAACATTAGGGTTGACCATAAACCCTCTTATTTTATATCAAATGACATCTTTGCCCTTCAATATAAAATATTTATTTATATATTACATTTCTCTCCTCCTAAAAGAACTTTCGTCCTTGAAAGTTACATGAACTTCTGGAACTCTTTAAATTCCTTGTTTCTAACTCCTTAATTTATGTTTTCATTTACTTTTCGGCATTCAATTGTTTTGTGTTCAACCACTGTTTTCTCATACCATATTCTCTTATTTCCAAACTCCTTTCTTGTTTTCTCAACTCAATTGACTATACCACGATTTTAATCAATGTCTCCATAACTTATACTTTCATTGTATAAATTTGGTACACTTCATCCACATCTACATGATACGCTTTAAGATTATCATTCAAACTTTTTATCAATGTTTGTTATCAACTTTGCATCCATTTATTATCTTTCCTTTTTAAAACTTCCCTTGCACAAAATCTCCAATTCAATTTCCTTGAGTGATGTTTTGAAGGTTGAAAATGTTACCACTATAGTTTCCAATTTAAATTCCAAAGGTCAAACCTTACATTAACCTGGAGCTTCAAATATCACTGTGTCACTTATACTTCTATTGACTCAACTTAGTTTTTTACCCCTATTATTCCATAACAAAATAATGTACATCAATCGCACACCATTCATCTAATCCAAAAACACTCATTAACTAACCATAATACTTCCAACACGTTTTCTCAATCTTTAATATATTTTCTTATATTTTCTGTCAATATATATATGAAAATCTAATATTAATACTTATGTCCTTAGGTAAGCCTTTAAAATCAGCAAATAACTTTTAACTCTTCCTTTGACTTCATTACTCCTAAAGTTCTGATATTTCTTTAATATTTAGATTACTCATGCACTTTGTCTCCAAAATTTTCACCATACAAATCCGTTTATTGCCCTAATATTCACTTGGATTTAGTATCCTTCTATAACTATTAAATCTACTTCTCAACAAAAGATCTTATTTGATTTATACTTTTATTTACCATTACATCCTCCAAACAATTATATGATGTGCTTAAAAAAAATATATATAGTATATATATATATATAAATCCCAACTCATTAACACTATTTGATCAATATACATTTCCATTGAAACTTCCTTAAAACATAGTCACCTTATAATCCTTCAAATAACAATTAGAAAACTCAAATTATGAAATTTAATATTTTTCAACCCTAACTCCAAAGATCAAATCTCACATTGGTCTATTATTTTAGATGATGGTAATTTCTATGTCTCTTATTGGTTTAATAAAATTTTTCCACCATTGTCAGATACCACAAATAATCCACAACTTTCATTTATCATTTGTGCTATTCCAATTGTCTTCCAAAACTTGTATTGCCACTTTATATAATGATTTATATTTGTGGTCTCATATATACTTTTCTAAAACTCATCATCATATATTACTTCAGATGTCATTATCGTCCGTCATTCATAGATTTCTTATACCTTACAACTCACTAAGATCACATTTCCTTCTTGCAACTACTGTTCCGCATATACATTCATATCTATATAAGATTCAACTATTGTCTTATTTACTGATTATTCCAATCCTTCTCATCTAGTCTTCAATATGATCTTTTTCGCTTACTTTCATTCTTTAACATGACCTTTCTCACTTACTTTCACTTGTCTACTAGGCTAACAATATAATTGTCAACCATCTATAAAGATTTTCTTTGTACTTTCAGTTTCTTCTAATCAACTTTAATCATCTTTCTTTTGCCTCTAACTTCTGTCCACATATCATCTTTAATACTGTCATCTTATCTCAGTAACAATCTTTATTTCTCTCCCATTTCACCAATTATTTTCTTATAGTTATGACCCTCATTGTCATACTAATACTTGTCATCTGAAACTTTACCGTAGATTACTTTAACTACTCCTCCAACGACTATATTAACATTTTCTTCATCTTTACACTTGCCAATAACTTTAAACAGTCATTTATTTCCATACTTCCTTCAAACACCATCCTTATTCCACTTCATCATATAAAAGAAATGAAAGAAAAACCATAAATATATATATAATTGTATTAATTTGGTTGCTATGCTTCCAATAAAGTATTAATAGATGAGTTATTCATTGGTATGTTTCACTTGCTTGTATTATCATTGTTTAGATTTTTGTCGTTTTGATTCTGATTTTTTTTTTTTTTTTTTATATATAATGATTTCACATTCTTCTTTTTATTTTACTTGATTTTAGGAGTTTACCATTAAATTAATATTTTTGGCTTTTGTCACAATTGACAACTTTTTTTATATTTGTTATTAATATCAACCTTATAGTTATGAGGTCTACCAATTTTTTTTTTATACTTTGTTTTTCATTAGAGTCTTTTCTTATCTTTCTATCATAACTATAATTTTATTTTGTCTTTAATTTATTGGTCTTCACTTATTTAGTCATGTTACACATTTATATATGTATATATATTCTCATATATTTTGTTGCTTTGCTTGTAATCAAAAATATTTTTTTCTTTTATTCTATCATAAATTTGATAGTGAGAGGGGCTGACAAATATCAAGAGTAACTAAACTAACCAGTACTTGGCTGACATATGACTTGACTCTTAAGACAGACTCAAAATGACATGACTTAAAACAAAAGGCTAGACACATCAAGAATGGATGTGACAAGATTTGACATAGCACGATAAAACAACAAACAATACTTACTAAACATATCATTTATCAAATAAGACAAACCATGAACTTATCAGTCCCACTTCACATTTTCTTATATTAGATTCATTGTTATTACATATTTGTATACTAATTGGAGGTACAATTTATGATATTCATTCTTAATCCTTAAACTTCATAATTCTTATTATAGAGTCGTTACTATCACTATAGAAATTTGATAGGGTAATTTCTCATTTTCATTCTCTTTTATTTATAGCTTTAATATTTAAATTTGTATCATTTGATTCAAACTATGGTTCTTTTTATACTTTTCTTTGAATAGCATAATTAACAAGCATTAAAGATCTTTTGACGTTGTGTCATTAAAGATTTGTTGACTATTGTCTCTGGTTAACTTTAGAGGAGGTTTCAATAATTTATTTCATTCAATTAATTTTTGGAATTTGTAGTCATTAAAATTGTGACCGTTGAGTTTTAAATTTCTTTATATAAGTTACGATTATTAATTTGTGTATTTATATATTCTCTTTAACTTACTCTAGTCATTATTGTTTTGTCTGTTACATTTCATTAGATGTCATTAACTTCTTGTGTAAAAATGTTTATGTATTATAGTAGAAGACTAAAAGTCATACATTTAGTAAAAGGTATTTTGGTTTTTATAAATTATCATTTCTAGATTTTTTTGTTGAGCTTTACTTGTTGTGCCGATCACTTTTCTATGTATTTTAGGAAGCAACAACAAAAACAAAATAAAATAACAAATATTCCAAGAAAATATATGAAAATAATTATGAAAACATAATGATATAAATGAAATAAATATAATATTTATAAACAATGAGTTGTAATGAAAGAAACAATAAGAAATCATAATGAAAAGGTCAACCTAGAAATTTTTCATTAAAAGAAACAACTCTATGCTTTCCATAGCTACTAGCTTTCCTATGATCTACCCTCTCTCTTCATCTCATCATCCTAAGGAGTTATAACCTAATTTCCCTAAAGATCATAAGCCTATACTTTGATACCATTTAAGCTATAATTCCCTAAAATAAGGACACTACAACTTGCCACGTGTCCTTCTCTTTATAGGAACACGCCAAGGCTATGAAATACTAATCCATATATTATATCAAAAATACAACTCCAGTACTCACATATAAAAGGCATTTGTTAAATAATTCATCATACAAATAATACTCTTGAATTAACTTGTTGGCATAAATCAAAGCCAATATCATCCTGACTTATAACTTAACTGAAAAGTTCCATAAAGAAATCTTAAACTCATAAAGTAAATAAAATCTTTCAAGCTACTTCATAGATTATTAAATTGTCTTCCTATCTCTAGGTATCCAAAATCAACCTCTATTAATCCTTGGCAAGAAAGTCAAGTTCACTATCACCATTCCCATGATCTATAAAGATGTCATATCCAGTATGATCATAAATTATCTTATCTTCTCCTGTTCCTAAAAAATGAATGGAATGAGCGAAAACGCCAGTACGCCAATCCACAAAATAAATGCATATGCACACGCAATATATATATCAAATGCAACTTATTCTAATATAACCAATCAAATTATTATCTTTATTAAGCCGGTCAAACAACACAGTTTAGAACTATGAATCCCTAATTCCAAACTTGGAGTAAATCAGACTCTTGTAAATGAGCCAACTTTTGAAAATAGGTAATTATATACATATATTGGTGAATGGGTACTTCCAAAACACCTACGATCATATTGTCAAATCACCTAAATCTATCAGAATCATCTCCAAGTGCAATTCCACTAGGGACAACGACACATAAAGATCATTAGGATCCTCACCAGTATCACTGTCTGCCAGGTCTTTACTGGTCAAAGCCAAGGACATCCAGTAAAACAAATTAAGCCGAATAGAATTAAGTTCATTTATATATCTGTTCCTACAGATAAAAATCAGAAAACCAAACCTGCAAGCAAATACAACAAACATGGAAAGGTCGTATCTGATTTCGCTTTAGGAATAGAACCCTAATTCACCAAAACACCTTTCTTCTATAAATTGTAAAGCCACAAAATCCTCAAACACCACAATTTAAGATTTTCTTCCAAATCTCAAAGAACTTTGATTCCTATCAACTAATACAAAAACTTTAACAAAAGATTATATTTGTAGATCATCTAAAGGGTTGAAAGAATCAATCTCACCCGTTTTCCTTGTTTATGGAATCACAAAATTTCCAAAAGATCGAAATTTTCCTTCACAATTCCTCCAAACCCTAGAATCCATTCAATACAAATTAAACCAAAAACAATAAAAGTCATTCCTTTTTAATCATAAAGGTTCTAAACATATAAACTTACCTAGAATTGACTCTCAATTCTCTTTGATCACAAAAAATCAGATTCCCACTTAATTAGGGTTCCTCTTCCAAAAGTTTCTTCAAAACGATAAACAATACTCTAAGAAACTAATATATGTGTACAATCCTATAGAAGAAAAAAGGGATCTCATTACTTGATCTGGACTATCGAATCCTTTTTAACATAAAATCCAAATCTCCAAAATAATAAGGGTTTTCTCCATTCTCCCTTAAAAAACAACAACAAATTATAAGGAAATTATAGATTTGTAGATCTTAAAGAATGAATGGTTATCAAATTATTGGATCTGCTCCTCAACTTTCCTTAAACACCAAATCTTCATATTTTCCAAGAAAACTAAAATGATTCTCCAATTCTCCTTCAAAACAATATAAAAACTCTAAGAACTTGATACATTTATGAAACCTAAAAGAAAATTGATGATTTGTTTACCTGATCTAAATTACCGAATCGTCTTGACGGCTATGAATTCGCCAGAAGATGTCTGCTAGGTTTAGGGTTATGTTGGAATAGAGAACAAAGAAGAAATATATAAAAATCGTGGCTTTTCATTTCATTCACTTTACATACGCTGATAGTTTTCAATATGTATGCCAGCGGCATAGAAAATTAGGCCGATAGTATTTAGCCAGCTTAACCTTGTTGCTCATTTGATTTCCCTTTCGTCTCTTCATCTTCTCTCATGTATCTGATAACCGAAAAAAATAGTTTATTTAAATATTAGGATTGACTATAAAACCTTCTTATTTTATATCAAATGACATCTTTGCCCTTCAATATAAAATAGTTTACGTGGATGTTATAAATATGCATATAGGATAAAAAGGAATGGCACATGAATCCATTTTCCGGATAGGTCGGATTAACTACGTGGTTCATTCATTAATTCCCATGCAAAAATTGTTGGATCGTCCTTCTATGCAACTCCGGTAATTGAGTTCCCTCTCGTGAGCACAGCCTGCACCATCACTCCACATCTTACACTTTTAGATATCCATAAGTTTAAAACTATCTTAACCCGGGCTGAATAAATGAAAGGATTTTTATTTTCTTATATAGTTATAAGATGCAAAAATATATCCTTAAAGTCAAAATTAACACTCTGGATGGATGTAATGGAAAGCTTAGCAAACCTATGGAAATAAGAGAAAGTGGTCGAAATGGATGGAAAACATGTGTTTTGATGCAGTGGAAAATGGTGGAAATGAAATGAAAAATTTTCAACTTTTGCTTCCTTCATTTTCTCTCCATAAATAGGCAGAATCCTTCGAAAAACATGAATAGGGTATCAAATTTTCATTTTTCTTCTTGGTAAGTGAACTTTTAAAATCAAACAGGGGGATAATTTTGTCAATCAGCAACTCCATTTCTTTTTTATTCCTTCAATTTTCATTATAAATTATCAAACATAAAACAAACTTTTCACTCTTTTCTACTTTCACTATTTTCTTTCTGCCTATTTGTACCATTTTCATTTTTAGCAAAGTTGCCAGACAAAAGTGTAAAGCTGTGGGGGAAAAAAAAAATGCAACATCACTGGGAAATATATAACTTTTTTTTTTTTTTTCATGTAATATATAGCGAAGTAAAATTTGTTAGTCTTTATCTTCTTTAATCTATATCAAACTGCATCCATGTGAAGGTAATGTCTACAACCAAACTTGGAATAAGTTTCATTCTCAAGGGTTACATTAGCATCTAATAATGTCATAGAGGTTGTAAGAGAGATATTAATAGTTTAAAGTGGATTTTTGATCCTATTTAATTCCAATAAGAGGAGGATGGAGAAAAGATTCATTGGATACTTACATATGCATATTACTTGTGGTACATAAATATTATTTAAATTTTGAAACACATATTAATAAAATCGATACTCTCTAAAACAATTACTACTAATGATTTGCACATTAAGTATATAATAAATGCAGGTAATGTTCTCTGAATCTTCTCTCTAGAGGGTGGGCTTACTTAGTAGAAAATGCCTCTTTCTATTTTCAGTTTTTACAATTTATTATAATCAAAATTTTCTAATTATTAAATTATCACAATAATAATTTTAAGTGGCTGCAGAGATGCAAATATTGATAACCTTTTTAATGCTAGATATAAAGGAGTAGGGGTAAGGAAAAGCAAGGTTGTCATCAACCCTAGTGATGATAATTAATACATTTTAAAAATTGTTAATGATCAATAAAGAAGAAAATTATATAATTTTCACTATCAGCCAGGTTGGCAAAACGAAATATATCATCCCTATCAGCTATCAAAGGTCCCTTTTAGTCTCTCCAATCACTTGATGCTAGAACTCTTTATTCTATAGCATGAAGAAAAAAAACAAAAAAACAAAAAAACCCGAAATAAGTCATTTTCGAAAGGCATACAGAACAGAACCTTAACACAGATGTAATATTATTGTCGTGGATAAAGTCGGCGTATGTGGTGGAGTGGTGTAGTGGATTCCAATTAATAAGCACGTCCTATGTGTCTTTTGGGCTTATCAATTGGTAAGATAAATCACGAGTGGAGTTTGAGGATGAAAATTTGGATAATGAATCCTGGCCAGAAGAAAGAAAAAGGAAAACAGAATAAGAAGAAGAAAGATAATGGATTTAATCCCTTCTACCTGTAGCTAGGAGTTCCAAATAAATTGGCTAAGATGGAGTCTCTTTCACTAGGTAAGACCTACACGTCATTCTATTAGAGTCGAAAAAGTAAATAAAGTTGCTGATCATAGCCAATAAAAGCCTTATATATATATTTATATATATTATATATATATATCCAGAAATTCAATCTTTTCCTGTATTTATTCGTTAGATAGAAAATAAATACGTTATAACATGCGATTAGAGATGATATATTATTTTTAATCTAAGAATATAAGGAATTGATACCAATTATTTTCTTAGAGATGGTTACCCAATATATGAATTTTTACAAAATTTTGATTTATTGATCTTCTATTGTTTCTCGTTTAAGTTGCACAGAGTGAGATTCCATGCCTTTTCATTTTATCTCATATTATATCTAACGAAGTTATAATTTTATTTAGCTTTAATACGGTTAGCGAAACTGTAATATACGTATGAAAGATGAGAAAGTATGAACAAATCGAGGTTACGTGACTTAAAAATATCAAAAAGAAAGAAAAAAATGATATTGGTATGTAAAGTGAAAAGAAAGAAAAAAAAAAAAAACTCAGGTTATGTAACCAATTAAAAAAATTAATACAAATATATGCAAAATGAAAAGGCATGAAAAATCAAAGTATCATATATATTCTAATTGCACTTTCTGATTGATAATCGAAACCTACAAAAGTATTTATAAAATTTAGTGAAGGTGGATCTATTTAAGCAGGTCAAGATTTAATAGATAACAAAGGTTGTTTGCCACTGGAATAGAAGATGGTAGGTACTCGGAGTATCTATGTTTTGCAATCACCTCCATTAAAAGTGAACCAAATGGGACTGTATGTGGTACCGTATGTAAGATCGTAATAGTTCTGCAATCTTATTTGGTACTCCCTCAACGGAGGGTGTTGCTAAAGATATATAGTCCTAAGAGATCAGTCATCTTTTATTTTGTTAGGAGTGCAAGTGTGAGAATCTCACATGGGAAATTTAGGTCTTATGTGAAGATTTATAAGAAGGGAAGATCCATTAACCCGTAGCCTTAAGGTTTTTGGTTATAGATAGTGTCAAAAGCTCATTTGTATAATCCTTCATAAAGTCCATTGGATTTCTCTCTATTGAAGGTATACTTTAGATCCTAACATATTTGTTGCCAAATGATCTTATAACTTAATGACATCTGCTTTGATCTTTAAAAAGAAAAGTACTAGGTTCGAATCTTTTCTCTCTTGTTATAATCATAAAAAAAAAAAAAATACACATGATTTGATTGAATTGTTAAACAATTTAAGATTACATGTAAAATATAATATTCACAGAATCACAAAACAAATAAAATTGATACTATTATTAATTCATCTCAATAAGTGGTGCTATATTGATATATAAACTGATATGGTCCTAAAAGCCCGATAAAAACAAAAATAATCCATAGCAATAAGTATGATTATTCTGTTAATATATATTCAAATTGATATGGTCATAAACGCCAAAAAGTAAACAAACCCAAGCAATAATTTTGTTTGGATCTCAACCATATGTAGTGATATTAGTGAAATTTAACTCATATCAAATTTACAAGATATCAATTTCAACACTCCTAAAATATAATAAAATTTTAATAAGAGACTGAATCTATTGAGAAAGATAATAAGACATCACATATTAATAACTTAACCCTTACAAAAAATAAATTGTAAATCAGCCTTTTATCTTATGGTTAAATTTTACATCTATAATGTTAATATATATCTACACTCAATATGAATTTTCTCTCAAATACAAACCCTATCCACCATATTAGGAAGATAAACTTATTTTCAATAAACATGTTATATTCCTTTTAATCTCATCTTCATATATATATATATATATTAATCAAAGGACACACCGCATTTAACATAATAATAAGCAAAAGATCTTAGTCTATAATTAAACAAGATTCACCTTTTCAATAAACATGTTAACGAGAGACTGAATCTATTGAGAAAGATAATAAGACATCACATATTAATAACTAAACATTTACAAAAATAAATTGTAAATCAGCCTTTTATCTTATGTTTAAATTTTACATCTACAATGTTAATATATATCTACCGTCAATATGAATTTTCTCTCAAATACAAACCTTATCCACCATATTGGGAGGATAAACTTATTTTCAATAAACATGTTATATTCTTTTTAATCTCATCTTCATATATATATATATATATATATATATTTAGCAAAGGACACACCGCATTTAACATAAAAATAAGCCAAAGATCTTAGTCTATAATTACAACAAGATTCATCTTATTAATTATATAATGAAAACGTCGATAGATTAGAAATCCAAGTCAATAACAACATCCATAGAATAACGAAAATTCTTCAACTTTAGACAAAAGAAATATAAAATGTTATCCAAACTTTATACAATCTCTTAAAATTAAACTCTTAATGCATATAACTCATAAATAATTGATCAATTTCAAGATGATCATTAAAAACCCTTGATCACAAGATAATCATGATATATTATCATTCATTTTACGAATCTTCTAAAGGAGAAAAAACAACATTTGTAAATATAGGGACATCTTGTATCCATATGTTTGGAATCTTGGTTGAGAAAATATGAAAAGAAGGGAAAAAAAAAAAAAAAGACACAAAAACAATGATAAAGTAAGAGGACCTAAAGATCCAACCTTTTTACGAATAAAAAAAATAGATAACTCAAAATCAGTAGCAAAAGACAAAGTAAATGTAAATCCAGCATAAACATGTATAATAAAACACATAACATCATATTGCAAATATAAATGAACATTAATTCATTCTTTTATTCAGCGTGTCAATTTTGTTTTTCAGCCACTTTGTTTCCTCTTTATATAATTCTCAATGCATCAAATTGTCCTTTTTTTTTTATTTAATTCAAATGTGGCAAACAAAGGATAAGCAAATGATTTTATATTGATTTAAGCAAATGAATAACTCGGTAACTGGGATAGTTCTATATTGATATTAAAATTGTTCTAAGATTTCAAAATATGTGCATGAAATATTGGCAATATCACAATTGATTAACATAATCACATGACTTGTGACTAAAATGATCGCAAAAAAACTCTTGAAGTGGATACAACATAAAATTAAAATTATTAGGGTTCTAAAATATATGTTAGGCTTCGATAATAGGACATATAAAATTTTTCTCTAGATCTCATATATTAGAAGACGATGTATATATAAAAGATATAACATGCTTACCCATATTCGGTGTCATGATTAAATTTTAACTGGGTTTTTGTACATAGTTATATAAAGAGTAGGGAATGACCTAACCTATTTGTATTTAATAGGATCCTCGCATTATGGGCTAATTACTGGACACAATGCTTAGGCTAACTATCTAACTAAACATTTAAATAAGGTGCGAGTAGATTTAACACATATATGGACCAATAACTATAAACAATCAAGAGAAAATCCCAATGAATTAGATATTTTTTTTCCAACAGTTTTGTCATATGTTTGATTTTATGTGATAAGTTTTCATTATATTCTTGAGAGCATCATATTTGATGTTACAATTTTTTTTGACGGGATAGATCATAAGATATGGATCCACAATACATTATTCAGTCTGCATTTCATCTATAATGTTTCTTGGTATACAATTGGTTGACATGTCATCAATGTTTTGAATGTGGAAAATGATAACTAAGTTTAGATAAAATATATAATTAGATATCTAAATTTTAAAATTGATCAATTTGGTACTTAAATTTTGAAATTGATTAATTTAATACTTAATTTTTTTTTATGTATATCAATAATACTTTTGTTATATTGGTTAAAAATGTTATGTGAAATGATGATATTAGTTAATTTGACAAAGATACTATTGTTGTACATGAAGACCTTTAAAAAAAAGTCAGCTACTAGATACTATTTGCAATATTGATCCAAATTGTTTCAACTAGAGCTGTGCATGCGAGGTAGGTTACGTGGGCCAACTCGTTTAACTCAAAAAAATTGCTGGTTAAGCTAAAATTTTCAACCCGCTTTACTATGCGGCCCATTTTGGCCTAGCCCACATAACTTGTGGGCTAAAACAGGTCAACCCAAACCAAAAACCCACATAAGCTTTTATATATATATATAATTATATTATATGTGAGAAAAATCATGAAAGTTAAAAAAAAAAGTCTAGTAATAGTAAAAACTACGTAAGTATGTTTTAAAAAAATTTAACCATATTAAAAGAATAAAAAAATAAAACATTAACGGTAAATAATAATTTTTAACATAATCTTATGTTTATCTTATAATATTTATCAATTTTTTATCTAATATATAAATATTTTTTTTCAATTTTGATTGAAAACAACATTTATATTTTGTGTGATTATATTGTAATATAAAAAATGCAAAAAAAAAAAAAAAAAGAGGAAAAGAAAAACATTAGCAGGTTGACCCACATGACTTGTCAACCCAAGCGAGGCGAGCAAAATATTTTTACTTGCTTTATAATGCGGGCTAAGCGAGCCGACCTGTATAACCCACGGGCTAAAACGGGATGGAACGGATTAGCTTGCTTAACCCTTTTGCACAGCTCTTCAACCAATCACAACATGATGTATACTTTTGTTCCACGATCAACTCTGGAGTTATAAAATTCTTTCTTTCTTTTTTTTTTTTATTTTCTTTGATTATTCTTACAAATTACGTATCCGCAAAGCTTACTCATTGAAAGTCAATTACAAAACCTTTTCCCAAATGAAACTCACAATCGGTTTATCAGTTTGGAGAAAAATAATTATAATAATATTGTACATGGTCATTTTGGTGATTGAGCTTTTGACCCAATTTAATATCACAAGTTGGTCTTCTAAACCCTTCTCGGCTGGTGACAGGGTTTAGAAGGCCGAATCTAATAAGAGATGTCGTACGAAGATTCGACTTGGTAAGCACGGAATAGGAATCGTCGGACCGATTCATGCTGCTTTTGGACTAATTTGATTTTCTCGTGCATGAAAAGTAAATACTAAAAATGTTTTCCTGGGTTAATTTGAACTTTGTTCGGCTAAATTATGGCTTATGTGGAACAAAACAAGACTTAAGTTTATTTTAAGTGTAAAATGGGCCGTTTTAATCATAATGAGCTTTTTTTTATAATATAAATAAATCCCTATAGCCCATTCATAAAGTCCAGTCCAACCTACCATTAAAGAAAAGAAGGTTTCAATAGCGGCCGTCGGATTGTTTAGATATGATTTAACGGTGATCAACCATGCTTAATCTAGTGCGTCCGATCAAGCATTATCCAATGGCTAATAAATAAGTGGCTTCCCTTCTCCTTCAAGGTCATTTGACGCATTGTTAAGACCGTGAGTAACGTAGAAACTCTGCTAAAATATCTTCAAGAAAGATCAAAGTACTTATTCTATGAAGATCGAGTCAAGAACGATCAAATCTATCTGAATTGATCTTTTTTACTCACTCACTCAAGAAACCGGGTTTGACTATTCCTCATCTCACATCTCTCTCTGTGACATCCTACACGTGTTATTAGTTCAGGACTTCTCTCAAGTTGACCATCATGCTTGATGCATATGATTGGCTTGTGGCTGTAACCCTACCATACAAAAATATATATAAGTAAATTGAGCCAAAAATTAATGACATACATACTCTTCTTTTCCTGGTGGAATTTGTACCTAAGTATCCGTTAAAATACTTACTTTTCAATGATTATATTGCACATTTAAAAGAAGCGAATGTATAAAAGTGAGATGGTTCTGTCAAAAATATTTTATAGATAATGTACATCCTGTATATGTATTATATTTTGACACGTGGAAGAAAATAATTAATAATTTTTAAAATATTCATCAATTATTTATATATGAAAATACGTGTCGAAAGATAATTGATACTTCCTCATAACTTATGCAGTCCAATGTTATTCATTTATCTTTCCTTCCATTTCGATACACCAAGCCGGGGCGGTTTACATTTATAAACTTAAAATAGAGTGGAAGCACTTTTCCATCTAATAGCTACAAATATTCATAAAGAGATGCAAATAAACTTGAATAATCGCATCTTCCGGGTTCTAGAAAAGATTTGTACGTTTTTGAAATAACTTTTTGATCCCATAAAAAAGTGTTATGCTTATTGGTTTTATATATCTTTTCAAAATTTAGAAGGAAAGAATGGATCTCTCTAGTGGAAAATGTTTTTCTTCTTATATGATTACAAAGATCCTTTCTTTTTTTTTTTTTTTTTTAATTCTAAAGAATCTTTCGAATTATTTATCATCACATGAAATTTATAATGGGGAGACTGAAGTATTATAAAAAGGGAATATGAGGTACCTTTTGGTAGTTGGGCTTATAAAGAATTCATCATAATTTTTCAAGCTTTGTCCACGGCTCTTTGCCCATTCAACATATTGTATTTTTCCCCCAAAGTCCTTCCATTATTCACCAAGCTTAGGATCAAATATATCCCATGCTTTTTGCTTCAGGTATCACGGAGTCCAATCCCTAATAAAACAATATAAATATATAATTAACCATGTAAAAAGAAATATTGTAAATTGCAAATAAAACATAAAAATTATGTTCAATTATGAAACAAAACTCTAAGTTAGACTCTCGTCTTGTCATAACTTTTCCACATAACTCCAAAATAATCACTGAAAGGCTTGAAATAATTTGTATTTATGGATTTTTTTTTGGGAAATAATATTGAGAGTTTCATAATAATGGTATTGGAGATATGTGCATATGAATTTAGGAGTTTAAAATCTATCCACGTCTAATCAATAAATATACATATAGGGGATATATAGTTGCAATTATTTGAAGCATAAGAAAATAAATAATAATTATATATAAAATAAGAATATGACAATTTTCTTATTGGATTACCTTGAACATGTCCTCATTGTATGAGCCAGGAGATATTTGAAGAGTTCTAGAGCCTCCATCATTAAAAGCAAAAGTCCTAGCTACGTTCATTCCAACCTCGGAAGCCTGTTGGAATGCACTAGCGACCTTGCCTCCTGTGGATGGATCGGATGCCATAATCATTAGCCAGTAGGCATTAAAGCCATTCAAGTAGAGATGCCTTCCAAGAGCCACAAAACGAACCCCATCTGTCTGGACAAAGCCGTTATTACCTTGCTGTATCCTAGGCCGGCTAGCAATTGGCTGTTGGAAGACCACAACCACAAGGGCTATCAAAATAATTTTCATCGACATATACATATTTTTGCTCTTAACACAAGCACAAGGTAATACTAAGTTTTGCTTGGTGATCAATAATACAGTAGTTCTGACAGCGTTTGAAGAAAGAAGGTTGGGTGTGTGGTTAAAAGAGAGGAAAGTGACCATGAATAGAGAAATGGTTTGGCTAGGAGTTGTATGCAATGGCTTCTCTATAATGGGGTTTATATAGGCATTAGCTTGCAAGCCGAGAAATTATTGTAATACCTGTGTGTGTGTTTTAAGCGCATGTTTTGTTTAATGGGCACACTGAAGGTACACTCGGAGACCATTGTACCTAGCATCACACTGCTACGGAAGGTAGGGAATGACATAAAAAGATGTCTTTTTGTGTCACATCCCACCCTCTGCGGCAATGTGATGCCGAGTACACTAGCCCTC
Organism: Combretum micranthum; assembly: GCA_024138025.1. Classification (NCBI taxonomy): domain Eukaryota; kingdom Viridiplantae; phylum Streptophyta; class Magnoliopsida; order Myrtales; family Combretaceae; genus Combretum; species Combretum micranthum. The sequence continues at coordinate 815,368 of JAMXBD010000049.1, forward strand.
CAGTGTACTCTTAGGCACAACCAGAGCACTACTCAGGTATTGTTACACATAGGCAGAATTGACCTCAGCTACAGCTTTCAAGAGTCGAACCCCAAATCTATGCCTTTGTCTCCCCTATCTACTTTTAGCGGGGAACGCATTTCATAAGTTGACTGGTGAAAGGTGCTCTTGCCAAAAGTACATGGGGGAGACAAAAGGTCTAGGTTTGGGTTTGATTCCTACAAGCTGTAATTTGGAGTTAATTTTGCTTGGAAGAATAATACTTGAGTAGTGCTCTGGTTGTGCCTGAGGGTGTACTGGTGGGCCAGTGCACTTGAGATCACACCGCCGCTGCTGAGGTGGGGTGTGACAATTTGTTATTTTCCTTCCGTTGAAATTTTATTTCGTATTTTTTTTCCAGCTTTTTCTAATTTATATGATATTTTTTGTTTTTATTTATTTTCTTTTGTGTTAAATGTTGTCGATGTATCTTATGAGTATTTAAATAAACATTTTTTGTATTTAGTTACCATATTGAGTGAATTAATCAAATTTGAGTTTTTTTTTAACCTTTTATGATTTGTTGAATTTAGTGAGATAAGTGCTTCATAATTCATAAATATTGAGCACTTATCTTTTTTTTTTTTTCAAACAATTTTATTATTTTCGATCTATTTAGATCATAATGAACATATTCATTGAGTTTCTATTAGTAATATTGAATTTGTTTAAACACCCTTGAGAGTTTTATAGGTTGTGAACTGTGAGTTATATCATTTCTATATTTCAATCACAAATTGATTTAGTTTTATATTGGTAAGTTATATCGAATATTGCTTATGTCTATATCATGTTATTTTTAATTTATAAAATTAAAAAAGAAAAGAAAATCCATAAAAGTTCCATCTTTCCATTTTCAATATTAAAAACCCTAAATCCAAAATCCATGTTTTGTCCGTATCAAAATAAGCTACATTTTACATCATTTGATATCATAACTTGGCTTCCACACTTTTCGTGATTAAAATTTAAATTCATGAAGAAATTTGGTGGTAAAATATTTTCATTTTCCATATTAGGGATACATAAATAAGATTGAATTTGAAAAAAAAAAATTTCTAATTGTAGGCAGTGATTATAAGAGATTACTTGTAGCAACTAGTATGGTATGTAATTATGGTGGTTGGTTTATGATTTTTGGTGATTGGATTCGCATTAATATGCTTATATGGATAAGCTTATTCATTATAACGAGGTATCCTAAATAATGGTGCAAGTAGTATTGGTAACTTTCTCTTTGGTAATACTCTAGAGGATACAATTTTGTAGGGATAATATCACGAATAGTACTTGAACTTTGATTAAAAAAAATGCAATTAAATACATGAACTTTGAAATTGATTAATTTAGTATCAAAATTTTGAAATTCATCAATTTAGTACTTGAAAACTTTAAACTGATCAATTTAGTATTTAAAAAAACTTGATGGATGTATTGGTAGCATGCATAAAAAGTTCTTTCAAGTATTCAATTGATCAATTTCAAAGTCCATATACCTAGTTACCATTTGTGATATTAACCCTAACTTTGCGTCATAATTTTCTTACATGATTGTCACATATGCCTAGGATAGTCTAAGGATGTAACTGAGATGAGTCATGTAACAGGGAAATAAAGTAACAATCAGCAAGATAATGCAACCTGGTGCAATTCAATTTCGTATGCAAATTTGTTCACTTGAATGCAAGTGACACCAGCCTTGGGAGTAACAATGTTTGTATAATTTTTTCTTAATTCCGTAATTCGTACATGATATCTGTGTGTAATATATCCTCCCTAATTTGTAACTAAATGCATTACTCAGGGTGTGACACATCGGCAAACCCATGTGATGTTTGTTATAACCCTAATAGCAAAATATTCTAGAACTATTACATGGACCATACTATTAAGCATAATTTTCCATTGGCCGTAGGCCTTATTTTCTGAACTCATGGGTTGGTTATTACTGGACTTCCCAAGGCCCATGCCCGGCCCATCCGCTTCCACCTCGAACCCGTTTCCCTTGAGCTTATCAGTAAACACCCCATAATCCTTAAACTCATTAGGCAACATATCCACTTCACTTCCTACTCGTGCCTTGTCTGATTTTTCACAAAACAGAAACCCTAATTGACTTTCCCTTGTTACAATCGCCTCCCCTAACAAATCCCTTGTCCACAAGGGTGAGTGAGGAAACCTTAGCTTCAAATCTGTCAGAAATTCCCATGTAGCTTCATGGAGAGCACGATTACTCTACAAGATAAGTCCCATAACATCAGCTTTGTTCCCTCGTTTCACCAGCTTCCTTTCTAAGATCTACACTGGTTCTAACTCTTCGTCTCTTTCCATTGCAGGTAGCGACGGTAAGGCGTCCTTCACCGGACCATGGAAGAGCTTCAACTGTGATACATGGAAGGTAGGATGAACCCCAGAATCAAGTGGAAGATCGAGACGGTATGCGACTTCTCTGATCTTGTCTAATACTTTATATGGTCTGTAGAATTTAGGTGAAAGTTTTTTATTCTAACCTTTTTTTAAACTTTCCTATCGATAAGGTTGTAATTTCAACAACACCCAGTCTCCAATCTTAAACATTCTCTCTATGTGCTTCTTGTCAGCCTGTTGTTTCATCCTGTTTTGAGCCCTTCGTAGATGAAACTTTAGGGTTTTAATTGCTTCTTCCCTCCCCATTAGCATGTTGTTCGTAGTAGCATTTCTTGAGTCACCCGGAATGTAAGGGAGGTGCAGTGGTGGTGGGTACCTGTATAATAGCTCAATGGAGTCTTCTTAGCACTCACAAGGTGGTTGGTGTTGTACCAGAATTCGGCTAAGGATAGGAATTGTCCCCACTTTTTAGGACTGTCACTAGCCATACACCTGAGGTAAGTCTCTAGGCATCTATTAACCCTCTCCGTTTGGCCATCCGTTTGTGGATGATAGGATGTGGAGTAATTTAGCTCAACCCCCTGGAGTTTGAAGAATTCCTTCCAGAATTGGCTCACAAACACTGGATCCCTATCACTAGTAAGACTTTTAGGCATTCCATGTAGTCTGTTCACATTCCAGATATAATTGAGCAACCTGTGGGGCAAAATAAGGGTGTGGAAGTGATATAAAAGTGAGCATACTTACTTAGGCCGATCCACTACCACCATGATCACCTATCGCCATAGATTTAGGTAACTCTTTAATAAAGTCCATAGTTTACTTCATCCAACAAGCATTAGGTACAAAGAAGGTTGCAACAACCCTGGGGTAGCTTGGTTCTCATTTTTATGTCTTGATAGACTTCACATTCCATTTGACATATTGCCTCACATCTCTTCTAATTTAGGCCAATATAACATAACATTTATCTTCTTGTATGTTGCATGAGCTCCTAAGTGTCCTCCCAATACTCCATCATGATACATTTTCAAGAGTTTCCTTCTGAGTTCCAGGGATGGTCCCACTACACATTTTCCCTTCATCGTCAATAGTCCTTGGGTTAAGATAAAATACCCATAGGAATTTCCTTCTTTAAGTTGTTTCATCACATGCTGGCAACCTCTAGGTAGGTTCCAACTTTCCTTCAGTTCTTCAACCAATTGTGGGGTAGTGATGGACACTGTGATGGAATTCATGGTGACTTGACCTCTCCTGAACAGATCATCAGCAGCTAGATTGGTTTGTCCACTCTTGTATCTTATCTCATAGTCCATACCCAATAGCTTAGTTAGCCACTTATGCTGGCTTGAAGTGATCAACCTCTGTTCTAATAGGTGTTTTAAACTCTGATGATCAGTTTTGATCACAAAATGCCTACCCATTAGATAATGTCTCCACTTCTCAATAGCATAGACCAAAGCCAAGAGTTCTTTCTCATATACTGATAGTCCTTGCTGCTGGCGTGTGAGTGTCTTGCTATAATAAGCTATAGGATGGTGTTCTTGCATGAGGATAGCTCCCACTCCATCTCCACTCGTTTCTGCTTCCACCACAAACTCCTTATTGTAATCTGGTAAACTCAGAACCAGGGAACTCATCAAAGCTGACTTTAACTTCTCAAAGGCCAGCTGACATTCTTCATCCCACTTGAAATTATCTTTTTTTAACAATAATGTAAGTGGTCGGGCCAAGAAACTATATCCCTTAATGAACCGCCTATAATACCCCGATAGGCCTAAAAACCCCCTGAGTTGTCTTAGTGTCTTAGGGACTGGCCAATCAGCAATTGATTCAATCTTCTTTGGATCAGTTGCTACTCCTTCCCTAGTTATAATATGCCCCAAATATTCAATTTGGTTTACTCCAAAGACACATTTGGACCTTTTAAGGTATAACTGCTCTTGCCTCAGAATACAAAAAACGGTCCTCAAATGTTGGCTGTGTTCCTCTAAGTTTCAACTATACACAAGTATGTCATCGAAGAAAACCAGGACAAATTCCTCAAATGGGTCTCGAAAATCTTATTCATAAGTCCTTGGAAAGTAGAGGGTGCATTGGTCAAGCTGAATGGCATGACCAAGAGCTCATAGTGTCCTTCATGTGTCCTAAAAGCGGTTTTATAAACATCTTCAGAATTCATCCGGATCTGATGGTATCCCGACCTTAAATCCAGCTTGCTAAAATAGTAGCACCACTTAATTCGTCAAAAAGATCTTCTATGATAGGAATTGGAAATCTATCCTTAACAGTTTGTTCATTTAGTTCGCATAATCCACGCACATCCGCTAAGTGTTATCTTTTTCTTCACCAAGACAACTTGTGAAGCAAAGGGGCTGTGGCTGTGTCTAATCACCCCACTCATTAGCATCTCTTTCACCATGTCTTCTAAAACATTCTTTTGCATGGATGCGTACCTATAAGGGTATATTGACTACCTTAGAACCTTCCTGAAGTGGAATTCTATGGTCATGAGTCCTCTTCGGTGGCAATCCATGGGGCTCTTCAAACAGTCATGAAACTCCTCCAAAAAATCCAATAATGATGGGTATACTACTGTAGCTTCATTCCAACCTCAGTCACTGCCTCAACCTGAACCATCTAACATTGGTAATGTGGTGCTACATCCTTACCAAATAACTTAGATGGTTCCTTAGGCTTAGTAACCTTCAGCTATTCCCTGTCAGCTGTCAGCTGACATTTCCTTCCATTCAATTCGAAAGCCATAGTGAGACTTTGAAAATTCCCATGGATGGTACCCAGTGATTTCAGCATGGTATTCCCAGGATCATGTCACAACCTGATAGAGTAATCAGGTATACCTCTATAGCATACTCATACCATTGCATTATCCAGGTGAATGCAATAATTTTGTAATTGCTAAAGAGGCTAGTGTCATCAGCCAATACAACTTCCAAGGGAGGAACTTCTAGAAATGAGCATTTTAGTCCTTTCGCTAATCTTTCATCAATGAAATTTAACGAACTTCCAGTGTCCACAAGCACATTAATCGCCTTCTTTTGAAAAATCCACTCACTCTCATGCTACTAGGAAATGCTCCTATCTTGGTTGATAGCGTTGAGTGTAAGTTTAGCGAAGTCAGCCTCTACCTCATTCGACTGTATATCATCACCCCTTTCGCCCCTTGTTCATCCTCAGCCTCCACTAGTAACATATTCAATCTTTTCTTGCACCTATGACCTGGACCTAATGGTTAATTGCACCAGAATATTGTTTCTTGCTCCTTTTTTCTTCTAATTCCTCTGAGGTGAGTCTTTTTGTGAGTTGAGTTTGTGTGTTTGATGGAGTGACTGGTTTAGTTGTGTGTTGGTAGTGGTTGTCTATGTTTGTGGTTTGAGGGTGTTGGAGATGGTGTTGTTGTTTCGGGTATATTGTGGTCGATTGGAAGATGAGTAAGTTTGTGAACTGTTTGGGTAAGCTGGTGGGGTTAGTCGTGTTGGCTAGTGTATAGGCTTCTTGTAGTGTTTGTGGGTTGAACATGCGGATAAGGTATTGAATGGAGGAATGCAGTCCAATCAAGAAACAACTAATGAGATAGTTTTCTGGTAATTTGACTTGTGTAATGAGATGCTCAAACTCCTCTAAATACTCTGTAGTGTTCCCTCCTAGTGCAATTCTTTCAATTCGATCATAGGATCTTCATAGGCCTTTTCCCAAACCTGGATTGCAAAGCCTTAACCAATTCATTCTAAGTAACTTTATGTGATGTTTCAAGCGTTTGGATATAGGAATGATACCATTTTAGTGCCCTTCCCTCCAAATACATGGCAACAACCCTAACTTTCCAATCTTCAGGTGTCACATCAATTTCGAAATACTATTGTGCTTTATACACCCAATCTTTTAATTCATTACCATCAAAAGATGGAAAATCCACTTTGGGAGCTCTCAATTGTAATGCGTTTTCAACAGCTACAGTTGGAGAAATTTTTAACTCATTTGTGTCTATGGTTGCGGATGACTTACCAGAATCTGAGGCTTTCAATTTGGTGGCTTCCAATTTATCAAGCCTATAAGTTTTCAGCACTGTGATGGCCATGGTTTGCTGGTCCTTGACGTCCTGCATCCTCTTGAGGGTTTCATTGATGAGTTTTAAGGTATCCTCCATCTGTTCCTTCACAAAAACTCGCACAGCTTCATCAATTCTCTTAGCTTCTCTCGTCTCCATGGTATCGACGGGGCTCTGATACCAAATGTAACAGGGAAATAAAGTAACAATCAGTAAGGTAATGCAACCTGGTGCAACAATTTCGTATGCAAATTTGTTCACTTGAATGCATGTGACACCAGCATTGGGAGTAACAATGTTTGTATATTTTTTTCTTAATTCCGTAATTCGTACATGATATTTGTGTGTAATATATCCTCCCTAATTTGTAACTAAATGCACTACTCAGGGTGCGACACATCAGCAAACCCATGTGATGTTTGTTATAACCCTAACAGCAAAATATTCTAGAATTATTACGTGGACCATACTATTAAGCATAATTTTCCATTGGCCGATAGGCCTTATTTTCTGAATTCATGGGTTGATTATTTACTGGATTTCCCAAGGCCCATGCCCGATCCATCCGCTTCCAACCCGAACCCGTTTCCCTTGAGCTTATCAGTAAACACCCCATAATCCTTAAACTCATTAGGCAACATATCCACTTCACTTCCCACTCATGCCTTGTCTGATTTTTCACAAAACAGAAACCCTAATTGACTTTCCTCTGTTACAAGTCATTATAGGGTACTCAACCTACTGATTTGCAAAAACCTTATAAGATTTTGGGTAGGTTTAGGCATTGTTTTGAAACCCCACAGGGTCTTATGATGGATTTCAAGTTTTAAATATGACTTAATGAGAAAATCCAACTCAATAAATAATAATAATAATAATAATAATATCACTATTAACCACATTGTTGTCTTTCTCATTCACTTATCTTCATCTTCTATGACACAAAGATCTATTATATTTATACTATTTTATTTGTAACATTGGAATGCAGTACCTCACATATACGTACATATGCATGTATAAACACATATATGCCCCACTACAGACTACAAAGAATGTAGATTACCCATGTGGCTGCAAATGCCACGTTACACGTGGAAATATGTTTAATTATTTATTTTTTTTTTCTTTTTAATAAAAGAAAGCTAATTGAGATAGTTTGGGGGGGTAGGTTACAGATTTGCAACAGTCCTATTACGGTGGATCATGGTAAAATGAAAAAAGAAATAAAAAAGCCCAGTGGGATTTTCATTGGGTTTTGAAAAACAATGTAAGATGTCGGAGTGAATTTATGTTTTACATGAATCGTTCCAAATTTGCCTTAATTGCATCCTTAGGAAAGTTGTGACAACTGTATCTCAAGGTGATGCATGGTTTCAGAAGCAATTGGTACTGTTTCACATAGGGAAAGAAATTCAATTTAATGGCATTAAATCAAGAAGCAGCATAAAGGGATGTTTTATGTAATTATAGCGAAAGAGCAAGGAGTGGGTTCAAAGGCAGATTGATAAAAAGAAAATCCAGTGTGAGAAGAACATGAAATCAATTAAATAGTTAATAAAAAAGGATTGAGTGCAAAGTTATAGTTGAATAAAAGATAAATAATAACGACAATGCAAATCCTGAATATATGAATAACATTGGAATATTTGAGGAAGTAACCATTGAGAAATTTACACGGACAACAAATGATAACAAGTCTAACACATATAACTGCAAACAGGCTGAACTACTCATGAGTTATATTAACTCGGTTTAATTCGAAATTGATTAGTATGTAAGCCAAGTTTGAATTTTTATTTAGATTTATGAGTCAATTTGTAAATAGACTCATGAACATATAGGGAGTAGGCAAATGAATAAGCTTGTCAACAAGCTCATAAATAAGCTTATTAATAGATTTATAGGTTTTATATTTATGTATATTATATATAAATATATAATTTAAACAACGAAAACTAATTTCTCTTTAATATACATGTGTATCCGCACCTCTTATATGTCATTTTCATATTTGAAAAAGATGAAAAATAGGCTATTTAAACGAGTCGACACTTGCTTAAATTTTTGGTTTGATAAAAAGTTGACAATTCGATAAAAAGCTCGACTTGATTTAAGCTTAATTTTTGAATGAGTCGAGTCTGAGTTTTTAAAAACTTACCTAGTTTTCAAATGAGTCGATTCAACTTGGTTTAACTCGTTTGCAGCTACATTAACATATGCGGTAAGGTTTCAATGGGAGAAGCATCACCAAAGTAGATATTGCAAGTAATAAGCCATTTTAACTGTGACACGTAATTGCAATTATTTGCAAAGCCATCAATTCCTGAGATTTTGATTGATAGAACATATATTATATGGATAGAGTTCAAATTGAAGGAGAAATTGAACGGCTGGTAAGATTAGTTTTGGTCCAAGTGGAACAAGCCAAATCGGGGACGGGATTTTTCAAGAAAGGGGTAATGACGAGTGTATAAAAAGTTGACTCGTTTATGACCACGTAGGAGGATTTAGAAATATCGATTTTCCATAATTTCCTATATTATTTCATTTTGTTATTTAGCCTAATTAGGATTTTTTTTTTTTTTTTTTTTTAGGAATTTCATATTTGTTATTTGTCTTTCATAGTTATTACTTATAAGGGATTTTATTTCATGTTTAGTATCCTTTTTTTTTTTGGTGTATTTTTCTTAATTTACATGATATATTTCCTTTTCACTTATCTATTCTATTATAATATATAATAATTTCGAAAGCATTCTATCATCGTATCCCTTGGATTAAACTTCTTTGAAAACAGTGCCTTCTTAAAAATTGTATTAATTATTTTACCTCTTTATGATTGTTGTATCTCTTGAACTTAGCCTATTTCAAAATATTAAGTTTTCAAAAATTATATTAACTATTTTATTTATTTTTTGACAATAATACTCTTGAAAACAAGCATTGCTTTATGAGAAAAATTATAAAGTAATACCTTTGATTATGTTGAAAACATAAAAAGTATTTTTTTCTTTTATATTATCTAATTACAACTATTTACAAGAACACGGCAAGCAGTCGGTTTTCCTGTTTTGGTTTTTAGATTTTCCACTAAGACCTTTTGAAATAACAAACCAAGCAGTGAAAAAAAAATGAAATATTAAAAGGAAAGACGAAATGACTGCCGTTTCATTTTTTACATATTGCAACCTACTCACTTCTTCTAGGGCTTTATCCCTGTCGCAATTCATTTTTTAAAGAATGGAAAATGGGAAATTTGATATCTAAACTTTTTATAAAAATTAAATTTGGTATTTAAATTTTGAAATATTTAATTTAATATCCATATCAAATGTTACATAACTATCACTAAAAAAAAAAAAAAAAAAAAAAAACCAACATTTAAAGGCAGAAAATCTATGGCGAAAAATGAGTAAAATAATCATCTTTTTATAAATAGAATTAACGGCGATAGTTTTTGGGCTAAAATTTATATTTAGAGATAGAATTTTTGTTTTTGAAGCCCATATTTCTTATAGCGTATTTTATTATCATTCTAATATCATTTGTTTTATTTTTTAAAGTAAAAGAAGCAACCTATTAGTGTTAAACGGTATTAGGAGAGGTAGTAAAAATTTAGTGATAAATTATCTCTTTCACATCAAAAACAGATAAAATAATATTAAGAGACTGTAAATATAATCACGAAAAATTTTATTGATATTAAATTTATTATTTCAAAATTTAGGCTTACCAAGTTTAGGTTGTAGATGGATATCTTACCACATTAAATACCACTTTTTATTCTAATATGGCGTCTTAGTGTCATGATTTTCGTTATTATTTGAAAATTCTCCACTTTTCTGTTTCATTCGTTGTAGTTATCTGCAGCAGTTAACTTAAAAAGGTTTATACGGTATTCTTATTTTGAGCTATTCTTGTTGGTATCTTATGATGTTATTAGAGCTGACAAATGGGCTATGGCCCACGGGCCAGCCCGTTTAACCCATTTTAAAAGCGGGTTAGGGCCAGCTTTTTTTAGCCCGTTTAAAAGTGGGTTAATTTTACCCAACCCACTTAACCCGCGGGCCAAAGTGGGCTAGCCCGCGGGTTAAGTGGGTTGACCCACCAACCCACTTTTATAAAAAATAAATTAATAATTATAGGGTAAATATGTATTAATGAAGGTTATTCTTGAGATTTTTATACTTGAAATTAAATTTATGTATTAATTATAACAAAGAATGACAAATTGATGCACATGCACCATAAAATTTTATAAAATATATTATTATTGTTTTAAATGAAATATATTATCTAATAAGTTATTTTAGAAAACTTATTTTTATATAAAAAGTAATTAAAGCAATAATGAAATTAATCAATATATATAACCTTATAAAACTCTCTTTTTTATTATATATTATATATATATAAATTATCTTATTCAATTAGTATAAATAAGTTAAATGGGTCAACTTGGCCCATTTAACTCACAAAATATATAAGTGGGTTAAAAGGGTCAAAAAGTGGGCTGGCCCGTTTTAACCCACGGGCTAAAGTGGGTTGGGTTAGGGTCAGGCAATTTTGGCCCGTGGGTTAAACGGGCCAACAAATTTTGGCCCGTTTAACCCACGGCCAAAGCGGGCCGGGCCGGGTTGGCCCGTTTAACCCACTTGCCTACCTCTAATGGTTATTCTAGTCAATGCGTCAGGAGATAGAAAATATGATATATAAGTCTCGGAAAGCATTGAAATTTTGATACTTTTATTTATCATACTTTTCTTTTATTTTGGAGTACGGCATCTTCTTTGAAAGAAATTATTTTTATTTCATCTCATTTTTTAAGAAAAATCTTTTATCATGTAAAAATGATTTTCATTGAAAATATTTTCTTGAAAATTACATATTTTCATATGTTTAGTGTGACTTATAAAAATAGTGAAAACGCTTTCAAGTATTTGAAATTAATTTCATGTATAACATAGTATAGTATGCAAATGAAATATTATTTATTATGTATAGAATGTTTGTAAATGAAGTATTCTTTAAAGGGGTTAAGGTTTTCCTTTTGAGGGAAAATGTTTTCCACTTACATGGACGTTTTCAACCAAACAAATGAGTGAAAATAAGGAAAATGTTTTTATAAAAAATGTTTTTTCCCCCTTTAAAACAAATATAATGTTAATTGCAACTCCTTTTATATTTGAACCAGTATTGTTAAACATGGGTTGACTCACTTGGTGCAACTCAATTGAACCTGACCCAATCTTGAGAACAATTTGGTTTCATGGTGGTTCAACCTTCGGTTCAATCCAGTTTCTCATTAACTCATGACCTTCTAGCATTGTCACATCCTAAATTAGACCAAAGTGTACCTAGTCTCATCACATATAACACATAGGCATTATATATAAATGCCACTAACTAAAAATTATTTATCATAATTGTTTTAATAAATTTTTAATTATGAAATCATTCAATTAATTTTATAAAACAATTTATATCTAAGCAAAATAAAATATGCAAAGGATTTTAGATATGCTACTCTAATGAGTAGACTACATCAATATCATTATATGGTCATAAAGTCTTGTATCTCTTCATGAGATATACAAAACCAAAATACGAAGTTTGAAAAGTAAATAGTCAGAGTCTAACTCAAGTCAACAATGTAATCTAAACTCTAAAACAAGTGCAATCCATACTCCAGTTAACAATTTTGGTAACCTCACATCTAAAAACTGAACAAACTCATCAAAATGTAAAAAAAAACCCTCAACAAAATCAAGATTGAAATCAACCAGGCGAATCTAATCACTCTGCTCATCCAAGAGCTCATCAATATTTGAACCAAAACTAAGATAATCATATGGAGCCTCATTTGAACCATCATCACCTAAAATAAAAGGGAATGAGTCGAAACTTAGTACCAATAACACCAACACACGTGATATATTCACACACACTTATTCTAATGCCAATGCAACAACCAATAATTTTGATCTTTAATTTAAGTGTAGCAAAACAATAACAGAGTATTCACACTCCGGTAACATATTGATGGGAATCTTGAGATCCTAAGTACCAACAACTACTTAAGGGTTGATATAAGCAGCTAAAATACTTATATCTCTTTCAAATCATCTAAGTAAGTCGCCTCATCTAGAGATTACAACTGCTACAACATCTCTATGTGTCTCAATCCATAATATAGTGTAGCTTAATCGGCGCCATAGAATTGAGTTATACAATTACTTCTCTCACAACCCAAGTAACATAGCTTTGATATCATTCCTCCTATCAACTACCTTTGACCTATCAAGGGTAGCCCAATGCGCTTAACTATCATGTTGTACTGTCATGTAAGGTTGTCGCTTCTCAGACTAGATTAAATGATGGAAAGCACACCTAAGTAATTAATTAGATCATCTTCAAGTATTAGTTTATTTTAGGATGTGTACCCTAACAGGCAACACACAAGTCAGTGATACAGGTCAGATGATAGGTATGATCGAGTATAAGACTCTGTTTCAAAGGAATTATCTCATACAAGATTTAGAATATCAACTCCCTCATCAACCAACAATTAATTAATTAATCAAGTTAAAGTTATGTATAACCTATGTTCTTGAATTGAGATTTAACTTACTTCCCCTAAGATATTAGCTCAACAATTTGGATTAACTCCAAAAGAGATAGATTTAGATATTAAGTCTACTAATATGCACTATAGTCTCAAGTAATCTTAGTATGGTTCTTAGGCTTATTATATAGTAACAAGTCTATTAGATGATATTCTATGTAAATAAATTATTGAGGCCCTAATTGATTAAGAAAGTTCATATTGGGTTAAATTAATACATTTATATTATAAACAAACCAAATATACCAAAATCATGTTAATAGACCTAAGTTAATTCTAATTAAGGCCAAACTCACATTTTGGTATAATATTTTTACCTATTAGTTGTAAATCAATTCCTTATATTACATTATATACATTTAATTCGTATATATTTAACCAAATTCAGATTTAATTTACTTTAAACAAATCTATACATATTCGATTTGGTTCATTTCTCTACAAATTAGACCGGTTCACTTATTTTTAGGTTGATTCTCATCATCAATTTTTTATTTGAACTTTATTTTGTTTTTAGGCTGATGCAACCCATTTGGACTAGTTTAATATTAATTTAGACTAAATTACATGTGTTTCATACATAAAAAGGAAAAAAGTAGGGTACCTGATCGTTTTTATCCAGATTGAGATCAGTTCAATTTAGTTCGATTCACTAAATCAAAATTTACTCCGAAATTGGTTTGGCGGAATACTTTTGAGTTGAAACAACAAAAAAATCTACCTAGTTCACCTCCTCAATTGTCTACCATAATGTATCGAGCTTAAGTTTTTTTTTTTTTTTTTGTAAATTTTTTATTCTTGAATTTGCTAAATTTCTAGCAACCATTTAACATAAAACACATGTTAATCATATATATTCATTTATTTATTATCTAGAAACCATTATATAATTTATTTGATCAAATTAGTGCAATAAAAGAACAATAAATCATTAATCAAGTATTGATTTCTATAACTTTTTGTGCATGTTCTTATTTGTTCTCTTGCTTCTTCAGCATGAATTCATCCATTGTTCATATGAAGATCATCTTCAACATAGCAGCATTGGTTCCAACTTATATTCACGCGCGCACACACACACACACGAACACATGCACAATTTGTTCATCAATTCAAATAAAAAACATAAATTCAATACCCACATATTCATCCAACACATAAATATTCATTATCATTATACCCAAACACAAACTTATCATTGAAGTTAGATTCACTTACCTAAAATATAGCAAGACAAGAAAAATCCTAATCTACTATTACTTTTCTTCTTGCATGTAAGTTGTAGAAGTTTCAAATAATCCACTTCCTAAACCTCTTTTGCTCTTCAATCCTTTTCCGAAGAGTTGCCATTGAGTTAGTAAAAGAATTAGAGAATTAGAGAGAGAATGGATGATTTGTGGTTATGGTTTGCTAAGTGGCATTTTAGAATGAAAAGTGGCGTGTGGAAGAAGATAGGGAGAGTAGAGAGGGTTTTGGTGGTTTGTTGATGAAGAAATAGAGAGGAGAGAGAAACTTGATGCTAAATACATGTGGTTAGTTAACTAAGCTTGGTGGTTAGTTAACTAAACTAAGTGGTTTAATATTCTACCTTTAGTTAAGAAAATAATATAATATAAGTGAGTTTATTTAATTAATTCTAGCTTAATTAACTCAAATTAATTAACTATAGTTGTTTACATGTATATATATTATGTGAAAAGCTTAAGACATTTGTTTTCTTATAGTTAAGTAAATTGATATCCATTAAATATCATCAACATAGACTATGTATATTATTTTATAATTTAATCGAATTAACATGTCATATACTTGTTTAAACTAAACTTTACTTAATATGATTAACTTAGGTAAATTCAAGGTTCAAATTCACCTATAATTTTATATTAACTATTATTATTTTGATTTAATCTTAGATAAAATTAAGGATATTTCAAGCATGTTGAGGTCAGATCGCCAAACCGGGTATAACTACATTGATTTGAGCACTAGAATAGCAATGCATTTTCAACGTAGCAATTAATGTTCATATAGGCAAAGTGGATTCTATGATACGCTAGAAGAATAAAAGGGACAAAATATCATTAAGAGATTACGATATTAATATAAAACTATTGGACCAAATTCTTGGAGAAAATAATATATTTCTTATTGCCTTCAAAATGATTGATGATTATGGCTAATAAAGTAGTATAAATAAAGTAAGTTTTATTCCTAATACATGAACTTTTTAATTTATAATAGAATAAAACCTAAAAAAAAATTCGTACTATAAAAATACCTAAACTTTTTAAAAGTTTTACATAAAGTACCTTTAGCCAAAATTCGAGCATTTTTCCGACTAGAAGTTGACGTGAAATGGAAGCCCGAAAAAAATTTATTTTTCACTATCTTATTCGGCATTTATTTATTTATTTATTATTATTTTTTACTTTTCTCTCTCTCTCTCCTTTGTTGTTGTTTCTCCTCATTCTCCTTTTGTGACATTGTCTTTCCCTTCCCTTCTTCCCTTTTCCAAAAAAAAAAAAAAAAAAGAAATCATATAGATCAAGAAAAAAAAACATTAAAATCTAATCAATCAAAATATAATAAAAAATCAATCCATTAAAACACAAACAATCAGAAAAAGAAATCTAAATGATGTTAATTCAACCAAAAGAAAAAAATAAAACAAAAAAAAAAATCAAAACAAAATATAAAAACAACCCATTAAAATCTATACATGTTCTTGCCTTAGTAGTGTGTAAAAGTGGAAGTTATGATGGAAAAAAACCTATTAAAATACACTTTTTAAAAAAATTTTAATTTTGTTATTTTATTGGAAAATGGTGAAACGATATCATAGTTGGAAATATGATAGAGGAAGAAGAAGAAGAAGAAGAACCATGCCACATAAAGAGAGAAAGGACGATAAAAAAAGAAAAAAGAAAAAAAATGGTTTTTGCAATTGTAATGCCGTAACCTAAAGGCCTTATCAGCCCGCCACGTGTGCTTAGAAGATCTGACACGCTAAGGCTATAGATTTCTAAAATCACAAATATGTATTTCAAATATCATCAATCACTCACATAAAGTGTAACTTTTAAAAACTTTTCATATTAAAATAATTTGTTCTCAACATTAACAAGCACAACTTAAAAAAATCCAAACTAAAACAGGAACGATAAATCCTTATATATAAAAATGTCTCCGAAAGAAACTAACTAAATCATCATATATTTCTTCTTCTCAAATTACTAATAACTAATCTCAATTATCAGCAGGATGGTCATAACCGCTATCTCTCTCCTCATCATCGACAAATATGTCATAGCCCGTCAGATCATAAATCATAGAATCTTCACCTGTACCTGTGGTAAAAATAAGGATTGAGCGAAAAACACCCAGTATACTAAACCGAAAACACATGCACATGGACACGCATATCACAATATCACATACAACTTATTTTCTAATGCAACAAGCACAACTTAATTATCTTTTCATTAGCTTGCAACCAACATAGTTTAAAACTATTGATCACTAATCTTAAACCCGAAATAACTCATGACTCCGATGAAAACCATATTATCATAATATATACATATATAGATGCGTTCCACAATTAAGCTGGTAACTGCTCCTAATCTACCGGAATCATCTCCAGGTACAACTCCACTCGGGACACCACCATATAAGGATTATCAGGTTGCCAGCGTTAGTATCACACTACTGTCGTGGTCTTTACTAACCACAGCTAAACATAATCAACACACGTTTCAATTAAAGTCAAATATGTTTTTTAAGTCAAATTTTGCAACTAATCCTACAAGCACAAACAAACATACATGGTAAGGTCATACTTGATTTCACTTTAGGAATATGACCTTAATTTACCAAATCACCTTTGTTCTATAAATTGTAAAGCCACAAAATCCGCCCGTTTTCCTTCAACCAATACAAAAACTTTAACATAAGATTATATTTTAGATCATTTAAAGGGTTGAAAAAATCAATCTCACCCGTTTTCCTTGTTTATGGAATCACAAAATTTCCAAAAGATCAAATTTTTCCTGTACAATTCCTCCAAACCCTAGAATCTATTCAATACAAATTAAACCAAAACCAATAAAAATCATTCCTTTTTAATCATAAAGGTTAAGAACATATAAACTTACCTAGAATTGACTCTTAATTCTCCTTGATCACCAAAAATCAGATTCTAATGCAATTGGGGTTCCTTTTCCAAAAGTTCCTTCAAAACTATAAACAATACTCTAAGAAACTAATATATATGTAAAAATCCTATAGAAGAAAATAGGTGTTGAGATGAAAATTACTCTAATTTTATGGGATTTAATTTGGATTAATTGTTATTAATTTTGTAGAAATTATATGGAATCGGTACTTAATCATGATTTATATGAATATCAGGTCTTTGAATCCAAAAGAAGCAAATAGTACAAAATTGGAGTAAAATAAATACAAGGAACAAAAATCAGAAAGAAAGGCCGGCCATTTCATCTCTGGATGTGTAACTGCCAGATGTGTAACTGCCAGTTTACATTAAATGATGACCTTTCAATTACTCACTTTTGTATATAAATATCCTATAGGGTTTCTTTGATTATTAATTCGAAAATTCAGATATCCTTTGTTAAGAAAAACCCTAGAGAGAAAATTTGAAGTTATGAGTGGTTAAACATCTATTCTAATCAAGGGGGATTACTACAGATTCAATTCTACAAAGATTTGTGAGATCTAATTCGATTTAATCAATTGTTCTTTTCTTCTGATTATCTATATATCATCTAATTGTCTTGTTATTATTGTTATGATTGATTGTTACAATTTAGGCCTATTGTTCAATTGACAAAACAATACATTGTTAATTAGAATAATGAATCCGTAATTGTTCATCTATTCTAATAGGAGTAACACAACAACGTGGTTGATTATCATCAAATAGTTAATTCATGTTATGATGATATATAATCTAATTTAAATGATTCATGCTCAATGGATTATTGATTAGGATTGGTAGTCTCTCTAATTTCTATTGCTATTGATAGGTTAAATCCTAAGAGCTTGTTTAGGGTTATCTAATCAATAAGAGAAATAACTAAAGATCTTATCTTAGTTATCAATTCAGTAAGGAGAGATAGGGTTTCAGAGCATATTGAAATCTATAACCGATCTAGTCAGAAAAAGAATAATGATCTTTGCATCAATGATCAAATCTAGGAATTGAATTGTAGTACCACCTTGATTAGAGATTTCTTATTATTGAATTCAACTCTTAATTGTAATTGCTAGCTTTTGAGATAAACTAAACTTTAATTGCTTTTGATTAAACAAACCCCCCAATCTTCTTTCATCTGCATTCTTTCTTAAATAGAAATAAATTTACCCAATCCCTGTGGAGACGAACCTACTCACTATTATATACAAATTTTAAAGTAGGTTTTAATTTTGTTGGATTCGACACCCACCAATAGGGATCTGATTACCTGATCTGAACTATAGAATCCTTTTTAACACCAAATCCAGACCTCCAAGATAATCAGGGTTTTCTCCAATCTCCCTTCAAAAACAACAAACAAATTATGAGGATACTATAGATTTGTAGATCTTAAAGAAAGAATGGTTATCAAATTACTTGGATTTGATCCTCAACTTTCCTTAAACACCAAATCTTCAGATTCTCCAAGAAAACTAAAACGATTCTCCAATTCTCCCTCAAAACAATATAAAAACTCTAAGAACTTGATAGATCTATGAAACTTAAAGGAAAAATTGATGATTTGATTACCTGATCTAGATTACCAAATCGTCTTGACGGCTATGAATTCGCCAGAGGATGTCTACTAGGTTTAGGGTTATGTTGGAAGAGAGAACAAAGAATAAAGATATAATAAAAATCGTGGCTTTTCATTTCCTTCACTTTACATACGCTGGCAGTTTTTGATATGTATGCTGGCGGCATAGAAAATTAGGCTGATAGTGTTTAGCCAGCTTAACCTTGTGCCCATTTGATTTCTCTTTCGTCTCTTCGTCTTCTCTCACGTATCCGATAACTGACAAAAGTAATTAATTTAAATATTAGGATTGATCATAAAACCCTCTTATTTTATATCAAATGACATCTTTGCCCTTCAATATAAAATATTTATTTATATATTACAGCAATGATAAGGGTTTTTTTTTTTTTTTTTTTTTTTTGGTTTGAAGATTCGAACAAGAGAAGAAGAATGTCGAAGGAGAAGGGGAGGAGGAGAAGTAGCAAGAATTTCTTTTTTAAAAAAATGCCAAATAAGATAGAAAAAATAATTTTTTATTTGAGTTCCCAGTCCACGTTAGCTTCTGGTCGAAAAAATGGTCAGATTCCAACCAACGATACTTTATATAAAACTTTTAAAATATTCGGGTACTTTTGTAATAATTTTTTTTTAGGTTTATTTCTGTTATAATCCAAAAACTTTCCTATAAATTAATAAAAAAGATTTTCTCTTGTCATCTTTGATGATCCTTTTCACTGCATGTATAAGTAGTCTATACGAAGGGGGAAAAAAGGGAAAACACCAAGCAAAATAACCATGTTACTAAATGTCGGACCATGATTTTCTTTCCAGTAATAGTCGAAACAAACTTGTTAGATGTATGGCAGTTCCCATAGGAACTCAAAACTTTGCATTATTTTTCACTTGTCTAAGCGTCTCATTTATTTTGTTACAATACAAAAGTATCTTAATTGGAGAGTTGAAAAGAAATCCCGAAATTAAAAAAACAAATTGCATAATTTCTTAAATGGTAGTTACAGTCGGACTCTAGACATGAAACGTATGCACAGGTTCTAAGTTCAAGGTAGATATTTCAAAGTGCAAGATATCTTTTTCCATAATTTTTCATATGATTGCAATATACCTGTACCATCTAATGTCTATTTGCTTCTATTTTTCGACAGCATGAAAATACAATAATATAGGACCATGCATTCTTATTTGCCAATTCTTTCACCATTTTAATGGAGGGATGACAATTTACGTGATTGTTGCGCAATAACACTGGAAGTTGAGGGGCTTTCTTCCAAGATAACTTCATATCCATCCCCAAAGCTATCCATGCCTTTAGCCAGGAGCTGCCAAAAGGCTCCACCAACACATGGGCCTCCACTACTAGCACTTGTGTAGATTGCATTGTATATCTTTTCAAAGTAACCATCCCTCTTTTGGGTACTATATCCTTGAGTCTTAGATGACTTGCCAAATTCAGCAACAAGGATTGGCTTCTTGAGGATTGAAGTAGAGTCTGCAATATGTGTTCCCACCCATTGATCCACAAAGGCAACTTGGTTCGGCTCACTTGGATTAGGCAACCTAGTATGCATCAAATCATTCAATTGTTATCATTCAAATGAAAGGAATGCCGGGGGGGACTTAATTGGATCTATTTGGTTAGTTTTATTCCGACCATTTTGACATCTTATTTTTATCGTTTTTAAATAAACTGTTTATCAATAAATATATACAGAAAAAAACAGACATTTTTACCTATAAATATATTAAATAGACCAGATACAAATAATGTATAGATGTGATATTGATATAAATAAGATATTAATAAGATACATAAAAAAACTAAGACAATCCAAACAGATTTTAATAAAAAAATAAATAAAAATAAAACTTGAGTACCATTGTTCGGGGTACATGTGGATTGTTGCGAAATCAACATGGGGGATTCGATTGTTGGAGATGAAATCAGTACCAAAAATCCATCCACCAGGATTAACTTGTTTTTTATCCGGTCCATAGAATCCTTCGAGTCCGATTTCCAACATATGATTGTTGTCAATTGACTTGACATATGCAGCCATTTCACTCACCCATGCCTATAGTATAGGGACCGTAAGCGCAAACTATATAAACAAGACCTAACGATAATGATTTTCTAAATTATATGTGTGATTACTTTTTTATAGATATGTTAAAAGAAAGTATATATTAATGTGGATTCTATTTATGCAAAATAACTACTAATTATCTTTACTCTAGGAAAAAGTTTCATCTTATAAGTAGTTGCTAAGCTTTAATTTAATGATACAGGCATAAACATTTAGCTACGAGGACATACCTAATTCATTTGTCATTTTATTTGGTAGAACAGCAGAAGTAATCTGTTTAATCTTATATAGAAAATTCTGTGATCCCATAATTAATTTTGATTGATCAGTTTTGTCATTATCTAATGACTTACACCATAGTCACTCGTGATCAAATCATTAAAATAATTATTAAAATTATTAATTAAAATAATTATTAAAATAATTAATAATTTTAATGGTTAGATGATTGATGACAGGACCGTAAAAGCTCCTATCTTATATATACAACAGGGGTGATTCCTTTTCTCCAAACGGCAAGCGAAGGTAGACTTAAATATCCAATTATTTATGTAGAAATGAACTTATTTAGACATCCTTAATATGTGTCCTATAATTTTTGCAAACAGGTGACTCTACTTTAAGTCTATAATATCTATATTCAACCATCTATGTTCAACCGCTAGTTTGGGTATAACTCCGCCTTAAGTTTATAATATTTTCATCTTTAATTTAAAATCCAAAAATTTTGACATCTTCAACTGTTTTATTTAGGGAAAATTACAAAATAGAAAAAAATTGTGCTTGTAAAATATTTTTATTACAATATATCAAGTAAGATATATTATACAAAAAATAATTATTATAATATTAGTAAGGTTGTCACACCCCGCCCCCGCAGGCGACGGCGATGCGATGCCAGGACAGACAAACCCACCACTGGCCCTCTAGTGGTAATGGCCGATACCACCATTGCATCATGGTGACCCCAACCAACACATGTCCCGCAGGGTATCACGGGTACTATAGGTATTGTTACCCTTAGGCAAAGTTGAACCCAGTCTGCAGCTTATAGGATTCGAACCCCAGACCCAAGGTTTTTGCCTGCCCTGCCCTGGCATCGCATCGCCGTCGCTTGCGGGATCGGGGGCGGAGGCAGGGTGGGACAAAGGTATACGTAGTTTGACCTTTCTTCCTTTCATTTTTTTCTGTGTATTTGGTTTGGCAGTCAAATTCTTCCTTTGAAGTGTCCAAAAATCCCATTCACATGTAGTAGTTATATTATATTAAGATATCATCTCATATATTATTATGATATATATCAATATTAGTATATATTTTACTCATAAAGTAGAATATTAGTAAGATGTTAAACCCTATCCACGTGTTCCACTTGGGTATTCATCCTCTAGTTGTATTATTATAGCTTGGTTCTTTTTCTATCTTTATCACTCAACTAAGGTTTCATCGTGTATTTGATTTTGATTCAAAAAAGGGAATTACGGATACAGGTGCAGACATTATGAAAAATTGGGTGTCCGTCCAATTTAAAAAGATTTTAGGAGTGAATGTGTGTCTTACTTTTATTTATTTATTCATTTATTAGTGGTTGTCATGTTTAATTCTTACTCCTTATATTTCTTTAGTTTACGTGGATTATATAAATTTTGCAAATCGGAACAAAGGAGTTAGTAGGACCTGACCTGAAGCATTTTACCAGATAGGTCGGAATTGCAACGTGGTTCAGTTCATTCATAATTCCCATGCAAAAATGGTTGGGTCGTCCTTATATGCCACTCCGGTAATTGAGTTCCTTCTCGTGACCACTGCCTGCGCGACCATTCCAAATGTCAACACTTCAGAGATCAGTAAGCTTAAAGCTACAAAGGGTCTTGACTCTTAACTAGGGCTAAATAAATTAAATGATTTTCTTTTTCTTTTGTACAGTTTTTAAAATAAAAAAATATATCTAATTTAAACTCAAAATTAAAAAATATATATATATATATTTATTCATATTGTAATTAAAATTTTTTCGGTTATTAAATCATCATAGTAATTTTAAAAGGTTATAATTATAAATGTTATCGACCCATTTGAGGTTAAATATATCAAACTGGATTGATTGACGATGTTGCTTGCTCACTACTCATTTGGTGGTCGACAACTACAGATGTTTTTCAAAAAAATGAAGAAATTTCATCCTATTTTAAAATTGGGAATTGTTTTCTTCCCTCTCATTTATTCTATTGATGCTTTGATGATCAATAATCCCTACTATTATAATTTTCATCTTTACTCTACATTGCCACTTGATGCTAAAAGCCTCTCCCCTCTAGCAACCCTAATTTTTCAATATTACTATAAAAATATTTAACCATTTTATGACTTGGGTGATCAAAATATAAAAGGGAAAGCCAAAGTACGTCATTTTCAAAGGGCACACAGAACCACAATAGACATACATTACTGTAGTGGATGAAGTCGGCGTATGTGGTACGGTGGGGTCATCGGGGATCTTAGTAAGCACGTCTCTTGCACAAACGTGGGCTTAAATTTTTAAATAAATATATTCAATAATTAATATACACTACGTGTTCACACACGTGATAAAAAACTATTACTAATATTTACTCATCGTCTATATATTTACATGTAGTATGCATTATTTACTAAAACATTTCTTATTTGGATGAGTAGAATCGCATTGTATTTATTAGAGATAATCTTTTGTCTAAAATAGATAAAATGGTTTAGACTTATTATCGTATTACTTATATTTTAGTTAGATTATCTCATGCTAGCTTACTTGGAATTATATATGTATATATACACATATATATTGTTTTTCCGTTTTTCTTTTTCATTGGAGTCGAATGTGTATACTCGAGGCTTATCGATTGGGTGAATCTCTGGTTAAGTTGGAATTATTAGCTGTTACGCATAGTTTTATTTGCAAATGAATCCAAATGGTATCTTCTTATTATTTCTTTTATTTCCCCCCCTTTTTTTAGGGGCCAACCATCGAAATGGAGGTTTAAGAGATAATAATGAATCCTGGCCAAAAAGAGGAAAAAAAAAAAAGGAAATAAAGAAAAATGAAAAAAGAAAAGATAATGAATTTAATCCACTCTACTTGTGGCTACGAGTTCCAAATAAATTAGCCAAAATGGAGTCTCTTTCACTAGGTAAGACCTACACGTCATAGAATGATTTCTAAATAAATTTTTATATATGCATGCAAACAAGATTGAGAATGTGTTGTCTTCACTCATCATAATGTTGCCTCATCTATATCCGAATAAATGAGTATTGGACACATGTAAAAAGATAAAAAATCTCTAATATAATGAAAATAATAATTATCATTTCATGACGCGTGTCAAATACTCATTCGTTAGAACATGAATAAGAAAATATAATAGAAACAGCAAATGTGTTTCCTCAGACAATATATGTATGCAAACTTAAACAACAAAAACAGCAAGGCACGTAAAGTGGAAAAATAAAAATAAAAATAAAAATCTCAGGTTATATAACTAAGAAAATACGTAAAAATATGCAAAATAATAGAGTATGAGAAATCATGTGTGATATTTTTCCTTATGTCGGTTGTGCAAATATATATATATATATATATATATGTGTGTGTGTGTGTGTGTGTGTGTATAAATGCAAATAAATAAAACCTAAAACGTTGGTAAAGGTGGATCTAGTTGAGAAGGTTAAAAGCCTATTGATAACTCCCGCATGTAAGAGGTTGCTAACGAAGATAGCTAAACCTAATTCATCCGGGTAATGAATAACTTACTTTGTTTGGATTAGAAAGCGAAGACCTTTCTATTTTTATTCTTCAATCATCTTAGGGTTTTTGTTGTTTGTTATGGTGGAGTGAAAAATGGATATGTCCTTGATTTATTTATTTTTAATTGTATCTTCTATTGAAGTGTATTATATAAGAAATAGTATCAGCAAGTAGGACTTAATGGAGTTAGGTAGTTTGGAGGGATTTTACTTTGTCTATCAATGCCCCGGCTGGATAGTCACTTATTTCATAAAATTATACTCTTTTTGAATACAAAAGATTACAAGTTCGAATCCTATTATCTTGATGTGACGGCTATTATGTAGAGTGTAATTGATCTCTATTCCCAATCAAATATGGAATTATTGGATATCTACTTCACATGTATGTGCTTGCGCGTGTGGTCAATATATAGATGATATCTACCAAAAAGACATTTAACAAATTTATATGTAACATATAGAATCCTTTTCATATGTGTTACACCTATAAATCACTTTTTTTCACTTTGTGGTTGCGAGGGAAAAGTTATCCCTTCAGGTGAATAATTTGATTGATGTATCGAGCTAGGTCATAGCTTTCTCATGTCTTCCTTGTTTATATCTTTGGTTGAAGGAAGTATTATTATCCAAAAAGGTATTTTGTCAAGTCTGATTTTACAAATTTTCTGATGGAATAGGTCATAAAATGAATCATCATTCGGTGTGCACTCTTCAACGATACTGTTACTTTGTGTATTAATAGGATTTTATCATCAATGTTTTGCCCATGCCTACACACGAAAAAATAGTTTCGACCAATCATGACACGATGTCGTCAATATAAAAGTTAAAATAGAGTGGAAGAAAAGATTTGTACATCTTGTTAAATAACTTTTGGCCCCATAAGAAAAGGTATATGTCTTGTCAATACCTATAGTTACTAAGTCTAAAGTTTTTGTTTCATATTCATAGGTTTCTAATCCTAGCTTAGGAAAATGGATTTCTCTAATGGAAGAAGTTTTTCCTCTTATATAATTACCAAAGAGGTTTTTTTTCGTTTAAAAAAATTAAAAATCTTTTAATTTTAAATTTCCATGTGAATTTTACAATAAAGAAGCTAGAGTATTGAGTAAGAAATACCAGATACCTTGATATGATCCTGGTAGAATCTTTTGGTAATTGGGTTTGTAAAGAACTCATCATCATTTTGATGTACTGTCCATGGTTCTTTGCCCATTCAACGTATTGTTTTCTTCCCCCAAAATCATTCCAATTATTCGCCAAGCTTAGGATCAAATATATTCCATGCTTTTTGGCCTCAGATATCACAAAGTCCAATCCCTGAAAAAAATGATAAATATATAATTAACCATAGGCTAAATTATGAACAACCCAAGAGAAAATAAATATATGGGTCATTTCAAAAGTAAAACTAAATTCTTAAATGTGAATCTACCTTCTCGTAACTTTGGAATCAACCTTTCAAACTATCGCTAAAAGGTTTTAAAGCTATTGCTATATGTGAACCTTTTAGCCATGGTTTTGAGAGTATTATCAAATAGTTCGTTCAAAAAAATATATTCAATGAGCGTGATATGCCATTTGTCTAGATAGATGGTAGGTATATATGAATCTACTTTCTCATAACTTTTACATCAACTTTCTAAACCATCACGAAAAAGTATTAAAGCCATTGCTATACATTGACCTTTTAGCCATTGTTTTGAGAGTATTATCAAACAATACATTTGGAAAAAAAATTCAATAAGCATGGTACGTTACCTATCCAGGTGAATAGTAGTTTCATGTGGCGAATAAATTTATAAAAATTTAATCATGACTCTTTGATTATTAAATTACCCTGAACATGTCTTCATTGTATGAGCCAGGAGATATTTGGAGAGCTTTGTATCCTCCATCACTAAAAGCCCAAGTCCTAGCAATGTTCATTCCAATCTTGGAAGCTTGTTGAAACGAACTAGTAACCTTGTCTCTTGTGGATAGATCGGATGCCATGTACATTAGCCAATAGGCATTAAAGCCATTCAAGTAGAGTGGCCTCCCATTTGCCACAAAACCGACCCCATTTGTCCCGGCAAAGCCATTATTGTTACCATAAAGCAACCGCAATCCGGGCCGGCTAGCAATTGCCTGTTGGCAAAGCACCACCACAAGGGCCATGAAAATAAATTTCATTGACATGTTCATATTTTTTAATTCTTTGCACAAGCACAGGGAAATGTTAGTTTGATTGGTTGGTGATCATCAATATGTAGAAGTTTGGCAACAAAGTTTTGAGAGAAGGAAAGATGGGGGGCGTGTGTGCTAGAAAGAGAGTGGAAAAGGACTATTGGTATATAGAAAGTGATGTGGGGAGGTGTTGTACTCATAGGCTTCTATGTAGTGGGGTTTATATAGGCAAAGAGTTTGGCTGCATTAGTTAGCCAGCCAAGAAATTTAATGTGGCAGTTTTATTTTCTTTGGAAGTACTACTAACGTGTGTTTTGTGCACTTGCTAAGGATAAAAAATTATATATATATATATATATATATTTTATATTCAAACATTGATTATATAAAAAAAAATAGAACAACATATTATCCCTGTTAGACTTATGAGCCCCACCTTCTTTTTAGAGTTGTCAACATCCGTTATCATCTTCTATCAAAACCTCATATGCCAGATTGTATTTTATCTGTACCTCGGTCGTATCATATTTTATACGAGTAATTAAACTTTCATCTTTTTAATCTGTTTTGTCATAAATATCTGGATTCGAATAGATACCACACTGATGTCAAATTGCAGTGTAAGTCAATTTCATTTTCATTATCAAAAGTACCCAAATGCGGATAACCCTGTTACTAATTTTTCTAAAATCACGGAAACATTTGGCCCGGTTGGATCATCGATATATAAATGTAACTGTGTATTATTTCTAACTGAATCCATAAAAGATTATAAGGTAATATTTCTCTACCGGATATATTAATGATTTTAATAACTTATATGCAATCATATATTCAAATTACGACAGAGAATTGGCCTTAAGTTGTGATAATATATAAATATATATATTTTTTCTCTCGTATATAATTGTATTATCCGAATAATAAGCTAACAATTTATGGCAAAAAAAAAAAAAAAAAAAAAAACTAGCGATAATGATGTTGATTCGATCTTACATATTAAGAGTGGACATCGGCTTTATCTTATCCCCGGCCCAGTCTTGATATGTACAAAGTTCATAATTGCAAAAGCCATGGCAGCTGTAATGCAAGTTACTTGGAAAATGAAGCAACCGTATAAGGATGGTACTATTTCCTGCTTAATATGTTCAAGTTTTTCTTTTTATCTTTTTTTTTTCAAATGGAAAAGAAATTATTTTAATATATCAAAATTTCTTGTGAACATTGAAATGTATGATAATATTTCAAAAATTATATAATTTGTTTATCAAATATTCTTGTTGAACCCAAAGGATTCAATTCATAAAGTTGATGAAATCAAACTAAACCATTTTGTGAAAATATTACTCAAATAAACTCGAGGAGTACATTTATTAGCAGATAAACAAAGATGTGCGTTGTTTAAATGTAGAAAATAATAATAATAAATAAATAAGAAGGTCTTAGATTTACATTCCAAAGAGTAGAACAATTATTAAAACTACTAATAACAATGATTAAGGTGTGCTTTTACACACTAATTGAGATCATGAATTCAAATTTAATCAAAGTAAATATACAATAAGTGCATTTTTTAAAATAAATATTGCTATTATTGAATTGAAATAAGGTAAGTCTTCTGTGGTATCATGGTTTGCCTCGGTTGAGAAGGACTTCAGTTTCACCCGACGATTGGTGAGATTCTAACCATTAAATCTCATACCACCTGCCTTGAATTTAAAAATAAAAAATAAAAATAAAAAATAAACAAAGAAAAAAGGGAAGAAAGAAAAAGAAAGAAATAGCAGTCTAAGACAGACATTTCATTTTACCGCCCAAAAGTTTAAATTGTTTGAAAGATTAAAAAAAAAAAGAGTAGAAAAATTGAAAAAATACCAAAAATATGTTGTGTTAGGTCTATGGTGGTCATTGAGCGGTTTAAATGATTTTTCCCATGCTCAAATGGCCATAAAATTTAGGAAAATTCTATTGTCCGCTTATATTTTGTGACAAGACCGATTTCATTAATTATTTAATGATTTAGATTCACATCCAATCATCATCACCTCATTAAAATTATTAATATAACACTTACTATATTTATTTTATTAATTAGATCATTGATTTGAGGGTCTCATTAATAAAATTGTAGAAGTTCCAAAAAAATAAAATCGCATATTCAATTTGACAAATTATAAATTCCTTATAAAAAATAATATGACATTAATTATAAATTCCTTATAAAAAACTCAACTCTATTTAACCAATTTTCTAGTCATAGAGAATACATAATTTTTGTTAATTGTGGCTTCTAATATGGCGTCAACTAATTAAATTGATTTTTCAATAGCATCCAAAGCTTAAATCAAAGTGAGTACTAAAAGATTTATTTTACTAGGCCTAGTTTGGTTTTTGCCATTATTTTATTAACGTAATATAACCTATTTAATTTGATTATAAGTGATGAAATAAGTGCTAAAAAAAGCACAATTTACTAGTTAGGATTTTTCCTTTTTCTTTTTTTGCCTTTCAAAAAAGGAATGCATTGATTTCATGAGTCAATAACATAGGTAACACATCTTTATCATAATGGTTAGAAACATTAGCATTAGACAACAAAAAGACACATTAAAGAAGATGGGGTGCTTATACCCAATTCCTTTGACACATCTTCATTCTATGGTTGTAAGCCACTTATTCTGCTATGGAGTTGGCTTGGCGTCTAACTAGACTGAATCCCACATTTTGGCAAAAAGGCACCATTCTTCTTATATTGGCTATAGTTCTCTGTATGGTCCATGACACATTAGTATTGCTAATGAGCGCCTCATATACCATAGCCCAGTCGACGTCTATAACAATAACAGCCCAACTCCTATGTTGTGCATAGAACAGCACATATAATACTGCAATGCCTCGGTGCATTTTACTGATATTGTTTTGAATGAGCATACTCCATTACCATAAGGCTCGCCAATGGAGTAGCAAGCTAAAAAGCTGCTGCATATCCAAAAGATATGTTTAGGGAGGCATCACAGTTTAGTTTCATCACATTAATTCTGGGGGTTGCCAACCTGACTAAGTTGAGTTCACCTCTTGCTGTGGTGTCTTGGCATGGCCCTAAAGTCTTGTTGAGCTTTGTCATGTTGTTATATGGTAAGAACGAAAACTAGTGCTACTCCCCTTTGTCAATGACTGGATAGATAGGCCTATGAATGATTAGATTAGAGGACTAGCATTAGGATGGTTTTGGTCATTGCATGGTCTGAAGTTGTAATTTGCTGCTAGTATGTCTCTATTGTGTCCTTGTCATGGACATGATTAGGATTTGACAGTTCATGTGCATCATGCTTTGTAGCACCTGGCATGTCAAGAACACACCTTTGTTTACTTTCAACACATTCTAGCTCCTAAAGGGCATATGTTTGGTTGCTTTTATGGCTGAAGTGACTTCAGGATTTTTCTTTTTAAGCACCGCCACGCACCAGCCTTTCCATTTACACCACATAACTATGCACAATTTAATAAAAAGCATGGCCCTATCCTTGCTTTTATTTGTCCTAACAAGACAAATTTTCATCCACTCATCTAAGGTTGTGACAGTTCATATCGAATTCTGATCCAAGAGTGGCAAACCACACTACCTTAATCTAAGGGTAGCACAAGAGGAGATGCTTAACTAACTCCTCCATTGGGTAGAAATTACAACAAGAGGATGAAGTGACTTTTTTCCTTGTTAAGTTCTTAAGGGAAGGAATTGTGATATTTAGAGCACACCAGATAAAGTGTTTGACTTTAGGGAGACTAGGGCAATGCCATATCTGCTTCCATGTTTCCTTCTCTATGTGGTGAAAGCTAGAAGCACTTGGGTTATTATGAAGTGTGGTAATTCTCACAAAATTATAAGCTGAACAAACACTACATTTACCTCTCTTCTTAAATGGCTATACAAGCTTATCTTCCATTTCACTCGCTGGTAGTGGCATTTTCAAAATAGCTTCCACAATTTTTTCATTGAACCACCTTGTTAGCTTATAAAGATTTCAAGAGCTTGGTTGTTAGTGGATCAAATCAGCAACACTGCAACTCTAACTCTATGTCCTATGATTCAATATCTAGAGGTGGCTATCTATGCTTGGAATAGATCTATCTTTTAAAGCATTGATTGATTGCTTGTTACCAACTTTCTAGTAAGCTATCTAAGTAACACTTCTTTACCTTGTAGGATACTTGGCCATCCCCATGAATCTCTAGATCCTCTTTGTGCTTGCAAAAAAGTGGTATGAGGAAAGTAAATACCTTTGAAGACCCTTGCCCATAGAGCATTTGGGTTGGTATGAAGTCTCCATGCCAGCTTTGTTAACACGCCTATGTTGAAGTCTTGTAGGTCTTCAACACCCAATCCTCTATATGATTTGGGGAGGGTGATCTTGTTCCAACTCTACCAATGTATCTTCCTCTGCACCCTATTTTGGCCCCACCAATATTGAGCAGTTAACAAGCTAACCTCTTTGCACCATTTTGCTGGAAATCTAAAATAGCTTATTAAGTATATGGGTATTACTCTTGCTATAGCTTTTATGAGTGTTTCTTATCTGCATTTGAGAGTAAGCATCTTTTTCTAGCTCTTAAGTTTCTAACGGATCTTTTACTTGACAAAACGAAGTGCTTCTAACTTATTCTTGCCCAGTATGGTTACAAGGCTAAGATATTTGTTTAGATTGGTTATTGCAGTAATTTCTTATTCATTACATATCTCCTCTACTCTCGTTGGATCAACATTTGAACTGAAGAATATATTGGACTTTTACAAATTCACTTTCTGACTCAAGGCCATGAAATAATCATGGATTATTCCTTTGAGGACTTGCGCATTTTCAACAAAAAAAGAAGAGTGAGTCATCTGCAAATAAAAGATAAGAGATTTTAGGGCATGCACATCTAATTTTCAATCCTTTGAGATGTTTATGTGCAACAACACATTTCCAGTACAATGTGATAATATATCTTCAACAAGAATGAAAAGATTTGGTGATAGTAGGTCACCTTGTCTAAGTCCTTTACAAGATGTGACCTATCTTGCAATTTTGTTATTTACCAAGACATGAAATGTAACCAAGGTTACACATTCCATGACCCATCTAATCTACATATTACAAAAGCAAGATGAACAAAAATTTCTTTTAGGAAGTCCCTTTCTATTCGGTCATAGGCTTCGTTCATGTCAAGTTTTAGGCCACAGTAGGTCTTGCTACTTTGGTTTTCAGTTCGTAAGAAAATGAAAGGCTTCATGTGCTACTATGATGTTGTCATGAATGACTCGACTAGAGACAAAAGCAGAGAAAAAGGCACTTTAGGGTTCTATGACTAGATCATTAAGGTAAGTTTTAGCCTATTAACTAATACTCTATAAATAATTTTGTACACGTAATTGTATAAGGTAATTGTGTGGAAGTGTCTTACATCGGGTGAGGGGACTTTAGGAATGAGCACAATTTCAGTCAAATTAAGAGAGAAAGGTAAGATACCTGAATTAAAGAAAGATAAAGCCATGTTGACTACATTATTTCCCATAATGTCTCGATATCGCTGATAAAAAATACTTGAGTAGCCATCCGGGCTGGGGGCTTTTAGGGCTCCAAGCTAGTAGGTAGGATTTGTAATTTCCTCTCTAGAAATTGGTTTCCCTAGTTGCATTTTAATATCATCATTAACAAGTTAGGAGATTGGAGCTAGTATGTTTGGCTTTGATCATTCTTCATATGAGGTGAAAAGTCTAGTGTAAAATTCACAAAAGGCACGCATAATGACCTCCTCACCCTCTAACCATTTGTTATCCTCTCCTTTCAATCTCAAGATCTTGTTCCTTTCCTTGTACATTAAGGTTGACCAATGAAAAAATTTAGTGTTTTTATCCCCTTCTTTTAGCCAAGAAATTCTAGATCTTTGCCTCTAGTACATTTCTCCTCTGTCTCACTTTTGTTTCAGTTGAGTGAGTATTGACTTTTCAAGAGCCATGTCCATTTTCAAACCCCTCTTTTGGTTTTTCTCTATTTCCTTCTGTATTCTCTTTATCTCCTTTGCATTGTTTGGAAATTGCTCTTTAGTCCACCGAATTAATTTCAACTTACATTGCTTTGGTTTGAACCCTAATGGATATGGATGATTTTTGGGGGTTGAATGTTCCATACCTCGTTAATCACTCCCTTGCAAGATTTAGCCATCATCTACATTTGTTCAAACCTAAATTTCTTCTTACATTTCTTGTCTGAGAAATGCGTATCATGCATAACAACTAAGAGATCAAAACCGACACTTTCACTGTGTATAACTTGTCTGTTAGGGTATTTCATCAGCCATTCTTACAATCCCAACACTCTGTCTATTCTTTTTAACACCAAATTTCCATTGCTTTGTCTATTGGATCATCTGAACCAAGGGCTTTAGTCGCCCAGGTTGTTTAAGTTCACATTTAACACCATGTAGTTAAATTAGTTCATGAACCTTAAGCTTTTACGATTTCCCTCAACCTTCTTATAATTGTACATAATTTCATTAAAGTCACCACACAAAACTAGGGCTCTAACATGGTTGCACCAATGTTCTCCAGCCTTCTCCAAAAAGTCTAATGCTACATCAGGTTTGGATCATCATATGTCAGGTGATATGTAAGTGAAGAATGCCATTACTAAATTAAATCAAGGTTTTGATGTGATTCTTATCATATTGGTAGATAACATTATAGATATCCTTATACCAGCAAAGTGCAAGGCTACAAAACAGCCCGACCGATGGCACATAGATTTCATTGCTAAATTTGAGTATCCTCCTTAAAACAAATAGCTTTATTGAATCTTGTTTAGTCTCTATGAGGTAAACGATGCTTGGATTATATCTACGTATGAGGCCCTTCAAATATTGAACTAACAAGGTGAGCCCTCATCCTTGACAATTCCAGTCAATGATAATCATGGTGACCATATGGCTATATCTGGCCAGCCACCACAACCATCTTGAATGGATTGTTGGAAGATGATTGTGACAAGTAATAATGCACCAAGAGATAGATTATCATTTTGCTTTCTAATGGATGTCTTCTTGCTACTACATCCTTGCTTCTTCTATTGTCTTGCCCTTTTGAAGGGAGATCACTTGCTTAGAGATTCCATTTTTTGCTGATTCATTGCAAACTTCAACCTTTTGGAGGTTCTTAGCGTCTCATCCTCCACATGTCTTTTGATTGCCAATGCTTTGAGGGCTAAGATGAGATGGGGTAAGGATGATATAACTATGGCTTGAGGGTCAGGGGTTGATTATGTTGGGTAGGTGGGGTTGGAGGAGTTTGATGGTGTGGCTATTACAGGAGAAGGGTAGGATTGATGTTTTATACGGCTAGTTACTTTTCATTCATAGTGTAAAGTAGGGTCTTTCATTAGAAAGGAGATATTGGTTTGAAGTGTTTCAGGAAGAAGATGGTGTTAATGGCTTGTTAGTAGGTTGTTTAGATGGCTTGTGTCTTAATGGTGGTGGTATGTAAGCTTGATTATGCTATCTAGTGGTGGGGATTGGTGTTGTAGTTGAATCGATAACCGTGCTTTAGCTCTTTCCATGATAGGGAGCTAAGAAGAAGGCGGAGGAAGACTCACTTGAGGC
Organism: Combretum micranthum; assembly: GCA_024138025.1. Classification (NCBI taxonomy): domain Eukaryota; kingdom Viridiplantae; phylum Streptophyta; class Magnoliopsida; order Myrtales; family Combretaceae; genus Combretum; species Combretum micranthum. The sequence continues at coordinate 849,937 of JAMXBD010000049.1, forward strand.
TGCATCCATGGAGAAGGACTAAGCAAGAGAGGTATTATTTGGAGAGGCTTTTCCTTTATAATAAGTCCTTATTGCTAGTGCTCTTAGCAAAGGACCAAATTTATGATCATCACTTTCAACATCGCAACTAGAGGTGGAATGCCCAAAACAACCACATTTGAAGCAAATATTTGGAAGTTTTTCATATTTTAGATGCAAAAATACTTCTCAATCTTGTTATGACTCACCTATAGCCCATTTTTAATTGGTAATGTCCAGTCTAGATTGACTATTGCTCTTAAGAAACCCCTCGAAGCACCTTCTTTTAAGCTCACTAGTTCAATCTCTATTAGTTCTCCCATAAATCCCCCTAACTTTATGGCATTTGTATTAGTCATTTGATCCATCTTAAGACCATGCAATTGAACCCAAAAGGGACATTTGTCTAACATCATGTCTTCTAAGTTTTTATGCGACTCTCATACATTTAGTACCAGGAGCTTTCCCAGAAAGGCTTAACGGACATCTTTAATGATTCTCAATATAGGCAGTTTTTCTTTAAATGTACAAACATAGAGATTTGGCTTTATGGCTATAACTTCATAGCTCCCATAAGGTCTCCACATTTCTTCAAAACAGATATAACAGTTCCCTTATTTTCAACCTTGTTAGAAATGGTGCAACAAACTAGCACTGCCTTCTTTAATCCAAAATCAGCCTCTTAAGTGTTGAGCTCTATGAGCATTGAATGCTCCTCAACAATGGTATCAAGACATACATGGCTAATTGCTACTGTTTGTAAGGATGAGATAAGGAAATAAAACAAAAGGCATAAACCCTATAAGATTAACAGCTATAAAGTAGAGGAAAATAAATTCAATAATATAGAACATGTCAACAAATGAAAGGGAGAAAAGCTAAGAAAAAGAAGGGAAAGGAGAGAGAACACTTAATTTGTGTCAACATTGCTTGTATCCGGCAAGTGATATAGTAGTAGCTAAAGCCAGTCTTTCCATGAAATAGGGTTTAGTAATGAAGGTGGAAAAATGTTCAAAAGCTATGTTTTATGGTTTGATGTGAGTGTCTGTGTAGTTGATCAGTATGATATCTTTTCTATGGCATGATGTGGGAAGGTTTTGATACAGGGAAGATTTGTTTGGTCAATCTTGGTAAATGACAGGTTTTTAGCTGTAAGTGTAGAGTCTAGGGATGGTGGAGAGTCAATGCTCAAGGTTAGAAATTCGACTGTTTGGGATTAGGGTTTGATGAAGGGAGTAAAGGTTGAAGATTTGGTCGTAAGGGGTTAAGGATTTGGTCGTAAAGGTAGGGATGATGGGCAGATGGGTATTGTGAATGTGCGAGATACAATATCTTGTCTTGATTGTTGTAATACTAGTTATAATAAGGGGAATATCATGGATTACAAGTGCGAAGGACTCCTCGTGATGAGGTGTAGCTCTCGATGAGGAGAGATAACTCTTGGCTAAGGAGAGAATCGGCTAGATAGGTCCATAAAAATTAACTTCTTACTAGTTAGAATTAGCTTGCTTTCTATTTGTTGTTTTTTTCGCCTGTAGAATCCAACATGCAGTTGTTGTCAATAGACTTGATATATGTAGCTAGTTTACTCACTTAAGCCTATAGGGACATTAAACACAAAATATATGAATGAAGGCAATGCTAAGAGGCATACTCATGCTTAGTTTTTTATGTCATATTATTTAATAGCGGTTACTAGAATGCTAATGCTATTACATTTTATGATTATCTGAGCAACCTTAATCAACATCGAATAATCAAATTATTTAGTTTTTTGATCTAGTTGTTTTGAGTTTGCTCGGTTATATGTATAATATGTTCTTTTGTTTTATCTTATTTGTCTAATTTGGGTTGAACATGCTATTATAAAAGCAAAATAGTGGTTTGAGATGTGCATATGGAATTTTATCTAAAAGAAAAATTAACAAAGCTAGAATGAGATCATGTATGTTAGTATTTTATAAGGATAAAATATACTAGAAGGTCCCAATGTTTGACGATAAGTTTATTTAAGGTCCCAATATTTCGAGTAGTTAAAAACAGGTCCCAACATTTGAGGGTATATTCATTTAAGGTCTTAACATTTGAAAAAGTGGGTCAATTTGGATCTTCAAGGACACATGTCATCAAGAGAAGAGTCTTATGAGTTTTAATTAAATATTCTCTCATGTTGACACGTGTTCCTAGGAACCTAAATTGAATCACTTCTTCAAACGTTGGGACCCCTCCCCCCCCAAACGTTGGAAACTTCAGGTGTAATTCACCCTATTTTATAAGGAGATCAATCTATCTCACTAACATTTCTTGTTAAATTGCCACCCATTAAATTAATTAAGAGATCATCTTATGATAGGATGCCTCAAATTCATATTAAAAAATTATAAGTATGATTAATGTATTAGATATTTTAATATAATTGTAACGTTGATTCCAACTTGATGAATAGTTATTGATGATATATTTACTATATTTTGGGAAACTTCCATTTTCCATAAGGGAATTGGTAAGAAGTTATTTAGCAAGCCATAGTATTACAGTGAAAACCATACATGACATACCTAATTCAATTGTCATTTTATTTGTTAGAATGGCACATGGAAAAGAATCTTTTGTTCTAACCTCCTTGATCTTATTTGCAATTGGGGGTGATTCGATTTTCTTCAAACGGCAAGCGACATATGTTTAATTGTTCTTTTATTCATATATTACCAAACTTGTTTGAATAGTCTTGTTCATATATCAACCTTTTATAATTATACATTCTTAATATAGTTTTATAATAACTAAGAGCAATATCTATTATAATAGTTAACCACAAAAAATATTAGTTATATTATGTTAAGATGTCATCTCATATATTATTATAGAATGTTTGCATTATTATAAATTATTGATATATAATATGAATAATAAGATATATCGGTAGATTTCTTTTATCTAATAGATATTTTATAACATTACATAGAAATATTACAAGTATTGTCTATTCACAAATATTTAATGCGTTGATGATAACAACGCATAATAAAAATAATTTAAAAACATAATCATACTTTATATAGGACTCCTCTAAGAGAGAGAGAGAGGTGGGTGGTTCTTTAACTACCTAATTTTAGCTACACTTTCCTTTGAGGGTGTGCCAAATAAGATTATGGGACTACATACGATACCATATACAGTACCGCAAGGGTCCTACAGTCTTATTTGTCACACTCTCAATGGAGAGTGTAACCAAAATTGGGTGGTCCTACTTTTCCTCCAAGAGTGTCCACATTCATGGGTACTTTTATAGGGTCCTTAGTGTGCTACATCAACACTTTAAGGAACTCGCATTTTGAAGAAACTCACCATCCGTACAGTTCTTCACATGGTTCATTCACTTCTTTTTATACTTTTGTGGGGCTTATTTACTTTATGTAACATCCTTACTTTTATATAATAATAAACAAATAATCCAAAAGAATTCACTTTTTAGAGTCCTTTATAGAGAATCTCAAAAAGTTGAAGGAACTTTTCACATTCATAAAAATCTCAAAAAGTAAGGTCCTTGACATGAAAACTCATGTCAAGAAACTTGGATATAGATAGTCTAAGAGAGCAATCCCAGTTCTAAACAATATAAGACTTCTTTTTCTTTTAAAAAGATTATTATTTAATTTAGAGTGTTACTTTAGTCCCACATCATTAATATTTCAACACAAAGGGGATATGTTTGTGTATAAAAAATAATTATACATCCTTGACACCTTTGAATGAAGTGGACTGAAAAGTAATATATTAATGGGCTAATTTATATTTTAAATTTGAAGTTTTATTTTAAATTAAAAAAATTTGTTTCTTTATTTATTTATTTTTTTTTTTTTTTTGAAAAGAGAACAAGTCCAAATTGTTCTAACTCGACTCAGACCCTACATTCCATGGTTTGGACTTGCCTCGCCACCTACACAAGGTAGTTCCCGTTCCATTTTTGATGAGCTAGACCTTGGAGATGTCTACATATGAAAACCAAACAATGTTTATCAACATGATAAAATAATTTGATCAAATACTAACTCTATTTTCCCAAGTTTTCTTTTCTACAACAAACCCCTAACTTTTTTTTCCAATTTCCATTTTCTTTATATGTTATAAAATGCAGTATAAAACTAATATCTTATTTCATCTCTACCTTTTTTTTTTTTTTTTTTTTTTTCACCATACAATGCCCTCACTTATTTTCTACACCCCTCGGTAGGAATAATGTTGTTTCGATAAACGGAGTCTGCTGCCTAACATTTTCCTACCACCTATGGTTATAAAACCTATCTATGCTACCCATAAACCATATATTAAGAGCTGTCACAATTATTGTGACCTTGTGTAAAAATAAATAAATAAATAAAAATAAAAGAGATGAATTTTCTTCTCGAAAGAGAGCACCTAAAATATATAATCTTTAGTGGTGTTGAGAATCTAAGTGCACTTATATTAAGTTAAAGAGCGTCAGTGTTTTTTAACCAAATTTACACAGGTATCACTTCAATTTAATTTAAGGCATGTTAGGATAGGGTATTCGGTCACTAGTGGTTGCTGCTGGATTTAACCTGCCCTACGGGTAGGTAGATGGATATGGTGAGAGTAGATCCTGGCGTTGGTCGTATTCACTCCAATTCGGACCCATCGGATTTTGGTCTAGATCAATCAAGATCCAAAACCAAAACTATCATTGGCAATTCCAAAACAGGTGAATAATAAATAAGTTATGATTAATAAGGTTGATAAATAAAATCGATCAAACTGTAAGTGAAACCAAATAAACCAAACTAAATAGGACTAAAATTTTGGTTTCTTTTAAAAATTTTGATTTGTGATTTAGTTCAATAAACTGTATTGCTTGAATCAGTTTGAATTATTTTACAAGGTCAATGACGTAGTCTAATAAGACCAATTGCAGGTCATATCTCAGTTCGAACTTAATCTTTACCTAGGTCTAGGTGGAAATAAAGAGAAAAGGATATGAGAGAGAGGAAATTTTGAGAGAATAATCAATTTATTTTTTAATTTCGTATTGATAACAATCTTCTTATTTGTTATTATTGAAATGGTATTACTGTTTTTTTTTAATTTATTGTAATAAGCTTTTAGGAAGAAGATGGATATGTTTGTAAAACTTTCTAATTCATAATCTAAACAATAAAATTTCAAATGTATTTATAATTATAATCATCTTATGTTTTATTGTTAGATGATTGATTGAATAATTTTTACAGTGGAAACTATAATATTGTGAATTAAGTTAAACAAAATTCCATTAGTTTAGGTAAATCTCTAAAACCATCTTTTTTTCATTTTTCTTTAATGACAAACTTAATATAAAAAGGCAAAAGGTCAGTCTCAAATTTCATTAATCATACAGAAATCATGTACAAAATAGAGAGACATGCATATTGCTAAAGCTATTTGATCAAAGCCAAAGTTCGGGAGTTTTTAGGTTAAATCTCCCATCACCTTTAGTAATATGAGAGTTCTCTACGCCACTCTCTCTTTTCCATAATTTTTTTCTTTTTTATTATTATGAGTGTCTTATCAGTCCCTGTCTAGCCTTCGTTAAACCGTTTTGCACACTCGGCATTCGGCGATTGGTTATACGTAATTGCTTTGATAACACTCCTGGTCTTATCGCAGCCTTGCTTTTCGCAGTCTTTGTGAACCAGATTAATCCTGTGGAAGACACCTATTTAATCTTAATATATATATATTATATATTATTTTCAATTCCTCGTTGTCCTCTCACTTCACCCCAATCATTAGGATAATTGAATTCATAGCCAATGAGAATATAATATATTTATAATTATTATTATAATATTTACTTAATATAAAAAATAAAATAATTAATTATTGAAGAAAAAGTAAAATATTTTAATTTTTTTAAATTTATTACCGAAAGAGGATAATTCTATAAGTAATATTTTCAAGATATGGATATTTATGATAAAGTTAGAAATAAAATAAACGATTAATTATAAAAATATGACATGTGTTTTGATCAATTTATAAACACATGACTTATCTTATTAATTATATATTTTTTTATAAATAGGTGACATAAGTTTTATACAAAAGTGTCAATGTTATTTAATAATTTCAAATTGATAAATGCAATATTTTATTGATAATAAAAATTAATTTTACATTTTTTCAATTATCTCATTTTTTAAAAAAATAATTTTAACATTTTATTTATTTAATTTTATTTAGAAATATTTTTATTAAATGAATTTTTTTAGACTAATAAGACTCTAACACATATCTATTTAATAGTAATTAATTATAATAAAACTTTTGTATGAAACTCAAATAACCTATTTGTCAAAAAAAATAATGCAAGTCATATGTTTGCAACTTGATCAAAACACGATCATGTTTTTATAATTAACCAAAAATAAATCATTTAATGACAATTTATTGGTGTAAGAAAGATGAATTATTATTTATCATTTTACATAATAAAAATTCATTATGAATCGTCATTTGCAATTATAATTTATGTAAAAGAGAATGAATAGCAATTCATGTCAAGTGAATGAGATTGTTAGAGTTTCTAATTTTGATTAAAATGAAACTTTTATTAATTCGATTGTATTTTCCATCAAGCAATCGATTTAATAAAATAATAATATAAAAATATTGAATCACTTCATATAATTAAAAATCAGAAACAATCGAAAAAGATTTGAACAAAGCCGTTACTATAGTTGCTATGTGCATATAAACAGAAGCATCGATTTGACTTCGGATGAGTGGAGGAAGAAAAAGTGAGCCTTTGTCCACCTAATTTTGGCATCATCATTGAAGGTTTGTCAAATAAGGTTACAATTATAGCAGTCCCTATGTAGTACCATATTGGATCTCACATTTCTATGTGGCACACTAGGGGTACAAATGAGCTAGGCTTTTGCTTGCACAAGCTCGACTTGTTTAATTTTTAACAGGCTTAAGCCGAGCTAGGCTCTTAATAAGCCTGAAATGTGCAACCTCAGGCCAAACCCATTAAGAATTTTTAAGCTCTAGCTCAGCTCATTAGGCTTGTTTATATATAATTATATTTATAATATTATATTAATATATTATATATGCTAACGATCCCTTAACAGAACTTGTAAACGAGCTTGGCTTATGAGCCCTTAATGGGCCTATTCGTGAGCCTAAGATAAGCTCAAGTTCAGCTTGTTTAGCTAAATTAACTGAGTAACTAAGCCAAGTTGAGTCGAGTCGAGTCAAGTCAAGCCAAGGTTGAAACGAGCTGAGTTCGAGTAGCTCACAGATATCTCGGCTTGTTTGCATTCCTATGGTACATCCTCAAAAAGGTGTTGCCAAAACTAGGAGGATGAGTGATGACATTCATACCCTTGGTCTCCAGGTATCGACCAGAGAGGATGATATCCTAGTTCTTATTCAAGAGCCAAACACACCCCAGAGGAAGAAGAGCACAACATGGTAGAAGAAAATTATGAAAACCGAGATGGTGCAAGAAAGTAGGATTGTTTATAGAGCTGCAATTCTTTTATATTTTAGTTTTGTTTGCAATATGGTACAAAGATGGTGCAAGTTTCTACAGTTTCGTTTAAAGTTTTTAGGTTTGCTAAAATGGTCTGATCGGAATATAGTTTTTCAAACCGGATGGATCAGATACGATTCCCTAATTTCCTGAGTTATACGATATAAAAAAATAAATGATTAGAAAAATTGGATATAATTATGATCGAATCAAATCAAGAACATCTCTCCAAATAAGCTTGGCGTAAAGGATGCAAGGATGAATTTCACAAGGATTGGATCATGATGATGAGGACAATGATGAGCATCATGATTTGGAATTATCAGATAAGATGAGAATAATTTAAAGCGTCTTGATGAAAGTGACTCTAAGGATGGAATCCATTCCTTTTTCGTATATTATTTATTATTTATATTATGTGATTAAAATTATTGAATATTATTATTTATCTAAATAATTTATTGTGGACCAAAATCGTAATTTGACATATGTCGAGATGAAGGAATAATTTTATGAAATTAATTGTAGTCTTATTCAGATAAAAATTAAAAAAATTATAATAAGTGTTTAAATGAAATAGAAGCTAAATATTAAGGATTGAAAATGTAGTTTTTCAACAATGAAATTTAGAGTGGAAGATTACGATTTATTTATTTATGTATTAATACCTTTGAACATTTGTAAAACTTCATATTAAATTATAATACTGGTTTTTTTTATTAACTTGACCAAACAAATTTTAGGAGGATGCTTTAGATGATTGTTATAATGTGTCAAAAATAGCTAATCATAATGCCAAAACTATTACTCGAACTTGTTAGGCAAGTTATTCCATCAATTTTCCTTGTTTCTATTTTTGTTCTTTCTTTTATTCTCTGCTCTAAGTTAGGGCTTATAAATTAGAGATTTATCGGTATTTGCGTGTGAAATAACCTTAAATCAGAACCCTCTATGATTTCTTTAGATTATCGGACTGATTAAGATAGGATGTGATCATTTGTAAGCTTTTAAAACGTTCGGTTAAGATTTTTTTGTTAGAAAAGCGCGTCACATAATTTATTATATAGCTCTGTTGATAAGGCTTTTCCTATGAAAGCTCAACCCACAACTTAAGCTAGATATAAATCATTTTTTTTTAACACTGTATACTCAAGTACTTGTCTCTCTCTATCCGTCTTTGTATTATTTCCTCTCTAACTCTACTGTGTAATTTCTAGGGTTACAATTGCTATCGATTATCTGTGTTTATTCAAGATCTACACTACGATCTTGGTTATTTGCGAGTCTAGCCATAGGACTCCTCAAGAAGATTCTTGTTTAAGGGAAATATTCAATATTCTCTTCGTATTCATTTTCCCTTTTATATACATGTTACAAATGACATATCTTATTATTATTTGTTGATTTCTGTTAAGATCTGTTAATTATGAATTGTAACTGTTTTGACTAAATCAACTACTGTTACAATCTTTAACTATATTGTTACAATGTAATCTTCTAACCTCTTAGGTTGTCTTCTACATCTATCATGTCTGTTCGTAATAGTTTGCTCCTCCTCTTGAAAATGAACCTTGTCTTCAAGGTTGAAATGTGGCTAAATAGCTCAAAAAGTATCAAAATCCTCCTAAGAAGCATTCTCTGGCTGTAAATCCTGCCATTGAATTAGAACTTGAGCCACCTTCACCCCATTCCTTAATAGCTAGTGAGACCCTACTATAGCTAGTGGTTGTATAATAGGATGATTATCGTAAGATTCCTGAGGTAAATCCGGTGATGGATTTTTGTAATGCGAAGCTCATTTAAGAATTGAACAATGAAAAACATTATGAATCTTAGAGCCACTAAGAAGATCAAGTTCATAAGTTGTGGATCCAACTTATTTAATAACTCGAAATGGGCCATCGTATCTCTTTGCCAGCTTAGAATAATTGCTTTAGACCATAGAAATTTGTTTATATGGCCGCAATCATACAAATACCAGGTCATTAGGGCAAAAAGAAAAATCGGATCGTTTAAGATCTGCACACTTTTTCATCTTCTCCTACGCAAGTTGTAAATTAGCTTTCAAAACTTGTAAAATCTCATCTCTTGTACGTAATTCAACATCTAATGCGTCTAAAGAAGTATTGCCTCTCATATAAGTAGCAATTGTGGGAGGTTTTCTCCCATAAACTACTTTAAAAGGAGACAATCCCTCTCCTGATGTGTTGAAGCATTATAAGCAAACCCCACCCATGATAGATACTTAACTCAATCTTTTGGACAATCCATGACATAACATCACATGTACTATTGAATAACTCTATGGAGGACCTCTGTTTGTACATCTAATTGAGGGTGATAGGTAATAGAATGCGCTAATTTAGTACCACTCAGTCTAAAAAGTTTATGCCAAAATTACTAATAAAAATAGGATCCCTCTGTAAAACAATTGATCTTGGAAACCCATGTAAGCGTACCACCATTGAAATGAACAACTGAGTTACTTTTGAGGCATTAAAATGCGAATCCAAAGTACCCAAATGATAGTATTTGGATAATCTGTCAACTACAACAAAAATCACAATGTATCCTTGTGATTTGAGTAAGCATGTAATAAAATCCATGCTAATATTCTCCTAAGTGGCTTCTGGAGTAGGTAAAGGATTCAATAATCCTTGAGGTGATCTGGTCATATATTTGACCTATTGGCAGATTATACAGTCATTGATAAATTGTTCTATTGATTTATCCATACTAGTCCATATAAACTAAGATGCTGCCCTTTGATACGTCTTGAAATGTCCAAAATGTTCAGCAATAGGAGATCCATGAAGCTCCTGTAATATAGCTGGAATTAATTTGGAAGTAGGAACCAAAAACAACCGACTTGCACAACATAAAAGGTCATTTTGCCATTTCAGCTCCCATTTTAGTTGTTTCCCTATTACATATCATCAATGATCTTCTAAAAATCATTATTAGTGGCATATTCTTCTCTCAATTTATTTTCCATATCAAAAGAAGGAATTGAGAAAGCCAATAAGTCTATCACATGTTGTCTAGAAAGTGAATGTGCCACTTGATTATCCTTTCCCACCTTATACACTATGGACTATTCATATCCCAGTAATTTTACCAAATATTTTTGTTGTCCAAGCATATGAATTACTTGAATAAGTAATTCCTTAAGACTTCTATGATCCATTTGAATCATGAAATGATTTCCTAATAAGAATTGATGCCATTTACGTATATTCTCTCAGATAAGCTAATTGTTTTAACATGTGTGATGGAAACTTATTGCTAAAATAAGCAATTGGTTTCTCGTCTTGCAAAAGTACTGCTCCTATTCCTGAACCAGAAGCATCTGTCTCTATTACAAATTTTTTAGTAAAATCTAGTAATGGAAGAATTGGAGCTGAAATCAAAGCATCTTTTGGTTGTTCAAAGGCCCGAGTAGCTTCTAGAGACCATTGAAACTGATCCTTTTTAAGTAAATTAATGAGTGGTGCAGCTACGGATGCATAGCCTCTAATAAATTTTCTATAATATCCACTAAACCCCAAAAGCTCTCTTGATTGTTTAATTGAAATAGGCACTTCCCGATAGCTTCAATTTTCGATGGATTTGGACTTACACCCCCTTCAGACCTCACGTGACACAAATACTTAATTTTAGACCCCTAGAAGCACATTTTGATTTCTTAACAAAGAAAGTATTTTCAGACAAGATTCAAAATACTTGTGTCAATGTGCTATAGTAAGCCCATGGAATTACTATATACCAGTATGTCATCAAAAAACACTATGACAAACTTATGTAAGCATGGTTTAAAGATATTATCCATGATGAATTGAAATGTGGCAAGTGCATTACTTAACCCAAAAGGCATTACAAGAAACTCGTAATGACCTTCATGTGTTCTAAATGTTATTTTGTGTATGTCATCTTCACGCAAGAGAATTTGATGGTAGCTAGATTTTAAATCTAATTTAGAAAATGCAGTGGCATGCCTTAATTCATCTAACAATTCATCGATAGTAATTATTGGATACTCATCTTTAATAGTCACATTGTTCAATGCCTTATAGTCGATACGGAACCTCCATGTTCCATCCTTTTTTTTAACTAACAATATAGGCGAAGGAAAAGGACTATTACTATTCTAAATAGTACCTTGTTATAACATTTCTTTGACATGATTCTCAATCTCATTCTTTTGAAAGTGAAAATATCAATAGGGCTTGACATTGACTAGTGAGATACCCCGTTTAATTTGGATTTTGTGTTGCATAGTTCTTGTAGGCAGCAATGATGTAGGTGTCTCAAATAGATGAGAGAATCTGTCCAATACCTCTTGTACTTGAGGATTGCTTATGATACTCTTTGATTCTAATCCACTAAACTAAGCCACCAATTGAAAACATGATGCTATTGCATCAACTTAAAACATGCAATGATGAGATATTTGACCCAAATTTGTAAACTTCTCACCCATTAAAGTTGTATAATGTCCCTTGTAATAGAATGACATAGTAAGGTCATTATAATCTATATTAACAGGGCCAAGGTTCTCCATCCATTGTACTCCTAACACAAAATCCTCTCCTTGAATTGGTAGTACATAGAAATTGACAGAAAATTCCAGTTCATGTATGCTCATCTTAAGATCAATGCGTTGGCCTTCACATTTCAGTTTTTGACCATTTACTACCATCACATTAAAGTTAGGTGATAGTATAATGTCAAGGCCTAAATATTTTGCCACTCTACTTTGTACAAAGTTATGTGTACTACCAGTATATAGTACTATTAAAAAAGAATGTCCACAAATGACACCTTCAAAATGTAACGTTCGTGTCACAGATTCTGCAATCATTGCATGATAGCTAATGGCTGCTGCATCTACTTATTCTTGCATCTCCGGTATGCATTTTGAAAGTTCTTAAGTATCTTCATCATTTGACTCATATAAAAGAAGCAAAAATCATGCTTTACACTTATGGTTTCGACTGAATTTCTTGTCACAATTATAGCATAAACCCTTGTCTCTTCTTGCCTGCATTTCTTCTGATGTAAGTTTTTTAATTGGTAAGGTGTATTTGGGTTGTGTGTTTGGGTTTGTGTTTGAGTTTTGAGATAGGGTATAGGTTTGTGTTTATGGTTGAAGTTTATGGGTCTATTTTTAGGTTGAAGTTGTATATGATTTTGAATAGTATGGTTTTGAAAATTGAAGGGTTTTGAAGAAAAAGATGATGAGGAACATAGTTGTACGCTATCATATTGATCAGCAAGTTTGTCTTGAAACATTCTTGCTAACCAAATAGCTTCCATTAATGATTTTGATCTGGAAATTTGTACTTCTCTTCTTATTGCAAGCAATAGTCTAGATATGAAACAACTCATTAGAAATGATTATGATAATCCAAGAGTTCTATTAAACAAGGACTCAAGCTTAGATTAGTAATCTAAGACAGGTGATGTTAGTGTCAATTTCGACAAGGTGCCTTGCACATCTTCTAAAGTAAAAAGTTCAAACCTATCTAACAAAGCCTCTACAAATCTTGATGAAGAACTTAATTGGCAATTTTGGTACATCTACTGGTACCACTGTAACTCATCAGCATCAAGCACAAAGCTTGCTATGGTAATTCTTTTCTCTTCTTTAATACTGTGGAATGTGAAAAATTGATCAACTTTAAAGAGCCATCCTAAAACATCCTCCGCAAAAATTTTGGTATCTCCAGCTTGATACCCTTTGACAAAGTTTCAATGTTGGTAGTGTCCTGTGAAAATGATGAATCAACCTGATTTTGACTATAATTTTGATCTTTTTGTTGATTTGATTCAACTCAATTTGGTCTATTCTAGTAGATAATTGAGCTAAATATTATTCGATGGCTAGTAGAGAATTCTTTAACGTTTCCATATCACTTGAAATTTTTATTTTCAGCATGGTTCCGATCAAATAGACGATAGCACCAAAATTGATAAAGCTTTTACTGTGAAAGCCCAACCCACAACTTAAGCTAGATATAAGTCGTTTCTTCCTTAAGACTGTACACTCAGGTACCTCTCTCTCTATTCATCTCTGTATTATTTTCTCTCGAACTTTACTGTGCAATTTCTAAGGTTTCAACTGCTACTGATTATCTTGTGTTTATTGTAGATCTACACAATGATCTTAGCGATTTTCGAGTCTAGCAACAAGACTCCTCAAGAAGATTTTTTTTAAGGGAAATATTTGATATCCTCTCTGTATTCTTTTTCCCTTTTTATATATATGTTAGAAATGACAGATCTTGTTATTGTTTGTTGATTTCTGTTAAAATCTATGAGTTATGAACAGTAACTATTTTGACTAAATCAACTACTGTTACTATCTTTAACTATATTGTTACAATGTAATCTTCCAACCTCTTAGGTTGTCTTCTACATCTATCTTGTCCGTTCATAACATCCATTTTCTATCTAAAAGTCACAAGAATGTTTTGACAAACTAGCAATTAAGACATTATAAATTTAGTATCAGTACTGTCAACACAGGTCCAGATTCTTAACCTCAACATGACAGAGGGTCAAAGGTTAATAAGTAAAACTAAGTTGAACCATAAATGAATTGGACCATTCTTAATATAACATTAGATTCAATTATATTAAATCGAGTTGGTCAATGCGAATCTAACAACACTATTTAACAAACGTCTAATCATAAAATTATCGGTTTCAAGCAATAAAGCACAAAACAAAAAACAATTTGAGATTAAGACAAGCCTATTTGGATTGCCGGATTTTTTTTTTTTTTTTTGTATTGTATCTGTGTTGGATCAGCAACTCTAACTTATCTGTGTTGGTTCAGTATAATCAGTTTATGAGTAAAATTGTCAGTTATTCATGATATCAGTTTCTTAACAAATATTAGTTTTAAAACGATAGAAAAATGGCACCAAAATGATTTAGAAATGATGAAACAAGCAGAAGCATTTGCTGTGTCTCAAAACAATTGTTGGGTATAAAAGAGAGAATTACCGGATAAACAGTAACTGCTCATTCATTTTGTTGTAATTGCAATTCCATTACAGCCTTATTCCTTATGAATAGTCATTATGCCATTTAGTTCACTGAATAGCGATTCCATAATGAATCTTTATTATACAAAACATGGAATAGCCATTCTTTATTCAAACCTATGAATACCAATTTAATGATGTAACTCTCTGTTTTTCAAAATACCACCATTTAAATGAAAAATTAATAAAGAAAAATCCTATTACGGCTCTATTTCATTCCTCCGTAATAGGAATTCCATTACAGCCTTATTCATTCAGCGAAGTGAACGAGCTGTAAATGAATTAAAAGCATAATTTTTATAGGCAAGTATTCATCCAACGTTACAACTACGACCCTTCTAAGAAAATAAGATTCATAAAGGATGAAAAGTTTGTCATCCCTCAAGCCTCCAATGTCTCTCGAGGCTATCTTTATGCTCCCTTAGCTTAGCTCGAGGTTGTATAATCAATTCAACATTTATACTTTATTATTTGAAATTTGAGCCATATTCAAGTATCATAAGTTTAGCTAATTTTCACAATCCCCATCTATGTGAAAAAATATTTAGTAGGTATTATACACTATATGCATATTTATATGGGAAAGTAGTTACCAATTATATTCTACTTTAAAATAATAATAACTCATATTTTATAAATAGGATAATGTATTAAATTATAGTTGATACTTAAAAACCTTGTGTATAGAATATAATATATATGGAGAGTAATATCTACTGAAGTCTTTCTTGACCCATCATTTGACTATTGAATTGATTACAAGAATTAATAATAAAAGGTATTTTAATGACTGACTATGATTAAGTATAGATCCCTCATTTGACTGTTAAATTGATTACAGAAGTTAATAATGAAAGGTGTTTTAATGATTATATTATGATTGAGTATAAATCTGAATAGTTGAATAGATTATATGATGATCTGATCCACACATGGGATTGATGACCCTGAATTTATGAAGTATTAAACATGAATAAGAGCCACTGGATAAACCATGATTTTTATAGGGCAGTTTATGAACATTTTGTATTTGTAATAATGGTCGATCTGATTGCATGTTGTTTATTAGGATTTTCCAAAAATAGTGGACATGTCGATAGGTATATCCTTTGTGTATCATTGTAGGTATTACTTCATGATCTAAATTTAGCTCTTTCCTTTTTCATGTGATTTTTATCCATACCCAAGATCTTGCTTCGAGGTACCTTCGTACGTGAACTTCCTATCTGTACAAGGAAATGACGTGGATGCTATAAAAAGTCAAATCAGTTGCATATAATTTTTGTTTAACCATCAACAGTAGTGCCTTTCACGGACTTAATGTCAAGTAGTAGCATTGATGCCTAATAATTGTGCTAATTGCTTGATAGGGTAATAACGGTCTCAGTGATCCAACTAGTGCAAAAAGTCCTTCGATTTCTACCCCATTTCAATCTTGTAGCATAATGCTCTAAGGGAAAAAACAGAGACTATTGAGCATTTGAGGACAAAGATTTCAAAAGCAATCATAGTATTTGTATCACGGGTGTTTCACCATATCTTGTGAAACTTAAAAGAAAAAAAAGAATCTTAAATTACCCCAACTTTGATTTAGACTTTAATATGGATTTATCTTCTAAACTTTTAAAGTATACTTTCAAATCTCTTAAACTCTTAAAAATTAGCATAGTTAAGGATAATTAACATTTTTTATTAAAAAGAGTTGTAAATTAAACCTTTGAATGTTTATTTATGTGTGGATTTACTCATTAAATTTTCAAAATATACATGAAAAATATTAATTGTGTCTTTTAATTGTGCCAACTATTGAGATTTTAGGGAGTTTAAAAGTGCCCTATAAAAGTTTAATAAGTAAATATGAGCCAAAATGAAAGTTTAAATGAGTCACTATAAAAAAACTAGACTTTAGAGATAAAAATTATGTCTCTGAATATAAATTATTATTGTAAAAACCATTATCACCCATTTTCTAACACAAATTTTGTATCTTTAAAAGCTAATTTTCTTATATTGAGTAATTTGCAATTTTTCCAAAATCATTCAAACATTGTTATTGGAAAATATTTTAAGTAAATGCACTAAGAGTTTCTATGGGAGAGAATTAGGTTATGATTCATGACATAAAGTCAGGTTCATTCATGACTTCATACATTCATGTTGATGTTATAGTCAAACTACATAATTGCAGATGTGATTTATCTAATCATGTTTATTTTATATTGTTGTGCCTCTTATTTGATTTGTTATGTTAGTTTCATATTAGTATAGTAGCAAGGAAATTACAATTGGTACTTTAAAGAAATTTATTCAAATTTCCTATTTTCTATCTTTGAGATCCTTGATTGCCCTAAGAAAAACCCATCCATAACGAGTTTTTCACTAAAAAAAATTGCTAACAAATGATTTCATCTTAGGTGATTCGTATGCAACAAAATGTAGAAATGATTACAAATTAAAAAGAGAATGGAAAGGATAGATAAATCATAATGATGTTGAAACAAAAGTTAATATGAATATACAATGACAAAGAAATGAATAAGGGAAGTTTGAGATTGTGAAATGATTGCAAAAGTAAGTTCCAAATTGTGAGGTTAATTTATTTGTTGCTACCTAAACTTTTCAATATTTTAGAATTTTATCTAAACAAATTTTTTTCCCACAATATATATAAATTTTTAAACCTTGCACCTACGATACTTTTGGCTAATCTAAAATATACTGACTTAGCAGAGAATACATATTAAAATTTTAATTTTTAATTTTTACATTAGCATATTCATTATTTATTTTTACTTACCCCTCTCTTCATCTCTCATTTTCTCTCTCAAAATAACGCCCAAGCACTAACTCACAACCGAACCCACCAGCCACCACCTCAACGACCATCAATGTCGCCACATCAACAGTAACTACAACCACTAAGATTCCCAGAATCATGCGACCATGAAGCATCGAACACACTTCACCAAACCTATTTCCAAACACTAACCAACCCACCACCATCTGTCATCTCCTTCAGTGCCACCACCCATCTTTGCTCCCACACATGCCCTTAGCTACTACCACTCCTAGTTCTTTCATTCTAGCACCAGAACCATACACCACAGCCACCGGCTGAAATCCTAGTACACCAAGTTTGGTCGTGCATAAAGCTTAACCTGAGGCCACCACCAACCACATTACCACCATCTCCACGACCTCAACACCATTCCAACAAACCTAAACATCACCACTCAATTTAAACACAACACACTCACCAACCATCGTTAGCTACCATCTTTAAAGCCATAAACCAAAACCCGATGGACCCCAATAGTCTATCTTCTTTAGTTTCAACAACCCACGACCTCACACACATCCATCAAAACTGAAGATACGGTGATACGGCATGTGTGGAACTTCTAGGTTGGAATAGAGATGCGGCATGTGTTCGGGTATGACAGTAAAGCTTGGTTTGGTAATGATATTCAACTCAATGCTCCACGATGTGTAGAATTACGTCTAGTTTAGCTAGCAAGGTGGTTGTCTAGTTTTGGTTAGGGTCACTTGGTTAGCAGAGATGGTGGTTTTTGGATTAGAGATGGTAGCTATGTGATGTGTATGTTCAAATCGTGGGGCTATTGGCATTTGTGAGTTTTGTGTTAGTGGTTTTAGGTAGCTGACGACGTTAGGTCTAGTTAAGTTATGTCATTGATGTGGTGATGGATTGTGACTGTTTTAAGTTAGAGAAAGAAAGGGAAGATGGAGAGAGAAAGAAGAGAGAAGGAGGGGTGAAGAAGAAGAAAGAGAGAGAGAAAGTTAAAAAAAAAAAAAAAAAGGAGTTGACACAGAAGAGAAAAAAAATTTAATAAGGACTCTGTGCCTCATCTACTTGTTACCGGACTTTTGGCCTGATTCAAGCCAAAAATACTACTGATGTAAGATTTAAAAAATTTAGATATTTTTATGGTAAAAAGTTTGTTTAGGTACAATTCTATTGTATTAAAAAAGTTTAGATACTATCACTAAAACTTACCTAAATTGTGATGAAGCATTATTTTGCTAAATTTGCTACAAAAGTTAAAATTGTCGAACCACTATAGAAATAATCATTTATTATTATAAATGAAATAGTTTCATTTGTTAGACTTTATTCCTCCAAATTACCAATTACTTATTTATTTTTATTTTATCTATATTATTTTAAGCTAATAGATTTAATAAGTAGCAATTGTTTTAATTACTACATTTTCTCTAGTATGTTAGTCATGCCCCAATTTCCAAAAAATCAATTATTTCACGTATTTGAAAATAATCATAGTAAAAAATAACCAATATGTTTCTAATAACTACTCTTTCCACAGCACTTATAACTAATTTGGTAAAAATATTATAACTATGAATAGATATTAATTAGAACTTTCCTAATTAATTTCTTCATTGTATTACTCTAATTAATTATGCTCATTAATTAATCCAAACTATGAGTTCAATTTGACTCTAATCCACCAAATTTATAGTGTCCTATATTTGGGATTGCATTCAACTCTATTTAGTCATGCAAATATACTTATATACATAAAAAAAAAAAAAAAAACTATCCATTATATATAAGCTTTCTTTTCTAAATGCCCAAATAGAGAGATAAGTCAATCATCATAACATTATTAAATGATAGGATAATGGATTAATTAATAAATCAAATATATATTCAATGACATAGTTCACATGGAGTTATCACGTATTAGGCAATTACTCCTCTATTAAATTCATAAATAACATGTAATTAATAATCAAACAATAATAACAAATAGAGATTAAAAAAATCAATTCTATCCAACAATTCTTTAAATAATTTGATATTTCTTCTTCCCTTTTTCTTTTGAATATTCTCTAGTAATCTCTATACAAAGCTTTATACTAAATACTTTCTCAATAGACTCTACATAACTATTTATAGGTTAGAGCAAAAGTTAGGGTTACAAAAATATATCATATAAGATAAAAGCAAGAAGTACATGGCACTAAACAGGCATGTTCCAACTCGTGTATGTCATGATAATTCATGAATGAGATTTAATCTTGAATATTTTTTATAGTTTTGCCAAATAATCCACTTTAGTACTTTTCTAACTTGCAAGAATCCTTTTGTTGAATCTCAACTCAATGCATATAATTGATTAAATTCTTCTTCAACAGCTCCAAAATTTCTAAAATTCAATCAATTATCTTCAATTTTTTTTTATTTCTTCTTTTTAATCCCTTAAATAAAAGTAATGCTCAATTAACTGATAAAATCAATCAGAAATCCTTTAATCATATAAAAAGAATACAAATATCTTCTATAAATTAAATATAAAAATGAGTCATCAAGAAGTAACTAAATAAGCAAGTTTGTCTCTTCACTTGATGTGTACTTGTTCAAGAGATGACTAAATGGATAAAAGCTTATTAAACATTAAGTGGAGGGAATAAAAGTTGTAAATTTTAGAAAAATCCTAAAAAACCGAAGTTTTGGATAATTACTTCAAAAGTATCCCACTTAAAATTGTGCCTTCAAAAACACAATTTCTATTTTCAAATCATGATTTTAAAATAGTATAATATTAGAAAAACATTTATGATGACCACATCCTGTTGTGTACGGGTCTGGCCCTGGTCTTATGCGAGATACTCAAAGTTCAACTCCTCCTGATCTTGCCGGTGTTTTATCCTACCGAAAGTCAAACCCGAAATTATAGATTCCACGGGACTCTTTTCGTGTTTTTTCATGGTCAAGACTCTTAGCTTAAACTAAATACTTACGAAACCTTGAATGAAACTGGATTGATTTTCATACAGATCATATGAATCCGAAACTCGACCTGTTACTTTATAAGATTTATCAAACTCAATTCTATAATCCTATAAGTTTTTTTATTATATCTAAACCCACCCTATAGGATTTACTTTACAACCTAGAACCCAACCTTATAATTTTATTTTTTTTTCAACATTTTTAAATTTTAATAATTTATTTAAGAGAAGCTAGTGATTCTAACATAAGTATCCTATATAAGCAAAAAGTGAAAAGATGCATATAAAATTGATAGAATATATGGTAGATCACGTTCATGATTGAACATTTAAACACATAAATATATTACTTTTATCACCATATCTCATATAAGAGACTTAGATAATGACAACATATTAAGAACGTAATTAAATTAAATGTCTCGTGTGTTTGACTGTTTATATGTGTTTTAGTTTTAAAATATGAGATGTATGGAGTGTAGATGAGATGAGACACGGTGACGGTGAGAGTAAGGGGTTTGGTTTTAGCAGCTTTAATCTTTATGATTTTTTTTTAAATTTTATTATTGGGCTGAGTATCTGTTAGGTATCTTATGGGATTTAGACCCAACCTATAACTCTATAGCTACATATCAAAACTTGATCCTAAAAGCCTATGGTCACGTTTGGTATATGGGAATGAACCCGGAATGGAATCGTAATTCTGGATTCTATTCCCATTTCTATATTTGGTTGCATTTTTAAAAGCAGAAATCGTGATTCTTAGGAATCATTCGGATTCCTGCTTTAAAGGGGAATTCGATTCTACCTTTTAGAAGGGGGAATCATGATTCCGTTCCTTACTAATAAATGATTAATATTGAATTACCTTTTTATCTTCCTACTTATTAATTATTCATATTAATTATTAGGGATATTTTTGACAAATAACATATCAATTTCATTCCATTCCATGATGTATCCAAACAAAAGAATGGATTTATTAATACATCTCCCATTCCATTCCTATTCATTCCTTCCATTCCATTCCAATTCATTCCTTCCATTCCAATCCGTTCCATTCCGAACAATTCCTACGTATTAAACATGACATATAGGGTTTTTAGCGGATTAAGCGAGCCGAGAACCTTATAAAAGTTCACTTGGTTTTACCCCCAATAAAATTGTGTCTTTCGACAATTTAAACCGGTATTTTCGTATAATCTTAAGATTATTATCAAAAAACACTTCGGGTTATTTGGGATTTAAAAAGAAAATACATTTTTTATATCCATTTTCTCTAAACATTACCATGGATATTGATGGAACGATTAATTTTCTTAGAACCTTATAAATACAAGCTAAATCTCCCAATTTTTTGAAGAATTCACCAATACAGTTTACAAATAAAAAACAGCCCGTATGTTTATCAGCCCGTTTCTTTCTTAAACACGTGATTCGACAAAATCAATTAGTAACAATAGAAATGATTTATAATAGTAGCAATAAGTTCCAAAATTATATAAGGTCATTACACTATTTTCCGACCGTATATTAAGGAGCCATATTCATAATGGGAATCGCCGGGCCGGTGACCCAAGCGAGCTGTAGTTTAGTTTTATTAGTGGAGTCGTATAAATAAAATGTTTCCCGCAACCTAGTTGCATCACCCTTAATCACCCCTAATCTGTTAAGTAAGAAATATCTTCAAATCCCTCCTTCATGTCGTAATAATAATGATGATGACAATAAAAGAAGTGAACATGATTCCTTTACATGATTATATGTTAAATCCTTTCCATTAAACTACCTTCAAGACTAATTTTGTTCCAATGTAGTATTTAATACATCAAGGGGAATCAACTAAAAGGACTCTTAATTAAGCTCGAAAATTTGAGAGAAGAAGTAAGAAAGAAAGAAAGATCAAAATCACAGGATAGCTGATGCTCAACTTGGCTATATAATCAAATAAACAAGTAAATATTAAGCCAAAAACACAAATAGCTTATGAATAAACATGGTTCTTTTACTTCTTTGCAACAACTGTTTGCATATGAATATCATTATTTATTAAAATGCATAAAAACGGTATAGTTGTATAAAATCATGTGCAACTAATAATATCGTAAACGTATAGAATTGTATACCTAAATTCATATTTTTAGATAAAGTTTGCACCTAAACAATTTGTCATTCATTTTAATTAAGAAAAAATACATATAATCATAAACTCGTAGAATCTTATATTTAGCTCATAATTTTAAGAAGTATGCATATGAATGAAAGGGAAAAAGGATAATTAAACTTGTAGAAACTTAAAAGAAACTAAAGAATAGCTGGAACTACAAGTTACTACATCGATCTTATTGATAAATGATATTTACAAGGAAATGCATAACAAAATTCCTTGTAATGCTATTGAGCAGACAAAGGATTGCGAATTGCTTTATGAGCTTCATCCCTAATGCATGAAAGATTAACTTTTATCTCACTGCATAGTCGGCCTTCGACAAGACGCACAGGCAACCATAGCTTTGGCTTTACATCAACAATGTACAAAAGAGTGGTTCGAAATTCAGGATCTTGTGTGAATTCGGGATTGTCTCCTTCATAGCACTGCAATGCCACCCATTTCAGAACCATTACAAAACATCAAGAATGAAAAAACTGGGCTATAAAAGATATTGAGTAGCAAAATCTAATTGCTTTGACCAAGATGTACTGTTTTTGGCTAGCTTAAGATTACAATGTCATGGTGCTGATGAAATATTAGAAAAGCACAACTGACGAAAGGAAAAGGGAAACATACACAGTAGAAAATTTAGAAACACATTAAGAAAGACTATGACCCACAACATGACTAGGTGAGATGCTGAAAATTTTGCACCCAAGAAGAGAAGGTTAAAGATCCACAGATGATTCATCAAATGTTTAGCCCGTAAAAATGCAGTTTCTCTTGAACATGTGACTCCATATAAGAAGATGCTGTCGTTTATAGTAAAAGTTTTAGACTCAGTGTTAGTTAACATGAAAAGTAATATATTGTTTTACTTGCATAGATTAGTTATGGCAAAGGAGATATTATATATGCTCATGGCAAATTTGGGTCTGTTTGGATTGTCGAATTTTTATCTATATCATATTTGTATCCGATCTGTATCTGTTACTTATCTACATCATATTTGTATTATATTTATATTGTATCTGTTTAATTTTTTCATGAGTAAAACTATTAGTTTTTCATCGATCGATCTATTTCTTAACAAATATCCATTTGAAAACAACAAAAATATGATGTCAAAATGACCAAAATATGATAAAACAAACAAATCCAATAATAGGTATTAGAAGCTAAAGCAGTAGTGGAAAACAATGGAGGCAGTTGGCATTCAATGGTGATGGATTAACAACGATCAAATAACAATGGACAGCGAAGTAATCCTTTTAAAATGGAAATCAATTTTCTCATTCTGTGGAAATTTTCCATAATACTTTACCACTAACACCATCACTTATCATCATTACTATTGCTATTCTATTAGTAACTGCCAACCTCTTGAGATTACAGCAAAAATATCTTATAATTTTAGAATTTTGTTCATAGCAAGTGTTGGAAAAGGTTTTGAAAAGTGTTTTCCACAAAACAAATGCAATAGATTTTCAGTTTCAATTAAATAATCATTAAAGGAGCCAGTCAGTGGTAGGTTGACACCATGATAGTGGATCCCTTCCCTCCCTCTCCTCTAATTTACCCCCTTCCTTCCAACCACCCTATTAGTGCTACTCGAAGATACAGTTGAGATGGAACCAAGAATCCAATGTAATTCTGAATCGAGCAACACGATGTAATAACTCCATCCAGACAAAAGAAAAGCTAAAAATATTTTTCAACTCAATTATTTTATGGGAATGAGAACATTAGCTCATTTCATTCCATCAAAAAGTTCTAAAATGGATCAGCAAATAACCTTTGCAAGTGCTAGCACTTTATTTATTTATTTATTTATACAGCAGCTAATAGTAAGATTAATAGTTCAAAATAGCAAATATTTATCCTGAATGGTCTTAATAAGGCAGAGTAGCCTAGAAGGCAGGGAAAAAAAAAATCTCTAAAAGAAGGAGAGAGAGGAAAAAGAAAAGTCATTGAGTTGAACAACTATGAGTCACAAACTAAATCTAATATTAGCACTCCTGAGAGATTCCATCAATTAAACACTTTCAAATGATCAAATGCAGAAATTCCTCCACATAAAAACAAGTCTGTCATTACTGTTTATTAAGTTGTCTGCAGTCGGCGCTCATGCTTGAATTTATCCAGGTCAGCTTTGATTAGAATGACTCTAGAACAGAGATCAGTAGGAGTTGAACTGCTATATATAGCCTAGTTACAGGACATTCAAAAGTTATGTTTTTTCTGATAAGGACAAAAGTCATGTGTATCCCAAAAGGCAATTGCAAACATTGATATCCTTGACCCCCTAATAGAACCAATCACTTGAAGTTGAAATCTGAAAGTGAAATGCCACAACAATTTGTATCATGCAATGAGTGGCCAAGTCTTTCAATATAAAAGAATGCAAGAATGGATACAGCAGCCATTTTACAAGTATTATTTTTTCATTTTTATTTTTCTAAAGAAGACCAATGCACCTAATCAGTAATCACGTCAATAGAGCCATCCTATTATATATTCTCTAAAGTAAGTTATTCAATTCTGCTCAGCGGATGAAAAACACTAGAGAATAAAGCAACTATAGCACAGACTTTCAAAGTATCTTCAAAGCCATTGATGCTAACATATCAATATTTCATAGTTCCTGTTTACACTGCATTTGTAAATTCACTTAACATAGATCCATGATTTTGGATTTCTAGTTTCTATAGGCACAAAGTAAGAGACAAAACAATGTACAAGGTTTAAACTAAAAAATAGTTGTAGCTTGGAGAATCTGATTTACCTGTTTAACAGACCATTTTCCTTCAAAAACTTGGAAATCTCCTTCTATCATCTTAAATTCAATGTCGCGCTTTTGTCCTGAGGAAGAATCTCAATCTCTTTCATAACAATCAATTACTCCTTTGGCTTTGAATTTTATCCCAAGTGCCAAGTTCTGCTCCCAATCTGCAGAACATAAGTACATCAAGAGATAGAGTCAGATCCTCATCACCACTCACCACCAAAGCTAATAATAAGATCCTACACCAAGTGTGTGCAAACAAATATTGTCAATGTATTTATCAGAAAAAAAATATATATGTCAATGCAAAAGAAAAAAAATGCAAAGATCATTCACGATCAAATATACTTTTCCTTTGCTACTTTTGTATCATGGGGGCAGACTAGTGAGCGATCATAGGGAACGAAATGAAGAAAAAATATAAATTTTCCAGTATCACATGCATGTACAATCTCTAGTTAGCTTCACTTAACTTTCCCAAAAAAGAAGATCCTAAAATATGCAGGTTCTCTATGCTTAGGAGTCTCATTCAAACAGATAAGCCTGCGATCGGCTTGACATATGATCACAAATCATTTGAAAACGTTTGACAACAAAAATACTTATATCATAAATTTGACAACACAATATATCTTGGTCAATGGAACAAAAATGTCCTGTTCAATTGAAAATAAGAAAAATAATTTTAATTTTCAAAAATTAGAAAGCAAATCCCTTCCATTTGAATTCCTTTTTACTGCCTACACTAACAGCCACCTCCTGCCATATCACCAGCTACTCCCATCCCAACCCACTAGTGAAACCCAAGGCCGTGTGTTGGCCGCAGTTATATGGAACCAAGCTTGGAAAACCATCCTAAATAATGAAGGTATTGATCAATTATTTAGCAAGCACGATTGTTTTGTGTCTCCACCATCCTATACTATATGCATGAAAAAATCAATAAAACTACACTATATAAATGCTAACTATCCATTTAACTGTTAACAAGTACCCACGATTACCCGTTAAGGATTACTTCTTCCAATTACTATTGCAATAATATAAACAATGTTAAGGAGCGCTAAAAGTAGCCATAAAAATTTGACTGGATATTAAATCGAGCAGATAAACTTTAAATACCAAATTAAAATTTTATGCAAAGTCAAGCTATTGATGTTGCAATAGATAGGTAAGGGGGAAGACATACACTGTAATTTCCGATAACGAATACTTACCCCACTCATGCAAACAATTACTACCAGTACCATGAAACTATTTTCACCTATTGATACCTTAAATTACTTGACATATATAGAAACAAGCATATTGAGACAACACGTACATGCTTACCTGATAGAGACGAGCGAAACTCTCTTCTTCTCCATCAATCTACTAACAGCAAGACCCGAATGAAATCCGCCAACCTCTCATAATCCGTCAAGATACTCCACACCACATCTAAGCACGCATCCACAACAATACTCGACACGATCCTCCTCGAATTCGTCCCTGTTTTCTTAATCTCAATCTTAACTCCTCCTTCACCGTACTCCTCCTCTCAACTTCATCCCACCATCATCATCGGAAGGAAGAGAATCGGCGGCGCCGGTGGTGCAGTGGGAAAGCTAATTGGATTTGAAAACAAGAGTAGGTGGTGGCAATAGTGGAAAGTTGGAGAGCGTTTGGAAATATGATGTTTTGGGTTGGAAGAAGAGAAGACAAAAAGAGAACGGAGAGATTAGATAGTAAAGAAGAAGAAGGGAGAGAATAGGAGAGGAGCATGGTTCTGTCTGCAACCTGTTGGAAATAGTAATGGTTTTGTTTCCAGTTCCAATTGAGGAGTATGTTTTTTGACAAATGTCGGATGGTCATGAGTTTTTAGCTTATGCTGAGGCTTTTTTACTCTCTAAAGACTACTGTTTTTTTTTTTTTTTAATCTGATAAATATAGCTGTTTTGTTGATATATTTATTTAAATTATCCTGTATCTAAGTTAAATCTGTTTTAAATTTGAATCAGAAAATATTTACTATTATTTATTTTTTATCGCATAATTATGATAAAATAGGAATCAAGTGCAAGAATAAAATAAAAATATTCTATTTTAGGCATAAGAACTGTAGAAAATATATTTTATACATAACAAAATTGATTGATATTATTGTTCATGTTGTTAAAATGAAGGAAGTATAAGGCACATTAGTCTAACTTTATAAGAGTTATTGTCTGTTTAACTTTATGTAAATACCCGACCCTCTAAATCCCGAGACTTAGAGTACCGAGTCCCCAACCACATGTAACGTTTTCACATTATATGTAAGGTTGTCCTAAAACTAACAGTTTATGAAAATTGTTTGATCAAAACCACTATAACTTTATAAAGAACTTTTAACAAAACAAGATTGCTAACAAAAGCAATCTATACATACATTTACATCATATAAATACTGTTTAGTGTCAATACGAGACACTACAAAATTTACATGTTTTCTTAAAAAAAAGAATCCTAGAGGATCTTAAGGTCTTTACAAAAATAGGCTTATCTATCAAGCCTTATATACATAACTTTTCCCTTAGCAAAAATTCTTCCAAAACTCCAGGGTGTTCGAGTCCTATTCGTCCCACTCATCCAGGAATATCTCGAAATCGGACCCATAGCTCAAATCATCATAAAACTCGTCTCCAATACCTGCAAAGCAGCAAAAGTGAGCCAAAGGCCCAGCACACAATAACAAATGCAGATACAAGTCATCAAGCCAACATAAGTTCAATGAAATGCATTAGAAGATAAGTGATTATCTTTATTAAATTTTATTTCGCAAATCAACAGGAGGGTATTCAAACCCCGGGTCACGCTTCGGGAATTCAGGGATCCTGAGTAACAGCAGATGCTCAGAGGGTTGATATAAGCAGTCCGAATACTTATATCTCCTATATCTATTTCATGAAGATAATAGCTTCATTTAGGGTTCGAAAGCCGTTGCCCGACTCTACTTAAACTCAGTCCATAACATGAGCCTAGTTCACAAGTTCCCATAAACCTTGAACTAAACCATGGTATTTCTCCCTAAGTTTAAGCAAACGTTACTCAGATACTATTCCCCCTATCGGCTATCCACTTAACCGAAAGAATCGCTATTGCATCATAGCGTACCATTGCATCATGGTAAAGTCATTGCATCATGACTTGGTTAAGCGCCTAACTAACATGTCATTGCATCATGACAAGGTTTGCTACTCTCGAACCAAATTAAACAGCGTAATAGACATCCAATTCATTCAAATATTAAGCCGAATCAATTTAAGTCAGATTAGGAATGCCTATTCCTAGCAAACATCAAACAAGTTATTGCGTACCTGATCCCGTTAGTATATTACTATGATCTCTCGGTGAAGAACTAACCAAAGAATCCTTAACTGAAATAGGAATATCAAAATAATCAATAAATAAATATAGATTCCTCATTCACAATTATATATATATATATATATATATATATAACACAATCCTAGATCAATTGTACAAGGAAATTCATTAAACCTTGCATAGAGTTTAAATATCAAATTCATGCATAAAACATGTGTATTTAACTCATATATACAATTAATCAAAGAAATTCAAATAATTTAATACAAAGTCATAATAAAGCATTTAAACATCCTATTATATCATATATTGCTTAACAAATACTTAATTGCTCATATATCAAACTTCGAAAATTTTGAAAAAAAAGTTTTTAAAATTCAAAAGCGCAGGGGATACGCCGGCACTCAAAGCCGGCGGCTTTGAGCCGGTGTTCAACACTATGAAAATCAACACTGCCAACGCTGGCAGCGCTCAAGAGTATGCCGGCTGCCTTCATTCTACGCTAGCGGCTTTGAGCCGGTGTAGAATGCAAATCCAAATTTTTTTCAAAACTTCCAGAGAGGTACAAACCGGCCATGTACATGGATACGCTAGCAACCTCTGACGATACGCCGGTGGCTTAAACTCACAAATTGCCGTTGTATGTTCTGAAGAACAAACGCTAGCAAAATTTGTTGTAAAAGCCGGCGGTGTTCCAAAGCTGCGTTAAGAATTTTACTTCCAACGCTGCCTCTACGCCAGCGGCGTTGAATTCCAGATGCCGGCGTACGTTTAAAACAGGCCTATTCGACAGAACACAATCCCCTGTTTTTCCACTTCGAAATTTCTACCCTATAACACTTTTTAAACCTTCCTCAACTACATTTTTAACTTCATATACTCACTCCTATCTACACTACTCAATCCTAGCAACTCAAAACATGAAATCAACACATTTGATCACTTCAAATTCCACTTCCATTCATTCTCAACTTTCCTACAGAAACTATCTTCATTTCCTCCCAACACTTCATATTACTTCCACAATACATGAACAAACTCACACACTCACAAAACACATTTCTAGCTAATCTCAATGTATGAACAAGCAATTTAGATAGCATTTAAACTCATTTTATCCAATACTTCACATAACCACTACAAGAAATGAAAACAAAACAAAAGCCATACTTAAATCAACTCACATGTAAATGCCTTGCCTTGGAGAGAACTTTGATTTTCAAGGCTTGCTACTGTTCTTGAATTGGACTTGGAAATTGAAATGAAAGAGAAAGAGAAAAGAAAGAAAGAAAAGCGAAAATTCGTAGGAAATGGTGGCTGCCCCAAAAAGTAGTCTAATTAAGCAAAATTAAGCCTTAAACATATCCCAAATTTTCCCTTTAAGGCATATGCAACTTTAGTTTACATTTTGAATGAATTTGAGTTTCATTTGGGGCTCATTTAGGCCTAATTACTAACTTAACTACTAAGAGCTTCTATTAACTAACCTTAAGCAAAACCAAAGTTGATTTTTAAAAATCTAACTTAACTTAACACCTTAATGTATAAAAGACACAATTAATAATTATACTACACACTCATTAATACATATAAAACAAAATATTAATTTCCTACATATGCAAAATAACACATATAGACTATTAGCAACACAACTATCATAATCATCATGCTCATTCAATTCAATATTTAAGATAAATAAATAAACACATGGAAATTAAATAGAATTTAAATTTAGATCATTTCATTTTAAATGATGGGTGTTAATAAATTTTACGTGACCATGCCTAATACTTATGATATGGACTAGCAATAGGGTTCCAAAGCCCATAAATCACCCGTGATCATCCAAGCCTATGGGCTATAGTTACTCACCAATCTGAGAGTAAATCACTTTCTGAACCCAAACCGAGATCCTCCTCCTCCAAGCTCTTTAATCCTCTGATGAGTTGCACATCCAATAATATCTCATCAATCCCTCATATTTCCTCGTAAGTATTTTAAACCTCTCAAACTTGTTATACCTCTATGGGGGTACATCAAAGAAATTGATCTCAACCTACGCACCTACTTTCCTCGAATGATCACCACTACCACTTCAATTAGCTTCCAACAAAAGGATCCACACTTGAACTTATTTTGATCCCTTAAGAATTGCCAAGTGGATTGAGAATATTTTATGGGTTCCTAGTTTGGTATAACCATTATCTATAACTAGCTATGGAAGTCACAAGAGAAAGAGGCTAATTGGTATATAATTTTATTTACATTCTTAATTTACACACTCGCTTTCTCTTTCTTAACTCACTACTAACATAAGTTGAAATAGCCATGAATTTCCTAATTTACATTTTATAACTGTATTATTGAAATTATATATGATTTTGAAATGTAATATATGTGAATTATGTTGATGCATGAATAATGAGTTGAGTTGTTGTTTTAAATAATTAAATATTTCATAATGATTAAATATTGAGTTCACGATTTTTTTAAGTGTATTAAATGTATGAAATATGATTAGAATAAGTTAGATTATGCATGTAATTAGATCAATGTATAGTAAAAATTTTGTCACAAATAAAGCCAAAGACCACATTTAATTAGCCAAAAGTAAGCTTCATTAATTAGCTAAATCCAAGCCAATTAAAAGACTTAATTAGGGCAGCCATTAAAGTCAACCAAAGGGATAAATATCAACTTTTGAAGTGCAAAATTTGTTCAAAAATTTTAGACTACCATTACACATGCCAAAAAGTTTCAAAACCTCATTCTACTCCCTCAAAAGCTCTCACATGTTCATGCACAACTAAACCCTTCATTTTCTACAACTTAAACTCACAAAGGCTTGCAAAAAGATCATTAAATCAAGGCTCCAAGTCCATATAGTAAGTGTATTCTTCTTGCCTTATTTGTATTTAAGTTGAACTTTTGTTAGAATAGGGTTTATGTGCTAATTGGTGATAGAATGATTTTGTGCATTGATGGTAGTTTAAATAGAATTATATTGCTAGAGGAGATGTAGTATATGTTTTATATGAATTTTGACATATGGGGATGATTATGTTAGGATAGCTTAAGGGTTGAGTAGTGTTAAGGCATGTTGAGTAGTTGAAGTGTAATTGATGTTTGATGATTAGAAGTGGAGTTTGTGATGTTTGAAGGGTATTTAGAACATAACAAGTTTTAGGAAACTTAGGATGAGTTTAAAGAAAGATTGAAAGTGTAAAAGTATACAAAATGTTGTAAAGAAAAATAGAAAAGTAAAACATTTTCGAATAGGTCTATTTTTGTATGTACGCGACATCTGGTACTTCAACGCCGCCGACGTAGAGGCAATGTTGAAGGTGATCAAAACCTATTTTCTTAAAGCCGCTTAAAATGTTGTTGGCTTTCATAAGGAAAATTGGCCAGCGTTGATTTTTCAAATCGTATGCCGACTATTAGGGTTCCAACACCACCGGCTTAGAGGTGTGGAATACGAACAGAATCAAAATCTTTAACGCTGGGCTTAAAGCTGTCGGCGTAGTATCCCACGCTGTCTGTATACATGGATATGCTGCTGGTGTTGGGGATATCCACCAGCGTGGATCTACCCTGTTGAACTCTCGGAAAATTTTAAAAATTTGGAGTTGTAGTCTACACCAGCTCAAGGCCGCCGACGTAGACTAAAGGCTGCTGGCGTATCCTTGAACGCTACCAGTGATGGCAAGCGTTGAATTTTTGTACAATGTACACCAGTTCAACACTGTTGGCATTGAAGGCTGACGTATCTCTTGCAATTTTCATTTTCAAAAACTTTCTCTAATATTTCCCAAAGCTTGATATATGATCAATTGAATATTTGTTGAGTCTTGTATGATATAATATGATGTTTAAATACTATATTATGACTTTGTAATAATTTATTTGAATTTCTTTAATTAGTTATATTTGAAATTAATTAATTAGTGCTTGAACTAAGTGGGAAATTCAATATTATCTTGTACAGTAATAGATTCTCACTCAGCCAACCCCATTAGTTCCCGAGCTAATACAGGTACGTGGTAATTTGCTTGTTTCTTTGCTAGAATAAGCATTATTCAAAGTTACTCTAAATTAAGAAATTTAATAATTTATTATTGAGTATCTTTTATACCGTTGAATTTGGTTTGGAGAGCGGTAATCCTGCTCAGATTGGGGGCATGGTAGTTTTAGGCGCTTAGACCACCCATGTAATTTTGATATGACTTTCATAAGTGGTTTAGCGAGTAATCGATAGGGAATTTGGTATCAGTATAACATTTGCTCATTCTTGAAAGGATATAATATGATTTAATTCAATGTTTATGGGAACACTTGAATTAAGTGATATTATGGATCGAGTTAAGTATAGTCAAGAAACAGCTAGAAACTCTAAATGAGATTACTTAATCGTTATGGATAAATTTATCTAGGATGGTATGAGTATCCAAACTACTTATATCAACCCCCAAAGCATCGTGATCGTTACTCAGGTTCCCCTAGAAATCCCTATTGCCTGGAGTTTGGGTACTCCCATGATGTATGACTAACTAAAGATTGAATAATAAATTATTGGTTGTTACATTTTTCATTTAGCTTAAGCATGTGTGAATCACTTTGTATTTGTATTCGTATTCGTATTCGTTACTTGCATACTGGGCCTTTGACTCATATTTTAACCATTTCAGGTGATGAATCTGACGAGTTTTACACGAGTATGGGGTATGGAACCAATTTCGAGGAATTTCTTGATGATTTGGAGGACTAGAAATGACCTTAGACTTGATGGAATCCAAATTTTGTAACAAACTAGTTATGATAGCTTTTGTGGTTGTATTTAAAGTTCTAGTTGGATTATATATGTAATTTTGTTAAGGCTTGTAAGATGCATTTGGTTGTAATGTATATATATATATATACTTAGCTATGTATGACTTGAGTTTATTTCTTTTGTGAAATATGTTAATGGTGTAGTATGTTTTGCTAAAATTCTTGAAAAACTATGGTTTTCATTATATCAAACACTTCTTTTAGACAACCTGACATATAATCCTATAGGTTATATGTGGTTGGGGAACTGTTATCGCCCTATTTTAATTATAGGGGTGATAGCGGGTCCTTACATAAGTAACGGAGTGTAGTAAAATTCTATAGTCTCATCATTTATTTAGTAGTTCATATTTTTACCTAGCCATAATCTCACATTGAAATATACTTAATATATATAAATATATATATTACTATGTTTATTTTAGTGATTAGATAATTGACTTGATCATCCTATTAACGAGATCATAAAAGTTTCCATTTGATGTAATATTTAACATTATGATGCCAAAAAATACCAAATGGATGAAAATAAAATGATTGTGTATGTGTTATATTTTATAGTTTTTAATTAATATTAATAAAGCAATACAAGTGAAAACACTAAAGAAAATTAAAAAAAGAAAAAAAAAGAAAAGAAAAGTTTGTTTGAAACTGGAAGGGTATTTTACCAATCACCATAGGCTAAGCTAGACATAGGCATGGTTCAATTTCGAACTAGAACCGTCACCGTTACCGGTGATTCTAGAAACAGAATCGAACTGGTTAGAGAGTTCTAGAACTGGTTAAGGAACTACTAGTTTTTCAGTTCCTAGATGGTTCTATGCCTAAAACCAGACGGAATCGGTGGTTTCAACCGGTTCCATTAAAAAAAAGAAAAGAATTATGTAAAAAAAATTTAAAAATTATATTAAATATATAATTATTAATGTTTACATTATTTCATATTAATAGTAAAATTTATTACATATTTACAATATTTAATCTTTTATTATCAATAATACAAATAAACATAACTTAAAATTATAAATAATTTAGTTTATATAAACTTTTCCTAAAAGAAAAATTCATTATTTAATAACATGGGATTATATTTTTTTTTACAATTTTCTTGTTATCCTCTAGAGTGTTTTGCGATCTCATATTATTAATTATAATTGATATTAATTGTGTTTATATATAAATAAATGCACATTCTAAAATATATTTTTAGAAATTTTGACTATATAATTTAATACTTTTAGACCAATTAATTAATTATTTTGAGTTTAAAATTTATATTATTAAAATATAAATTTATTTTTTTACTTAAGAAAAAGGCAGTTCCATGGTTCCAAAATCAGAACCGGGAATTGCCAGTTTTATAAAACCGAACCGGAACTGTGGAAGATGGTTTCAATTCTGATTCCTCATTTTTAAGATCCGGAACCAACGATTCGGATTCCGTTTCGATTCGATTTCGAAAACGTGATGATGTCTAGGCTAAGCTAGCGGTCATTGCATATTAGGCCAACCAATCATGTTCATGTAGCAAGTCAAGAAATAGATGTACCAGTGATCGCTACACATCGTGTTGGTGGGTGTGGGTGGTGCAACTTATCTAAGATAGTGGGCCAAAAGTTAAGAAAAAATAAACTATATTAAATC
The DNA here is from genome assembly GCA_024138025.1 of Combretum micranthum. Taxonomy (NCBI): domain Eukaryota; kingdom Viridiplantae; phylum Streptophyta; class Magnoliopsida; order Myrtales; family Combretaceae; genus Combretum; species Combretum micranthum. The sequence goes on from JAMXBD010000049.1 coordinate 885,081, forward strand.
AATAAAAAAACCCAATAGCAATAGGTTGCCATCGAGCTCTCTTGTTAAATTTCTTATTGTAATTTTTAAAGTAATGGATGGATTAACCAATATATCAGGCACTTGCTCATACATCTATGGGTGAGTCATATAACCCAATTACTGATTGATATTGCCTCACTTTTCAACTTGATCAAGGCTGCAAATGAGCTAAGCTTAATTGAGTCAAGTTTTCCAAGATTTAGACTCTAGCTTTAGCTCTGCTTATTTAAAAATTATCGAGAATCTAGGCTCGAACTCAGCTTATTTAGTTAAACAAGCTTTATTTCAAGCTTCCTCAAGCTCAAGCTTGGCTCGTTTACAAAGCGAGCTCAAGTCGAACCTAACTTTTTATCAAACATTAAATTAAAGCTCAATTATGACTCATTTAAATAGCCTCTATTTATTGTTTTCAAACCTAAAAATAATATATAAGAGTTGCTAAATATATATACACTTATATTAAGTAGAAATTAGTTTTATTGTTTTAATTACATATTAATATATTATAAATATAGAACTTATAAATTTATTAACAAGCTTATTCACGAGCCGACTCATGAGCCTAAATGAAAGTTCAAGGTTAGCTTGTTTAGACAAACGAGCTTTAACTTATGTTCGACCTTGGCTTGTTTACTAAATGAGCTCAAACCGAGCCGAATTGAACTTAAAACAAACCAAGTTTGTGTAGCTCACAAGTAACTCGGGTTGTTTGCAATTCTAAGCTTGATTATGGTTAGTAGGAAGACTATTCCCTTATTTTAGAGTGGTTGGAAAAGTTTTCTTGTTACGAACGTGATTAGGATAGATTTTAGATGGATCATATAACATCCAAATGTGTAATTAATCACTTGAAGTGTAAAAGTGTCGATTTACTATATAGAAAAAAAAAAAAAAAAGGTAAAGTTGCAGGTTAGGTAGTTAATTGTAAAAATAATTAAAATCAAATTAAGATTTTCAAATTTTGTAGCTAATTGTGAAATTAGGTAAAGTTGCAAGTCACGTAATTAATTGCAAAAATAATCAAAGTCAAATTAAGATTTTTAAATCTTGATAGGTAATGGAGAAATTAGGTAAAGTTTAGATGTCGAAGATGACATTTACTCTTATTATAAAATTCACAATTAGCACTTAAATGTGTGATTAATTGCTTGAAATTTAAAAGTGAAAATTTACCACACAAAAGGTCATTCATATTAGCTAAATGATATAGTTAATTATAAAAATAAGTAAAATTTAGATACTTAATTGCAAAATTGGACAAAGTTTAAGTATTTATTCATAAAACAAACAAAATTCAGATACTAAATTGACACATTTAAAATTTAAGTAATTAAACGCAAAAATGGGCAAAGTTTAGAAAGTAGATTTGACAATTACCCTTTTTTTTTATTTTTCCAAAATGAGTTTTCCCATTGGTTTATATATATAATTTAAAACTTGACACAAAATTTTATAAGTTTTAAAACAATGTCTAAACTCGTATAAAAATGATTTACACTATAGGGTTTTTAGTATATTAAGCAATTAGTCAATTGGTCGAGTGAAGTACTCTATAGTAATTTGTGTCTTTATCTATGGTTATGAACAATTTTTTTTCATCTTTTTATTTTATGTACATTTCAATTATGTTATCAATTATATTTGACAATATTTTTCTTTAAATAATTTTTATATATTAAGTGAAATACCCTAATACACTTGGTAAAAACTCAAGAGGGAGGTAAATTGAGTATTTATGCAATTCTTTTTAAAACAAGACTAAATGACAATTCAATAAAATAGAAACAAATAAATTAGCAATGTAAGATGCAATAAATAAAAAGAGTAAGATTAAGAAAATCAAGCCCGAGATTTTTAACGTGAAATCCGGCTTTCTTTCTAGTCTATATGATTACACCAATGCCTCCAATGAGGTCTGCACACACTTTATTGATCACAATGTTATCGATGCTCAAATGAGCTACACCTACTCAACAATACTTAACAAGAATCACTTGGGTAATACTCTTTTACAATGTTGCAAATCATACCCAAGAGTATTACTCACTTTTGTCTCTCTTACTTGAAAGCAAATTTGATGACCTAAAGACAAATACAATGAAAAGAGTAACAACAAGACTTTAATACAACATTTTCTAGCTCAACAACTAGTCTTCATATCAAAGAAAACATGTATATATAGGCTTCTTGTTTGACTTACCCGTTGTGCCTTGGAACAACAAATTTCATCTGTAATTAATGTTGCAACGACTACTTTTCTAGAGCATACCGTCTGAAAGGTACTAAGCGTCTCCACTAGCATCCAGACCTTGCTTGAAGACCCTTCACATAAAAAATATACCAGTCGGACGCTAAGCACTACCGTCCGACCGGTGAACCAGAATTTCTACAACTTTGCTCTCGACATGTAAGGACCCGATATCCCCTTATAACTATTATAGGTGATAACAGTTCCCCAACCACATATAACCTGCAGAATTATATGTAAGATTGTCTAAAAAGAAATGTTTGAGTAATTGTTTGTTTAATTCTATAACAATCAACATATATCAAATCATAGGTTTTTTTTTTTTTAATACTTTAGTAGAACTTAGTTTCAATACTAACATATATCACAAGATACGTAACCCAAGTTATCCATAGTTACATACATAAATATATTACAACCAAAGGCTTCTTACAAGACTTAACAAAATCTTCAAAAACACAACCTAAACTAAAACTTTAATTACATCACCAACAAAAGAAGTCACATCTAGTCTATTACAATTATAGGGTTCCATTGAGTCCATGGTTAACTCTAATCCTGCAAATCATCATGAAAATCTTCAAAGTCGGTTCCGTACCTCATACTTGCATAGAACTCATCGGAGTTATCACCTGAAATGGATAAAATATGAGCCAAAGGCCCAGTACACAAGTAACGAATACAAATGCAAAGTGAGTCACACATTCTTAGACTAAATGCATTATGCAACAACCAATTGTTTATTGTTCAATCTTTAGTTAGTAAAACAACACGGGAGTATTCAAACTCCGGACAACAGGGATCTCGTGGGAACCTGAGTAATAACTTGACGCTCAGGGGGTTGATATAAGTTGTTCGAGGACTTATACCATCCTAGATAAATTTACCGATAAGAAAAATAGCTTCATCTAGGATTTCTAGCCATTACCCATCTCTACTTAGACTCAGTCCATAACATGAATATAGTTCACCCGTTCCCATAAACGTTGAACTAAACCATGGTACTTCCCCCCAAGTTTAAGTAAATATTACGCCAATACCAAATACCCCATCGACTACCTGCTAAACCACTTATGAAAGTCATTTCAAATGACAGGGGTGGTTCTAGCGCCTAAACTACCATGCCCCTAAACTGAGCAGGGTGCCGCTCCCTGAGCCAGATTCAACAGCATAATAGATATTCAACAAGAAATTATTAAATTTTGTTAATTTAAAGTAGCTTTAAAGGATGCCTATCTTAACAAAGAAACAAGCAAGTTACTGCGTACCTGTGCTAGCTCAGGAATTAATGGGTATGGCCGAGCGAGGATCAATCACTGTTCAATAAGATTATCACAATATCACACTTAGTCCAAGCTTAATATCAACTAATATCATACTTGACCATTCAAGTAAATTCAAATAAGTTATCACAAGATCTTAAAACAAGTAAAGGAAATCATATATACAATATAACTAGTTTTAGCTTAACACTCATAGACAACCAATAATTTGTTAAATCTACAAATATACTTAAATCATGCTTACTTATATCACTTAATCATCATAACACATCAATTATCATGTATCTATCTCATTTTAGTCCAAAAGATCCATTTGTTAAAGAAAATACACATAAAACAAACAAAAACAAGTTTTTAACTTTGTTTGGAAAATGTATCAGCTGGAAAGAAGTGAAATTTAAGTACTGATACTTTTATAATTTGGAAAAACTCAAACATAAAAGTTGTAGATCTCTTTTTAATCTTTCCAATGCAACTTGAATCACCTCAAACGGAGGTTGGATGAAAAAGTTACGGGCAAAATACGAAAACATGTCAAGCTGCAGGGGAAATTGCACCCTCCTTTGGTCCCGTGATTTTTGAAGATCACACCATCAGAGAGTATCACACCCCTTTGCTCGCCCGTGACATGTGAAAAAGTGACAATCAGCTTAAATCACTCCCCTTCGCTCGCCCGTGACTTATCTCCTGTTGCTAGACACGAATTTCCTTTGTTTTTCATGTAAAGTTTACACTTCAAAACTTCTTTAAAATCATCCCATGTTTTTCCTAAGCTTGTTATATGATCAATACATCATTCAACCCCATAAACTCCACTCAAGACATTAAACACTTCACCACAAATCATCATACACAAATACTACCCCAAATCCTCACTCATCAACACTCTCAACATTTGATCATTCAACCACAACTTTCCAACACTTCCAAATTCATATACCACACATACAACTAACTTCTATAACAACAAAATACTTCTCATACAACCAACAAAGCATATGAATCATCAAACACAAGTTTAAGTTTAAACCCAATTGTCAAGAAATCATACTCATGCATAGGTTTAAGACATGAAAAACATACTCACCAATAGAACTTTAGGCCTTAGCTTTGTGGTCCTTAAGCAAGATTTTGATGGTTATTTTTGTAAGAGTTGAAGAGGCTAATGGTATATAGCCATGGAAGAGATTTTGGAGAAGAAAGAAGAAGGTTTTGGAGCTTTTGGAGGTATGTTTAGGAGGTCTGAAAATTTTGCACGAATTTGACACTTTATTAGATTAATATTATTTTGTTATTTCACTTTTGAGGCATCAAAAGTTAAGGTAACTAATGACTTAACTTTTGGCTAATTAATGACATTAGTTTACGGCCTTAATGGTAGTTTAAAAGCTTGATTTTTGGCCTTATTTTCCTACTATAAGGAGACTTATATGCATGCATTCATCTACTTGTTTTAATACATTCCAAACATAATTCATACATGTTAATGAAATCTAAATTTTATGAACTAAATATTTAATAAATTCTAGAGTATTTCCATATTTTAACACAACAATAAAACACATAATTTATCATGAACATAAATCATATTCAACACATACAAAAGCATGTATAATTCTAATGACACTTTTGCAAAATATGAATTAGGAATTTTATGGCTATTTCACGACATGACTTAGGCTCATGGCGTCCAAACGCTAAGTCTGTAGCATCCGGATGGTATCCATCTGTCATGAAATGTTCCTAATAAAGCATGCAATGTTCCAATAATGTAATTCTTTAATATATATGATAAAACATGTATTTTCAAGGATTTGTCTAAGATTCAATATGTTTACCTTTATAATATTTGTCTCATCAAAATAATACATAGATTTGAGTCAACATTAAGTGAACCTGATACATCTTCCCTAATTAACATTGAAAGATAGTGATGAAATGATTATGCACTTATTAAACTAAGGACACATGAATCATAAATTTATAAAATACAAAGGTAGGTCATATTTTATAAATCTCACTTCTTTGTAGTCTTTTTACTCTTTTATGGAAAAATTATTCTAAAAAGGTTATGTAATCCATAAGAATTTTCCACCTTATGATCAATAAAGGAATTGCAATGTACAATTTGTAGTTACAAACTCAATAAAAACTTCCCTAGTTAGAGAAAGATACTAAAGAAAATCTTTCGTGCCATGAGCATAGCTAATCAAATCTACACATCTAGAGTTCAAATAAATATTTCACTCGCATGGACATGAATGTTCTGATGATCTAAGCCTAAAAAGCCAAAAGCCTTAATTAACCTATCAGGCCTTAAACTTTAATTGCGTAGGCAAAAATCTTAAAAGTACTCGATCGTGTAGAATTAAAGCTTTAGTTTTCAAATCAAAAGTATTCTAGGAATAATATAGAGACCTCAAACCCAATTTAGAAGATCTTATCTTAGACTATGTGTATCACTCAATATCCAACATGATAGATAAGCTATAAGCCTTAAGCAGCTTATGAACACATCATATTACATCATCATAAGTTTTTATTCAAGAATGGTGCATAAACTATCCAAGCATGTGAGAGCTTGAGAGAGGTGCCACTTGTCAAGTTAAGAAAGTGCCATTTGTCAAGATAAGGAGGTGCCTCTTGTCATTAGAGGGAGCATTAAGAAATTATGCATTATGATGCATGTTGACCTAAAACTAACTAAATTCTTATGTGATGACATGACTGCATCTACAAAAGAGATGCCTCATCATCTTATCATCTTTATCATTGAGAAGACATCATGATTGTTTATGTAAGCACAACACAAGCCTATCCTAAGATAGCCTAACATAGACAAGTGTGTGTTCACACTATGTAATGCGACCTCTAAGTATACCAAACTTGAAACCCAACACAAGTATATGGAAGCATAGCCTCAAGAAAAAGTACATCAAATTGTAAGGAGAAAAAACCTTGACCCAAAGTTGTATTTCAAATATGAACTAGAGGTATAAAGTTGTTTAAATGCCACAAGATGTTAATCTTGATAAGTTCATAGGTTCTTAAGAGAACAAGAAGAGAAAAACTCTTACAAAAAGGAAATCTAATATGTATTCAATATTCACTGAATACAATGTTTAAGCTTATTTATTGGCTGCCTAAACATAAGAAAGAAACCCTAAAAGATGATAGAGCTATTCGGTTAAAAATTATAAGAAATTCAACCCATACAAACATAAATAAAAGAAAACTAATTAGTCCCCCACGTTTTTAGTACAAGTCAGTCGAAAACACTTATAAAAACACTCAAAACACTATTTAATTAAGTCTTGCTTTCAACTAAAGTAAAATCTAAACTAAAACATGCCCAAAACACTATAATTAACCTATTTAGAAGCTTGTATAACATTAACAATCGATTGATCATTGTTTAGATCTAAATTCTTCATAAAATCGCCATGGAAGCTTGTTTCTTCTAAGTATCCTCAATGAATGCTCCTAAAGCTTCCCTCATCCTCTTAGCTTTAGCTCGATTGATTGGACCTTCCTTGATATACAAAGAATCCTTGGATGTTGCATGTTGCATTCCACCATCTTCATGATCTATATTTGACTAGTTTCCATCACTATGTAGCCTAGAATTTCTCTCCCCTCTCTCCTTCTCAAAACCTTATAACCCTATTAGAACATGAATAGATAAACAAAACATCAAATCACCTTATCATCATCATCATAACCAAGCTAGTTTACAAGTTGTGTTCACATTAGAACTTATCAGAGAATGTCCCCTTGAACGGTGACCTACATGCCCAAAAATGGCAAGTTGACAAGTTAATGTTATCTTCAAATCATCTTGATGATGACCTAGTTTATCCTATGATTGCATAGCCCATAATTTCTCTCTTTCTTCTTTTTCCAAACCACAAAAGTGCAAACATATGGCAATAGCTAGCAAATTTCTTTGAGTGCAACATGGCTTATGCTTTAAACAATATCTATACAAATAAGACAAGTCTTGCCCCCAAGGTTGTCAAACTTGCGATTTTACATAGAATCATTAACCCTAAGGTTGTCAAACGTGCGATTTTACGTAGAATCATTAAGGGGTCTGTAGAATCGAAATATAAAAAGGTAAGTTTCTACAATCTACACAAAATAGTTTTGAAAACTATAAATATGTTTATAGAAGGTTGTAAAAAACTTGAAATACATAATGGATGCGGAAAAAAAATAAAGAATTAAGTTCTTTTTTTCATAATAACCCATTAACTCTTAATCTATAATATAACATATATAAAAAAAATGAGAGAGTGGAGTTAAAATTAAATTTTTTTCCTATTATTTTGATTGAAGGAAGTTACAAATTGAAGGAGGATCTAATTTCTCAACTTATTCTAAATTTTTAATTATATAAAAGAAACAAATATATAATTATATAAAAGAAATAAATAAGTTCTTTTTTTATAAACTTATAGTTATAACTTGACTTAAATAAATTCTATACATATATAACAAGGAAGATGGGGGGAGGGAGAGAAAAAGATAAAGAGAGTATACGAAAAAAGAAATTGAAATGCGACAAAAAAATATGTATCATCTTAATAGTTAATGGGCATATAAGAACACGATTATATTTTTATATTTTAACACATTTGACTCATATAGACAAAATCAATAAACTTAGTTAAAAATGTAAGATCCTATATATATATATATATATATATATGTATATATAAAGATCCTATACATGAGCCAACTTAGAAATGCCTTTTAAAATCGTAAATTCGCTGAATCGTATGGGTAAAATCATAATTTTAATAGCTATACTTGCCCTTACCACTTAGGAATGTCGTGAGCCCCCACTCCATGCCATCAACATCAAACACTTTCACTACTCTTTAAATTAAGAACACGTGAAGAATTCTCCATCATAAATGCCCATTTTCTCTCCAAATCATGCACCCATGATCCACAAAATCCACTTGAAAGCAACATAAACAACCACCACAACTCAAGTACTTGGCCTTAGTTGAAGCCCCACAAACTGCTCCCTTAGTACACAACAACAAACACATCATTTTCACACGTTAAACCATAATTTAACTTAGGAACAAGCACTTAAAATATCCTAAGTCAACTAGAACCATGAGCATTCACAAGTAAAGATAAGGATATGGTTTGTTTCAATTTAAATTATTATAGTAACACACTAACAAATTCCTATTCTTTTATTTAGGGGCTTGGCTTTAATCAGGAAGAAAGTAAATCCCTATAACATCCTTAAAGCTAAGGTGAGATCTAAACCATTCAAATCTTATTTCATGCCCAATAGTAAATTTTATAGAAAACTAAACAAGATCATGGAAGATCATAACCCATGTGTCTCGGCCCTTAAGAGAACATTAGGATACCATGTAATTCTTGATAAACCAAATTTGTTCTATTTTATGAGTGACTTGTATTGGTCATTTTTGTGGGTCCCATTTTATTTTATTATCTTAAAATAATGTTTATAATTTTTTTATTAAGATTAAAAAAGTGTGGAAAATCTAATGAGAAGAAGAGTAAAAATGTTACTTTTTGTAAAAATTAAAAATGTTACTTTTTGTAAAGATTAAATAATGCATTAATATTTTACATTTATTACTATGAATGTTCCTGATAATTACACTTTTTAACCATTACATTCCATGTAATCTTCCAAACATAAGAATGGATTTGCCATTCTTAAACTCATTTCATTCCAATCTAATCCATTTCATTTCAAATTATTCATACTTACCAAACGTGACAGTATATTTTGAAAATTGCCCCCTATATATATATATATATATATCATCTATATTCCAAAAAAAATTAATAAAAGGTACAACTAATTCCATTTACAACTCATTAAAAAATTGTATGTTTTATGGGTATAACAGGCTCTCTTAATTCCAAAGGAGTTAAGAAAACTAAGACTCTGTTTGGTTTATTGGCGTGCCATCAGTATGCCTTTATTTTGATTTAAACTATTTATCAAGAAATAAATATAAATGAAAAAAAAAAGGATATTTTTACTCATAAAATCAAGCAGACTAGATATAAAAAATATATCTAGATACTGATCAGATTCAAATGCAAATAAGGAATAAAATCAAACAATCCAAAGATTACGGATAAAGATTAAGGTGTATGTGCATTTTTTTTTCTTATTCCTTTTTTTTTTCCTTTTGTTTAATTTTAGTTCAGTCTTATTATTGATTGTTCAATTCAAAGCCATTATAACGAAATTTAGTGAAATTAACACCATATCGTAGAGAAATACTAAACTGTAATATCATATATAAATCTCCTCAATATATAGAGATCACGGTCATTACAAAGTATATAAAAGTACAAACAATATTAAGGAAAGCAATAATCACAAAGGTTTTCATCCGGAGGATGTTGTTTGTTATACATGGATTGCTTTAGCAAGTTAAAATATTGAAAAAAGGTCCAAAAAACACACACTAGTGGTTCAGATATCACCAACTCAAACTGATTAGGGCACCTAGAAATTCTAAACCTGAAATTCTCCGAATGTGCCAGCAGCCAGCCATTCAGGATCAGTCACGTTTTACCGCACCAGCTCCACTTAGTATAAATATAAAGTCGATTGAAACACATGTGATGTCATTCTTTGTTGCCTAATGTTATTTGGCGAATATTTCGATGCTTTGATATATTTAATTTGTTTATTTTCCAAGCCTAATAATTACTGTAGAATGTGGAATGCATATGTGTGGAAAGCACATATAATGTTAATGAGATACATCTAAAATTAAATAAATTCTCTATTTACATTTAACATACTAAATAACATTGAAAGGACAAAATCTAAATTACATAGGATCTCCTATACCTACATATCAAAAAATTAATAATAGATAAAACTAATTGGACATGAAATCAATCCATAAATCATGTTATGTTTGCATTAGAATAAAAGACCCCTTTTTTGGGTCTTACTTTCATTCCTTTATTTAATATAATTTGCAGATTAAGATCAAGCATAATGCCATATTTAATTACTCTTTCTTGGTTCATCTTAATTTCTTTTTTTTTTTAACTTTTTAGTATCTTTTTTATTGGATGTTTATTATAATACTATACCATAAATGTAAGAGTGTAAGTACTTTTATACCACTTTTATAAAATTAAATGTCTTAAAGAAACACAATAAATGCGATTTATTTGCCTAGTTTTATATTGACAAAAACCAAGATTTCTTTTTTAAGTGAATAAAATATATTTTTAAAATATTGCTTAAAAGTGCGTGAACTTTTATTTTTTAAACCCCATTCTCAAATCGTTACCTATACCATTGTTATGGAACTGAAACAATATAAATAAATATATATATCACAAACTTTTTTAAACTCCAAGTATCAATCAGATCTGAATTATGTATGAAATAGAAACAAATAATATATGGATTAACACAACAATTAAGTACAGACCTAAAATAATGTAGAAAAAATTGAACTGCAATATTATATATAAGCCACAAAGCTACCACATTATATGGATTGAGAGATTATGAAATTGCGAAAATGGAAATATTGAAAATGGGTTAAGTATAAATATTTATTCGTGTTTTCATATGTTTATTTACTTTGTACACTTTTTTATTGAACTACATCAACCAAGTTTTTGCATTTTCTGATTTTGCTTGCTATCTTTTGTTTTTGTTTTGTTTTTAATATGTAAAAGTGAACATTATAATTAAGGCCGCAAACAAGCAAACTTGAGTTGAGCTTTTAAAGATTCAGGCTTGGCTCATTTAAAATTTATCAAATTTAAATTAGAGTCGAGTTTTTCATCGAGCATGAAATTTAAGCTCATGCTCAACTCTTTTAACTAAACGAGATTTAGTTCGAACTTGAGTTTGGTTCATTTATAAAACAAACTCGAGCCGAACTCAAGCTAAGCCAAACTTGTTAGCGAGCCTATTGAGATTTTATGGAGTATAAAATTTAAGCTTAAGCTCAACTCGTTTCGATAGCTCATTTAAATAGCTCGTTATCCATTTTTTTCAAAATTAAAATATAATATATATACGTATTTCTATTAAAATATATACATAAATATAAAATAAAAATTAGTTTTTTTTTGTTTTCGTTATGTAGTTATATATAATATATCATACATAAAAAATTCATAAATTTGTTAATGAACTTATTAACAAGTCTGTTAACGTGACTATTTACGAACCTGATCACGAGCCTAAATGAGCTTGTTCAAGAGCTAGCTTGCAAGCCTAAATTAAAAGTCAAGCTTGGCTTGCTTAGATAAACGTCCTCACTTTAGATTCAAGCTTGGCTTGGCTCATTTACTAGTAGAACTCAAGCCTAACCGAGTTTAAAGCAAGTTAAGTCAAGCTCGCAGTAGCTTGGCTCATTTACAATCTTAAATATGATCAAAGAGGACTTTCGTATTTTGTATTTTAACACTCTCACTCAAACTCAACAATTTAAATAAATAGGGGTAAAAATTGTCAACTTAAAAATCGAACTTTTCATTGCATAATTTGATACTATCTTAAGTTTAACATCATAATTAACCGATTTATAACATTGGGTTTAACTTATAGGAGGTATGAGATCATATAACTTATCTTTTAACCGGTGTAATAAATCTCATAGAGCCAAACGGTCCGAATCACAGCATGCTATGTTCTTGGATACATATATCCTCGATTACCTTAGTATTACTGCATATCCATATTCTGTTTACATGAGAATCTGCCCAGTTCTGGCTAGACAATATGCACATAGAATGAGCAGTCCTTTACCACTATCATGATTCTGTCTGCAATTTAACATTAAATTCAGATATAGGTTAAGGTTTAACGTGAATATCATTTCTTGATGCAAAAAAAGTCTTTGTAGGACAACAAATTATCATGCTAAAACTTCCACACTAGTTGATTGGATAACTTGCTCCAGATGGTCCCCGGCTTCTTCCCATATTTCGGGTATTGCTTCCTTGATGTTGTGGATACTGCTTAGGGCATAATCTGCTCCAGGAACCAGCACTGATCTCCCAACCTGCCATTTTTATGTTTCAAAATGGATCAAACATGTCACTACTTGTTTTCCCATCAGCAAAACTCAGTTTTTGAAACAATACAACGTAGGACTTGAGTGGCTTACAATGACTGTATGAAGTCCTGCTGCTTTGCCACTAGCAATGTTCCGAGCACTATCATCGAAGAAAATCTAGGGAACAAGAAAGGGTATCCATGGTTAAATGATTCCGAAAAGGAAGCTTTAAGATAAGTTGGCTTTTTCCAATATTTGTTATAATCAAAGTTTTCAAATTACAAATATTGTCAGAGAGTCTTTTCAAAAGATTTCAAGAGTAACCCGTAGTTTTTAATTGATAATCAACTCAAATCTACAAGTTTAAGCTTCTAGACAAGTTAGAGTAAGCGATTCTGTCAAGTTTTACTATGTTTGCTTACTGTTTTTCTAGGATCAATATTAGCTATTCTGATAGCTGCTTCAGTAGCTTCCACGGAGGGTTTACAGAGGATCCTGGACTTTGAGGTCAAAGCATTAAGATCAGTATCGCTATCAGTTTCCAAGTCTCCTTCCGCAAAAAATTTATCTTCATCCGGCAAATCTGGGGAATCATCCGATTCAATTGGAGGATTAAGTGTTTCAAAGCATATGATGCCCTCAAAACAATCTTCCAAGCCCAACCTGTTGAGAACTTGAGCTGCATGTGCCTTGTCTCCGTTTGTGAAAATCTGTTTACATCAAGAAAAATTTCTTGAACTTTGCTTAAAGTGAATGCTTTCATTCTTATTTCTGGAAAACAAGGTTAATGTTCAGTTCGGGTTTTGCTCACTATTTTGCGTTGTGGCATGGAGAGGAGGAGGCTCCTTAAAACAGGATCTGGTTTAAGTGTTTCATACGGCAATCTCCCGTGAGCATAGGCATGAAACTCATCATTGTCAAATTCATATCCAAGAGCCTGAAAATGAAAACAAGTGAAACATATCATAAGAAGCACCTTAATAAGTTTAAACTTTTAGGTCGTATCGATTTTATTGTCTGATTCCGACAGATTATAGAACTTAACATGACAAAATTTCACTCTATTTCACCTTAAGGCCAGCCATGGTTGTTCCATATTCCTTGTAAAGCTCCACACACATCCTTGGTACTTCACTTTCTTCCATATGCAAGTATTGCAGCATAAAATCTGAAATCCATATTAACTGGTTATCAGGTTGAATTTATCATGGTATCAGAATAAAAAATCCCGATTCAAATTCTTATACTATCATTCATCCCTTCCATAATCAGAGTTTAAATATACCTTGGATGTTTTTCCTGCAATCCAAATTGAGCCCTGAGCTCAACGGGTAGAGAGTGTCATCCAAATCTGCATTCGAATAACATTTTTAAGAAGTTAGGATTGAAATTTATTTCCTAGTTTCCATTATCACGAGTTAGTATTAAGACGGTATGGTTCTGATGAAATGTTTGATTAACTTACCAAAGAGCAAGCACTCGAACTTTGATCCATTGGACATCTCAGGAACATCCATCTCCAAGAATATGCCTACAAAGATTCCCAATGGAACATTACAACAGCATATTTTATAGTTTTGAGCTCCACTAAACTAAGAAATCAAATCAACCCAAAAATTTCTAATGAGAGTTAATAGAGAGACCTAAAGAACGCATGAAACGTTGTAAAGGAAATCCTAGGCATTATGTTCAATAATGTTTTTGATCAAGTTCCATTATATAGACGTATGGGTCGGTTAAAGCAGCATTATTTATGGTATGATGAAAGCAAGGCAATATCCAATCAATATCAACCACATGTATATAAAAAAAAGAAATAATTTAAGTGCTTAGTTTGTCAATAGTAAATATTCATAGAAATATTTTAAAGTCATGCAATAATGGGAAACCTTCGGAAAAAAAACAATATGATGAATTCAACAGCTCCGAAGGGACAATGAAACATTTGGGTTGAGGTCACCGATTAATATAGAGATTGATATGGTCCCACTCCATCCTCATACCACTAACACGAAGATGGTGTAAAGTGACGTTGCAGAGGGATCTGATGTCGTGAGCATAAATATGGTGCATAGGTAGGATTCCGAAATTCACGGGCACATTTGAGCTTTCTGTTACTTGTCATTTTCTAGCAAGAGAATTTTTCTTTTTTTTTTTAAACTTAAAAGAGGTATTTCATTGGCATTTACTAACCATTGTCATATACATCAAGATAAGAACCATCACAATACATACAATCCTGAGCAACTAAGTGGATTTGGGAAGGAGGCCACAATACCAATCCATAGGGCACATCCCTCGTCTAGTCATAGAAATTATCCCATCAGCAACTATATTTGCTTTACTAGAAACATAGAAAACAAAAAAACTAGCAGAACTTAACCCAAAGAAATACAAGATTTTGACCAAGTAAGGATTAGAGGTTCAATGTAGCTTGGAATTACTCCCTAGGAGAGCCTGTACAAGACAGAGACAGTCTGATTCAAAATCAACATTGGCCCAGCCCATATCATCAGCCAATTCAAATCCTAATGGGAGCGCTTTGCATTCCATTTCCTTCACTGTCAGACCATGACAAACCATCGAACAGCCCAAAATCGATGTACCAAAGGAATCCCATGCCACAGCGCTTATAGCCACCCGATCGTTCACATTTAATGAGGAGCCACCTATTTATCTTCAAATTATTCAACAAGGGTTTCTTCCACAAACTCTCACCCATTTTAGGAGTGTCTACTTTCCTTTCAACTGAATTGTTTTCTCCACAGATATCACTCAACAACACTCGAGCTTGACCTAAAACATCCATTGGATTCATCCTTGCTCCTTCAAAGAAAACCCTATATCTCGTCTTCTGAATACATCAGGATACCACGCTAATCCTCACTTCAATGTTAGCATAAGCCTTGCCACCAATGGATGAGTTTTGGTCAAGCTAGTCCATAAAAGATCCAATCTTGTGTTTTTCGATGCGAATCCCAAGTCTCCTAAACCAGACTAACTGTGTCCAGTCAAAAATGAAGAATGCATGTTCGATTGTTTCCACCTTCCCACAAAAAGGACATAAAGGATCGGAAAGTAAGGTTACAAACAAGTCAAGCCATTTACGAGCTACTCCAACTAGGCTCGACTCGTGCTTGATTAGTAAACCAGCCAAGCCCAAGCCCAAAGTAAAGTTCGTTTATCTAAATGAGCCAAGTTTAAGCTGTGATTTAGGCTTGTGAGCCAGCTGGTGAACATGCTTGTTTAAGTTCATAAACATGCTCATAACTAATAGGTTCGTTAATAAGCTCGTTAGCAGATTTATGAATTTTTTATGCATGATATATTATTTATAACTATATAATAAAAAAAATAAAAGTTAATTTCTATTTAATAATTATGTATATATATTATAGAAATACTTATAATATATTTTAGGTTTAAAAAACGGAAAACAAGCTATTTAAATGAGTTGAGCTCGAACTTAAATTTATGGTTCGATAAAAGTTTATTAGGCTTAGTAAAAAACTCGGCTCGACTCAAGCTCATTTCACAAAAGAGCCGAGTTAGAGCTCAAACTTAAGCTCGTTTAACTAAATGGGTCAAGCTCGAGCCTCAATTTTAGGCTTATTAAAAAGCTTAATTCAAACTCGCTAAATTTTAAACGAGCCGATCCCAAACCTTTAAAAGCTCGGCTCGGCTCGTTTGCATCCCTATCAAGGAGAGATTTCCATTTCTACTATCATTCTGTAGAAGGAAGACAGTTAGATCCGATTCGCTATAAGAAGTGTTGGATCTTAGGTAAAGTCTTCATTTTCTAAATTTTCTTCCATTATGGTTTAGTCATTTCTCTATACGACAAGGCAAGCCTAACATAAGTTGGTGTTTGTTTTGATTTTAGGTGGTGATAAATAGATTTAACAGTACAGACAGCATGACAAGCATGAGGCCAGATGATCTTATCAGCTTGTTGAAGATGGCCCAAAGCTATTCTTCTTATTCTCTGCACCTCATTGTCTGATATATACTGTTTGAGTTTGGGGATCTTCTAAGACCTAATGTCTATGTCTATAAAATCGACAATTAGATTATCTTTGACTCCACCAGCCTTACAATTAGGAATAGCTTCTATTATCATAGGAGCCAAGCGATCCTTGAAAACTTTAATGTTATCCCCTAAACCTACCTACAAAGCCCTTCTTTAAAAAGCTATTCTTTACCCTTTAGTATATTGCCCTAAGCCAAGGATAGCCGACTATTGAGTTGTAGATCCAACTCATATAAGTCTATAATCAAGCATATCTTTAGTATATGGTATATACTTAGGAGAAGACTTGAAATAAAGGATTTTATGAAAAACAAAGGAAGATGATTTTTTACTATATACTGGTCACTTGGAGTTAAAGGCCACTGATAAAGTCATATTTTACTCATTTTTCATTGAATAATTCATGCTAAATTATTATTGATTTATAGAAATATCAAGGGATTGGTATTGAAGTATCATTAATTTGATATTTCAGGTCTTGAAGGACTTAAAATATAATTATATGAAAGTTAGAGGAGTTTTGAACAAATTTAGAGAAGGAAAGAACAAAGGCAAACCATGAAAGCAATTAGGCCACCAACCTTCAATAATAACGAAGGCAGCCTTCAATCAAAAGAAACAAAGCTGCTAGCTTTAACAAGCAACTTGAAATGGCTTTCAAATTTTGAACATACATTAGCTATTGGAACATCAAGGCTGTCGGCCTTGAAGCGGCATTGCACATCTACAGCTTCAAATTCTTTAGCACTGGTTTCAACACTGCCAGCTTTTCAACCGGCCTACTCCTACACGTACCTAAAGCCATCGTCGTACATTGTGAAACTACAGGCCTACATTGTAATGGATAGAATTCCTTGTCTTTTTGCTTATAAAACTGCTTGTGTTGTTGATCAAAATCATAACTTCGACATTTCCATCATATATAGATGTCAAATAGAATATTAGATCCTAGACTTGATTTGTAAGAGAGAATTGTTTTCAAATCCAAAGTTGTTGATTAAGAAGATTGGGATCATCTTGAGACTCTTTGTTAAAGTTTTGTAATAGGGTTTTCCTATACTTGTGAATGAATTGGTGACTTCTGAAGTATTATTTCTTATGCAATTTTAATCCTTGATTTTAGTTTTAAACATGAATTCTCTTGTTATAAGTTATGACTTCTTTGATTTGTGATTGTTTGAATTATTTCATGATATTCTAAGTTTTTCTTGTGGGAAATGATGAAGCCTTAGGATTGCTAAGATGATGATTGTAATCATGTTATAAAATTGTTAAATGTGTGGAATATTTGCATTGTAATTCCTGCTGTAAATCTTGTTTCTTGATTGAACTAGGTTTATAAGAATCTTGATAACTCGGAAAGGAAATCAGGGTTCACAAAGAATTCTTAAATTAGGTAAAATAACGATTGCAGAAGCGGCGATATTTAATATGATTTAGAAGTTATCCTAAAGATTCATGTAATGTTTTGGATTAGTTTCTCATTAAGGAATTAGAAGAAATTGATTCAAGGCATTAGTCAATCATAGAATTAGAAGATTCATGATTGTGAATTAGACTCCATTGTTAATTTGTCTAGCAGAAGCTCATCGATTAATATGTGGTTTTTGAGATTTTAAAACTCGAAAAAGAATTAAAGTTTTGATAATTTCATATGAATATCCACATAGCTAATAGTTATTATAACATGATAGCAATCTGATTAGTGAAACTAGGGTGGATTATGTTTTTCCCAAACTCAATCAATATATTTTCCCCAAACACTCTTTCTGCTATTAGTGACAATTATAATCTATGCTCGATAGCTGATTAGTACTTTCTCTTAAATTAATTGCCTAAATAATAGTAGAAGCTAATACTCATTTAGTAGTTAAGTAATCTCTGTAGGATCGATACTCTACTCATTCTATATTAATTGATCTGACCCAATATACTAATTGGAAGAATTCACTTTTATTTTTATTTATACATTTGTATCGGATCAACTACCAGCCTTCAATACACATTAAGTTGGCCTTCAATTTGGAAAATATTTGCGAGAGTAGCCTGTCTTCAAGGCCAGCATAAACACCGCTGGCCTAGATGGGCACACTGCCAGCATATAGCTAGTATTCTTCCAACGGTGTTTCAACGCTTGTGGCAAAGCTGCCAGTGTACATTTTATTTGAACTCGCCTATATGCCAGCGAGTTTTCCCTCTATGTTTGCATATAAATTCTTCTTATTTGTCTTAGGATTTTTTTATGTGATGTGAAGGTTATCCTAAATCCTAGAGAGAGAGAGACAGTCTAGAGAGAGAGAGATGCTTATTATTGTTGAAATCCGTCATTTGTGCTGAAGATCTGTGTGATCTACTAGTGTTATTTAGTGAGAAAAATAGTACATCCTATTATTTGTTGACAGTGGAAGATTATTTGTGCAGCGATCTAATGGTTTTTACCCAAATTGGAGTTTTCCACGTAAATCCTGATGATTGTTATTTTTATTTTGTTTTTTTTATTTGATTGTTGTGATCGCTACAGGCAAGATGAAAAATCGATGTGATTTCTTTCAGGTTATTGGTTGATGTTTCCTCATAAAGTGGTATCACATCCTAGGGTTGAAAAAAATTAGGGTTTTGTTCTTGAATTGTAGACATGGCTGAATCATCAGGTACGATGATTAAATTGAATTCATCAAATTACTTTATCAGGAAGTCTATGATGGAATATCTATGGTATTGTAAAGATTTGTATTTACCTTTAGGTGGTGATACTGTGAAGCCAACAAATAAATTTGATCAAGATTGAGCAATCATGCATAGAAAGACTGTCGGATATACCCAACAATGGGTTGATCAAAGCGTATATCATCATGTTGCTCAGGAAACTAGAGCTGATGTTCCATGGAGAAAATTGGAGTCCATGTATGAGAGGCAGGCTACCTTGAATAAAACCTTTTTGATTAGAATGGTGATGAATCTGAAATATAAGAATGGATCTAATATGATTGAGCACTTGAATGATTTTCAAGGGCTTGTGAATCAACTGACTGCTATGAAGCTTGTGCTTGATGATGTGATTAGGTACTTTTGTTGTTAAGTTTACTCCCTGAAAGTTAAGAGACACTTGTAGTGCCTATTAGTAATTCAGCTCTAGATGGAAAGCTTAACATTGCAATGGTGAAAGACAGCCTGATGAATGAAGAGGCCAGAGGAAAGATCTAGGCACGAGTTCTGATACACTAGCTCTTATTATTGACAAGCATGAAAGGCATGGTAGAAGCAAGAACAAATGTTCATCTGACAAATTTGATAGATCCAATAAATCTAAGGGAAGATCTAAATCAAGAGGAAGGAAAAATACCAAATGCTTTTATTGTGACAAGCCAAGTCATTTCAAGAGAGAATGCAGATTGTGGAAAGAGAGCAAAGTAAAGGTAAAGGTGAAGAAAAATATGAAGACACAACTGTTGTAGTAGCAGGTTGTGAAATTGTAGTTATCTAGATGAGAATTGTATTAGTCTTGCTGGTCATGATAGCGATTGGGTTGTAGATTCTGGTGACTCCTTTCATGTGACAACACGTGGTGAATTTTTCCCATCCTATGTTGCTGATGATTATGACAATGTTATTATGGGAAACAATGAAACATCTAAAATTTTGGGCATTGGAAATGTTATTTTAGAGATTAACACTGATTGCAGGCTCATTCTCAAAGATGTTAGACATGTTCTAGATATCCACCGAAGATTATACTGTAGGAATATTAGATTATGAAGGCTACACAGTCATTTTGGTAAAGATAGATGGAAGTTCACCCATAATTCTCTCATTATGGCTAAAGAGAAGAAGAATAATACCTTTAATTAATGTCAGCAAAACTAAGTAAAGGAGATGTGAATCTGACTAATGACACTTTAATAGAATTGTGGTATTAGCGGCTTGGTCATATGAGTGAGAATGGGCTTCAAATGCTTGTTAAGAAACAGCTTCTATCAATGTAAAAGGTACTCCTCGAAAACTTGCACTGATTGTCTTGCTGGTAAACAACATAGGGTTGCTTTTTAGAGAAATCCACTTGCTAGGAAATCCCATATTTTGGATTTGGTTCACACAGATGTGTGTTATATAAAAGATAGGACAGTAAGTGGTGCTCTTTATTTTGTCACTTTCATTGATGATCACTATAGGAAATCATGGACTTTTGCTTTGAAGTCCAATGATCAAGTGCAAAGATGTGTTTAAGCAATTCCACACTAGAGTGGAAAGAGAAACAGGAAGGAAATTGATATGTGTCAGAGTAGACAATGGTGGTGAGTATAGAGGACTGTTTGAAGAGAATTATAGAGATCATGGGATTAAACTGGAGAAGACAGTTCCAAAGACCCCATACAGAATGGTATTGCAAAGAAGATGAATCATACTATCATAAAGAGAGTGAAGTGTATGTTATCTCATGCCAAGTTGACTAAATCATTCTGGGGTAAAGCTATGAGGACAGTAGATGAATTGATAAATTTGTCTCCTTTTTATGCTTTGGATAGAGATATCCCAAAGAAAGTCTGGATAGGTAAAGAAATTTCTTATCATCACTTACATGTATTTGGTTGCAAGGCTTTTATGTATATTCCCAAGGATGAAAGAGCTAAACTTGATGCAACTCAAAACAATGTATTTTTCTGGGTTATGTACATGATGAGTATAGATACAGGTTGTGGGATCTAGATTGTTAGGAGCAGAGATGTGGTTTTCTAGAAGAACAAACCATTGAAGACATAGAGAAGCTAGAAAAGACAAATCCTCAAGTGAGATTCCTACAAATATAGACCCAGTGCCTTCACTTGAAGATTCTAATGATGGGGGAGATATGAGAGATTTAGATAAAGAGCCCTAAGAGCTTCATCAGCAGGTTGAGTTGAGGAGATTTTCAAGAGATAGAAGACCATCAGTGAGATACAATCCAGATGAATATGTGATGTTGACTGACGGGGAATAGCTTGAATGTTATCAGTAATGCATAGTACATGAGCAGAAAAAGGAATGATCAAAGCCATGTAACAAGAGATGAGATCTTTACATGAGAATAAGACTTATGATCTGGTGGAACTGCCTAAGGGCGAGAGACCATTGAAGAATAAATAAATATATAGATTGAAGACTGATAAAAAAAGCTTACAACTAAAGTATAAAAGTAAGACTGGTTGTGAAGAGGTCCAGTCAGAAGAAAGGGATTGATTTTGATAAGATCTTCTCATTAGTGGTGAAGATGTCTTCCCTTCGAGTTGTAATGAGTATAGCAGCTAGTTTGAACCTAGAGATTAAGCAAATTAATATGAAGACAACATTCCTTCATGGTGACTTGGAGAAAGAAATCTACATGGAGCAGCTTAAAGGGTTTAAGGTCAAGGGAAGGAGCAACTTGTTTGTAAATTGAAGAAGAGCTTGTATGGGCTGAAATAGGCTCTAAGGTAGTGGTAGAAGAAGTTTGACTCCTTCATGTTTGATCAGGGTTATACCAGGACCACATCAGACCATTGTGTTTTCGTCAAGAAGTTAACCAGTAGTGAGTTTCTTATACTCTTACTATATATTGATGATATGTTGATTGTTGGCCATGATGGCAAGCAGATTCAGGATCTGAAGATTCCATTAAATAAGTTTTTCATGTACCTGCACGCAAATCCTTGGTATGAGAATAATTTGTGACAAGAAGAGCCAGAAATTATGGTTATCACAAGAGAGATACCTAGAAAAGATGCTGGAGAGGTTCAACATAAGCAAGGCGAAACCTGTTTATTCTCCACTTGTAGATCACTTCAAACTCAGCTCTCAATAATGTCTTAAAAGTAAGATAGACAAAAAAGACATGAAGAAAACTCCTCATACTTTTGCAATTGGGAGTCTAATGTATGTTATGATGGTGTATACTAGACTAGATATTGCTCATGTTGTTAGTGTGGTTAGCCACTATCTTTTGAATCCAACTAAAAAGCATTGGATTACTATTAATTGGATTCTCAAGTATCTTAAGGGCACTATCAGGTTAAGTCTACAGTTTGGTAGTAGCAAGCTTGTATTAGAAGGGTTTTCAAATGTTGATATGGCTGAAGATTTAGATTCCAAGAAGTCCAATTTAGGTTATTTGATTACTTATGCAGGGGGAGCGGTGTGCTACTAATCAAAGTTGCAAAAGTATATTACACTATCTACCATTGAAGTAGAATATATAGTTGTAATTGAAGCCTACAAAGAAATCTTGTGGATGAAGAAGTTTTAGGAGGAAGTGGGTCAAGAGGAAGAAGAGTTAAGGATGTTTTGTGACAACCAGAGTGCTATACATCTCAGTATAAATCCAACTTTCCATTTCAAATCCAAACACATTGATATTAGATATCATTGGATTTGAAATGTATTGAAATCAAAGTTTTTGAAGCTTAAGAAGATCTATACCGATGATAATGTTTCAAATATGATGACCAAGGCTCTACCCAAAGACAAACTTGTTAGTTGCAGACAAGTAGCAGGTGTGATGGAAACCCCCATATAAGTTGGAAGGGAAGTTTGTTAGGGTTATAAATTTAACTCATATGAGTCTATAATCAAGGATATCTTAAGTATATGACATATGCTTGGAAGAAGACTTGAATAAGGAGATCTTGAGCAAAACAAAGGAAGATGATTTTTTATTGTATGCTGGTCACTGGGAGTTAAAGGCCATCAGCCTTCAGTACACACTAAGTTGCCCTTCAATTTGGAAATTATTTCCAAGAGTAGCATGTCCTCAAGGCTAGTGTAAACACTATTAGCCTAGATAGGTACATTACCAGCGTATATGGGCAAATAACAGGTGTAATGGAACCCCCCATATGAGTTGGAGATAGAGGGGGTTGGGGGTGGTGGTTTGTTGGGTTATAGATCCAACTCATATGAGTTTATAATTAGGAATATCATAAGTATATGGCATATACTTGGAAGAAAACTTGAAATAAGGAGATTTCATGCAAAACAAAGGAAGATGATTTTTTTATTGTACTTGGTTGCTGGGAATTAAAGGCCACCAGCCTTCGATATATACTAAGTTGGCCTTTCAATTTGGAAATTATTTGCAAGAGCAGCCTATCTTTAAGGTCGGCGTAAACATCGCCAGCCTAGATGGGCATACCGCTAGTGTATAGCCAGCGTTCTTCCAACGGCGTTTCAATGCTTGTGCAAAGCTGCTAGTGTACATTTTATTTGAGCTAACCTATGTGCCAGCGAATTTTCCTTCTGTGTTTGCATATAAATTCCTCTTATTTGTCTTAGGATTTTTTTTTATGTGATGTAGAGGCTATCCTAAATCTTAGAGAGAGAGATGCCTATTGCTATTGAAATCCACCATTTGTGGTGAAGATCCATGTGATCTACTAGTGTTATCTAGTAAGAAAAACAGCGTATCCCATTATATGTTGATAGTGGAAGCTTATTTGTGCAGCAATCCTGTAGTTTTTACCCAAATTGAGGTTTTTCACATAAATCATGGTGTTAGTTGTTCTTATTTTGTTTTTTTTTTTTTTAGTGTTTGATTGTTGTGATCGCTATAGGTAAGAAGAAAAATCGCTGTGATTGCTTTCGGGTTATTGGTTGATTTTTCCTAACACTGACCTCCTTATGAGGCAAATATGAACTCTCTATCTAGGAAGTAAAGGCCATTAAGAATTTTAACCCACAGATCAGTAGTTCCAGATTCAATTCTCCATGCTAATTTAGTTAGCAAAGCTAAGTTGAACGAGTGAAGATCTTTAAAGCCAAAGCCTCCATATTCTTTAGCCAAAGATAATTTATCCCAACTCTTCTAATGAATTCTATGCAAGAAAATGGAAATTCCTTTTTGATAGCTATAAAGGTTTCAACTCATTACATTCTTGCTAAGACTTAACTCGGAAATTACTCAAAAGTTAGGTTTGTCTTTAAGGTAAATTAGAAAATTTGATATTATCGAGGTAAATTTTTATGGGATTATAGTCCTTAATAATTTGAGTTTGGCTCTTTAAATGAATGACAGAACTTAGGGTGTAAGAAAAATTTGGATTATTAAGAAAAAAATTATACGTGGGCTTAAAGAAAGGATCATTAACTAAATTAACCTATTTGCTCTTATAAATGGGCTTGAAATTACATATATTATAATTTAAATTGGGCTTAATCGTAGGTTAAGTGATAGGACCTAGCAAGTCCGATTCATTATTTGAATGGCTCGAGAAGATTTGACTAATGGGCTCAGAATAAAGATTGTTGAACTATACCACATCCAACCTTTCTCAAGTAGACTCATGTACACAGTGACTATTGGCCTTGACCTAAAACTCATTTATGATAACCATAAATTAAGTTTACTCCATCATTCATCAATTACTGAGACAATATGATAGTTATCATTCACGCCAGGTACCAATAAATACTTAGTCACTCTTCCTCATTTCAAAACTTTTGGGAGAGAGAAGTTAAACAACATTTCATAAGGGAGGCTGCATTCACAAAGATTAAACAAAGTAACAAAAGTATGTTACTACTTCAATTGCTCAAGAATTATAAGGTTAATGTGTGAGATTTATTCAAGCATCCTTACCTATCGCTTGTGCATTTGATACACTGAAACTGACTATTCCTCCTAACTATTATTCTTAATAAGCTATCCCATTATCAATTGTTATTTCCACATCAATACTTTGAGGTCACATGCAAGGCATGAGATCCATATGGTATACGTGACTACCATAGAAAGAACCTACATCTACATTCTTAACCTTTTCGTTCTTGGGGGTTGGAAATTGGGAGAAAACTCCATCATGCTGCTAAAATATTTTCACTAGAGATCAAACAGAGCTTAGATCAAAGAACATACTATCTCTCTTTAAGAACAATAGGGTTGGTGTCATATAGCTCATCCACTTAACATTAGTACGTTTAAACTCTCTAAAATTGTATACACCATTTCCTATCTTCTCACTCTTAGTCATTTATTGCATATGCTTCTACGTTACTTTGGTGAGGCTAAGTGCAACAAGAGGCACTGCTACACACATGTCACCAGCTGCTTAAATTGATAATTTAAATAACTAATATAATCAAATAATATTAAAATAAAATAGAACAATCAAAATAATTTAATAATTGAAAAAAAAAAAAATAAAAATCCATATATTAAAAGATTTTTATCTAATCGCACATGAACAAAAGTTTGAAAATTTTAACAAAAAAATGGAGTGAAATAATAAAATCAACACACACTAAAGCTCCCAAAGAAAGAAACTACAGGAAAGACTTTGTTTATATATACGCATTTTTTTTATTCGTAGATTAGACGTGTCGTGAATATCGTTAATTTTTCGTTATAAACAACACATAATGGGTTTGATTCATTAAAATTAATAATTTAAACAAATAATATAATTAAGTAAATATAAAAAAAAGCAAAAAAAAAAAAAGAAAAAATCCATAATATATATATATAAATATATTAAAAGAAAGAATACCTACCAACAGATGAACAGATGTTTGAAAATTTTAAACGAAAAGAAGAAGTTAAATTTATAGAGTTAAACTTACCACAAAGCACCTAAACAAAAGAAAATAGAGGAGTGACCTTTATTTACATGTCTTAAGACGATACAAATTTTTCAGTTAAAGTGAGATAAGCTCAAAGTAATCAAGAGTAGTATTATTCAGTAAAACCTCCATGAAAAAATATTGTTGGGATCAATAAATATTATTTTATAGAGATTATCTATTTATTGATTAATAGATAATTTATTAATTTTATAAATAAATATTTATTCATTTACAAATATTTTGTATATATTGAACATATTTTTTTTTCAAATTTTTTATATAATTTATCAATAAAAACTAAAAATAAATATGGACAAAATGCACATATAGTGTATGTATAAAAAATTTTTAAAAGTCATAATGCACAAATATAAAATGAAATAATAAATTTTATAACACAAAAACTATAAAAATTGTGGTAAATCTTGAAAATTAGAACGGATAAGCATATAGGAAAAGGAGTTTTTTTTTTTTTAATTAATTCTTTGAAAGATAAAGGTTACAAAATATTTTAAGCAAGTAGAATACAAATTTTATTAAAATTTTATTTGTATATTTTAGCAAAGAGTAAATTTTAAAAGAATAGAAGTAATTTGAAAAAAATTTATTGAAATTTTTTATGTATTTGATGAATTATTAATTTATATTTTCGTTGGACCTCAAGGGTTTCTTTATAAATTATTATCTTATACATTTAACGAGATTATTAATTTCATACAATCACCTAAGGTAGGACCAAAAGAAATTATTATCTAATCGAGATTACAAATTCATCGAATATTCAATTATTGAAATTTAACTATATGAAAAGAAAGTGCTAATGTTCAAATGGGGTTTAGGCATTTGTGTGAAAAAGAGTAAGAGAGACATTCAATGCTTATTTGTAAATTGCGATAGCTATGATAAAACATAAAATGCTCTTTTTTAAATATTAGTTAATGAAATATTCCAATTTTTTTTACAAAGTAAATAACAATAATACAGATAATAACATTGACGAACAATAACAATTATATTGGAATAAAATATATAATAACAATAATCAATAGAAATAATAATAGTATTAATAATATATAGGGAATTTTAAATAGTAAATAAAACAACACAACAATTAG
The DNA here is from genome assembly GCA_024138025.1 of Combretum micranthum. Lineage (NCBI taxonomy): Eukaryota > Viridiplantae > Streptophyta > Magnoliopsida > Myrtales > Combretaceae > Combretum > Combretum micranthum. The sequence continues at coordinate 912,398 of JAMXBD010000049.1, forward strand.
AATTTAATAATTATGAAAGCAAGTAATTACAAAGGAGAATATTAATTAATATGCATCACATGTCATAAAACAATAAAGGAAGAGGTGAAATGGACAATTTAGGTTATAACTAACTTAACAAATACTACAAACATATAATTTATACGTTTAAGGCATCTTGCCCTTGTATAAAAGTATTAGTTTCCTTTTTCCTCTTGTTCCTCATTCTCAAAAACTTCTTAAGAAGTTTTACTCTCAAAATAATCTCTAAACTTCTATTAGAAGAAAACCACAAATAAAAACTCTCTCCTTAAGATTTGGAGATCTATACAAGAGAATTCAAATAGAAAAGGTAAAAAACTTTCATAGACTCTCTAATAGTTTAATCACAACACTAATACAAACTTAATCTTAGGATGATCAATAATCAAGAGGAAGAAGGAGTTGTGCTTAAAAAGCTTCAACAACAAGTAATTCCTTAATTGGTAATAGTAGTTTAAGAATTTGTTTTTATTCATCATAGGTAAGTAATCTAACTTATAATCTTGTATTCATATATTTATATTATTGTGATTGATGATGGAATAATGAGATCATAGATCATGATATTAGATCTATAGATTTAAGAATAAGTGATTAATGATTTGAATGTTTATGTTGAACAAATATTAGGAAATCATAAAAATCATTGAGATATAAATCTAAATAAAATACCAAACAAATTTATTTTTAGACGAAATTTTTAGAATGGTAGTTTAATGTGTCTATATTTAAACTAGAAATTTTCATGATTTTTTAAATACATTTACTATTTTTAAAAATTAAAATTACAAAATATAAAAAACAGAGCAAAACAAAGTTTTAAACAACATAGTAGCATGAATGTAAGAGGCTGAACTAATCACTTTTTCTTCTCCTTTTAAGGTAAGATTATAATAGTTTTGAGAAGTCTATGTTAATATGGTATAAAGAACTGGTTGGGATCTTTCTCAACTTGCAAAAACCAATCCATCAACAGTGTCGTTCCTTGTTCCGACTAGATTTGAAGTTTTTTTTTTTTTTTTTTTTGAAATCATATTAAACCAATTAAATTGGATTGAACTAACTTTGAACATGTAAATCAATGAGTTATGAAGTTTATATAAAAATTTAGGCTCAAGTATTGGTGTAGAAGTTACTAAACCAATCTAATTAAATTAGAGTGTGCATTAGTTTTCTAAAGAAAGTGAAAAATTGAAAATAATAGAAAATTGATTCTAATCAAATAAATAAAGGATGATTGTAAATAATATATATTCATATTTAAAATATGCAATTTTAAGATGAATAATTAATTATTTTGTTTCTAAGAAATTATTTAATAAAATAATATAAATAATCACTTTTAAGTTAATAACAATCTATTAGAAAATTAGTTTAGGTTCTTTATCACATGTAAGAGTAAAGTTGAGATATTAATCATATAGATAACTAATTAGTTATAAGATATGTTATCAAAAATATCACCTTTAAGAAATGAATTACTATAAATAAGCTTAGATTGTTAAGATAATTAGTTAATGAATCTTAATATATAAAAGGTTTAAAACAAAAATTTTCTTTAGAACTTGATATTGATCAATGAATAGTATTTTAAGAAAGGAATTAAGTAAAATCTCAAACTAGAAAAGGTACTATATATATATATATATAAGTAACTTGAGATTTCAGTAATAAGTAATCTCATAAGGATAAATGATTAAATTGATAACTTTAAACTTACTTGAAATAATTATTTATATAGATGATTGTCCTTTGGATTTCCTATTGTATGTCTCATGATGGGATTCCTATGTAGTCAATTGAGTATTGCTTGCTAGGATAGGTATTTTAAAATGAATTAATGCTTAAAGATGACTCAATTAGTTGCTTGAGTGTGCTTGTGTCGTTTTAATATGGTATGGGGAATGGCAAACTTGCATAGTGGAGTTAACATAGTAATTAGGCACTTTAGGCCACCCTTACCTATACATGTTTCATCTAGGCGGATAGGCGGATAGTCGATAGGTCAAGCGGTATCAAAGTAACATTTATTCATATTAGAGAGAAGTTGTAATAAGTGGTCTAATAAATGGACACTATTATACTGCTTATTTATAGTGGACTAACATAGATAAAGATGAGTAACAATTGTGACTCCAAGACAAGACTACTCACTTAAAATGTTTTTTAGGAGATATAGGTCCCTAGGTTGCCTATATCAACCTTTGAGTTGTAGTAACTACTTAGAACCCTAGGTTCCAACTGTGTTGTTGGAGTGTGAGTACTCCACTACTGATTTGCTTCACCTATATTAAGTATATAATTTGATAGTTGTTGCATGTGCATTGGCATTGGAATGTGTGATCATAATGTGTGTGATTGTGTTGCTGTTGCACTAGGTTTCAACTCATTCCTTTCCTTCATAGATAATGATGATGGTGTTGACATGGATGCTTTGACTACTAGTACTATGGGTTGAATATTGGTGAGAGACTCGGCGAGCTAGACGTTAGATGAATTGGCTATGGTAGTATTATTAATATGAGAGTTTAATATTTATGTTGTGAGGTTGTTGATATTATTGAGAGATTATTTACTATTACTTATAAAACTTAATAAGGGTTTCTCAATTTAAAATTGTTAGAAACTTAAATGATAGTCTTTACGTATAATACTTAAAATGTTACACGTGGCAAAACTATTAATACTCTATACACTATTTGGGATGTCACAGTTGATCCACTAGAATGAAAGGACTAGGATGGCAAAAAAAAAAAAAGAATGAAAGCACTAGACTAAAGAAATAATAATAATAATAAAGAGGAGAGACAGAGTTGAGATGCCAAGACAGTGTTGAAGTTTTTTTCGTTTTCACTTTTCTCTAGTCTGTTGATATGATGGCAACAAGGAAAGATTTGGAGCATGGTAAGGGCAGCGATGGTGATCCCATTTTTTTTTTTCATTTTAAATTTTCTGGTTCTTATTCTTATTTTATTATTTTGTTAAATTTATATTTGTTCAATGATATCATCTAATTAAATTATTATTTTTATGAATTGAGTGCTGTCATGCAAGCTAATAGCTTTAATATAATTTTAATATATAATTATTGGAAAACGTTAAAGCTCGAGTAGAATGAAATGAAGATTGAAGAAATTGAAAGGTGATTGAATATTGAAACTAAAAAGTGTATTTAAATTTTATACTCTAATGATCCAATATAATGCATGTTGTCCACATTGAAAAAAATCCAGAATTTAGGAATAAACTTTCTCTATTCCCATTAACATTTCCGTTCATGTCTTTAATAATATTATATTGCCAGGTGTAATAAATTTTTAATACGAATCCTTTCTTCTACAGACAAAAATACCACCATATATACAGATATAGTCAAAATTATTAATGTCTTCATCAGTCGTAACCTGACATGTATAAGCACAAAGAATATTTATATTCTTCCTTGGGACGTGAAAATATATGATGATAATTGATACAGACATTTCCACCATCAAAAGCTTGACGATGAAGTCATGTTTCCTGTTTGGTTCTATCATTTTGATGTCGTTTTTAAATTGATACTTGTTAAAAAATTGATAACGATAAAAAATTGATAGTTTTACTCATAAACTGATCAAACTGAACCAATACCAATTTCATATAGATAAATTATAAATGTTGATTTGATATAGACATGATATCGATAAAAATTTAATAATTCTATTGATCCCAATAGTTATTGAATAGTTTATATTAATATTGAACTACGAATAGCTTAATATATCGAATTTTTCTACTATTTGTCAATTAGCAAACTTTATCTCCTGTTAAATTGTGGATATTGCCCATGCGATGCACATCAAACTATCCTCACTGGGCTGAGAATCTGGGGATTTGGAAAGTGGGCGAGACTACCCATGAGTGGACTTTGAGAAGATTAGGTTTATTCTTTAATTATACACGGAATAATAGAGGCATATGAGCCACCTGCCACCCTATCTTCTGCCACATTTTTTATGTGCAAAAGCATAGTACGCACACAAATTGATGATGACAAATTCCGCACTAATTCCGATGCAAATTTATTAATCTTTTTTTTTATCAATTGACGTGATGCAAATTTATCCCGTTTTCAAGAATATAAGTGTTCCAACCGTGTTTTTATAAATCTAATCATAAATTATATATATAAAATTATACAACCACCGCTAATGAGAGATTTATCATATATGGAATCGTATATGATCGAGTGTCTATATGATCCTGATTTTCAGTTCAATGTCCTCGAAAATTGCTTAAGCTTGAAGTCTGGAAATACGAAGATGCCCCTGCAAGAGCTTCATGATTCCCTTTTTAGCATATGTTGATTGTTGAATAGTGGGTTAGTGGATCACTGATGCTGCATTTGAAGACAAGTGAAAGAATCCAATTTGCTTTGTTCTTACCCCCCACCCGCTCCGACCATGGAAGTCAATTTAAGGCCATCATTATCAAGTTTACAAACGAGCTTATTTGAGTAGAGTAAGATTTTAAAGATTCAAGCTTACCTCGTTTAAAATTACTTAACCTAAACTTGACTTGTTTAGATAGATATTCTTTCTTTCAAGTTCAAATTTGAATTTGACTCAATTATAAATTAATCTTGAGTTAAGTCAAGTTTTTTTTTTTATCAAACCTGAAATCCAATTTTAAACTCGATTTGTTTAAGTAAGCAAGTTTTATTTTGAGCTCAAGATTGACTCGTTTTTCATTTAAATTTTCCGTATTTTGAATATTAAATACATAAAATTATTATTTTTTAATTATATATTTATATATAATACATCGTTAATATAAAACTATCATAAACCTGATAACAAACTTGTTCACATGACTTAACAAACTTGTTTAAGTGTTGGCTAAAAAAGAAAAGAATTGGCTTTAAAACCTAAATCAAAACTCGAACTCAACTCATTTAGATAAATGAACTCAAACTCATCTCATTTAGCTTGACTTTTTTATTAATGAAACTTGAGCAAATCGAAGCTCATGAGGAGCAATTGTTAGTAGCCCATCCCACGAACAGGAAACAACCCTAACCTATCCTCTCACTTTCTTTCTTATTGCAGGCTTGGATTTACTTTCTCTCTCTCTCGGCTGCTTAATCCCTTCTACTACGGTAATTCATCTCCTACTCTCTCTCTCTCTCTCTTAGGGTTACTATAATGTTTTTTCTTTGTGCACGTACTATTAATTCTTTCCATTTCAAGAAGGCAAACTCTCCAAGATATGTTCATGGTGTAATTTTCGTCCCCTTCTGTATTCTTTATTTCACTATTTATCTTTGTTGTTACATGATTGAGATCTCTATTCTGTTACATGGTTGTTACAACTTATTATCTTCCTCTGTTAACTAGATCTAACTGTTTACAACTAGATCTATTTGTTTACAACTGCATGTAACTACTATTTATGAAATACTATGTAATCTTGTAACTTCTGAGATACTTTCCTTGTACGACTTGTAAAAACTTTCCCCTCTATTTGAAAAACCTTGTCCTCAAGGTTTAAATCTAGATACTGGTGGCGAATGATTGATAAATCTTCCCACGAAGTGTCGTCTTGTAATAAACCTAACCATTGAACCAATATCTGATCCACTAGAACACCATTTTCGTTGAATCTGTCAAGTAGACAATACATGCAAAGGTCGGATAATCGGATGATTGTCAATTACATGTTCTGGTAGCGCTAAAGAAGTAGTTGCATCCCGATTAACCTTCTTTAATAAAGAAATATGAAACACATTATGAATTCTAGATACCTGAGGAAGTTGTAATTCATAAGCTGAGGCACCCACTCTGTTTAACACTTTGAAAGGTCCATAAAACTTCTTAGAAAGTTTATTAGAGGAAGGTTGAGACATCGAAATTTGTCGATGTGGTTGTAACTTGACCAATACCGAGTCACCAATCGTCAACTCTACATCACGTCTATGCTTATCAGCATAAAATTTCATTTGATCTTAAGCTTTCTATACATGGCATCCTAAATGCGGAGATGTATTGGCAAAGGTGCTAATAACCCTGCTGGAGAACGTATAGAATATTTGACTTGTTGACAAGTAATGCACTTGCGTAGAAAGTCTACTATAGTAGCTCTCATTCCTTCCCAATAAAATTCAGAGGCCAATTTACGAAATGTTTTCTCTTGTCCAAAATGGCCAGCTACTATTGTAGCATGATACTCATACAATAAGTTTGGTACTATACTAGATTGAGGCACCAGAAATAAACAAATCCCAAAATAGAGTAAATCCTTATGCCACTGTACAGGCCACTTAAGAACTCTGCCTTCTGCCATTGCTGCAATTATCTCCTTGAATTCTGGCAATTGAGTATATTCCAATCGTAACCTGTCCACCAAGGAACAAGTAGGAACAGACAAGGCCATGAACTGATTATCGTCATATTTTCTAGAAAGACAATCTGCCACTTTATTATCAATTTCTGCCTTATAGACAATGGAATAATCATAACCAATGAGTTTGGCCAAAAACTTCTGTTGTTCGGGAGTCTAAATCACTTGGGTCAGAATCTTCTTAAGACTCCTATGATCAGTGCGAATAAAAAAATGTGAGCCAAGTAAATACTGCATCCACTTCTTAACAGCCTCCACAATTGCAAACAATTCCCTCACATATGTAGATGCTTTTTGCATATGGGAGGGTAATTTCTTGCTAAAGTAAGCAACTAGGTGTGAGTCTTGTAACAAGACTGCACCTATACCCGTGCCTAAGGCATCTATCTCCACTATAAAGTCCTTAGTAAAATCAAGCAAGGCCAATACAAGAGCACTTATTAAGGCTTCTTTCAAAGTCTGAAAGGAGCTTAAAGCTAAATCACTCCATTCAAATTTGTCCCGTTACAACATATCTGTTAAAGGCGCAGCTATAGATGCATAGCCCCTAACAAATCGTCTGTAATAACCAGAAAGACCAAGAAAAGCACATAACTGCTTAATATTCATAGGTAGTGGCCAATGTTGGAAAGCTTCTATTTTCTTCGAATCTGAAGATATCCCATTGGATGAAACTATGTGGCCCAAATAATCAATTATAGACACCCCAAACGAACATTTATTCTCTTTAAGATAAAAAGTGTTATCAATCAAAATTTGTAACACTATAGAGAGATGTTCCACATGCAATTCAGCCGTCCTACTATAAACTAGGATGTCGTAAAAAAAAAAAAAAAAACAATGACGAATTTCCTTCAGTATAGATGAAAAATATCATTCATAATCGATTGGAATGTGGTAGGAGTGTTACTCAAGCCAAATGGCATAACCGAAAATTAGAAGTGACCATCATGAGTACGAAATGTTGTTTTTTTGACATCCTTGGTATCCATCCTAATATGATGACACCCTGCTCTCAAGTCCAATTTAGGGAAAATAACGGCCCCATACAATTCATCAAGCAACTCATCAATTGTGGGTATAGGGAACATATCCCTCACAGTGACTTGATTCAATGCTCGGTAATCTATACAGAAATGCTAGCTGTCATCCTTTTCTTAACCAGTAAAGCTGGACTAGAAAATGGAATATTACTTGGTTCAATAACCCCCTGCTCCAACATATCTTGAACTCGTTTTTCAATCTCTTGTTTTTGAAAATGTAGGTACCGATACGGTTTAACATTCACAAGAGTTGTCCCTTCTACTAAATGAATTCGATGTTGGATTTTCCGTAATGGAGGCAATGAGAAAAGTGTCTCAAACACTTTCGAATGTTTACCTAGCACTTGTTGAATAGCAGTGCTACTGGAAGACATCGAACATGTGTTACAATCATCTATCTGAGCCACAATCTGCAAGTAAAATAATACGGAATTTGCAGACACCATTTTTCTGAGCTGATGGTGTGTAATTTGATGTAATTCATCAAATAGTTCTCCTATGAGTGTAATGTATCGTCCTGCTTTCAAAAATTGCATGGTTAATCTGCCATAATCGATGGTAATCAGTCCTAGGTGTTGTAACCATTGTACTCCCAAAATTAAATCTGCTCCACGAATAGGCAAAACATAAAATATCTCAATGAATGGAATTCCTTTAATAACAAATGCTACATCAACACATTTACCTTGACAATCTAATTTACCACCATTTCTAGTCATTACTTGAAACTTAGGTGAACGTAAAACTGTTAAACCCAAATATTTCACAATTCTTGGTTGCAAGAAATTGTGAGTACTACCAGAATCAACTAATATAGTCACTGATTTACCATTGATTTCACCTTTAAATTTAATTATCTTCGGAAAAGAAGCCCTATATAATGCATGAAAACTTATAGCAGTAGTATTATTTTCCAAAGGCATAAAATCCTTACAAACCTCACTCTCATGATGATCCTCTACATTGTCATGCTCATCATCACGCAATAATAAAAGAAACTTGGTTTTACACTTATGATTTCTATGGTATTTCTCATCATAGTGAAAAACAAAGTCTCTTCTCTCTTTTCTCATTAATTTCAACCTGAGTCATATGTCGAATAGGGATGGACTGTTTAGTTTGGATAGAATTGGAGTTTAAATTATGGTGTGATTTATTTGGTAGGTCAGTGTTTGGTCTGGTGTATGGTTGAATTGTTAATGGTTTTGGAAATGAAGAAGAGGTTTGAAAAGAAGATTTGGCAAAGATATGTTTTGTGTGTGTAGGAAATTGGTCATGGAGTTTAGCTTCATGAAGTTTGGCTAAGGCCATGGCTTGAGTTAAAGATGACGGTTTTGATAATTGTAGCTCTTGTTTCAATATTGGTTTCATGCATGATATAAGACAACTAATGAGAACTGAATCGGATAATCCAATTACCTGATTAGAAAGTGACTCAAAAGCTGCTTGATATTGACTTACTGAATCAGTTTGCACCAATTTGAATAATGCACCTTGTGGATCATCATATTGTGATGGACCAAATCTTAACTCCAATGCATTCTTGAAAGATAATTAATTAGTCAAATGATTATTCAAATGCATCCATTGGTACCACTCCTCTGCTTTAGCCTCCATTGCAAATGATGATATCAAAATTCGTTGAGATTTGTCAATCTTGTAAAAATTGAAAAATTGATCAGCCTTGAATATCCATGCTTGCACTCCTTGACCCCCAAATTTCGACAATTCCAACCCGATCCCCCTCATAAGATTGTCTTAAGAATTTGAACATGAAGACTCAATATTAAGACCTTGTTGTTGTGTCACCCCTTGAGTTTGATTCACCTGTCTATCCAAAGATTCCATTCGTTGGGACACTTGTAACATAGTCTGGGACTGTTTTTCAAATTTCGGCTGCTGCTATTGAAGAACAAGAAACATGTTCTTGATGACTTCCATGTCTGATGCATTGGTTGAAGTACGAGTATCTGATGCCATTGTTCAGGAATGAGAGCACCAATGTTAGTAGCCCAGTCCACAAACAAGAAACAACCTTAGCCTATCCTGTCACTTTCTTTCTTATTGCAGGCTCAAATTTGCTTTCTCTCTCTTTCAGCCGCTTAATCCCTTCTACTATGGTAACTCATCTCCTTCTCTCTCTCTCTCTCTCCTCTCTCTCTCTCTTAGGGTTACTCTAATGTTTGTTCTTTGTGTAGGTACTATTAACTCTTGACATTTTGAGAAGGCAAACTCTCCAAGATATGTTCAGGGGTGTAATTAGGGATGCAACCAAGGCGGGTTCGGGACGGATTTTTTGAAACCCGAACCCGACCCAAGTCTTTAATGGGTGTCCCAAAACCCGAGAAAAACCCTATTGAATTTTTTATCATTCCAAAACCCGACCCGCTAGGGTTTTAAGGAACCCATAACCTGATCCGATCCGATCCGACCGACCCGACCCGACTACAGGATTTTCAATTTATTTTCCTTTAAAAAAAAAGCAAAAGAAATAATTTTGTTTCAAGTTATTAATGATACAAATACTTATATTGAAAGAATGAATTTTAGACAATAATATTATATAAAATGATGCAAACACTTCATTTCCACTTATTTTCACATACATAGAATATAAATAGGTTTATTGCTTTAATAACTTAATATTTTTAATATTTTAATATTTTTAATTTATGTCGGATTGGGTTTTCCCAACGGGTTACATAATAAACCCAAAACCCGACCCGATAACTTATCGGGTTTTTTTTTTTAATCCCAAAACCCTATAGGGTTTTAGCGAGTTGGGCGGTCGGGTACCCTATAACGACCCGCCCTGCTTGCATCCCTAGGTGTAATTTTTGTTCCCTTTTGTATTCTTTATTTCACTATTTATCTTTGCTGTTACATAATTGAGATCGCTATTCTGTTACATGGTTGTTACAACTTATTATCTTCCTTCGTTAATTAGATCTAACTGTTTACAACTGCATGTAACTACTATTTGTGAAATACTATGTAATCTTGTAACTTCTGAGGTACTTTCCTTATAGGACTTGTAACAACAACTTAGCTTATTTACAGTCCTAATCATGATCACTTGAACATTTCTTGTATCATTTAATATTAACTAGAGTTTTAAAGTCTAGAAATATATTATTGCTTAAAATTAAGAAGGGGATAATTAGATTTTACCCTTTTAATTAAGTTACAATCTCTCTTGACTTATCATGATCTAATGATTTGAAAGCAAATCCGATACAAGTTACAAAGAATATCTTGTTAAAGTCCAAAAAGTAATTTTCTAATGTCATAAAGCCGCTAGATTGGAATAGGCTCGCTGGAAAAAGAATACCAATTATTTTGATATTGTTTTGTTCTATAATTGAGGCACTTTTGGAATATAGAAGTTATACTTCACAAAGAATAAGAATTCGTTTGACTAAGGGAAGAAATTGAAACTTTTTATCCATTTCACTTTCCATGAAATAGATAAAGCTTAAAATATACTTTTTTTAATTAAATAAGGAAATAACTATTGCACAATAATAAAGATAGAATAATAATTTTATCCTGATAAGCCAAATCAAATGATATAAACATGCCAAGTTAAACACTTTCTTCCGGAGTTAACTTGGACATTAGCGTTTGAGTGTTGACTCACAGCATATAACCTTGCTCAAGATTTGTTATAATGATGGAAAATTCTATGATACCATGGCAATCATAATGAAATTGGTTTCGTTCCATTATGGAACAATTAAGACCTATATCTAGCATGATTAAAACTCTCAAATTTTTTTATACTTAAAGAATTTCGTGTAAAGCTCATAATATCCATATTTGCTTATTTCAGAAAGATCCATAAGCTAAAATATTTATTTCCTTTTAAAGGAATATAATGAATTGAATTGCTAATTATTATTTTAAGCAAGAATCTATAACAAATAAGAAAAATGGCACTGCTACTTTAAGTGTGATTGTCTAGTTCTTATATTATAAAGATAAATCTATAATTTTATAGAAAATTTGTTCATCCATCGATTTGGACATTTTTTTTCTTCATAATGGAGAGAACATAATGCTATTCTGGAACTTCTTCATTAAGAGCAAGCCTTTTCTTTTCTTTTCTTTTCTTTATTTTCCTTAAAGCCGTTTCTGTGTATTGATTATGCGAACTATCACTTGTGAGCTTTTGTCGAAAATTTGTGTGGATCTAACTATCGTGGCCCATTTAACCAGAGCCGTTACCTTCTCGGTCCCTTTCTAATTGGGTTGGGGTTTTCGTTTGGACGTGCAAAGAAACCCAGCCCAAAAAGATACCCACTTCTTTATTAATGAAGCTTTGCCATCAGTAGGCCCATTACTCGTCATACTAAATATCCAGGTTCAGCATTCATCCAATATCCAATATTGATCTCCTAACGCCGCAACTGGAAGCAGGGTTATTATAGGGCATCTAATCTATTCGAGCCATAATAAAGTGGTCAATTAGGATTGGGTTATAGATCTAATATAGAACTCTATATGAAAACCAACCCGGCATATAAATCGTTTTATGATGTACTCTTTGCCTCACCATGAAATACTTATATCAACTTATTATTTCTATCTCTTTGTGAAATTTCTTGTAACTATGAAGAAATTTTATGAGATTCGTTTTTATGTAGATATATTTATAATATATCTAGTTGTTGTTATAAGAATACCAATAATTATAATATAAAGAAAAAAAATGGTTGTAAATATTGTTTAGCGGGTTGCTGTAGAAGTAGGTTTGGCATAATAGAAAAAACCTTATAAAATTTAAAGTTAGGTTTGATAAACCTTATAGAGGACCAAAGCGGATTCGAACTTTACATGACTCATATCAGATCTTCCCCAATTGCATCCTTAAATATTCATATCCTTAATTTATATTAACCTTTATTTTTCTACCATCTCTACTATCAACATTTCATTAATATTACAAGTCCACTTTTTACATATGAGGCTAGAATAAAAAGTGTGGTGAATAGGTTAAATATTAGACAATAATTATTAGAATAAGTAATTTTATTTTATACATTAGCTATCTTATCTTTTCTTTTTCTCATCCCTCCTATAAGATTACACCATTTCCTTTGTGGTATACATTTTACTTTTAGGTGAGTTTTGTTTTTTAAGGAAAATCCATAGAATCTCTTGTGGGAAATTTATCAACTCCTAGAGATTGTTACAAAATTAATTAAAAGTTATTTTTTAGGCTTGTTACGAGGGAACCCGATGATCTCTTGGTTAAGCTTGTTATAGAGAGAACCCTGCAATCTCCTTAGAATTCAACAATTCTAAATTTTCTGATAAATATTAGAACTTGCTTTCTTTTCTGCCTCCATTCTATATATAAGCATAAGTATAAGACAGTTTCCAATGGCAGTTATTCTAATAACTACTATCCTATTTTCCCTTTCTCATTATCGACTATTTACTTCCTAACATGACCTGTTGGACAAATGTCCTAACAAGATACAACAATACACAAGAGCAAGACACATCATATTATAAACACCTTACATGGTTTGATGTCTCTTGTTACAAACATTTTATTCAAAATACAACTTTAATGATATTGATGCAGTTGGAACATATTGACACATATAAAACTACGGACTTCCTATTATTATTGCTTCTATTATTTCCCTAACATTACTCCACCTTCCAGACACGCATGACCTCACGCGTGATGGCTGGATAGTATTGGCATAGAACCTTGGTTGGTAGTTTGTAATCCTCATTGTCATCATTATCGTCATTCTTGACTAAACTAACAAACTTAGACTAAAAGTTTAAAGACTTGCCAGAACACCCTTATGCAGGATAATATGTACTAAAACCTTTTAGGGTTGCAATACATTGTAGATGCAACATCTTCCTCATAACTGTCCTCATTAAAATAGTCATCTTCGTCTTTATCCATAGCACAATCATCTTTTTGTTTGGGAATAAATTATTTGGGCTTTCACTCTCTCCACTTCTATTGTTGCTGGTTTCTTTAAGTTATTGGGTCATTATTCATTGGTTTTGACATATCTCAAGACAAAAGTGCAAACTAGGCTAAAAGTTGCTATTGTCATGCTTTAAGTTGCATTTGATCATCTTGTACATCAATAAGAAGGCTTTAATGTTTCTTTATTACATTTTTAATTCATCCATAACAATGGTCTGATACTAAATGTTATAGGATCAATTAAAAATTAATTTTTCAAGTTTGCTAGGAGGGAATTCGATGATCTCTTGGTTAGGGCTGTTATAGAGAGAACCCTATGATCTCCCTATAATTTAATAATTCTAAATATTTTGATAAATGATAAGACTTGCTTTCTTTTCTACCTTCCATCTTATATAAAATCATGAGTATAAGGCAGTTTCCAAGAGCTGTTATTCTAATAACTGCGATCCTATTTTTACTCTCTCATAATCGGCTATTAACTTCTTCACATGACTTGTTTGACAAATGTCCTAACAAGATACGACAGTACACAATAGCAAGATATACCACATTATAGACACAATACATGTGAAGATGTATTGCATTTTCTTATCTATTTTTTATACAACTTCCATTACTATTGCTTCTATTATTTGCCTAACAAAAATGTACTATCTATTTTGTTAAATTTTTGTACTCAACTATTCATCTACGAGTACACCTATGCCAATCAGTTTAGTTGTTAGAATTTTCCTTATTCTATTAAATAAAATTTACTTTTATTAGTAAAATGAAAAGAAAAAAATTAAGCCCATCATCACTTCACAATGAGGAAAAGAAAATTGGCATTTTCTTTCTTTTTATTTATATATAGAATTTGTATCGAGATTGTAACGCCTAAATATAAAGGCATTTACAATCCGCTACGTGTTACATAAAATATGGACACACAAAGAATTGGAACCTGTTAATAACCATAATAAAAGCCATTTAATACCACTAACACACATATATTAAGTACTTTGTGTCCACAATCATGACATAATTACTTAACTTACAACCATACCAAACACTCTTCCTACACAACATTAACATGGGATGGCTCATAGAGTCAATCTAAAACACAGGATCAATTATAACATAACATAATAGGAGTCTCTATCTCCTATAGTCTATCAAGTCATTACTAATAATCTGTTGGGTAATCCTCACTACTAACATACTCCCCATAGTCTATAATGACATCATAATAAGTTTAATCAAAAGCCAAAGAAGTTTCATCCATACCTTAAAGAAAGAAGGTGTGAGCCGAAGCTTAATATGATATACAAATAAACACATGTACATGTACAAACTGTGGCAAACACACATGCATCACTATCTTAGATGCAACAAGCAGCCACTTGATTATCTAAATCCTTTATTCTAGCACTATCAAAGGGATAACTCATTATCCCGAAGCACACATGAATATTTATATATATTGGTTATTAAGTACTCCCCAAAACACGATGTTGATAAATCCTAAATCTACCCAATCATTTCCATTTCCAACACCACTCCTGAACAACACTGCACATGGATCAACGGGTTATCATGATAAGCATGGATACTTTTCACCTATTAAGAAGCCATGCATAAATATCACACACATTGTTAAGTTGGATAGTTGATAAGTCCCTTTTAAGTTTCTATCCTAAATAAAGTATACACATACCTTTTAAGTTGGATAGTTGATAAGTCCCTTTTAAGTATAAGCAATAAATAAAGTATACACGTACCCGGAAGTAGTTATATTCTAAACCAGTATCCGCTACTTGATTTACATATAATCAAATTATTCAAATCTCTATATGTCTAATTTATGCTCTCATTACTTTACCATCATTCTCAATCTTAATTACTTCGTTAATACCAAAGTTCTTAAAATCTTACAGTATACATAAATCCTAAAGGGATGAGTCTCATGAATCTCAGTCGTTGTGGCTAAGAAAAGGATTGTTTTCAAGGTATTACAACATGTATAAATTACTACACAAATGGGTACAGTGTTAGGTATTAGTTAAGCAGAGAAAATGTGGTCATAAAGAAGTCCACTAGAAAGAAAAAAAGCAAAACTAGGTCCACAATGAAGAACACAATCGACACAAAGAGGAACACATGTAAGAACACAATGACCGTGTATATGTCGTGTTTTTTTACCAATCTCCTTTTTGTTAAAACATAGAGAGAAACATAATTGAATATATGTGGCCATGTATTAGCTTGTACTTCTAGAAAAAGCAATTTCTAAACACTGAGAGGTACAATAAGTTGTGTTCTAGTCATGTATTTCTAGAAACATTATTTTTTGCAACCCGAGAGATATACAGTTAAAACACGGTTTTGTATTTCAATCGTGTACTTTTAGAAATCATCCTTTCATCAATTTTCCTATCATTTTCATTTCAAAACACGTTTTCACTTTTAATATCACCATAACAAATCATCATATACCACATTCACAGTTTCAACACTTAAAGATTAGAATATCCATGTGTAAAAGCATAATACATTTTTGAAATTATACATATTTTTGATCAAACATAAAGTCTTTCAGTCTTCGCCTTTGGGGTTTCTCAAAAATCCTCTTATCTCTCAAATTCTCCTTCAAGATATCACTGTCAGTATTATTATGCTCACAAATCATCACCCATACATTTATCTTATTGAGATGGTAAAAGAAAGCAAAGAGAGGAAAATACTAACCCTATCTTACTTCAACATTTTGAGAATCATGGAATATCTCTTCAAGAATTTTGAAGAAATACTTAAGCGAAAAGCAGTTTCTATAGGATGCCTTAAAGAAAAGGAAGGGAATGAGGAGTGGTTATACTCTGAAATTATTATATATAAAATTTAAGGTTGAATTACAAAACTGCACTCATTTAAACATATAAAATCACCTCCATATCCTTAAAATATAATCTACTAATTTATGGTATTTCAAAGATGCTTCTTAACATAACAATTTGTAGGTAATAATTACCTACACACTATATGCGTTTTTTTAATTGGTTGCATGAAAGAATTACCTAATGTAATGTTTGGTTTATTTAAGTCAGTTTTTTACCATCTTTTAATATTGCTAACATAAACGTTTCTCTTAAAAAAATGAATTTGATTCAAGTAGAAAAGCAAAATTATATTAATCAAACCAATTAATAGAGGAGTATTGATGCACAAAAGGTTAAAGAGAGACATAATCCAATCAAATAGCCTAACATAACATCTTTTACATATGTTCTATTAAGAAGTGAGTGGATATAGGGTGGGCAAGTTATAAAACTATACCTATACCTTATCCTGTAAGATATAAGATATTAAATTTTATTCTGAAATCTACCCAGTAACACCTTACACCTATCTTGTACCCTATTAATTTTACAATACCATGTGAAATCTATAACTTTTTAATGAAAATTGTGTATTTTTATTTTTTTTCCTTTCTTTTAAAATTTTAGTTTATGATAATATATATCTATCCTATTTTCATATATTCGCATTAAATAGCATGTCAAAATTTTTTATTTGTGAAGTTCAAACCTATAGCAAATACCTATAGAATTTGTTTATATGATATTAAATAATATTGTGAAACCCATAACAAATTCTAAAATTAAAATCTTTATAATCATTTTTATATTAATTAGTCTCAAAGGATAAACAAAGCTTCTATATAATTTAGAGTTTTAAGTTTGTACATTTAACTAAAAAGTTTTTCTAAAATAAAACTAACAATTTTTTCTAAAATAAAATAGTACAAGTTTATCTATATTAAAAATTTCTAAAAGGTAGACTATAAATAATAATTTTAAACAAAAATGATTGCAAAATAAAAAATAAAATATCATTATTTGTTACTTAATTATATTTTAATATTAATTTATAATTTTATATAGGATAAACATAGAATACCCTACAACCTACACTCTATGAGGAATGAAGACCTTCTACTTGAGAACAAGTCCCAAAAAATTTATATACATATCCTACCTACGGCCCTTAATGCCCATTCTATCAAATCCAGTTAAGCATGGATGAATACCCTTTACTATGGGTTAACCATTTACCCCAATTTCTGTCCTATAATTAACATTTTTAAAAGGGAAAGGCACTTATCCAGGGTTTACTATGTTATACCCGCTGGCCGCTCTTACAAAACAAGATTTCTATGTTAGACTCGGCCCGAAAAAGAAGAAGAGATTCCAAGGTTGGAGATAATGATCCACACTTGAAAATCCACATCCCAGAGGCCCAATAATCCTATGAGCCTTATGTGAGAAGGGGCAATGACATGAAGCTGAAGGTGAATATCAGTCGGCAAGGCTTATGGAGAATAAACGCACATTGATAAGTCTAATTCCTTTGAACTTTTTTGGAATTGCAATATGGGTAAGATGCTAGAATTTCGGTCTATCAGTTTTTTCTTTTTTTTTTTCCCCCTATTTTTGCAAGAACTTCTATCAAAAGCCTCCCAAAAATAGGATAAAATTTGTCATTAAGAAATACAAACAATCCCTAAAGGATCTTATAAGATAATTCTCCTCAATTTTAAAGGATATACACCAACTTGGTAAACAGAAGATTATGGTGTTCTGTACTTCCTTGTGTGCATTATCTTTTATATTGTATTATCCTAAGCTTTCTACTATCTTGAAATTATTGAAAAAATTTCTAAAGATAGTACCTCTTTATATTACCTGTTTATGTAACTTGCTAACTCTTAAATGGGCCCATGCTAGTTTCTCAATGTTCACCACATGCATTTAATGCCAAAGTATTTCAATTTTCTTTGAAAAAATAAAAGTAGGAAAAATATGAAATTTGGTACTTGAATTTTGTGAAAAAATTTAATTTGATAACTTAACTTTGAAACAGTCAATTCAAAACCCTATCAAAGTTTTTATGATTAGTTTCATTACCTCATTAATACCGTTTGCTTTGTAACTTGGCGTAGAAGAAGCTAGATAGTGTTGGGAGTATTAGTAAAAATTCAATAGTATGTTGCTTATTCTACGTTTACAAATGAAAAAAACTTCGTTCAAAAGGTAGTAAAATTAGACATAAAAAATTGATTTAGAGTTAAATTGATCACTTAAAAGTTTAGGTATTAAATTAAATGTTTACATAAAGTTCAAGCACTAAATTTGATATTTACCTATAAAATTAAATAGTGAATAAAAAATCGGTTAAAATAATGAACGTGGTACCAAAGGACAGCAAAATCGATACAAAAAGTAACAATTGCCCTTTACTAAGAAAATGAATTCACATGGGAACACATTTTGTGATCCCTCCTACCATATATGAATATAAATTAATGATAATTATAAAGACATACTTCAAACTAGTGACCATAAATGGATAGATTTTGAAACACTTGATGTATGATTATTTCTTCATAACTTTTAAAAATAGAGAAGATACCATAAGTGGTATGTAAAATTTATTTATTCTTATAATTAACTAAAAATTTAAAATTTTCAATTCTTTCTTGATTTTTTTTTATTATTATATTTAACTACCTCAATGTGCACCATTTTTATAATTACAACCTAATTTGATAGCATAACTAATCTCAAAAAGATTTTGAAAGTAAACTAAAACTTAAATTCTATGTACTTAATTGCAAAGATGGATAAAATTCATGTTGCAAATGGCTAATTTACTCTTAAAAACATGCATCTCCATGAATTGTAGCATTAGTGTAGGAAATTTAGGAGTAAGTGAGTACAGAGTAGATAGAGTATAAAACACTACATGTACCTTACCTAGTTAAATTTTGTATCAGTAACCCATCTTGTACCTTATAAAACTTACAGGATATAGGATATCCTATGAAACCTATTGATTTATTTACAAAATTTCTATATTTTTTGCTTTCTTTCATAAACTTCGAGTTTATAGTATTTGATATAAATTCATCTAATATGTAAAACTATCTTAATTCTATATATTTAGTATATAAATAATAAGTGGAACGGAGTTTTAAAAATAATTTGTTAAAATCACAACTTCTACTAAATGCATAATCTATTTATGCATGAAAATTGAAACCTATAACAAATACCTATAGAACATGTTTATGTGATATTAAACAAAATTGTAGAACTTGCAGCAATTTCTAAAATTAAAAACTTTACAGCTATTTTTATATATATTAGTGTCAAAAGATAAGCAATAAATGCATAATTAAGGAGTTCAAGTATATATGTACAGCAATAATTCTTTTAAAATAAAAATAACAAATGTTTTCAAAATGAAAAAGCATGAATTCTCATATAATAAAAATTTCTAAAAGGTAATTCAAAACTAATAATCTTGAAAAAAAAAAGTGATTGCAAAATAAAGAATGAAGTATTGTTATTTATTATATATTAACATTATTTATAATATTTAATAGGGTAGATAAGATACTTTGGAACCTGTATCTTACATATATAAGAATACAAGTTCCAAGGTGGCTACAAGGTATGAAAATATCATACTCATATCCCACCTAGTGAGAATAGATTACAAAAAATCTATACCCATGTTCTACCCTGTAATTCTTAATATCCACCTAAACCCATCCGATCAAGCATGATTGAGGTCGATACCCTGTATAAGAGGACTACACACTCACCCCTAATGAGAATACATACATACTTTTTTAAGTTATGTGAACATAAAAGCACTAGTTTGAGAGATTGGAAGTTTATCTTGACAAACAACTTTTAATGTATTTGTAATTTGTCCTATTTTTTCCTCCCTTTTTTGCAAAAAATTGTCCTGAAATAAGTGTATGGGTCATTGAAGCATGTATAGAAATAGAGTATAATTAGGACTGAACTACTCATAAGTTACTCAAATTCAGTTTGCTTTAAGCTTGGCTAAGTTCAAGTTAATACAAACAAGCCAAGTTAGAACTTCTATTTAAACTCCTAAGCCAACTCATGAATAAACTTATTTAAATTCGTAATCAAGTTCGTTAATAAATTTACTAATAAGTTTGTGAACAGGCTCATTAATAAGATTGTAGGTTTTAATTTATAATAATATTATATATATATATATATAATAAAATAAAAATTTAATTTTTTTAATATATATATTGCAACTCTTACTTATTATTTTTAGGTGTGAAAAGATTAAAATATAAAACTTTAAATGGAACATGAATTAAAGTTGGAATTTAAAATAAAACTTGTTTATTTAATTAGAAACTCAAGTTTAAACTTTAGACTTCATAAAAACCTCCAACCAAGGCTCAATAGAAAGTTTGACTGAGCTAATTAAACTCAATTTGTAAAAGAATATGAGGTTGAATTCAAAATAACCCAAACCCAAACCCAAACCCAAGCTGACATCAACTCGGCTGATTTCGAAACCGTAAGAAACTTTAGCCATTGTTTTTGAAGCTGCAGGTTGTAATATGTCATGATTTTAAGATTTAACTTGTTCCGTAGAATATCTTTCAAGTTCCAAGACGAGTAACTCCTGGGCAATAGCGTCGGTGTGTACTAAGTCCGGAAAGTACGAATGCAGCGAAAATGTACAATAGTCAAATTTAAAGAACAAGAAGCAAAGGACAACGTCAATCACTTGAAGATGATCATTTAATGTTAATCATGTTGTGAATATATATTTTAAATATACGTTTGCCATCAGTCTGTGGATGTACGCACAGGTGAGTCATGAATCAGAATTATTGTAAAAATGGGGGGGGCCTCCAATCAAGTCAAGTTGGCTACTCAATAATGATTGATCCAGGCGTTATCTGAATCTCAATCAAATATCCCTTGGTTGCTCTTTGAAGCAATGCTGAATGGTCTCTGCCCTTGATTGCCTCTGCCCTTTGTTTGATTGCCTTTAATCTTTATAGCGACTTGGCTAGGATATTATTGTTAATAAATAAATAAATAAAAACGTTGACCACTTTATTAAGATGTTTGTTAAGAAATTAAATAAAAATCGATCTATTTGTACTAAAATATGTAAAAAGTTTACCTTTAGATCTTGATAAAGTATTTTATAAGGTATTGATAGGTCATTTTGAAAATGAAAAATTCAATTCTCATCATTTATTTTAATTAGATCGATCTTATTGATTGTTTAATGTTTAATTTTATACCTAATCATGATCATACCCATTATTATAAAACTCGCAATTTTACTAGTCACTGGATGTATAATCAATAAAATTATAAAGTTATAAAATTGTATATCTAAATTAATAATTGTAAATAAATTTTGCATCTATATGATTTACATCCATTTTAAGTGAGAAAAAACTAATAAAATTATAAGTGTATGATCGTAGAATTGGTTCACCATTTTGATAATCATGATCTCACAATTTAAATACTAAATATATAATTACTATATTTATTTTAATGATTAAATGACTTGCGGTCCCATTAAAGAATACAGAAGTTCCTTTTTGATGTGGCCTCCCTATCTCAAACCGACTTATTTGGATATTGTTTGCACCTTATTTGAATAGTCATGAATCTTGAGCCACTAACATAAAGTCAAACCGAGTTGCCCAAGTCAATAATAGCTTGGCCACCTTGCCCTCTATTGGATCAAGTACCTTAGAATAACTTTAGGTGAATTTCAATCTTTCAAGTTGAACTCAAGTTAGCAAGCAAATAACAGATGTATCTAGCTATCTCTAACTCACTCTCGCTGATTTTTAAAACTATCATAATGGAAAGATATGCCTTCATAATATCTTAGAATGCACTTTCCTAATATGTTGGGATACACTTTCTCACTATGATAATCCACTTGTCATTTCGCTATGGCCTCCTCTCCTATAAATATGCATCAAAGTTAATAAAATCATCTTCACACATCTTATTCTTGTCATTACTCTATCAAAATTGCTTCTTAACACTAACTTAAGTATAGTAGTAGTCTCGTTGGACTATCCTAGCTATTCAACTCATGATTTCATTGTCTCTTAGGCTCGTTAACATCTTTTAAATGCTATGCAAATCTAAAACTCTACCAAGTAAACATAAGCTAAATGGAGATAATCTATATCATTCCCATAGCATCCATTAATAGAATCCATAAAGAAAATATGAATTCCATAATTTAATGTTGACAAAACACATCTTATTCTTGCAATTGCTCTATCAAATTTGCCTCCCATTGGAAACTTAATTGTCGCAAAAGTCCCATTGAACAATTCCAACTATTCTACTCATGACTTCATTGTTTTGCATGCTCATAAACATTTTTTTAAGCTCCTCAAGTATAAGAATTTACCAAAAAATCCTAAGATGACCAAAAGGTAAATACAGATAATCCAAATCTATTTTACAACATCCATTAATAGAATCCATAAAAAAAAAAAATCCATAAGTTGTCGTTCACTAAAATTTGATATTTCCTTTTAATTTATTATTAAGTTCTCAAGCAATTTGAAAGCATACAATTATAACTTTTTCTGTTTTACTGAACTTATTTTAAAAAATAAAACAAATTAGATTTTCCAAGATCTTGTTTCAACAAATTAATGCAAGCAGTACTTGAAGTCTTTGATCTTTCCCTCAAGTCTTCGCTGCTCATCACATGCTTTTGTTTAGCATAAAAACAATTCCTATAATTGACTCTTCCATTATTTCTTCAATCTTTCCTTGTCATGGTTCCTCAGACTTCACAAAAAAGACGCTCGTACGGTTAATCATGGGTGAGCAGTAGTCTCATCATCATCTCATCGTCACAAACCCAAAAGATACACATGAGGCAAGAAAATCTTAAGCTTAGAAGCTTTTTTTTTTTAAAAAATTCTATAGTCTCATTTTTTTTCGAGATAATACTAATTACTTATTTGACGATTAAATTTGTACTTAACTATTATTACATAACTGAAATACTAATTTATATTAATTACTATATTTATTTTAAGTATCAGATTTTACAACAAGATTCATTAATGAAACCAAGAAGCTCCATATACTTAAAAGAAATTTTGCAATTTAATATATTTATTTTTTTCTTTGAATTGAACTACCTTAAATATCGGTTGATTGGTTCAAATAAGCTATTTTAAATTCCATATTTAAAAAATTATTGACTTTTTTTTTTTTTTACAATTTTGGATTCTAAACCAAAACAATCAAAATAAATCACTTCATATGCAGTAAAATACTTTTATATAGCTAATTTACCAGAATTCGTAAGTTAATTATAATTTTTAAAAGCACAAAACACACACACACACACATAGATATCATCATCGAGATAAAAAATTTAGGAATTATTCTCGATTTCTTCCCAATATATACTATTTTGTAAAGTAATGTTGTCCAAATAAAATAAATAAATAAATAAGAATCAAGATGATAATGTCACTAAATTTAGAGTAAATTTCAAATTTGGTTATAAACTTTATATAAAAATTTAATTTGTACATATTTGAAGCAACCGATTTAATCATTAATTAAACTTTTTATGACTATTTTTATTATCTCTTTAATACCTTTATTTTGTTTGTTGATGTGAAAGAAACAACAATATCATTGAATTTTTATTATTTCTCTTGAAATCATCTAACAATGATAATCTGTTTGTTACATGTCAGAAAATAAAAAACATTTTAGTGAATCGTACATGTGGTCATGAATTTAATTATGCATTTTAAAGTTTAGGTACTAAATTAAATTTTTATATAAAATTTAGGTTTGTGGTTTGATATCTTTCCCTCGTCTTATTAATCCATTTGATATTTGGGGTCGAATAGCGATATGCCAAGTGGATGGAGTCGATTGATTTTTCCAAATAAGAGAGCCGACGCATCAACCATGCAGAAGATGCTGAGCAGTCTCCATCCTAATTGGCTTGGAAGTTTCTTCCCGATGATGAACTATTTGGAGAGATGATAGCTAAATCCATAAATGTAGCAAACAAGAAAATGACACGTATATGGAGTCATTAGATCAAGCATCACTGTCAGAACGTACGGCCTAGAAAGCAAGCGAGTGTCTTTCAATTTCATAAGTGATGTCTCTGTTTTCTCGTTCGTGTGTGCGTGTGTATACGTGTGAACTCAGAAGAAAGTATCTCGAGATGCATCTCTCTCTCTCTCTCGCGTCTGGGTTTTGCACAAATGTGGGCGAATTCCATTATGTGCTCGTGGATCAATGGCTGCGATTGCTAATCTTAGCTTGAGCAGATTTTTACCCACTCAAATTAGGCATAAGGGGTGTTAAAAATAAAAATAAAAAAAAAGAAAAACAGAAAAGATACAATTTATATCAATTATACAAGATCCCATTAGGAGTGCCTCTAGATATTAGTTAGGTATGATTTCTTATAATAATTTTGTTCCGTCTAATCTCAATAACTAAATAATCTTATCAAGTCTCAAGTATCATCATGATACCGAACTAGATCAAAACTAGAATCATCGATTTTGAGTCTTGAAATTAATGAACTGGAACTAAAACTGAAACTGAAAATGAAACCGAAACCATCTTGCATGGTTCTAGTCTGATTCTATGGAACGATCAATTCTTGGTTCTAGTTTTAAAACTGTGGAGCAGTCATTTTTCTAAATAAAAATATTAAAAAGTGAATAAATAAAATTTATTTTTTAATAAAATAAATTTTAAACTCAAAGTAATAATCGAGTCTAAAAGTGTTAAATTATTTAACCAATTTTTTTAAAAATTTGTTTAGGATATATTTATTTATATACACACACATTTAATATCAATTGTAGTTAGTAATATGAGATTTTAAAACACTCTAGAAGGTGAAAAGAAAATTACCATACAAAAAATAATCTCACATTATCAAGGAAATGAATTTTGCATTTAGGAGAAATTTTTAAAAAACTAAATTATATATACTTTTAATTTATATTTATTTATACGGTTAATAAAAACACATTAGATACCATGAATAGGTAATAAATTTTACTATTTATGTAAAATACTTTAAATATTAATAATTATATATTTAATATTATTTTTAATTTTTTCACTAATTTTAATTTTTTTTCCATGGTTACCAGCTGAAACTATCGTTTTGATCTGGTTCTATGCCGAAGAACCACCTAAAAACTAGTGGTTCCTTAATCAGTTTTGAAACAGCTAAAGCCATCTAGTTTCGACTTTAAAATCTTTGATAGCGATTCTGGTTTAGTTTTTGGTTTGGAACCGAACCATATATGTGTTTGCCAAACCCTATAATGAACTCAACTTTATATGATCATACACATTTCAAATGAATATTCAAAAGTCATTGGGTAAATTTCAAATTTTAATTATTCAAAATGAGGATTATTGACATATTTAATCCATCTGGCGTCTCCTTTTTGAACTTCTATAACATCGATAAGTTTATCCTTGTATCATAAGGTTGAATATGCCAATAAAGCTAAGAATTTCATATCTAATATGATAACATGAATATGAATATGATTGATATGATTATAAACATGATTATAAATAAAGAAAAAAACAAGGCAATATATACAAGATACAAAAGTTACACAATTACAATTAGAGTAGAAAATTATTCTATTGCAAATTGATTGTTTATGATATTCACTCAATTTCATATATTTCTGGGATTGACACAAATTAGACATGAAATAAATATATGAATAAGACATACTAACACAAGTTGCTACCCCTATTTACTAGACTTTCCCAAAGGAAAAAAAAAAAAAGACACTTTCTAGAAATGTGTCATTTTCAAGAATATTGTCTAGATAAGGATTGATGTCAATGGATACTAACATTAGGAGGATTATAGTCGTTGGGGTAGAAAGAAATGGGCATGTGGATAGAGAAATAATTGTAAAAAGCACATCGAAAGTTTGACTCCACACAAAAACATTTCCCAATTAGATTGAATCATAAGGAAAAATTGTACAATATTCAATAGATTGAGAGCCTACATTAGATGCATAATTCAAGAGTTTTATATAAAGTCCCACAATAAATTTGGAGGCTTCAAGTAGTCACTTATAATCCTTACTTGTGCAGTCTCCATCATTGATTACTACTGTTACTATTGTCCATTAAGGTGTTTGCCTCCAAACTATCTATCCAATATGCAACGAAGGGTGATCATGTACTTAGTATAACCATAATGGGCTTTAGGTTCTTGACCTTTAGTGAGTTTATCAGATTTTTCTTTTAACTCTTGTATGACAATGATGACATGTATTTTGTTTCTTCACTTACTACCTTTGAAGGAGAATTATGAGTAACAGTGTCAATGCCTTATTTACTTAGTTTCTTGATAAAAAAAAATGAACCCTATAAATTATTTATCTTATTGTTAGTCCTTTCAACCAATTATGGCACAATCTAATGCCATAGGTGTTGCACAATTAAATTAAATTAGTATCTAAACAAGACCATGTAAAAACTTAGTATTTTTTTAATCCTTTTGACTTAGACAGATAGTACTTAGTTAACAAGTGTACATCGTCTTATACTATAAACCATCAAGTTTTTTAATGCATGATGCATCACAAAACTTCTAACTGAGTTTTCAATTTTTTTTTTCTTTTCAATTTTCTTATTTAGAGCCGATCTATAGACAACATATGTGAGAACACAATATGAATACTATGTGCATAATTTGAGTTATACTATTATGATATTATTTACAAACCATGATCATTGTATAATTTTTTTTAGGATACTTCCTCTTGGATGTTAGAAAGAAAAATGTATATGAGGACACTAACCTATTTCTAGAACAACATGGAGTTTAATAATTCAATCTCTTCCTTTTAAGAGAATGAACCTCTCTTCAATTCGGGGTCCTCATTTGACTAAACCACTTTTGATAATTCAACACTTGAAACAAATCATATCAATTGTAAGTATCATTTGATTCAATTCAAACTATTTTTAGAAATTTTAATCATAATCTAATTATTTTTCAATTGCCATTCCAATAATAACATTGCTAACATGACAAGAAAGTGAGAAAAATAGAGTAGACAACAAAATAAAAATAGTATGAAGTTATGTAACATATAAATGGATAATTTCACTTAAGTTGATAATTCAATGTTTCTCTTGTCGCTATTCAATTCTACAGTATTTATATAGAGGATGAGATGGATTTAAGGATTGTGCCACATAAGAGATGGATAGGTTGCTAGGGTTGAAGGATAGAAACGGTATTGTAGTAGAGAGAGGAGGTGTGAGGCAATGAGCCTTAACTGTAAAGAATTGATATAAAGACAAACATGACAATTAGGACTCAGAGTAAAGGATATATGATGGAATGGAAAAAAGATTTAAAAAGTGAAATTTTCTGGTTATGATTTTTTTTTTTTTCATTTCTTTTTAACTTGAAGTGATCTTACTTTTTTAATGGTTCATTTCAATGCCATACTCCAAGTAAAGTTTGAACTATTTAGACATTTCCTAATCAAACTATGACTTAAACTATAACACGAAGGAGAACATTTTATTATTTAGTTCAATTCATGATTTTGTAGGATGAAAAACCCTAGATCAAGGTGGCTTGGTTAGGTTTATATGCTTGAGGTTTGGATTTGAAAATCCATGACATACAGTCATGTTGTATCTCTATTAATTATTGGGTTAATGACAAAAATGATACTACAAAATGTTCAATCAGGTACTTGAATTTTTATTTTGAGCATTTTGTACTTAATCAAAGTTTTCGTTGACTTTTTTCATACTTAAAGTTTGATTTTGACAATTTAGTACCTAAACAGGGTTTTCACGAACTTTTTTTATATCCTAAGTAAATTCAATCTAATATGAAAAAAGTTCATAAAACTTTGTTTATATACCAAAATTATCAAAACCAAACTTCAGGTAGGAAAAATATCATGAAAACTTATTTCAGATACCAAATTATTTAAAACTAAACTTTAAGTATTTAATTGAACTTTTGCAAAAGTTTAGGTACCTTTTTTTACATTATCACTTAATTATTTGGCATTTTTTTCTTTAACTAAAATCAACATCTATGTAGGATTTACCTATTAGATACCATCACATTAAACAATATAATTCCATTATCTTTTAGCTCATACAATAAATATACAAAATGACACATAATAGGGTTAAAATTGAAATGCATAATTAAATTGAAATGAATATGAATTTCTTTATCTAAATTCTTAACTCATTCTTCCATCACTCGTAGGTGTTACATTAGGTTGTTGAATTCTAGATGGAAATGACATCTATTGAAAAAAAAAAAAAAATGTAGTGACTAACTTTGCCAATTATAATGAGTCCTATACCAAATTGCACCATGTAGGACTTTGACTATTAAAATACTACCACATTAAGCAATATAATTCCATTATCTTTTAGCTCATAAAATAAATATACAAAACGACACATAGCACAGGTGAAAAGAGAACTGCATTCATTAATTTAAACTGAAATTGATATGAATATTTTTAGCTAAATTCTAAACTCATCTTTTCATCACTCTTAGGTGTTACATCAGGTTGGGTTCTAAATGGAAATAGCCTCTTTTCAAAAGAGAAAACCACGATGGCTATCATTGTGAATTTTAATGAGTTCTAGAAACAAATAATACCATGTCAACATTTTCTATTACACAATCACCTTTTTGGTATGAAAACAACATAGCTTTCTCTTTTCTTTTTCTTTCTTTCTTATTTTTATTTTTATTTTGCCATGGAAGCTACATAGTTAAAAATCAACATTTTTACAAGTCTTATCTATTTTGTAAATAAGCATTGTGTTAGAGGAAAAAAAAAAAATATTTTGAAAAGAATATATGAAAATGTTGTTAGATTAAAATAAATTCGAAAACTGGGCAACTTAAATTCGTATATTCAGACAAGCTAAGGTTGTATTGAGCTTGTATATTGAAAAAACTAGTTCATTGAAATTTTCTTAAACTCATCTTCTAAGGAGACAAGTTAACACACGAACTCATCTCTCCAAGAGATGAGTTGATTGTAGTTATGCTAAGTTTTTCTGTTAAAGATATAAGTTCATTATAATTCAAACTTTTCTCTTCAAAAGAGGAGTTCAAGTTGCTTATTGTGGGTTTTTTTTTTTTTTTGGTAACTTATATTGAAAGATATTAACATTTGAAGGTGAGCTCATTTAAAATATTAACATTTCGAGTGATTAAAAGGAGGAATCAATATTTGAAGATAAATTCATATAAGATATCAACATTTTAAGTGGTTAAAAAGAGGTTATAATATTTTACAAGTGAATCAAATAAGATATTGATAATTAAACATTGATTTAAATTAAGGAAACTTAATTAAAAAATAATCAAAATATTAATACTTTAAATGAACTTTATTTAACATTAATACCTCATTTGATTCACTTTGTGAGACGTTAATTTATCTTTTTGATAACTTAAAATATTGATATATTAAATAAAATTACCTCAAACATTGATACCTACTGGTGTAAGTTATCATTTTTTTTCTTGCCCTAATAATATTTGTGTAATCTTTTATTAAGACATTATTATTTTTTTCCTTATCCCCATACTGTTAGTGTTCATAACTATTTACTTATGCAAATTTAAAAGGCTTGTACCCTCAGTCTATGAAACCAAATCCATAATGAACTTTGAAATTATTATTACAACCACAATGTACAATGTAGAAGTTGTATTTAAAATCTAAGTCTTTAAGGAATCCTAACAAGTCAAGGAAAAAAAGAAATTCTTTATAGAAAAATTATAAAAATCACTATTGGATTGAAAGTAATTTGAAAAATATATAAATTAAACACTTCGATTGAAGATTTAGATTCACAAGAGACAAATTCATGTTTTTATTAAACTCATCTTCTAAAGAAATAAATTCATATTTGTATTAAGCTCATCTTCTAAAGAGATGAATTTAAAAGAAATAAGTTCATTGCCATTGTATAGTCTTTGAAATTCAAATTGATCTCTTAGCTTGCCCTTAATAATTTTTGGAATACCTTCGATTTTGTAGTATTTTATCTATTAAAATATTCTTTAACCTTATCCCGATTCCAAACAATGGTGAAATCTATGGATTTTAAGGTGATAATTAAGTTTAACATATCAACCAGCATGCTCTGATCAATTTGTGTTTAGCAAACTCGCAATTTTTTTTCGTTGGAAAGCAAACCCGCAGTTGAGCCCTACGCCACTGACCATATGCTCCTACACTTCTTATATCAAAATACTACAACTCCAACAACAACAACAACAATAATCATTAAATAGTTGTCCGTTTTCAAATGTTTTAGATACATAACCCATAGTTTAAGATTTTAGGACATATATTAGATGACCAATAATTCTAAGAAAAGTACATTTATTTAGTATTACATATCTTTTGTCGACCAATAAAACAATAGAAATATAAATATAAAAATTGTTATTAGTTTTTCCTTGGTTAAAGATTTTAGGATATATAAATGATAATAGAATGTATAATTTCTTAAATAATTATTATTCATATCTTATACAAAATATATACATAAGTTTTATTGATATCGATATCTTACATGTACATAACATATAGCAAGTCATGTAGTTTAAGTTTTATAGTACATTTATTTTAAATCTGAGGGTTATTTACAAACAACTTATTGATGTCTTACCCTATTTACAAATTATAAACACATGACTTGTTTTATTTTTTACAAAAAAAGTGACTTGAGTTTCATTTGAAAATGTTAATATAATTTAATAGGTTTATAAGGACATGTGACATTATTTTACCAATTCAAGAAAATTTATTTTAGAGTTTTAAGATTTTTATAAATTTTCAGGCTTATTTAAATAACTTTTAATATTTGTTTTGTTTAATTATTAAGTAATGTTTTTTTTTATCAATTTAATTATCCTAGACAAATAAGATGCTTGCATGTATCCCTTTAATAATATTGACACCTTTAAATGAAACTCTAGTCACCTATTAGTTAAAAATAAAATACTGGTACTAGTTGCAAATAACCTAAAAGACAGTTTGTACATTTTAATTAACCTTGAATCTATTACAAAACTTATGTGAGTAAAAGTTCCATCTAAATTATGGAAGTTATATTGGTTTATAATGTTAAAATAATTAAAACCAAATTAGCACTAATTAAAAAATTTTGAGTTAAATGCTTAAAGAAAAGTATTTGCGTCTGTTTGGATTGTTTAATTTTTGCCTATATCGTATCTATACTAGATTTATATCTGTAGCTTATATGTATCATATTTGTTTAATTTATTTATGAGTAAAACTATCAGATTTTTATCGGTATTTATTTCTTAATAAATATGTTCAAAACAACAAAAATATTATGCCAAAATGGCCAAAATATGGGTAAAACTAGGTTATTGACTACTTTTTTGTTGAAATGTTATCATATGATTTTAAAAAAATCATTACTTATTTATGATTTGTTGACTTAATTGTTTACTATTTCTTAGATTAGAGCACTTGTTATGAGACGCTGTTCAAGGATAAAAGGAGCCCTAATATAGACTAAAGATTTTATTGTACAACAGCTATATCAGATGTATATTGTAATAGTACATAAAACAAAATAATAGAGCTGCATGTAGCTGATCTAAGCAAGAATACAACAGATCTACAACTGATATAATCGTACTATCAACAAACATAAATAAAGGAAAAGCAATAAAGGAAGGCAGTGAGATTTTTCGCGAAGAAGTTTCTGGACTTCTTAGAGTTTAGCCAGCTCGAAGTGGTGAAATCATCTAGCATAAACAATAAAGCACACGTTAGTGTAAATTTATAGAAAAAAGGCAAGTAGTAAGTACAAAGTATAGAGAGTAGGTAGAGGGTTTCTTACCAAAGGCGAAGAAAAGAGAAAAGTAAATAGATTAGGGTTACAGAGTTTATAAAGAGGCTTTTATATTCTTTGTGAAACGGTGTGTTTTTAAGGGAAGAAACAATATTTGGTGCTCTCATTGATTCCATGGCACCTCGACCAAAGCTCAAGACATAATGATATGGATATTCTTCAGGATTCATTAATAGCCATTCAAGATTCATTGACCCAATTGAGTTCAAGAATGGACAAATTTAAGCAGAATTAGAATTACAATTCTCAATCATCTCAACCAACTCAAAATAGTGATTCATCATTTTCTTTAAAAGCATGCAACTATAGCGAAGAATTGATCAAAGGGATCAAATTTAAAGTGCCAAAGTTTGATGGGAATGACCCTCTTGGTTGAATCTTTACAGGCTTACAACGGATTAATTTTTTTATTTTCATGGAGTGATAGACAAACAAAGAACTATAGTGGCTTCTTTTGTGATAGAAGGCAAAGCCAAAGACTGGTACAAATGGATGTATTTGAATAAACAATTGAGTTCATGGGAAGAATTCAAGAAAGCAATTACTTCTCATTTTGGACCATCATAACATGAAGACATTTAGGGCATATTGTCCAAATTAACACAAACTAAATTAGTAAAAGAATACCAATCAAAGTTTGAAGCTTTATCAACTTAAATAGTGGGATTACCAGAAACTTTTTTGCTTAGTTGTTTTATATTGAGTCTTAAACCTCATATAAAACAAGAATTTCAAATTTATAAACCCAAAGATTTCATGCAAGTAGCGGCACTGGCTAAGATGTATGACAATAAATTTTTTGATAGCTTTTCATTTTCAAAACAACCAAACACAAACCCATGTTAATTTAAAAAACATACACAAAAAACCAAACACTAAACCATGCACATAACCCCTTTCATTTTCAAAACCACATTTTTCATCAAATCCTTCTCATTTAAACACAAATAGTACGAATCCCACATTACCAATAAAGAAAAGACACCCCAAGAAGTTCAGTTGAAAAGAGAACACAGATTGTGTTTTCATTACAACAAGAAATATAATAAAAGCCATAAGTGTAAGGCAAAGTTTATGTTACTTTTAGAACTAAAGGGAGATGAATTGAAGTAAGGAGAGTTAGTCAATGAGGAAATTGCAAAAGAAGTGGATGTTGAGACTGGAGCTATCAACTATCATGCCTTAGCAGGTACTATATTTCCTCGAACGTTGAAATTTTCTAGTAGTATTAATGGTCAGAGGGTATCAATATTGGCGGATACATGAAGTACTCATAACTTCATATAGCCAACTCCAAAATTTTAGTTTTTATTGGCAATGGAAACATATTAATGTGTAAAGGAATTTGTAAGTCAGTTCCACTTTTCATTTAAGAATGGAATTTTTTAGAGCATTTTTATCTTCTTCCCATTCAAGGGGCTGGAGTAGTGTTGGGAGTATAATGGCTTAATAAGTTGGGCTAATTATGGAATTTAGTTTCAATGATCAACCAGTTACATTGGTAGGAGATGCAAATGAACAGATGTAACATATCTCATATCATCTGTTGAAGAGATTAGTCCATACTGATGCTATTGCTCAGTTTTTTCATCTTGTGGCTCAGCTAATGGCAGATCATTCAGTAGATGAATTCACTAACAATGATGCTATTACAACATTTTAGGTAAATTCCAAAACAAATTTGAGGCTCCCACATCATTGCTACCATTGCGTGATGTGCAACATCAAATTCATTTGTATCCTAATACTCCACTAGTAAACGTAAGGCCATACTGATGTCCGCATTTCCAAAAATCATAGATTAAAAAACAAGTCCAAGATATGATGTCTCAAGTGATAATTCAAAGGAGCACAAGCCCATTTTCTTCACCAGTCTTATTGGTTAAAAGGAGCTGCTTTAGGATTAGGTATAGGGGCAGTATTGCTCCAATTAAATCATCCAATAGCATATTTTAGTAAAAAACTTTGGAAGCATTTGATTAAAGCTTTAACATATGTGAGGGAGTTATATGCTATTCTAGAAGTCATTCGTAAATGGAGACATTATTTGTTGGGTGCTAAATTCATCATTAAGATTGATCATCAAAGTCTTAAAGAATTATTTACACAAGTTATTCAAACACACGACCAGTAGAAGTATATAACAAAGCTATTGGGGTATGATTATACTATGGTGTATAAAAAGGAGCAGATAATGTAGTAGTTGATGCTTTGTCCAAACAAAATGAGGATGCACTTATGTTTTCACCTTCAATCCCTCGGTTTGAATTTATACAACAAGTATAGAAAGAATATTAGTAGCTACTAGCATTTAAAGAGGTTATTACCAAATTGTAGAAAGAAATTCCATCTTGGCAAAAGATTGAATGGAAGAATGGAATACTCTTTCATAGGAGCATAATTTTTTTAGTGCCTTAGTCTATGTTGATACCAAAATTATTCGTTGAATTTCATTCCACACCAATGGCTGGCCTTTTTGGTATCATAAAGACATAAGAAACTGATCTCTTAGTTTTATTGGCACGGAATGAAGAAGATAGTGATTGATTTTGTTAAGAATTGTACTACATGCCAACAAGTGAAGTATGAGGCAAGAGCTCCTTCAAGATTATTATCCCCTTTGCTTATTTCTAATAGGATTTGGGATGACATGTCCATGGACTTTGTTACATGTCTTCCTACTTCAAAGGGTTTTATTGTTATATATGTAGTGGGAGATAGGCTATTCAAATATTGTCATTTGAGGCCTTTGGATTCAAATTTTATAGCAACAAAAGTTACTAATTTGTTCATGACAATGGTGTTTAAGTTGCATGGATTTTTGAAATCGATAGTTTCTTATAAAGACTCACTTTTCATGAGTAAAGTTAGGAAAGAACTATTCCAATTGAGTGGTACTAAATTACATATGAGCTCGTCCTACCATCCACAAATAGATAGACAGACAGAAGTTCTCAATAGGACAATTAAACAAATTTGTTGTTTTGACATAGATTATCCTAATCAGTGGATGAATTTTCTGGCATGGGCAGAATACGCATACAACACTTCATATCATGAAGATTCGAGTTATACCATTTCAAATTGTACATAGGAGAAGTCCGATGTAATTCAAGATTATATTGCTGGAACTTCATCTATGGATGCAGTTGATAGAGATTTATAGATTCAGGGTGAAATTCTTAAGACTCTACATCATAATCTTACTAAAGCTCAAAATAGAATGAAGTCATTAGCTGATCAACATTGAAATGATGTATCATTTGATGTAGGAGATAAAGTTTATGTTAGACTCCATCCATTTAAATAGCTATCATTGACTGGGGGCAAAGGTCATAAGGTGTTTAAGAGATCCTATAAGGAAAAACAATAAGGGAAGGCAGCGAGGTTTTCCCTGAAGAAGTGTGTTGACTTTTTGGAGTTTAGCTAACTCGAAGAGGTGAATTCATCTCGCATAAACACAAAAACAAATTTTAGTGTAAATCTGTAGAAAAAAAGACAAAGCATTAAGTACAAAGTATAGAGCACGAGAAGAGGGCTTCTTACTAAAGGCGAAGAAGAGATAAAAGTAAAGAGATTAGGGTTACGAAGTTTATAAAGAGGCTTTTATAATCTTTGTGAAACGGTACGTTTTGAAGGGAAGAAACAACACCACACACAAAATATAAATAAATAAATAAACAAGAGGGAAACTTGGAAGGATAGCCACCAAGGTTGCATTCTGCAACTCTATGAAGGTGGTGGATTGCAACCTTACAAAAATGCACCTTGGTGTGCCCTCATGATTAATACTCTACTATTATTGTTGTTGCTACTTGCGCTACTACTGTTAAATTTATAGAGTTTTATAGTTGATACTAGATTACAATAAGAGCAATCATAATAGTAAAATAATATTTCTTATTAAAATTGATAGATTGCATATCCCACCATAACTTAACAATAAATTGAAGCAATGAATGAAGACAATAGCCTAGATTTTTTTTTTTTTTTTTTGGGCCTTTGGTAATAGCCTAGATTAGATTCATAGTTTTTGTTTTGTTCTATTTATCCTCTTTAGATAAAGAATCCTGGTAAAGGAAAGGAAAACTTCAGAAGAAAAATTAACTCTACCAACAGCCAAACTGCATTATTTCTCCCAAAGTCTTTTCCTGATTACAACTTATATATATATATATTAAAGCACTTTCTCTACTATTCGTACAAGAACAATAGTACAATAAGCATGCGGTGGTGTTGCTACTGCTCAAGTAACTTCAATTCACAAAAAGAAATTGAAGGAATCTTGTCACCTTTTACTTTTGATACTTTTTTTCAGTAATTCTTCCATGACATGATGACATTAAAAAGTTTCATCATTACGTGGAAAGAAGAAAGTAATTTTAACCCAAAGCGCATTTCCACATTTTTTGAAAAATTTTACCTCAACCTCTTGATAGTTGGCACGTATCACTTGGTTCTCATTATTTATACCTATTACTAGAAAGTGATTTAAGTCATTTGGCCATGAATAAGCACTAAGCGGTATAGGGACTAAGGG
This sequence comes from Combretum micranthum, assembly GCA_024138025.1. NCBI lineage: Eukaryota > Viridiplantae > Streptophyta > Magnoliopsida > Myrtales > Combretaceae > Combretum > Combretum micranthum. The sequence continues at coordinate 949,172 of JAMXBD010000049.1, forward strand.
TGGTTGTATCCTACGGTTCCTTCCCGAAAAGGGTAAAAAAAGTCACTTAGCTTGATAGTATTGTAAATTACGTGCTTCCATAAAGTGATGAATTTGGGATTTCCCCATATATATAGGAAAAAATTAGTACAATCTGATAGATTTTCTTTCACTTTTTAACACAAGATATTGAAGACAACAATGGAATAATTGGTCGCGTCCTATTTTCCTGTAAGTAAGAAGACCAATTAAAAAGCATATAATTTTAGGTATATCAAGTCTTTATTATTATTATTATTATTATTATTATTATTATTTGCAACTCTTTTTCTAAGATTGTGTTGTGATAAATTACTATAACAACTTATTGAAAGCAAAATTCTACACAATTTTATTCTTGGTATTACTTTTTTTTAAGAGATTATCATTCCTAATAGTGTTCTCCAATACGCTTAACTTTAAATTGATAAACTCCAAACTACTTTACAAAAAAAGATTTTTTATGGTTAAAGTTCCATAATTTTATATTTAGAGTTTTCATGTACATTGAAGATAAAATTTTTAAATTAAAGTTACTCTAAGCTACCTTTAATCATTATTCGTTAATGCATATCGAAAGTCGTCTTTCAAGCCAATCGTGTATATATGCTGAAGATAAAGGAAAAAGCTAACAAATAAACATTTAAGCTGGAAATAATGGAAATAATCCACATTCATTTCATATACGAGATGTGATAATTTTTTATAAAATGTATGTATAATTTTATGTGATTTTTTGTTGTGGTATTAGTTGAAACTTGAGATGCAATACCAAATTCCTAGAAGAAAGAAGAACAATAAGGAAAATACATGTATGCTTTTAATATATGTATTTGTATATAGGGAAAATGTTAAACATGCTACATGAACTTTACATAAAAATTCAATCTGATACATAAATTTTAAATTGGTTAATTTAATACCCAGTCAAACTTTTCATTACTATTTGTATTATTTTAGTAACACTGTTTATTTTTTGTTTCCAACGTAGAAGAAACAACTTATCAGTACTGAAAAATAAAAAATATAAAAAAATTTTAATGATAAACTACTTTTTCACTTCAACAAAAGATTAAACAGTATTAAGTATATAGTAAAAAGAGTTTGTAAAAATTTTATTAATATTTAAATGGAGCACTTTAAAATTTAAATATCAAATTCAACTTTTATAAAAAAATTTCATATATCAAATTTAATATTTATCGAAAAGCTAAATAAGTAAGCTTAAAAGAAGCATCTGCTTGGTATTACTTTTATTTCCTAGCAATCATAGAGGCCTATGACGCATGATTTACTTGATATTTAATTAGTTGAAGCAAAGACAAACTGTACATATGCCTAATTAGGCAATGAAAAATATTTAAATTGAAAATAAGTCGGCCGGCATTATATTAATTATTTAAGAGAGGTGGACCTCTATGGAGTAAATTTCATAATTTTACCACAAACAAGTTTTGTTGGGAATGATTAAGTGTAAATTGGTTATAGATGGCCTCTTAAATCTGTCCCCATAGTTAGAAGCATGGCCCAAAGCTCAATAGTTGATAAACACTTTATGAGGAGCATTCACAATGAAAAAGAAATTCAGCCTCTCTCTGAGCAAGATTTATTCAATGCAAAAAGTATTATAAAACTGAAGAAAAAAAAAAAAAAAGAAACTCTAGACACAATGAAGATGGGGCCTTGATGCATAGATTATTGAACAAAAAATTTGAAGCTTTAATTGTTTGATACAAACAACCACCTCAAATAAATGTGTCTACAAGGTGAGAAAATAATGTATCCTATAATTTCTTACTTGATCGGATAAATTTTAGATGAATATTAAAAATTATAAAGCAAATTAGAGTATAATCTTTTGAAACCAACTTCCACTGGATGGGATATGGATACAACGTCTTAATATTTTGTACCTACCTTGTACACTAAGCTATATAACATAAATTTTAAGATACTCATATCCATATTTCTTCATTAATTTATATGTACTTCAAAAGGAAAAAGAAATAAATGTATGATTAGTAAAAAAAATCTAGGTTAAATAATTGTTAACTATTACTAATCATGCCATTAGTATAACAACTTGCATATAAAAGTATAGTTGTGAAGTAAAAATATAAAATATTACCTTTCATTAGAATAAAATTGAATTTATAAATTACTACTAAATCTTAAATGAAATTTATTATTGAAGCCTGATGAAAACATTAACAGGATTAGGCTTTTTAAATATTTACCTTTGAATATTAATATTATAAAAATATATTAAAAAATTTACAGATCATTTTGATAGAGCAATTACTTCTTCATCATTTGTCTCCTCTCATTTTTTCTTCCTAAATACTATTGTAAACCCTATTGTCTTGACTCTCATTTCCTTGTTGCCTCTTATTTTCTTTTCTTTTTCCTTTTTTTTTTCCATTCAATTTTTCTTGACTTTGAGGTAGTTTTGAGCCGCCATCTTCTTCTTCTTCTTCTTTCCCATTTTTACTATGATTTGAAATATACACCATCCATTTGTTTATGGATTATCTTAACTTTTTTTAATAGTACATTACACTTGAAGGTATAAATATTTGAGAGTAAGTTAATTTATGGTCAAGTGGTTAAAAGTATCAATCAAAATTTTGTAAAGTAAATTAAATAATGTCAACATTTCGCAAATTTCATTTAAGGAATATTTAGATAGTTCTTTTTATTAATTTTCCTCATTTCTTTTTATCAACATCTTGAAGGAAACTATATTTAATTTATTTTGTGAAATGTTAATTTTTTTTACTATTCATAATGTTACTACCTTATATAAACTTATTTTCAAATGTTAATATTTTGTGATGTAATTTACCAATTTTTTATGAAATTATTGAATGTTATTTTATTAATAAAATTACCTTTAGAGATAGAAATTCTGCAATGAAAAACTGGCAAAATAGCATATATCTCTACAAATAAAATCATCGATCATAATTTTTGCAATAGAAATTTACATTTTAAGATAGAATTTTTGTATCTAAAACCTAGTTTTCTTATATTGTTTGGTCGAGTAAATATCAAATTTCATATCTGAACTTTGAATAAAAATTTAATTTGATACATAAACTTTGAAGTGGTATATCTAATAACCAATCAAAACTTTATGTGTGCCATTATGTTACCTCCTTGACATTTTTACTTGTTTGCTGACTTGGAAAGGGTAACATATCACTGAACTGATACCACTTCTCCTATCACTGTCTAGCATTGGTAGGCTGCTTATTCCATGCTAATTTATAGAGCAAATGATATTGATAAATTAGTAAAAATATTAATGAAATTTTTATTAGGGATTAATTAAATTACCTATTATGGTGCAAGTGTAAGGTTAGAAAATTCCCACATGAGAAATATGAGACTTATATGAATAGTTTATAAGATGGAAGACCCATTAATCTAATATCTTAAGATTTTAGTTATAGATAGTGTCAAACCCATTTGTGTACACCTTCACAAAGTTCGTTTAAAGAATTTCTCACCATTAAAGACTTCCTCTTATTCTAATAATTGGTAACCTTCATGTATGGTGAGTAAGTAAGAAATGGATCACTCACAAAAAGTAGTTTAATTGAGTCAATTTGATAAGCTCTTGTTGAGAGGGAGTATGACCTAGCTCATTATAAAAACTCATACTTGAGGGTAGATTTGTTAGGGTGCAAGTGTTAGGTTGAAAAATTTCCACATAGAAATATGAGACTTATGTGAAGGTGTTTATAATATGAAAGACCCATTAACCTAATATCTAAAGGTTTTAGGTTATATATGGTGTAAAGTCAATTTGTGTATTCCTTCACAAAGCCGTTTGAAAAAATTCTCCCATTAAAAGCTTGCTCCTGTCCTAACAGTGCTAATTTGAATTTTTGAGTAAAGCAAATTTGATATTTTCCCTGTTATCTTGATAAATGGATTAATTTCAAACATATAAAGAAATTGATATGTTGTTAGCAACTTATCTAATAATTTTCATATTTTATATATGTATATAATAATAAAAATTTATAAGTTTACAGTTATCTTGTATCCTGTAAATTTCACAAAGTATAGTTTTTAGGCTGATTCTTGTATTTTAACTTTTAAAAGATAGGTTGGATTTAAAATTTATAAATTATATACTTATAAGATGGAATGTGGACGATGGATCATATTTTATTTATTCTTTACCTGCTCCATTAAAACTAGAATAAATGCACTATTCGAACTCCAGTCACTTTCATTATATTTAAAGCTATACAAAATGTGAACTTTCAGATTGCACACGTGAAATAAAACTGAAAGAAAGATGTATGATCTATTAATCATATGTGTTTAGTCTAAATTAGAAAATACAAAAGTCATCATGTCTTCTATAAACTGATAAAAGATAAAACACACACATATATGAATACAAAATATTAAATATAAAAATGCATAAAAATATAAAGTAAAAGAGGTGAAAACACACATATGCTAAATGTAGTTTACTTAATAGGGAGAAAAAAAGAAAAAAGCTAATTCTTTAGAAGATAGTTTACAAAATCAAATTCATATGTAATTAATTATTTATTTTAAGCCACAAAAAGACAAAAACACAAAGCTATATTTCTACAATTATACTCTATTCACTCAATGAACAAAAAATTAAAAAGTGAACATAAGCAAAAGAAGGGAAGACTGAGAAGAATAATGTCCTTTATACAAATAGAAAATTTTATGGCACACACTTGTAAAAACTAAACATTTGGCAAATTTTTCCTTTTTCTCCCCACTTATCTCTTTTCCAATAATGGAAAATCTACAATGGACATATCATCTTTAAATTTGTCCAAACACAGCAGTAGCAAGTCTGTGGTAATCTTTAGTACATAAATCAGAAGATTGCAACATCACTTGGTCTTGTTGGTTGTGGGGCCACATAGCAGTAGCGGTAGTCATTGGAGTACTAAAAGTACTTAGATTATTAGCCTCTATTTTGATCTCATTATACGATGAAACCTGTGGTGCCTGCTGTTGATGCAACGCAGCCACTGCCATTAAATAAGGATTGTTGTTGAAATATTCAGGCCATTTGGTGTCCCATTTTGAACTTCCGTAGCATGATTGATTTGGGAATCCTTGTATGATATGGTCGAATCCGCAAAGTTTCCCCCCAAGAAAACATGGTACTTTCTAGGTATGTGCCGTTGCTGCTCGAGAGATCAGTGTCGGTTGGGGTTGGTTTCACCGGGATGCTTGAATTGGGAGCTTTGTAGCCAATTGAGGTAGGAAGAAATGAGCTTGTGATTGATGAATAATCGCGGAAGCGTGTTGGAAGTGAATTCAGACTCCATACCAAAAGATTTCCCAGTTTGATTGTACCATGAAGAGGGATTGCACAATGTTGCTGTTGTTGCTGCTGCTGTTGTTGTTGCATTAGTGGATGCATAATTCAAAGTTTGTTGTTGCATTTGGAAGTGCCCCAACAAGTCCGAAGCCTCCAAGCAATTACTCATAAGGCCATCCGAGAGCAAATCCCTACCTAGTACACCACCCATTCATTTGATTACTACTGCTGCTAGTATCCATCAATGTCTTTGCCCCTGAACCATCGGTTCGGTAACTGATCAAGGGTGATCGCCTATCCGATACGGTTCGGCCGGTTTTGGGTTCTTGACCTTGGGTGAGGTTGTTGTAGGGATTATTTTTTCTTGGCTCTTGGATGATGATGATGTTGTTTCCTGGTTTCTTCACTTTCTACCTCTGAAAGAGGCTTGTGAGTGACCGGGTCAATGCCTTTTTGTCTCAGTTTCTTTTTCAGACAAGAATTCCATAGATTCTTTATCTCATTATCAGTCCTTCCAGGCAGTTGCGCCGCAATCTGAGACCACCTGTGCACCGAAAATTAAATTACTTTAGTACATGATCAAAACCATGTTAAAATCCAGTCATTGAATTTGTGACAACATGGTATCTGAATACTATGTGCATAATATGTAAAGATTACCTATTTCCTAAAACAGCATGGAGTTCAATAATAAGATTCTCTTCCTCTTGAGAGAATGTGCCTCTCTTCAAATCAGGTCTCAAATAATTAATCCATCTCAATCTACAGCTCTTCCCACATCTCTGTAGACCTGTTGAATTCATCATCTTAGTGAAAAGCCCCAAAAAAATTAAAATTAAAAAAAAATGATGCAAAGTGTATTGTATTTAGTATTTTACTAAACGAGTTATAATGATTGACTTTTATAACTCGTTTAGTAATCATATTAAATCGTGTTTTGACCTATGTGATACGTACCGTATATAATTTGCTATACATTTTTTTATATTGAATATAATGAGTTGTAGTCAATCCCTTTCCTTTTGGATTAAAAAATTAAAATAAATCCATATCCATATTTTTCACCAAACAAAAACGACCCAAGCAAATAGACTTTCTAAACATTCGTCACAATTATAAAAAACAATAGGCTTCACTAATTTCGCCGATTCACTAAACAGTTGTGCTAGGCATCATAATGATCGTTTAAATTTTGATGAAGTGGTCAGTTAAACTTTTTTTTTCCCCCAAATAGAAAAAAGTAAATTTCATTTAATAAAAAATATTTACATCAATCAAATCAATTGATGTAAGAAAAATGAATAGAAAAAGAGCTAAAAGTACGAAAACTAAACTTCGGAATGGACGCATCTTTTTAAATATTAAAATATTTCATATAAAGAATATTAATTTTCTTTTATAAAGAAAAACAAAACCCATCCAATTAGAAGCATAACAAATCTTCCGAAAAAGTTAATATAATCCCACGCAGGTAAAAATGGTTAATCACGTCACACTGTATAAATTTAAGAGAGTAATAATGGGGGTTAGCCAATTGCAAAAAAATTGCAAAAGTTAGCAATTTTAAAGAAAGAAAGAAAAAGAAGTTAAAAGTGTGGAGCTTATGCAGTTGCAACTGATTAAAAGCACCTTTTCTAGGAAAATGAACAGAGGACAAATGTTTAATTCTTATGCAATTGATCATAGGAGCTTGGTGGGATTAATGTATATGCTTATGCAAAAATATACCTGCTTGCTTAGGGACAGAACTCCAGCAGCCATGGCCATACTTGGTGATATACCTAAGAAGTTTCTCATCTTCTTCAGGTGACCAAAGTCCTTTCCTTAGCTTCTGTTTATAACAACAAGAGTGTCTTCCCATGTTGTTGTTCTTCAATTCCCTCTCTCTCTCTCTCACACACACACACCGCACAGAGACAATGAAACAGCAAAAATGAGGGACTAGGAACTTAGTTTGTGAGGTTCCTTTCCCTCTTGGATTGAATTCAATTCCTTTGGGGCTGTGTTGAAAAGTCAACTGTAGAATTGAAAATGATGTAACGCAGAGGAAGGAGACAGAGGAAATATAGGAAAATCAAGCAGCAAATGAAAAAGGGGGGCTTGGAATTAATATAAGAAGAAACCCAACCCCCCACCCCCAACTCTAAAGAGAAAAGCGACCCCACAAAACTTTACTTGAAAATTAATATTGCTTTTGCTTTTTTTGTTTTTAATTTTTACAAAAATTAATAACCCTTTCTTTTCTTGTATTATTTGATTGTAAAAGATTTTTTCCCCCCTAATGTTTGAATCTGTAGTTCTGGCTGTAATGGATGTTGGAAGGGTCTGTGGGACATTGTTGATAACAGTAACTGAATTTAATACCATGTGAAAATGGGGAAAAAAAGGAAAAAGAAAATTAACTGATCCTCGGTTTCTTAACAATAAAAAAAGATTTAATTATTATACACTACATATTATTCACGTGGTATGTAAATACTAATAAAATTTTAATATATATATTTTATACAAATCACTAGTGTAGGTATTTTAAAAATTATTCTTTTCTTTATTATGCATATCAAAATTTTATTGATGTTTACATCTTAAGTACTCAAGCACATGGAAGAAAAGGAAAGTTTACATCATAACTGAATTGAAACATCTATGGTCCTATCATGGGACTATACTGCGACAATATAAAATTAAATTAATTTAAAAAAATAAATGAAAGTGAAAAAAAATAAAAATTTGATCATGATTAAAAATGATATATACTATTTATTAATATAAGAGGACCGGTTCCATTGTAGCCACCATTTTACAATCGAATTTTTCTAACTCAATCCATGTTTTCCATTTTTAATAATTTAATTACCTTTACTCCTTAAAACTTCACATTTGTTCTCCTTTCAATTTTGGCTTAGTCCAATTTACTGACTTGCTATCCCTTCACTATACAATCATACCAATGACTAAGAAAGCCATTTTCAGTCAACATGGTTATGTAATGACTCATCTTGAGCAGTGAAAGGGACTGTGTGGTAGTATTCCTGATTCCATCCAAAAAGGGTAAAAACCAGTTAGCACATGGTATTGTAAATTATGTACTTTCATAAAGTAATGAAGTCGGGGGATTATTTTCATTTATTCATTTATATTTCTGGAATAGGAAAACCATATTTTTAACGTATAAGATAATAAAGGTCTGGTTTAAAATTATTAAAGATATGTTAGGATCCAAGTGTGAGGTCGAAAAAATCTCACATGGAAAATATGAACTTATATGAAAGGTTTATAAGAGGGAAGATCCATTCACCTAACACCTTAAGGTTTTAGTTTATAGATGATTTTAAGCCGATTTATGTAATTCTTCACAAAGCTATGGTGAGTAGGTAGGGAGCGGATCACTTACAAAGAGTGGTTTAATTAAATCAATTTGATACACTCTTATTGAGAGGAGTATGAACACCTTAAAGTTTTTATTTATATATGATATCAAGCTCATTTATATATTCTTTTACAAAGATTTTTGAAGAATTTCTCCCCTTCGAAGGATTCCTCCTCTCTTAACAGTATATATACGTTCAATTTATGATTTGTTTGAAGTTTAATAAAGAAGTTTAAAAAATTACTATTAACACCTTGTTAAAGTTAGATACACCCGACTAATTTGAGTACATGGTAGGGTCGCAATATATGTATGCTTATTGATTTTTGAAAGTTCTTATAGGTATAAGCATATTATCAAAATATAATAAGTTATAAATCTTTTATAATAGGTTTAGTTAACTAAAATAGAATAAAACTGAAAAGGCATAGTAATTTTTTTATTTTATGACCAGGGATATTTAAAAAATATATATATATATATATATATAATATGTTCATAGGAATAACAATTCATCTAATGAAGAAAAAAATAAGATTGTTAATCTATTTCATATTATACAATTACATATTACCTATTGTATGATTTTTTCATAAACCAAATAAGAAAATAGCTATTCCATAATAATAAAGGGAGAATAACAATTTAATTCTTGCCAATAAAGGCAATGCTAATTAATCATTTACGTTTTTTCAGTTGCACCTTTGAGCAAGCTGGCAATTCTTTGGATAGACATTTTCATTGTATTTATAAAAGTATAGTAGGTTGTCGCTCCTCTTTGGTTACTCTTAGTCGAGATCCTACCTCATGCTATGTTTTTATTTTTCAATCATTTCGTATCAAAATTTTTTAATCTAAGTTATTCTAAAGTACATCTAATTGCTTATTCGTCAATGCATTTCAAAATCATCTTTCAACCCATTTGAGTATATAAAATGAGGACAAAGAATAAGCCAACGAACAAACATCTAAGCTGGAAATATTAAAAATCATCCACATGCATTTCAAAAATACAAGACAAAAGATATAATTTTTTATTAAATAAATGCATAATTCTATATGATTCTTTGTTTCCATATCAGTTGAAACTTGAAGAGGCAATAATCATCATTTGTTACAAAAGTCAGAGAAGGATGAAGCATAACATATAGAAAAATATATATAATATATGTATATGTGTAATATGTTCATATATAAAAGAAGATTCTGCTTGGTATTATTCTTATGTCCTAGCAATCATTAGAGGCCTATGGCACATGATTAACTTGATCTATAATCCGTTGAACTGTTCAAGCAAAGGTAAACTACACAGAAGCCTAACGAGGCAACGAAAAAATATTTAAAATGAAAGGGGAGTGGACCACTAGGCAATGAAATTCATAATTTTACTGTGTTAAAAAATTTTATATGACAAACAAACTCGGTCTTGACCAGTTTAGGTCAGAATTTGATATTAAGCTGTTTTGCTAACTTTTTTCTATGTTTGGTAGCATATTAAAACATGTATTGTAAAAATAATGATAATTTGTTAGTTTGAAGTTAAAATCAATACGAAAATATGGATATAGACCAATTGAGTTGGTTTGTCATTGGCAACTTGCTCTAGAAGTAGATTAAACTAATTGATTGTTTATATTATCAATTTTATAAATTATTAAATCAGATTTAATTAGAGATACCTAGCTATATAAATTTCATTTATGAATGGCTGCAGATAATGGGAGTTTGGAATAGAAGTATTCCGTTTACCAAATTTAGAACCAACTGTTATAAGGTAATATTTTACTTACATATGCCATTAGCTGTCAAGAATAAAAACTATGGCCCGCGTTGGATATATGTGTTATCAAATGTACCATAGCAATTTGGATTTTATACTGCATGTATTATTTAAAAAAAAAAAAACACCCCAATAATTATGCTTCAACTTCGGAAAATATTTTATAAATCTACCATCTTGTTGTCTAGCACAAGAATTAATGATGCATAAAATAATTGCGATCTGTCCTGCATGGAAAGTCTAGCTTGTCCTATTAACGATTCCTGTGAGAATGGTAATAGACCGTAGAAAGTTAAATGATAATACTAGAGATAATGCATGTAATCTTCCAATAATAAAACAGTTTTAATATACAAGTAAAAATTGTTTAGCATTAAATCCACAGGGTCCAATCCTATATTAACTGTATAAAGATAATTGTTTGAGTCTAACAAATATGATCTTAATTAAAATTACTAAATTTTTTTTTCATTTTAATTACTATCAACCTCAAAAACCCAAGTTTATCCCATTAATACCACTGGATAACAAAGGCTTTAGAAAAATTACTAGAAAAGTTCTAATTTGTGAGCTATAAATAAGATGCATTAAGATTGAATTAAGGTTGAGAATAAGTTAAGTCAAGATGGACAATAAAGGGCTTGAAAAGCTCGATTTAAAATTTCAAAGCTTGAGCTTAGTCGATCATAAAATTTTAAGTTCAAGCTCAACTTGCGGTCACTTTACATAAGCTCATATTCAACTAGTTTAAGCTCATTTTGGCTCTTTTTTTTTTAAATTCTAATAAATGTCATATTAATATCCAAATTTGACTTGAACTCTATTGACATTTATATTCAATTCAATCTCGATAAGGCGCAAGGAGTTGATTGCACTAAACATTAGGAAGCTTGATCTTAACTCGATAAATTACTAAAATAGCTAAAATTTGAGCTTGACTATGCTATTTTCAAATTGAACCTGAGTTAAAATCAAATGGAGTTCAAATACAAACCAGCTAGATTCAATTACACCTTGAATTGATTAGACTAAGTTCATGTATTAATGGAGGTTTTTAGATTTTTGAAATCATTCTCCTCATAAACCTTTCTCACTATAACCATTAAAAATATTGATCTTATCTATTTGATTGCCTTAAATGGCAGTCATTGACTCATTGGTCACTACTCACCATAAGCTACCCAATTTCCTGCTAACAGAGGCTATGATTTTAGCATTCCCTTTTCGATTTCATGAAACTTAGGACATCGAACCTTGCCGAACTTTTGTATGGTCTCTCTCATCAACTGTTACATTGACAGTTGATTCTAACTAAGATTGTTTCCTCTTCCGTGGAATCTGTCTGTACAATTTATTTTGTTTAGTACTATCCGAAATGGAATGCTTATCCCTTCTTCCTAAAGCATGTGCAGCACATTTCACTGACATGGAGTATGGATTAATACCTTGCATCTCTCCAATAATGTAAAATTTATTACAGCAAATTAATGTTATTTTTATAGACTATATAAAATTAATCTTTTACACCAATTGTAATAGCTATATTGAATTTTGGAATGATTTAGAGAATTTTTCACTCTTTTTTTATTTGTGTATTTGAAAATTTAAGATATGATCGATCAAGATTGCATTTTTTTTACAAGTTCAAGTATGAACTAATATCTTTTATAACATGTGGTACCCTTCTTTTATTCTATAACCCATTGATGTTATAACTTTTAAACCAGTTGATCTAATCCTATAACCATGACAATCGAATATTAGCCACTAAGCACAACTCCATTTGATTCACCAATAGTTTTTCTCTCAAATAGATTTGATCCTAGCATTCAAGATGATTTTTCTAAGAAGAATAAATGATTCACCAAGCTTCAGTATTTTCACTCTTCATCACTTAATATATCAATTAATGGATCTATTAAGAAAACACATCCTCCCTTTTATAACATTCTGTTTTGTTGAGAGCTATTTAAAGTACAATGCTCATCCTGTAATGTGAAACATGTATAGTATGCTACCTACTATGACTATCCATAAAATGGGCATAGGACAAGTCAAACTCATGCCTTGACATTGAACCACCATACTAGTCCACGACTCAGACCTAGCTTGACGAGTGAGTCACCTAAATATGTGCGTACATCAATACATAGATGGATAACCAGTAAAAATTAGAAAAATAAATTACATGCCCTTTGTGGTGAGACTGCTCTATCATCATACATAGACATCAGCACGGGGCGGTTTCGAACCGGGAACGGCCTCGAACCGTCACAGACGGTTCCTGACCCGGGAACCGCCCCGTAGGTGACGGTTCCGAACCGTTCAAGGACCCGCCAGAACCGGCGGGTCCAAACGGTTCGGCGTGGTGGAACCGGCGGTTCCAACCCGCCAGAAGAAAAAAAAAAAACATTACAACGAACACAGGAAAGGAAGAGAAAAAATGGGAGCGTGCGCTGGGCTGGATTTGGGAAGAGGGGGGGTGTGTGCAGGACGTAAGGGGGTAGGGGGTAGGGGGTAGGAGGGGTGTAGGGGGGTAGGGGGCGGGGGGGTAGGGGAGTGGTGGTGGGGGGTAGGGGCCAGGCGCAGCATTTGAGGGGGGAGGGGGGGAGGAAACAAGACAAAACCAGAAACAAATTTCAAATGTAAAAAAAAAAAAAAAAAAAAAGAACGTTTCACGTGGAACCATGAACCGCCCCGGCTCTGGCGGTTCTAGTTCCGGTTCCACGAAATGTGGAATCGGGAACCGGAGGTTCCGGTTCGGGTCCAGAACCGACCCGAACCGTGGCGATGTCTAATCATACACAAATCAAAGCATAAGTATGCAAAAATCATAAACAAACTCAAAAGTATGAACAAACTTCAATTTCATAATGCATAATTTTTAAGATACATATTCACCCATCCAACTCTTTAATTGTATAGATTCTTCCAAACTTTACTCATTAAACATCAAAAAAAAAAAGAAAAAAGAAAAAAAGAAAAATTTACTTCCATATTATGATTTTTAACTTTAAACTGAGCTTGCTATGCATCATGGACTTCATGCGAACTACTGCAACTCGACTCTCAATAATGATCCAACTTGACTTTTCTTTCTTAAGCCATCCTGCACCAGCCTAGAACACATATTTCTCCCTTTCAGCATTCCCTTGGTTTCTTGGCTCCTTTAATTTACAACCATTCTTGAAACCTGAAAATTGAAATCACATTCTGAAAGCATCAAAGATTTATTTTATTGTAACAACCATATAGCATCCAAAGGACAAGGAGGTTAAAATATGATATCAAGAGGATGTCTATTATTTGTAATTACACAACATAAAATTTTTTTCTCAAACGGGATTGGATCATGGACTCTGCTAATTAATAAGTGAAAGTAATTATTAAATCAAATTACATAGGTCTGATTTCAACCATGATATAATATTTAACAAAAATTGATCCATGTTAAAATTTTCCCAATATTTTATTTGCTACTAATCAATTTGCGTGGCATGTGTTCTCCCTGGTATCATAATTTACCATTTATTGGAAAATCACACTTATCATTGTTGATTCGTCCACGGAACCAATTGTAAGCTGCATGAATGGCACCAATATGAGTTTCTTAACACCAATAGCCATTAGTACACGTTGCTATATGACTTAACTAAGAGTTCACTAGAAGGGTACCATATGGTTTTCAATTAGACTTTAGGGTTATAAATAGTTCAATACCTGGTTAAGAATGGTTTCTTGTTTGAAATGTTGATTAACCATATTGGATAGAGATTCAAGATTACAAATGGATCGCAATAAGATAAGAAAGTTGCTTCATCGTCAAATTCGTTAACTGCCGGTTATAATAATCAAATTTCCATATAATTATCTTATTTCATAAACGTAAAGCATTTAATTGCAAGAACTGGATAAAATAAGAGAAACTTGACAGTATAATATAAGACACACTAGACAGTATAATTCACTCGTACCACATTTAGTATCATGGTATTGGATAAAGATCTTTTTACTGTCCATTATTTGGTTTATACAAATACAACATAAGAATATTATAAAATGTTTGAGTTATCCAATGAAAAAAAAAGGCCATGTCCTTCGTATGGTATCATTTTTTTTCAAATTTGTTTGTACTCTTAAGGCTTGCTGTCATGTACCAAAATGGACAACAATCAAATGAAAAATTAAGAGTTTTATTCCAATCTAGTCCCATAAATTTATACAAATCATACACCCTCAAAATGATATGAAATACGACTAGTTAAAAGATATCATAACCAATATATCTTTTAGACTTTGCCCTTATGCCATCAAAGGACAATATTATAATTCTATAATGCATATGATTAGAAGATTCATCGTTGTTAATTGTTACAATATAGAAAGAAATGAATGATATGAACATAATCTTCCTATATGTAGTTTGCACGGAATATCAATAGAAAGATTGCAGCATCGTTGGTTCATTGAATATATACAAAGTTTCCTCTATTGGTAGACCATTTCTCGACTGTTAGCTTGTCATACATCTATAATTTGATTTCAATCATGATCTTAATACCCATTTAATTATAAGATCGCATAAAGAATATATACCAATCATTATCACAGGTTCAGCTTTGTAAAGACATACATATATATATATATATATAGATGTGTATATTAATTAGTAATATCAAACGCGATGTTCAAGATGAGGGGGAATAATAATATTCCATGAAGGGCACGCCTTACTATAGAAATAATCAGACAACGCCAAAGCCATCAAGAGAATCTTTTAAGTCTGTCTTCCTTCCTCAAACATACATAAACGCCCAACAAAATCATGCAACACCAATAAAGCCATCAAGGTGGAAATTCATATATTTAAATTCACAATTCTAACTAAAATTTGTATCTAAATAATTTTATATTTATTTTAATTAAAAAAATTATAAAATTATATAGTTAACTTGAGATTTTGACCTCGATGAAAAAAACTTGAGATTTTGACGGACATGTATATAAAGTAATTTATATATTTAGAAAATATTTGTACAGGCTGCATTATTTTAATACATCCAACCATAGACTATATAACATGTAACATGTAATATATTATATAATAAAAATTGATCATAAATATTAATATAATTGTCTATAAGGTTGTTTACGGCTGAATATTTGTAGATTCGAATTACTAATATTTTTTTCCGGATTATATATTTGAATTTTTCAAACATTGCTTATGGAAACTTGGGAGAATATTATCTATTTTCTTCTTATCTTTTTGTCTTTTTGTATACCCATGATGAGGCAGCCTTGACCTTTGCAATGTCCAAATTCGTGTACCCAACATTACTATAATGCATATAATAATTATACTAAAAAAGATAATCATATAAGATAGGTTCCTTCTACTAGTGATGTGCCCTAAAACCATATGAATTATATGTCATTTGAATCTTTATTATCTTTATAATTGATCCATTTCATTTATCAAATCTATTATTGGCTTTTTTACTTTGATAAAATGATTCTATGAATAAATTTGTTATTCCTTATGTCATTAAAGTATGACTTTAATACTAAAACCATAAGGAAAGAAATAACTTTATTCTAAATTATCCCTAATCATTCATTATATGGAATAATAATGAATTAAGACTAGTATGTTAGCTGAATGATGACCACGTTTTATTGATGATGGATATGAGATATCGATTTAGTACTTAGATACATGTAAGAGTACATTGTCTTGGAACGATCAATTATGAGAGTACTATATGGATCAATATTATAAGTATTTCTCATTACGGTGTTGTTTTAGTCCTTTGACCTATTGACAACATAGATTCCTAAGTTTCATGTTTTGATTCAGCTCTCTATCATCTTTAACAAGTGATTTTAAGACTATACTTCGATATGGAATAAGATATGTGGAGAAATACGAGTGTTCGTAGAAGAAATTTTTCCCTCTTATTAATTTGAGAGAGAGATATCTTTTGGGCCTCTTGATGAGTAAGATTGAGAAATGCATGTTTGTGCTCAAATGAACTAATAAAGAGTTATCAGTATCATTTGTTTAAGTCAGTCAGACTCTGGATTCAAAAAAAGGTTATTAAACATATAAGAGTGTACCGATCCACACGTTATGTTTAATCATAAGATATCATATGACAAATGATCTAAATAATTGACTGTTTAATAAGTAGAGTTGAATCATCGACCTTCACTTAATTTGAATAAGTATAATGTCTTGTTAGAGACCAACTATGTCTTATAGGTCTAAAAAGTGTTTAGGGCATGCTACCAACATTAGGTGGACCATAGGATCGCAAGCAAAAAAATTAACAAAATAGGTTACAAGTTTATATTCAAACGTAGTAGGAATTATTAATATATTTATTATTCTTAAATGGTTTAACAATAATAAACAATTATTGGATAAAATAATAGTTAATAAAATGGTGTATTTTATTAAATATTATTATTCTACGATAAATCTCTTTTTAGGGTTTCTCATTTGTCTATATATAGATATAGACAGCTTCTCATAGGATTTGACACAAGACATCATTACATCAAATTATACCTATAGAGAAATTTTGCAAAGGTAAAAGAGAGTAAGAAAAATCATGTCTCTTTGTCTCTATAAGAGAATTCCTACACAAATTGAATTTGTGATTATGTGCTAGCACACATATCAACCTTTTTAGGTGTTCGTTTACATGTGGATATCGTAAACGGTGCTCGCTACCTGCAGTATCTTTTGATCCGCTCCATCATCATATTTGAAACTGTAAAAGAGAGGTCATTCTCAAAATTCCTATTGTGTTCAGTTTATTTGTTAAACACATGGATTCTAGACTATTTAAAGTTTTAATTTTAAAATTTCCACTGCAAACCTATTCTATGAAACCCTAAAATCCAACACTTTCATGAGATACTTCTTATATTAATTTAATTGTCCATAACTTTCCATCATGCACTCGGAAGCTTAGCATACGTGGGGATGCACATGAGCTGTTCCGGCCTGTAGAGTCAACGATTGGCTTCACGATTTGAATAATATCCGTTGTCTTATAGAATTTTAATTTTGAAGGCTTGGTCGGACATGTTGTATATTTAATTATGTTTTTCTATTTATATAATTATCTCTTATAATGATGCCAAAAGTAAAGTGGCTAATTCATTGCATTCTAGCTTGCTCGGTTCAATCCGTAGTTGGTAGGCCAATATTCCAGGAAGGATAGGAACACATATTGACCACTTTAGACTAAAGACAATCATATAGCACCGACGTATGCAATGCATTTCCCAGGAAGCTAGGGTTGTGAAAGTAGATAAGGGTCATAAAAGATACATAAACCATATCTGATCGTACTTGATGGTTTTTCAAGAGAGTTTGGGACAGATTTTGTTTTGTTTTTAAGACTCCATAGAACCTAGAATGGGTTTTTGAGATCTTTCTTAAAATCCATCCCAACTATAAAAGAAGGATAAGATAATAAATCTTTACTTCATAAAGATAAACGAAAGCTATTTTGAAGAACCATAAAGATTACTAAGGATATTCATTTATTGTCATTGACATTGCTGATGATCTATTAGATTTTAAGTTAATTAGCATTGTGTTTGTATGACTGAAGTGGTTGTAATTAGCCAATCATGTGCAGAAGGCCTATCAGTTGCAACCATCTAAAATTCCATCCACCGATGAATTGCCTGCTTTATCGAGATACTACACGGTCTTATCCTTGATGCTAGCTGTTTTCCGTAAGGTGAATCATCTTGGAAGTGCTCTCCACTGAACATATATAACTTTGGAATTTTGATGAACTTCAAACCATTAAATGAGGAAAAACAAAGAAGAAAAACTCAATAATTAGAGTTCCAACTAGGGATACAAAACAGGTCAAACCAACACGGTACAATGCTGAACTTAAGCTCGAGTTTGACTCAAAATTTCAACGCTTGAGCTCAGCTCAAGTTTGATTCGATAACATCATATACGCTTGAGCTCGACTCAATTAATTCTGTTTAGCTTTGAGTTTATGAATATGATAGCTTTAATTCTATATTAAAATACTACTATAACCCAATTTCAATTCAATTTGATTAATATTGATATTCAAGTTGATCTCATAAAGCTTGATGCGAAGCTCTATCTAATCAAACTAAATATATGAAGCTTGAGTTCGACTAGATAAAATTACTCAGTAGTTCGAGGTTTAGGTTTTAAGTGACTATTCTTGAATCAAACTCAAGTAAACACCAAACTATATTCGAGTAATTTTTTAATTAACTTGGTTCATTTGTACCACACATTAGTCATTCCAAAAAAGTCTCGAGTTGAGGGATTGTGGAGGAAATATTTAGAGAAAAGTGTAGAAGAATCAACAAAAAACATGAGTTTGAGAGCAGATCAGCTGACATTTTTTGAAGTTTGCAAATGCTTTATCAGTGTCAAATGAGCAGCAAGACCTTTTATTTATAAAGCTTGGTGTCTAATTTCAACCATTAAATGATTTGAGATGGACATAAGAGATGGGTTGTTGAATACGATCCCTAATTTTCTTCCGACAATCAGTAGATAAGATTGAGTTCTCACGAAGGCTTTGTAATCCAAGGGCTTTGATTATAAATAAGTATTGTTAGACTTAAGTCTTCACAAGGCCTAATAATTTGGTCGGCGGTGCTTCGATCAAACGAACACTAAGTTGGACCTAACGTAGCATTTGGTTGTAAAAACTGGATATGATGAAAAGAATTGGATAGCACAATATTATCCCTTATATTATGCTTGTTATACACTAATCTAGACAGTACTTGACAAAATTCTTATTATGTGATTTTATTTTTATTTTATTATAATGTTATTGTACCATAAAATATGAGGGACAAAAATATTAATTTTTATCCAATCCCATGAAGAAAGTTTTATCTAATCCTAAATGCATTTTGTAAACTAAATATGATGCAATGATTTTATCTATTTTAATATCATGAAAAAATTATGCAACCAAACGCTACCCAATATAAACCACACTTTGGGACATTGGTTCATATTCTTATTCTGTTTAGCATATCGAACATGATAATAACTCCTATCAAATAAATGCCCTCATCACGCCATATTCCACCCACCATCGATCTCTGGCTCAGGACATCTGTCAGCCATAGCCAATGGCTTTGTAGCCTAGTGGCATCCGGTCCAGGTCCTCATCCTTAAGATATCGAGTTCGATTCTCTATATTAGTAGTTGAATTGGCTTTATTTGACTGTGTTATAATAGCCTTTGCGGCCTAGAATTTTTATATATATATATAATATATATATTAGCCATATTCCAATATTCCAAAGTAAGAGAACATCTTAAATACATCAATTTTTTTTTACGAATTCGACTACAATCTTTGCTCAAAGGAAAATACTGATAAAATAAGGTGAAATAAGCGGCATACTTTTGAAGTGGGCCAAAAAATGTATATATGTGCTTCGTAGAAAAAACAATGGAAACTTCAAAATCTAGGATTTAGATTTACAAAGCCA
Source organism: Combretum micranthum (assembly GCA_024138025.1). NCBI lineage: Eukaryota > Viridiplantae > Streptophyta > Magnoliopsida > Myrtales > Combretaceae > Combretum > Combretum micranthum. The sequence goes on from JAMXBD010000049.1 coordinate 969,206, forward strand.
CCAAAAGAACCTTGCCAAACGAGTAACTGTCCAAGCAGAATTTATAAGCATGTTATGAGTGGAATAGTGCCGAGCAAAAGTTTGCATTCGTACTACAACCTTTTAAACTTTGAAAGAACTAAGTTGAGACCCAATATTATAACAAATTTGCACTATATTTAAGAACAAAAGTTGAATAGTTATGGTATCAATTTAAACATAATAGTAGAGTGTACTATAACGCCCGTTATTTGTGACTTAATTTATCCTTTCTCCATTGTAATCTTTTGTTTGTCTAAATTTCAATTAGTGTTAATGTTGTCTAGTGTGTCCACCCCTTTGTGGTTTTTCTTTTTATTTGTATGGGTTCATCTTTGGCTAAAGTATTGGATTTGTTGCTTTCAATGCAGGATTTTTCTTGTTATAAAGCTGTTTATGCATATTATCTCAATAAAAGATGTGCGCTTTATGAATTAAGGTGTATAATCGTTTTTTGGTTTGTTTTTCCGTATGTACATAGTTTTAAAAATTATAAACTAATGAATTATTGTTCTCTAGCAAACGTAAAAATACCCAATAAAAGCCCGAATGAAAGCCCAAAACTTGACACCGAATATTACCCATTAATATCAAGTTTTACTCCAATAAACTTGTTTATGTATTTATTTAATTTGTTTATTTCAATCTATTGAATACTAGAGCTTTATTTAAACCTTATTAAACTTGTGTGCTACAACACATTTGAAGCTTGGTTGATCTTTTCAGCTCAAGTTATATATTTAGAAACTTGAGCTTAACCTATTATAATATATCTAGTTTAAGCTCACCCTTATGTCATCTAAATAGTATAGCTATTGCAGACTTCTTACCTCCTCCATATGATTAAGTTGTACCTTCATCTAAGCTTTTGTCGTCTCGAAGTATTCTAGGAGTCTAAAAAGCACTGACCCATATGAAAGAGACTTTCAATACATTCAACTTTCAATTGTGTGGAATGAGGGGCATTAACCATATCACTAAATTCCATTTTAATTTTGGACCACTATATGTCAAAATATCCGTGTACCTTAAACTTTACATGTTCAAACTTATGCACAAACAATAAGTCAGATCAATGATTACCCAAAAAACTAAAAGAAATGAGGAAAAAAATTAAAGACAAATGATATGAAAAATCGTAAATTTGATAGGATGTAGGGTATTAATGATCAAAGTGCATTATTTCATAGCTTATAATTGCTTGGAATCCTAATAGAGAGAAGGAAAGAAGTCCAATTTCATTAAATTGCAAGTCTTGATTCCTATTGGAAGATATATGTTGTAAAATAAAATTTATTTCATATGACTAGTTATGACCCAACACCTTCATTAGTAGTTTGATTGATCAAATACTATAATGGCAAGTTTTTATGAATTTAGGTATTTGGTATTTGTACTTTCAAGAGGCAGCATGAGCTGGATGATTAAGCATCTTGATTCACATAATATTTTGCTGAATTAATGCTAAGTTGTCCAATCCATGTTTATCCTTACAATGGAAAAATCAATGGAGGAAATAGCGCTGATAAGGCTTTGGATGTGTGGGGTGTCCTCTTCATCGTGGGGTAGTTTAATATGTGTTATTAATCCAAAATGACCCCACTAGAGGGACATGCCTTCAATCATTCTTCCCCTATTAAGGTTCAAAAGTAATGCCAAAAAGGGTTGTACTATTTTTCAGATGGGAAATAATAAGTAAAAGGGTCCATTTCAAATCCAAAAACTTGGGTCGTCAATGGAGCAGTATTTTTTCTATATTATTACCGAATGAAATGACATATTATTGGTTATTGCCTTGTATTGTTCATTTCCCTAGTTGTTGCTCTTATTTCATCCAAAATTTAATTCAATTCAGACGCCCTTCACCTAAGGAAATAGAAAAGTAAGTAATTAAGTTTCGATTTTCATAGCAAGTACTTTAAAGGTATTTGATAAAAATAGATAAAACAATTTTACCTATTTGTTTCATAAAGATATCCAAAATTACAATTTTTATTTGTTTAATGTTGATTTTGTATTAGGAAAAAAGAAGAAGAAGAAGAAGAAGAAATAATGTAGCTTTTCATTATTCAAATCTTATCAAATATTCACAAGATATCTCTCAACAAGATCTAGTCAAATATATGTACCATTAATCCTATAGTCTACGTGATTGGCCAGCATTTATTTAATAATATAACACTAGTATATTGTAACCATCACACTAAAATACAAATTTGTTTCAATGTTTTATATGATTTATAGAACATATTATACAAATAACTTTAAAAAAATAAGAAAGTAGTAGTAATGGGTGGAATGGAGGAGGTATTTTAGTATAGTTATATATGTGACGGTATATGCCTATTATCATTTGATAATTGCTTTATACTAAAAAATAAATTTCATATTCTATTTCGCAACTTCTACATGCACACAAGAAAAATAGGTATGATATTGGCAAGTTTAAGTGAATTCAAAATAATAGCACATTAAGGATTATGGATAATCTACTTATTAAGTGTAGTCCTAATCAAGAATTTTTGCTAGTAACAAGTTATGAGAGGGTTTTGATTTTGATCAAGTGTGAAAAGGACCCAAAAGCCGGCTTAGGGTTTTATTTGTGAAAGAGAGCCGACGGGCTTTGCCCTGTGACGGTGCTTGATCTTAGCCGTTAATCTTGAAATTAATGAGGCAGATGAAGGTGGGCCCAAACAATTACACACAATTTCACAAAAGCAATCGTGAAATGTGGGCCTTTAGGATCTGTCCATCACATAACTGGGCCCTCGAAACGACTGATGATTGATTCGGATCGGATGGGATGGGTCATCGGGTTGGGTCGCACCGTTGATTACTCTTCCGTATGCCGTCCCCATTCAATGAATTTACATGTCGGGGATGATAAATTAGCCGTATAAGTTCTTGGTCCTCAAATAGGGTCTCTTTTATTATTCCCCTAATCATGAATAATAAGTAAAAGGAATATAAAATATTCTTCTTGTACAGTAAATATGTGCTTGGCAAGAAAATAGAAAGAAGAAACTATTTTCTTTTTCCAATTATTACGATGGATGAGAAAATTTTCAAATTTGCATCATCTTATGGAGGAAAAATCATTCATAACAATCCCGTTATAGGATCTTTGTAAGAAAACACAATTTTAGAATCAAAGATCCCAATTTGACTTTGTTTGATGTGCCGTGTGTATTATAATGTCATATTTGGTATCCAATAATCATTTCTAATGGAGTGAATTAGAATGAAATGAAATAGATTGGATTAGAATGGAATGAGTTCCGGAATGACAAATTCATTCTTTACGTGAAATAGAATTGCTATAAAGTATATTTGTCAAAATTATCACTAATAACAAATTTAAATACAAATATGTGATAAGATAAAATGATAATTACACTTTGTACATTAATATAACTAGAATGGAATTGCGATTCTGCCTTTGTGAGGACAACATCGAATTCTTCTTTAAAGCTAGAATCGTGATTCGAGTTTCTGAAAATGCATCCAAATGTAAGAAATAGAATGAAAGCCGAAATCGCTATTCCATTTTGAATTCATTCCGACGTACCAAACATAATATAAAAGACTATAAAAAATTATATATATATATATATAAATATATAATTATCCTTTGTTATTATTTGTAATGGTTGATTTAAGACTTGTATTTATCTTATTAAATAGGTATAGATGAAAATACAAAATAACATGTCCAATCTAATCTGTTGTAAATGATTAGCCTCTTTTAAATTCTAATAAAAGGGAAAATAAAATCCAAAATTTGAAAATAAACTCCTCATAAACTTTCATCTGAGTGAGAAATATGTCTTAAATTCATTAAAATGTATTTCAACAACGTGTAAACTTTGAATTTGGTGCGTTTCTTTCAACTAAAATAAAAAATATGCTTTGTGCTCCCAGTTCATGAGATGAAACTTTATCTCTATTCATAATATTTAAAGTTAAAAAGATATATATACACCTAAATCAAAACCTAAGAGAGCTATTTATAATTATTCTCTCAAAATCAACATAAATTTGGCCAGAAGGATAAGAAGTTGCTAACATATTTTCCTTCGCTATCATTTTCAATACAACTTGTGTGGGGGCAATCAACTATGTGATTGTAATCTCTAGATTCTCTAATCCCTGTTTGATGGTTTGAGAAGAAAAGTTGCTTTTCCCCAGGTGATCATGATTCTTCGTAAAGTCAAGCAAAATCATTAGAAAGCCAGTTAAATCAATTAAAAAGTAAGTATAGTGAATTATATCAAGGATCCGACTGCGAACTTTATTTACTTATTCAGGATGATAAAGTAGATCCGATATTTTCCCCATCTCCAAACACTCCTTTATTTTAAAAAAATAAAGTAAATAGAAAAATGAAAATATGGATAGAAATTCATTAGAGTTATCAACACAAAATTTGGAGGGAAGTTTGTTTTTAATCACAATTTATATGCTAAAAAAATGCCTATGTATTAAGAAGATTAGTCTACTCAGAAAATATATATACATATATATATGTATTAAAAGAAAAGAGAGAGATTAAAACTAATGGCTAGCTTGTTAAACATTTAATGTGCATATTTCGCTCAAAATATAATAAGATGGTAATATAACTATAACTTTTAAAAAATATAATGAAAAAGTAATAGCTATTATTTTATAGCTAATGACATTATAACTTAATGGTATCTCCTCTGTATCTCAAGTAAGAGGCACCAGTTTGAATCTCTCATCATTCTTTGTAGTGATAAAAAAAAAGAAAAAATTATTATTTCACTTGGTTGCAATAAACATTGGCACAGTTTCTGAGTCTTGAACTTGAGGAACTGAAACCGTCTGCCATGATTCTGGTCAAGTTCCATAGAACCATCAGTTTCCGATTCCAGTTTTGGAATCGCGAAACTGCCTTTTCTTTTCAAATAAAAATATAAAGATAGAAAAATGAATTTTACTTTTTTAATAAAATAAATTTTAAACTCAAAAATAATTATTGGATTTAAAAGTGTCAAATTATTTAACCAAGTTTTTTAAAAATTTGTTTAGAATGTGCATTTATTTTTATTCAAACACATACAATATGAATTATAGTTAGTAATATGAGATTGCAAAATACTCTAGAGGGAAAAAAATTACAATGCAAAAAAAAATATCACATTATTAAGTAAATGAATTTTTCTTTTAGAAGAAATTTGTTTAAACTAATTATAAATGATTTTTAAGCTATGTTTATTTGTATTGTTAATAATAACATATTTAAATATTGTTAATAAGTGATAAATTTTACTATTTATGTAAAGTAATTTAAATATTAATAATTATATATTTAATTTTTATTTTTTTATTTTTTCAATGAAACCACCGATAATTCCACTAATTCTAAGCAAAGAATCACCTAGGAACCATGAAACTGGTAGTTCCATAGCTAGTTCTGGAACCGGCCAAGTACTTTCGTTTTGATTTCGAAAGTGGCGATGACGGTTTTGGTTCGATTCTCAGTTCGAAACCGAACCTGCCTATGTTTAGGTTGCGGTGGAGAAAGATTAGCAATAATTTAGGAATTTATACCTAAAAATATTGATATATTTATAATTTGAGCTTAAGATTTTAGAGATATGGATATAAAATGTGATTTTAAAAAATCAATCAATTATTATTTCTTTGGTATACTAAGGAAATATGATTCTTTATTTTGCAGTAATCATTATCATATGAAAGAGCTATTAAGCAAATCAAATGCAATAATACATTTATGGGGAAGGAATAACTATTTCATTGCAATTTTATGAAGTCAATCAATTATATTAGTGGGGTCGTACATTTTAAGCAACCACACTAGCATACTAATATCCATTATAAATTAAATCAACCAAATATTTGTTAAGATTCATAACTTGAACCTTAATCACGTCAATAACTATGCTTTATGAGAGAATTATGATGCTTTTAGATATTAATTGGCCATCATGGGCATCTTTCATGTATACTTTTAGAGATAATATAACAATTTCACAATGAAACATGCCTTAAGTATGCAAAGTGAACAAGATATAAGAATATTAGCAAAGAAGATGATTGACTAAGGTAAGCTAATGGTTGATCATTGACTGGTGGCAATCCATCAAGGTATGTCAAGAATTTCGTTCTACTTATTAAGACATATATTCACCCCACCATTATCAAGAACTTATATGTCTTACATCAAACTTGAGGCACAGCAAGCTCCTTCTCATAATTGTATCAAAGCACAATCATAAAGGACTATTAAATTTACTAAAACCACTAAATTAATATAATTTGTAGTGACTCGCAATCCACCAAATTTAACAAAACAATTTTATAGATAATCCTAAAAATGTAATAATATTCTCAACTAACATTGAAATTTGTAGACTAATATAACTAAACTAGCCGATAAATCCAAATCCCAAGTGAGCATAAAATCCATCTCCACCTTCTATACTTGGAAAATATAGGGGAAGAGCAAAAACCCTAGTAAAGACCACTATAGACAAAGACATAAGATGCTACATAAATTAAAACAACTAATGCAACAATCAACCAACTAGCTCAACACACAAATTAATTTATCAATTTCCACATCTATAAACACAAACTTAATCCTAACCACAAACAAGAACTTGAACCCAAACCCAAAAGTAATTATCAAATATGTGGAAACAAATTTTGACAAAATGGACACATTTAAGATCTCAAAATCTCATAATATTCTACCATTCCAAGACGTATATAGCTATGCCACACTAAACAGATAAACAAATCTCAAAACCTCTATAGTTGTGCCACATATAATAGATCAAAAAATCCAACAGGTTCTATGATTATACCACACCAAAGGGATTACAATATCTCAAAAACTTTATGGTTATGCCATACTTGAAAGATCAAAAGACCTCTATAACTCTCAACAAACTCATTATGTTGGTTCCAATAAAAGATATTAAAAATATGGGTCTATACATTTTCATAAATAACTTTTTCATGTCGATATAAATTTTTTATCCATATTTTACAATCAAGAAAGGGGGTTATATTAATTATAGACAAAAATTTAAATTTTAGCCTTTAAAAAAAATCCCTTTCGTTCAAAGTGTGAGAACAGGTTGCACAACACAAATAAAGTAAAACTTACAAGAAATTAAAAGAGTATGGAAGAAAAACTAAGTCAGTAGTATATAGCGGTTCCGCCATATGTGTCAATCCACTATTCTAGCTCCAAGCCGAACTAATCCAATCAAAACTTGTTCACAAGTTAATTACAATTCCACTCTACTTAGCCTCCCTAACTTCACTTTAGCTAACACTAACTATAGAGCTTCTACTTATAATATGAATCAAATAAAGGACACACTACAGTTCCTCCACTAAACAAATAAAAGAACCCATATCAATAAAGCTGCAACAAAGAGATAATTGCACAATATTGGTTCAAAGTTTGCAAGAAAGAGTAGCATCTTTCTTTTATTTTTATTTTTTGCAGCATGTTCTTTTTCTCTCTTCCTCCTTCTCTTTGTTGAAAGGAAACCTTCTTATATATAAGCTTTGGTCTTTAGCATTCAAAATATTTGTTGCAGGTTTTCAGATAAACTTCTTCGCTAATATCTTAAATGGTATCTTGATCTCCATATTTTGAAGTTAGTTGTATTTAAAATTTGAACATTGCAAACTGATGTTTAATGTTTATCTTCAAAATGGTCCTTTATTTAGCTTGACGAACTCGTCTAAATCTGTTCCAAATCTAGTATAAATTAATCTTTAACAGTATAGTTAGTATCTCTTAAAAACAGGAACATTGCAACTGTGATCTCTTTCTTTTTTGAAAACAACTTATTTGGATAAACTTAAAATCCTTTGGATACTAACTAACTTTAGTGGAATATATGAGTATATTATCCAAATATACTCATTATTTCAGAGCTAGGCCTTTAAGATATTATTTGAGCTAATTTGGAAAGGATTTGATCAAAACTAAATTGATCTATAATGAAACCGTGAATAATTGTCTTGTCAAAAACTGCAGAAAAACCTTTTAGATGTCTCTGGACACTGTTCTGGATATGTGTTAAAACTTTTGTTCTTTATCTTTTCTGATATACGCCTTCTAGAATAACTTTGGATGTCTTTTTACTTCAATATTTTTATCACTGAACATTATGAACGATCATCTGGGGAAATTGACACTACTCATTTTTCATCTTTTTTATTAAAATCAGCACACTTGATAAACCCATTAGTAATCTTTTTATACTTTTGTTATCATCAAAACCTATTTAAAGAGAACCTAACATAAATAATCCCATATAACATCATCTAATCAAATATTAATTAATCCAATATCGCTGCATGTATCATGCACAACAGAGGCATATACTTAATGTCTACGTAAACACTAAAGATTTGAATGTTATCATAATATAACATAATGATACATTAGAAACAATTCGCAAAATTAGTAAATCTTCCAAAATCCCTTTTTTTGTCTTTTTGTTTTTCTCCAAACCTATCAAAATTACAAATTTTTTTCCAACTAAGATATGGCAGGGATCTTGTCAATCATGGAGTCGACTCAAATCGACAGCCAATCAACGGTAGTTAATCAAGTGTGGCTAACCAACCACTATCGATCAATTAGCTCGGTTGATCTCTGGATGCCCCGGTCTCCTATCAGATCAACTTGTCCCATACCAGGTCAACTAATGTGAAGTTTGGTATATAAAAATAGTTCAGAATGAAATGAATTGAAATGGAAAGAATTAAATGAAATGGAATAAAAGGCAGAATGATAAATTCAGTTCTTTGTTTAGATACATCATGGAATAGAATGGAATTGACATATTATTTATAAAAATATCCGTAATGATTAACGTGAATAATAAATAAATAGGATAATGAAAAAGTAATTGTGGGTGGATTTTTATTTTTTTTCCTTAAAATTCTAATCTTTCCTCAATTTGATTCTCATTTGGTCTTTCCAAATAAGTTTCATATAACTCTACATAGTTTATCTATTTTCACTGCATAAACATTCACAATGATTCCAACTTTCAGTTGTAATTCCTATTTAGATCTAGTTTCGCCTTATAATCTCATTTAATTTTTCATAAAACTCCAATTTCTTTTTTTTTTTTTCATTAAACCCATAATAACATATGTTTTACAATAGCCACTTAGACTCATAATGATCTCCATGTATAACTTATAGTGTGTTTACGATGAAATTTAGTTATCTTAACAAGCTAGTTGCACGTGTCCTCACTATCCAAATGAGATCCAAATTACAAATCACTGATCCCATTCCTGTGCATCATATATTCCTTATCACTAATCCATGCATGGAGATCTTTGTGACAAACTCTTGTGGCTTGAAAATTATTCCCATCGTTATTTGTGATATGCTATCAACATCTTAAAGTTTCTATTAACTTATAAGTAAATATCAACGATGATGCAGAATAGATTTCATGGATATTTCACCATTTATGATATCTTTTGTGCATTGTTGGTTATTCTTATTTAGAAGCACCATAAAGTTACTAATAGTTTATAAATTAAAAAAAAAAGTTGTAAAAGCATGATTGAAGAAGAGAGTTTATGGTTTCTTACCAACTCAAAGAATTTAACTTGTCTTCGGTTTTAAATCAACAGCGGGTTATTCTAAAACTTTTGCCGTTACAACTCACAACTCCATCCATCGAGATATTATCATTTTTGACGAAATATCATGCGGCTTTATCCTTGGTGCCAGTTGTGCTCTATAATGAGTACGCTTGACTTTAAAATTTTGATAAACTCAAAGTCATTACACCAAAATATGCCATAATAATTAGAATTTCACCATCTTATATTTGAAGAATACACACCTACAAATGGGAAATAGGATTTGAATAGGCTTTTTAGTATAAGAAAAGTATCAAAAGTATATAAGATATTTTAGAAATCTATATATAGAGTTGAAAGTAGGTTTTAGGTCAATATTTGTATAGAATATCGTAAACTTATCGCTTTGTTTCCAATAGTTTTTTACCATAATTATACATAGGTTATCTATTCAATGTTTTCTTTTCAACAATTCGTTTAAATTTTTCATTTGTAGACCATTGATTTTGAAAATGAGTGAAGTTATTCGTGAATTATTTGAGCTTGTTAAATTTGAATTTATATATATGTTAAACTTAAGCTTAAAATAAAAAAGGATAAAACTCATTTATCGTAATGAATTATGTTTAAAATCTTATATAAACTCATGAGCTGACTTATACATGCTTACTTGTAAACTCACAAGTTTTCACACATACACACTCATTCGTTAGAGTTGTAGATAGGTCAAACAATCTATGAGTTATTTGAATTTAGCTTACTTTAAGCTCACATTAACTCATCTTAATTTGTAAATGAGTCGAATTTAAACTCAAAATAAATGCTATTTGTTTTTTCTTTTTTTTTTTTACCAAACAAATGCTATTTTTTAAACAAGTCAAGCATGAATCAATAAATTTTAAGCTTAGCAAAAATTTATCTTGGTTCATTTTCAAACGAGTCATTTGGGTGGACTCAATTACTTACGCATACAATTGTTGTCTAATTAGAGTTGCGAAATTTCCTCCATCATTTATGAGCTCAGTATTACCTTCACTCTTGCACACTTTTAAATTGGAGAAACTAATAACCTTACCACCTTCGGTCTCACAAGTATAATCCCCACTCCCAAAATTTAAATTAATTGATAAATCGATGATATTAAAGTCAATGAGACTTTTTGATATTTTAAATTTTTTATAATTATATTTAAATTAATTAATGAATAGAGAAAAATGAAATAAAAACTATCTTATAGTTTTCCTTTCTTTTTCTAATATCAACAATCTTATATACAATAAAGTCAAGTAATCATAAATTTTTTTCTAGCAATATGGGTATAAAAAAGTTAGAAAATTTGCAAATAACATCTCTAAATTTTGATCTTAGTACAAATTTATCTTCAATTTTCAAATGTTCGAATAACTCTTTGAAACTTTGATAAATTGACAATATAAGGGACTTTTACTTTTTTTTTAGCTAAGAAAGAGCACAAATATGTCAAAGTCTATGATATATAAAAATTAAAATTTACTTTGATAAGTTTAAAGAGTTATTCACAACAAAGGTTAAAGTTTTAAGACTATTTTCAATCTTAATAGTTATCTGCGATATTATTGAAATTTAGGAACTATATTTACAATATTTCGCACTGAAATGATTGATTTTTATTTTCCCACAACATAAAGTCGAATTATTTTTGGAAGCCATATATTATTGTTGCATTCACCAGTAATTTGATAAATAGGAGTCACAGGAATACGAGATGCGAAATATAATATATGTGTATCTATATATATATTATAGTGAAGATTGTGACTAATATTTTGAGACCATATCTCTTTTGCCTTTTGCTCCTCCTTTTCATTTTCAAAGTATTTTATTACTAGTTGAAAAGTAGCGTAGAAATGAGGGGGGAAAAGGCTAGGTGAGAAAGTACTATGACATCACACGAAACAGTGATTGTCGGCATACCCCTTTTTAACCTAAAGCCAAAAACCTAATGTTTTCCCTTATTTGATAGTTTAAATATTTTATAATATCCTGAATTTTTCAATGGGATTGCACTGCTCTGTCCGCCATGATTAAAATGACTTTGCAAGATTGCCAAGTAATTAATAAAATATTGCTGACATATGCTGCCGCTTAAATGGTAAACACTAGACAAATTAATATTATATAGTTTTTTAATCTGAAAAAAGATGACGACATAAAGTAACTAAAGATTAAGACATAGATGATCCCTTAAGCTCAAGCTTTTGATTTCCTTGTTTGACTTCAAAAAGCCAACCCCATTTTATTTATTTGTTTATTTATTTATAATTTCATTGCTGTGGAGATGTGATTTATGCGATCTATTTGATTAGACGCCATAACAATGAAAAATGATGATGACAAGTCACTATTTTACCTCACCTATAATCATTATAGAACAATTGCTCAAAAGAGTTTGCAACTTGATATCCATTTTGATGATAATGAACATACATTTTCCATTTTTTTCCCCCTCCATAAATAATGTTTGAGTTTACACGCTATATAGATTGGCAATATTCATTTTATTTTCGACTCCTAAATGAAAATCATATTTTTCAATTATATATACATGTGTGTCAAAAATAAATATGATATCTTGCACCTTTTTTTACCGATTACCTTATCCATTAAGGAGAGCATGATGTTCAAATTCAAACGCAAGAATCTGTATGGGCAAAGAATAAAAATATAAAAGAAGATTAAAAAAAAGGAAAAAGAAGGCAAGAACCTCAATTCTAGATCACCCAAGAGTCATAAGTAGATATCATTACGGATTGATATCTAGGTTCGAACCAACCCAACCCACCACCAATGGTTGCTAAATTAAGAATTGGACTGAAAATGGCGAATGCAAACCAACTAAAGACCTACCGGTTCTAGCAAGTCTGATAGGTTTTAGCCTTGGAAATAGCTTATCTATTAGGTTAATATTCGGTTCGTGGAATCAATGACTCGACTAGTCTAAGCCAATTCTACATAAAAAATAGAGAGGAAATAGGAAAAAATAAAGAAAAGTAGAAGAAAAAAATATAAATAAGAAACAAATATCTAAGCTTTTTCATGTTATTAAGGAATACTTACCTATGGCCCAACAGGTCCAACATCAACTTAGTGGGCCAGTATTCAGACTTATAAGAAACCTCATCAGGAACCTCAACTAAGGAGCTCCTTGTGAACCTCGATCAAAGGGCTCATTTTGGACCTCGATTTAGAAGTTCCATGAGGACCTCAATCCTACAAGGACCTCGACCGGTCACCTCTCTCACCATGGCTCCATACTCCAAGGCCCATGGTCCTACTTCCTACCTCTACCTCCTTAGGGAACCATTATGAGCTCAACCACCTCCAGCTTTTGTAAGGTCCACCATCTCTAGTTCGATGTTATCTATCTCTATACGGGCTCATGCCTATGTAAAAAAGGTTTTGTGGGCCTCTAATTGTGGTAGGACCAAAAACTATAAATAACCATCACCCCAAAAGGTACAGGCATCTTACTTAATCCAAATATATTTCTTACTCATTCTCCCAAACCCATTGGTTGCTTAAGTATCAAAGTGACCACACTGGACAACCCCATAGCATATGAATATACTAACCATGCTTTGTGCTGGCAGGTCCACAACGTTCCATCACTTGCTCTATCAATGGATTCGCACTTGCAACACATGTGAATGGTGAAAAAATTATTTCCTATTCTTGACATTTAATATGTTGTTATTAAATAACACAAGTGATAAATATACTTGAAAACATATAAAAACATATGTTATTGGATTTATACAAACTTCTAATTAAAGTAAACTCTTATTTCTCAATGATGAGACTTGTTTTATTATTATGGGATTTTGTTTGTACCTTGTGTATTTTACTATCCCTGGTCACTGATTTTACAACTAAAAGTGGATGTGTTCCTATATAAATAAACGTACAACTTAAAAAAATTCTTTCAACAAAGGGTTTGTAGACCATTATTCTTAAGTCTAATTTTATTTCAAGTTTAAAAAATTATTTTAACTTTTTAAATTACTTAAATCTAATAAAGTAATTTGATTCCTTTTTTTTTTCATACCATATATTTAGTCCCCGAGCAACTAGAATCCAACTGTAGAAACCATCAATTCGATGGAACTTAAAATCAGCTGAGTTCCGACGAATTTGGTTCTGGTTCCAGTTCCAATTCCTCATTTTAGGAGTCGAAAACTGGTAGGTGTTTTTTAGTTCTAGAACCGAATCAAACTATGGTCACAATGTCTAGTGATAAGAAGCTGGAATTAATCCTTTGTGTTTGGGATTATAATGCGCTCATAAGAGAATAAAAAGGGATATGAGTGCAAATGGCATCAATGTATAATGTAAACTCTTTTTACATTTAAAATAGTGTTTCAAGAAATAACGATCACTAGAATAATCCAAGATATATTAACAAAATAGGGTTTGCCACAATTTCAAAAGATTGGAATCAACATTAAAGAATGAATCAAATAGGGAGTAACAATGGAAGTTTTGGAATTCCAATAGATGCTTTAAAACCTAAGATAAACTCCTGATACATCTCAAGGCATAATTGTAAATAATTAAAAGTTTCATAAACGAATCTAAAGTATAATATACAAGTCATTCCTTAAAGTATGAAGCTATCATCATCTGAACAGGAAATGTGCTACCGTCTTAATTTTGTAAACCCATATGAGCCTATTTGGATTGTTAAATTTTTATTGATGTCATATCTATATCAGATCAGCATCTGTAACTTATCTGTATCATATTGGTATCAGTTTAGTATCAGTTTAGTTTGATCAGTTTACAAATAAAACTGTCGATTTTTTATCGGTATTAATTTCTTAACACATATCAATTTTTAAACGATACCAAAATAATATCAACAAATACCAAAATAATGGAACAATCAGGCCTCGTATTCCTAAATTAACCTCTTGCCTATGTATTCATCGGGTGCCAAGATGAGCATCATACTAGTACATGGAGAGAGAGAGAATAAAAAGAGAAAAAGAAAAAGAGAGAGCATAATGCAAAATTTATTCTATTCTGATATTGACACACTGAAGCTAGATGAGTCCATTATTGCCAACTTGCTCGTATATTTGACTCTGACGGGCGTGCCAGATGTGTGAAATAAATGGCACCTTTCAAGAACATTATTCATGGATGAACATGAACTCAATCAACAATGTCAATATCTCGGATCTCCCCTCTCCATAGTACATAATAATAATGATAATAATATACTATATATATATTATATGTTTTTTATAAAAAAAAAAAATATAAATAGGAAGCATGTATAATATCAATAGAGATGGTGATACTGACAGTTTTATTGTACTCTTTTTTTTCTTTTCTTTTTTATGAATGAATCTGTATAGGCGTCAGTCCGAGTCCGTACAAGGTGCATCGTTGTCCACACGATTGCAATTGCACGGGATCACCCTCTGCCCCTAAGCTATAGTTTTCTGTCCATGTCCACCTTATCTTCCTTTTTCTTTTTCTTTTTCTTTTTCTTTTTTATTTTTTATTTTTATGTTCCACAAATGTGACGGCTTATTACTACTAAAATCTTCAGAGAATCATTCACTCCATGCTTGTTCATGTCCGATGGACCTGGACATGCATGTAGTGCAACTGTAATTCTTCGACCACCCTTTTTCCGATGCCAGAAAATTTATTGAAAGCGTGAATCCATAAATTTTTAAATATGATTATTATTTTTTTAATTTTTTTTATAATGATATTACATCCTTATATTGTAGCTTAAACCTTATAAACAAAATCATATATATATATATATATAGCGAGAATTTTTTTATTCCAACAAGGATTATTAGGTTATCTGCTTATTTTGAAAAGGAAACAAAATCAAATTTGATATCTTAACTTTGCACAAGCTTTCAATTTGATTCGTAAATTTTAAAGTGGTTAATTTAACACTCAATCAAAATTTTTATAACCATATTTATTATCTCATTAACATCATTTACCCTTTTCATGACGTGGAAGAAGAAATCTATTAATATTAGATAGTGTTAGATATTATATGTTGTCTCTTCTGAGTTTGTAAACATAACAAACGATATTAAAAAAAAGTAATCTAAATAATCATAAAAAGTTTGATTATATATTAAATTAACCACTTCATAGTTTAAGTACTAATTAAATTTTTAAGTAGAACACCAAATTTGATATTTACCTTTTTGAAAAGTTATGGACACCACGCAGAAGTTTTCAGATGTGTTTGAATAATTTGAATTTTTATTTACAACTATACCAATCTTGTTCATTTTATTAATTGTTAATGTCACAAATGGTACCTAAACTTTAGTAAAATATGCAATTAAGTACCTGAATTTTAAAATTAATCAATTTATTAGTACCTAAAAGAACTTTTAGCGCCAATAGTACCTTCATCAAATTGATTAACACCGTCATTCGATGTGGCGATGTGGGAGCACCATGGATCTACAAACAAGATTTTAGGGTGCCGAGGGTTTTCTGACACGACACTCACTCCAATTCTAAGTTATTTATCGGTTCTAAAGTGGAAAGAATTAAAGTAATGTGGATTTGATACTAGATTATACCTCATGTCTTTAGCATGGGGGTCTATTTATATATGGTAGATATAACAGAATAGGGGACCCATAAAATATTGACATTCCACATAGCGAATCCCTAAATCTATTGGCTTTCTTAGCCAAATGTGTTGATGGGGATTGGGGGGGTTAGGTTGAAATCCTTCATGGGTCAAAGGCTTTCTTAGCCAAAGTACGAAACTTCTCATGGATTTGTTGGCTTCGGAGGATAACATTAAACCCAATAGGTTATGTCAAATATTCTTTATTAACAAGTATTGAATTGATCAATTTTTAAGTTTAAGTACTAAATGGATCAATTTTAAAATTGATATACCTAATTGGATATTTTTCCAAAATTTGGATACCATTTGTGACTATTGATAAGAGCATATTTCATATATTTTATATATGGTGAATATCACATTTTGTACCTCAACTCTACCAATTGTGTAATAAACCACCATAGTTTAAAAGTGTTGATTTACTACTTAAACTTTCCCCGCTTTTCTATTACTTTTCTTAATTTATCAGATTTTGCAATTAACTACTTGAACTTTAATCATTATTACAATTAACTATCTAATCTAGGTATTGTAAATGAACTTGAAAAGTTCACAAATAGTACATTGACACTTTTAAACTTTAAGCATTTAATTGCACAAATTGATAAAGTTTAGGCAGCAAATGTGTCATTTGCCCCTTTTATATTAGATTCCATGCTTCATTTTATTTTTATTTTTAATATGAAGGGTATTTAGTTTTTTTTTTTCAATATTAGAGAAGTATTGACATCTCTTAATTTGAAATTGAATGGACAAAGAGAGACAGTGGAAAAGGTTCCTTCTTTTCAATTTCCATAACTCATTTTTCTTTAGTTTAATGTTATAAATAGTACCTAAACTTTGGTAAACTATGCAATTAGACACCTAACTTTAAAATTTATTAATTTAGTATTTAAAAAACTTTAAAATTGATCAATTTAGTACCTAAAAGAACTTAATGGATGTACTATTGACATACACGAAAAGATTTTTAGGTATTAAATTGATCAATTTTAAAGTTTAAATACTAAACTAATTGATTTCAAAATTCAACTATTTAATTACATATTTTATTAAAATTCCGATATCATTTATTACATTGACATTTCCCTTTCCCACCTTTAAATCCTTAAAACCCCAAACCCCGTTGCTTTTCCTTTTCTTTTTGTTCTGGTTTCTCTCCGTGGAAGGGCTAACAGTACAAAGAATATCTCCAAATCATCAAGGTGGTTGCATTTTTCCTTTGACGCCGTAATATTTTCTTCAATAGCGAATTTATTCATTTATTTTATTTATTTTCATTAAAATGTCATTTTGATCTGCTTCTGTTTTAATTTCCTTTTTTTTTTTCCAATTTCAAATTAACAGAAGCTAGTGTCCCTTATCATTTTTTAATTTAAGAAAAACACGGGTACTAAAATCTTAAAAAGGAATCAATGTACAAACATTGGTAGTGTAATTTACCTTTTATTTTTAATATATAGTAAAATACTAGATTTTCAAACTGATATTAAAACTATGTCCACACAGCATCATGCGCACAGATCAAAGTGTCCTTTCTACTGTCCTTATTCCTAACTTTGTGGAATTTCAGATTTATCGGGCTTTATCTCTATGCTACATGAAAGTGCCAATTTCATGGATAAACTGAAATATAGTCCTTATCCGGACTTATAATATGTTCTATTTGTTAATAATGATGGTTAATTTTGTGCTCTACTGGGCTGAAAATATTGTGTAAGACCTTATAAAATTTCTCAATATGGATAATTCGCTTTTCGTAGAAGGAAAATAGTGTTTAATTAATTAATTATATAAATCTATGTCTATGCATATATCCCAATTAGTTTTCCCTATATTAAGTTATTACTCCTTATAATAATCTATACCGACCATAATAATTACTAGTTTAAGTATTTAGATTTTAATTAAGACATTACATTCACATAAGCTATTTCAAAAGAAAAGGATAAGTACTAAGTATCAAATTTGTCACGAATTTTGCATTAAAATTCATGTTGTGTTTAGCTATTAGGAATAGAATTGGTATTCTACATATACTACCGTTCAATATTTATTCTCCTATTTAATTTGTAAAAAATTTTACCATAAGAATTGTTTATTTCATGTAACGTGGATAGATAACGATTTTTATTCATTTCTTTTACTAAAGAAATTGCTATTCAAAATACATTTTTTTTTTTTGCGCCAAAAATACTTTTAAACTATTCTTTTCCAGTCTTATTTTATTCTAGTAAACCAAATATAACATTAATAATAGTGCTGTCAAACTCTGGTTCAATTGTCCAGTTTAACTTTGTTGAACTTGGCCTAGTTTTAAGAACAGTCAAGATAACTATGGTTCAATTGGGTTTTACCCATTGACCTTTGACCCTCCAATAGGGCAAGTCAAATTTTCACAAGTCAATAATATTAGTTTATACTTAAACTTGGTCAATTTTGACAATCAATTAAACTTTTTATGGTCGACTTTTGTATCTTCTAGTAGTATTTGCTAGACATAAAAGAGGTGGATAGAGTTGGATTTTTATTAATGCCTCTAATACAGTCTAACACCAATAAATAATTTATTTCACATTACGAAACAGATAAACAACCTTAGTAAGATAGTAAAAATAGTTACGAAAACTTTAATTAGGATTTAAATCAATCACTTCAAAATCCAGATACGAAATTACAATTTCATGTAAAATTCAAACAAGATTTAACATTTTGCCGGGAAAAAGATAACACCTTAGATACATATGTTTTGTTTATGTGATACATCATGGGAAGGAGTGCCCATAGAAAACACCAAGAGAATTTAGGTTAAAGAATAACAAGGATCTTCCAGAGGACAGGAAGATCTCGGAGACAGTGCCCACATCAAATCCAGCAACAACAAAGGGATGGTGATATTTAGAGGAGGAGGATGTTCGAACCCAAGGCATTTGTATATACTCGCAATCTCTGAGAAAGAGAAATGCTGGGTATACATGGGAATATATCATAATCAATTACCCAAAAAAAAAATGAAAAATGAAAAAACCCACCAACCCAAAAGCGCATCATCGAACATCATGAGATCACCAACATATCAAGAATAAAATTTCATATCGATTACTTGTGGATAATAAGTAGTCATTAGCTTCTCTTTTATAGCATAATCAAGTCTTGAGTACAAAAGCAATAGCGTCGTAGGATTATTTCGTATTTTAATCTTCTGTATTCGTGACTTGTTACTTGAATATACAAGCAGTTTAAGTTTTTCTTTTATTTTCCACGGAAAAATAAAGTTTTGGGTCTATTTGTTTTATTATATTATGATCATTTTGATATAATATTTTTATCGTTTTCAATATATATTTGTTAAGAAATAAATATCAATAAAAAAAATCATTTATTTATAAATTGACCAAATAGATACGATACATGTATGATATAAATAAGTTACAGAAGTAAATCAAGTACAAATACTATATAGATAAAAATTCAGTAATCCAACTTTAGTGATAATTTAACATAAATTGTATGGCTCCCATCCAATTCTTAAGAAAAAATATGCCCATATTTTTATTTTCTCACTGGGGATTTTCTGATGAATGTCTTTATCATACATGTATATGAGTACACTATTGACATCACAAATAAGAAAATTAATGAACCCACCAAAAGTTGAATAATTCCCAAACCTAAGTTAATGGGATTGATGGGATATTTCAGTGAATGATTGTATCTTTCCACAAAGAGAACACCTATTTTAAAGATTCTAATCAACAAGTAATTTGAAATCTTAAGAAGCATCATCTTTATGTCCTTGAACATGAACCAGGTGCTACATCATCTTTTTTTTTTTTTTTTTGCCCTTTTTCCTTTTTATTATTTTTTTGTCAGAGGATGACAACCCATTGATAAGAAATATCAACCATCACTACAATGGGATAATGGGATTAGACATTGTGCTTTGGTTCTCATTAAGTTCGTTAATAATTTCATAAATGCTATTGGACGTTGTTCTAGAACTTGATGTTAAGGGCTTAGATAAAAGACACATAATGACCCACGCCTCCTATAGGGAGCAAACCACGTGCTTACTTTGAGTATGAAATGCCCTAGCACTAGTGAAGGTCTATTCACTCACGAGTGTGTGTTTTAATTGAAAACCTTAATTTTATGTGCAAATATCTTCGGCTTCAAATTTTATGGAAAACAGAATAAATAGAGTTCTTTTTTTCCCCCTAAATCCTTGCACTGTGTTTGATATGAGAACATTAGGAAGAAATAAATAAGAGGAAGAGAATAAGAGGAGTAAAAATCTTATTTTCTTATCTGATTTGAAAGGAAAAGATAACAGAAAGGAAAATAGATATAATATTTTTTCAAACCTCGGCATTTTTTTGTTCCCCTAAAGTAGAAAGAACAAGGAGGAGGAAAAGGGATTTTTTTTTTTTGAAATTACTCTTATACCATTCTTTTTAAATTACTTATTATCTTTAAGAAATATACAAGTAATTTATCATTACATCTTATTTTGTCTTTTGTAATAATTAATATTTCATCCATTTTTCTTCCCTTTATTATCTAAATATATGAAAAAAAAAAAAAAACAAATTCTCTAGTAACTCATCCCCTCCATTTTCCTTTTTCCTTCCTAATTCATTCAATCATGTCAAACACAGCCTTAGGAAAGTATGGACCTATTACCTTTAACTTGTCAAAGGGAGTTATCTATTCTTATTTGTTGGACAATTTAAAAAGAGGGGAAAAAATAGAAAGAAAGAAAAAATGGTCTATTTCTTTTGACAATTTATGTTCCCACTTAATTTCCACCATTACCATTAAAGGGCAACATTAGCACATGCATTCACTTGCCTCTAAATGGCTTCATTTAATTATATTCATCCAATCATGCACACACGATGGCATATAAATTAATTAAAAGGATATCAAAAACCCAAATTATTCCTCCCTGATTTGATCATCTATTTTTTCTCCTTTTTTCCTATTTTTATTTTTTGAGGAAAAGACAACCGAAAAGAAAGCATTCCCACAAATGAGATATAAATCGTATTAGGATATGTCGGTTCCAAATTATTAGTTAGTTTTCTGATTGGGATTAAAAACTAAGAAAATTAAATGTGAGTTTGTTGTGCCATTTGAGTATAATGGTTTGGAGTTAGCTCTGTGATTTAACATTAAAATGGCAGCACAAAATGAGCGATAGCTAAGTAACCAAGGTGGCACTGTTGACTATCCATGGAGTCCATCTCTAGACAACGTTTTCCTTAGTCTGGTGTTACCTAATCTGTTTCTTCACTAATGATTTTCTGTCCTATAATGGTATGGTGTGAATCAGAATTTGTGGGATTCCAAAACCTATTATACCCTCAGCCTTCAGGAATAGCTATTCAACCTCATAAGTTCAATTTTGGTTTTGAATTTTTAAATTTATAGCTCCATATAGGGCAGAAGATATTTCCATTAGCATGAACTTTGTTTGAAATCTGTATATAAAATTTCTCTATGTATGATGAATCCAGCTTGTATAATATAATTTTTTTTTAACAAATATCCAATTTATATGTTTGTTGCATTTTTATACTTTCATAGAATTTTGCTAAATTTGCATTTGTTATAATTTACTTTTAATGTGTGAATTATTAATAATATTGATTTAAAGAAGAGTAAAAAGAAATATATACATATATATATATATATAATATTTCACAAGGTACCCAAAGACTTATTATTTATAGAATATAGATTCTAGTATAATTCTAGAGTAATACAAGATGGGTTTTGATTTTACTACTAAGGGTTAGAAATTCCTATCCAAAACATACCATGCTACTATATGTAAGAAGATAAACAGGACATCAAGATTTATGACATGTTTGGCTGATTCATGAGGATCGAATAAATATTTTTTTTTTTCTACTTGATAGGATCAATTCTTACATGTGATTGATGGAATACTTGTTCCACGGATTGTTATTTTACTACTGCAAAATGAGAAATCAGCTTTTAGTATAATTTTAAATCTATTTATGAAACGTCAAAGAAATTATTAAAAATAAGTATTTCTTTTTTATTCTATATATTAAAAATTGAAATTTTTATTCGTACTTGACTATATCTAGCATACCATTACAATATATATATATATATATATAAAGTGTTTCTTTTCTTTCTTTTTTTTACAACTATAAAATGTTTAATTGATGGAGGAATATGTCTCTAGTTGTCTCGATCCTTTTTTTTGAAGTTGTCTTAATTAGACACGCTCACAAATAATAAAGAGGTCATGTGTCCATGATTAAGAGGTTGAGTTTGTCTAACCATGATTACGGCAGCTAGCTTAATTATTATTACACTAGCATCTTCTTAACCTCGATGGTATCTCTTTTTTATTTTTTTCCTAGACAAAATACGCAAGCTACTATTGAGACCGCGTTTAAAGGTTGAAAAAAGGTGAGGAAAGAATCATCTTTTAATTATACTCTACTTGTTCAAAGGTTAAAAAGTTGGATGGAAGGTACCGAAATTGCTCCTCATAAACGATAAAAAGAGAATATAACATTGAGGAGGATTAATTAACTTTGGCCCCGCAACTCAATGCAAGACCTCGTAAAATTTTCTCTTTCTTTCTTTTCTTATTTTATTAGAGGCCGTTCGAGGAAGTAGGTAAATAATTGCTAGTGGCAACACAATGATAGTAAAATTTTACCGATACTAAGGTTAGCCCATTATCATTTTACTTAAAAATTTAAAATTATAAATATGATGTGAATTATATTTATTAGGAAGAGTGAGTACGAGATGAATAGAGTATGAAGTATTTATCTGTATCCTACTCTATAAGCTACGTCGTATTAAATTTTATACCAAAAACTTATTGTGTAGTACTTTTTACCCGTCTTGTACCATATAAAAAATACTTGTAGATCCTATTTATATGATATTAAATAAAACTGCACAATTTCCAACAGATTCCAAAATTAAAATATTGGAGTTATTTCCATATTAATTAGTCTTGAAAGATATATAAAAAATGAGAGTTCAAGTATGTACATATAACTAGAGGTCTTCTAAAATAAAATAACTTGAATTCTTTAATACTTGTAGATCATATTTATATGATATTAAACAAAATTGCATAATTTGTAATAGATTCCAAAATTAAAAACATTGGAGCTATTTTCATATTAATCAGCCTTAAAAGATATATAAGAAATCCATATAATTTGAGAGTTCAAGTGTATACACATAGATTCTTCTATGGTAAAAATTGTTGGAAGATAATTTACAAATTAATAATCTTGAATAATAAGTGGTCATCATAGAAAAAATGGAGTATTGTTTTTAGTTTTTTGTATATTGACATTATTTTATAATATTTAATAAGATAGATATAAGATACCCAAAAACCTATACCATCTTTATATTAGAATACATGTTCCAGGATAGGTATAGGGTATAAGAACTTCATACATATACTTTACCTTCTGAGAGTAAATTCCCAAAAATTTGTACCCATACCCTACCCTGTAACCTTTATATCCACCCAGATCTTATCTTATTAAACAGGATGCAGGTAAGTACCCTATATGATAGAGTTACTTGCTCACTCCTAATATTTATTACATCATCAAATTGACAATTTTAATTTTAGTGTGGTTAACACAAAGTTTTAACTTCTTGAGTGCATACTCTGATACCATTTTTTTTTTCGGTAGGCCACAAGAACTATTACAATGCGATCACATAAGATTATTACAATGTTAATGTGGAGAATCGAACCCGATATCTCAAGAATGAGGACGTGGACCGAATGCTACTAGGTTATAAAGACATTGACTACTCTGATATCATTATTAAACTTAGTGTCACAACAACCGTATCTAAAAGGTTAAACTTTTAGATTAAATGGCTGTTGTGATAATTTTCACGTCTAAAAATAATTCTCTCTTATCTGCTTCCTATGAGGTTTCAACTATGAACCCATGCTTTGAAAATCAAACCTTAATCATTAAACATGTCATCAAAGATTATGGTAAAATTGAATTAACGCTTCTTTCATGTCAAGTGACGATTAATTAGATCATCTTCCCAAGATATAAAATTATTGCAATAGTGTCTTTTACTTTACTAGTGGGAAATTCTTTCATTATGTTCTACATCAATGACTTCTTCTTGGGGGGTAATTAGGGCGTTAGTGGCCCATTCTTCTCTTTTTGCTTTTCATTAATTTCAAGATTCGATGATCAAGCTATATTAGGGTCCAAACCAACAAGTCAATTGATTACCCAAAACTCGATGTCTGTCGATCTGTCGGGCACAAATTGGATGAAGATTTGAGAATATAAAGGAGTACAACAATTTGAGAATGTTAACGCTGAGTCAAATCGCATTTAGCGAAAATATTACGCTATAAATTATATTTATTTGTGAAACAATTAAGGAAAAAAATTATTTTTATAAATATTGTAAAAATATCACCGAATAAAAAATAATCTAAAAAACAGACAAGTTGGAATTATCTCTTAAAAGTAGTTTCTAATTCATCTCCAAAATAGAATTTAATACATGAACTCATATCTTAAAGGAATGAGTTACAATTGAATTAAATTGATCTCTTAAATAAATGAGTTTATTATAATTCAAACACATTTCTTGCAAAGAGTTTAATTTACTTATTTTTTAGATTAGTTTCGATTTAGTGGTATTTTCATAATTTTTTTAGTAGAATATTATTTTTTTCTTCGACCCTTTTTATAAATAATAAAATTATCAATTTTTATAAATTTAAATGTTGAGAACTATTCTCTTTATCTATTTTTTTCTGAGTTCCTCTTCGACTAAATTAATGTATTTTCATATGTGTGTCTTTACACACAAACACACACCAATGCGATCCAAAACTGGTCGGAATCAGGTTGAATCATTTGGATATTCAACCATACTCATACAATATGTTTTATAATGCCTACGATCCGCATTTATATATATATATATATATATATATGCGACATGAAAAAAAAAATTATATATATATAGGCTGTACTTTGATGAATCAACTAATTTAAATTGGTTTTCTTTCCCTAAACCATCACTTAACTTATAATGAAGGACCTCTAAGGGCACCTTTGAAAAGTTAAAAGAGGAGTAAGAGCACAAACATATAAGTTGAGGGATCGAAATGCTATTCGTACAAAACGAATATTTCAAAAAAATTATTAATTGGACGTCTTATAAGTGTAATTAGTCAAACTTATCGACGAGTTACTTCAAGTTTAAATTTGATCTACTCAAAAGATTTCTTGAGGTGATCTCAACATCTACGATATTAGTTTTATATGCCTATGTATTTGATTGTTAATCAAACTTGAGAGAGATTCACATATAAGACCCCGTTTGTTTAAGGAAAACATTTTGTATTTAGAAAAGTGTTTTATAAAAAAATGTTTTTCTGAAAATAATATATTTTCATGTGTTTGGTTGCATTTATAGAATTATATATTGAAAAAAATTTTCTATGTTTGACTATCAATACTACGTTACATGTCGTTATATGTAAAAATTTATCATTAGCAAGTCACTATATAAGTACATTATAATATAAATTTATTTAAAGTAAAAGTATAATATATATATATATATATATATATTACAGCACTTATATGTCAACTATCAATTGATATTTAAAAATGTTTTAATGATTTTTCTTTTTTCTTTTTTTTTCCAATAAATTATTTTTATATTTAAACTATAACTTATTGGTTAATTACAATAAAAATCAAATGAATATCATGTTTCTAGAGTTAAAATACTTACAAAAGCTAATTTGGAAAATAACTTTTTTTAAAAAGACTAAGTTGTTTTCCTTAAAAATAATAGGATTTGCTTTTTAGCGAAAGTTATTTTTCCTTATAAGGAAAAATGTTTTCTACTTAAACTATCATTTTTTGCATAACAAACAAAGAAAACTAAAGAAAATTTATTTCCTGAAAATATTTGTCTTCAAACAAACAAAACCTAAATATTCATTTAATTGCACAAATATATCATTTAAATATACCCGGATTAGCTCATTAAGTGGCATTTTGAGTTAAGCATGAGCTAAAAATTTTAAATACAATCAAATGTGAGAACCTAACTCGAATTCTAAGTATGAAATTTATGTTGGAGCTCAGGGTTTGAACTCCTTTAAAGCTTTATTGCACACTTATCCATTGTATTAAGGGAAAGTTGGAGGTTTGGATGAGAAATGAAAAGAGTTACTAGAAAATAATAATTATCGTAAGGTGGGCTCTGGGCTAAAACAACCGTAGGCCTTAAAATAGGCCGAATTAGGTGGGCTTTTTTTTGGATGGTTTGTATAAATCTCAAGATATCGAGCCGAAGTTCACCTTCATGTTGGGACTTGGGACCGTCGGAAACATAATTTTTGCCATATAATACCTGCTTTTTTGAATTTTACTCTTTTTTTTTAATAATCTTAATAATAAGGAAATGTTCTTGAAAATAAAAATAGTTGTTTCAATAAATATTTATTAAATTAAACGGATAGGGTCATTTTAGTTTCTTTAGTATTTTAATACTTATTTCTTTTAATATATTTAGGGTATAATACATGTCTACTAATACTACGAATAAAAATTACATAAATACAAATTGTATAAAAATAATTACCATGATACTAAGATAATAATTACTAGTGTCATATGCTGTACTTATTTTTTGTACCCATGTAATGTCTCATGTATGACATTTGGCACATATAGAGATCAGGTGTAGCATGTTATATACGAAACACACATGAAAATTAAGTATCTTTTGAGTGTTTCATGTATAACATGTCATACTAAGAGAAAAAGGAGTACTACTTCTTATACATGCAATATTGTAATGGTATTTTAATAATTAATTTTATATGATTGGTATGTGTATAATTATTTTTGTAACAGATCAGTAGATAGAAAGTTATCTCACATATATGTATATAAATATATATATATTTATTTATTTTCTATTTATTTACTTAATTTTCAATCTCCATCTAACTACTTACATAGGTATAATTTTTCTCAACCGTAATTTTTGTAAGAATCCAATAAAATCTTATTTATGATATATACATCCGAAACAATTTCATGTATAATATATTTATATAATTATATGATACTTTATACTTTTATTCACCTGCAACAAAAGGTGTAGGGTGATCTATTTATTGTCAATGTCGATTGGTGCCAAATGCCAAAAATAG
This sequence comes from Combretum micranthum, assembly GCA_024138025.1. Classification (NCBI taxonomy): domain Eukaryota; kingdom Viridiplantae; phylum Streptophyta; class Magnoliopsida; order Myrtales; family Combretaceae; genus Combretum; species Combretum micranthum. The sequence goes on from JAMXBD010000049.1 coordinate 996,763, forward strand.
AAAGAAAATTTAATGGAAAATAAGATAACTAGATTTAAAACCAATGGGCCACCATACAGGCCTATCCATGTTTACAAGGCCCAATTGTGTCATCTTGCATAACTTTGGTTTTCTTTTTTTTCTTTTTTTTTTCCTTTTTTTTACTTTTCTCTCGTTTTTTTTAATCCAATTTTATCACTCAAAACATCACAATTAAAGATGCAAATTGAGGTTGTTAGACGTGGATTCAAATAGAAGGTTTATGGTTTTAAGTCAATATTTTAAGTATGATACTTAATCTTACTTAATCTTATGTTATACCATTATTTAAGTTGTAAATGGGAAAAGTTGAAAATATATGTGAATTGAGAGATAAACGAAAATTGGAGAACCATGTGATGAAAGTATCATTATATGATAAGAAATCTTATTTGAATAAAAAGACATGCAGCTCATGTTGGAGTACGACAGCTCTATCGTGCTTTCATTTGTAACTCTTGTGGTTGCTATTATGTCTGTTGCTTATGACATTTAACAAACATTCTGTGTGGTTTTTATTTGTTATAATTATCGAGTCATAAATCTAAATGCTCTGACTTTTTTTCCCTCTACCTCTATAATGGTTATTGTTAAGGGAAAAAAAAGAACTAAATGGAGTATAATGTTGAATTCAAACCTGAACTCAACTCAAAATTTCAAAGAATTTGAGTCTGATGAAAGTGATACTAAATGCACTCGACTCAATATCATCAAACTCCTTTTCACTCAATTTACCAAAAAAATAAAAAATTACTATCTATTCTAATTAAAATAATATCAATAAGTAAACTCAACTTAAACCCACTTAGACTCACAAATGTATCTAGTTTGGCATTATGAGACTTGAGTTTAACTCAATAAACCACTTGAGTAGCTTTAGATAAAGCTTGATTTGACCATTCTCAAACCATAGTTGAGTAAAAATTGAATCAAATTTGAATAATTTATGAAGTGCCTCAGTTTGTTTATACCCTTAGTAATGTTCTTGTATTCAAGTATTAAGATGCTTACAGACCCTATTTTTTTATTTAGATGGTTCCATATATCTTAAGAATTTAAATATAAATCTTCTATTTTACCTATTATAGTTCGTTCCCCCAAACTTTACGTTGCAAATTCTTTTTAGCACATTATTATTTCCTTAGGTAAAATGTCAAATCTATCTAAACTTCAAAGTGATCACTTTGATATTCAATCAAACTATTTTTTAATTATTTTTACTAGTTCTTTAAAAAAGTTTGCTTCATTTGCAGACGTAAAAATGGTAGCATATCATTGAATTTTTTCTTGTACTTCTAATACCATCTAGCACTAATAGATTGTTTTTTTTTTCCATATTAGAAAACAAAGCAAACGGTGTCAGTGAGAAGCCATAAAATACTATGATGAGCATTAGATTGACAATTTCAAATCTAGGTACCGAATTGAATTTTTTTCACAAAGCTCAAGTACTAAATTTAACATTTTCTCTATTTCTTTCTATATAGAAAATATGCAAGGGGAAAAGGGAAAAATTGCAATTTAATGAAAAAAAATTCCTATAATCAATTGTTTTGGAAATTAATCCTAGAAATAAAACACTTAAAATCTTGTCTTAAAGACATGTTTTTCTAGGCATATAAACACCTTGCTTCACCCTTTCTTCCTCATTTTACACAAGATTTTCTCAATTGTAAAGCCATCTAGAGTATTATACAATCTAGAATTGGTTGAAATGCATCTTTTACATCAAATCTCATTGAACATGCTCTCATTATGTTAGAGATTTTCACCTAATGCTCTTAATCTTAACTCACAACAAACATAAATTCGTTTTCACTTACTTTTGTTTTGAAATTTTTGTTTCTATCAAAATTTTTAGGAGAATAATATCGTATATGTATACATACACAATCTATTATTTTCTTTTTATCATTTGATATCAAATTGTACTAAGTTCATATAGTACGCGTAATAATTGCTCGATAAAATGCATCAATGTTTATGTAGCATGTGCATTTATTGTTTGATAATATTTCTAAGCTACATGCCTACTTGGGTGTTTCGTAGAACAAAAAAGTCCAATTCCTAATGGCCTTATCAATTGAGTTCTATGCATATGTAATTGAAATCCTATAAGGGGCAAATGCAAATTTCCCCTTGAAATTTCACCACCAAAACTTTCAGTATGTACTTTTTTACCTTTAAACTATGAAAAATTGACACAGTTAAGGACGATTACTATTTTCGATTAGAACAAACCACCAAAGGAAGGGGGAGGGGACACAAATTGCAAATTACCTCATCTAACTTTCACCTACATGCGGATTTACCCCATAAGCTTTCATCTACATGTGGATTTAGCCCACTTATCCTTCCCCTTCACAAAAAAAAAAAAAAAAATCAAATTGCACTTGGAAAATATTACTTGTCCTTAACTAAGGTAAGTTTCATTCATGAATCATGAACTTTTTCATTTGTAATGGGATAATACCTAAAAAAATTTATACGAAGAAAGTATATGATGATAAGTGATTTTTGCTCTATCCAAGTTATAAGAATTGATGTTTAGTTTGGTTGATTATTTTATAAAATTTCTATAAATTTGTGCTATTATTATTTAATTGTTGTTTTCAACTCAATCAAGCATAAAAGAAAGAAACAAAGTGATTTGATCAAAGATTGGAGTAAAAGCAGCAAAAACAAGCAAATGAAATGGCAAACACGCCTCTTATGATTTGAATCGAGGGCAAGTGAAGATAAGCAAAAAGGTCAAGCATGCCTAAAGCCATGCCCGCAATTAAGAACCACAGTAGACCCTAAGCAAAACTGTAATCAAAGTTGAAGCTAGACACAGAGCCAACCGCTCCTATGTTTGAGGATACGATTTGACCCCTACCACGCACACATGATTTTCTACAAAATTTTGTTTTAAAGAATTTGTCACGTCAGCAGACAAAATCATTATTATTTTTCATACCCAATGCTAATAAATTGGGGTACATAATAGATTGTAATGTATTGAAAATAATATACATAATATAGAATAGAATAGGTGTGTAAATATACTAACAGAGTAAAGAAAGAATTGACAGTAAAAGAAACGCTACTTTCACTAGGGATTCAAGTTCTTTTGGTGAATTCGAAGCTTAATTCAAGTTTGCTTGCAAGAATCTAAGCTCTAATAGGTGATATCGATCTTGATTCTCCATTGTTTCTGTTGAATTCATGCTTGAATCTAATGAAATCCATGGAGAAATAATTGTTTTAACTTTGGTTTTGTGAATCTAAGACCTGATTCATGTGGTTTCAATTGTGCATTAATAGAAGGACTTAGTGAAGCGGAACTCGGGTCTATTTTTGTATTTAAACTTATCCTTTGGAATTTGCCTTGAGAACATGTGTATAAGTAGTTTTGGATTTAGTTCAGTTTGTGAATATTTGTACATCATGTTTTACTGAACTTGTCTTGTTTAGATAATAGATTAAAAATGAGTACAGTAGATGCAAACGATCCCTAGAAATATACCTAATGTTTTTTATACTACTTTAGTAAATGCGCTTGCCTAAATTAGAGTTATGATTGAAGTTGAATTGAATCATTAGCTCATTATAAATTTTTAAAACTTCATGTCTTTTGAACTATGAAACAGACCACTTAAACTTTTTAAAAATTTCACTTAAAATACATTTGAACCGAGTGCATCCATTTTTTTTTTTGTCAAAACACTAAAGTGACAAGAAAAAAATATTTTTAAAAACCATTTTTTTATCGACGTTGTCTATTTTTTATTTTTATTTTGACCTTTCTCTTCTCTCTCTTCTGTAACACATCTTCTTATTATTATTCTTCTTCTTCTAACCCAGTCCCCCAAATGAAAAGAAAATCTTAAGCACATGTCATTGTTGTCCATGACGACCTTAGCTAGCTAAAAAGAAAGCTCAATAAAGCTTCTCATTCTTTAAAGATGCTAAGGAGATCGATTTGATCCATTAATTAAACTTCCATACTTCACATGATGACATATGGAGCATAAACTTCACATACTCCAAAAGTTATAACTATATCAAAAATATGAAAAAAAAAAAAGAGATGATTATTACAATAATTAAAAATTCAATCTGATTTCAGATTGTGTGGCGAAAATCAAAATAGTAGGGTTAAACCCATGACATGAGTCGACTCCACCACATTACCTTTCTTCAATCCACACAACAAATCCGTCATCGAGCTGAAAACGCTCTTCACCAAGAATTCGAACTTTCCATTCTTTGTTGCAAACAAAGGCATCGATTCAATGGCAAGAAATGAAGGCTTCTCGACCTTAGGGACTAAAAATTGGACGTGTTGACTAAGATGAGTGTAACACACAAAAGATAAGATTTAATGAAGGATAAATGATTCCTCAGATGTATATAAGCTTATATCAAAGTCACAAAACAAGTTATTTTGTTTAAGTCGAATTTGGAACAAATTTGTTTAAGTTTTGAAATTCTGCGAATTTTCTGTAGATTCAACGCCGCCAACTGGAAAGGGAAAGCCGCCGGCATGGAGGACGGCGTAAAAGTGATCAGTAGCGTTTTCATTAATGTCGAAGTCGAACGCCATCGACATAGGTGTTAGTTTTTCCGGTGTAGGTGTGTTGGAGTAAGAATTTGATTTGCTTTTGTGTTGGAGTAAGAATTTGATTTGCTTTTCCTCGACGAACGCCGCCAGCGTATATGCATATTTTACCGGTGTTGAGTGTACACCGACAAATTTAAAACTAACGTCGCCGACGTATGTATCAATTTTTTCGGTGTAGGTGTAAAATTCTATAAATACGCGAGCGGTTTGATAGTTTTCTTCATATTTATTTCCTCATTCTTTCTTCTTTCCTCCAAGCGTTTGGGGTCTGTTCTTCGTGCTTTGGGTCTTGTAAGGCTTAGGATTGATTCCGATAAGTGTTCTAAAAATCTACAACCTGTTTTCTACGGATCTAATCATGATTCTTAGGGTTTTGTTGATGTTCTTGAAAGATTCGTGGGAGAAAAACCCTAGCTTTTGTTAGGATCCGAGTTTGTGAATGCGAGTCAGGTTTTAGTGATCCAAATCAGTAAGTTTCGTCTTTTCGTTGATGAATTTAAACAATGTATGGTTAGATGATCCTTATATGATTTTGTTGTCATGATATATTAGGGATTTTGTGAATTATCAATGTTGTGGGTATGTTGTAGGTTGTGATCGGAGAAGACAATGCAAATTTTGGAGTTTCCTTATCAGGTTAAAGTTTTAGGAGATTATGGTATGTTAGGGTTTGTTCCATTTACCGTGTTTTATATATATATTATATATATATATATGTTTATGTATATATGTTGTTGACAGGATAATTGGAGATTGTGGGGTTATTATCGGTATTGATCAAGGGGTTTGTAGAGATTCGTGTTAATGTGGTTGATGTCGAAATTAGATTTGGTGAATTGGGATTAGTATTCCTAAAATTGAAAAGGTACGACCAATCTATGTTTGCTGTTTTTGCTTGTAAGATTAGTTTTGCTTGTTGGCTGTAGGAACACACACATAATGAACATAATTCTTTTCGGCTTAATAATTATCTGTTGGGTTGTGATTAGCTATGATCAGTAAAGACCTGGCAGACAATGATACTAGTGTGGCACCCTGATGATCTTAGTGTGAGGTTGTCCATAGTGGACTGGTGCTTTGATATGATTCTGGTAAATTTAGGTGTTTTGGATTCAGGATGGTTGGGAAGTACCCACTCATCCATATATATATAATTACCTTATTTTCGCAGAGTTGGTTGATTTTTAATAGGGGTTTGAGTAACTCCAAGTTCGGGACTAGTGTACGTAATTTCGGACTGTGTTGATTTGCTGACTATAAAAAGATAATAAATTGACTATCTCCATTAGATAAGTTGCATTTAATATCTACCCGTTGATTGTGCATATGAATTTGTTTGTTTTGGATTGGAGTTATCGTACTGGGCTTCGCAGCTCACTCTTTTAAAATTTTAGGTACAGGTGATGAAGATGTAGTTTTTGATGTTTCTGGATATGATCTATTCTTTGATCATGGGGATGTTGTTAGTGGACCTGACTACTTAGCTGGGGATTAGACTTGCTGATTATGAAAGTCGAAAGAGAAGATGTGTTTAGACCTGTTGAAGACTTAGAGTTTATGTTCATGTTTCTATGCCCTGTAAAGTTTTTGGATTTAATGTTGCATGAATGTTTAAGTTGTATTTGGAGGATTTTTATATAAGTAGTGTGTTTAGTTTTAAGTTGATTTGTTGGCCTGCAGTTATGCTAACTTGGATATATGTATGAATCAGGTGTTTTATGAAGTATATGTTTCCAGGTTATACAGGTTTTGTATCTATTGTGATACCATATGTGTGTTTACAGGTGATTATTGAATATTTATGGATTTAGAGCCTTAGTGTATTCTATTTAAGAGAGGACACATGGCGAATTGTAATGCCAATAGGTTAGGGCGTTACAACTTAATTGGTATCAGAGTAATAGGTGTTGAATCTTATAGATTTAAGTTTTGACTCCTTAGGACGGTTAGATTTCATGAGAGGGGTAGAATAATAGGTTTGTTGCTTAGTTAAGTTGTTGATTGTCTTTTAGATTTTAAGTTTTGATCTTTAAGTCAGATACCCTTATCTAATATTGTGGTGTTTTGTTGTTTTAGAATGCCTCCAAGGAGAAGGATTCATGAGTAAAATGAGAATGTGGGGTAGCAGAAGACTCGAAATGAGGATTTACCACCACCTCCACCTATAGGATAGCAGGTTTCAGTTGATGCTGCATAGCTTATGTAAGTTGTGAATGCTTTGTTGGGAGTGGTTGGTCAATTGCAGTAGGATATGAGGAGGGACATGTAGATGGTCCAAGCGAATGCTGAAGCTTGGAGACAGGAGACTTAGAGGCTAAATGGGAATGGAGGTAATGGAGCTAGACATGTAGATGTCTTAAGTTTGAACAAATTTATTGACTTGGTGCACAAGTTTGAGCCGGTACCAGGTAAGCCTCTTGATGCACAGTTATGGATGGAGGAAGTTGAGAAAACTTTTGCTGCTCTGGATATTACATAAATGAAAAAAGTTGAGTATACTTCCTACTTGCTGACTGGGAGAGCCAATAACTGGTGGTTAAGCACCAGAAGACATATGCCTGGTTTGGTCACATGGCAGATGTCTTAGTAGGCCTTCTGCAAAGAATTCTTTTCAAACAGTGTTAAGCAGAGAATGCTTCAGGAGTACTATACTCTACAGCAAGGAAAGTTATCAATGGAGGAGTATGAGGTGGAACTACACAAATTGATGAGCTTTCTACCTGATGCCTTGAAAGAGAGTGAAGAGGCCAAGGTTAGCAGGTTTATTACTGGTCTGGAACCTGAGATCTAGTATCTGGTTAATTTGATGGATCTGGGAAATTATTCAGCAGTTGTGAATAAGGCCAAGACAATGGAACAGGGTTTAAGCAAAATTAAGAGCCGTGAGCCCCAAAGAGGATAGATATTCTTAGGCAAGAGACCAGCATCCAGTTTAGTGACTCAGGATAAAGGCAAGAGACCCTTTATACAACCTTTCAGGTTAGCAATAATGAGTGTTGATAAGAGATGTGCCAGATGCCTAGGACCATATTATCGAAAGGATTGCAAGTGGGTGGAAAATGCTTGTTTCTCATGCAGGAAGCTGAGGCATAAGAGCAATGTCTATACAGATAAAGTTCTTCCACAGGTTTTCTGCTTTAAGTATGGACAGAGAGGATACCAAGCTGTGGATTGTAAAAGAGGTCAGTATGGAAGAGTTTGTTTGGGTCACGGACAGCGAGCACCAGCAAAGGTATATGCTCTTCAGCGTAGTGAGACATCTAGTGTGGACACTATCGCGGGTATGTTTCCTACACTCCTGCATAATGTATATGTATTGTTTGATACTGGTGCCAATTTTTCTTGTGTTTCTAAATCGTTTGTGGCTGTCTGTGTTATATCTGTTTAGTATATGCATGATTGTATGTCTATTAGTACGCATTTAGGAAGTGGGTCTATGTTAAACAGAATTTGTAGAAACGTAGATATTGAGATAGAAGGTAGGCATTTACCTGCAGATTTGGTAGTGCTAGATATGTTGGACTTCAATGTGATTTTGGGTATCGATTGACTGGCAAAGTATCATGTATTGATAGATTGCCATAATCTTGTGTTGGAGTTTAGTTTGCCCGAGGAAGACCAATTTGCTTATAAGTTGGTAGTACAAAGACCTCTAGTTCTACCTACCTATGAACTATGGGAAAGATCAATTTTAGCTTCTGTGGTGAAGGAGAATAAGCAGGAGATTAGTGTGGTCTACTATAACAATTGTATGTGAGTATCTAGAAGTTTTTCCAGAGGATTTTCCTGGATCACCGCCAGTAAGAGAAGTAGAGTTTGGTATTAATTTGGTACCTAGTACTACACCGATATCAAAGACTCCTTATAGAATAGCTCCTATAGAATTGGCAGAGCTTAAAGTACAGTTGGATGATCTATTGAAGAAGAACTTCATTAGACCCAGTGTATTACCCTGAGGAGCTCTAATTTTGTTTGTTAAGAAGAATGATGGAAGTATGAGATTGTGTATTGACTGCAGAGAGTTAAATTAGGTGACAATTAAGAACAAGTATCCTTTGCCACAAATAGATGATCTGTTTGATCATTTGGTAGGAACTTGTGTATTTTCAAAGATAGATTTGAGATTTAGATATCATCAGCTAAGAGTGAAAGCAAAAGATATTCAAAAGACAACTTTCAGGATAAGGTATGGACACTATGAATTCGTTGACATGCCTTTTAGATTCACAAACGCACCAGCAATGTTTATGGATTTGATGAATAGGGTTTTCGGGGAATATCTTGATATGTTTGTTGTAGTTTTCATTGATGATGTACCGATATATTCAAGGATTAAAGAGGAGCATGAGGAACATCTGAGACTAGTTAGATTTGTATGCGAAGTTTTCAAAGTGTGAATTTTGGCTGGAACAGGTATATTTCTTAGTACATGTTGTAAATGGTAGTGGAATATTAATTGATCCTGAGAAAGTCATAGCGGTTGTTGAATGGCCAAGACCTAAGACAGTGTTTGAGATCATAAGTTTTCTGGGAATGGTAGGGTACTATAGAAGATTCGTGGAAAACTTTTCCAAAATTGCTAGTCCCTTAACTCGATTAACACAGAAGGGAGTAAAGTACGAGTGGAATGAAGCTTATGAGAGCAATTTCCAGCTGTTGAAGAACAAGTTAGTGTCTGCTCCAGTGCTACCCTTACCTGTGAGTGGTGAGGAGTATGCTATTTATAGTGATGCCTTTATACAAGGTTTAGGATGTGTGCTGATGGAGGGGGGCAGGATAATAGCATATGCTTCTAGACAATTGAAACCTCATAAGAGGAATTATCTTTTTCATGACCTGGAACTAGCTGCAGTGGTACATGCGTTGAAGCTGTGGAGACACTACTTACATGGGGAAAGATGTAAAGTATATACGGACCATAAAAGTTTAAAGTATATCTTTACCTAGAAAGAGTTGAACATGAGACAACGAAGGTGGTTGGAGCTGATAAAGGATTATGATATTGATATTCAGTATCACCTAGGAAAAGCAAATGTGGTAGCTGATGCATTAAGTAGAAAGAGAGTAGAGAATCTAGCATCTTTGATCAAAACAGAACATCATTTGCTTGATGAGATGAGGAAGTTTGAGCTGGAAATAGTTACAAGACAGGTAGGTGAAAGATTGGCTAACATGAGAATTCAACCTACTCTTGTGGATAGAATCAAGGCAGCTCAAGCAGATGATCAGAGTATCCTGAATATAAAGAGAAGAATAGATTTGGGTCGAGCACTAGAGTTTTATGCAGATGACAAGGGTATTTTGAGATATAAAGGGAGATTGTGTATATTAGATCAAGGAGACCTTAAAAAGGCATTATTGAAGGAGGCACACTACTCCAGTTATTCCATTCATCCTGGAGGAAACAAGATGTATCAGGACTTGAAAAAGTTGTACTAGTGGAATAATATGAAAAAGGAGATAGTGGAATATGTATCCAAGTGCCATACATGTCAAATGATAAATATTAAACACAAGAAACCGACAGGTGAGTTGAAACCTTTACCTATACCACAAAGGATGTGGGAACATATCTCTATGGATTTTGTTTCAGCTTTGCCCAAGATAAGAGAGAAGTTTGATTCAATTTGGGTCATTATGGATCACCTTACAAAGTAGCTCACTTTATACCTATCAGAACTGGGTATAAGTTGGAGCGTTTGGCATAGTTGTACATTAAAGAGATTGTGAGATTGCATGGAATACCAGTAACCATCGTGTCAGACAAAGATACTAGATTTGTTGGAAGATTCTGGAAGAGTTTGCATCAAGCTTTGGGAACCAAAGTTGTGTTTAGTATTGCTTATCATCCTCAGATTAATGGACAATCAGAGAGGACTATACAGACTTTGGAAGATAAGTTGAGAGTATGCATCTTGGATTTTAAAGGAAGTTGGGATGAGCATTTGCCACTAGTGGAATTTGCTTATCACAACAGTTATCAAGCATCGATTAGTATGCCTCCGTATAAAGCGCTTTTATGGCAGAAAATGTAGATCACCTATTCATTGGGATAAAGTGGGTGAAAGACAATTGTTGGGACCAGAGTTAGTACATGATACAATTGATAAAGTCAATTTGATCAGACAAAGATTGGAAGCTGCTTAGAGTCGACAAAAGAGTTATGCAGATAAGCGAAGAAGACCCTTAGAATTTCAAGTGGGCGAGCACTATTTGTTAAAGATTTCATCAACAAAAGGAGTTATCAGATTTGGATTGAGAGGAAAGTTGAATCCTCGATATGTGGGACCATATGAGATCCTATAATGGATAGGCGACATGGCTAACAAATTGGCTTTACCCCTGATTTGGAAGGAGTTCATAATGTATTCCACGTATCCATGCTTAGAAAATATGTTAGAGACCCAGAAGAAATAGTAGCTCTTGAACCGCTTAAAGTACAGCTGAATCTTATAACAGTTGAAAAGCTGGTAAGGATTATGGATACCAAAGAGAAGATTTTGAGAAACAAAGTGATAAAGTATGTAAGGGTCTAGTGGATAAATCAAACCGAACGTGAAGCTACCTGAGAGTTGGAGGGAGACATGAGGACCAAATATCCAGAGTTGTTTCTTTGATCCAAGTAAAAGCTTTCAAGGACAAAAGTTCTTTTAGGAGGAGAGAAATGTAACACACAAAAGATTAGATTTAATGAAGGATAAATGATTCCTGAGATGTATAAAAGCTTATATCAAAGTTAGAAAATAAGTTATTTTGTTTAAGTTGGATTTGGAAGGAATTTGTTTAAGTTTTGAAAGTCTACAAATTTTCTGCAGATTCAACGCTGCCAACTGGAAGGGGAATGCCATCAGCGTGGAGGACGGTGTAGAAGTGATCAGTGGCATTTTCATCAACGCCGAAGTCGAGTGACGTCGACATAGGTATCAGTATTGCCAGCGTAGGTGTGTTGGAGTAAAAATTTGATTTTATTTTCCATAACGAACGCTGCCATTGTGTATGCGTGTTTTACTAGTGTTAAGTGTATGTCGGCAAATTTAAAACGAATGCTGCTAGTGTATGTATCATTTTTGCTGGCGTAGGAGCAAAATTCTATAAATACGCAAGTGGTTTGATAGTTTTCAATAGATTTATGTCCTCATTCTTCCTTCTTTCCTCCAGAGCATTTGGGTCTGTTTTTCGTGCTTTGAGTCTCGTGAGGCTTAGAATTGATTCTGGTAAGTGTTCTAACCATCTACAACATGTTTTCTACGAATCTAAGCATGATTCTTAGGGTTTTGTTGATGTTCTTGAAGGATTTGTGGGCGAAAAACCCTAGCTTTTATTAGGATCCGAGTTTGTGAATGCAAGTCGGGTTTTAGTGATCCAAATCAGTAAGTTTCGTCTTTTCGTTGATGGATTTAAACAATATATGGTTAGATGATCCTTATATGTTCTTGTTGTCATGATATATTAGGATTTTGGTGAATTATTGATGTTGTAGATTTATTGTGGGTTTTGATCGGAGAAGACGGTGCAAATTTTGGAGTTTCCTTATCAGGCTAAAGTTTTAGGAAATTATGGTATGTTAGGGTTTGTTCCATTTACCGTGTTTATATATATATATATATATATATCTGTTTATGTATATATGTTGTTGACAGGATAATTGGAGATTGTGGGGTTATTGTCAGTGTTGATCGAGGGGTTTGTAGAGGTTCGTGTTAGTGTGGTTGTTGTCAATATTGGATTTGGTGAAATGGGATTAGTATTCCTAAAATTGAAAAGGTACAACCAATCTATGTTTGTTGTATTTGTTTATAAGATTAGTTTTGCTTGTTGGCTGTAGGAACAGATACATAATGAACATAATTCTTTTCGGCTTAATAAGTGTCTGTTGGGTTGTGATTGGCTATGATTAGTAATGACGTGGCAAACAGTGATACTAGTGTGGCATCCTGATGATCTTAGTGTGAGGTTGTCTCTAGTGGACTCGTGCTTTGATATGATTCTGGTAGACTTAGGTGTTTCGGATTTGGGATGTTTGGGGAGTACCCACTCATTCATATATGTATATAATTACCTTATTTTCACAGAGTTGGTTGATTTTTAATAGGGGTCTGAGTAACTCCAAGTTTGTGACTAATGTACATAGTTCCAAACTGTGTTGATTTGCTAGCTATAAGAAGACAATTAATTGACCACCTGCATTATATAAGTTGCATTTAATATCTACCTGTTGATTATGCTTATGCATTTGTTTGTTATGGATTGGAGTTATCGTACTGGGCTTCGCAACTCACTCTTTTAAAATTTCAGGTACAGATGATGAAGATGTAGTTTTTGATGTTTCTGGATATGATCTGTTCTTTGATCATGGGGATGGCGTTAGTAGACCTGACTACCCAGCTGAGGATTAGACTTGTTGATTATGAGAGTCGAAAGAGAAGATGTGTTTAGACTTGTTGAAGACTTAAAGGTTATGTTCATGTTTCTATGCCCTGTAAAGTTTCTGGATTTAATGTTGTATGAATGTTTAAGTCGTATTTGGAGGATTTTTATGTAAGTAGTGTGTTTAGTTTTAAGTTGATGTGTTGGTCTGCAGTTATGATAACTTAGATGTAGGTATGAATTAGGTGTTTTATGAAGTATATTTTTCCATGTTATACAGGTTTTGTATCTATTGTGATACCATATGTGTGTTTACAGGTGATTATTGAATATTTATGGATTTATAGCCTTAGTGTGTTCTATTCAAAAGAGGACACATGGCGGGTTGTAATGCCAATAGGTTAGAACGTTACAGTAAATGTCGGAGTTGGCAAGGTCAAGTGTATTGAACACGTTGATGCTCACATGAAAGAGGAACTTAAAGGAGAGAATGGGAGCTAGAGAGAGAAAGGCTAGGTTTTTAGAAAGAGAGAGTCGTGGTTGAGAGAGGTGACTGGTGTTAGAAATTTTAGAGAGAGATAAAGAGAGGGTGAAGAAGAAGATGATGGGGCAGGAAGAAGGTGGGAAAGAGGAACAGTTCTCCTTCATCCTTTGTCCGATTTGTCTTTTAGATCCAAAGTAGAGAAGAAAAGTTGAAGCTTTTACTATGCGAGTTAATTAGTTATTAATGGTCGTTATGGGTGTCATACCTCCACAGGGTATCTTACTTGTGACATTAAGCCATGTAACTAACTGAGGCCTTTAGAAGGTTACATAAGCATTGCACGGCTGACATGCCCCATATGGAGTGGCATATAAAACAGGATCGAAAATTGACTAGAATAAAAAAGATATTGCACATATGTAAGCCATAAACAAAGATAAAATATAAGTTTAGATCATCACATAATTATTACACCTTTAATCTTCTTAGGCTCCATCATTACAATTTTACATAAGAAGTTAAAAGAAAACTAAACATAACTTATACTATTACAAGCATTATACTCTAATTTCTATTACCAAACAAGGTCTTCTTTCCAAGCATAGATACATAAACTTTCCTTCTATCCTAACTCCGACACCTGGTTTTGATCACAATCTTCCTGCTTATATTCCTAAAAAACAGCATTCTAAAGGAACATGAGTATTAAAAAGCTCAGTGAGTAAAAGAAATCTAACACCAACAAAACAAATCATACAAGGTTTGATTAACATTCATATGAAGTGCAATTAGTCAAGCATATGTACAAACATAGTTTGACCTCATGGGGATTTATGCTCTCCCTAGGGGGTCGAAGGACCAGCTCTGTATTTCATACCTAAGAAATCTAAAGAACTAAAGAAGGAGTGTTCATTTCCAACTTTAATGTCAAATTTTACTTATAAACATATATGCATATATATCACTTCTTCCACTTCACTTAGTTCTTAGAATTTCAACTAAGTATTATCGTTTCGTATCAACCCTTATCAAGCGACGTCCTTCAAGCCCACTTAGTTTATGTAAAATTGGCAATCCTATGGTAATCTTACCAGATTCATTAGATTTATATAAGCATCACCATAGAATTAAGACAATAATACGTGATATGAATACTAAATAAATGCAAATATGCTATGTAATGTAATGTATGACTAACTTATTTATAGGTCAAATAAGGTTTAGATCAATTCATTAGGCGATCATTCAAATTCTCAGACAATTCACATAATTTACTCATCATTTAATATCAACCAATTGGTAATCACTTTGAACATTACAAGATTATTCAATCAACAAACATACAGCATGCATTATTTCTCAATCCCCATACATGAATTCAATTTATGATTATGTTAGAATTATGTGCAACTCTATTACATCAGATGTAAGTGAAAAGATTCAAATACTCACCCTACATTCTTCTCAATCATCATAGTAGTTAAATGGGAAGTCTAAGTCTTGATCAAAAGATCCTATAAAATAACAAATAAAATTCACTAAGCATATGTCTACGTAGGACTCCTATTAATACTTAAGTATTCTAAACTTAGGTTATTATAATTCTGCTTTAGTGATTTTTAAGGAATCATGAAACTCTATGCTCAACTACCTTTATCCAAAAAGAAACAAAACACATATATCATAATATATATTTATTTAATTTATTATTTTTTTTAAACCATGAAATAGAGGAGGTCAGCCTGACCAGCCTGCACAGCCGTGCTGGAGGCTATGCTGACTAGCACGGGCTTGTGCATGCTCGTGTAACCTAGCAAGACGCAACCAAAATCTACCACATCCTCCTAAATGGCCCGTTTGAGCCTAAACTCCATCCCAAACACTGTCATAGCCCCCCAAACGGTCTGTTTGAGATCAAGGCTCATTCTAAATGCACCACAACCTTTCAAACAGCCCATTTGGACCTTCCTTGAGTCGCAACTTACCAATTTGGAAATTTTTCACTTCCCAAACACAAGATTTGATCTTTAACTCCACCAAACACACTCCTTCACCCTCATAATTGTGCTATATACCCTTCTAACAACTACACATGACCATAACGCCAAAAACCTAAGCTTCACATTAACTACACGTTCTATCAACTCCATCCACCAACAAAAGCCTATGTTATCAAAAATTTTATAACTCATACTACTAGCATCATCCCTTAATTCCCACTCATCTTACTTCCAATTCATTAAAAATCTTCCAACCATAAAAATCCATAAAGACATAAACTTCATTTGCTCAAATTTTACAAAAATTAACAAGGAAAGAAGAAGCTATAACTTACGTTAAGCTATCCTTGACTTGTTAATGGAAGCTAACTTGAGCTCTTGATAAATTTTGAAAGAGAAAAAGAAGAAGATGATAGTATAGATGGGTGTGTGTGTTTTATGTTTGCTAGGAAGAAGAAGAAGTGAGTTTTTGTCCAAATTATTTGAAATATATATATATATATATATATATCTTATTCTAGATAAAGTGATTATTGACTTTAGGGAATTTGCAAGAATTATAGGGTGTATCCAGTACATGGTTGTTAAGATGGAATTTAGGCTAAAAATTGCAGAAAATTAGACTTGGTTTTGTATTTAAATTGTATTAAGAAATCATTAATTGAAATCGATATAGTTTTGATAAATTTGACTTATAAATTTTATTTGAAAGGAAATTTTCTTATGAAAATCTATATTGGAATTCTTCATAATTAGAGATTAATTTTTAGAAACCTAATTTCCTAAAGAAGTATGAAAGTAAAATAATTGGTATACATCTTGAAATGAGTTTAAGATTAAGACTAACTAATGAAAATTTTGAAAGTTAACTAATAGGCAACTTTAAGAAGATTTTAATGATATTTTGAACTCTTTATCTTATTCATCTTATTTCATACATATTAACCACATAAATAAAATAATCAAAACATGCACCTAAAATTATATACTAAAATTTTAATTCTATTTCCAAACTCTAAATATAGAAAAACATGGAGGTTACAATGGGGAGCTTAAAGGTTACGGATAAAAAAAGTTTTTAATTAATTTAAATCTTTTTTCAATTTTTAAGACGGAGATGAAAAGTCGAACTGAAAGTCCAATTTTTATGAATATGTATGTGAAATGGAGCTCAAAACAAGCTTCAATAATACAAAAACGGCAAACGAAGCTCCTAGAGAAGATGAAGCATCTAGTCCAAATGTATGGATTTTGTGTGTGTGTGTGTGAATGAGAGAGAGATAGAGAGAGAGAGAGAGAGAGAGAGAGGAAGGGGCAAGGGAGGGGAGGGAAGGGTAAACTTCAAAGTAAAAAAAAGAAAATGGCAGCGTAGATGAAAGAAAGTTTTTTAATTATTTTTTCTTGCCACGTCAGCATTTTGATGGAGAAATGGACAATTTTGTCTAAATGTACTTTAGGTGAAATTTTTAAAAAGTTCAGGTACGTTCTTGGTACAATTTTTTTTCTTAGTACTATTTTGTTATAAATAATAATGTTAAGGTATCGTGAATGAAACTTACCCCATTAACTGTACCAAATATCGAAAGTTTAAAGGATCCAAAAGTACACTTTGAAAGTTCATGAGGTGAATCTATATCTAGATAAAAGTTCGAGGGAATATTTTGCAATCGACACATACTATAAATTAATTAAAGTACTATAATGGAAGCTAGTTATTTAATGACATGTATTATATAGTTGTTCTATAATTTCTTCATAATTATATAAATTTCCTATGAATCAGTAGGAAGAAATTGTATTTATGAATGAATACAAAGTAACTTGGTGAGGCAAGTTTTTCTTTTTTCTCCATGTCATGAATGATTTACATTGGTATATGCTAGATCAATAAGCCATAGGTAGAAAATAAGGTAGATTAAAATTGCGTGTTATGCTTATGGAAACATAGTCAAAAGAGATGATAGGTGCATTATGATAGACGAGTTGTAATAGTAGTTGATTTTTCAAAAGATGCAAACTACGATTATTAGTTGAAAATTACATGCATTTAAACATAAATAGGATGATTCGTTGAGTTAAGCTATTCTACAGGTGTGTCATTGATAGTGATATTGTGTATTATTGTGCCATACCTACTATAGACAACTATAAAATGACACCAAATGTTTACATCTTCATGTGGGTATGTCTCATCACTAACGTATGTAGAGACATACAAAAATGAGGTTTTTTTACTCACAAAATTTCTAGTTAACCCTATAAGTAAGTACTAGTTGGCCTGAAGTACCTATTTATGAGTTAAATGAATCAATTAAGGATATAAACAAAGAGATGAAAATGAGTGATGGCATCCCTTCTGAGGATTCTAGCATATTAAGCAACAATGAGGAAAGTGATGGTGGTGTTGGTTGGCTTCAAACACTATGAGCTTCGTGGCCTGCAAAAGAGGAATGAGCACTGTCTTGGGTTAGTACTAAAGAATGTAGATGTTGTAGGAAATTTTAATCCCATGTCATTCTTCATCAAGGTTATGGCTAGTAGATATGGAACATTTCGAGATGAGAAACTACTCAACGATAATAATTAGAATTTCAGCAATGAATATAGTTTGAGACAAAAAATACTTTATACTACTAAATAAGAGGGTTTAAGTTGAATTTTGATGAAGAAATACAATGTGCAATTGCTCAAATAATATAGTTAGATTACACTTAATAGGCAAAATATGTTTGTGATGTTTTGAGCCTTTATTTGCAATATACATGTATTTGCAACTTTTTCCACTTTTCTCAAACTTTTTCTTTCTTTTTCTTTAGATACACAACCCAAAATCCACATCCACAGGTTATAACATATCATCAACTAATTAAAGAACATGTTTACGATTAGTACCACATAAACTATCAATGATTCAAATGGAGATAAATTATATTGGAATATATCAATGTTTGGGGATAAGTTCATTTAAGATATCAATGTATAGGAGTAAGTTCATTTAAGGTATTAATATTTCAAGTGGTTAAAAAGAGAAGTTAATATTTGCAAAGTGAATTAAATGAGGTATCAACGTTTTATAAAGTTTGCTTAAGGTATTAATGGTTAGATTAATTTTCAATTAGGTTTCCTTAGTTTTTCATTAATGGTCAAATGTTAATGCCTTATTTGACTCATTTTACAAAACGTTGATATCTCTTTTTAATCAATCGAAACGTTGATATCTTAAATGAATTAATTTCTAAACATTGGTTCATTTTTTAACTACTTATAATATTGATACCTTAAATGAACTTACCCTAAATGTTGATACCTTTCTATGTAATTTACACATTCAAATAGAAATAAGGAGAAAATTTTTAGAAAACTAGTTGTGAATGAAAACTTAGTGTGATTTATTTATTTATTGGTCTTTGTAGACAAGTCACAACTTCCCTCAAACCACTACGAATCATGAGTAATCAGCCATGGTGTGAGATAAGCTTTCAAACGCTTTATGAATATTTTGTCATGTTTTAATATGTTTATGAAGTAAGAAAAGGAGATGCATATATGTCAAACTTTTATGATTTTATGAAGCTACAAATGATGATTTACGTAAATAAGAATGATATGAATCTAATATGTTGTTTAAGTGATGAAATAAGAGGAGAAAGATTGGTGAAAAACCATCCCATCAACATAATGTTACTATTAGAAGTTTTGTTATTTGAAAAGGCGTTGATGCAATTTTTGTTGGCTTAGTTTTTCATTTTTATAATAGTGAATGCGTATTCATGGTCATGATGTCATACTATGCTATATGTAGTTACAATATATCAAGCGTTTTGCAACTATAAATGACCAATAAGATGAAAATTGGATTGAAAATTCATTGCTTGTGAATGTTTACTTATTGCAGAATCTCTTCCACTATCCCACATGGTTCCTTTTCTAGTGTCCCACATTAGTAATTCTCTAAACCAACAACACATATATAAGCAAGCATAGTCTACACTAAGATTGGTAGTGATATAACTTGGAATTAAGTTGTTTGCTAATGGGTTAAATGCATGCTTCTTTGTGGTTCTAATCTATGTTCCTAGTCTAGAATAAGACTTTACTAAAATTGTTTTGTGTACTTGAAGCTAAATGTTCGTTACTTGTTTTGTATAAAACTTTACATGCATTGCATAGTCTCTTAACATAGAAATCCATCACTTCTTAAATTAAGCACCGGAGGGGAGACCATGCTACCTCATATATGAACTATGAAACTCAAGATTGTCATTAGTATAGAGGAGCTAAAAACTCTACTGTCATTTAGGTTGTTCGCTAAACCGAGATAGGCCCAGTCATTGAATGTAGTGGAATGGCATTTACTAAAAACGATTATTATAGGCTAAAGAAGATCATTAAAGGCAATGATAAATGTGTGAACTGCTTGGGAAGTAATGATGCTCCATTAATCTCAAATCTCATATCAAAAGGGGTTAACTCAAGATTTTACGCTAGTTTTCGGAAGACTATCTGTGATATCTACATTCATATGATTGCTCATGCATAGCATATGCTTGATAAACGTATTTATGCTTGTCTTGTTCGAGAGTGTACCCTACTTTGTTGGGCTGTGGCATTACTTACTCCCTTTATAGACTAATTTATATTTCAAGTCCAATATAGTACAGTACCGTGAGGAAGCTGCCAACAATAAGTTTGAAAGAAACTTTATGGATTGGGATAAGATAAGGAGTGAGAAAGAATGTGAAAAACTCTCTTTTGTCAATCTGTGTTATCTTTAAACTATTACTAAAACTAGTATTTTAGGATAAAAGTGATCATTAGAGATTGAAGTACACAGTGAGCACGTGGTACTTATTGAAGTTATTACAATATGCTTTTTGAGAAAAAATTAATTGTGGATAAAATACTCTTTTAAAAGCTTCATCGGTAGTCAACGAGAAGCGTGTTAAATGGTAATTCTTTATCGCTGAAAGTATTCATAGTGGATTGATATGATTAAGGTACCATGCACAGCGTGACAGTTATGGTAAATCATCTCTCTCTTCTACTTTTTTCTTCCTTCTGTTTTCACTAGAATGTTAAATTGATTAGAGATAAAAAATAAATAAATAAGTATATGTATTGAGTTTAAGATAAGCAAACTTGCACCCACTAGTATAATTGTTAAAAAAATTTTTATAAATCACATATTTTAATAAAATAAAACCATATATAAAAACATTTAAATAAATCTAATCTATTATATTGAGACAACCATAGAATAATATGAGTATATAAATAAAGAAATGATAACAATAATATTGATAGAATTAATATTTTCTTTGCTATTCAACAAACGTGTTATTTTACAGTTGTATTAGTCCAATAAGTCAAATCGTATCCAAGGGTTTAACTTTATAAAGGTATAATATGGTAATGGCTTTTGTCCCAAAATAATTTTTTTTTAATTCTTGTAGGCGGTAGGATTCAATTACGATGATCACATGCATGCTACGCGACTATCGTACTACTCATGACCTAGAAAAGTAACACATACAGAGAATGATCAAGAGAGAAGTATATAAAAAGGATGAGTCAATCTCAGTAACCTTAAACACACATGCAATAGGTGAAAGGAGTTAAAGAGCATTAAACCTCACTAAGTATAATGAAACAATATGTGTTCTTGATTTGATTAAGACAAAAATCTAGCATCATGATGACATTTTTCCAAGATTTCGAACCGTTCAAATGAAATGTGATTAGTAGTATTTATAAGGAGCTTAGCTATTGATATTTTCCATTAGATTGGATGGACAGCTAATAGGTAAGATTAAGGCTACAAATCGAGCTGAGCTTGAGCTTATTCTTAGGCTCGCGAACAAGCTCATTAAGGGCTCGCGAGCCAAGCTCGCGAATAGACTTGTTCAGGGCTCGGTTAATAATTATATATAATATTGATATTATATTATTAATATATATTAATATAATATTATATATAATTATTTATATTAATTTAATATTATAAATATAATTAAAAATAAATATATATGCTAAACGAGCTGATCTTAGGCTCGAAAAAGCTTAATGAGCCCGGACCCGAGTCTGAGCCTACAAATTCTAGGCTCTTAAAAGCCTGACTTAGCTCGAGCTTGTTAAAAAATAAAAAAGCCAAGCTGACAAAAGCCTGACTTAGCCTAACTTGTTTGCATCTCTAGGTAGAATGTATCCCTTTCACGATGGACATCAAAGTGGACTGCCCTAAGGACCTAGGTCCATTAAAACTACCCTGTTTTCAGAATAATTTTACCAAAGCGATCCGTTTCCCCAAAAGGAAAAAAATAATATAATTATAGCTGGGACAGGTTAATGACCGCGCCAAAAAACCGTTGCCATGCAATCCAACGTTCGAATTTTTGAATATGCACAAACGCTTGGCAACATTCTTGTTATCACCACCAAAGAAACAACACTTCAACATCATCAAACAAACCCAATTTCCCATCTTTCTCTCATCTTTCACAAACCCATATCCAATCCACAATTTTTGTTCCACTCGATCATATACCCATGAGCAAAATTCAAGCTCAAGGCAAGATTTCCCTTTGAAAACCCATTCCGATCGATTCTATGCATACCTTTTCTCTCAACTCCATTGCCCCTCCTGTCTTCTCGAAACCAAACGGTTGCACGCGCTGTTAATCGTAAATGGATTCTTGCACGAAGAGAGTAATGATCCAGTTTTCGGGTCTCAGCTTGTTCATATTTATGTGAAGTTTAATTGTTTTGATGAAGCGTTCTATGTGTTTGACAATTTGCCTCAGAGAAATAACATTGCTTATAATGCCATTATCAGGGGATTAGTTGGTTTTTGTCAGTTTAAGGAAGCAATTGAGTTTTTTTATTGGATGTTAGAGCAAGCTGTCCCCGATAATTTTACATACCCGCTTGTTCTTAAGGCTTGTTCCGGGATGCAAGATCTTTTAGAAGGGGAAAAGGTGTTAGAGGTGATGGAATTTAATGAGATTCATTTTGGTAATAAGCGCAATGGTCATGTGGAATGTGCATTGATTGATATGTTTGCTAAGTGTGGTAGTTTAGATTCCGCATGGAGAGTGTTTGAAGGCATGAGCAGGAAAGATTTAGCTACGTGGAGTGCGATGATAGTGGAGCTATGCATAATGGGGAGTGGATTGATGGATTGTGGCTTTTTAATGAAATGAGATTAGCTGGGGTGAAGCCGGATTCCGATGATGGCTTCTATTGTACCTGCTTGTGGAAGATTAGAAAATAAGCAGACGGAAAGGCATTGCATGGTTTGGTTATTATAAGTGGTTTGGAGAATGATACTTGTGTATGTAATGCTCTTATCCACATGTACTGTAAATGTGGGGAGACGCATGAGGCACACAAAGTATTTTCAATATGAAGAGTATGGATGCCGTGTCTTGGAGTACCTTGATTGCTGGTTATTCACAGAATTCTCAGCATTTGGAAAGCATTGAGCTTTTCCTTGACATGAAGAATGCTGGCATAAGAACTGATGCAATTATCGCATCTAGCACTTTGCCAGGACTTGGAAAGCTGAAGTTATTAAAACATGGAAAGGAGATGCATGCCTATGTACTCCAACGAGCATTTGAATCTGATGATGTCATAGGTTGTGCAATGATAGATATGTACATGAACTGTGGATCAAAACAAGCAGCAGAGCACATTTTCAAGATCATGTCCATAGTAATATCATGCTATGGAACTCAATGATAAATGGCTATACCATAAATGATGACACAGATTCTGCCCTTGGAGTTTTCCAAGGATCTGGAAATGTAAACTAAAACCAAACTTCATCACGGTTGTGAGCATTCTTCCGATCTGTTCTAGAGTAGGGAATCTTAAACATGGAAAAGAGCTTCATGGTTATGCCATTAGGAGTGGCCTTATAGAAGTGGTGTCTGTTGAAAATTCTCTGATAGATATGTACAGCAAGTGTGGGTATCTTGAACCAGGGATAAAAATTTTCAAAAGCATGACTGAGAAAAATGTTGTGACCTATAACACAATCATCTGTGCACATGCAGCTCATGGCTTGGACAGAAGACTTTCTCGTTTTCAGGGAAATGGAGGAGCTGGGTATTCAACCTAATGAAGTTACCTTCCTCAGTCTTCTTTCAGCTTGCAGTCATGCCGGTTTAGTGAAGGAAGGCAGGTTAATGTACCATATGATGACAAGGAAATATAAGCTTATGCCTAAAATGGAACATTATTCGTGCATGGTAGACCTTCTTGGAAGAGCAGGACAAGTTGATAGTGCATGGAATTTCATACAGCAAATGCATGTGGAGCCCAATGTGGATGTTCTAGGAAGTTTGCTGGGTGCTTGCAGACTTCATAACAAGGTTGAGCTTGCCATACTGATTGAAAAACAAATTTATAATAAAAACCATAAAGATCCAGGGTACCATGTACTTCTGCATAATCTCTATGCATCAGCACACTGCTGGGAAGATGCCCTAATGATCAGAACAATGATAAAAGAAAAAGGTCTAACAAAGATACCTGGAAGAAGCTGGATACAGATTGGTTCTGCTGTGCACGTGTTCCATGCAAGAGGGGACATGCACCACGAGATTAAAAGCATTTATTACGTTTTGGACTGCCTCCTGGTGGAAATGAAGGATAGTGATAGCTTTATGCCAGATCAAAGTCTCTCGTTCAAGGAATTTGGTGAGGATTTGACATAGTAAATCATAGAGATGCTAGTTGATGGAGATATCAGATTGGAGTGCAAATGATTTAATTCAAGAAACACTTCTCATAGGAACCTCCTGAAGTAAGGAAGTATAGACAAAAGATGTAACCAAGTATAGGCAAAAGATATAAGCACTAATTTAACCGGATCATTTTCTGTTTAAATAGATGTGAGTGGATGATCATGCCAGGCGTTACATATGACATAACTCATATGATTCCCAAATCGAAACAGATGCTATCGAGCTGTTTAAATCTATTTTTAAGCCAGTCCATATTCTTAAAGGACATCCTCCAGTGGCAGGTCCGCGGTACTGAAAACTTATATGGCTAGTTTGATTTTATACGGCTAAAATGATATAAAGCATCTTTCTGAAGCACATATTTTCCTGCCATTTTACCATCTAAAGTTAATGGAACGACTGTCATTCATGATTTATTGAAAAGCAGATGGAATTTAAGCTAATATTTTTTAATGAATTGCCTACTAAAACGTAAATATATATGGTTTTCAAATCATTTGCCATCTTAGTAACTTAATGATGATTAGTGAAAATTGTTAAAAGTATATTTTGCAAATCATTATGGGAATTCCGGATATCTTTTGGTTTACAATATAAGTAACTGGATGGAAGAAGCAAACTCGAAGCAGTCTAGTAAACCTATTTATTCTAGTTATTTAATATAGATATCCATTAACTAATATTTTCATGTAAACATATTTTATATGCTTTCAAGACTTAACTAAAAAAATTATTTGGAAAAAAAAACGCACATTCGAAGTCCTAAAGCTTTATGGGATATTTTGATTTATCTGACAAATTTTTGAAGTATCAATAGGGTCATACTTTTCTTTAACTAACATGGTTTTTTGTGCACCTAATACGTAATACCAATTAAAAGACTTCAAAAACACACTTAAAAGGGATTACAACCAAGCACTTTTGAAAGTCTTTCAATTGGGAAGATGCATAAAGATAAGAACAGTTTTTAAAAAGAAAGGAAAAATGTAAGTTCACTTCTCATTTTCCAGAAGCTGCGCTGGTACTTCATGGATATAATATCAGAGAGTAAAGGAAGTTAGACTCTAGATTACAGGAAAACTACAATACTAACTGCTTGTTGCATCCTATTGCCATTCTCTCTTGATCTCCAAGTAAACATCCACTGAGATTGCTGACTCGAGAGAATAGCAAGCAAATAGAAAGCGCTAGAGTACAGTGATGGAATTGTCTCAATAATCTATACTGTAAAAATTGTCCTCGCTCTAAGCTTTAAGGAATGGCCGAAGATGAAAAAGTGATGGCTAAATATACCCATTTCTAAAACACTGTCCTGTCACTACTGCAAATTGCGCTCCAAGATTTTGATCATCAATCTGTCAGGCTACACCATGCTGGTCAACTGCTATTTGTTAGAATCCCTGATCCTCTGACAAGAGATCTACTCTAATTTGAACAACACCTTGAATCAAAAGAGTTGACATGCTAGTGATGTACTTTGAGTTACCTCAGTGATGAAAATGTGCACAAAAGTACACGGAAAAAAAGCTCAATAGCACTCTTTTGTTATATTAGCAATTTGCATAGCATCATAGAGAATCTCCAGGATATGTGGGCCTTCTTCCTGAAGCCAACAACATGAGTGACTTCAAGATAAAATGCCCCCCTGTAGGCACTCAGCTATAGAACTTTTCACTTGGTGCATTTGCTTTCTTGCAAGCTGCAATAAGTACAGATAGAAACGTCATGTATATTGCTTAAACAACTTAGCTTCAAACACAAAATTGGTTGCATGTTTTGTATCAACGCATGCTAAGATATAAAGTTTGCAATTTTTGAATTTAGATTTTTATTTTATCTTATATAGAAAGCCTAAGTCTGTTGATTGTGTGGTATTTAGATTCTTAAGTGGACCTATTACTTAACAAGGAAACTAAACCACTGAACAAGGATTCCAGTTCATGACATTCTTCTCCAGTACCATGTTGAACAAAGATATATAATCTGAAATTTTAAAAATTGTAAATTGTGTCATTGTAATATATTATAGTTGACGTGAATATTATCAAGATGCAATACCACAAGATGATATCTTGCACAGGAAAATTGATGGTTGATTCTGGATATTCTGTATAATTAATAAGCAAAATAGCTGGGTATTGCAGGTATCAAGCACCAAACACATCCAGCCATTTACATAGAAGGTGATTAGCTTTAAAGCATGAGAAACTTCAATGAGACCAGCAACCTAGAAGCAGCTAACAGATTCAAAGCCAACTAGAGTAAACTTGCCTCATGGAGCCTTTATTCTCTTTTCAGCATCATGGAGTTGGTTTTGAGCTGCCTTCTTGTGTAAATAAGTTTTTTGGTAAGACGCCTCTGAAAAAATTATAGCATAGTAAACAACTGGATCGAAACATCATACATTATGTTGTTGTTGTTGCCTTTTTTTTTTTAATAAATATTATAATTCTCTAGAGCACACTGTAACTAGTTCATGGTATAGCATGCCTTTGATCTTT
Source organism: Combretum micranthum (assembly GCA_024138025.1). Lineage (NCBI taxonomy): Eukaryota > Viridiplantae > Streptophyta > Magnoliopsida > Myrtales > Combretaceae > Combretum > Combretum micranthum. The sequence continues at coordinate 1,023,489 of JAMXBD010000049.1, forward strand.
TTCCTCTTAAAACAGAATCTAAATGATTCAGAAAAGTTACAGTTCTTTATATTTTCTTTGTGAGTATAGTTCTTCATCGATTAACAACCAGAGGAACTATTCACTTTGCAATGCAAAGAATATTGTGGTCTGCAAAACCTATATTTTCAGGCGTAATTTATTCTTAGCCTGTAGTGGAACATTTCTGAAGGGGGGGGGGGGGGGGGGGGGGGGGGGGGGGGGGGGGGGGGGGGGGGGGTGGGGTGTTTGGGGAAGAGAGAGGGAGAGAACCTGCATCAAAACATATACAACATATGCGGGCAATTTACCTGTGTTTACTTTCCCTTAGAAAGGTAAAAATCGAACTGTTGTTCACTGATTATTATTTTGAAGCTATAGAAGTAGATTTTAATGGATGCACATGCTTAGGCCTTTTGTTTTCATCAAACATGCACTAGTCTGTTTCTAATACATGATATGCATAGCAAAGCTCTTACCGATGCTACCTTTAAGTGCAACAACATGTTATGGTGCAAAAGGATTTGGCTCTCTTGTTTCTCTCAATTTCTAGATGAGTTTTACAATCTTAGCTTAAATATTTACGAGAGTGAAATACATATACTTCATGAAAATGTAAACTTAATTATAGTCCAGCAAACTCAACAAAAGTAACGTCTTTTGCAAGTGAATTTGATCAATATTTCCCACTGCAACAAAAATACACAATACCACTGGTACTAGATCAAAATATTTTTGTTATTATAATAAGCCCATGAGGAGTAACATCAACATATTAGCTCAAATGCAGATGCATCATTATGTAAGGTCACTTTGGTAAAAATGGAAAACATCCCATGAGGCATGAATGGTGCTTTGCATGGTAATTGAATTAACCAAGAATATAGGATTTATGATCTTTATATTCCTTTGTGTGCTCGTCGCCCTATTCTATCTATTATATGCTAGGCCAGTAGGTTTTTTTCCCCAAAAGTTTTGCATACATGACTACTTTCTACTTTGACTATGTCAAAATAATAAACATAGATAATTGTTACTTAGCTTTCAAAGCATATTGAATCAAGTGCATAGTTTCAAATAATTCTTTATCTCAGTTGAAGTGAGATGATTTGCAAATAATAAGAAAAATGGAAACACAGATAAATGATGGTTCATACATTACTGTACTTAATGAGAATAATCGAGCAGCATGTGACCTTTATATATTGTTTAAATAATGCATATCATGGATCACATCTTGCGCTGCTGCAAGCTGAAGTTTAGTTATATATTAATATTTTTGAGCTAGTAAATATCAACCAATACATATGAATCAAGAAAAGGAGAGTATGTATAATCTAAATCCCACACATTAGACAGAAGTGAAGAAACTTTCTTTGGCAAACAAAGCAAAGAAACTTAAAACGTACTTTTCTCTTTGGTAATATCCCTCAGCTCCATCTGGTTCTTTTCAAGTCCTTCAACAATCCCTTTGCAATCTTGGAGATGTTGACTAAGTTCCTTCTTAAACCTTTCATGTATCTTTATAAGCTTATGTTCCTTTTCTGTTGGAGGAGGAAAACAAAGATAAAAGCATGCGACCACCAACACAAACTTGATTTATTGAAGGGTAAGGTATATGACCTAGAATGCAGCTAACTGTCTATGAAAGTGAAAAGTATGCATCAAGCCCTTTGGAGATTAGGTAATTGTATCTTTGCTTAGTGCCAACTTCATGAGAAAATACTAAGGTCAAAGAATCAGAATATGGCACTAAACTCAATCGTTAATGGTGATGTGCAACTCAAATTTTTTCAAGCAAAGCAATCCAAGCACCAAATCTGACTATAACGTGGCCTACCCCAGGCCCCCCCAATGAACAAGATGCTGACATCCACTTGCAAACAGTATTCCCCCAGCATTCCATCCACTTGGGAGTCAAACTCATTGTCTTAGCTCTAGTTCCAGTTCTTGGATTGAGCAATTTTCTGCCAAAAACTATAAGTAATGGTAATGTACAACTTAAGTCTTTTTTAATCATTCAACAAACCAACTGCCATGTTTAATTGTGATTTGACCCATCTAAGCCTTTTAATTTCAATAATGGTGATTTGAGAAGGCCCTCAAACTTTGCCATTTTAGTGGAGACACTTTAAACATCTTAATGGATAGAAATTACCTTTAAAATCTGATTCCAGACGCTTCCTTTTCTGTTTGCTAAGGCTTCTTAGCTTTCCCCTGAAGCATTATTCAAATCTTGTGAAATGGTGACTGTGTTACTTAAAACAGATTAGCATGAATTTAGTGTACCGACATGTCAGTCTGGATCTGAGACTCAACACTTTGAAACTGAACATGAATTCTCTCAGCAGCAGACTTCAAAATTTCAGAGGACTTATTATGAGTTGCAGATTTCACTTTGCCTTTTAGCTTCTCTAAAGCCAGGGAGAGCAAACCAATGGCCCTAGAGTATTGACAATGAGTCGAAGCTTAGTAGTGAACTACGGTGATGTAAACATAAATGACAGCTTATATATCCTTGTTGCATTAATTCAATAAGAATGGTTTGATGGAACACCTTGTCATCCCATCCTCAGCATTCTGCTCATCTTGTTCTTGCACCCAATTGCTTTCTCCAGTTCCTGTGCAGAGTACCATAGAAGTGTAAGAGGTGAAAGGCTAAGGAATGAAAAAGAAAATGATATCATAAGAGTAATGCCTTTGGGAGATGATGGGGAAGAACTGCATTCATTAGATCGATCGCCTCTGTAACTGCAGAATCTCTTTGTTTTGTGAAGCATAAACCTAGGCTTCTCACGATGGCCAGTTCTTGGGGAGACTATCCTTTCTTTTCTGGGATCTGCACATGTAAATAATATAACCTGAACTTCTTTTGTATCCAAGCAAATGGGAAGAAACCAAGACAGCATCTGAGATAGGAAGTCTTGTTGGGCATATGTACATGAGTAGGATTTTATCTTTAAGGTCAAGTTCAGCAATACTACTGTGACTTGATTGCAGATATCAGCACAGCCGCTATAAGAAATTAAATCGATTTATTTTTGAAAATATAATTGATTGTTAATTACATAGTTTATATATGAATATTTTCATTGGTAGACGATTACATAGTTTACACATATATATATTGATATGCAATGATATTTTACAGTTGTATAATTCAGCCAATTGATGCCAAAAGAACCAAAAACATGACTATACAGAAAAGCTGTGTCAGACTAAACATGTGCATGTCCTGATAGCAAGTCAAAGTTTTCAATAGCTACAACTGCCATATCCAGATCAGTACTTCACATCATATCTCTGTTGGATGATCTATTGATGTGATGCACCTGCTCAATTCAACATTGCGACAAGCAAATTGGATAAAAGGATTGTTATCTCTAAATTATATTTCCAACATTACGACCTCACTAATTAGCAAGACCAACATGTTTGATGGTATCAATAAGGGGATAATCTGGACTCTTTTGTCAACACAGCTGGTTGAGATTACTAACTTAAAATCTAGCATCAAGAATACCTCTCTTACCATGCTGGAATCCATTGGTGAAAATCACAACTCCCTAACGTGCATCCAATTATAAATGTTTGCAACAGAAATTCTTACCTTTTCCATAGCTGTCAGAATCTCTCCCATTAGACACAGACAAAAGTGGGCTTTCTTTGCCATCATTTTCCTTTATGCGAAGATCTGAATTCATGAAAGGGGAATCTTCTTTTCCATCATTTTCCTTCATATGAAGATCTGTACTTATGAGAGGGGATTCCTGAAAGTCTGTTGCCTCACCCTGGATTAACATATAAGGAAGACAAATTGTGGAAAAACAATATTATTCAAGCATTTAATTTAGTATCGAGCACTTGTTTCTACTATCACATAACTGTAAAATAACCTGGCTTAATGAGGATACGAAAGGTTCAGACTGGAAGGTGTTTGCACTATGTAGTTTTCTTGATCCCCTATTCATAAAGCTGAAGCAGAAACCTGAGCCACCACCTTTGTTTTGTAATCCATCAGCGGGTTCATGATCGTCATCTCTTTGCTCCATCTCAGGGGAGGAACAGGTGATAGGGTTGGTGGTTTAAATGTTGGGCTCCCAGAATCATTTTGGTCCAAAAAATTCTTGAAGGATGAAGTTCCAACACCATCTGGTAGATCATCTTTATTTGGCCATGCAGGAGTTGAAATTTCTTCATGTTGATCAGCCTTGCTTGTCCCTGAATTTCCCATGAATTCCTTTTCCATTGCAATCTTTTCTTTCTCAATCTTATTCTGGTTAATATGAGAGGAGAGGGTGTGTAAGCCTCCCCTTCTTTTACTGCATGAAGATGATCTTTCAGTTGACACTGACTTTTCAGTCCTATCAGTAACCCGCCTACTCTTATCTTCATTTTTTGTTGACTCAGACAAGATTTTCTGTGGTACAAGCCCAGAGTTCTTAACCCTTGAAATTTTCTTCTTGGTAGAAGTTGAAGCAGCACCGTGCCCCTCACACTCAAGCCTTCTTCAAAAGAAAATATTCTTCTCTCTGCATTTCTGTTTGTTTTCAGAAGGTACATGTTTAGGTCTCTGTCCTTGCGCTCTAGTTGAATCTCTATTTCGTGTCAAAGATCGAGTCACTGGCCTCCGGTTGTTACCACTAGGATTTTCTGAATCAGTCTCTATTGTATCTGAATTTTGTCTAAATTTGCCGGTCAAACTTGATGTGTGTTTCATCTTCCTCTGAGACTCCATTGCAGTGCCATGCACATCCACTGGCTCAGAGATAGGCTTCTCTTTGTTAGGTGAAGTAACAGCTCCCAGCAACTCCCAGAGCTTCATCTTCAATGCTTCACTTTGTGCCTTCACGGTATTTTCATTCTTGTCACCATCAGCTGTTTTTCAGTTCTAAAGACTTGCTCTGTTGCAGATGTAGATTTCTCTACTCTCTCTGTTTTATCATTTTTCTCTCCATTACCATTATGTCCAATGTCATCCAGCCTTTTCTTGCTAGCATCATTCCCTTCTAAAATTGAGGTCTGAACAGGGAAAAATTGAACTTCATTGGCTTTGGATGTAATCTTTACTCCATTACGTTTGTTGCTTAAACCACTCTTCTGCTTAATTCCAGCAGCTTTGGGATGAACACCAACTTCTGAAACTGGTGATATCTGGTGCACAGATTTCTTTGTGATCCATGGGGACCCCTCCTGCTCAGAAGGTGTTGTCTCCTTCCTTTTGGTGGTAACTGTCTCTCCTCTGGCCACATCCCTTTCCTTGGAGTTTGCATCTGCAGAAGCTGGTACCCCTAGATTAGCTTTGTCTAAGAATCCCAGTGTTCTCTTAGCTGATGATTCTACTGTTATCCCGATTGAAATTTTTCTCTGTTGACTGGATGCATGGCGGAAGCTGCTGAAACTGCGACAATCGCTGACCTGATCCTGATTCATAATTATGCGGTACATAAATATAATTATACAAAGATGTGCTGGATAACTCATCAGTCAAATTATACATAACCTGCAATAAGTTGGTACTCAGATATCTAAAAATTAACCACACAGAAAAGTCAGAAAAATGAACCATGTGTCACAGTAGAATGTATTCAGTGAAAAAAAAAAAAACGCTGAGAATATAGTGAACCCACCAAAAAAAGTGTAGAAAACAAAGGCAAATCCGAGAAAAGGTTTTGTGTGGTTAACAGCAAAAGCAGATAACCCACATCAATGAGCATCCATGAACTGAAAAATATAATACCAAGCTTCCCTACAACTAATTGATTCTAATCTCTTGATAAAGGAAGAAAAAGCCATAGAGAACAGATCTGAAGAACCATAAGTGACTCAGAAATGCAATTTACTTACATTCCGTAACAAATAGTCAGCCTCCATACTTGAAATTTTCAAAAGCAGAGTGTCATCCACTTATAATTGATGAACCTGTGAAGTAATGGAAAACAGAACATAAAAATGCATAAGCAAATGTATGAATCTTAAAATATCAAGAAGTACACGCAAATATCAGTTTTGAAACAATGATTACTAAATAAACAGATCAGATCTATAAAATATTCAAAGAATCCCTAGTCAATTTACCTTCTGCATAAACAAAATATTCTCAATAAATCAATCCTTTAACCATCTTTCAGTTTTACCATTTTCAATTCTTGATACTGTCCTGTTCAGTACACCTATGAGCACCCTTACACAATCATGCTCACAAATCCTGAATACTAACATTAACTCTCTAAGGCAGAATAACCAACAGGTATAACTGATGCATGCAAGCTCATAATTCACGCAACATCTATGAACAACATCACACGGCTATTCTCTCTCGATCTCTCTCCTATCTATATTAACTCACTTACAACCACAACACCCGAGCCAACACTTAATACAGACATATACCGCTCCAGACATAATTATACGAATCTTCATATCTTCAAACCTCATTGGATCACGGATTTACATACAAGTGAATGAAAAAACTAACGACTCTAATCTTTAAACATCAGTTAACTCGTTCTACAATCATGCCATATCCAAGCTGAAAATCACAGCTCGAATATGTCCATCCATCCAAGCACATTGCTGTAATAATACGAATTTTCACAACTCAAACTTGATTCAACAACGAACACATTCCGATTAAATGAACTAGCGATCGATTACATGAAAAACGAAAAAAGGCTAACAGAGCAATTGTCAGGTGATGAACAACGTGAAATTCGATTTGAAAATAGATTATACCCACAGATTCTTGAGTTAGCGATGAATTGATGTAGCTGATTCGGAGAGCAAATTCAATAGCAAAGAGCTTCAAGAGTATCTGAGTAGACAGTAAGCTAGAGAGAGAGAGAGAGTGAGCGGGAAATAGAAAAGTGCAAGAGTTTTGTGTGACCCGTAACGGGCGGGTGAGAACTAAAATACGCCGTAGTGCGCAGTATACACTGGGGGGTTAGACTGACACGTGGGTGAATCGGATTTGCTCGCTGGATTTCAGCTCTAAAAAGTTTATTTCTTTTTCTTTTTTCTTTTAAATTATAATTTTTTTTGCGCAATTTTAATTATAATTTAACATCATAAATAGACATTCTTATTTTAATATTGCTGCTACTGTTTATCTTTCGTTCAGTAAATGCTTCACGAGGGTCCATTTGTTCTATTTTCCTTTTTTATTATATGTTAAGTATGTTTATTTTATACATTTAGATAAATATATTTGTTAATGAAAAGAAAATTAAAAAGATAATGGCATATGTTTTATGCTTTTCTTTTAAGATTTAATAAAAATAGATCGTTCATTTTATTTATTTTTAAAATAGATACCAATTGAAAAATCTTTTTCTATTTTTTTCCAAAATATAAAGTGCATTAATATTCTACTAGTGTCATCCATAAAGAGCTACAAAACACCAAATGAAATAAAATATGAAAGCAATTTTCTAAAGGATGAGAAGAGGGTTCAACTACCAATCATATGGACATATATATATTTATGTATGTAAAGCTACCAAATCAACTAAAATATTAACGGAAAAGGAAAATAATATTTAAGTTTTTTTTTTTAAATTACAAAATTAACACTTTGATGAAAATAATTTCAGTTTTAAGTAACTTGACCTCGTTTCTTCAAGAGACAAGATCATAAGTGCCTCATCTTATCTTTTCAAGAGACGAGATCTCACTGGGCGAAAAGACCTTGACTTTTCAAGAGACGAGGTGCTTCCCTCTTCTCATTTTTTTCAGCCATTGTTGAAGTTGATGTGAGTTCTATTGATTTGTCCATGAAGAGCAATCAAGGATCTCCAAGAGAACGACACATTAGTTGATTTGTCTTCAGTACAGACTTCACCCATCTCTTATAAAAACATTTCATCATGATCAACATTCCTGTGAGAGTGGAAAGAAGTTTCCTGAACTTACTTAGTCTTCTTCACTAAATGGAGTGGATGGCTTTTCCATCAATTTAAGTATTTCCTTAGACTTCTCCAGCAATAACGTAAAACAAAACAAAAATACATCAAAGGAAGTTGTAAAAGATTCCTAGAAGGGCATCATAGAACTTATAACAGTGTCGAAGGAAACTATTATGGGTTTGAAAGGTCCAAGAGTGTGGAAAGGTTAAAAGTCTAGAAGAAAATCTGAAAGATAAGGGTGTATGGGTCTTGGGTATGGAAAGGAGATGTATCGTATTAGGAAAACAAAGGTAAAAGGAATGATTACTAGGATGGAAGGAGAGATGAATAAGATTTGTATTTAGGTATTGCGATAAGGATTTGGGTAATGAATTCTAGGCATTAAGGTGATACTGTGAAGCCATTAGAAATTAGATAAATTAGTGGAACTCATATGAGTGCACTATACAGACCTCATCTCTTGAAGAGACAAGATACCTTCGAAATACAAGATCCTCGTCTCTTAAAGAGACGAGATCAAGCAATTATGATATTCAAGAGACGAGGTCAAATTGTTTAAAACTAGAATTATTTTCATATGAGTGGTAATTTTGTAATTTTTTTTATAAACTTAAAAATTATTTTTCCTTTCCCCAAATATTAAGATGTTTTTTAACAAGTATAAATTGATAAGACAAAAAATAAGAAAAATAATTTTTTATTTAATGCATTTGTTGAAAATAATTATAAAAATAAGGTCAAATTTAAAATAATTCCTAATACACAATATCAAAATTGTGTTTTATAACAAGGGTATGAAAATAAACACAAATGTATTTATGCTGTGTCTTATATCACAATTGTTAGATGCGATATAGAAGAGAAAAATAAATAAATAAAAACTACCTTGTGTTGCATAGCGTGCTATGGGGAAAAAAACTTCAAGAAGACCGACAGATGAGAGAGAATGTGTGAGGAGGAGAGAGATGACGAAAGAAAGAGATAGGAAAAAGTGAAGGGGGAGGAGAGATTTGACAGAGAGGAGATAGAGACGGGGTAAGGGAGAGAAAAAGTTGTGTTGGATTTCGTATGATGGAGAGAGAAAGTGTGTTGAATTTTTTTGCTCTTGGGACACCAACATGGGGATGTTCATATATTGCAGGTATATTGGAGTAATAAAAAGCAATATTTTTAGAAAAATAACATGTCGTCTTTTACAAATACAATACATGTATGGAATTAAAACTTGATATTACGATTTACATATAAATTTTTTTATCATGTTTTTTAAATGTAATTTAGCAATATAATAATTAATTTCATTCAATTTGTATATTAATAATATTTTTATCCAGGCCAGTGCACACATATTAGACCCAAAATAAATTAATGGGTCTATTTGTTTTGGCTTTTTTTTCGACAGATACAGATATTTTTTCAAACTTTTTGCTAATAAATTATTTATCAAGAAATAGATATAGATAAAAAAATATTGACAGTTCTCATCAAAAAGATCAAATAGAACAAATAGATAAAATTTAGATGTAAATCGGATATATTTACACATATCATTTTAAAAAAGATACAGATACAGATGAAAAACAGACAATTCAAACAGACCCAAAGACACCTTAAGATCACAATCATCTCCTAAGTATGGCACGATGTCCAATGTAAGCTATGGCATGGCTTGGTTAATGCTTGCTAAAGATAAGGCTTGACATCCAAGACATTCTATACCATAGTAATAACAAGAGATCTATTTAGTATATATTTGGCAAGGATGAAAATTTAATGTTACCTAATAACTGTCTGATTTATATTCCTACCAATTAATCAATATTTTGACACTAAAAGAATTTTTAAAATAAAATAAGTAATGATTATCATTTTATAACACATGATAAATATTAATTGACAAAAATAGAAACGAAACAATTTTGGGGACAATTCATCCATTTAACAATACTCCAATGAGACCACTGACTCGGCTTGCTTCAACCAAAGGCCCACGTCTGGATCCATCTAAGATGTTAGCAGTAAGACGTTTCATGCAAAGAATAGCATCTAGCATCCATTATACCATTTGAACCATTGGGGCACAAAAAAAAAAAAAAAAAAAAAAAAAAAAAAAAAAAAAAAAAAAAACCATTTGAACCAGTTAAGGACATCTCACCATAATCATCATCTTTATCATAGTTGTAAATTGGTAATATAAAAACAAATAATACACAAGTAACATGTCTTTTAAACACTAAAGTTTTTATGGACATAGATTAAACACATATATAAAATAGATACAAATTAAGTAAAAATAAATACAAGCAAAATGAAAAAAAAATCCTATTAATTATTTAACACCAATATATCATAACAATCTAACTCAAAATCCGATGGATAGCCTTGTTACGCAATTAAATTTGGGATTAAGTGAAAATATCTATAATTTTAAAAAAATTATGAAAAATCAAATCTATGAACAAAAATATAAAAAATATGGCATTTTTATCTTAATATCATGTCACAATTTTAGTCAGCTACTTACCATTTTGACTTATTACAAATTGCAACGCTTGCTACGTTTCCAAGTTAATTTAAAATATAAATTTACATGAGTTAAATTTACATGAGTTAAATTTGCAAATAAAAATCAAGATCAAGTTATACCAACAATTGATGACAATCGCTTCGCCTAAATTTCATTATATATAGGGGTAGATCCTGCCCCCTTGACTCAGAAAATTTTAATTTAAAAAAAAAGTGATATATTATATGTAATTATAAAGAACAAATAACAATATAAAAATATTAAAAAATTAATTATAAATATTTTTTATAATAATTATTAGTGGATAAATTCGTTAATAGATAGAAAAATGACTTACCTTTTTATATCTCATGAGTTATTTTCTAAAAATAAGCTATAAACGAGTCTATATTTTCAAGAAAATATTTTCCACTAATTCTCTTTCTCATTTTTTTTGAAAAACAAACATGAAAAAAAATGAATAATCATTTTTCTAAAAAAAATTTTATTTAAACAAAGGAGGCCTTAGTAGTTGGGACCTATTTGGGTCAAGTCACTTATCTACCATACTTACCATTTTTTCAATCTGTAATCTATAATTTTTATACATGACCTACCACTTCTACAACTTTTTAAATAAATCTACAATTATATGCAAGATCAAACAATGGATCTTACATTTTCCCTATAAATGACTATACCCAAGTCCAACTCCTTTGTAGTTAGTGCTCTGTTTTCTGTCCATGAGCTTATGAGTTTAAATCTCATTAGTCTACTTTTCATTTCTCAACATGCATTTATTACATACTCATTTTCTCTCTCCCTCTCTTTCCTTTTGAACTTTTTTCTTTCACTGTAACTAATAGAATTAATAATAATATTGTTCATACTAAAAATGTTTTTATTTTATCGCATAAAGCATTATTTCACACTAACTAATGTAATTAAATTAATTTGTCATAAAATTATATTTAACTAAATAAATTCTTATAAACAACTTTTTTTTAATTATAGTACACCACAAATAATAATTATATTATTCTATTATAAACATTTTGATATTATTGCATAAAAACATTTTTAAATAATATTAATTATGTTATGTATTAACTATATATTTTTTCTAATTAATTTTCAAATAATATATTACAATACTTCACAAATGCACTAAATACTCTTAGTTATTTCTTGAATAATTTTTTTTTCATATTTATCGATTTAGAAAACATAACAGTGGAATCATTAACGAAATTCTTATACCTATATAAGAAGCAATATAATTATAATAGCAATCGGATACATATAGATTAATTAACATATGATCTATTTAGTCATATCATCCCTCATTCGTCTTTGATTATAAAACAACTCCAAACTCCATCTATTTTGAACTCATAACTTTCCAATCTCAAACCATACAAACAAATGTCAAACTTTATTAAACTGAAAGTCCCACTTACATGTTGACAACACAACAACAAATAAATCAAAGTTCAATGAAACCTTCATTAATACTATTGAATATGTAAAGCACATGAAAGAACTTAAAGATTTGTACCAATAATCAATACATAGAATGAGAAATGTAAAAGAAAAAAAGCTGCTGGTGTCACCTGCTCCTTCTCCAGGTGAAGGTCCGCATTCTCCCCTATCGGCGGTGGGTGTGGTTATATATCCGACTAACTAAGCTTCTTGCCCTCTTTAACATTTATCCCAGTGAGTTATAAAATGATAAAGGGAACTTCTATAATCTCATCAATAGAACAGTTCAACCAATCATCTAATAATTAAAATAAATATAATGATTAATATATTAATTAACTATTTTAATAGTGCATCTCAATTGATATGGATTTGGACAATTGAGGGAATGAACCCATTAATTGTTAAAATTAGTGACAATAAAATTTAATTGCCCAAAAAGGAAAATATATAACTATAAGGATGTATCATAAATGTATTTAGTAAAATAAATTAAAAATATTCTACTCATATTTAATTTGCATTGAAAAAGTTAGTCTATGATAACATCTAAAGGGATACAATTTTACCTAACTTCACAATAAGTTTGCACTTCTAACAATGAGCTTATCAATCTCCACACAAGAGAAGGTTAAAGAATACCTATATCAAAGTTCTCGCGCTGAGAAAATTGAAAATGCATCCTAAAATTTAACACTATATGTGGATGCACAAAAGTTGCGGAAATCAATTCTAAAGAATAATATAATATATGTATGACAATTCAATAGGTACAAATGTCCATGAATATAAACCTTCATATCTCTTCTATAGTTAAAATATCCCATATAAGGAATTGAAATTCTTCTAAAAGAACAAAATTTAACCAACTAACAAGTAGGCTAGATTTCACAAAAAAGATGATAAGATCTCGTAAAGAAATGAAAACAAAGTGAAAAACATAAATAACTAATACATCAAAAAAATCTGTTTATTCTAAAAGCTACCAATAAAATAATACATGCTTGATCTTCACACTTTTCAAACTGCTCAAATTGTCAACAATGATGAAAATTGTAGAATACAGTCCAAATCTGATGTTAAAGATAGGGAATATATGACTTTTCAGATTGGTAGTGATGGATTTGTGGAAATATTACAGTAAACAGTGAGCAAAGATTTATAAGAGGGGGAGTCCCTCTCTAGACTCTATACTAGAGTTTGTGAAAAAAACTCTACAGAGATAGAGACCTTTTTCAAGTTTAAAAAGTAATTAACTGCATAATGTCTAATTAACTATAATGACAATTTTATAAAAGAAAAAACCAATTAAAAAATTAAATAGACATTTATTATTCAGATCCAATTCAATATTTGAATTGATTTTTTTCTAAATTAATCTTAATTAAATAAAAATTAATTAATTAAAAAATCATATTATAAGTCTATTTTATTTTAATAATTATAATAATGCTATTATATCCTTGTATATTAGTGAAATAAATAAGCATTAAAGGTTTTTCATAAAAGAAAATGAAGAAAAAAATAAAATATTACGATTTTATTAAAATATCCTTAAAATATAGAAATTTTGATTATGGATAGAACAAGAAAAAGGATAACTCAATAATATTAACATATTATTTCCTTTTTTTAAAAAAAAATTTCTTCTACATCAATCAAACAAGAAAAACTATAATTTACTAATTTCCTTAGGGTCTGTTTGGATTGTCTGTTTTTCATCTGTATCTATATCTTTTTAAAAATGATATGTGTATATATATCCGATTTGCATCTAAATTTTATTTATATTTGTTCTATTTGATCTTTTAATGAAAACTGTCAACTTTTTTTTATCTATATCTATTTCTTGATAAATAACTTGTGAGAAAAAAGTTTAAAAAAGTGTCTGTATCTACTGAAAAAAGCCAAAACAAACAGACCCTAATTAAATTAAAAATTTTCATTTCCACATTAATTAAACTCTGCCAAACATAGCGTAGCGCAGACCAAAGCAGAAGAATTAAAATCGTACTATCCGAACACCCAACGCAATCTCCTTCCAGATAACCCAACCAACACCCACAGTATTACTTCCCGTTAACCTCTCCACTCCACCAGACGCACCTTAATTCAACTCTCTCTCTCTCTCTACATGGCCACCCTCGCGCCCACATCCATAATCCGCCCATTCTCTCGCTCCTCTCCCCGGCCCAAACCCCGCAGTACTGCAACAACGGCATTAACAATCCGTTCCTCAATCGCGGAAGGACCCACTATCTCTTCTTCAAGATCCTCCCTCAGCGGCGGAGACACCGTGGATTGCGCCGTCATCGGTGGAGGAATCAGTGGGCTCTGTATCGCACAAGCTCTCGCCACGAAGCATAAGGATGTAGCTCCCAATGTGATTGTGACGGAGGCAAGAGACCGGGTTGGTGGGAACATTACGACGTTGGAGAGAGATGGGTATTTGTGGGAAGAAGGTCCCAATAGTTTCCAGCCGTCCGACCCTATTCTCACTATGGTGGTATGTTTACGATCCGGGTCCCGTTAACAAGTTCTCCGCACTGTGGCATTTTCGTTTTGATCTTACATGTTATAACAATTCGGAATGGTAGAAACATTGTGATTTAGTTTGGGTGAATGTTAAATTTGTACCTGAAATTTTGTGGCTAATCTGTTTGCTTTGAATTTTTGCTATCTCTCCTAACACTGTGTACTGATAGATGCATCTTCGATGTCAGTAATCACAAAAAATTTGATTGGTGTTGAATTGACCACTTCAAAGTGAAAGTACTAAATTAAATTTTCATGGATGGTAGAATACGAAATTTGACATTTTTTTTTTCAATTAGCTAGTGTTGTTTTAAGTAGGACCTGTGTATACAATAAAGCCAACATGAACTCTATTACTTATGGGAATGGAATAAGCCTGGAAAAAATAGCAATTACTTTGATATTATATTGCTCTATAATTGTGTATTGTTTGGAATACATTTCCACTTTATAAGGAATAAGAATTCATTTAGTTGGGAAAAGTAACGGAAATTCCTTGTTTACGCTGGATTACGCGAACCATAAGTTTTTTCATGGTAATAAATATAAAATGAACAGCTAAATTAACAAAGGAATGAGGTTGGCTATGGTATTAATGCCTAATTGATTTTATGTATTTTGTACACTGGTAATTAAGATGAAATTAAACACCAACATGACATTCCAGTAGGATTGCCAGCCCTAGCTTAATTCCTTTCTAAAAGCTTTGGACGTGTTATTTATTTAGCTGATATTTAGTTGCCTTTTAGCTGTTTAATGATGTATGGATTCTGTGTCAAGTTTGCATCAGGTCGACAAGTTAAACATTATGAATGGTTGTTTTGTTCTATAATCGTGTGGACTCATCTGGTATTCTGGTAGCTGCATCCCATTGTGTGTGCTTTCGTTGTCATTCTTGTAATGGTTTTTCAATATGAAAATGCGCTGGATACAAGTCCAATAGTTGTGTACTAGAGTTTATCATATCTAGGTTTCAGTCTGGACATGATCTTTGTTCCGTCGTGTCAGATTCAAGATTTTGGCCTGTGATGGATGTCAGACTCTTACAATGGGGGAGCAAGCTTTCTCTTTAATAAGTCTATGTTGGAATTGTTTATAGAATAAATTCACTTCTTTTTGCAATAGTAGTACATCTAATGGGATATTTTGTTTATTACTATTGTATGCAATGTCATAAAAATAACCATTGAATTTCTCATTATGTAGAAAGGTATAACTTAAATGAGTGTTTAGGCATTTGTTAAACTGACCATATTCACAAGGCTATTGTAAGAGTTTCCATAATAGGTTGCTTGTCTTATTTTGAGAGAGATTTTATGATTATTATTTACATGTACATGAATGTTTATTTGTTAAAATGTTATAAATTAAGGCATACAATATCATAATATGTCTTGCAAAAGTCAAAAGTAATTATCTAACGACTTTTAAGCGTAGGATAGTATTTCCTCACAGAGCATCCTAGGAAACAGCCTATTTATGAAACATTTCATGATTAATGTTTAAAACCGTGTACAATATTATTCTGCACGGGAGAGAGGGAGGCAGGGTGTGAGGCCCTTTTTAGACCTCCTGAACTGTTGAAGGTCTCATCTGTCCAAGATTCCAAGTTGCTTATGCTGTGTAATGTTACCAAATGTCTGGTATTAAAGTGGATAGCTATAACTTTCCAATTGAAATTGTTCTCAACTTATATATTTTTGTTAATTATGAGAATAGATTTGATTTGGATTAAAGAAAGCAGAGTACAGGATACACATAATAACAGTAGTAGAGGGTACACAGTGAACTGCATATAAAGACAAGATGGCATCACTGAGATTCTGATGTTTGATTTTGACTATGACCCTGTTTTTACCCTGACATGCTTAGGTTTTTGTGGGACTGTGCTCATTTTGTTGTACATTAGAGGGAGGTCCTTTTTGAATAGATATTTAGTACAAATTTTGCACCGGATATTGCACTAAATGTATGCATTAGTAATAAAATTTTATTCCTATATGAGAAGGATTCAGTTGTGGTCATCATGACATGGTACCTTTTATGCATTTTTTGGTTGTTACTTTGCGCTGTAAGATGGCGATTGAGTATGACTGCTGTTGCAGGTGGATAGTGGTTTGAAAGATGACCTTGTTTTGGGAGACCCCAATGCCCCTCGATTTGTGCTTTGGAATGGAAAACTTAGGCCTGTGCCATCTAAGCCAACTGATCTACCGTTCTTTGATTTGATGAGCATTGGTGGCAAACTAAGGGCTGGATTTGGTGCACTGGGCATTCGACCCCCCACCAGTGTGTTCTCTCTTCGCTGAGCATTGACCATCTTTCACATCCACATTTTTTTTTCATGCATGGACACATTTAAAAAAATAATATAAATATAAAAAGGACATTCATGAACACAGAAACGCATTTCTTCTTTCCCTGCTTAAACTTGGTTTTCTTACATCTCAAGTATTTGACAAAGGTGACAGGGTCATGAGGAATCAGTTGAGGAGTTTGTCCGCAGGAACCTTGGTGCAGAGGTCTTTGAACGCCTAATTGAGCCATTCTGTTCAGGTAATAATTCATAACAGGGGATGCAAGAGAAGTGGCTCTGATATCTTATTATTTCCAGTTTAAGTTTGCTTCTGTAATTTTTAGTCTAGAAATCTTATCCTATTCCTGATTGCATCAAAATAGGAATATGTTCATCTAGCGAGCTATTCAGACTAACCACCTCTAGTGAACCTGTCAATATGCTGATCCCATAGATGTTTAGCTCTTGTAATAGTGTTTGCAGAATCCTTAAGGTTAAATATCAAGCATGTTGTGTAGCTTGTTCCAGAAGCAAATGGTAAAAGAAATGCAGAGTTGGGTAGTTGAGGTAGGGTTTGATTAAAAATTTCACTGTCATGAATTGATTGATGTCTCCACATAATTTTAACACTCCCAGATCTCTTCAATTTTCCTTCTTTTATGCAGTACTGTTTGTGAGGTTAGATCCTTTCGGTCCATGCAGGTGTTTATGCAGGTGATCCCTCTAAGTTGAGCATGAAAGCTGCATTTGGAAAAGTATGGAGGTTAGAGCAAATTGGTGGTAGCATAATTGGTGGCACTTTTAAAACTATCGAAGAGAAGAAAAAAGAAAAGAAGCCGCCTCGAGACCCGTAATGACTCATTATAGAGATTTACTTTAATAATACCATAAAATTATCTCCACTATTGCTCATGCTACCCAATTTGTCTCTGTAGGCGTTTACCCAAACCAAAGGGTCAGACAGTTGGTTCATTCAGGAAGGGACTTATTATGTTGCCAAATGCCATTTCCAAGAGGTACCCTCTCTTGCCGATACCAATCCTGGAAATAAAGGAGTATCCTTATTGTGCAATTACCAATTTTAAGCTGCTCTTTGTTAAAAACTTCACAAATTCTGAGATCTTAATTTGGTTTCTACATCTTGCAGTTTGGGGAGTAAGGTTAAAGTGTCGTGGAAGCTAACAAATGTCAGAAAACTGGATGATGGGAGATATAACTTAACTTATGAAACCCCAGAAGGCTTTGTCTCAGTGCAAGCAAAAGCTGTGGTCATGACTGTTCCATCACATGTTGCTAGTAGTCTGTTGCGTCCTCTATCTGTAAGTTCTTCTTCTTCTTCTTTTTCTTCATGTATCAGCAAGTTTCTCCCTTATAAGGAACTTAAGGCTGTGTGTATCTACCATTACAATGCTAATCTCTCTGTAAAGTAAGAACTTGCTTAAAGCAGTTTATATATATATATGCTTATATGTTTATATATATATTCTCTCTCTCTCTCTCTTTTTTCCCAAAAGAGATTTTCCATGTATGCTCTATATCAGGTGAATGCTGCATTTTCATGTCATGCATGAATCATGATCATAGCTCTTCTTCCATCATGTTTCATTTGCACTGTTGCATGTAACTTAACTCACAGGGTGTTGTAAATATTTGCTGAAAGTTAGAGGTTCTTTTGGTTAATTTGTCTATTATTTTTCATTTAGTTTGTTTAGTGTCTTAGCTTGGGCAAGGCATCCTCTAATCCTCTATTATTTTCACTTGGCTTCAGGCTTCTGCAGCAGACGCATTATCAAAATTTTATTATCCACCAGTTGCTGCAGTTTCTGTCTCATATCCAGAAGAAGCAATCCGTTCAGAGTGCTTGATAGATGGTGAACTTAAGGGCTTTGGTCAGTTGCATCCTCGTAGTCAAGGAGTGGAAACTTTAGGTATCTGTTTTAGTCTTGTGACATTTATACCATTATCATGAGGAAATTAAAATGTAGGACTTAAGTGAGTGGAGACTTGTTCCAAATTCATTGAACTAAGCAAGTCCATTTGTTGGGCATTTCAGGGACTATTTACAGCTCATCGCTATTCCCAAATCGAGCACCTGCTGGAAGAGTTTTGCTCCTGAACTATATTGGAGGGGCCACCAATGCTGGAATTTTGTCAAAGGTAATTTATTCTAAAATTTATGTATATTTTGTTGGAAAATGTGGCACGTTTAGCAGAAACAGGTCTTATATCGATTCTTCTTGTTATAATGAAAAAAATGATTAATTACAAAAATATGACCTGTGTTTTGACTAATCTGCAAACAAATGATTTGGGTTATCTCTTTTCAACACATAGTTGACTCGGGTTCATACAAAAGTGTTAGTATTATTTAATAATTTTAGAACGACAAATATCAATATTTTATTGGTTATAAAAATTAATTTACATTTTTTTTTCAATTTTCTCATTTTTTAAAATATTTTATTTATTTAATTTAATTTAATATGGTAATATTTTTTATTAAATTATTTTTTTAGACCAATAAGACTTTAACACATATTTCTCTAAAAGTAGTTAATTATAATGATACTTTTGGGTGAAAGACATGTCTAATGTTTTTGAGAAAAAAATTACACAAATACAAATTGGGAAAAAAAAATTACAAAACTACTATTGCTATGTCGCATGTTGAAGATGAGACACAAGAATTTGCACAAATATTGCATTTTTAACATGCGATATAGTGATCTACTTGGACAAAGTTGTGAAAATAGGTGTATTGCATGATTAACAAGCGATATAAGTCTAACCGTGTAATAATTACATTAGTGTCGCATGTTGACACTAGTGTAATTTAAAAAAAAAAATTATCGCACTTCAAAGATGTGATACAGCAACACTATCGTGTAATTTTTTTTTCACAATTTGGTTGTGTAATTTTTTTAAAAACTATATTATACATGTAATATTCTCGATATTTTTGTATGAAACTCAGGTCATCTGTGTGTAAAAAAAAAATTACATAAATCATGTGTTTGCAAATTGTTCATCCATGAAAAAAATGTAGTAACATGCTGATGTAATTTCAGCTATTTCTAACCTGCTTCTTGATCTCATGCCCTTTTGCTGGTTCCTGTGCATATCAATTTCTCCTTTTGAACATGAATTTTACTAGATGAGTCACCACATGGTACCATAAATGAACTCTACATTCGGTTACTCCTTCCAGAAGCAGATCTTTATACCTTTCATTTGATATTTAATCCAACTGATCTGGTGTCATAGAAAGTTGAAATCAAAGATTCAGGCTCTTTCATTTGAGATCGTAAAATTCTTTGAAGAGTTAACATATCAGAACATTGTTTTTTATCACATGATCAATACAGCAGCACATGAAATGTTCTGCACTTGTATTTGGTTTCTGTTTTCGAAGTAGAAAGAAAAAGAAATATAATTACTATCACTTTTGGTCTTGGGCTAAAAAATTACTATTGGTCCAAAGGGCAATGGGCTTGTTCAGTACATTGCAGTTTCTTTTTCTTCCCCCTTTCGGCCCCCACCCACCAAGTTTATCTAAGTCTGGACTGACGCCCATGCCTTATCTGTACGATTTTCTTTGTATTTGCATTCTTTGCTTGTGTAGAGATGTTTCATTTGTATTTCCTTCCGTTTCTCTTCCCAGCTTATACTAATCTGGATTTTTGTACAACAGTCAGCTGATGAGCTGGTGGAAGCAGTTGACAGGGATTTAAGAAAGATGCTAATAAATCCTAGTGCAAAGGATCCGTTTGTTTTGGGTGTGCGAGTCTGGCCACAAGCCATACCACAGTTTTTGGTAGGCCATTTCGACCTCCTTGACACAGCAAAATCTGGTTTAAGGGACATTGGTTTCCAGGGTTTCTTCCTGGGTGGAAATTATGTGTCTGGTGTAGCCTTAGGCCGGTGCGTGGAGGGTGCTTATGAGGTTGCTGCCGATGTTGCTGACTTTTTGTCGAAATATGCCTACAAGTAGATTGCATGGACTGGATACAAGTTTTAGGATTTTTCACTCTGTATGTAGCAATTCACCCATGTTCACGATGTTCTTAAGTTAGGTCAGTTGGAAATAAGAGCCCTTAGAATTTTGTAGGATGGAATCTGGAAAGAATTTTTTTTTTTTTTTTTTGGTAGCTATATGAGTGCTGTATGGGCCCTTCGTTTGTATTTCAGTGAAGTTCTTGCAACATTGCCTGGTTAAATACACATACATATGAACGATTTGTATTAATGTTATTATTATTTACAACAAGTCTTGTGCGAAACGGTACCATTGCTTTGCACACTTTCCATTATAAAAGTTATTTTTTTTTGCAACATATCTTAATAAATTCTCCATGTGTTTTAAAAATGTGAAAAGTTAAGTAGATAAGTCATATATGGAATTAGACCTTGGTGACGGGCCGAACCAGCCTGGATTTTAGGCTCGTTGGGTCGGGCTGGTCCGTACCATCTACCAATCCAGTGGCCGAGTCATGATTTAATTTTTTTTTTTTATATATTCCATCTCTCTTTTTCTCTCTCTCTTTGTTAGGACTGAAGAAAAGTAATTGAATCGTATTGAAATTTTAGTTGTTTTTTTTTTTTTAAATGATTCGGATCATAATCTGATTCAATGAAAAATAAATAATTTGTGGTTTGGTTTGGCACAATGGGTCGAAGTGTTTTACATATTTAAAAAAATTTAAATATATTATTTTCTCTTTAACTGTTTTATTAAAACAATTAATTATTTTTAAACTTTTTTTTACTTAGATATGTATCATATTTGAGAATAAAATTACATTAAAAATATAATGTTTCGATTTTTGTGATGTTGTCATAAATATAATAGATTTTAGATTTTAGCCTATAGTGTTTTGATTTCTAGACTATTTTTTTTTTTGGGTCTTACTAATTAATCCATTTTTATTACATATTTTACTTATTAATTTATATAAGTAATAATGTGTTGATTAGCAATATACAACAAATTGAAATTTATGCCTAATATTGGGATAAAGTCTAGGGTAAAATGAAAATAATATTTACATATATTTTAAAAAATTACAAAAATGCCATGAGATGAAAATAATTCCAATTTTAGGTAGTATAATCTCGTCTCTTCAAGAGACGAAGAGACGAGATTAGTGTATAATCATTCTTCTTGTTACATTTTATATCATTTTATATCACACTTCTTGTTACATTAGTCAATCTAAATAATTGTAACATGTCTAAATCGTGTACAATCAGCCGTATAAATCATTAGCGACATCTACCACAGAGAAACAACTTTTAGATTACATGATCCAACCACAATAGTATTCTCAAACTTTTCATTGCCAATATAATAAAGAACTCATAAAACATAATATAAAAATGTTGCAATATTGTTTAATTCATTACATCAAATGTATATGTAATACTACATATCATCATCACAAACCTAAATAAAAAAAAAAAATTAATCTACTCCTGCATGGTTTGCCTCCCTCGTCTCCACCTGGTAAAAGTATGACGTAATGGCATAGGCTAATGCAAACCTTGCTATGAATGCTCCATAGATAGGATCAACCTATGTGATTAAGGCATCCTCATCTTCACCACCAACACTGTATTGGTGAAATGGGACAAGGTCTGGATCCACGTGGGTGAGTCTCTCCCTTATATTATATGGTGGTGATGGTCGCCTCTTATGTGGATCTTTGGGGTATGGACCTCTGCATATGAGATGTTTGACACAGGGTATCCGTCAAAGCATGTGATGATGATGATGGATCAGATAAATCATGCTAAACATGTGAAGGGCAAAGCTCATCATGGTGTACATGCAGGGGCGAAGGCTTGTCTCTGATGTCTATAACTCTGTGTCGGTCTTGCCCTTGCCCTTGCTCTTGACCCTATCCTCCTACGCCTCTCTCTATGTGGTATGCATCTCTATACTGGCTAAGGTTGAGGTTGAGGCTGAGGCTGTGGGTCATTCTCACCACTAATGATATCAGGTGTAGGTGCAGAAGCTGGATCATTGATATTAAGTCCTATGAATTCATCTACTATACGAATGATCTGCACATGGCGAGAGCATCCTCAAGTGGCATGTTGGGGACTTGGTAAATGAAATCTGCCTACAATTAAGAGTAAACATGTAGATCGAGAAATAACAAACACAATATGCATCCATATACCTTATGTAATCATTGAACTTACCATATATTGTATAATGACCCCCGCATGACTAATCTAGTCCATGGTGATCGCATGATACCAATGAAAATAATCTTCAGATGTACTATCAAGGATATTCGACATGTCCATAATGCGATTGTGCTGTCATCCCACTCTGTGATCCACCTAGTGTGCTTTGGCTCCTAGTTTCAGTCCAAACACCATGAGCTCATGTAATGCTCTTATATCATATGGGGGATTTAGGATCCTCTGAAAACCACCAAACCGCCTAAGCATCCTGTCAAATAGTAGTGCTCGACAACATTAGAGAATATAGGGAAACTCGTGCACGCCATACATCTTCTAGACCAATAGTACCTAGGTAGGGAATCCATTATAGCAGGGTACGAGTCCCAAACAACCTGTTTAAGAAAAAGTAAGCAATACATAAGTAAAAATAATGAAATTGTACATATAAGACCACATAGGACATACAAAACCATACTCGTCTGGGAACTTATTGGTCTAACCATCTCTTATACTTAGACAAAAAATGTGTGGGGCATTAAGTGATGTCAAAGTCCTCAAGTAGTTGGAGGCATATGACATGAACCAGATTGAACGATTTGTCCCTAACAATAAACTACCCAGGCAGCAATTGAATGTACCCCTAACATGGCGTTGAATGGTAATATCATTTGCATCATCAGGTAGTGATCTAAAGTATGTATCTAACCATGACATCTTTAAGTGGTTACCATCAATATCCATGCTCGACATGGGTCTAACTCCTAGTAAAAAGTCACATAACTCTAGTCAATCTATCTGTGCCATGCTAGTAACTGGATGCCCATCGATGAAAAGGTCGGTAAGTGTAGCAACATCCTCTAATGTCACTGTCCACTCCCTAGTCGGCATGTGAAATGTATGCGTCTTAGGTCACCATCTCTCAACTAATGTGGTAATCAGGTATTAATCTAGATGAACAAATGGTATATGTGCGGCACCTATGAAGCCACCCTACGACAGATACAAAACAAGTCGATCATCTACATGTGAAGGCATGCTAGTTTGCCGCCTCAACCTTGCCTCTCTTTAGAGACAATGTAATATGACGTGTTCTCATTTGAAAACAATTCCATGAGAAATATTTGCTAAATATTCTAAGTAATGGGGTGAGGAAAAGATCTTACTTATCTCTCTCATGCCAGCCTCGATCAATGAACAAGTTGTCCTATAAGTACGAAGTCATCTAGTGATCTTGGATCTATCTGTAAGGAAGAAAGTAGTAAATAGTGTTAGTATAGCCATTTGTAACAAATGGAGCAAAAAACAGATAAAATAGGCAATATCAATGGAGTAGAACAAATCACATAAACAATATAACACCACTATGAATCGACTGGTTCATAGCTATCCTATTAGTCGCTTGCCTACTTAGACAACTTTTAATGTTGTTCACTGTATGCCTACACAACTTGCATGAGTAACTCTGTAGGCTCTTTCAAATATCCATCTCATTCTAGAAGCGTTCCTACCTAGGCCTACCACTTTTTCTTATAAGTTAAGGGAAGGAGTGCCATGTTAGAATGTCAATATGGGTCCAATTCGCCTTATCTACTACAGGTATGAATGAATGCCCATATTTTTAGCTGATTCTCTTACTTGTACCACTTCCCTACTTAAGCAACACAATCCATATGTAGGGTACCATTACTGCCATTACATGTGAGCATGGAATTTTATAGGTCTGCCATTTATTACATGTACATCTGCTTAATCTCAACGTGACTTTTGTATGTGATCTCCCTTTTGACCATAAATTGTAGGTCGCGATGCAGTTAGAACCTTAAACATATGTTCTTGATAGTTGAAACATGTAACATGATGGGCACTTGACATGTTGTTCCACCTCTCAAATTTCTTTGCAACATAAGTTGTCAACACCTTATCCAAATTCATTGCTTCACTCGCCTTTTGCCTTCACCTGTTGAAGATTGAGTTACAATTGTAAAAGGTTTTCTTTACTGCTGTTGCCACAGATAAGAACCCAACATCTTTAAGAATGGAATTGTAACTTTCAGCCATATTTGTTGCTCCAATTCCAAACCTTACGATTTCATCAAAAGATAAAGTCTACATACATGGAGGCTTCTCATGAAAATATCACAATGTCTAGGGACTACTTTGATTTGTTGCAGTAATGTAAGCGTGGAACTTTCTCATATGGGTTTGGTATGTCACTCTTTTCACTAATTCTTTGCATTATTTACTCTTAACTTTTGAGTTGAAATTGCTGGAAACATGTTGGATACACCAGCGCCAAGACTAGCCTCTAGACCACACAACTTCTCACCTTTAACCGCACTCTTAATACCGACATGATGGTGGGATATCAAGCAAATGTTGGAGTGGTATTTGATAATGTGTTCCAATAATTTTAAAGAAACTAGCTCCATGTGTCCTTCGACTCTTCCACCACAAGAGCATATGCCAATGACATGATATGATTTACTCCATCCGATGTCACTGCGATAAGCAATTTGTACTTGTACTTACCATATAATTATCAGTGCATTCAATCATGTGTCTAAAACATACCTGCAGTGTTGAAATGCTTTAATGGGAGGAGCAAATGCCCAAAAGAGTTTGTCTAAGAAGACATGTCATACAATATCTAAATCAATGGTTCTCCACTCAACCTTTGTTCCTAGATTTGCCTTTGTTATCACATTAAGTAGATGCAGGAGCTCCACATATGAATCCTTTTAACTTCCATACACCTACTCAATGGCTTTTCCCTTTGTTTCATGAATCTTCTTAATATGAACATTATACCCAAATTCTTTTAACATAGTCAGTTAGAGGTCTTTTGCACTCACATTTGGAGAATTACGAATCTCCATTATAATTCACCTGGACATACTGGTGGAGTCCAATCGAGAATGATCCTATCAAGTGATTTCATCTAAACATGTGTGAGGTCATTTATATTTAGTGATGTGAAACCAACCACCATGTTTCTTGTAGTTACCTTTGAGTCTCCACTTATAACCTCTGTCGTGGGTATTAGTGCACTTAACTACCAATGACCTTGGATCCTAGTCCACTACTTTAAAATTGTAACTGTTCGATATGTGCCATATTTTAACTGCTCATATAAGATGATCTTTAGTTTCGAACTACATCCCAACCTTGAATTCATCACTAAAGCTCCAATTTCCAGCACTCATTTCTTGCTCATCATTAATGTAGCATATCCACTACCTACATTAGCAGTGAAAAAGGGTATTGACATTGAGCTCCCTACTACATCAACATTTGTAAGAGCCAAGAAACGGTACTAGCCATTACCCCTATGTTGTATATCAGTAGCAATTACCTATTGAGATAAACTTGCCATAGAACCATTTTTATCATCATCATAGTCATCATTAGATTCATTTACTAATGAGTTTTGCATCGCATCAGTATCATAAGCATAACTCCAATTAGGTGCACCTATTTCAAAGTTACTCATCTGGACTTGTGGGCTAACTGTTGTTTGAATTAGAGTGAAGTTCGAATCTACCAACCCTTGGCTACTAACATTTCCATCAATGCTCATAGTGCTCGAAGGTGCCTGTGGTAATTCTTTTCAAATATCTAGACTTATACAGTCACAACCCTTCTATATACCAACATTTCCTGTGTCGTATCATCAGTCACTGGAATAACATCATAACATAGCATTCTATCTCCAATAGCTACTATAATACAACTCAACCCAATGTGTAGACTTATTTAAATTAAGTTTATTACAAATGGTATTTAGTATTTGCTCATACGTAGAGTTCCTAGAAACCCTAACACTGTAATTGGTGCACAACCAAAACATTTTTTCCTTCCACATGTTACCATGAGCAAAAAATATAAACTTGGCCTTTATCCATTTCCCCACCTACCTACCCGCTCATAAAACATAGGTTGTGCATGAAATGTGAATATGAGTTATGAATTACACTCCACTAGTATCAAGACGTGAGACATTTAATAACATGTGGTTTTATAATATGATTCCTAAATTCTAAAGGTATATAGTAATATCAAAATTACAACATCTAATGTCCACATTGCAACATCAACAAAGCATACAACATATATCAAAATCACATTACCACTCACAATACTACTCATATGAAAATTAACATATAATGTTGCTTCAACATTTGAAAAAAAAAATTCCAATAACGTACATAACTCTAAAAAAAAACTACGTTACAACATCCATAATCATAATGGTTGAAGAAAAATCAATAATCACGAAAAAATCAATAGACGAGATTAAGCTCTTACTTGTAGAGTTCGACGCGCAGTGTCAATCCTTTGAATTTTGAATGAATTGATGCTTGGTAATCAAAATTACCAAGAACTCATGCCAATTAAATCAAAACCACCACTGGAACAAAGTGAAATTAGGTTAGGGTTTTTTCCTTTTTAAGAGGGAAATTGGGAATTTCTCGAGCATAATGGGGGAAGAAGAATAAGGAAGGGAACTTGAAGAGATGAGGTTAAAAGCTACTGATCTTGTCTCTCCACGCTTCTAATGCCTCGTTTCTTGAAGAGACGAGGTTAGTGTAACTTGCTAACCTTGTCTCTTCAAAAGATGAGGTCCTTCCGTGTTTATTAGATCTTATCTCTTAAGAAATAAGTATGTTGCATAAACTGGGTTATTTTCATTTCAGTGGCATTTGTAATTTTTTAAAATATAAATATTATTTTTCTTTTCCCTAAAATTTTGTATATCATTATAATTTAAGATAATTCAAAGAATAAGACTAATAATGATTATAATTTTATAATTTATGAAATATTTCCGCTATTACAAGTTTTACATGTGTTTATTTGTATTAGTTATAAGAAATATGTAATTGAAGTTTTTTGATATAATGTATTTTTATTTTAAGAATAAAAACGATTTGAACTACAAATTGAACATTTTTTTTTGAAAAAATTACAAATTAACCATATGATTAAGGTCAAATTTAAAAGAAAAACTGAATTGTAATATACAGTGTGGTTCAGTTAGAGGGCAAATCAAACTAAATCGTACTATCATTCCTACTTTCTATAACATCCATTCCTCTCTCTCTAGTATAGTCTCTTCACTCAAATCCACCTATTCCTAGAGTTTTTTCATTTCCAATGCACACATCAACAACTTTCATTGCCTTCCACCTCCTTCTCTCTCTCTTATTCTTCTTCTTTTCTCTCACATACACTTCCTCCTCTCTCCCTCTTCTTTTGCTTGGATGAAGTTCCACAACAAAGGTTCTTTATGTCCTCTTTCTTCTTCCACGGTGTCATTCGCCAAGCCAAACCCTCCTCCTCCTCTTCTTCTTCTTCCTTTTAAGAAATCATGGGTTCCCTCCCTCCCTCTCTCTCTCTCTCTCTCTCTCCCCCCTTCCTTTTTGCTTTTCCAAGACTAGTTAAAATCAATACATTGGCACACACATTGTCCATTTCATTTTTCCACTTTCCTAAAAGCTATATTGTCTATTGTCTCTCCTTTTCCTCTTTCAAGACTAATTATATAGATGATATAATATAGCAACATATAATAAAAAGATAGAGAACAATCATATGGTAACACTGTGTTTGGTGAGCTAGAAATCAAGAGAATCAAGAGAAAGTTGGAGCTTAGATTCCTAAAATGGAAGAGAAAAGAAGAGAAATAAGATGAAATATGAAGAAATATGATGCCCATTTCTTTCTCTCCATTTTTGGTCGGAAATGAAAGGAAATGGAGAGAAACCAAAGTGACATAAATACATCTAGAAAACAAATGTATAGTTAAAAGGTACTGGATATTTTAGTCTATTCATATCGATATTTCATCTCATTTTCTCTCTTTTCTTTTCTTTTCTTTTCAGTCGATTTCTCTTTCTTTCGTTGATTTCCATAGTGAAGTGGATTGCAAACACAGTGTAAATGAAAATAACGAAAAAGTTCTCAATAAAATCAATTGTTGATATACCTCCCCATCAAGTGAAATTGTGGTTTACTTGATACCAAACAAAAATTAATGAAACGACTGTATGGAGAAGTTTGAGAGTAGCGTGTAGAAGAAATTGTTATAGGTGTGAAGTATTCAGTAGCAAAAGATAATTGTTTTTCGTTTCTATTTGAAGTTTTTTTGTTTCTATATGAACGAAAAATAAATAGCACAAAGTCATGAGTAGTGAAATTTTTGTAAAAATTAAAAAGTGGGTGGAGAAAAAAGGTGTCAAAGAGAGAGAAATGAAAGTAAGACTTCCAAAAAAAAAAATCATTCGATTAAAAATATGAAGTCCAAATGTAGAAAGTAATGGCTTTATAGTAATAGATAAGATTAGAGTTGTATAAAAAATGAACAAATATATATATATATATATATTTTTTTTCAAAGCAAGTACCATTAGAATCCTGTCAAACTTTTGAATTGCATTACAATTTTGAATTGTTTTTATTATATATACTAGGCTTCTGTTGGGCCTAATTAATGGACCGACTTATGAACAAGTGTAAAGGTATGCCTCAACAATCCCCATCCTCACATTGTATGATATATTGGAGTATAATTCATAAGTTAATTTTTGGTCAATCTGGGTATTTTATGCGAGTTTGAAAGAGATTCAAATATATATGCTGAAAAAAGTTCTATGATATTATTATAAGTTATATTCTTATTTATGTTGCAAAGGTGTATTGCTGTTATTATTGGGGGAAAAGTAAGATAATCTCTTAATATTTAACTTTAGTGCATTTATACTCTAAACTTTCAAAAGCTGGAAATAATCTTTTCAAACTATGATCAATTAACATAATTTCCCCAAAGTTGAAAGTCACTATTTTGATTTTGATGAAAAACACCTCCTCAAGCTTATTAAAATATATTTTAATGCCTCCTAAACTTTAATTTCAATATATTTCAATCGAATTGAAAAATCATGTCTTTGTCTGCACTATTTAAAAATTCGAGAGCTATTTTACATCTAAATCAAAGTTTAGAATTTATTTACAATTTTTTCTCAAACATTTAATCATTTAATCTTATTAATAAAGATGAATTATCTAGATTAGGTTGGTTATCCATGGTAGGGCATTAAGTCAAATGCTAAATTCTTATCTTAATCATCATAGCTTGATAGTGATGTACAGATCATACGATTAATCTAGAAAAAGAGTACGACAAATGATTGTCAAATCCACAAACACGACAATCTACAGTATTCATTTGTTTAAATTCATTCACCATTAAATAAACTAGGCGTGGAGAGACTAAGCAAAAGAAACCCTATGTTTTTTATTTTTTTTAAGAGAAATTTGACCTGTACTAAATTAAACAAAGCAAAAAGAGAATCAATGTTTAAGAGTAAAATTAAAATAAGGAGTCAACATTTTAAGAAATTAAAAAAGGAATCATTGTAAAATAGAGTAGTGCAAATAATTAGAAATTATTGTTTCAAGTAATTTAGTAAAAAAATTAATATTCTTTTTAGTATTACAAATAACTAAGACTAATATCATCCAAATGTGTTATGTCAATATATTTTATAATGGCACAATAATGGATCCTTTATTTAAACCATTTTGTATAACGTTAATTCTATTTTTAATTACTTAAAATTTTATTTTTAATCACTTAAAATATTGATTTCCTATCTGAATTTATCTCTAAATATTAATCACATTTACCTAATTTCCTCTAAATTAAAGTTACGAAAATGGCCAACTATTGGTCGTGGCAGTATATTTTGTTTTCTTATTAGAATTAAGTTAAACTAATATCACGTTTGGCATTTATATATCCGTCATCCTTACTTTTGAATATCTAGGTCGCTTTTATTTTAACAAAATTCATCCTTAACAATCTTATAACCCAACACTATAGTTTTCAAATTTCAACGAAAGAGACCAAGTTTGATAGTCGTAAAAAGATTATAGTTGGAAACATGTTGTTGACATTTGAACGGCATAAAATAATGCAAAGAGCAACTATTTCAAGCCTCCAGCACATCTTATTAATTATCTTTCTTGTAAAATGCATCAATGAGTTGTTTAAAGCCACCCAATTCTTCCTAGATACAGAAACTGCATGTTCTGAAACCCTAGTTATGGCAAAAAAGAACTTTATTATCTCTCAAGTGGTGAACCATGTTTCATCTTCATGGTACAGCATATCCGGCTTTGAACACCCTTTTTGACATTATATATCCTAAGTCTTTAATACAGATTCGGCTTTTGAGCCATAAAACAATCACGGGTAAACAGGAAAAATAAGAGAATGTGCCGGCTAAACACAGCCCAAAAGTGGGATCATGCCTTGTTGTTTCTTCGCAACTTGGAGACAAACTTATATGGGAATTTCAAAAGAATAATGTTATGTTTGATTGACGTTAGTCGTTCTTTAGGGCTAGACATTATGATGGGTGTGGTAATGCATTTAAGGCTCCAGCTAGAAAGAGAACAATGAAAGTGGATTTGTCTCAAAGTGCAAGACAAAATATCAATTTTGTCTCTAGAGGAGCTTTTTGTACGAGACTTATTGTCCCTTTTTCTGCCTTAGTTTGAAAAATAGTTAGATTGTGTCTTGATTTATGCCTGCAAGTCACTTTTCGTAGTAAATGTGAAATTTAATTGGACTAAAAAATGTGTCACGTTTGTATTTGATCCTTTTTATAGATGTACTATTATAAGTGATTTATATTTTTTAGTTGGTCTTCATAGTCCATATTCCGATAAATCAATTCACTATTACTATCATATACGATATGTTGAGTCCTTGATCATGATATGGTTTAATCTAAAAAGATTTAATACATATCATTCTTATCATATTGGGACACCACATTAAAATTATGAGTATCATATTAACAGTTTATATAATCATGGAGAAAAATAACAAAGAACTGAATTGATGCCATATATAAAAGATTTGAACTCATTCAAAATTAAAAGATTTGATTAAATGTTAGTGCAAATGTAAATGACATTCATAGTACTTATTTTAGAAAATTTAGATCTTTATGAGAAGAATTATTGTTAGAGGAATATACTATGGTAAATAGAGGAATACCTTTTATTTAGTACTTTACATTGTTGGCAATGAGGATAGGTAAACAGAGCAATGGGTTTAAAAAAAAAAAAAAAAAGGAAATGTGCATCTTTTGCCAAGTTTTATGAGGATAATGGATTAAAAATTGTGTAAAGAATCTGCACTGTCATTGATTTCAAATAGAATTTTTTTTTAATAGGAGGGCATTATTTTTGTGAAATTTGTGCCCTAAGCAAAAACAACCTTTTTCTTTTTGTAATGTTCAGAACTTTCCATACCTCAACATGGACATTGGTAAAATTTAAACTACTATGAATCTATGATTTCAGTAAACAGAAACTTTAACGCTTCATATTAAAATATACTTACGAAATCAAACCATCCAAAACATGTTGCATCAGTTCGTTCACCATACTTCGATAATCTATCGTAGAACTAGTCAACTTGATCCATTACTTGCCGACCCAAAATAAACACTTAATCCTCTTGACTTGAAAATGTTAAGAAGAAGAAGAAGAAAAAGAATGGACAAAAGCCTAGAAAGGAGTACCACATCCATTGGATGTCACAAGGCACAAATTACATGTGTATTTTTCATTTAATGTAGTGAAAAAATAATTTATTATCTTGTAATTTAAGTATTGCAAACTATTACTGGTTAACTTAATACCCCTCTACACATAACTATAAATATTACAAAGATATCATCTTGGATTCTTTCTAATATTCATGAATCCATGAAAATCTACTCAAGTTTTTTTGATAAGCCACTCTATGTGTGACAACATTTCTTAGAGATTATGGATATTGTGTTAGCATCATTAGTATTTTGGTTTACTAATTACCAATGTTGTTAGAACCGAATCGGTGTCTGACCCAGACATGCTACGAGGTTAGGGGTTAAGGGGTCAAACCAGAGTCACGAAAAAAATATAAGGGATAATTTAATGTTGAAAGACTAATATATATGACATCACTTAATTAAATCTATATTTGGATCAAATTCATCAATTAATTATTAAATAAACATGGTATAATGATTATATTTTATAAATTTATAATAAAGTATGAATAAATATTTGAATTTCTAGTTTATTTAATTATTTTCGAGCTCGGGTGAGTCAGTTCAAGTCGGCTGGTTCAACCTCCCAGTTTCCCGGTTCAACCCAATTCGACCACCCGAGTTGACCAAATCAATCCGTGTCTCATCGGTTCGATGCAAAAACGAGCCTTATGCGAGACTCGGCCCGACATTACTGCTAGTTCTAGTTGAACCGGCTGGTTTTGACAACAATGCTAATTACTACTGCACATAACCAACAAATCAATTAATTTGTCAAGTATTTATTAAGTCCATTTGATTTCTAGCCTAACTAGAAGTAAGGTATTCAGGCGCGTCTCAGGAAGTAACCGATTTCCATAATTCTTATTACTTGGTAATTAAATACCATATACTATCTTAGTATTTGATCGCAACTAATTAGAGCTACCGAGTCTTAAAATTTATAAACATATATTCTATCTCTTATTTGGTTTGATCGATGAGTGTACCTATCGTTTGTTAGACTGGATGAGTATAGGGTCGTCTACATAGGAAATGGAAACAAATGATAATATAGATTAAACCTCCTATTAATTAGCAAAATGAATAATTGAGTTCAATAAATTAAATCTAATTCAACTAACTAGACTATACTAAATAGAATCACATATACTGATACAACAATCGACACAATAACAACAACAATACTACTTCACAATAGATTTACTCCATCATATCAGCATAATTCATTAATTATTCTTCCTATTAATGGTCGTCTACAGAAATTCTCAAATTATGAGAATTCTTCTTAGAATTACTTGATTCTAATCTTAATTGCATTTACTAGAATCTCTCCTAATGAAAAAATAAGTCAAATCTGCTTTAATCTCTATTGATCTTAAATTTCACAAAACATGCAACGAACTTCCTAATAATATCCTATTAGTAGGAGTAGTTTGTTCTAGCAATTCATATCCACACAATGGATTTGTTTCTCAACATATTTCATTGAGATCTACTAGAAGACCATGTCGTGCACTACATTATCTTAACTTTAATGAAGTTCAATTTACCAGGAATAAACATTTATCAGGTCAAATTACACGTTCAAACACATACATGTCAACATGACTTTGTAAACCTTAAGTCACTACCTACTCATTAAAGAAAGACAAGACAAACATGAAAAATGCAGAAATAAACAGAAGTAAGACATTAGAAAACAAAGAGAAAGAAACCACTTTTTGAATTGTAGTAGTAGAAGTCTGGAAAACAATACAAACAACAAACTGCCGTCTCCTCTCTCAAGTTCTTAAGGGAAATCCACTAATAGAGAACTTGAATACTGAAAATTGTACAAGAACACTTGTTTTTCTCCCAAAGTTACAAAGGATGAATGGCTACGGATGTATATTAATGCAATCATTCCTTTTTGTCTGAATGGGTATAGTGTTATTTATACCCAAGACATTTCCCTAAAGGTTACAAATGAAATTGTGCGACTATTCATTAGTAAAACACATTTATTATACTATCAAGAAAGTGCATTGTCATATCACATTGAGAATCATTGGCGCAACAATGCCCTTAGATGTCATTGATCATTCATTTCCCGAGAATCATAGATGTGACAACGCTCTTAGAAGCCTCTGGTCTTGACATTTTACAAATCATGCCTATGATTCCTCCCTCAGACACTTGTAGATTTGATTTTCCTTCAATTCACACTCATGATTCCTTCCTTTGTAGATACCGCCTTCAAGATTTCCTTCCTTTACCTAGAATCACGACTATGATTTGCATTCTTCATCCTACTTGTTGCTCCTTTGCTTCATTCTTGATAAAAACTCTCCTCAAATTCCTTTTAATATCTCCATTATGCTCTAGTTTAACTTGAAATGAATATGTATCCCAACCAAGTATCAATTCTATTATAAATCATGTCAATAAACTCTAAATTGGACTTAATTAGTTATCAAGAATAAGGATAAATCATGCTTATCAAATATCCTCACACTTAAGCCTTACTCATCCTAAAGTAAGAAGTCATGTTATACTTTGAAAATAAGGGATAAAATTATGGTGCTAATCTATGTTAGTGACATAATTTAGGAATTTTGCATTAACTCCTAAATGCTTCAGTCAATTGACTAGAATTACTAGCTAATCACAGTAAGTTAGTCTTTACCTTATAATTTAAGTAAACCCTAATATAGAAGTGGCACACACTCATAAGCACATGCAAAGGATTCCAAGCACTCTCTTCATTTCTTTTATTGATCTTTACTTGATTTTAGTGCCAATCTAAGATTAACTCTTTAATGTAAGCATACACATCAACAAATCCCCTAGCTTCCTCCCTTCCATGGTTCATTCTTTCCCTTATTTCTTCTTTCGTTTTTTGTTGAGTTTAGATTTTTGAGAGCCTTATAACCTTGGTAATGAACTTTTAACCGATAATCCTGAACTCATCACTCAAGTTAACAGACGTTGTTCTCTCGAAAAAGGTATCCTTTGGGGGTTTACTCATTCGAGTTATAAGATTCACTAAACACTTTGCATGAGCACTTTATTGTTAAAGTGACATCCTTGGTTGGTTGATCCTAGGCCGGACAACCTTAGGTAACCAAGTTTTAAAGAGACCCGCAAGAAGCCCAATCACTTCAACATATTCTTCTCTCTCTCTTGAGGGAAGAGAACAAATAATCTGAGGGGATCACCAAGTGATTAGTATCCCTTGAACTTACATTAAAGACAATTAAAACATAATATTCAATTTAAGCTTGAAATTTACTAGAGACTTTATACTTGAATCCTTTAAACAGTAGAATAATATGCTACTTAAAACTAGAATCCTAAGTTAAATACTAACTAAGGCTACCCCACAATGATTTCACATAGTTACCCTAGCCTTGAAAATATGCACAAAAAAGGAGTCTTTTCATGCAATTCATTTCCTTATTCCAACACTTATAAAAATTGGTTTAAATCTCATGTAGTCTCCATATCTTTCAAAATTACTAAATTTAACATAGTTCAATGCAATTAAAGATATATGAAAGGCATTCATTATCACCATCTAAGCAACTACAATTTGCATGCCAAGCATACTCCATTCCTCACACTTGTTGGGGACGTTGTCCTCATTGTCTTGCTCAAACCATAAAAACTAAAGGAAAAGGAAATTTAGCATAAAGAAAAGCAAAAGAGAACTCGACTCCCTCGGTTAGTGTAGTTTGACTTTGAACCATAATCCTTCGTTCTATTCATTTAATTCCAGGCACATATAGCTATAAACACCACAAAAGATGACCGTCTGTTCCTTTTCTACTATATAGACAATAACAAAAACAAGTGATATTAACTAATTAAGCAAAAAAGAATCATCAACACCAAACAAAACATATGAGTTCTTCAAGTATATAATAGAGTATATCTCATAAAACCAAGCTTCTTAAGACAAAAAGGAAGAAAAAGAAACAAGGTTAGTGATCTAGTAGTTTCTCCTCAATTTGAATTGCTCTCTTCTTCATCTTCATCATCATCTTTATTCTAGCTTCCGTCCTCATTATGACCATCATTATCATCTAGCTTTCATCCTCCTCCATCCCTTCATCCTCCCCATTCTCCTTTTCAGTAGTGTAGTAGGGCTCTCTCACCTTAAATGCTTCCAAGTCGAGTTCCTCCAGTAGATTTGATGGTGAAGCAAGTCAACGTGTATCTCCTAAAGGTTGTAGTGGTGCACTAGAACTTGCCACATTAGTGTCAACCTCTTCCCTAGTAGGGCTCCTAGTCAAACAAGAAGAAATTTATAATTCCATATTCTCATCTATTGTCTTGAGTAGCTTAAGTATGATATTTTTCTTTTTCTCAATTTTCCCTATGTCTGCTTCCAATCTTGTTAAGTTTCCAACTAAGAAGCTTAACTGGGCCAGGGTTAGTGGTTGTATTCCTAGTGCTTCAGCATCAAAGAAAGGATCTTTAACTCTTAATGTCCCCCAAATTTGGAATGGATCATGTGTTATACCCTTTGACTCCGTCATGCCATTCTTGGGTTTATGATATGCATGCGGGTGATCATTTGGCCTACATAGACCCCATTCATCTTGGTGTCAGCTTAGTGCTTCATAGCATATGACACAAGCACTCCTACAATGACCCGATGTGAGCAAATAACACTCACCAATGGTAGGATATCTTCTTTAGTGGAAAAACTTGTGTTGTCCATCTTTGAGTTAATTATCCCAGCAAGTATGTAGTAGAACACCCTATGACTTATCCATAGCATGGTCGAGGCCTTAGATTTGCTCGGCCTCACCTCTAGAAAATCCGAATGCTGAGAGGATAAGTAGATCATTAAAGCCGAAATCTTCCATCTCCTCTCTTGTATAGATGCCCATGGCTTTTATAAACTTGCACATTAGGATGCGATGATACTTCCTAAATGCATAGAAGTTTACCTTGAAGTCCAATTTGTTGGCAATATTCCTCTTCTCTATTATGTAAGATGTCAGAAGAAAGTGTAGTCATTTTATATGCCTTCTCTTAGAGACTAAAAAGCCTTAACCATGTGGGATCAAATTGTAACCACTTCACGGTGAACACTAACCCATAACTCTTTAGAACTCCCCATTCAATCAATGCTTTTAGGTTGATGAATTCTTTCTGATGGTACTTTTGGTAAGCGAGTTGATGCTCTTCGTTTAGCCCTCGCGAAGTAGGAACTAAGCTACTAGAAGTGCCCATGTTTTGTGACTACATAGCCCTTGGTCTCTTTAGTTTCTGTGGTACCTTTTGAGAGGGCCTAGATGCACTTTTCTTTGATGCCATTTCCTGTTCGTTGATGCAGAGGTGTAGAATGAAATGAAATGTTGGTGCTAGAAGTTTGTGTATTGTGAAGGTTGTGCAAGGATTTTGAGGGAAGATGAGAATTTCAGTCGAGTATGTTGTTTAGAATGAAGTAATGAGAGAGAGAGTGGACTATATATATACACACATAAAAGGTAGGATATTACGAAATCACGGTGCACTTTAGGCTTTAGTGGCATTTGGATGTGAGTTGCCCCTTTTCTTCAAAGTTACGAGCGCACGATGCCCTTGGTAGCACTGGAGCGAATTCTTGCATGCTTGCTCCAAAATCAGTTCCGCAGGAATGGCCTTAGTAGAGTATGGAGCGAATTTTTGTATGCTCACTCCAAAATCATGCCCGCATGAATGGCCTTAGTAGAGTCTAGAGCGAATTTTTATATGCTAGTCAGGAGCGAATTTTTGTATGCTGGCTCCAAAATCACGCCTACGAAGATTAGTGTAATTCTTACTATATTCTATTTCACAGCCACGATTTGAATTACATATATGTACATATACATATATATATAATGTAAATAAATAAATATTTATGTTATATTATGTAAATTACATGCTATAAATAGAATTCACAATAATTACTTATTGAATGTATATCAATAGCACACAATTATGGTTCACAAACTTAGCATAGCAACTAACAAACATAATACTATAACAAAACATAAAAAGATATTTCAACTGACCTTCATAAAGGATACAAGCTAGTTTATTATCTCCAACTTGACATTGCAGGATCTTCAAACATAATTCTCAACTTGGAGGAGTCTTAATTCCTCCCTGCCTTCATTCATATCGACTTCCTCATGATATATTTTCAGCCTTTGTCCATTGACCTATAAATTTCCTTTGTTAGGATGTGTTACTTCCACCGTGCCATATGGATAAACCTTCTTAACTATAAAGGGACCAGGCCATGTAGACCTTAGTTTATCCGGAAAAAACCTTAGCCTAGAATTATACAGTAGTATTGAATCTCCTTCCTTAAACGATTTAGGGTGTCAAATGTGAGCATCATGGAGGTGTTTCATTCTCTCCTTATACAACCTATTATTGCCATAGGTCAATTGTCTCCATTCTTCTTACTCATTTAGTTAATGCTTATTTTTCCTTCCGGCTGCCTCTAAGTCGAGATTGGAAATCTTTATGGCTCAATAGGCTTTATGCTCAATCTTGACTGGTACGTAGCACGCCTTGCCATACACTAACCTGTAAAGGGTAGTACATAAAGGTGTTTTTATGCTC
The DNA here is from genome assembly GCA_024138025.1 of Combretum micranthum. NCBI lineage: Eukaryota > Viridiplantae > Streptophyta > Magnoliopsida > Myrtales > Combretaceae > Combretum > Combretum micranthum. The sequence continues at coordinate 1,062,600 of JAMXBD010000049.1, forward strand.
AAAGGGCATCATCTAACTTCTCTACCCAATCCTTTCTATTTTGAGCAACCATTTTCTCCAAAATTCTTTTTAATTCCACATTGGAAACTTCAACTTGCCTACTCATTTGAGGATGATATGGGGTGGCCAGCCTATGGTACACTCCATATCTCCTAAGTACTTTCTCTATTTGGCGTTGTAGGAGTGGATTCCTCTGTCACTAATTAATGCTTGGGTGCTTCAAATCTTGAAAATAGTTTCATTAAAATCTTGATCACCACCCAAGCATCATTAATGGGTAGAGCTCAGGCTTCAACCCACTTTGAAACATAATCAACAGCAACTACAATGTACTTGTTTCCAAAAGAGCTTGGGAATGGCCCCATGAAGTTTATTCCTTACATGTCAAAGACTTTGCATGCTAGTATGCACTTTTGAGGCATCTCATCCTTCCTTGATATGTTCCTGATTCGCTGGCACCTATCACGAGTTAAATAAAATGAGTTAACATCCTTAAATATGCCAAGCTAGTAAAAACCCGCTTCCAAGACTTTCTTTGCCGTTCTATTTGTGCTATAATGGCCTCCGGTAGGGTCATTGTGGCAATGCAACAAGATCCTTTACCTTTCTTCGTGAGAAACACATCACCTTATGATCTAATTAGAAAATATCCTAAACAAATATGGATCTTCCTAAAAGTAGTATTTCAACTCCGAGAAGAACTTTTTCTTCTTATATGAGTCAAAGTCTTGAAAGAGGACATTCCCAACTAAGTAATTTGCTATATCAACATACCATGGAACTCTTTAGTCTTCTACTGCACAGATTGCATAATGACTCTCTTTTGGAAACTTATTATTGATTTCCTCTTCCTTCAACTCCTCCAAATGAGGGTTATCCAATCTAGAAAGATGATCTACTGCCAAAATCTCTACTCCTTTCTTGTCCTGGATCTCTAAATCAAATTCTTGGAGCAACAAAACCTATCTTATCAAACTTGGTCTGGCAAGTTAAAAGAAAAAAAAAAAACCTTGGATTGGCATCAAACTTAGACAGAAGATATTTTAGGTCTATTCAACTAGCTTTTTCCAGTAGATACAAGCACTTTTTTCCAACCTTTTTTAACAAATTATTTATCAAAAAATAGATACAGTTAAAAAAAGTTGGTAGTTCTCATAAAAAGATCAAATATAGATAATATAGATGCAAATCGAACATATTTACAACTATTGTTTCGATATATATATATAGATATATGAATAATAGACCATCCAAATAGACCCTTTAAGGCCAAGTGGTCAATATAGACTACCACTTTGGAACGTATAGCCTAAACTTGTCAAATGCAAAAACTAGTGCAAGCAGTTTTTTTTCCATAGTGGTGTAATTCTCTTTTATGGGTGCTAAGGTCTTGCTTGTGTAATAAATTGGTTGAGAGTATTTCTCGTTTATTTGTCCTAACACAGCCTTTATAGCCGAGTTACTAGCATCATACATCAGTTCAAATGGTAGATTCCAATCATGAGCTACCATTATAAAGGTGTGTGTCAACTTTTCCTTCAAAATGTTGAAAGCCTCTAAACACTTATTGTTAAAGTCGAATGCAATATCCTTCTCTAACAACTTGGTTAATGGCCCTACGATCTTAGAGAGCTCTTTGATGAACCTCCGGTATAAACCGACGTCTAAGAAAGCTTCTGATTGCTTTAACAGATGTTGGCAGAGACAACATAGAGATCACCTCAACCTTAGCCATGTCCACTTCTATCCCTTTCCTAGACACTTTGTGACCTAACACTCTACCTTGTTGTACTATAAAATTGCACTATAAAATTGCACTTTCCCCAATTTAATACCAAGTTGGTCTCTTCATATCTCCTCAACATCTTCTCTATATTAAACAGACACTTCTCAAATGAGTTCCCAAACACCGAAAAATCATCCATGAACACCTCCATCACATCCCCCACCACATCCATAAATACAGCTATCATGCACCTTTGAAATGTCATAGTTGCATTACATAACCTAAAAGGCATTCTATGGTATGCGTAGGTGAAAGTCATCTTTTCCTATTCTTCTAATGCTATGGGAATGTGAAAGTACCCAAACATCCTGCCTAAGAGGCAATAGTACTCATGACCAGCAAGTCGCTCCAACATCGAATCTATAAACGGTAGTGGAAAGTGGTCTTTCCGAGTAGTATCGTTGAGTTTCTGGTAATCAATGCACACCCTCCAACCCGTTACGGTGTACATTGAGATCAGCTCATTTCATTCATTGGGAAAGACTATCGTGCCCCTTTCTTTGGGACCACTTGGGCTTGGCTCACCTATAGGATATTCGAAATTAGGTATATGAGCCCTCCGTCCAATAACTTGACTACCTCCTTCTTGATTACCTCTTTCTTGTTAGGGTTCAGCCTCCTCTATGGTTGCACTATTGACTTGAATCTATCCTCCATCAAGATATTATGAGTGCAAAAGGAGGGACTAATTCCCTTGATGTCCGATATTTTCCATGCAATTTCCCTCTTATGCTCCTTTAGCACATATAAGAGTTTCTATTTATGGCATGAGTTAAGCTCTGATGATATATTTACTGGTAGCTTAGAATTCTTTGTCAAAATGGCATGCTCTAGATAAGAAGGCAACTGTTTCAATTCTAACTCAGGAGGCTCCTCTACCGAAGGCTACAATCGGGTAATGCTGCTTCAGTTGATCTCTTCAACCCTAAAATCTTTCTTTTGCTTAGCACAAACCTCCCTAAGAAATCTTCTCGTTCACATCTTTAACTCCTTCAGAACCACTTCCCCTTGTCAAACAAAACTCTAACGGGTCCTTATTAAAACATCTTGCAAATAATCAGAAATGGTTAAATCTAAAGAATTAATAGCAAAGCATTCATCATCACCGCTCATTGATTTCCTGAAGATTTCAAGCATTTTGATGACCATCTCCTTGCTTCTAGCCAAGAGGACCAACTTCCCATCTTTGACATCAATAACAGCACCGGCTATTGCCAAGAATGGCCTTCTTAGTATGAGTGGAACCTCCATATCCCCATCCATGTCCAGAACTACAAAATGTACAAAAAAAATAAAGTCATGTACCTTTACCAGAACATCTTCCACAACTCCCCTTGGAAACCTCATAGATTTGTCAGCTAGTTGAATACCCCTTGCGCTTTTGGGTTCTCCTAAATTTAATCTCTTAAACATACTATAGGGCATGAGATTGATGCTAGCTCTAAGGTTTGCTAATGCCCTTTTCTACTGGTAGGTCTCCTATCAAACATGGAATGATAAAATTACTAGGATCCTTGAGTTTCTTGGGAAACTTATTTAAAATAACTACTAAACACTCCTCACCAAGGGTGACAGTGGAAAGTTCCTCTAATTTCCTCCTATTCGATAGAAGCTCCTTCAAAAACCTTGCATACTTAGGCATCTGGCCTAAGGCTACCACTAGAGGAAGGTTGATGTGTAATTGTTTAAAAAGTTCTACAAACTTCTTGTAATGCTCATTATCTTTGTCCTTCCTCAGTCTAGAGGGATAAGGTAATGGTGGTTGATGCTTATTCACTATAGCAGGAAAATCTTTTCTAACTAATATCTCATTTCCCCCTACTTGCTCCTTACTTGCTACCATAACTTCCTTCTTTCTTTCCCGATTCCTTTCTCAGGCTTGTAATTTCTTCCCACCTCTAAGAGTCACAGCCTTAGCCTGCTCACTAGGATTAGTCTTAGTGTTACCTAGTAAAGACCTAAGTGCTCTTTCAAGAAGCATCTTGGAAATCTGTCCAAGTTGATTCTCTAAGTTATGTATATATACTCCTTGATTTCTTAAGGCTGGCGATTCTCTAAAGCCTTGATGTATTGAGTCAACATGTCCTAAATAGACATTGGTTTGTTCTACTGGGAAGGCACTTGTCCCTAAAATTCAGGAAACTACATGTTAGAGCCTTGACTATTGTTGTTGCTCCCTCTAAAATTGGGGTAATTCCTCCAACCCGATTTATAGATATTACTGAACGGGTCAATCCTTGGTCTGATTAGGTTCCCCATGTGGTCAACCTACTCTACTTGATAACCTCTGATGAACTTGCTAAATTAGATTCTACTATTACTAGGGCTTTGTTCTGACCCATGGTTAAACTATCAAGCTTCCTTGCTAACCTCTTTACCTTACGTGCTAATTGGGAAGTGGCATCCAACTCACATTTTCCTGCTCACCTTTTCTCTCTAGATCTTGCTAGTGAACACTGATAGTCGTTGTTGGCCACATCTTCAAATAGTTGGATGCATTGTTTAGGTGATTTATGATTTAAGCTCTAACAAGCAACCGCATAAATGAGTTGCTTGACTGTATAGTTGAGACTATTGCAAAAGGTCCAAACCTGGTACCACTCTGGAAACCCATGATGGGGACATTTCCTTAATAATTCCTTCTACCTCCCCTAAGCCTCATATGAGGTCCTTGAGTCCATCTCATCTGCCTAAAAGAGGATATATTTGCTCTTAACTTGGTTGTTCTTGATGGTAGGAAATACTTCCACATGAACAACTCTACCATCTCTTGCCAAGTATTAATGGAATTCCTTGGCATAAAGTTAAGCCAATATTTAGCATTGATTCTCAAAGAGAACGAAAATAACCTGAGGTGGATAGCATCCTCCAAAACACCACTTATCTTTAATGTGTCATTATTTCTAGAAATTGCTGCAAATGGGTATTTGGTTCTTCGTCACTGAACCCATCAAACTGGACATATTACTGGATCATTTGCATGACACTCGACTTTATCTTAAAGGGTTTTAATTGAACTCTAGGCCGAGCAATGCTAGTACTAGCCCCATCCAAGTTTGGCCTATAATAATCCATCATCGTCCGTTGAGCCACAGGTCGATTGACTTCTGGCTCATTCCTAAGGGATACTTGATGCCCATTCCCCTTAGGCAATAGTGGGTTCAAATTTAAAGGTGGAACTTGTTATACTCCACCACTTGGGTTCAATGCACTAATAGCTGCTGGAGGGTCTCTAAATATGTTTCCATCAATGAAGATTCTGGTTTCTCTCTTTTGATGTGAGGAGGTGACCTTTCAATGATTTCTCTTATCTTTTTTAGATTCTTTGATCGTTCTCTCGAGTTTAGGATCGAAGTCAACAAGTTCAAAATTGCTACTCCGACTCATAAACTGCAAAAATAACAAATGAATATTAGCACAAACTTTCAAAATAAAGCAAACAATAACAAAAGCTAGATGCATAAGAATTTTAATTTTCCTAATGATGACGTTCCTTGACAATGGCTCCAAGAAATTGATTGTCTCTAATTAAAGCTACTGACTCCAAAAAATTATAAATCTATATTCTACCTCTTACTTGGTTCGACCGACGAGTGTACATATCATTTGTTAGTCTGGATGAGTACTAGTCATCTCCACAGGGAAAGGAAACAAACACTAGTATAGGTTAAACCTCCTATTAACAAATAGTTCAAATAATTGAGTTAAATAAATTTAATATAATTCAAGCGACTAGAATATACTAAATACAATCACACATACTGATATAACAATCAACACAATAACAACAACAATATGACTTCATAGCAGATTTACTCCATGATATCAACATGATTCATTAATTATTCTTCCTATTACTGGTTGTCTGCAAAAATTCTCAAATTATGAGAATTCTTCTCAAAATTACTCAATCTTAAACTAAATTACATTCATTAGAATCTCTCCTAATGAATAGACAAGTCAAGACTACTTTAACCTCTATTGATGGTCTTGAATTTCACAAAACATGCTGCAAGTTTCCTAATAATATCTCTATTAACAAAAGTAGTTTATTCTAGCAAATCAGATCTACTCAATGGGCTTGTTTCTCAACATATTCCATTGAAAGCTACTACAAGACCGTGTCATGTACCACACTATCTTAACTCTAATGAAGTGCAATTTACCAGAAATAAAAATTTATCAAGTCGAATTACACATTCAAACACATATATGTCAACATGACTTTGTAAACCTTAAGTCACTACCTACTCATGAAAGAAAGACAAGACAAGCATGAAAAATGCATAGAAATAAGACATTAGAATAGGGAAGAGAAATAAACCCCTTTTCGAATTATAGTAGTAAAAGTCTAGAAAACAATACAAATAACAAACTATCATCTCCTCTCACGACTTATTTGGGGAAATCCACTAATACAGCACTTGGATACTAGAAATTGTACAAGAACACTTGTTTTTCTCCCAAAATTATGAAGGATGAACGGCTACAGATGTATACTAATGCAATCATTCCTTTTTATCTAAATGAGTATGTTGCTATTTATACCTAAGACATTTCCCTAATGGTTACAAATGAAATTGTGCGGCTATTCATCAACAAAACATGTTTATTATACTATTTAGCAAAAATTTGGGAAAGTGTGTTGTCACATCATACTAAGAATCACAAGGGTGACAACACCCTTAGATGCTATTGATTGTCCATTTCTCGAGAATCACGTACGTGACAATGCCCTTAGAAGCCTTTGGTCTTGGCATTTTCAAGAATCATGCCCGTGATTCCTTCCTTGGATGCTTCTGAATTTGAGTTTCCTTCAATTCATGCTTATGATTCCTTCCTTAGTAGACATTGCCTTCGAGATTTTCTTTCTTTACCTGGAATTACGACTGTAATTTTTATTCTTCATCCAACTTTTTGCTCATTTGCTTCATTCTTGATAAAACTCTCCTCAAATTCGTTCTAATATCTCCTTTATACTCCAATTTGACCTGAAATGAATATATACCCCAACTAAGTACCAATTCTATTACAAATCATGTCAATAAACTCTAAATTGGACTTAATTAGTTGTCAAGAACAAGGATAAATCATGTCTATCAGTATTTAATACATGTCTAATTTAATTATTTTGTCATTAATTTGCTAATATACTCAATTATATCTTTGACTTGGTTAAATTCTCAACTTTTTAAGGGCATTCATGGTTTGGTTTGATTCAGTTCAATGATCAAACTAAACCAAACCATATATGAAATGGTTTTAGTCAAAACCTTAATGAATTGAACCGCCTTTAATAGTTTAAGGTTTTGAATTGAACAGCTTCAAATGTGGTTTGTTTTGGTTTAGTTTGGTTCAAATCGCCTTTAAAAACATTTAATTCTAATAAATAATATTAATAGTCATTTGAGTTCCTAAGAAAAAAAAAAGATGTTTAGATTAAGGAATGTTGTGTAAGAGTTAAAGTCACTTATCAAGTTATCATTATATTAGCTCGTGTATTTAATAATATATATATATATATATTATCTTGTCCTAAAAATATTTTTCAATGCAAATTTAAAGTAATATATATTCTTAATAAATCTATAACACTAACTAAGAAAATCATTCTTTTGCATTTGTTCCATGTTTATTTATAATATTCTTTCATTACAATGTATTTAAATCTCCGTTGTAATGATTAGTTTAAAGTTTTAAATTAACTCAATGGTGTTGGTTGTAGATGTTGCAACCCAATATAAAACCTACGTGATATTAGAGTGAAATGTCACATATGATCCTAATATCTAATGTTTAAGAGCTATAAATAAAATGGATCTTTTTTTTATTTCGTTAAATGTGAAGTGGTTCGGTTCGATTTCAAACAGTTTGGTTCAATTTAACCCATCAAACCAAACTATAACATTTAGACTCTTCCCAAACCAAATCATAAGCCAAACCAAAATATAAAGAGCCACATTTTGCAGGTTTAGTTCAATTTTGTTTGGTTTAGTTCAACCCCTATCACTGCATCATAACCATTTAAACTCTTTCCAAATCTAATCATAAACTAAACCGAATATAAAGAACCACATTTTGTAGGTTCAATTTAGTTCATTTTGGTTCAGTTCAATGAACGGCCCTAACTTTTATGAATACATTTTGTGAAATATGAATTTAAGATAAAAAAAAATGATAGCGTAATATTATATGGTTGATGTCATGAATAGCACTTGGACTTCAAAAAAATGTACAATTTAGTACCAACAAAAACTTTTTGTGCATAATAATGATACCTTTTTTCAAGTTCCTTTAGGTACTAAATTGATCAATTCAGAGTTTTTTTTTAAGTATTTAATTGTTCAATTTTAAAGTTTAGATACATAAATGAACAATTTCAAAGTTTAGGTACCTAATTGTATATTTGACAAAGTTCAGGTACCATTCGTGACATTATCCCAATATTATATATTAGAACATGCATTTGAGACATGACTGAAGAGGCATCAATAAAAGGGCTAGAGCTTTTAAAAAAATCTATATATTGGGAACTTTTATCCAAAGAAAGAATGCTTCCATATATTTTATGATAAAAGATGTAAACACGTTTAGAAAACTTCAAAACTTTTGATGCAAAATGCATCTTTGGGGCATCTTGTGCTCTATGCTTTTAGCAAAAAGAGTTCGAATCTTTTATTAAAAATATATAGTTTTCTATAAATTTTGACTTTGTGAAGATTCTTTTTTCATAAAATTAAACTAATACAACTCTTTTTCAATTTATTTGGATTTTTTTATTTTCATTTGTATCTTATATATATTTGTATCGGGTCTACATCTATATTTTATAAGTGTTTTATCTATATTTTATCTGTGTTTGATCTGTTTAATTTATTTATGAGTAAAAATATATGTTTTTCATTTGTATTTATTTCTTAGCAAATATCTATTTAAAAACGACAATAATAAGATTTCAAATTGAAAAAAAAAAGATAAAATAAACTAAGCCTTAAACCATTGCACACTCATTAAACACCAATTGTTTCTCTTAAATTCATGAGACATATCATTCAATCTTGTAAACTTCAATCTAAATTTGCTTAAATATATGAGAATTAGCAAGAATACTTGGTTGAAATTTTAAACTAAAAATGCACAGTACTATTGCACTTCTACTTGTGAAAACTAAAGACATACTTTCCCTCATAAGATATATAAATTAATAATGATAACTATGTATTTGGAAAGGTTCGACTGGAGTGGCCACGTGTAAACTACGTCGATATCATGCTATATGTGACCTAAGTGAGTGATGTGCGATTACCCATAAGGGGTGATTGAGAGAGAGAAGATGATAGGAGAAAGGAGCTGGCACTCATAATAGACTTAAAGGCATTTGTGATAGGTGAGGGAGGTGAAAAGTATTAAACCTCACTACACCCTATAATTGATGAAATAGAGTATGTTCTTGATTATACATAACTATTTAACCATTTTAATTAAAATTTTGATAATATGATAGCAATTTCCATAATTTTAGCTCAGTTTGAAGAAAAATTTGAGATATCTAGAGTTTAACCATTAATATCATTTGCTAGATCATGACGACGATCGATGGCTATAATTAGTCCCTTTCCTTAATGGATATCATATAAGGCTTCCTTATGGACTTAAAAGTCTATTCAGGTCTTTTTTGTCCTTCTTTTTTCAATACATGAGCCTTATTGAGAAAAATTGGAATTCCACAAACCAGTTCCAACGGGCCCTATTTTAAGTCTATCATAGCCTTCGCACTTTGGATCTTTTCACTTTTAGCTTAAATAGTCAAGTCCAAATTTAGGCATAAATCTCGTAAATTTAGTCCTTTAAATTTACTATGAGAGGATGAATTAAAACTTATATGAAACTCCATGAACTTTCCTTTAGGAACTTATGCTCTTAATTCCAAGGCTTGATTTGTGGAAAATTTTCCCTTACTATATTGAGATAGCCAAAGAAGTCACAAAAAATTTTCAATTTTCAAGTGACAAATAAACTTACCTTAGATTTATGTGAAGGAAAAGCATTGAGGATTGAGAAAATAAGAGGGGGGGGGGGGGGGGGGGGGGGTGGGGGGGGGGGGGAGGGGGAGAAAAACTACAACAAAGAGGAAAAAGGGAAAGAGGAAAAATAAAATTGATTGTTAATTTTTTTTTATGTTTTTTTCGCTAGAAGATTAATTTCATTTACTAGAAAAAAATTACATCCATTACGATGATCGATACAAGAAAACAACAAATAAAGAGTTTGGGGTACATTTACCCAACCTTGTAAACATGAACATCTCTTTTATAGTCAAAGTGTTTCATATAGGGGATAGGAATCATCCTAAGAGAATAGAATTCAACTAACTAATGAGTAGACTAGATCTCATAAAAAGGGTGAAAAAAATCTCATATAAGAGATGGAAATTAAATAAAGGATCATAAACAATAAATACATAAAAAATCCATTGATTATAAAAGCTGCTAAAAAAAATATATTTGCTTGATCTACATGCACTCTGAATCATTTGGATTATTAAGAGAGAGAGAGAGAGAGAGAGAGAAGAGAGAGAAAGAGATGACCACTAAGTTAAATAGCAAATTTTGAATATGAATATAACATAAAACAGGGAAAAAACTTTATCTTTAAAGATGTTTACTAAAATTGAAAATTGGGATATTTTACTTTCATTTCGAGGTCCTACAGGATAGGAGAGGTCCTTAAAACCTTTTGGTTTCTCTGCTAAGGACTCTAAAAAGTAAGGTCCTTTACATCTTTTCATAATTTTTTTTTTATTTTGTTATATACATTATGTAAACGTATATTAAACCCATGAAACCTAAAAAAATGTCAAAGGCCTTCTATAAAGAATCTTAGAGATAAAGTAGCGGGGTTCTTAAAATATTAATGTGGCATTTTAAGGACCTCTTAGAGATCCTGCGGGGTTTGGATATTCTTATGTGTTAATAACAAATTCATTCTTCTCTTAATTAGATGGAATAGGTTCAACTTTTATTCTTTATAAAATACTATATGTGGTATTGACCATAGACAATAGTAATCAATATAAACAGTAAGTTAAAATCTTAAACTTAATTCTAACTAAAGCCATTAAGGTACACTTATCAATACTTACAGTATAGGAGTTAAATGCATGTATTGATCCTATAAGGATAAGGATTAGACTAGTAATCACTTCTCTCCTATTATTTATTCAACAAATCAAGTTTCACAAAGTAATTAGTTTAAGTAATTAATAATCACAAGGCAAGATTTTACCAAAGATATCAAGTTTGCAAGAGAATTTAGATTCAAATCCCCACTGTTTTCTATCCAATTGCGCTAAAGATAACTCTAATTAGATCGTTGATATTCTTCAATGATTGAATTCCTAAACTAAATTGAGAACTTCACCAAGATTACCAACTTTCTAATCTTAGGTTACGTAACTGAAATTTCTTTTTAGTTAAAACCCTTAAAATTGTACCAATATTAAACTTCCTTGTTAGTACCGGAGATTTATGTCAAACTATGTTTAGAAATATGTGCAAGTTGTTAAAACCATAATTTTGCTATTGACGAGATTGTAAAGAATTATATGAGATCGTGGAAAACTAATAAAATTGTTAATGTGTAGAATCGTAACCTAAATTGATAATTCTATCTAAAGTCTATATTTAAATAATTTTGCATTTATTTTAATTAAGAAAAAAAATAAAATCATAAAATTGTGAACTTGTATATTTGACTTGCAATTTGGACTACTATTTTTGCAATTCCCTTTAATTTTGTTGATTTATTCACTAAAGCAATCAATCAATTAACTAGTGTGAAATCTAGATTAAGAATTAATAGCAAAGACTATCAATTCAAGACAAATAATTTAAACCATACAATCGATGCAAAAAAAAAAATCAATTAATTGAAACCAATAAAAACGAATTGGGTAAATTATACCGAAAGGTCACAACATTTTGGGATAAATTCATTTTAGGTCATAATGTTTCAAGTGATTCATTTAAGAAGATCAAAACGTTTAGAGAAATGGGTCAATTGATATCACCATTGACATGAGTCCACAAAAGAAAAATTTATTAAAAGTGCAAAAATCCGCTACATTGTGAAAACCTAAAGTTCATGAAAATCTAGAGTTGTGAAATTACCCTTTCATGAATTTCGCAATTAAAAAACAAAAAATAATAGTAAACATCAAGAATAACAATGAACCACTTGTTACAAAAATAATCTTGCAAACTTAAGTGAAGCTAGGATTTTGACTTGCAAAAACCTGATTCCACGTTTGCTGTGCTATAATTATTTAGAACAGAATTGATTAGAATTAGACGGAGATGAACAATAGAATGTCAAATTCATTACTATGCTTGAATATGTTCACAAAATAGAATAAGTATATAATAAGATATATATATATATGTATATATATAAAAAGAACCCTTCACAATAACTTGAGATAACTAATATATGTAGGATAAAGAGGTAATTAAAACAATAACCATTGATACAAAGATTGGCATCATGATTCCACCCGAGAAGGAAGAATTGAATTCCTCTTTATAAATCTCAATTCCAACTTCTAAAGATGTTTTTAAACACAGGAAAGAGAAAAAATTCTAGAATCATGATACCATTTGGATCCAATCTATCATACAAAATGTATGATAACATAATAATAAACATTTGTAAGTAAAACTGTATAATATCTTTAAAATAATTTATATAATTTATCAAAATCTGTCATTTTCTAAAACGTGAACGCCATCACTATAATTGTAGCAACTTCATGATAGATTTTAGCCCTGATGCATTCCAAATTTATTCACGCCCAAAACATGAAAATTGAAGATCTCTCTCTTAGATTTCAGTAGCATTTGAAATCATCTCAATAGGAGCTCGGATGAGAGAAATATGTTGAATTTACGAAACATCACCAAAACTATCTTAATACTTGCATTGCCGGCCTTGCTTAATTTCTTCCTAAATTTGCATGAAACTTCTCTCAATTGCTTGTATTTGTTGTTTAGGTCTTTATGACCTGAAATAACAATTTAAGCATACTTAAGTACCATTTCCATTCGATTTCTATACAATCTTTAATAGATAAACATGATTTGATTATTGCAAAGTTGAGTAAAATATGACTTTATCATACCTACCTGTCATCTAAGTTAAGCATAGTAAGCTCCCAGAAAAACAAAGATTAAGACCAACTTCCCCCCCACCCTCCTCCCCCCAAATGAAACGAATAGCATTCATTCATCACTTTTGTAATGTATTCTTTATTGAATTTTAGTATTAAAACTCATTTCTAGTACATTAGTTTATACTTGATTAAAATACAAATTTATATCAACCTTATTTGATCAAATACTAAGTAGGAATCTTGCCATAGCTACAGAAACCACCTTATCAAGATACATACAGTTCGTCATTGTCTATCAAGTTATTTCTTTTCTTTTATTTACTATCATGTATTTAAAGATATCAATATTCCATATCATTGGTAATTATCTCAACGACTTATTAATTTACTTGAAAAACTTATTTTAATAAGCATATAAATAAGAAACAACATATTCCCTTTACCAAACATGGCTTAACCCATCATATTATGATATATTATCTCTAAGTCATTTGCAAGTTTTAAATCTATTTTAACTTAACTTAGCTAAGCTGATTTAACTTAATCAATTTAGTTCATTTTAGTTTAGTGAAGTCCATTTGTTTAATTTGAGCTTAGTTGTATTACTAATTCATTTTATATCTAAAGATCATATCAACTTAAGTCTATGTTAACTTAATCTTTAGTCAAGTTGACTAGAATTAGTCATCTAATCTAGCCATTCAATCCTATTCAATTATCTTACTAAATTGGACTTAAGTTGATTAACTAAGTTCACTTGGTATCTAAGAGTTTTATTCTTGATTTATCAACTCCTTAGTCTAATGGCCTTTAACAAATCATAAATGTTACCTACACAACAAGAAAACAAACCTTTAGAGACAGAAAATCTGGGACGAAAATTTGAAAATATAGTTATAATTTTACAAATAAAATCTGTGACGATGATTTTTGCGATAGAAATTTACGTTTCGAGACAAAATTTTTGTCTCTAAATCTCAATTTTCTTGTAGTGCCATATGTTGCCATTTGAAACAAATATATCTTAAGCATAGATGTTTTTATAATTTTCCAAAACTTAAAGGTTAAAGTTTATAAAGTTCTTTTTAAGCTTTCTATAACACTTTGAATCACCTCAATCCAAGTTCCGATGAGGAAGTTATGATCAAATCAAGTCAATTTGACAAAGAAAAGAAAACAGGGGTCTGGGTCCATATGGGTCGTATCAAGGGTAATGGCATCCACCACACCTCCACCACACCCCATATCAAGAGGCGTATGAATCTAGTAGGAGGATAATGGCCACCATGCCCCATATTAAGGGGTGTATCCACTTAGACGTGGATATAGAGGCTACCATGCCCCAAGCCATGCCCTGTATCAAGAGACATATCAACCCAAATCATGTATCTTGTTTTTCTTTACTCCTTTAAGCCACTTTTTCTACATGTTTTATTCATAAAACTCTACCCACAACACCTTACAAGCTCAGTACGATAACTCACAACATTTCTACACCTATCATTACATCTCATTTCCTCAAATCATCTCATCAATTATCTAATCCATTCATGAACATTACATACTTAGATCTTAAGGTATAAGCTTGTAGCCCACATGTTTAAAAGTTCCATCTTAAATTTTATTTATAACTAGCATTAACTCATCATATATATATGTCTTTATAACAATCAAAAGAAAAAAATAATCATACTCACATGTTTGATGAATTTAACTATCTTGTTCTTCACTACTACTACTACTTCTACTACTACTACTACTACTTCCTAATTGTTGTAGTTTCCTTCATGCATGCTTTTCATCTTCTTTCTTGATTTCATCTCCTATTTCTCCTTTTTATCTTGTTGAAATATGAGATTTTAGGGTTAAAGAGTTGAAAGAAAGAAAAGAGGATGAAGGTGAATGAAAGGGGAAGGAATAAAACATGTGGGAGATGAAAAGGAAAAGGAGTAGAAGATTTTTAAAAGAAAAAGGAGAATAAAGCTTAAATATAAAGAGGTTTTAAAAATATTAAGAATAAGGGTTTTTATTTAGGCTTTCCAGATCATTATCTTAAGCTTTAAAGGCAATTGGAAAGAAATTTTAGAATATACAGAAGTAAAATCGATAGCTTAAATTAGAAATCCAATTTAGAAATTAATTTGGTAAAAACTTAGTACTTAGTTCAGGTTTTAGTTTAAAAAATGATATTTTTAAACAAGCAATTGAGTTTGAAATTTATGAGAACTAAGAAAATAGTATTTAGATTAAAATGGATAGATAGGACCTACTTGTAAAAATTCAAATACTTGAATTTTTGAAATTTGGCATATTAAATAATTGAAAGAAAAGATGTTCTAATTAAAATTGTTGTGATGATAATGAAATTTTATTTGTTGGAAAAAAAATAATTAAAGTAAATAGATAAATTGAAGAAAATAGAGTTCAAATTTGATAAATAGAAAGATTTAAGAAATTTGGTTCATGAAATGGATAATTAAAGTAAATAAAAGAATGAAAAGGGATATTTGAAATCTCAATTCCAATTGAGTCTATTTACTAACTTGATTATGTTAATCTATTTATTTATAACCTATAATTCAATTTACTTATTTTAATTAAACTATCTAAGCTCAATTATTAATTATATTCTAAACAAAATTTGAGATTAATCATCTATTGGTAGTTGACATTATATATTAGCTTAAAATTTTATAAATTAAAAAGCTCTTGAGCATTTTAAGATTTATTATTTCACTTTTGCTTTCATTATTCTATTTTGATTATTTAGATTAAATTTTCATATTATGTTTCATTTCTATTGGAACTTTGAATTATTTGGCAATTTTATTATTTATTGAGTTTATATATTATATATCTGTATTTGTTATCATGTCTATGTGATATTTCTCGTTGTTTTTCATTATTTGAAGCATATTAAAACTTGATGTTATTTTACAATTATTTTCATATTTCAAGGTTGTTTATTACATGTATTTATATTTACTTTGTTTTATTCTTTCTTATTATATTAATTGCATGTTTATTGTAATTTTTGCTTTTATAAAACATCTTAAGATTTAAGTTATTTAGATTTAGTACCATTCTTTTATAATTATCTATTTACTTATCATTTATTTCTTTATTATTCGGAATGTTTTATTTTATAGCTTTGGTAACATCTAGTTGAATCTCATTTTCAATCATTTATGTATATATTTCTAATTTTATCCTTTTTATATTTGTAGAATTTTATCTTAAAACATAATAATTCAAATTTCTAAATAATAATTAAATTGTACATATTTTAATATTCTTATATCACGAAAAATTAGAAACGCTTTTCATGACTTTGCTTAAAACTTCTTCAAAAATTTTGCATTATTTTCTTAATGATTATTATTTCTAAGTTGTATAAATTTGGGTGATTATAGAAACAAAACTCGATTAATAGCTAAAGGGTATAATCAAGAAGAAGGTAAAGATTTTGATAAGACCTTTGTCCCGGTTGCTAGACTAGAAGCTATTAGGATGCTTTTGGCATTTGCTGCTTTCAAAAACTTTACTCTCCTTCAAATGGATGTCAAAATTGCTTTCTGAAATGGTTTAGAAAAAAAGAAGTTTATGTAGAGCAACCACCTGGTTTCGAAAATAATGAATTCTCTAATCATGTTTACAAATTTAACAAATCTCTTTATGGTCTCAAGCAAGCTCTTAGAATTTGGTATGAAAGACTTAACAACTTCCTATTAAACAAAGGATTTTCTAGAGGAAAAATTGACACAACTTTTTATCAAAAATCACAAGGCAGACACATTAATCGTGCAAATTTATGTGGATGACATTGTGTTTGGAGCTATTAACATGAGTCTTATAAATGAATTTGTTGAGTGCATGAAGAATGAATTTGAGATGAGTATGATGGGAGAACTCAATTATTTTCTAGGTCTTCAAATAAAGCAATTTGGAAATGGGACATTCATAAATCAATCTAAATATACTAAAGAACTCTTAAAAAGGTTCTGTAACACAAGACTTATACCTATAAGTATAAATGTAAACCTTAATAAAGATGAAAATAGGTAAAATATTTGTGAAAGGCTTTATAAAGGCATGATAGATAGTTTATTATATCTAATAGCTTCAAGATCTGATATCATGTTCTAGGTGTGTGTATGTGCTCAATTTCAATCTTACTCAAAAGAATCACACTTAAGTGCAGTAAAACATATTATCAAGTATCTTCCAAACACTATTGAAATTGGCTTGTGGTATCCAAAGTTTACCTCTTTTGATATAGTTGGATGCTCTGATGCTAACTTTGCTGATTCAAGGTTGATCAGAAAAGTACAAGCGGCGCATGCTACTTTCTTGAAAGCTCTTTAATATCTTGGCACTCAAAGAAGCAAAAGTTAGTTGCACTTTCAACTACCAATATCAAGTATGTAGCTATTAATAGCTATTGTGCACAAGTTTTATAGATGAAACAAACTTTTCTAAACTATGGTTTAAAGTATGAAAATGTTCCAATTCGATGTGATAATACAAGTGCTATAACTTTAACTAAAAATCCGATCCAACACTTAAGGATCAAGTATATCGAAATTAGACATCATTTTTTTATTTGAGATCATGTTCTAAATAACGATATCAGTTTGGAATTTGTTGATACAAACGATTAGATTATTGATATTTTTACAAAACCCTTACATGAGAATCATTTTTGCACTTTGCATAGAGAATTGGACATGATCAATCAAGATGAATGCTAAATGTCATGGAGATAAGATAATTTAGAGCTTAATCTAAGGATAAAAGAAGCTATAGATGTTCACATGTGTTTCTGTGATGTTTGTAATATGTTCTGTCTGCAAAAAATTGTGATATGTTATTTGTGTGTATGCTTAAACCAAATTTTGCTAAAACCTGGTTTTAACTATTTGAAGATGCTCAGTGATACTTTTAGACTTATTTGTGCTCGCTTAAAAAACATATTATGCAACTTTCTAACAGCAACTTGCACTAATTTATGGTATGTGGATGCTTTTTTTCATGTTTAAGACCTTTTAAAAATGTTGATCGTGCATTTCTCTTTATGTGAAATGTTCTTAGTTTGTCTTCTTATTCTTTAATGAGTACAAAGGAGGATACATATTGTATGCACAACTAACATACATGAAGTAATTTTTTTTTTTTTTTTTTGGGTAGGGAGGAGGGGGAGATAAAGGGAGAGAGAGAGAGAATTTTCTGAATACAAAGGCAGAGAGAAATGTTAAATATTGAATGGGAGAGAGAAATGTTATTTAATGATGTTATATATGAATATGGGAGAGATATGTTGAATGCACAAATTAACATGCCAAATAGTACTTAATGTTTTTTATCTATCCAAAGGGTGAGGAAAATGATGAATTAAGAGTAACTTGCATTTTCCTAGAATTAAGCATCAAGTCTTTGAATTAAATTTGAAAAAATTCTTTTGAAACCCAGATGCTTATTTGAGGGAGAGTGTGCTTATTGAAAAGGAGTTGTTTGTGCATGATTGTCTTTATCAAAAAGGAGGAGATTGTTGAACTTATATGTTCAACGAAGATTTTCATTAGACAATTAGTTGTACAATTAACTATTCAATTGTGTTAAACTAAACTTAATTAATCGAAAATGTAATGAGTAATATGCTAGAAAATATATATGTTTTGTATATATTGTTCTCTAGAGATTATGCAGGATTTAGTGGAGAAAAAATCTTAAGCCCAACCTTGGTTGCAAATCATGTTGAGTGCTTGACGGGTCCATACATTTAACACACGACAAGCTCAAGTCTCAGCCTTGATGGGATCCAAGATACACAGCCTTGGTCGAGGGGTAAAGCCAAGGTGCGATAAGGTTGAGGGGCAATAAGATCAAGGCGTAACAAGTTTGAACTCAAAGCTCAAAGAAGCATAGACTTGGTCGAAAGTCAAATATAAGGCTCAACAAATTGAGGCATGACAAGTCTAAGGTACGACAGTTTAAAATATGAAGCCGATGTGGCATAAAAGAGTCGTTACACATATTTAATACTTGACAATTTTAAGACGTTATCTCTATCAAACATTTAAATGTTTGAGGTTATAAATATATGTTCCCTGGGTGATTCAGATGGCAATGTGGTGAAAAAGAAAAGAAATGTGAAGTGCAAAATCTTTTTAAAAGCTTTTATTTGCAAACATACAAATAAGAAAAATCTCTCATTATCTTTATATTCTTATTCAATAATTTACAAAATCTGCAAAGAGAGAGAAAAACATTAAAGTCTCTATTTTTTTAGCATCTTGTGAAAGAAGGAAATAGTTTATTTCCTGTGTTGTAAAGTGGTATATTGCTTAACTTGAGCATATGTGTTTGTGATTAATAAAGAGTGTACAGTTCTCTACGGTAGGCAATTAGTGATTGTGGAGTGTAGAAAGTGGTCGAACTCTATGTTAAATATGGGCTTAATTTTCTATCTCTATTTCTTTTATTTTCCATATTATAATATGTTATTGTAATATCCATTGCAATTCAAATTTAATTTGATCTGTTGCATAAAAATTAATTATTTATACATTTTAGGTCAAATACTCAATTCACCCCCTTTCCTCCCATCCTCTGCCCTCAGTAGTATTTTCTAGTTTGTTTTCAACCACTATCATTAAGAAACATGTTATAATAGCAAATAGATCCAAAAGATGCTATATATCAAAGTAGCAATTTTCACCATAAATAATGACTTATGTTAACGGGCATTTATTGCCCTAGTAATATAAAAGAAAAAATATATGTTGTGATAATATAGTAAGAATATATGAAATATTAATATTATAAAAGGATGATATTAGAAAATGGGAAAAGATACCAAAACTCCAATTAGTTGCACATAAATAATATATTTAACAAGTGGTTTAACATAAGGTGTGTTCTTGAATTTATATTCATTAAAGTTATTAGATAAGAAGACTAATGCAGCCATAGATACTTATTGAAAATTCAGCAATATGGACATGATGTTGTTTTTATTCAGTGATAGTACTATAGATGGCACTTTTTATCTTATAAAAAAAAGGGTTAATGTCACATTTAATACATCAACTTTGCCCAAATGTTTAATTAAATACCTGAACTTTCAATTTAATTAATTTCATACGTAAAACATTACCTAAGCTAGCCATTGTTAACTTCGTTAATGATGTGGCACTCTCAACCTATAGAAACGTGCCACGTGTAAGCTTATATGGCATGTAATTATTTTTTATTTATTTTATCATTATAATTATTATTTGTTACTTATTATTACCATCACAATTATAATTAGTATAAATCATAATTTTAATTATTCTAAATTTCTTATGGACCACTGTCATTTCAAAACATAGCCTATAGTCAACTCAATAAAATATCTAATCAAGCCCATCCATAACTAGCAAGCCTATACCAATGCCCAATGTTATTATCACTTCAACAACCTATGGTCAAATTGCTTATAATAAAGAAGACTAGTAATTAAAAATTTAACAATGTAGGACAACTTCGTGTGTAACAGACATGAGTGCCTAGTAGCCATTGAAGCTCAAGGTTCAGCTTCCGAGCTTGAACTAAACAACACAAAACCCCAACATCGACATTGAAACCCATCTCTTCATCTTCTACATTGTTTTCATACTAAGTTGACTTGATCATGTTGATACACTAACCTGCTATTGAGCTATTAACATTAACTCAATTCAACCTCCAAACAAGTGCTGACTATCGTGACGCTGTCAACCATCACTGGCAACTTTGGTACTCATTATTCACCGACATTTGAAGAACAAGTAGTAATCAAAGCTTAAAGTCCTCATTACCATCCTATGAAGCACATGTATGTTCTGAAAACTCTCTCTCTCTCTTTCTCTCTAAAGCGTAGGTGTGTTCTGAAATCAATCTCTTCAATTTCCTTTTTGCTTTGTTTTTGCATTAATGAAATAGATAATTAATTGATGGGTAAGATAAAATTTTAATTAAAAGATTTATGTAAAATAAGGCATCTAAAAGAAGGGATATTTTTTTGTTTTGTGGATATTCAATGTCTGGATATTTCAATAGCTCTAAAAGATCCAAAAGCGTGCTAAGCAGACGATGTTTAAAGCTTAAGCCAAAAATTACTTAGAAAAATCAAGAAAGAAGAAAGCACTATGCGTGGTCTCTATTTCCCATATCCCACTATGGCATCTCTATGGAATGAATTAGTTGACAAAGCTTAAAAATTGCGAAAAATGTGAAATGGAACACAGCTCACACATCAACCATCTATTGTAATTGGAAATTGTAAGTCCTCATGTGTTAAAGTTCCTATGATTTCATGTCGAATCCTTAGATTTGTGTCTGATATTCGAGCATTAATTGGCCTTCAAGAACCGATCTTATGCACTACGAAGCAACTGGATATTTTATTGGATCATGGGCTTTGTTTTGAAATGATAGTGGGTCATCAGAAACAAATAGTTGGCCAAAAGAAATTTAGAATAATTAAAATTATGATTATACAAATTGTATTATGATAGTAATAATATTTAAAAAACAATTATTATAATATAAAATAAATAAAAAATAGTTATATGTCATGTAATCTTACACGAGGCATGTTTCTATTGGGTGAGAGTGCCACATCATTAACAAGTTAACGGTAGTTAGCATAGGTAGCATTTGTGTACATGAAAACTTGATTCATGAAAACTTGATTCAAGTAAAGTTAAGGTATCAAACTCGACATTAACAAAAAAAAAAATTAAGATGTTTACGATTATTATGACTCTCTTATATGTTTCATGTTTTTGGAGTTACATGCTCTCTTTTCAATATTTCAACACCATTTAGAAGTTACCTACCTTAATTTATACGGAACAATTTACATAATTTATTTAAAATTTAGGTAATTTGTTGTGACCTTTTTCGAGGTTTCATATGTGAAAGAGAAGATAATCAAAATTCAAAATATTTAGAGCCTAAAGTGGTATGTGCAAACCCTCAAAAATTTCCGTTCTGAATAAACCTTTATAATATTATGATAAGTCATACCATAGCAATCCCTCATAAGACTAAGACCTTACAAACATCAAATAGTTATTTAAATAGGAATAAAAAACCCAAAAATCATTTGACAAGACTTGGTACTAAAACAAAGACAGCATCAACCTTATGAAATACTGACCAAAACTCTAAAGTCAAACTAAACAATATTATTATTAGGTTTTAAGACTAAAAATCCAATTTTAAGACATAGACTCTAATTATGTGACTTATACCCTATCATTAGCCAATCACGTAACCATAAAACCCTTAAAAATTAGTACCAGAAATTATCTAGAGTAAATTAGCATCATCATATAGTATAAATATTTATGTTTCTAATTCATAAATAAATTTTTCCTCCAATACATAAATATAAGATAGGTACAAAATCGTTCGCTCATATAAATTATAACAACTTAAGATATTGCCTAAAGAAAATAAAAACCCTTTTCTTCCTCCATCCCAAAACTACAATCTACATAGCAAACTCACCAAATTCTTTTTCTTTTCCAAACTTAACAATTCTCCAAACACAAGTACAAAAAGGACTATGATTATATGACACAACCATGATGATCCATTACCTTGTAGCTACCCATAAAATAATAGACAAGGACAAAGTGGTAACCCTTATTTTAATGCAAGGATTTCTTGCAATCGCTTTTACCATTTTGGAAACTTAAACACTTAAGACTCCACTAGAAATTTTTTTTAAAAAAGGGAAAGGTCTCTCTCTCACTTAAACTCCCACTCCCCCTTATGTCTCTCCCATCTCTCTCTGTCTTCCCCACGTCTTCCCTCTCTCTCTCTCCTACGTCTCTTTCTCTCTTCCTCTCTTATCTCATTTCTCTCTTTTCCTTTTGTACACAAACAAACTAATGCTACCTTTTCTAAAGTAAAAATATCAATTTTATACCATAAAAGGTGGAATCTTGAAGTAGGAAATCAACAAGGCATTCAAGCATTAAGGTAAGCTAGAGAAACCTTTGAAAGTTCCAAGTTTTTAGTGCAGGATAAACTAAGATTTTCCTTTTCTTCATCCTTATAGGGGTAGATCTCTACATTAAAGAGATGAGTGATAATTTATCACTGCTCAATACCGAAGGTAAACATCGAAACTTCACCTTAAGTAACTTATACAGTTTGAAAAGTAAAGGAAATGTGAGTATGAGAATGATAAAATTCGTTTTTCCTCTTGTAGCCACCAAAAAGGAGTCTTTCCTCTTGCAAAACATTATATTTAGAGGTAAAAACTATGTTTGGGTCAGATCCCTCCAATATGTGGTTAAGAATGTTATCTTTCTTACTCAAAAGTATCTGATTACCTAGTATAAGCACCTAGGAAGATTAGAATACTAAAAATCCACTAGTACCTTACTTTATGATGCATGTTTTTGTGAGATCTCTAGAGATCCAAATTTCCTTTTTCTTATTCCCTCTTTGTTTAGTACTTATACTTGATAAAAATGGTGTTTTTCTAATATCTCTACGCTTAGATATGTTGTATAAACACTTAGGAGGCTTGAAACAATAAAAATACACCCTAAGGAGCAATTTTGAGGCCACAATTTCATAGGGTCCATTTTGATCCGAATTTCATCCTTGTGTTATTTCTTCCATTTGATAGTTATTTAAATAAAAATAATATCTTGATATATAGCTTGATTATTTCTAAGCTAATAATGAGTAGAAGCATATGTTATTACCATAATTGGATGAGCAAGTGGGAAAAATTAATAAAACAACCATGTTTTGGAACATGGATATCACGGTTTGAATTAGAAGAGAAGAAACAAGTTCTTTTGCTAATTTAATCAATTTTATCATTAATTTGTCATTAGATATATAATTAGATTATTAAAAGAATATGGAAAGGAATCAAAGGAGCATTAGTGGGCCAATGGCTAAACATGGAGTTAAGAAATGGATCATATGTTAAATGAATCTACTTAAGTTGAAACGCATTTAATTGGTGAATAAGTGAATTAGGAAATCAACAAAAGGAGAATAAAGTAGAGCATGGGCCCTTCCCATGAAATTTTCATCCCTAACAATATTTAAAGGGGGTAATAGTGTAAAATTATAATTGAAAAAGTCCATGGCCCATAAATGTTAAGGGATACATACAAGGAATCCAAAAGCAAAGTTATAGTAAAAATCCCATTAACCAAGTGTATGTATAGATGTTAAGAGCACCTATAAGGAATAAGGAGCAACAAACAAAAAATCTATCATGTGTGTGGTCCACATAAGCATATTATAGAAATAATGGCTATTTCCACACTTTGATCACATGAGCCCATAAATCATTATTTTAGAACCAAGAAAAGAAAAATAAACACCAAACTTGGAATTAGGCAATGTTGGTCCAAGACAGAAATGAAATAACAAAATGAAGCCAATTTGTGTGTTAGGAATCATAAAGCCCATAAAGTAGCAAAGCATGGATAAATAGGGATTAGACATAGTGTTAGGACTTAAGGAGATAGAATTAGGCCCATGAGTTAAATATAAAGCCTTGTGGTTACAAGCAACAAGTGCAAAGGTCGTTGGTGAAAGATAATTTAATAGAAAACCTAATAGGGATGTTGACCCAATTTATAAAAATATAAATTCAACTCAAGGGTCCAATTGGAAGCCTAACTATACAAGGGAAGATAACTAAAGCCTACATAAGGAAACCTTAAATAAAGCCAACTAGAGTAGGCCCAACTAGAGTAGGCCCAACAAGAAAATAGATGTATAAATAAAGTATTAATACATAGTATATTTTCTTATATGTATAGGCGAGCTAGATTACCTCTTGGATGTCCCTTCGAACTACTACAATGTTTGATTGTCATCATAAACCGGTGAGTAACTTGACTTCACTCACATTGTGTGTTATGTGGTATGGTTGCACTTAAATAAAAGATAGTAAATTGGCTTGTGTAGAGATTTGGGTTCTAACTGCTGGTATGTCCATTGATTGAATAAAATACCTTAATTATAGAGGTAACTTTATATTGTGATCCTATGATGTGTTGTTAATATATGATGAGTGACTGCAATTACTTGATCACTAAGAACCGGACTTAATATTATTTGATGAATTATCTAAACAAACATGTATGGCATGTTACCTTTGCATTAGTATAGCATAGTTTTTTGTCACCATCGCTATGTATTACCTTTCTAGGCCTGTGATGAGCTTAGGGGTTCTAATGGTAAAATTTAGTTCGACCTATTCTATCATGAGACTTATGGATTCAGCGAGAACTACTTGGTTAGAGGAAAGCTACTCATTGGGTTTCCACGTAAAGTGTGTAATACTTAAGAAGTTTCTTTATTTCTAGGTAAATAAATGTTTTAAAATTTTTTGAAAGTATTGCCTAGTATTCTGTGATTCTCCTGGGCGTTAGTGACAGGTGTTGGCTCCTTAACCCCTAGAGAAGGCATAAATCTCCAACCTGTTTGGAATACGGTCATCCAAACTTGTACGTGTGTAAGCATCTGATTGAGTGATGCATTGCATATGCATGTTAATAAAACTTGTCTGTCATGTCTAATATGTGTTTACAGTCTAGTTACTTCACTAATCTATGATTCACTCATTCCTTTATAGATTTCATAAGTTCAGGGGTAGTCCATGGTTCATTCCAACGAAAGTCTTCACACCGGTACGTAATATCTTTTGGGTAGAACAAGTAAGTGAGGCAAAGTGAAGAATGAAGACTAAAGTTATCTATATATCTATTATGTGACTTTTGGTTAATGTTTAAAACTATATAATGAGTTAACTAATTTTATATTTGTGTTAAGACTATGTTTATATAATGTACTTATGATGTAATTTTGTGGATATGAGCTTTATTTAACTCTATGGAACCTTGATTTTGGATAAACATGTTGCATCACTTTGAGTAGCCTAATCATGTCATACCCTTGTGTTTATCTTGAGCCTTAGCAAATCTTTAGTTGGAAAATGGACTATAGACAGACACAAGGCATGAACACATCTAGGATACCCTTTAGGGCATGACAGTATAGTTAAGGTAAATTTAAAAACAAAGGCTCCCCTAAGATGCGTCATCATCATGTTAATTTTATTGAAAGTTCATAATTAATTAGAAGTAACAAGCATTATATAAATGTAAAGAAAAAAAATGATGTCTTTTTTTTTTTTTGTTATAATAACTGTGCCACTAGATTCATTACAACGTGCGAAATTGAACTAGATATATCTAGAATAAGGACCAGGACCGGATGTCACTAGGCTACAAAGCTATTGGCAAAAGAAAAAAAATGATGTCTCATCACAACATTTAGACATTCTATTAACAAAATGAAATGCAATTAAAGTACAACCACCAATTGCCTATTTATTCGCACAACGTATTATATTTTATTATGTTGATTTAAGAAAGTATAAGCTAAGTAGTATAAATATATGGGTAATTTTAAATCGAAATTTAAACTTAGGTAATTGAATGAATTTAAGATGTAGAGTTGAATGAATTAATAAACTATGGTACGTGATTAGGTAATTGTACATAAATAAAATAGTATGTGAATTCGATTGAAATTAGCGATTCCAATACTCTCTAAACCCATTACTTAAACCCCTAAACACTTAAATTCAATTTATGAAATTTATGTTATCAATTCAATTTCTAAAAATCCTAATTTAGCTTAAATACCAATTTCCAATAATTCAATCCTTAAATCCTTTTCCTAAAATAAATTAGCTAAAACCCATATTCTTAATTCTTTATCTAACAACCTTAGTCCTAAATATATACCAAAAACCCATCTAAATTAAAAAGCCTAACCAATCAAAGGCCTAAACCCATAAAACTACTAATGACACCCTTAATCACATATTTTACCTAATTACCCTAATCAATTAATTAATTCCCTTCTATTCTTCTCTTGACACATGTCCCTAGAGTAAGTCTTCCTCTCCTAACCAACCTTGTTATAAAGAAACCGACTTATCTTCTTTTCAATTCCAAACCAACCCACTTCTACCTTACCATTATAATTAACCAAACCACATTACCATAGTTCTCACTTATGACACATGGCATTATAATCCCTACTTTTCTTTGTCATTTTCCTCATCAAAAATAGAAAAATCACTCAAAAATTCATATGCCCAAGAATACTCTCCAAAACACATCAACACAACCTCTATGAGCTCAAAAATTTACCAAAGAACTCATCTAATTTCAACCATTAACTAAGTAAAGTATTATCCAATATATGCTATGCAAATACCATTTTAATTCCAATTTAACCTCTAATTTCAGTTGAATCATAGGTGAATGGGAAGACTCAAATTGAAGTTGAGGATTGAGGAAAAAAGCTCCACCAAATTGATAGTAATAGTAGGAAGATTTATGAGCTCATCGAGACTAGTTTGCTATTCTAGTAATTGATTCTTAGTTTAAATTGATATTGATTTGAGTTTAATAATATTAATAAAGTTTTAAATCTAAAAATTAGGTTTGAACATCTTCTTGACATGGTTTTGATAAATTATTGTTTGTATATGATTTATACATAATACATGCCTAATCTTAGATTAACTTGATAAATGAAGCTAAAATTGAATAGGAATATGTTGGATCTATTTTTATAAATATGAATATCATTTCAATATGTTTTATTGATTTAAAGTGCAAATAATCACTTATAATTGGTTAATATAACAAATTACCACTATTTGCTGAAAAAGTCGGTTTAATGAATCCATATGAATGAATATAAGTTTGAGTGGTATGGATATGTTTGATTATGTTTATTCACCATGTTGAATGTATTTTTAATGTTGGTTAAATAAAATATCAATGAATATATTTTTAACGAAATTTTAGGAAATGATATTTTAACAAGTTTACATTCAAACTAAAATTTTCGTGATTTTTGAAAATCATTTACTATTTTAAAAATTAATTTAAATTCATTTGGAAATTTTGCACCGTAGCGAACTTGTCCACTTCCCAAGGCTGAACGAGTCACTTTTTGAATTAGTTTAGACCCTTTGTTTTTGACCAAATAGATAAAGATGTGATCTTCAATTTAGACTAGTGAACTAACCAAGCACCCAAGAAAGTCGAATTGTACCAACCTTGAACTGTTTTATGCGCACTAAGTTTCCTCTATCTAGCTCTTCTTTTGACTCTATGTTGAAACAAAGAAATATATAACATGATTGTTCAATTAATTTTATATATCAAATCGATTTCAGCATGATAAAATAATTCAGATTAATTAATTTAATTATATTTTAGCTTAATTAGGTATTTATTAAACTAAAACTTGATTCTGAAATTAATAAACATATGGACTAAATTATCACTTTAGGCTTAAAAACTAATAAAATTGGAAAAATTAGAATAACTTGGGCTTAAATGAATTATTGTGGGCCTTGTGTGTAAAATAAATTTAGCTAGTGATTTAGGGCTTAAGTTAATTAAATGGACTCAAAACAAACTTAATTAACTAAAATGGACTATTATGGGCTTTTACCTATAAAATTGGCTTAGTTAATAAATATAGGTCTAACATGACTTAAATGAACTAAAATTGAGTTTAGATGATAATTTAGGTAATCCGAGCTATTCAAATCATGAAATGGGCTTAGTAGCTACTAATTTAGGTACAACTTGGCTAAATTAATTAAAATGGGCTATAAATTAACTAATATGGGCTTAGCTAATTCTTTAGGGTCCAATAACTTGATTTCAGCCAGTTTAGCCTATTTCAATTTAAAAGTGCCTAAAATATTCGATTCAGCTTTCCTTAGAACTTTAGGACCTCAAACCTCAAAAATTGCCAAACTATTCTTTATAGGCTTAATCTAAAAATATAGGTCAACAACCCATATCTACTCAAAATGGGCTTAATTCAAATTATCTAAGTCATTACTCATTTCTATGTATTGAAAACTTATTGAGGTCAAACATGCCATCTTGGACCCAAATGCCTTAAAATACATTTAGTGGGCCTAAATAGAAATTTAGAAGGCCCAATAGCTTTATTTGAATGTAACTTCATTCCAATTGGGCTTTTACTCAATTCTTAGGTCCAATAACTTATGCTATTCTAATTGGTTCTAATCTCAATAATAAAGCCCAATTCCACCTATAGTATAATTCATATTCATTAATGGGCATAATTATAAACTCCTTAAAGCTTGTTATCCTAAATATTAAAAGACTTAGTTAAATTCTTATTAGACCTAATATAAGATCATTAAAGGCCCAATACTTCTATATAAGAAATTCAATCTCTTATACTTATGTGTTTAATCTAAATTACTTAAACCCAATAGCCTATAACTTAAGATATTAATTAAGGTCTTATATATACAAATATACATAAGACCTTGCCTTAAAGATTAATAAAACATAACTTAATAATTAACAGGAATTTGATGGTTAATTATATACTCAATTCTCATACAAAATATCTTTTATACAGATATTGTTGCTTTTGACTTGCCTCCTGATATAACTTTAGTCTAACTTCTGGCTTATGTCACACTATCAACTTATTAGGTACATAGTGACTTGTGTGTTCCTTAAATGGAATAGACATCTTAAATGAATTAACACTTGACAGCTAATAATAATTAAGTGGTTGATTATGTGTGGTCATTTCTTAAACTTGAGTTAAGGGGCAATAACTTAGCTAAGCGATGCCAATATAATAGTTAGGTACTTGAGTCATCTAGGATGGCTTAGAAGGTAGCTAGTTAAGGAACGGTAGCAGGATAACGTTTACTTACATACGATGAGAAGTTGCACTCATATGATTTAGGATCATAAGCTCCATCAAATTGAATAGTATGATGGACTAAAATAAGTAGAGTTGCATAATGGTTGTAACACCTAGACAAAGCTATTAATTTAATAGAGATAGGAGATATAAATATTATGTCTACCTATATCATTCCTTGAGTAGTTATCGCTATTCAAGACCTCTAGGTTCCTAATGTGTTGTTGGAGTATAAGCACTCCAATTTTAATATGTCACACTTAAATTAAAAGATACAAAATGTTGATTATTACATTACATTTATACTATGTGGGCATGATCATCTTATGTATGCTTGTGTTATTGTGTACAAGGCTTCACTCATTCCTTTTTTTTTTTTCCTTTTAGGTGATGATGATTTGAACTTAATGTTTATGTATGACTCAGGTATGGGACGAATCTATACAAGTTTGTTGATGAGCAAAGTGGTTAGGAATGTTGGATTATTTGTATTTCTTAAATGAAAGTTGTAGTTATCTCTTCAAATCTGTATATCCTTTGAAGGCCTAATTTGTGCTTGTGTTTGCAAAATCTTTTATTAAATACCTTGTATTGATAATCATCTACTTTTGTTACATTTTTGTTGCCTGATAAAATGTTTTCGTAACCTAATTAAACAATTTTTGAATCTAAAATTGGTTAGCAAACAATCACGATAAACAAATAATTTAGGGTAGCTTTAACATATGACATCTAATGTTATATAATAAAACTACATGCACATTAACCCTATTCGAGGCACGACAGTCCTTTCTCCACCAATGTGTTGTGCCACTTATGTGTCATCCACATGTTCACATACCATCCACCCATCTCTCCCTAATGTTATCATGTGAAATAGCTAGCGGAAAATGAGAGAGAATTTATACTCAAACAAGGTTAAGGCACATCATAAATTGTTTTCAATTTTATTTTCCTAACGTAGCATGGAGAATATTGCTAAGTGACTAGGTTCTACACTAATATTGTCAAAAATATTGTTTGTGTCCATATTACTTATCAAGTGACACCATACACACTTATACAACATGGGAAGGTGGACAAAGTTATTGATGTACTAAAGTTATTCAAAAGAGAAGAGAGCACACCTACAGAATTGGAAAGAATTAAATTTGATCTTTTAGAGAGAAATGTTGCTTTGCGATCCTTAAAGCATCTATAAAAGCTAAAGAAATTATGTCAACCATGCTAATAGTAGTGAGAGCATTTTACAAGATTTATCTTATTTAGTCATTGGAATAGTGTAGTGTTATTCTTCTTTGGACACACATTATCTGCATTGTTAGTAAGATTTTATAATGGATGCTCACATTTACTCTCGACACACATATTTTCACATATTTCATATGAAAAGACAAAAAAGCTACACATGGATCGTTTTTGTTCATGATCATTGGTTTGGTATATCACTAATCTTGATCTAATTAATTCTATAAATTATTTTAAAGATACTATATATTTTACAAGTTTATTATCATATTATAGATTATAATAAGTACTACTTATTTTTTTGGACAATCCAAAAGAAAAATTAGAGTCCAATCATACGAGTGTGATAATTATTATTGTCCCAACTATTGTACACTTGTCATGGAATGAAATCTCAATCCAATTTATAGTTGATGATAAGAATGCGCTCCTTGTGATAAAGGCTCCAAACAAGAATAATCATCATATACTAAAGCAACAATCATGAAGAAACATGATCTCATGTCTAGCTTTTTTCTTCTTTCCATATGGAATCCATAAAAATATGCATGCAAAAAGTAAATGTCAGTACCCAATATAGAATCCCACAAATAATGTAAGTAAAACTAAATAGTAACTTTAATATAATTATATAATTGGTTAAATCAATATTAATGATATATCAAAGCAAAGATCATGAAGAAACATACAACCAATGATAATGAATCCAAAAGATGCTATAGAAAAAAGTAGCAATTTTCACCATAAATGATTAATTATGTTAATTCGCATTTATAACCCTCGTAATATAATTTAAAAAGCATATGTTTTAATATTACAGTTAGTGTATGTTATGAAATATAAATATTATAAAATGGAGATTTCATAAGAAGGGGAAAAGACACCACAACTACTATTGGATGCACTTAAATAATATATATTCAGAGTATTAACATCAAATGTGTCTATAAATTTGCATTCTCCAATTTCGTTAGACAAGAAGACTTACATAGCCTTGGATACTTATTGCAAATTCAACATTTACTTGAAATTTTTTAATATGAAATTGTTTTCATTTGTTGTTGGTGATATGGTTGATGCTTTTACCTTATAAAAAAAAAAAAAATGAGATGTCTGTCATGGTTTCTTTTATATTTCATGTTGTTAGAGTTGCATACTCCCTCTTCAATAGCTTGGAACCATTATTTTTTGTGGTGGTGGGAAGATGTAAGAATGAAAATGAATTTATTGTTTATAACGAGACGAGCGTTATAATAATATAATAATATCTCATCACAGCATCTTAGTTAGAGGTAGACATACAAGCCTAGTAGGCCAAGCTAGTTCGCTTTGGCTTCTAGGTTAAATGGGTAAGACTAATTTGGTTTACTTTTAAATAGACCAGAATTTCTTTGCTCAGACTCAGCCTATAGGCCAAAATGATTTTTTTTTTTTGAATTTTTGTTTTATATGAATTTATTCATGTCGTTATTTGTACTTCGCCTCAACAATTAAAAACAAATGAAAACTGTCTTATCATTGGAAAATGTTTCAATTAACTAATCCATGGAAAGTCTATCTGAGGAAGATCACAACTCTTGTATAAGGCATAACTTCCATGATCAAGATCACACAACCCCCGAAAAGAATATCAATAAATCAATGCTATTCTTTTTTTAACTCCTCACTCTAATTATGATCAGGGCTATGCTTATGTTTTCCTTGTGTGTTCCTAAAAAAGTCCAAATCCAAAGACGAGAGAGAGGGAGGGAGAAAGAGAGACAGAGAGAGAGAGAGAGAGAGAGAGAGAGAGAGAGAGAGAGAGAGAGAGAGACTAGACTACTTCTTACTTCTTCCACAAACAAATGATATAAATTGGTTTTCAATTATAAAAAGTCTATATAGTATGTATTGTGTGTTATTAATTATTATAATTCTACTTATATTCATTTATTTACAAACTTCAATGATTAGGATTAGGTTCGATCACTAATATACAAAAAATAAGTAAATATCTAACTAATTTATGCTCTTGATATACTAAAAAAAAGATTAGTTGATTTTTTTGAGCTAATGGTAATAGACAACAATGGGAATACTAATAAATTAAAAACAAAGTAGAAGAAGAGAAGAAGCGAAGGCAAAAAAAAAAAAAAAAAACGAGGGAAAACTAAATTGATTAAAGAACATGCAACTTACTACAATTCACAAGAAAAGGGAAGAAGAATTGGAATTTGAATTGGGACAGGGATTGGATAGCACAGCATGTCATTTCTTGTTCTTAAACTTTTCCCTTTTTATTACAATTTGGCATGCAGGTTAAACGGGCTAAGCTAATTTGACCTACTTTTAAATGGGTTGAAAAAATTGGAAATGACCCATTTTTTGAAGTGATTTAGCCCGCATGCCATGGCCTATATGCTACTCTAATTTTAGTCATGCTATTAACAAAATAATATGCAATTGAAAATACAAAAACAAACTTCCTATTTAATTATTCATGTGTCATATTGTGTAACATCCGTGCATTGTCCAAATGCCATTTGTGTGCTAACTGCATGCCAATCATGTGGCACTTGTGTGTTGTACCTTCTCCTCAATTGTATTATGTCGCTTACATGACATCCATCCATCCATCCCTCCTTAGTTGTGTTGTGTGTGTGTGTGTGAGAGAGAGAGAGAGAGAGAACTTTATTCTTAAACAAGATTAAGCCACATCACAATTTTATTGTACATCATTTGAACTTAATTTTAAAAAATATCTCCCATTAATAAGAAAAAAGAGATAAGTCTGGTTTCGTGAACTCATCGGTTGCATCGTTTGTGAATGCCATTAGTAGTATAAATTTTTCTAGCATGGCAGGGAGAATGGCATTTGGTTCTACAATAATATTGTCCTTGATTTTGTTTATATTTACACTACTTATCCAAGAGGCGCCATAGATACTTGTAGAGCATGGACAGGTAGACAAAGGTGTTGTTGTATTAAAGTAACTTTGGAGAGAAGAGGACACATTTACCAAATCGAAAAGAATTAAGTCATGATAGCGGTAATGAGTATTAAACTAATTTAACAGATAATGGCCCATGTAACTTACTAAATGATTCTAATATAAGCAAGCCTAGTATAATGGTTATTAAGCTAAAAGTAATTAGAGTCAAAAAGGGTTTTAAATCCCTCCCCTCTCCCTTTTCTAAAAGTAAACAGTTACAGAAAGAAAAAGTAACGTATCATTCAAATCATTGCTATTCTTTACCATCAAAGAAACAGAAAACAAAAAATTTAAATCCCTCGAATTTGAATTAAGTTAGGATGTTATGATAAAGTTTGACATGAGATGGCATTTGAATGAAGTTAAAATTTACTAGTCGTAGTTGCTAAAGTTTTACCAATAGAATTGGTTAAATTCTAATCTAAGCTATGCTAGGCCTATAAAACAAACATAGGTTAGTACGCAATTGAGGATTATTCAGTGTGACCACTCCGATAGTCAAGTAATCATGGTGTATGAGAGTGAATTGAAATTTTACCAATATGTAGGCTTAAGTGTATGGCCATATGATTTTTGACAGCGTGTCTTACTATAATTATAGAGGATTAGTTTAAGCTGATTGGAATGAGTGGAGTTACATAATGGTCAACGAAGGAGATCATGGTGGTTACTAAAGTAGACATAGAGCCACTAAGCTGCTTTTCGACTTTCTTAGAATTGGAGTTGACAAAGGCTTTCCTTAATCGACCCAAGTGAATAAGACGGAACTTGAGAGGTCTACTTGATCTTGTGGTTATATGAAAATCTAAGAAGGTGGGCTCATGGTCAATCATGTTAGCGCATATCTTAAACAATTAGGGCTGTCATGCTCTCTATGAACACTAGCTAACTTATAATCCCAGTTTATCTTATGGTGCTCCCAATATTCTTTGGTATATTTATTAAGCACCTATCATTTCTCAAAATAAATTTTTATTAGGAGTATAAATGAGTTGTATAGATATGCTACAAAGCTTGAACTTGAGTTTTTGGAAAATTTAAATCCCTCGAATTTGAATGAAGTTAGGATGTTAGGTTAAAGTTTGACATTGGGATGACATTCAATAACTTTGGTCTCATCTCTACTAAATTTGTTTATGCATATTTTATTTGGGGGAAAATTGTGTATTCTACTTATAATAATATATATTATTTGCTATAATAGATTCAAACTCAACTTACATAAAAACTCAACTTAGACTTGATTATACTTGCAAACATATCAAGTTAAAATATTCAAACTCAATTTTACTATCATGAGACTAAACACAAGTAAATATGTACTAACATGGAATAGCATCGGGGATCGTCTCCTACCGGACTGTCTTTTTTGGGCTTTCGCGGAGCCCCCCCGCTAACCCATCATCAGTGGTGCTACGAGTCGGCCTCAGGAGACAAACCTCTTTTAGAATTGTGCTCGCAAATATGTACTAACATGGATTACAAAAAATTTTAACTTGTTCACACCATAATACCCGCCTAGAGTGACCCTTTAAGGATTTTGTAAGTGATGAATTATGCATGTGCCATGAATGGCTCCTTGCGTATAGGACGGAAATCAAGTCTCCTTGAACATGGCACCTATTGTATGAGTCACGTTAAAGAGTTGAATACACTAAAATTCTGAACTTGCATACGGTAAATATTGCAACAAGCACCAAATCTTTTATAATAAAGATAATGTTACAAATGATACTTGAACTTTGGCAAAACATGTAATTAGGTATATAAACTTTAAAAATGATCAATTTAATACATGAACTTTGAAATTGATCAATATAGTACCTGAAAAATTTTAAAATTGATCAATTTAATATCTAAAAGAACTTGACAAGGGGACTATTAGCATACATAAAAAGTTTTTTCAAGTACTAAATTTGTCAATTTTAAAATTTAGATATTAAATTGATCAATTTTAATCTTCAGACATCTAATTGTATAATTTTTATAAATAGTCTGATTAAAATAGATATCAAACAAACATTAAACCAATGCTTGACCAACAAACCAAACACACATATATAAACTTGATTAAACTCGATTAAATTTCTAAACTCAAGATGCTCAAACTTTTTTTATCAGAATGAAATCAAAATTGAGTAGATTGATCCCAATTCCATTTGCTTGCAAAGAGGTTTGACTCGTATTTACCAAATATTCCCTCAAAAGAATTTTGCCGGTGACTAATTATATGCATTGATAATATAAATGGCTCCTTTAAAAGTCCCGCCGAGTGAACGGCGGAAATTCTCCGTGAACATAGCACCAATTTTATGTGTCATGACAAGAGTCCATGAAATACAGTAAAATCTGAACTTGTATAGAGAAAAATATTCTAGCAAACACGATTTTCTCATAAAACTATTTCAAATACATAAATTATAACGCAGAAGATCCTTCATGCAATACACAAAGACCTAACCTTTTTATGGGAAAAAACTCTATCCATAAAGACTAAGATAATGCGAATATTTTCCTGTTTGAATTGTCGGATTTTTATCTGTAGTGAATCCATATCAAATCAGTATCAGTTCGGTATCGGTTTAATATCAATACCAGTTCAATATCGGTTTGATTTGATCAATTGATGGTAAAACTATCGTCATCGATATCATATATGTATCGGTTCAGTTCGATTCGATTTGAAAACGACAATTTCAAACAGGCCATAATAAGATAGGATTAAGACTTATGAATTAATGGAGTTGTTTTACTATCAACGGAGTTGCAATTAAAAATGGAGTAGCTTATACCGTCCATGAAAAAAATATTAAAATAACTTAAACACTTATGGATTAAAGAGAGAGGGAAAAAAAAAAAAAAAAGGCTATACCAAAACCCTATCATAAGATAGGATTAAGACAGCATATTAGCTTAGATAATAAATAGGGAAAATAAGTATAGTCTAATCATTAATTTTGGCTGGAGATTAATCCCTTCAACTATTTAACAATCCGCACCATGTAGCAATTATGATTTTTATTTTAACAACCGGACCATCTTGTTAAAGCACAGAAGTTTGGAAGGATGTCTTTCTCATTTCATTACTTTTCGAGGCAGCATAATTTACGCTTAAAAGCGATAACATCAAATAGAGATAGTAAGATGCATATTCCCAGAAACAAGAAACAAATATGTACGCATTGTTGAAGATTATTGAATTAAAATATATATATATATATATATAAATCTTTGAATAATTTAGCCTTGACAATAACTGTAATTAGAGCCTGAGAGTCAAATCTAGTCCATGTGGATCACTAGAACAACTGCTTTGGATATCTAATACCACTTCTGGAGATTTATGATCTCTAATTGTATCATTCCTTGTGACCGCCAGATGAGTATCATCAAGGGGATAATTAGCATTATTGTAGGCTTGAGCAGTCTTCATCATCCTCATATCATCATAATAATGAAGTTGTGGATACACAACACAAGCTTGGCTAGGGAAGGCACCTAGTGGATGGTAAGAAGATCTATGAACCATAAATTCATAACTAACCCCAAGAGATTGTGGGTTATGAAAATTAGCTCCACTTTGAGGATGGATCTCGGAGTTAGACTCCAATTTTTTAAGTTGTTTCTCCATTTCCCGCTCTCGTCTGTGACCGTTTTGATGCCCTCCTAGGCTTGTGGGCTATAGAACTCCCTTTTGCAAAAATTGCATATAAAAACCCTATCTTTGGATTGCTTCTTGAGTGCCATCGATCTAAAAGTGACATACGAAGATCTAAATGTGAGGTTCATGACATATTTATAAAGTGGGAGATTATTTAAATCTTTATATTTATGGAAGAAATCTTTCTTCATTTATTAAGCTTTATACTCACGCGTTATAATTAGGGAAATTTTAAGGATGGCATGGAATTATTCACAAAGAAATTTTGACCTAATTTAATCATATTTAGTAACTCAATTAATTAGATTTTGGAAATAATTAAAAAAATTGCATGAGAAGACGATATCTTTAGATTATTGCTTCACGATTGATATTGATCTTCAATAAATATTTTTGGTCCTAATTTTTACCTTAAGTAATTCAATAATACCGAAGTAATATATATAGAGAACTAAAACTTAGGGTTTGGACATATATATTGAGAGTAGTATATTAATTTTTTGGTCAATTATAATGGGAAAGAGAGAATTTGCACCTAGGGTCTTTTCAAATGAGAGATCAAGGTAAATGCCATCGGGTTATAAAGTCATTGACGAGCAGTGTGTTAATTAAACAAATAATTGCATATACACTATCTATTCTATTAATTTAGTATGTATAGGCCCTAAAACTCTTAAAATATGATTTCACCTCCATAGAAATTTACTATGTATGTAAAGAAGTTCTAAATTATTACTAAAACCCTAACAATATTGCTAAATAAGTCATAGATAATGTTCAGAAAAAAAAAAAAGCCATAGATAATAATAATTTATGGCATATATACTCATTTTCAAAAGTTACAAGAGGAGAAATAACACTTTTCAAAATTTACTATTCATGTTTTCTCTTAACTAGATCTTACAATATTAAAAAGATACTCCTTTTCTAGAGTTATTCACCTTTATGTATTCATATATTAAATATAAAATATGGGTTAAAATTGTGAAACATACCTCAATTTTATACTTTTTTCACAATTATAAACTTGAAGTTTTTAATTGTCAGTGCTACCTATGACCTAGTTTTTTCTTTCCCTTTTTTTTTTGGTCAAATTATGATTAGTTTCGTCATAATTAACCACCTCTATCAATTATATTCCCTAGTAGATACCAAAATTTCACCTGAAATTCTTTCTCTAGATTGCTTGTCCAAGGAAATTGAGCTCGAAATATTATTTTGGGAAAATTTTCTATCCTAGGTAATTCTATGTTACCCAAGTAACATGTATAATAGACAAATGAGGTTAAGAACATATATGTAGATTGGGACATTATATAAATTCTTGAGATTATGGAAGAAAAATCTCATTTTTATTTATTGACTTTTATATGCACATGCTATAAGGAAAGTTCTATGGTTCCATCATACACAATTGTGATTGAATTACTAAAATAATTGATATTCTAAATACTATATTTATTTTAATGATTAAATGGTTAATTGGATGATCTCATCAATCCATCAATGGAATTGTAAAAACTCCCTAGCTTAATATATACCTTTTTTCTTTTTGTAGCTTTTTGGACCACATGATATTATTAGCATAAGATAAGTATTGATATGAATCACGATTGACCATTTGCTTTTACCTTTTTCCTATTCATTCCAAATCCAATCAATAGTCACTATGACCAAATTAAATAAAAAATTTACGTAAACAATCATATCCCATGAATTATCTTAGAAGTGATTAGAACAAGTATAATAGTCTTTCGCAATTTGACCTATGTAACACGCGTACATTAAGTCAATAAATTGTAAAGGAGATTTTCTTCTATACTTGTAAAAATTTAATTGATCTCCTACACATATGTTCCGAATATTGTTGTTTTGGTGCATAGACTATACCTTGGCTAGAAACTCCTTACAAAAGTAATTATTCGAGTTCAGTGTCCATGAAAGAGCAACCTCGGGAAAAGAATCTTCTCGAGCAATAATTTTTATATCTATTCTAAAATCCATTTTATATAGTAATTACTACCAAATCAAGTCATGATATTAATACATAATTGGGTTACTGTAATAAATGATAATTGAATTTTGGTTAAATGTGTAATTAGATACCCAACTTTAAAATTGATCAATTTGATACCTAAAAATTTTTTAAATTGATCAATTTAATACATGAAAGAACTTAATGAAGTTAACATTAATGTGTATAAATTGTTTTTCAGGTATTAAATTGATTAATTTTAAAATTATGATACCTGATTGCATATTTTGCAAAACTTCAGGTATCATTCATGACATTAACCCTACATAATTTTGTCTCCTACTTATATCAAAACAAATTAGGAAATGCTTGCTTAGCTTTCTTTATATTTAACTTATAATATGTGAATATATAAGGCCATTAACTTAGAATAGGAGATTTTCTTCGATATATAATTACAAGGATTTAACCCCCTCACACATAGACACACACAAACACATATATACACATACTAGCAAACATGCTTTGCCATTATATGTGCAATTAAAACTAATTGTTTCTTATGTAAAACTAATAAAATTTATATAAAGATAATGAAAATAAGATACTTTTTATAGTGATTTTAATGTAACAATTTATTGATACTTTCTTAAAAATCATGAAAAACAAGGTCTATATAAAAAGATTTTCCTTATATATTTATATATTAATAAATTTAAAACACATAAAAAATTAATGATAAATTACGTTGACCACCCCTATAAACTTTGTAAGAAATATTGACAACCCATTTTTCTAAAATACAATACTTATTTTCCTACTTTTGTTTACTTTAATGCTCATTTGGCATAAATGCTAATGTGTCATTGCCACATTAGTATTATGAATTATTTTATTTAAAATTATAATTTTGCATATAAAATTAGTTCAAATAATAAAATAAATTAAAGTAAATTCTCAAAAAAATATTAAAATCCATGATCTTACTTAAAAAGAAAAGTGTACCAAATATGAAAGGTTTATTATATATATATTAAATAATTAAATTTATTTACAATATATATTGAAAAATGAGATTAATTATAAGGAAGCCCAACAACCTATTCTTCCTTTTGTGTGCAAACCTTCTCAAATAAATTGAAAGGAAAAAAAAACAGAAAATAAATTCCATGTTAGAATTTCTAAACATGCACAGTGAAAAAACAAACCATTTATTTGAATCAAGTTAGTTTGGAGGTATGATGGGGGCATCCCAAAGAGAACGACATATTTTATACTATGTTTGTTAAGAGTTTTTGTTGGCGTTGTTAGAAAACTTCTGCAGATTGATGGATTAAACTTAAATAAATACGTTTAGAAATATACCAAGAGTAATTTTATGAATAACATAGGGAACTTTTATAAGGTTTTGCGAAATTTTAGAAGATATTGTCTATTAAAAAAAAATTAATTAAAAAATTCGTAAAAGAATAAAAAAAAAAGATAAAATATTGTTTATTTAAAAAAAATGCACCAAACATGAAACACTTATTATATATACTAAATAATTGAGTTGGGTATCAAGGAAAAGGAAAAAGAAAAAAAATCCATAAATGATAAATGTGTAGTTAATAATTAATATATTGGATGTGATTTAACTTGTTGAAAATGTTCTAACAATTAAATTAAATATAGAGTAATTAATATATATTAAGTATTCGCGATATGATAACGATTAGATTTGAATTTAAACCATTACATTTCTTGTAAGTAATATAATTATTTAATATATACATATATAATAAATGTTTTAAGCTTGGTATGATTTATTTTAAGAAAAATCAAGGTGTTTTTTAATAATTTTTTTAGAATTTACTTCAATTTTTTTAATTATTTTAACTCATTTAATATACATAATCATAAATGTTTAAATAAAATAATTAATAATATTGATGTGGCAATAACACATAAGCATTTATGTCAAAATAGTACAGAAAGGTAGAAAGGCTAGTCTTGTATTTCAAAAATGTTAGGTGTTGATTATTTTGTAAAGTTTACAGGGTGTTCAATGTTATTTCCCCAAACATTAAAGTTCTTTATGAAGGCACGTAATGCATCTTAAATTAAATTCAAGAAGGATCATTTTATAACAAAGTTCTACGTCCCATTGACAAAATGTTCCAATCAAACCATCTAACCGTTAAAATAAATAGTAGTTAGAATATTAATTATTTTAGTAATTCAATCACGATTGAGTATGGTGTGATTTCGATAGTGACGGAACCATAAAATTTTCCTAAAATTATTATATATAGAATTCTATACAATGTCCTTGGTTTTAAAAAATAATAAAAACCACAAAAAATTAGGGGTAATTTATGAATACTTTTTCTATATTTATTTCATGAACACAACTTTTTCATTTTTGAACTTACATATTTAAATTTCTAAATCTTAAAAACACATACATTTGAACTCCCATTATTATTATTTTGCCCTTGATTTTAGACATATTTAATTTTAATGTTTTTTATTATTTTATTTAGGGGAAAACAACTTGAATGATATATGAACTTTGACCAAAAATACAATCAGATATCTGAACTTTAAATTAGATTAATTTAGTATTGAAAATGACTTTTCGTGTATGTCAATAGTACATTTGTCAGTTTGGTTAAAAATTTGATGGAGATACTATTGATGTATACAAAAAGTTCTTTTAAGTACTAAATTAACCAATTTTAAAATTTAGATATGTAATTACATATTTTATCAAAATTTATAGACTACTTGTCATATTAACCCTTTTATTTAAGGGTGAAACAATAAAATAGGACCTTTTTATTTTTTTAAGGTTTGAATGTTTAATTTAAAAACCCAACCACACATGAACTAAACATAAGAGGATATATTTATAATTTAAATAAATATAGTTATTCTCATCTATATTTTCAATCACAATTTATTATGGATTCACGTTTTCTTATAATTTAGAGATTGTATAGTTCATCATTATTTGATTGTTTAAATAGTTATAGAAAATGATGATTTTTATGATCAAATCAAAGATCTAATAATATGAGTTTAACTCAATGGGGAAATTATATGGTCTTACTATTAATTTTGACGAGACCAGTCCAATAGCTCATACCATACCCAACGGTGATCAAATTACTAAAATAGTTAATATTTCAATTACTATATTTATTTTAACGATTAAATGATTGACTGGACAATCCATCGACAGGATAATACTTTTTATTATTATCAAAACACTATAAAAGATACTAACAACTCTGGTGTATCAACAAGCTCTCTCTTAAATGGGCCATATAATGTGCAAACTAAGAAATAGAAATTTTACACTCTTGTAGTTAATTGCGCTAGAAGGTACCACCATTTTTTTGTATGTTCATTTAAGGTATCAACATTCAAAGTGCTTAAAAAAAAACGAATCAATGTATTATAAAGTAAGTCAAATAATATCAATTAAAAAGAAAAATTGAGTAAAATTAATAAAAAATATGCATAAATTAATACCTTAAATAAATTTTGTAAAACGTTGATATCTTATTTGACTCACTTTATAGAATATTGATTTCTCTTTTAATCGTGATTATTTGTAACATTTATATCTTAAATGAATTTATCATCAAATGTTAATACATTCATATGTATTTTATCTCAAAGTAATAGTATCCCTTGCACCAATAGTAATGTGATTTCTCATCGATCTAAATGTAGATAGGAATTCAAAGGTTACCTTCTTCTGCACATCATATTAGATTCATAGTAAGCCATCTCAGTGACCTACTCCAACAAAAAAAAGTCTTAAGTGTAACTTTTTTTACTCTAACTACTTCTCACTCCAAATGACAAGTTTGGACGAAGTTCTTTTTTTACAACTTGTTATATCTTTTTCTTTGTCAATACTAAGTAACATTAATCATATACTTCGCTATTTAGTCCTCTCCTCTAATGGGTTCTTGCATTAGTGGTAGAAGCTCTTCCTTCGAAACTAGAAAAGAACAAGCAGTTAAAACCATATTGGAGATTACTTCCTCACACTTAATGTATCACAACCTACAATAATTATCACAAGTGTGGCAAAACTTAATGACGATACTAACGATCATAATTTTATGAAACTTCAAAATCATTATTAACTAATTCAAAACTATCCAAAACATGTAATTTTACTACTATTGGACTTGTGAACAATAATAACTTCCAAAAATCCACCTAACTCCATATACTTTAATTAGCACCATCCTAATAGTAATATCTAAATGCAACGCATGAATAAATTGATTGCAATAATGATGTAAAACTAATTTTAGATGCAATATTTATATTGAGTATGACATATTTTTTTTCAAGAACAATACCAAATCATTAATCAAAATCTCATCTTTCTCAAAAACTTAATTTAAGGGTATGCATAATGAAAAATCAAATTTTTATACATGAAACATATCGAATCACCTATAAAAACATCGTAACTTTAGTGTATTCATTACACTCAACTTCCTAGCATGTAAAACCCTAATTTCTATCATGAAACCTATAATTGAAAATCATATCTATGCCACAAAAATAGAAAACATCTAAGAAAAAAGTGGAAAATAATTAAAGAAAACTTATCTTGGATGATTGTTGATGATTAGATGATGCAAAAACCAAATTTTGACATGAGGGTTTAGTGCAACTTTGAACAGCAAAGTGGGTTATTTGAGAGTAGAGAGAGAATTTTGAGAGAAAAGAGTGAATTTGGTTGGGCTTTCATTCTTTTAAACACTTATTGGTGAGACGCACAAGTTTTAATACGAGCATGTTATAAGTCGAGCTTGTGTGTCTCTTTTTTTTACCTTCAAATTTTTCAATTTTTAAAAATGCACAACTTCAATCACAAACATGCTTAAAACCATGTATGTTTTTGTGCTAAAAAATTTAGACTTCTTTATTGATTTTTGTTGTTTACAAATTTTGAACTTCAATTCACTCAAAAAGCTAAAATTATGCTCTATAATATTACGCTCATAAAACATGTTCATTGTTTTTTAAGCAAGATAATATGTAGTTTACTTGAGTTACTCCAATTGAAAAACTTATTGTCT
The DNA here is from genome assembly GCA_024138025.1 of Combretum micranthum. Lineage (NCBI taxonomy): Eukaryota > Viridiplantae > Streptophyta > Magnoliopsida > Myrtales > Combretaceae > Combretum > Combretum micranthum. The sequence continues at coordinate 1,107,317 of JAMXBD010000049.1, forward strand.
CCTAAGAAATGTTTGTTAACATCATTAATTTGATACATGTATTGCAATATTTGGTTCAAATATCTTCAACATCGCTGCTCTAATATGTCCTTTAAAAATCGATTCACTTTTCTTGCCTTTCCTTATGCAAGATTCTTCATTTCTAATATTGATCATGATTTAATTCTTTTTCATGTCAACCTGGCACTAGCCATGAAAGGTCATCCTAATATGACACACATTATCGAATCTTCCTCTATATCTAGGACCATAGAATCTAAGAGGACTCAAAAGTTTTCCTCTTGCACTGATATATCGGTGAGTTGTCTAGTCAACTTCTTGCTCATCTTATTAGCTAGATGCACACTTTCTCTTGATTCTTAAATTTCTCCTTCTAAGCCTAGTTTTATATTATAGCTAGTGAAAAAACATCCACACATGCACCAAACTCACACATAGTAGAGGGGAAAAATTATACATTTAATTGTGCATTTCAATGAAAAGCTTCCTACACCTTTCAATTTCAATGGATTTTTTCTTTGTAATTCATTCTCCTTTTAATCCAAGCATACAAGTTCACTAACACAGGAATCAATTGATAAGTTAATTGAAGAATATTTTACCAAAGGGATGCCCGTTTGATGTGAAAATAATTTCTTATTTTTTCTGTTCCAATTCTACTTGGTTCAATGCTATGCCTTTAACGTTCCCTATAAAAGATCCTTAAGCTCTTTTTGTCAGTAGTCTGGACAATTGGCCATTCTAATTCTCCAAGTTTTTCACCGATGCCTCTTAGGTCCTTAGTAAAGTCCCTACATACTTTAACATCTTATTTATATCCTGGATGAACTTATTCAATGTGTGTTCTAGTAATTCTTATCTTGATTTGCTATGTTGATAAATTTTGCTTTTGTTATTCCTAACCTCCCAACAATAAAATTGGATAGTACCTCCATCTAGTATGGTAAGTGTTACTGAATGCATTGTCCAAATGATTGTTGATATAATTGCTCGACAATCTTTGTTGATATATGTTCCTCCACAAATTTCACAATTGAAGATTTAACATTGTTTTACTAAAGACGAAATAACATCAACATTGTATATTACAACCATTTGATCTTGTCTACCCTTTGTAGGTTGCCATAGATAATTGTTCATGACCATTCCTTCCATAAGTTCCTTGGCTCAAATTGAAGTTTCTGTATTCAAGATTTTATCAATAGTTAGATCAATCATTTGCTTAGTATGTCCATCAAGACCATTGTTAAAGGTATAGGCATCTTCTCAATAACTCCTTAAAGTGATCTTAAATGTTGTACAAGGTCTTTGCTTCAAATTGAGCAAATGATGAAATATCAGGGCCAAGTAGGTATTGTGCCTCGTAGAACTACGTGGTATTAATGGTATTTGCAAGAAAAACATGGGGAAGTTACCTGTGGATTTTCTAAGAGAATAGCAAAAGCTTCACCGTTTTAAGTAGAGTTAGGAGAAATTCTAAAATCTTTGAGAATGGTTGAAATACAAAAGTTTGAGTATGATATTATTGAATCTGATTCCATGCTTGCTATTAATTTAATTAATTCTACTAATTTTGGTCCACATATGTCTCTAATAGTTCCTTTATGGTGCACAAATGAGCTAAAGAACTTTGGGAACTTAAAGGTTAGACACTATCCTAAAGAAGGAGATAAGGCAACCGATAGCTAGGCGAAAAGGAAATAAGGCAATCTATTTCCTTTAAATTTTTACTTTTCTTGTCCAACAAAATAAGAAGCATAGTTGAGAGAGACTTTGTGAATGGAAGAGCTTTATGTATGAGTGTAAATGAAAGAAATTTGACTTTGGTCAAAATTTTGTAATTGGCTTTGGGCATGGATGTATCACTTGCTTGTACTTCTACTTTCAGCAAATAAATATATGACAATACCCCCACCCAAAAAAGAAAAAAAAAAAGAAAAGAAAAAAAGAAGCACTCTATATTCTCATTGTTCCATTCATAGTTGCACAGTATAATATCTTTGAATAATCATAAAATAAATAAATTAGTTTCTTCTTTTTTTGAAAAGTTAGATAAATTAATTGCCTTCTTTCTCAAGAATATATATATATATATATATATATATTTTTTTTTTTTTCAAAAAGCTCACTATCATATCCAAATTTGATTGTCTCATTTGAATTTTTCCAATATAAACCATATCTCATAGGTACACTTAGAATCTAAATTCAAATGCAAAACTTAAAAAAATCAATTTCTTTTTTAATTTTTCAACTTGTTAAATCAATAAGTTCTTCCTTGTTAAAATAGAAATTTTATGAAAAGTTGACAAAAAAGAGTGAACAAAATTTGTCTTTATGTCAAGTGGTATATACAATGTGGGAGAGAGAGAAAGAAGAAATTTCTTGTTTAGGTCCTCTAGTATATAAACAATGCTATATAATTTAGCTCCCGTTTGTTTTGAGGAAAAATTATTTGTTAATGAAAAACGTTAATCCTTGGAAAGGTTTTTTTAAAAGTAACATTTAAATATTTGGCTAATTTTATTAATATAGTTTTCCTTTATTTGTATAACTTCAAGGCAACACATACACTTTAAGTATAAAAAATTTAAAAAATACATATTTTATAATGAAAAATAAATCTACCTAAAGAAAAATATTAAAAATTAATAATAAATATCTCTAGATAGTAAATGATTGGCAAATAGAGATCGTAGATTAATGAAAAAATAACTTAAGCTTTTAAAATCCGTAAGTTGTTTGTAAATGAGTCTTTTTTTTTTTAACGAAGGAAAATATTTTTCAATAATTGTCTCATTTTTCTTTAAACAAACATGGAAAAATGAAAGTACATTTTTCTAAAAGAGATTATCATTAAAACAAATGGGTCTTAATGGCATTTGCACTGGTCTTTCAAGTAAGAATGGATCAAATCGATATCCCCTCCCCATTATAATTGAAAAAAGACAAACAAAGAAATTATCATCTTTTTGTTTCTCTAAAGTATTTGTTTAGTGATGCTCATTATCAAAAATGGTTTTTAGTTATCTCTTTTTGAAGGCTTTCTAACATAAACCACTTTCATCATTCAATTTGGAATTTTATTAAATGAAAGCACCCAAGAAAAAGAATGGAGGGAGAGAGAGAGTAAAGAAAATTCTTTCTCAGGTCAAATAGTATATAAACAATATTTTTGTAGTTTATAGATCTCCTATTCACACAAAATAATGATGGCTCCTATCACCCCGACCTATACAAAAATTACTAATGGCAACACCATCGAACATATAGTATCTATTTAATTTACATTAGGTTGGGAAAAATCAACCACTAAAGACAAAAGTTCTATTGTCACACGATGTGCTAATTAAAGACCCAAGAAAGGTAATGGGAAGGTTCCAAATAGTCAATCTAATCAACAACATGGTAGGGGCGGTAGGGAACATCAAAGGTTTTACCTTCTTATCTTGTGTCCCTACTTTGTTTTTCACAATACAACCCTTTTCCAATAGCTCACTTGTTATGCCCTAACGTTTGGCGTTTCTTTAGGTTGAAGATAGATTTGTTGTCCCCTTTGTTTGTGAAAGAACATGGATTGGTATGAGAGCGGCTAGGGCATTCGTCACGTGAACATTGTACACGTGTGGGTTTTGTTGCATCAGAGGAGATGAATGAGTGAATGCACCTTGCTTTTGTATTGTGTTCCTTGTGCTTTCAACTTGCATTCATTGCATGTCTCTTGTTTGATATCTTTCTTCTCTTCCCTAAAACCTGCTGTTAGCAGGGATTTTTTTAGCCTTGTCTGGCCACATACAGAAGTCGATTATTAAAAATGTAATTAGTGATTTTGCTAAAAACATTCAGTCGCTAACACACGTTAAGTTTAACACACGAATAGTGAATAAATACCAACTAACATCTAATACATAATTGTATTGCTAAATTACAAATGGTTATTATAGATATTATTTGTTATCTTGTTCTAGTATCAAAATATGATCTATTGAGTATTTTGTCGGGTTTGGGATGGATTTTTTTGAAACTCAAATTTACTTTGAATATCAAGCCATATGTTTAAAACCCATATCTAATCTTATCGGGATACTTAATATGTGTACAAAAATCAATTGTTAAACTGATCTAGTTTGATCAAAGTACATCAAATTTTATAATTTTATGTATGAAAAAAAAGGGACAAATATCCTTAAAAGCGTGTTTTGAACAACAACATGAAGTAATTCACTTGAAAACATGCACACCATCATCCAGGTGTATTTAAATAAAACACAGCCTTTCAACTTAAACCTTACAGGACTATAATTTCATGTCGTTGGTTATTTAATTCCTTTTCCCAATAAGCGACCAAAACTTTATGGCGTACTAAGATTTATGTCGATGTCCATGTCAAACCTTCAATAGATATATTTGATTGGTTATTTATCTTATTATGCACTTTATATGACACAATCTACTTGTATCTTCACTACAAAAAACAAACGATTGGATGAGTTTTAGTAAAGAAATAGCACCTTTAAGCACTCTAATGCATTGAAAATTATAAATCTTCTTATCTAATAGCTTTAATATTACCTCACTAGGGTCTCTCTCATTGATTTTTTTTCTTTAACTTTTCACTTAATTTTATGGTTGGCTACGATATAGTTTAAGTCTCTGTTTGGTTCGTCTTATCTAGTCATTTTGGCATTCTTTTTTTTTTATCGTTTTGTAATAGACTTTTATCAATAAATGGATACGGATAAAAAAATTGATATTTTCACTCATAAACAAATTAAACAAACTAGATACAAATTAAATACGGATACCAATACAAATACAAATAACAATCAGACAATGAAAATGAAGCCTAAATAAAAGCAATGTTCAATAAGTACTTTTAAGGTGATGATAATAATTCGTTTTATCAATATTAGTTCTTAGTTCATATCATATAGACAAAAATCATACAATAAGTGAATGTGAAGCAAAAGTTCATGAAATTTGTTTATAATCAAATTGATGGGGTTGGAGTCCTTTACAAATCTTGTGTAATCATTAACATTATATTAGCATCATTTTAGATGAGACGATGCACTCAGGATTCAATTATGTGTCGATTTCGAACCTTTTTATAATTTGAAAATATAAAATGAATTCTGCTATTGATTACACATAGGATTCGATAAGGATATTTAGAAAATATGCCAATTCAATGAACATATTTATCCTTATAGAGTATATAATCAATGTACTGGAACTCTCTAAAACTTCTTATCATATGGTTGTAATAAAATTTTATGCCCATTATAGATATTTGCACATTCTAGAGAAGAATAAATACATGATATGTACATATAGCAACTCTATAATTTTTTTTCCTATAATAGTTCAAAATGAAAAATTAAACCCGAATCATTCTGTTTAGAGACCAGTATTTATACATGGATTTAGACATAGGCATGATTCGGTTCCGAAGCAAGAATCTAACCAAAACTGTCGACCAAAACCGGACCAGTTGGCCGGTTCCAGAACCGGCTATGGAACCGTTGGTTTCACTATTTCTAGACCGTTCTTTAGCCTAGAATGAGTAGAACTTGCGGTCTCACCCGATTCTATTAAAAAAATAAAAAATAATATTAAATATATAATTATTAATATTTAAATTATTTCATATAAATATTAAAATGTATTACTTATTCACAATATTTAATATGTTATTATCAACTACACAAATAAACATAGCTTAAAATCATACATAATTAGTTTAAATAAACTTTTCCTAAAGGCAAAATTCATTTTCTTAATAATATCAGACTATTTTTTGCGTTGTTATTTTTTTTTACAATATCATAATACTAACTATAATTGATAGTGAATGTGTTTGTATACATATGAATGTGCATTCTAAATAAATTTTTAAAAAATTTGGTTAAATAATTTAATACTTTTAGATTCAATAATTATTAGGTTCCGGGATCAGCAGTTCCCGTTTCAGTTTCGGTTCAGTTCCAAAACCGTGACGATGTTTATATGGACTGTAATAACCTTGGCGATCACTATATTTTTAATATTAGAAAATTGTAAAATTTTATCATATACTTTTTTAACTTGATGGGTCTAATCCATTATATTTATTATAATATTCAAATAATTAACTGAATGGTTGGAAAATGGGTCTGTTTGGATGATCTGTTTTTCATCATTATATCTGTGTCATATCTGTTTCATATTAGTATCTAGTCTGTTTAATCGATTTTTATAAGTGAAATGTCTATTTTTCATCGATATATGTTTTAACAAATAATCAATTTGAAGATGGCAAAAAAAAAAAAAAAGAAACTAAAACAACACAAAAATCACAAAACAAATAGACATCACATTAATTTCAGTTCTCTTATGGCATTGAAACCTCTTAAATATCGCCCCAACATTAATTTAATATGCGGTGTTTGGGTATTCAAAGTTCCCTTCACAGCACGGATACTCTCGTCCATTGAACATCGACTCATGTTTACGCCACGAAATTAGTTCATTTGTCTTTGAAATCAAAAGCCCTTGCACATAACGATGATTTTGTGCCCACTAGAACCAGTAAAAAGGTTGTCCACATTCATTTCTTCAAGAATTAAATAGGACTTAGGACAGCTACTCACCATTGACTGCCTTTTTTTCCCTTTTAATTAAGTTTTTTGAACCCATACAGGAAAATAAAGGATCCTTTTTGTAATTTTTTTCAAATTTCTATAATGGTCCAATTACATTGTATATGGAATTTTGTGTAAAAATATAAATTAAGAAGCAATTTTTTCTAATGAATTATGGAATTGCCTATTTTTCATTTTCATTTGTATATGCATCTGATTAGTATCTGGTCTATATGATATGTATATAAATAATTAAGTCTTTATCTTTTTTTTTAATTTTTTAACCAACGATCTATTTCAAACAATCACCAAACAAACACCAAATCGATCTAAACACCGTTAATGTGTGAAGCATTCCTTCCACTATTTCATCTGTTTCAATTTCATGGGATAATTACAAATATACCTTTAAAAGTATAGTTTAAAGATAAATAGATCTTTAAATTCCAAAAATATGGGCAACAGTTTTGGGTACATGTACATTTCCAAATGCTACAAGAAAGTAATAATAACACGCTTTGCAAATTTCAAAATATTCATCTTACATCAATCAATAATTTGATAGATATTTCCAATCAACCTAAATTATGTTTGTATTACAACCATTCTATTTTGGTTGCACATGTAAGGCACTTAAAAGATAACATCATTTGGTCCACCTAGACTGAAGAATATGATGAAATATCAATGAAAAATTAGATACAATAAGGTGTGAAAACAACCTTTGTCGCATGATAATTGCTTGGCTAGTCTAATCAAACCACACACCGCATGCCACGTCCTCATGTCTCTTCCCTTCATGACATCTAATATGATTTACCTGGTAAATTGAACACAAAATAATTAAATTACCCTCAACTTTGAAATTTTACTTTATAATCCGTTGTTTTGTCCTTTCCACTTTATTTTTTTGGAAAAAAAAAATATTACAAACCATATATATTTATACTAATAGATCTATAACTTGTTATATGAGGATTCAAAAACATATACAATTAAACTAAATAGGAAAATAATACTTGATAAAAGGGGTTAATTATAAGTTAACCTAGAATAAGAATAGACCATTCAAACATGTTTCATAATGTGTTAATGTTTTCCCCTAAATATATTAGCGGGTAACTAAAATAAGAGATGTAAAAATTGGTTTAAAATATTTGTATAAAAAGGATAATTTGTCATTACAAAAGTGAAAAGAATTGTAGAGTATAAAAAGGATAAGTATCCTTTTTCATAATAATAGATATATCAATAATAAGTAAATAAAAATGAAATTTTGGTATGTATTAAAATTAAAAGAAATTAAGAAAAAAAGGGTAAATAGAGAAGGTCCAAATCCTAAATGCAAATAATTGTAAAGGGAACTTATATGGTTTGTCAATAAATAAATCAATCATCTAACTATTAAAATAAATATAATAATTGATATATTAAATATTAAATCTAAATGTCAACTATTAGATTAGCAAAGAACTAATCTTATTAAAAACACGCAAAACTATAAAAATTTCAAATCTATAAAACACGAATACTAGTTTTTTTTATAAAATAATTAATTACAGCCACCATCTACTCAGACATATATAATCCTGTATTTATTCACTGCTCATACGAATACGACCAAGTGTATAAATTCTATGAATCTTGCTGCTTTTTCCACTTTACCTTTCTATAAATATTTGAACAGGTGTTGGCGGCTAGCTTTGTGAGCCACATTTGGTAACAGATCATCCATATTAGACAATGGGAAGAGGAAAAGGAAAAGCAAGTAGCTCTGACTCATCACCCGATGATACCACCAATCACAACACTTCAAAATCGTCTAACTCTTCACTGTCGAGACTGAAAAGAGATCGCAGGAGTACCGATCTTAGGCTTGGTCTTGGCATAGCATCCTCCTCCTCAGAAGATAGCTCATCAATCTTATCTAGGTATGTTCTTAGCTGTTCTATCCTTGTACATTCTTCATGATAATCAAGCCAACATTGTTAGTTTCCAACAACGTTGTTCCATCATTGATGAGATCAACAGTTTTCCTTGATTATTGAAGTATATGAAACTATATCTATTGATTATTTATAAATCTTGATACACACACACACACATATATATATTCATTCCTTAAAAGTATTTTATTTACATATATGGTTGTAGGGAGCAAATGGAGCCATGTGATTGGGCATTGAACAAGTCATTTTCAGGAAATTCATCTATAGTTGAAGAAGATGAATCTGATAATAATGCAACCTTCTATGTCAAGGTGTACATGGAGGGCATTCCTATTGGAAGAAAATTGGACTTGTTAGCACATGATGGATATTATGACATGATAAGGACTCTTGACTACATGTTTAATACATCAATTGTTTGTAAGTAATTCCATACCATAGACTTATTACAAGTCCTTTTCTTATTTTAAACAGGGCAATTTACTTTATTTAACATTTAATTACACCCATTGAAGTTTAAAGCATTACAATATGATAAAAATCTTCATACAAACTGAAATATAAAAAATGGCTATTCTCCAATTTCTTTAAAAGTTGTCCTTTTTGTCGGCAAGTCAGCCATCATATTACGTGTCAAATAATTTATTATTGAATTTTTATAGATTGATTCATATTAGGATTTTTACTTTTTAGATCAATCTATCATCAAACCGGGCATAGTACTATGCGTACCATTTTGGGTCTAGGCCGGTTTGGATCGTTTGGAAAAATCATAATAGAATTTGCTTTTATCGTCTACAGGGTCAGACGTGGAGGGAGAACAAATCGAGGGATGTCATGTCTTGACGTATGAAGACAAGGAAGGGGACTGGCTGATGGTTGGTGATGTTCCTTGGGAGTAAGTTTCTGTTCCCAAGTTTCGATTTATTATTTTTCCATTGAGTCTTGTTAACAAGCATCCCAAATACTTGTTTTTATCATTTTTTTAACATTAGCTATACCACGATAATAAAAATGGTAACATGAATAGTTTTAAAGGCATATGGACTTAATCCTTAAACTTTTATCGAGTAAATCCTTTTTTTTTTTTTTTTTTTTTTACCTTATGATAGTGTAAATAGCCTCAAATCCAAATGTTTCTTTTTTTCGCTCTTTCCAATACCTCTTAGGCAGCCACCCTTTCACTCGAACTAGGATAATTTATAAGTCAGCTATTCGTTTTGTTTTATAGATCTTATTTTTTTTGACGGATTTGAATAGACATTCTTTCTTGGAATAGTAGTAGCAATTCAATTTATTTATTATTTTAATTGTGTTAGAGGGTTTATTGAAATTTCTTTTTACAAGTTATTCAAAATCATGTTAATTTATTTTTACTTAATTTTTATTAAGTTATTGTGGAATATAGGGCTCCTTTTTGGCCTATTAGCTACTCATAAGAGCACTGATTGATGGATCTCATTTTCATTTGTGTTGCTAAAGTTGATTTAAGCCATAACTTACTATAATTTTTTTTTTCTTGATTTTCTGTAGGATGTTTTTGTCAAGTGTAAGAAGACTGAAGATTACAAGAATAGAGTTTTGACTCTTTTTGGGGAGAATACTAGATATTAGTGCTCTATTTGCACCTTTCAATATTTCCTTTCCTTTTCCCTTTTTTTCTTTTTTTTTGTAAATAATGAACACTAAATGGAACGTTTTAGATTTGTTTGAAGTACTTGTGTACAACATGCAAAATTACAAGTAAAAATATTTATCATCTTTTGAGTTCAAAGCTATTTTAAGTACAAGGATATCCTACTTGAATCTGGGTTATTATTAGAACTTTGATTCCGATTTAATGCTTTTTGTTGCCTCCGTTTCTAATTACAAAATTTCCAAATAAATCTATCTAAATCACTGGAAATTGCAAATAATTCTCTCTACTATTGCTAGGTATAGATAAATTCCTTAAACTCTCAAATTTCGGCTTTATCTCTTAAAAGCTTTTAAAAATGTATGAATACACATCAAGTTTCACTGAAGCCCTAAAAATATTATTATTTGACTTTTTCTTTTAGTGATGTTTTAGGTTATAACAATGGTTTGAGTTTGTTCGTGTAACTTTAAAAATATGAGAAGTAAAGTCATAGTTTAGAACTGCAGAGATTTATTTATCCCCAGATAGTTCCAATGGCCTAGTTGCAATGCAGTTATCCTCAAATATAACGAGCCTTAAATTAAATTATTTGATCATTAGAACGTTTGAATTTATGCTAATTTTCATGCCTTTGCTTTTTGTCAAGTTGTTTCCAATTTAGCTTAATTTATTTGATTACTTGATTTCTCTTTTTTTTTATATGTTACATATGTATCATTGTATCGTTTAAGATGATGATAAATTTTTTATTGTTGATTTGTTTTATTTTTTTGTATTTTTGATTCATCTTAAATACTCATACATCTTCACTGTGTTATTTAAAGGTAGCCTAAAACTGTTTAGCACTTCTAATCTAGTAGCAAAAATACTAATTTCTCCTTATCTCGATGGCCTAATCTGCCCAACTCAAGCAAGTTTTGTCCCTAGTTAAGTAGCAGCTGATGGCGCTCTGTTACTCTAAGAAGTTATGGCTAAGATGGCAAATAAAACAGGTAAGAGTGGCTAGATGGTGTAGAAATTGGACTTAGAGAAAACATATGATAGACTGGACAGGGATTTTATAACCAAAATCTGTCATGATTTTAAGTTCCCAAATAAATGGATTAAACTCATTGCATCTTCCCTCAGAACTGTCTCTTTCCAAATTATTGTAAATGGTGCTACCTCAAATTCCTTTGAGAGATCTAGAGGATTTAGGCAAGGAGATCCCATGTCTCCTTACCTTTTTATCTTAGCTATGGAATGGTTAAGTCATGCCACCACCACTATGACTGACCTTATTTGGTGGAAACCCATCCATTTTCGGAATTCAGATCTTAAGCTCTCATACATTTTATTTGCTGATGATATGATCCTAACGGGAGAGGTCTCTATTGCTAATGCTCTTACCATTTGGGAATTTATGATGTTTTTTAGGCAGCTTTCGAGTTCAAAAAATTAAAGTCAAAAAATTGAGGATCATTTTTACTAAGAATGTCAGTTAGGACATACGGAACCAGATTTTATCTGCCATAAAAATAAAGGAAGATAGGAAAATTAGTAAATATATAGGCTTCCCTATATCTGAGAATGGGAATATCAAAATGGTTGATGTTGAATTCTTGATTGAGAAGATCAAAGCAAAGCTTACTAGTTGGAAGGCTAATTTGTTAACCATGGTAGGACGAAAGGTGGTGTTGGAGTCCATGATTCATGGTATCCTGAGTTATTATCTTCAAGCTATGTGGGTTCCCAAAAAGATTGTTGTTCGGATGGAACAAATTATGCACAATTTCTTCTGGGGATTTAAGGATAGCGAAAGGAGGCTTATTGGTATTAGCTAGGACAAATTTAAACAACTCAAGGAGGATAGTGGCCTTGGTATATGAGATTATTCAAGGAATAGAAACCAAGCTTGTTTCCTAAAACTTGCATAGAGACTTCGAAAGAAAGGGGTTTTATTGGCAAAGTTGATTAAGAGGAAAAATAGGCATAATAATCAAGATGAGATGAAAGGTGCTAAGAAGTCCATGAAATAAATTATATCGAGCTATTAAAAACTTGATAACCTTGCCTGTGGAGACCAAAGAATGGAAAACAAATAAATTTTTACATGGATAAGTGGCGCCATGAGGGCTCTATCAGAAGTCTTCTCCATGGTCTCCTCTTTCCTTATGGGGAAGATATTACCGTGGACCAAGTGTGGCATAATGAGTATGGGTGGAATAAAGATGTACTAGCTTATCCCTGGACCAGTCCTTAAGGGAGAAACTAGGACATATCATCCTACGCGAGGAAGAGGCCAATGATCAATTTGTTTGGGAATATGAAGCACATGGTCACTTCTCGACTAAATCAACATACGGGATTCTAGCTAATGCGGCACTTCCTCCTAACCATGATAGACTCAACTTTTTATCTAGCATAGTTTATGGAATGGACTCCCCACTAGGGATAACCTTATTCGACAAGTGCTAAATATCAAGAACAATTGTGTTTTCTAAGGAAATCTAAAAAGTTTAAACCTCCTCTTGAGGGAAAGCACAGAAACTAAGAAAGCATGGCGTGCTCTTGGATTTGACCATCGTCTACCCAGTGATCTAAATGTTGATTTATACATATGGTTGAAACAAAAACTTGTATGGAAGAAGAGTTTACTACAAGAACAATATTGCCCCCCCAAGTCCTTATTGCTTTTGGTTTGTGGACACTCTAGCGTGAACGAAATAAGTGGATGTTCAAAAGTAAAGTTAATGCAAAGTGGTTTAAACAAAGCACATGGTTAGCAATGAACTCTAGGCTACGTACAAAGTCTGTAGAAAAAAGTCTTCCTTACGGCTTGCAACAAACTAGATACCACCTCCAAATCCTTGGATCAAAGTTAACTGTGATGCATCCTTTAAACACCTAAATGAAGTAGCTGCCATTGGTATCTTTGTTTGTAATAACTCTAACTTCTGTACAGGAGGTATAATTAAGACAGTCATGGTGGAATCACCACTCCTTGTGGAACTCTAGGCTATATATTAGGGAATGAAGCGGATAGTTGAAGATAAGATCCCCTTAGGAGTTACTGAATCCAATGAACAATTAGCTGTTGACCGGATTTTGAATCCACATTATGCAAACAACTTTACACCTAGTGTTGTCTTGATGTGCAGGCACATGATGTAGATGCACCACAACCCTTAATGGGATAAGTGAAGCTAATGCTTGCCAAAACTCTGTTGGCGTGCAGGATGATGGCTAAGTCCTTCCTGCTTTTTTACTTTTCTATTTCATGTAAAGAAAAAAATATTAATTTTCAATAAAAATAAGTATCTATTTGGATGGACTGTTTTTTATTGGTATCTGTATCGATATCTGTAATATATTTATTTTATATCAATATATGGTCTGCATGATCGTTCTATGAATAAAAATGTATATTTTTTATCAATATCTCTTTTTGATAAGTAATTTATTTCAAAACAATAAAAAAATAAAATCAAAACCACAGAAAAAATGAAGAAACAAAATTAGATCCAGCTCTTTGTTGGCTCATTCGCTTAATAGTTGTTAGCCACTAAAAATATTATTTTTTGCATTTTTTTACTAAAAGAATGCCGGAAAGATGGAAGGAAAAAAAAAATTCAATATAGGCAATTGTGCCCATTTAAATGCACTGAGGTAGCAGGCAAAGAAAAAAATAAATGAATTGTGCGGTAATAGCATGCAAGACAAGGAAAGCATGCTAGCACGCAGATGGCAGACACAAGAATAATAGGGTCGACACATAAAATTATGAAAGACGTAAATTACGCACGTAAATTTTAAGGTGCCGACGGCACATAACTGCCGGCCTGCTTCTAGACCAAAAGACGCACTTCGTAGCTGGTTCAGCCACAACGGCGCTGTGCGTTAGGGAGGAGAGGGTAGAAGGAAATAAAGTCTTATCTATACTCTACCATAGAAGTTATAAGATATTAAATTCCATTCTTAAATTCTATCATATACTATCTTACATATATCTTATATTATATATCCTGTAAAACCTTATACCATATGTGTGCTATAAAAAAATTATAAAAAAACTACAAACTTTTTTTCTTTTCTTCTTAAATATTAAATTTATAATAATATATAGTTTTATGTAATATATAAATAACTTGTGAATAGAAATTAAAAATAATTACTTAGTACCATAAATCTATAATATACAAAATTTATTTATGTGTAAAAATTGAAATTTTTTTAAATACTTGTAGAACCCATTTACGTTATATCAAATAAAACTATAGAAACTATAGAAAATTCCAAATTAAAAACTTTGGAGGCTCCTTTGTGTTAATTAGTCTCAGAGGATGAGTAACACTTCTATGTAATATAGAAATACAAATGCATACAACCAAAGTTTTTCTAAAATACAAATAATAAATTATTGCAAAACAAATAATATAAGTTCTTCTAAAGTAAAAATTCTCAAAAAGTAGTTTACAAATGATAATCACAAAAAAATATAAAAGTTTGGAGTATTATTATTTATTTTTTATTTATTAATATTACTTTATAAATTTTAACAAAGTAGGTATAACCAATATAAAGTACCTTAGAATATATATTCCCTGTATATTATAATACAAGTTTTACAATAGGTGTAGAGATCAGGGACCTGATACCCATACTCGATCCTATGGAAATAGATTCCATAAAATTTATACATGTACTTACCCCATGACCATCAATATCTATCTGACTTATACTTGATTAAGAGTTGGAACACATGTTTAGGGTTCTTTAAGAAAAAAATACACAAATATAAATTATATAAAAAAATTACCAAATTAGTATTATTATATCACATCTTGGAGTGACAATACAAGTATAAAAAAAGAAAAAAATTTAGAGGCTTGTATGTCGCACATTGGTTGTGCGATACAGGTCTTGACCTTGTATTGCATGACCAACGAGCGGTATATGTAATATATAAATTATACATATATCGCTTGTTGGTTATGTGATACATTTGTAACTTTTTTTAAAAAAAAAATTGTATCACACCTTGAAAGTGCAATACAATAATACTATTCTAATAATTTTTTTTTTTTCATAATTTAGTTTTATGGAATTTTTTTTTAAGTATATTACACATATAATATCCTCATCGATAAGTAAGGAGTAGATAAATACCTTATACAATAAGATTACCTGCCTAGATAGAAAAGTGTCCGTCTTCCAACTAATAAATTTTTAAAAAGATGCACTTATTAAAAGAGAGTTCTACTTTCAATGCTCAGTAATTAAACGTGTCACTTAGATGGTGTAAAATGGTAATATTATTAGCTAAAATGTATGATTTAATTGAATAATTATAAAACAAATTCTATGTATGCGTTAACTTTGCAAATTACAATTATGCTCTTCCATGTATTAGAATAAGTTATTATAGTACAATAAATTATTCAAACTACCTAACAGCCACTGAGCCTTAGAAGGTCAAATCAGAGTTGAGATCAGGCCCACGTACATCCCTATGGAATTATGGACTGTCTTCACTGGATCTAAAAAATGGGCCAAGGCTGAGTTTTATTAAAAATCCCTTTTGGACTTATTAGATCATCCTACGCATGGAATTTCAAACTTCGTTCATAGAGAGGGGAAGAAAAAATGATAATAATAAAATTACTAGTAATAAAGTGACCAAATAAAATCGAACCGTTACCGAACCGAACTATTAGCTAGAAATATGGTGTATTTTTGTTCCTACTTTGATATCAGCTGAAAATTTATGGTTAATGTATATGATCTATTTGATTTGTTGATGAATAGAAATATTTATTTTTCATTTGTATCTGTTTTTTGACAAATAGTTTAAATCAAAATGATGTTCTATCATTAGCACGCCAAGCCTTACTTTATGAGTAAAAGTTAGTTATTAAAACACATTTCTAATTTATTACCTGTACAGATATTCGCTTCATCAACTTCTATACAATACTAATATATATTATTATTTGTATTTAATATGAGAATGTAAGTTATAGGAGTAAACTTTCTTAAATAATAAATTGTGGTTTAATAATAATTTTTTTATGTTATGAATAAATGAATATATTATATATTCAAATATAAAAATATTATATTTTGTAAACTGTAACATCATCATGTAGCAAAGCACCATTTGATCACCATCTACTGGACATGTCAAGTTTCCTTCGTTGTCCATGGCTCACACGTCCACCACAAGGGCTGGCCCCCGGCGGTTTGTGTCATGATCTTGTCATATTCATGCCAGGGTCCAGATGATGTAAAATTGCTTCAAAATTTTAAATAATCAACGTAACCCGATTCTCATATATTTTATTTCCCCCTTATTTATATTACCATTAATTTATGCCCTAACCTAGGTGTAAATATGCCTCTTTGACTTTCAATTATTATAACCCACTTCCCTAAACTTTAACTAATTGTCAATATAATTTAATTTTAATTCAGATAAAATACACTAATATCAAAGCTTAAGAGGTGTTAGAACAATGAATTTAAGAAGTATTTTCGCCATGATCTATGTTTAAAGGAATTATTTTCAACTTTTTAGAATTATTTACTAATGGGAAAATGATGCAAATATACAATTCAGTATTTAAACTTTAAAAATGATCATTTTGTATTTAAAAGAAGTCTTTATGCATGTCTATTGTATCTCTATTATATTGATTAAAAACTCACATCATATGACAATGTTCACCAATTTAATAAAAATATTATCTACATACACAAAAAGTTTAGTGATAAAAAAAATACATGTAAAGTTCATTTGGACAATAAATTGATTAATTTCTAAATTCAGGTATCTAATTACATATTCTGTCAAAGTTCAATTTCCATTTACAATATTAATCCATTGTTGCATTCATCAAACACAAACGAATAAAATGTTGAATGAACTTCTTGCGGTCTTTGTACTTACTCTTTTATTTTTCGATTATTTATTTGATTAAGAAGAAAAATATTGAAGAAATAAAAAGAGACTAGAAGAATAACACTCGAATTTTGTCTTGTAATATGCCCTAAAGGGATGGAAAGCATATCCACCTTCATTTGTGCACTATCCGCTTATCAATATTATATCAGAAACAGTATCACAGAACATAACATTGATTGTGATACTAAGAGCAAGCGGTCGAGGAAGACAGTGAGCCTGATCAGATTTGATCCGTCATCCACGTACAGCACTAAAGGACGTCGCCCCAGTTTTACGACGTTGTGAATAAGACAGGAGACAGTAAGATAAGGGGCTGGCTGGCTTCGTGGCTTAATCTAATTGTGCCGACTGACTAACTAAGAAACTTCGGGGGCTGTCCAGGACCAGGATGATGTTCCAAAAACCCAATTGCAGTCCAACAGAGTGCCATATTGGAACCTTATCTATCTCTCGCTCTGGATAAACATGTCCTCTTATCACCTCTCTATCTGCATGCAGTATTCAACGTACCTAAACAATTGAGAAGAATAGAATCGCAGGGTTTTCGATCTTGTATTCTCGTACTTATCCCAGTTGTTGCAGAGATTTAAAATTTAGGATGGCCCACTCATGGCCATCGTTTGTCATAACTTTTTATCCAACGGTTTAAATTCATACCGTAATTATATAATTAAAATACTTGATATATCACTTATTATATTTATCTTGAATGGTTAACTAAATAGTCACAAGAACTAGAGAAATTTTCATTTGAACACTAACATGATTATTTATAATCAAAAAGATTAAACACCGTTATAATACAAATTAATTCTTGATGATTTCTATTTTTAATTTTGTGTTTTAGTTTTGATACAAATTCAACATGAGATAAGATCCGAAATCGACCTGTAAATATCAATTACCATCCCTAATATGGTCTTTAGTAATTAGCACAACCTGATTGTGGTTTCTCTTCAGAGGAATTTAAGGTTGCAAAGCTGTACACCCTGCAAGACTGACAAATTACAGCTAAACAAAGTTGATAGGCTCAAACCATAAACAATCTCGATTTTAAATAGGATTGGTCCAGCCAAAATACGTTATGGTTATCGTTTAAAAACGAAGCTTTGGTTCAATTTAATTTTAGTTCCATGCCTGTTATATAATTATGGAGAAAATCACACAATATAAACATTAAAGATCAAATTCAAATAGAAATTAAATATTTTAGTGTTTCAAAGAAAATAAACATGATTGATGGGAGATTCTATGGTTCTATCGACGGGATCGTCAAATCAACCATCTAATCATTAAAATAAATATAGTATTTGGAATATTAACTATTTTAGTAATTTGATCACGATAGATACAATATGAACAATTGGATGGTGACCAGACCGATCCCGTCAAAATTAATGAGAAACCATAAAATTTCCCATGATTGAAATAGTGCAAATAGATAAAAAAAAAAAATGTTATTAAGTGGTGTAAATGGAAGATCAATTTTATGTTCAAATAAAGATAATTAAATAATGAAGTTACACACTACAAAGGAATATTTTGCATGTTTAATGCATTGATGACACCAGGATCTAACATTGTTAAATCAAATTTGAAATATCATCTTAAAATATTTTTTATCATTATTCAAACTTAAAATTAATTGTTAATGCTAATCCTCTCATATGTCTTTTCATAGGATAATCATTATTAATTTGTAAAACATACATATGAAGCAATATAATAGTCCCATAAAATTTTAAGAATAAATTATATGGATCTTTATTGAAAACTCTTAAAATTACGCAAAGATTTTTTTAAATCAACAATTATTCCCCTGAAAAAGTGATGAGTCTATATGAGTTGTTTGATTACATGCCAATTCTATCTAATATATACAATAAAATATAAAAAAATAAATACCACAATTTTTTTCCTTGTCTGACCTGCCCCTTTTTCTTTTTTCTTTTTCTTTTTTTAAGAAAAAGCCAAATATTATTATCATCATTATTATTAGTATCTGTACAGGAAAGAATAATATTCACTCTAACATTCTCCATTAGTAAATCCATTATAGGCTGGATTATTATACACTATATACATTTGAAGAAACATATATATATATTGCTCTGAATAAATTATGCATGGACTGTATTTGGTTTTGAACTTTGTTTTCAAAGCCATGATGGGTAATATTACCTTAATACAATCAAAATCAATTGAAGGGTCCACCATTGTCAGAAAGTTGTAATTAATTATTTCCTGTGGGAAAACATATGATCTGAAAAAGAAATGGACAATTAAATGTTGGATTGGGTATGATTTTATTTGACCAAGTTTGTTTTAAAAATATGGGTGGTATGGTTATATCAAAAAAAAGACAAATGACGTGACATTTGTTTATTTATCTTTTTGTTTGTTTCCTACTGTGCCCGTAAAATGAAATTAACACATGATCAACCAATTTTATATAAAAAGTGAGACCTATAGATTGTTCAAGCAGAATTATAGACTTTAAAAAAAATTCTTAAATACTAGATTTTAATGAACTTAAAAGAATCTTGCAATATTTTATAAATTTACTCTAGAGGTAAAGGATTTGTTTAATCCTTTTACTCACCAACTAATTTTGGGGTGATTATTTATGAAAATAATAAATTAATTTGACGAGAGCAGTATTTGTCTAATAGTATCTTCTTCGATCTTATTTAAGAAAATTTATATTCAAATACTCCTTTTGTTATAATTTAAAAAAATAAAAATAAAAGAAGACTAATCTGGTTTTGCCCTTTTTCTGGTGGTATTAAATAGAAGGGAAGTATGATAGGCGTGTTATGGACATGAAAATGAAAGGTGATTATATTAAATTAAAAATAAAAATAGTTCGTTAACCAAAAAAGTTCCAGCTAGCGGCTATGACGTAAGGATTGACATCTGAAAATGCCCAATCCTCTGATTCCGACAAGTTCTGCCGATTTTGACTTGTAACAACGTTTGGATTATTTGACACTGTTCGTATAGTTTTATGTTAAGCCGCTGAGGCAAGCAAGTTGCGACAGCGATGCCTAAGGGACATGTCATATGTACATTGGAAAATCATGCCAAGGGCAAACTGGCTTGGCTTCGTACATGGGCTCAAGTCAAAATAGTCATGATTAAGGAAACACACATGGCAAGATTTATGGATATCTTAATCCGAGAGGTTTCATGAGGCTACTTGGCAAGTAATAAAAACTATTTTGGAATTTTTTTTTTTTTCAATAAGATTGTTACGTATTACTGTATAAATTAAAAGATAATGATGAAAAACTGATAATTTTACTCATAAATTGATTAGATAGATATAATACAAATATAATATAGATAGATTAAGATATTGATCATATATGAGTACGATATATAAAATTCTAATAATCCAAATAAACTCTAATAGAGACGCGAGCGGGATGAATTGCTATAAGATACTCGACTCTTCTGGTCTATTAATTATCACAATAGGTGGTAGATGTTATTTTCAAATCTTATAGCATCTTGAGTCAAGTTCCGTGATTAAGATAAAAGATCCAATTTGCCAAAATACCATTAGAGCTAAGATCCAAACACGGAAGCTGGTGCAGTTTTAGAATGTGCATCCATTTCAAGCTATTCTTCATCATGTTAGAAACAGATAGCTAATATTTGTGCATATGATTAAACTTTAACAAATCCAATTTGGTTGTACAGTTCTCGATTACTTTTATCGGTTTCCCCTTTCCAACTAAAATCTTTATATTTATTTATATTTATTAAAGGATGTGAAAAGAGTAAACATAAAATTGGGTCAAGTTGGGCATGTTTTGGGTTGTTAAAATCCCTATGGTGTCGGTTTTAAAAAAAAAATTCGAAAGTGTTTTTATTATATTTTAGATATATGTCACAAATAATACTTAAATTTTGGTGACATCAACTCTTAAATTTTAAAAATTTTATGAAGTTACTGGGTTCAAATTTTATAAATCCCAACTACATCCCTATTTAATAATAAGGAATATCATGGGAAATAGTTTCTTTAACCATATCGTGTAAAAAAAAAATGGAAAAAGAAAATATATATTAAATATTTTCCTATGTAAAAACACCACTAAATATATAGAAGCATAGCCATCATACCATATATTAGATATGACCACAAATTGATTTAATCCTTTCACATGAAATCCTAAATTTAAAAACGAAAAATAAAAAAAATAAAAAAATAAATTATGAAGCATCCTACCAGCCTTTTTATCTCACAGTTAAGCTGAACCACAATTTCATCCCCGAACTTGCAACTACAAGAACATAAGACATACATTTGTTTCCAACAACATTGCATAAGGCCCATTTACTTCACAAAACAGAATAAATAAAACTGCCTGTAATAAACTTCCTATTATTAAAGAATATCAACTAAACGGCATAATAAATATTTATAAGGAATAATACTATAACGGAATTATAATTATAGGAAATTAAACTAGTCATTAATGCTATGATAAGTCAAAAGAAAAAAATGTAAATGAAATTTTGTTCTCTTCATACTTCTTTTGATTGATTTCTCATGACATAACTACAAATAGGATGAAAATTCAATGATATAAAAATATATAGCTCAATCTATTTTTCACTAAATGAACTTATACACTCAACTCACTTATTCAAAACTGCACAAAAAAAAAAAAAAAAAAAAAAGGAACTACAAGAAGAAACAATCATCGGCAACTCCACTCCATTTTTTCATCTATGTAATAAAACTCTCTTTTGTTTTTTGTTTTTATACAAGGCAATGGCCAGTTGTGTAGAGAAAGCAACCAAAATTAAAACTATTTCAACAAAAATCGAAACACTCACGTGGACGCAGGTGGTTTCCACCAAGCAAGCTTTGCTGTCTCTTGATCATCATCATCATATCTACCAGGGAAGAAACCACGTAATGCTGTTCAAATAACTAGTACTCTGCAAAGGATTCGATAATTGATAGCAATCCGAGCAATGGTCTGGAGGATACTCTCTTTTAATGGCTCACAAATGTGAGGGGAAACTAAATGGGAATACCCTTGGATGTAAGAACAGTTCCATGGAGCCTTTGAAGTCGAATTGAAGGTAATGTTGAAGAGGCAGATGTTACTGAATGTATCGCCCTTGATGCCCTCCATGAGACCGGCCATTGTTACATTCTCTCCTGTAATGTTTGCAAAAGTAATCCCTTCTACCACAGGCAGGGCACCTGGATTATATTTGTCGTCCGGGTGCTCTCCATAACCACCAGTGAATCTTAGAGCTATTTTGACATTGTCCAATGTAACATTTGATATGTAGATGTTCCTCACGTAACCACCTCTCCCGGGAGAGGTTTTTATTCTTATACCATTGCTTGAATTGAAAAAATAAAGATCTTCAGCATGGACTTCGGAGACACCCCCAGACATCTCACTACCAATTGCAATCCCAGAGCTTGACGTCTCACCAATGAGCCGGCGGATGATGATGTTGGTACTAGGGCGTCCATATGATATCCCATATTCATCCCAACCGCTCTTTATGGCTATGAGATCATCACCAGTACTTATGAAACAGTCTTCAATACATACATCATTGCAGGAGTCTAGAAGAAATTCACCAAGGAATCAGTTCTCCACCAATAGTCTTTGTATTAACAAATAGATTACACATTATAAAAAGCACTTGTACTGCTATGTCTGTGCGCTTGAGCATGTGAGATGGATAAAAGGGCATCGATCAAGAAATATATGAAGTCCACATCCATCAAACCATATAATTGGACTTCTAATATTCTTTTGCCAATAAGATAATTCAACCTATGATATTCTAAATTTTAAATGCTTTTTATAGTGTTTACTAAAACATTATAGTGGGTATCAGAGGATAAACACTATCACAAGATTCTGTCAAATATGTTTTTTGGCTTTCAACTAATAAGCAAGTTTCACTAAAGACAGATAACTTCACTTGGCCAAAAAGAATGAGAAACCTCACCTGGATCGATCCCATCTGTGTTTGGGGAAACACGAGGAGCTTGAATTGTGACATTCTGGACGATCACTTGGCTGTTAATCCAGAAAAACAATCTCAACTCTCCCCCTAATTCATGAGAACCTCAATTTGCACAGTTTATATATTGTAATAGGAAAAAGTTTGTAACTTCAAGGCATACAAAATAATTTAACTTCAGTCCTTTCTTTTGGTTTTGTGTAGACAGACCTGCAATAAACAGGGTGGATCGTCCAAAATGGCGAATTTAAGAAGGTCAAGTTCGAGATGACAACATTGGTTGTATTCATCAATTCAACAAGATGTGGCCTCGTGTAGTCCAGGGTTTTGTTCCTGAATCGTTCCCACCACATGCTTCCTTGACCATCAATAATTCCATTTTCACCTAAGAAGGACAATATTGGATTATAAACATGATAAAAGTAAACTCTGTATGAAAATGATTAGTGTTCATATCATTTTCACACACCTGTTATAATCACATCTGTTAAATTCCGCCCGTAAATAAGGCTACGATGCCTTCCCCCTGGAAGTTCCCTTCCTCGGCCATATGATGGTAGAGGGTCAACAATTGGCCAATCATCAGGTTTCTAAAACAAGGACAAGTAGGCATTTATCATGACATAGGATAATACCGATGGATCCAAACTCCAATGTAGGAACTGAATACGGGTCATTAGTCTCAAAATTGTGTAAGTTGATACGGAGTCATACATGATGAAATAGACACAAAAAGTCATCATACCATCTATAAACTCGCAGTCTAGAACAAATCCTATTAGACCCTTGTACCAATAATCAAAAAGGGAAAAAAAAATGAAGCAATTTTTACATCTACAGCTTCCACCCAACGAAAAACACTATTATATCCACATGATTGAATTAGCAAAACTACAGGGACTTTATGGCATCTAGTCAATTATACTAATCAAAGCATCTTTTGGATTCACTTCAGGGAAGTATCAAGTTTTCAATAACTCTAAACAGAAAAAGACAAACAAGTAAACAGGCAATTCACATGATGGGAAAAAGGTGAAAAGTTTTCATTCGCCATTGATTCTCATTTCCATTATTCTTTTCCCCTAGGAGGTAAAAGTACAATACCATGGATCCCAAGATTATTGCATCCTTGTCAAGCCACAGGGTTAGATGGCTTATGAGGTCGAAACTTCCTGTCAACCACCGGCCAGCAGGAACAAAAAGCTTCGCTCCACCCTTATCAGCAAAGGAATTGAGATAAAACATGGCGTTCTGAAATGCTTTTGTGTTAAGAGTGACACCATCTCCGACCGCACCAAACTCCGTGATAGTGACACTGTGAGGTCGAATTCCGGTGTTATGTCGTTTGCAATAGGAAATACTCCCCATGTCACGTTGACCATTAGTTAACAATCCAAGTAGTACCAAGCACATCCCACTAACTGAAAAGAAATCACCAAATAACAAAGCAATAACTAAGATTTGATTACGAGGACGAAAATAGGTAGAAAAAAGAAAAAAGAAACAAATAAAGCTAAAGCAAAAGGCTATGGGAATAATTCAAAAGAAGCATAATGTAGGCCAATTCAAAACACCAGCATTCTTGGTCATTAAAGCAAAACCCACATCAATATTCATAATTTCATATCATCCCCACCAGTATATTTGCCTTGAAATATACATAAAGCTACTAAGGATAGCTACATTCTTCTCACCGAAAAAAAAAAGGAGGGTAGGAAGAAGAGTGGTCAACAGTCTGAATACTTGAATCCCCAAAGGAGGCAAAACACAAAGTCTCCAGAAAAAGGACTACTCAGCTTTAAATTCCCTTTTTCTTTTAAGCTTCATGAATCACACTAATTTGAACTAGCCCAACATTGTAACTCCATCATCTTGATGGCCAAAAACAGAACATATGGAGAATCAAAACGGAAGTACAAAGCTAGAATAACAAACAACCAACCTAAAAGAACAAAGAAGAGAACTTTACTTACAGTAAAATGACTCTTCATATGACTAAGATCTGACCGAATTTCGTATTGTACCCAAGATGCTTAATCACCCCCTTCACACAAAAAGGAGTGAAACCAAACAAATGAAATGAAAAAACAACAAAAGACACAAACTTTACAATCCCTTAATCACAATTAAACCAATTCCACACTAAAGTTCAGGACTTTATTAAGATCATTGGATGTATTGAAGTGAAAACTATATGGATCGATGAAGGAAAGAAGAAAGACTGTAAGAGAGAATGAGAGAGAAAGAACACAAGAGAGAGAGTGAGAGATGGGGAGAGAGAGAGAGAGAGTTAGCTGTTACTCCACCAACGTAAAATCATTGAAAGTGACCGTTGGTGTTACCCAAACAATTAGCAGTAGGACCCTCTTATTTGTTCAACTTCTCCATTACTTCTCTTCTCATATGGGTATGTGTGTGTGTGTGTGTTTGTTTTTGTCTCCCTCTCTCTCATGCTCTGCTTCTGTTCTGGTTTTTTTTTCATTTTTCCTTTTTTCCCTCTCCCCTTCTATTGTTGGTTTTTCATTAAATTTATCAATACCCAGATGGAAATTTTGGATAAAAATGACTAGGAATTGATGACCAGGCTTGATTCAAAAGGTTATGAAGAAATTAAGCAACTTTATGATAGGTGAGTGTTTTTTTTTCCAAAAACAAAAAAGAATGTGTGTGTGAGTGAGACAGGGCTCTGTTTTCGGATTGCTCTGTTTTCTAGCCTCTGTTAGATGTATTACCTGTGGAAAAAGAGGCATATCAAGCTGTACAAACAGGAACATAAAATATGAATCCAAGAGAGAGAGAGGGATTATGTGAGTTTGGCTCTTTTATTTCATTGGGGAAGAGGAATATAATGTGCCATGTGATACTTTAATTTCAATTTTAAGTTTCGTAAAATCCGTTAAACTGCCCTCTATATCGCACGGTTTTAGTCAGATTTTAGAAACTGAAAGAAGCGTCCCTAGTTGTTTATTATATTTAGTACGCATAAGAATTGGCACTTACTTGGTCATTAGTGTTTATATATATATATATATTATTTTAATCATTGGTAATAACTTATCTATTATCTGAGTTTCTATCTGAATTATCTAGTGGAAACTATTATTACAACTTGCATTTTAAACCCGTAAATACTTATTTCATAAGAAATTTTTAATATAAAAAATTTTAAATTTATTCATTACTCCAATCTATAAATAATAATATGTAACTAATTCTAAAAATAATCTTATTATAACTTCATTCTATTATTTAGCAATAGCTATTATATTAAAATTTTATTTCATTCAACAAAATAAACTAAGTATTGATAATGAGCGAGAGGAAGCAAATCATTATAAACAAATTATGATTAAGATCATAGAGGACTAAATTTATTATATTAAAATGTTAGACTACTACTATTATTTATTTGAGCTTGATTTGTTGCCCTAAATAATAGAATTAATAAATGAAACGCTTATAATTTCTCTCAAATAGTCTCATATGCTCATAACCAACTATGGATTATCGGCCCATAATGGACTCACTAGGGTCATCCCTTTTTTTTTCCTTTTTTTTCAACAAAGATAAATTTTATTCACTAGAAAAAATTACATCAATTATAATAATTGATATAAGAAAAATAAGAGGTAAAAAGTTTGGTTACAATTACCTAACCTTATAAACTAGTACATCTCCTCTATAGTTAAAACTCTCATGTACACATGGGAACAAAATTGTTTCTCGGAGGAAAATAAAATCCTATCAATTCACAAGTAGACTAAATCCCATAAAAGGGTAATATAATCTTATGTAAGAATTAATAACAAACGCATAAAAAAAATCCGCTAATGTAAAAGGTACTAATGTAATAATATTTATTCGATCTCAATAATCTCCAGACCTCCTATATCAATAGTATATTGCACTTGGATTTGATGTCTGAGTAGTAAATCTATCAATGTTAAGATGAATAATGATGGATCTATGAAATTATTATTGTAAATGATGGAAAAATTGCACTAGGGTTTAAAAAATAAAAAGAAGAAGCCCTTAAATAGAATGAGTAAAGTTAATCTCATTTGTCAATTATCAACGATTTAGAGCCTCTACTCTCAAAAAAATAGAATTGAGTTAGCACTCAACTAAAAATTATTGAGGTTATGCTCAAATAGCTTACCAATTGTAACAAGTACCTATCTAAACCACTTAAATTGCTTATTTTTCCCCCCTGCTACTTCTCTTTAGATTGTGTCACCAATGCAATATAGATAGTGCCATCAATGTAATACAGAACCTCAATATCTATAAGCATTATCAAAAAATTACTACTTTATTTGGTTTAAAAGGGAATGCCAAGACAAAAGAAAATAAATGTAATGTTTTTCTGATTCACTAATATTTTATCTCTCCAAAATGGAGCGAATTAAGAGAGAAGGGGGAAATTTTTTGAAGTTCTTTTATATCATTCTTTTTAAAAAATTACTTATTATGTTTAAGGTTATATAAGTATTTTACCATTATATCTTATTTTATCTTCTATAATAATCAATATTTCCATCGATTCTCTTCTCCGTTATTATCCAAAAATGTACAAGGATTTGAATTCCTCCAATAATTTCAATCCTTCATTTTCTTTTCTTTTACAATCTTTCCTTCTTAATTTTTTCCATTATATCAAACAAAGTTAAAAGGCCCATTTCATACTATATGATTTTGGAAAATTTATTATCCCATATCCTTTTTGTAGGATTGGCGTCTAAGTAATTTGCTAATATTAATACATAATAATAATCAAATGACTGAAATATTAGATGTAACAACTTCTATAATTGTTTTAATAGTCAAATGACAAGTTAGTATGATCTTATTGATGGACCATAGGTTCATGTTTTTAATCTAATTTATTCGCCCTAAAAAATTGCAGGGTGCAATTAAAACCAAAATGGAAAATGGAAGTCCAATGAAAACTCTTATAAGTGCATCTGGAAGGAAAAGTTAGCACAAAAAATGCAAAACCTTTGGTGTTTATCATTTATACCAATATCTTAAAATTTAAAATTTTTTATTCGTCACAAATTTTAAATAAATTATTTTATATAATAATTTTATTAAAAATAAATTTCAACTTTGTCAATTTATACAATTAATTACTTAAAAATTAATCTACCTCCAACCCCCTTCCCTCTTACTAATGTCTTTATTCTACCTGATTTCATTACCCAAGATGTACAAAAAAACAAAAAGATAAATATGGAATCTTTGTAAATTTAAAAATTCATAATTAAAATCTTTGGAATAATACAATTTATGATAGGTAATCATTTTTCTACTTTTTATTTTATTTTCTTTTAAATTGATTTAAGGTAAAATGATTTTTAAATTTGTTTGTTGTATAATTATGTAAAAGATAAAAATTGAATTAGATAATACCAAAGCATTGTGAAATCCTTAAAATTTTATTACAGTGAAAAATAAAAGCTTTCTCACTCTCTCTAATAATTGTACTTTTTTTTTTATTTTTTTTTTTTAATTTAGTTCAAATTAATGATTATTAATATATACTAATTTTAAAGATGTAAGATTTTTGCTAGAACATAAAGACCGAAAAAAATTTACAATAACACAATTCCAATGTCCAGCCACTAGTTCCATCCTAAATTAAATCAGATTTGGAAGAAAAGAAATGACATGGATGATGGATTCACTCAAGAGAATTGTCAAAACTTAGCATATTGTAATTGTTATTCTTATTCTTCCCTCTGTTAACTGAATTATAAAAAATTTTGAATGTTTTGTATAATAAAATGATTTAGTGAGAAGAAGAATTGAAAAATATTCTCGATAATTTTATTAACATTGTTATCAAATTAATAATTTTGTTTTTTAAGTAAATACACAGATTTTAAATATCCAATCTTTTCAGAAGAACTAAAGGAGACTGACCTTTTTTTAGGCATTACTGAGAAATAGTAATCTTTTCAAACTACCTATAAATATATACCAATTGCTAGACGATTTTTATCTTTTTATATTTATTTATTTATTTTATCATTTTTGTAGCTTGTGGTGAGATCTATAGAGAAGAAGATAAGCTACAATCAGTATAATTGTCTAAATATTTCAAAATTTATAAAACTTTTATTGTTTCTCTCTCATTTTTTTTTAATGTTTTACGTGTAACTTGTTATTTTCTTTATACTTATAATTCTTCTATTATATGTAATTAAATTTTGTAATTACTTTCAGTTAATACTGGAAGAGATAATAAATGGTATTTTATTCACTCATATTAATGAGAATCAAAACGTACTAGTAACACAAATAACTGATGGAGAATTGAAATTATTGATGATAAATTAATATTAATGGAATTAAATCATCATATTAATGGCATATTTATTATTATAATTGAAAATTTTAAAGGTTATAATCTAAATGTCTCAAAAATTCCCCACCGTCCACATTTATAGGAATGAATTTTTTTATTTTATTTCGACAACTAATCCTTTTCCTGTTTTAAGTTCTCATCTTGCACATTTATAATCGTTATTTTACATTAAAGTCTTATTTTTTATTTCAACTTTTAGTTGACTAATGTTTAGAATGGAATGAAATGAGGTGAGTAATGGAATGGTAAAATCATTACTATGTTTGATATATTCAAAAAATAAATTGGAGTGGTACGTTTATAATATAATATTTATAAAAAAATGCTCTTAGTAATAAATATAAATAATAAATATTAAGCAAAATGTGACTATAATTTGTATAAAATTGAAAAAAAAATACTTTATAACAAATAAATTAGCAGAATTACCTATTAATCTTTTCTACCCAAATTCAATATAGCGTAAATGTTGATGAATAAAACAATATAGAGAACACTATAAATTAAATCATATAGAACAAGAATAAAATATATATGTGTGTGTGTTGATATTCTTTATAATTTTTTGCACACACTTTACAAGTGGCTGCAATCAAACTATAAAACTTTTTTATCGGGGTAAACTGTTTATAAAAATTAATTATAAGGTAAAATCATCATAATAATACTAAATTCTTTGTGTCCATCGATATTTTTAGATGGGGAAGTTGGAAAGGTGGTATAACGTGCATAATTACCAAATTAGCACCTAAATATTTAATCTTAATGTGAATTAATTTTCATTTAATGCAAATAAATATATGAATTTGAAGCTTCTAAAAATACTCGTGACATCCATGGGGCATTTAAAATCTAGCACTTAATTACTGAAATTAATATTGCATTTTTCATTAATTGCACCGTTTCATTTTATTGCTTCTTTTTCTGCCAAAAACCACAAGATTTCAAGTTGTGTATACTTTATTTATCCAAGCATTATTAAGACGTTAAATTTGGCACTTGGAGAGGCATGATATATCAGGTTTTCTTTTCTCAGAAATAGATCCAACTAGCGTTTTTTTTTTTCCATTTTTTTTTCTTTTTATTTTTCATTAGATATAAGTGAGTTAATGAACTGACAATAATGTAACTAGAAAGGAACTCAATCGATTAAATTTTGAATTTTCAAATCAAATATGATTTAAAATAGTTTAAACGAACTTGAATTCAATTCAATTAAACTTGATTGATCTAAAATATATAGTTTTTATATAAATAAAAATAATATTATGATTGAAGCTTGATTCAAACTTAATTAATATTTAAATTTGATTTGATTTCAATTAAGTTCACAAACTACCTAAGTTAAGCATTATAAAGATCAAATTTAAACTCGCCAAGCTATTCAAATTGCTTGAAGTCAAGCAGGTTGGAGCGATCGAGCAATCCAACTTCAAGCTTAATTCATATATTTCCAAACTTAGTTAATTAATATTTAAATTTAGTTCGACTTCAATTAGGTTCGCAAGTGAATTAAGTTAAATATTATGATGATGAAATTTGAATTTGATAAGCTATTCAAATAGTTTAAAATCTAAAATGGTGAAGCCAAGCGGTCTAAATTCAAGCTTAATTCATCTATTTCCAAATTAAGTTAAAATAAATGATAACTAAACTATTTGGTTCTTGGGTTTGCCATCAAATTTTCATCTTTACATGAATTTGTGCATGGATATGATCCATATTTAAATCTTATCCCAAGCCAGAATATCCTCTTCTAGCTGAAACTGAAAGCCTGAAACTGAAAGGACTTCAAATAATCAAAAGTCGCGTTTTCACACCTTAATCTCCTGACGCAAAATGTGAAAATATAAAACGAAACAATAAAGGCAGACGTTGCTTGTTTTTGTTTCACATGGCAATCGATGGAAACAGACAGTAAGACAACGTCTATCCCAACATCATTACCTCCAAAAGTTGTAACCGGCAATTGCAAATTACCGCAGTACCCTTAGAATTGAAATCATAGAGATCATCAGAGGAGGGCTAGAACCAGAAGGCTTTGGGAAGGAAAAATAATCTGTTTGAGTTTGACCATGTAAGGAAAAAAAAATTGATAATATTGCAAAGATCAGATATAGGTATGTTAGATATATTATTTTGTGTGTCTAAAGTTAGGATTGATCACAAAATTAATAGGATAAGTCACTATCGGTAACATAAAATAAGACCGTGAAATTGTAGTAAGCTTGATTCACTTTAATTGTGATAGGTTGATCCAAATATGGTAAGTTCGTTCAATTATGGTAAGTTTTTTAATGACTTTAAAGCTTAATGACATTATCTCTTATCTCTCAAGTAAAAGATACAAGTTTGAATCCATCACTCCCCCTGCTGTAGTGACAAAAAAAAAATTATGATAAATTGGTCTAAGTGTACTAAGTTTGTCCAAAATGTATTAAGTTTGTTTATATATGGATGAGTCCCTATTTTAAATCATCTTATCATATGCCCACTTATCCAAAAAACATTCCATATTGAGCTCAAGCTCAACTCAATGCACAAGTTTGAATTTGACTCAATTTAGTTCAATTAAGCTTGATTTATTAAAAAGTATTTTTAACATTAATTAATATAATATTAATATCCAAACTCAATTAAAATTAGTTTTTCACTCAAGGTCAATTGGGTTTGCCATCTAATTAAGCTAATAGTATGAAACCGGACTTAATAAACTACTCGAATAGCTCTAACTCAAGCTCAGCTAGATTATTTTCATAGTAAAGGTTGAGTCGAGTCGAGTTGAAGTAATCTGGAATCGACTTAATATTTACACCCATATATGTAACTATTTGTTTTTTTTTTTTAAATAAGTGTTTATTAGGTTTTTTTTATTTTCAAAAAATTTAAGTAAAAGTAGTTTAATCAAAGATGGAGCATTGAAAGATTCAATTAAAATTGGGCACATCTTTTTCATAATTAAGGATTAAAATATCCACTCAATAATATAGGTTCTAAAAAACTTAATCCGAAACAGAGACTTACATTATTATCTTTTTTTTTGTTGAAATAAAAATATAAATAATAATATTAGGTATTACATTTATCAAATAGAACGAACACTTAGGACTAGTGAACTATAACCTAAGCTTTTCATGGAAGTGTAATAAAAAACATTAGACATTAAGGGCCGCTTAAACGAGTGAATAATTTATCCTCTCACATGATTGTGATCTGAAATTACTATTTTCAATATTTTACATGGATTTTTAAAATTTAATTACCATATATATAAAAATTCTGTGCTCTAAAATAGTTACATTATATTTGATTTATTGGAATAAAATTATCATTTGATCTTTATTAATTATCGCTATTGAATAACCATTCTCATATTTGGTTTGGATGAAATTTTATATCATAAATAATATCTATCCCTTATAAAATATAACTTCTCCAATAAAA
This sequence comes from Combretum micranthum, assembly GCA_024138025.1. Taxonomy (NCBI): domain Eukaryota; kingdom Viridiplantae; phylum Streptophyta; class Magnoliopsida; order Myrtales; family Combretaceae; genus Combretum; species Combretum micranthum. The sequence goes on from JAMXBD010000049.1 coordinate 1,140,297, forward strand.
AATATCCTAATTATAAAATAAAATAGCACTAAAAGAAATACTATTCCTTTTCAAGTTTAATTTGACTCCAATAAATTAAACATAACTTTAATAGGTTATGCTTCTACAATGAGATCCAATGGTTAATCTTTATTTAAAAATTAAGTATAATGGTAATATCTTTTTATTTTATGATATGATTATAATGTTTCCTAATCCTTTTTTTTAATGACACTGAATATTCTTTCTTTTTTGTTTTTCTATTCATTCTTGTGTTTACATTTTTTTTTTTCCTTTGCATGGAAAATTAAAATAAATAAAGTAGGTACCAATACCGCGGACAAAAATAGCAATTAAGAAAAATGTCTAGAGAGGAGGGGACAACTGACAAGTGAAATTATAAAAGGAAAGTTTTTAGTCGTTGCATGTGGAAAAAGAGATGGGTTTCCAAGGTCTGGCATCCAATGCCCATTGGCCATTGCCCAGTAACCATTCCCACCGACTGATTTTTCTTTTTAACCCATGACTCGATTCAATCACCCTAAATATAAACCCTAAATCTTATTTCCATAATAAAAATCACTAATTTTAGCAAATATAATTGATTGAGAATGTTAATCACATTTTACTTGGATTAATTGAGAGTGAACATGTAAATTTTCATATCAAGTGAATAGATTTAAATATGATTAATATTTATCTATTACTCATATATGTGTATCCTATTATTATTAATTATTTTTTTTAACCAAAAACATAGTGAGATGTATATCAATTACTGAAAAATATTTACTAGGAGAACATGGAAGAACCACATAATCTTATGATGTTTTTATTTACTGAAAAAAGTTCTCCATATTAGCTCATTTTTATTTTCTTTTGTTTTTAAGTTGGCAGCTTTTTTTACCATCCTATTAATGAGTTCTTTTGGACACTTATTAAGCCAAGAAATTAAAAAAAAAAAAAAGAAAGGAAAAAGAAAACGAAACTTATTTGTTTGTTCAAAAATAAATTATTTACCTTACGGAAAAGAAAAAAAGAAAGAAAAGCATACAAAAGAGGTACAAAGTTCTTTTATATTTTTTATTAATATGAGTACCAGAATAATAATTAACCTTTTTCCTTCTATTTATATAATTAACAAGAGTACCAATTTATTTTCCATTTTGGATCATAGTCTCTTTCTTGTGAAACTTGGCCTTGATCCTTTGAGATTCTTCTTCCTAGATTATTCACTTCTCCTCATTTCCTCTGCCTCTCCACTCTTAGCCCCTTCTATCATAGAAAAAGAAAATAAATCAAAATAATTTTAATTTTAGACAACTTGATCTCGTCTTTTGAAGAGATGAGGCTAGCACTATCATATCCCCTGCCACCTTTGAATTTCATATTTCATTCCCTGTTTCATTAGTCAATAGAAACAATCATAACCTGTTAGAATCGTGTATAATGAGCTATATAAATCATAATCCACCACAAAGAAACAACTTCGAAACAACATAATTTGACCAAACACAATCCATCCAATCATAACTATATTCGCAAACCCAATCCATCCAATCATAAGAGTATTCTAAAACCCTTCACAGCCAACATAAGAGAAAACTCATAAAACATAATATGAAAATAGTTGCAATATTGTTCAATTAATTACATCAAATGTATATGCAATAATGCATATCATCATCGTAAAACACAATATAAATAAAATCTAATCTAATCCTACGTGCTCTGTCTCCCTTTTCTCCGCTTGGTAAAAGTACGAAGGAATGGCATACGCTAATGCAGAGCCTACTAGGGATGCTCCAAAGATGGATCAACATGTGTGAGTATGGCATCCTCATCTCCATCACCAATACTATACTAATGAAACAAGACAGGGTCTAGATCCACCTGGGTGAGTTCCTCTCCCATATCATGTAGGGGTAACGATCGCCTCTTATGTGGAGCTCTCGGGTATGAATAGCATATGAGATGTTTGGCATCGGGGTGTTCGGCAAATGAGCTTATAATGATGATGGACTAGACAAATCAGGCTAAACATGTGAAGGGTCAGGCTCGTCATGGTATACATATAAGGGCAAAGGCTCGTCTTTAATATCTGCAGCACTATATTGGCCTCACCCTCACTCCTAAACTCGTCTCCGCCCACGCCTCTCTCTGTGTGGTATGTGTCTCTGTTCTAGCCATGGTTGTCAAAACAGGCCCGGACCGATCGGTTCGACCGGAACCGGTACTAATGCAGAGCCGGGTCTCGCCTAAAACTCATTTTTGGAACGAACCGGCGAGACCCGGATTGACCCGAATCGATTGACCCAGATTCAAAAAATAAAAATAAAAATAAATAAAATAAAAAATTAGAAATTTAAATATTTATTCATACTTTATTATAAATTTATAAAATATAATCATTAAATCATATTTATTTAATAATTAATTGATGAATTTGATGCAAATATAGATTTAATTGAGTGATTACACATATATTGGTATTTTATGATTAAAGTATTCCTTATTTTTTTATTTTTTCGTGACCCCGGTTGAACCAGGTCTGACCCTTGACCTCCTAGCTTGTCCGGGTCAAACCTCGGTCCGGTTCTGACAACATTGGTTCTAGCTAAGGCTGAAGCTGTGGGTCATCCTTACGACCAACGATATCAGGTGCAAAGCCTAGTGTTGGATCATTGATATGAAGTCCCATAAACTCATCCACTACACAAATGATATCTCATACAGTACCAAGAGTGTCGTTAAGTGGCCTTATCTATTTCCCCACCTACCCTACAGCTCATAAAACATAGGTTGAATCCATAAAATATGATCATGACTTATGAATTGTACTCCTCCAATATCGAACATGTTTACTAATGCCATCATATCTGTCACGACCTACCACCCCAGGCTCCACTACAGCGGAAGGGGCACCCCTAGGTCTGCAAACCACCCTAGGCAAGCAGCACATGATGTCAGGTATACTGAAGGCGACACCGAACACAAGAGGTATAGTTATGCCCAAATGAATTGATCCTCTAGCTATAACTTGCAAGGATCGAACCCATGACCTAGGCCTTTTGTTTGCCTTGCAAGTAACGTCTTTCACCAATTGAGCTACAAATAAAATAAAACAAACCTTCACCTAAGTTAAAAAGTTGAGTTTAGATAAATTAAATAAGCCAAATGAACTATAGGATGTAAATGGACAAGTTGATATAATTAGATTAATAATTAATTAAGTTGAAATTTGAGATTTTAAATTCTTAAACCCCTAAACATGTTAAAAATGTTTGGTAGATTCCCAAACGCTTAAACTCTAACCTAAATGCCAATTCCTTAATCTTCATAAAATTTAAGTTCATTTACTTGTATGAAAATATTAGTTCTTAAATCCGAACTCAAATTACATATTAATTTGATTTAAGATAAATTCCTAAATTAAAATCTTATTTTTAGTTCTTAATTTATAACATATTGATTTTGAAATCATATTCTCAATATTTCTAGAACTAAAGATATTAATCTGAAAGTTCTAAATGTAATACATTTATTCTAAAATATCATAATTTTAAGCCTTATTCTTTCCTTTTCTTTTATTTTCTTTCCCCTACCTTCTTTTCTTAGCTTTTTCATTCTCTTTCTCATTTTCTTTCTTCTCTTTCTCCCTTTCCTATGTCTTATTCTTCTTCTTCTTCTTTCTTTTTCATTTCTCTGTCTCATATTCAACCATGAATCTCAAATTCAAGAAGAGAAATCAAAGTTAGAAGATGAAATAGGAGACGAAAATCAAGTTGAAACAAGAAGAAGAGGAGGAGGATGGAGTGTAGAGAAGACGACCATGTTCTTACCTAAAGCTAAGTATGATTGCTTTACTTCGTTTCGATTATTGCTTTTACATATATATGAAAAATCGATGTTAGTTATAAGTAGAGTTTATGATAAAATGGTAGATGAAAGAGTTGATGAACTTATGAAATGTTCAAGTGTTGGATATGAAGTTATAGGAGTTGTATGATGATGAGGATGTGGAATTTTTATGTATTTGGTGTTGTTAAAGGGGAGTGATGGTTGTCTTTTGCTTTTATGGTGTTTTAGTTGATGTAGAATGTGTAAAAATTGATAAAATGGAGTTTGAAAAATAAGGGAAGTTCGTAACCCTTATAACCTAAGAATCACGGGCGTGACTATGCCCTTACAAGGCTCGGGTTAGATGATTTTTAGAAGTTACGAGTATAATTCCATCTTTATTGGCCTTTGACCTTGATGTTTTTAAATATCACAGGCATGAAACGGCCCTTATTAGCCTCTGATCTTGGTGTTTTCAAAAATCACAACCGTGATTCTACCCTTGCTAACCTCTAGTCCTTGTATTTTAATCATAACTTTTTCATTCGAACTTGGATTGTGGTGATTTAGAAGGCTATAGAAAGCTTCAAAAGAGATCTAAAACTTTCATATTTTAAGTTTTTGCAAATTCTAAAAGTTCCAAGACCTAAATTGTGATTGATCCAGCTACTACATTTTTTAAACAAAGTTAAAAACTTGTATTTGCTTATTAAATTGTGTAGTTAAGTATAAAATGAACTTAGCTAATAAACCTAAGTTCAAATTGGATAAATGGACTTAAATAAACTAAAATGAATTGATCAATTAAGTTTAATCAACTTTGCTAAGATTAAGTTAATATAAATCTTAGATATAAAATGAACTTAGTTAATCAATCTTAGTCCAACTTGACTAATTAAACTTTAGTAAGCTACAATGGATTAGATTGATTGAGTTTAATTATCTTAGCTTGAATTAAGTTATTAACTCTAGTCAATTTGGCTAGGATTTAGTAAAAATAAGTTAAAAGTTAATAATTGGCTTAAGTTAAAGAATTAGGATAAACCACAAATAACATGGTAAATATGTTGTTTCAAATGTATGCTTGTTTGGTAAATGAGACTTTTTGAATATGAATGCTTTGTTGATGATTTTGTAATAAATGACTCTAATCAAAATGAAAAGAAATACTTTGACAGAAAAAGAAGAATTGTTTGTATTTTGGCAAGACGATCGTCATAGCCATAGTAGGGTTCCTAATTAGTATCTGATCAAATAGAGTTTTAATAAAAATTTGGTTGAAGTGTTTTAATAACCAATTAGATTGAGTATAGTTTTTATGTATAAACCAAAAATAGTTAGTAAATTTAAATTTAATTAAACTAGATGAATCTTTAATTATTTTGTAAATGAATTGCTAACTCCCTCTCAAAAATGAGATAAGCTCATATGAGCTTCTATCAAGTAATGGACACCATCTCTGGTAGGGGTGTTCACGGTTCGGTTAACCAGTCCGTAGCCCTATTTTTTTATCCTAACCGTAATAATTGGATTTTCAGTATCCTGATCATAAACCGATCCATTATGAACAGTTAACCGCCGTTTTTTTCAGTTAATTTTTTCGGTTTTCAGTTTTTAACCGTTTAACATAATGGTTGTGCAAAATTTTACAGATAACCATATTTTTTAACATGTCTGTAAAAAAATTAGAGTATTTTTTTGTATAATTATATTAAAAACTATAAATTAAAAATGTAAGACATGTAAAATAGTTATTAATATTTATCGATGCCATCAAGATAATCATCATAATAGCCTTTTACTCATGTGTTCTTATCAATCTTGATCAATTGAGCTCAATACAAAATCTCAATCAAATACCACCATTCCAATTTTCAAACATATATGCATTTGTTTCTTCTTATCTGAATCATTCATTTTAACATAATTCATATTGATAACACTAAAAAAATAATTATATGGGTATATTATAAATTATATATATTTATAATAACGGATCAATTAACCGAATCCATCAGTTTCTAGAATCTAAAAACCAAAACCGAAAAAATTAAAAATACTAATCCTAAACCAAAACCGATGGATCGGCTAACCGTTTTTTTCGGATTGGTTTTCCGGTTTCGATTCGGTTATCCTAAACATTTGGTTTTTTTGCATACCCCTAATCTCTGGGATTCACATGTGGTGCAATTGGAAATGATCTAAAAGGTACGCAATAACATGTGTGGTGGTTGATAGCTTAGGTATCCTAAAATGAATTAAAACTTAAACTTGGCTTAATAATTTATGAGTGTTGGTTATGCGTAAGCCGTTAAATCCGATCCAAGGAGCGGCAACCTTATCTGAGTGGACACGGTAGTTTAGACGCTTAGGCCACCCCTGTCATGATGCAATAACTTTCATAGGTGGCTTGGCGGATAGCCGATGGGGTAAATGGTATCGGCGTAACATCTACTTAGACTCAGAAAGAAGTAATATGATATGGTTCACGTTTTATAGGGACGATTACACTAGATGATGTCATGGACTGGGATGAGTAGAGTTGTGTAATGGTTGTGAATCCTAGGTAAAGCTATTTTCTTGTAAAGTTATATCAAAGATATAAGTATTCAGGTGACTTATATCAACTCCCTGAGCAATCGTGCTTACTCAGGACCCTCAGATTCCCAGTAGCTTGCTTTGGAGTGTGAGTGCTCTAGTGTTGATTTGTTTAACTTAAAGTAAAGATAGTAACCTATTGTTGCCACATTGCATATAATAATATATCATTTCATAATTTGATTCATAAAGTATAAAAGTATACAACAAATCAACATCACATCATATAATGTCCACAACGCATCATCAATAACGCATACAGTAAATATCAAAATCGCATTACCACTCCACAATACAACCGATATGATAAATAACATACAATGCACTTCAACATTTGAGGAAAAAAAAAGAAAAGAAAAAAGGAAAACATCCAATAACATATAAAACACCCAAAATCTACATTGCAACATCAAAAATCGTGAAAAAATTAAGTGAAAATGTCAAGAAGCTTACTTTTTTTGTTTAGAGTTCCACGTGTCCTTGTTAATTTTTGGATGAATTGGATGATTTTTGTACGAATTGATGACTAATCCAATGCCTTGTGATCGAAAATAACAAACTAAACGAGCAAAAATGATCAAAATTAGAGCTCCAATGGACGAAATTAGGGTTAGGGTTAATTCGAATTAGGGATTTTAAGGGTGGGGCATTCGAATGGGGAAGAAGAAGAACAGTGATGAGGTATATGGCTATTAACCTCGTCTCTTGAAGAAATGAGGCAATAAGTTGCTAACCTTGTCTCTTCAAGAGACGAGGTCAATCCATGCATTGTCTTCGTCTCTTGAAGAGATGAGGTAGCTCCATTATCCAAACTTCGTTTTCTTAGGAGACAAGGTCATGTTGTTTAAATGTGGGATTATTTTGATCTCAATGACATTTTTGTAATTTTTTTTTAAACTTAAATATTATTTTTCTTTTCGCCCTTTTATCACTAGGGCTTTCTTTACTAGTCTTGAAAAGGTAATATCCTTGGACTCCACTATTTTTTGGTGGAATTGTAGCTCTAAATCTTTAATCCAACCGAAAAAACTTGCATGTACAGCAAGCCGAGTTGAAGCGAGATCAATTTTTCATTAGGCCTAAAATTATAGTTTAAGCTCAAACTTCTTTAACTTTTTATTTTAAACTAGAAATCAGCTTATTTACGAATTGAGTTCGAGCTGAGCTCAGCTTGTTATTAAGCTTAACCGAACTTTTATTAAACCTAAAATTTAAGGTTGAATTTGGCCCTTTTAGATAATTCATTTTTCATTGAAATTTTCCATTTCTCGATTTATTTCAAACTTAAAAATAACATATAAGAGCCACTAAATATAAATACACATATATATTAAATTGAAATTATTTTTTTGTTTAATTATATATTTATATATAATATATTATAAATATAAAACTCATAAGTATACTAATAAGTCTAGTAACAAGCTTACTCACAATCTTATTCATGAGCCTAATTGAGCTTAAATCAAAGCTCAAACTCGGCTCATTTAAATAAACGAGTTTTATTTTAAATTCAAACTCAACTTACATACTAATTGAGCTCAAGTCAAGCTGAGCTTAAAACAAGCTAAGCTCAAGTAGTCCTACTTGCATCTTTAATTCATCACTATCCTAATATTCATCAAGAGCATATGTAACAAATAAGGAAGTTAAGGATCCTTAAGCATCGACCCCATATTGCCTAATATAAATTTTGAGCAACTAAGATCAATATTTGCCAAAGTTGTTTAGTTGATTTTTAAGAGCAAAGATTAAACAGTATAACATCAATTGTGTTAATTAAAAAGGAATTATTGAGTATTTATAACTCTTTAGCCTACATCCGTCAAATCATCTTGATAACAGGTGACTGAGAATGATTATTTCCCAATCCATAGTCCTAATAAACTTGCGATGAGCTAACATTAGTTACCTTCCTAATGAATGCATAAGCCTACCTAAGAGAGAGGCTGAAGGCAGATAAACTGATAAAAGTATCTCCACTTTGTATCAAGAAGTCAAATCTTCGAAGTTATCTCAATGTACATCAAATTCCCTGACCGTAAACCCTGTCACCTGACCTAAGGAGTCAAGCCCAAATAATAATGGGCTTAACCCTTTGTTTTTATGTTTTTATAAAGCAATTTTAACCTCCTATAGTATGTATATAAGTCCTGCTAATGAAACATTGTTGCAAATTTATCTAAAATATTGCGAAACGCTTAAATTTATAGTTTTGTTTTTTCTTTTCTTTTTGTTGTATATTACTTCCTTTTTGGGTATTTTTTATGGTTTATCTTATTGATAACAAAACTTATAAAAAAATTATGTATATATTGTATTTTTTTTAATTAAAGATTGATGGTTAAATTTTAAATTATAAATGTGATAATTAAAAAAATAAAAAAGTTTATTCTTTTATCTCCTATGAAACATTTTCAAAAATTATAATATCCCCTTTCTATTGAGTATTATAAATAAGAAAGTATTTGTCAGTAATATCCTTTTTATATAAAAGATGTACTATTATGATAAAAATAAAAATATAATTATATTAAAATTAATCCATATTAATTTAAATATGATAAGTCCGAACCCCTGCCGTATGACGAAGCCTAACGCACAACCTCCATTTCATGCTTCAGCTGAAGTTTGAAAGGTCCCAATGATGGTGGACATCATTGCAGCATTATGAATTGACATTCGGAAGAGAAGTTTTAAGGTTTCTTTTTTTTTTTTTTTTTTTTTTTTTTTTTTTTTTGGATTGCTTCCCCCTTTTATACATGTGTGAGTTGGCAGTTTTTCTTTTTTCCCCCCTCTTTTTCATGGTTTTGGTTTATGTGGATCGTATTTTGTTTATCATCTGTATCTATAATTTATATGTATTACATCTGTATCATATCTGTTTAATCGGTTCATTAGTAAAACTATTAGTTTTTTTTTATCGATATCTATTTCATGATAAATATTTGTTTGAAAATGAAAAAAATGTAATATCAAAATGATCAGAATATGATGAAACAAACAATATACCTTCAATTGTTCAAAAAAAAAGTATACATCCAAAACGTTTGTAATCAAACGATTTTAGTGAACATATTCTAAAACACATTTTCAAAAACGATGAGCTGAAGTAGATAAAAGATTCTTATGTCTTTTAATTATTAATATCTAATAATATTTAAAAGGTTTATTAATTAAAAATTATAATTTTCAAAATCTCTTTAATGTGACGATCAAATTTTTGGAGCTTTTTTCATAATAAATTCTTTTCTTATCTTTATAAGCCATTTTATGGTTTTGTTTTTACTTTTACAATAGGCTTTATGATGTTTTGATAACACACCTACTCATTTCTTAGTTTTTTTTATTAGTCAAGCTTGTGTTTTGATAAAGAAGAGCAAAGCAATCATCTTATATGTTTTTATGCAGTCCGAGGTCTAGGTTAATTACTTACAATCTTGTGGAAGACACTTGCTCAATCTACTTAATTGCATGATCAATCTTCCTTAATTTTTACTGAATATATATCGTCATGACTCATGAAATTATGAGTACTAGAATTTGCATCATGCTGTCTTTCTCTCCCATCTACTAACTTCTTCTACATAAATGATCGCCATCAATTATTATGTTTTCGCACGTAAATTAAAAGGGTATTTGATTTGTACAGTTCTATAACCTGATGGCTGACCATTACCAACATTTGGTCCCTTCAAAGCTTGGTGAAGCATTTACTTGCTTTGGTCTTGGAAATGGACAAGTTTCTGTACTATTGTTATTATTATTCATAGAAAGCTTAGCTTAGAATTTTAAGTTTGATGAACCCAAACTCAAACCGGACTCGATATGTCACTCGACAATTAAAATTTCACTCGATCAAAGTCATTTGGGGTTGTTTCATTTGCATTTATATATATATGTATATATATTATTCTAATTAAGATAATCGATAATTAGACAACTTCTACTTATGCATGAGTTTGATAGAAAAATATAGGCACCACGACGTGGTGTAGGTAACTTTTTCTCTTCTTTTTTTCCTTTGTTTTGGCTAGTTATGGTGTGTGTAACTACCAATCATGCTTTAACATATGAAAAAAAATAGTTAGTGGTTTCTAAAATATGTATCATATATGTTAGAAAATTATTGATATTTTTATACTATGTGTATATTACACGTGGTATGTATTGCCCTTTCTCAAGCTTGATTCAATATAAGTAATGTTCATGAGTTTTTTTTTTTTTTTTTTCAAAATGTTCATGGGTTTAAGTTTAACTTGATAAACTACTCTAGTAATTTGTATATAGCTGAGTGCATGATTGCTTTTATAAAGAAATGCAAACGTTTCATTAACCAACTTCTTAGCAAGTATGCCCTAACCTTTTTCATGAAATCCCGATGAATTTGCAATTAAAAAGCTTAATAATATTCTTTTGAACAAGACAAGATAGAGATTGATAATATTATCTAAACATATCCTTTATGGTGCCAAATGACTAGAGCCAACTACAAGAATCCTTATGTTAAAAAACGATGGTCCGGCAATATTCATACAATTGAAACAAATTTATATAAACTACAAAGTTGAAGGCCCGACCTGTAATTTCACCTTAAAATATATTAAACACATTCTTTGTTATTCCCTTGTTTGGATTGTCAGATTTTTGTCGATATCTATGTATCATATTGGTATTAATTCAGTATCAGTTGTGTTTGGTTAGTTTATGAGTAAAATTATCAATTTTTTATCGGTATGAGATTTTTAACGGACATTAATTTGAAAACAATACCAAAATATTTATGATGAAACAAATAGATAATTTCACCCAATTGCTAAAATGGACCACTACTAAGGCTACGAACCATCCTACTTGGTTTGTGGTGTGGCACGTTCACTATCTCCTGTGAAGCAGCATACAATACTTCATTTATACGTCTCAAGTATCTCTTGAAAATTACTGTTTATCATACCAGCATTCTTATGTAAATTAGAAGCATCATCTGGGTTTGTGTTCTTTTTTTTTTAAAATAAATTGGGTCAAATTAAATGGTTGGTTTAGTAATGCTAGACACGTGATGCTTATACATGTATTTTCATCTATGTCGATGAATACTATGTATCTAATGTGTTGTATATTTATTTAGTGATTTAATAATGCTAGGAACATGACAGATGTTAGAAACTTTGGACTTGTATTTTCCGTTTGAAAATTGATATCTTCATGATTAGACCAAGGTTGAGTCAAGCTTTTACAAGAAGTCACATACTAAAATTTTGAATAATTTCGTTTTATTAATTTCTTATTTGTGTAGTTTTGTCCTTTTTTATTTTTATTGTATGGTGAGCTTTGCATTCCACCACCTCCTGGAATTGATTGGATCAATCGGGTCGTCTAGATCATCCTACTTTGCTAGTAAGGCATGTCAAATTGGTAACCCTTTCATCATACTCGAGTCAAATCAAACCGAATTAAACCAATCCGAGTCTGACAAATATTTGATAATATGAACGCTACTCAGCTAATGAACGGAGCAGTGCCCATTTCCCTTCTCCATTAATGTAATACGGAATAATCACGCTAGTCATGACATTATTAGCTAAGTGCTTAAACATATCTCGAAATCTAGTACAACTACCTTGGAATGCAAATGCTTAACCAAATAATGACACACAGGACAAAACCCCTCGGAATAATTGATCTGCAAAATCTAAATGCTGCAAAGCTACAAAGTCTTGTTTGTTGAGTTTCCCTAATTTGTACCCATGTTAATTATTGTGTTTAATTGATCCAAAAGTGGGGGCACTCAACAAGCCCTAGTACCATGGTTGTTATGTCGACAGATCCACCAACTCCATTTTTTTTTTTTTTTTTTTTTTGTGTCATTCAAGAATCAAGGAGGACCACTAATGTCTAGTGGGATAAATTGCAAGCGTACAGTGCAGCATTGGACAACAGTTAGGAGGATAATATAAGAATAAGTATAAATGTGTCCTCCCATGTTTTTATCAGATATTTTAATCGAGCAGTTCACTGATGAACTGTTAGGTTCTTCTTTCATGTATTAGGACCACTACAATTATCCGAATACGTCCAACATAGGGCATAGGATCGAAAAAATTAATGTGTAAGGGACATAGTACAAAGGATTCATATTGCACCGACTACCTTCTGTTCCTCAAAGGAGGATTCTGACTGCTAATCTCACGCCTGTTGGGAAATGGTGAATTTGCCCCATAATACAACACTACTTCCTCAATAGATAAAGCTAATCGATCCATCCACCCAACAAAAATGTTATGTAGTAATTCGAAGGAGGAAAAAGGAAAAAAAGGCAACTTAATCTCAAGCATACTTGAGAAGTAAAGGGCTGAATGCCAAGGTTGAAAAACCACCATACCATGTTCTAATTTTTAAACTGAGGATAAGACAATGACAAATATTCCATCAAGAAAAATAAGAAGTTTCAGAAAAAGAATTATTATCCAACCACTGATATGAAATTCCAAATTCCATTCTAACCTTGCAGAACTAAACTGTATGTTTCAGAACATATAGAATATCATTACCTACACAATGTAATCCTCATACCAAAAGTAACATCAAATTTTGCAAATCAAAGATTGGTGTAAGTGTACATGGCGTTTACATTGAAAATATCCCTGCATAACTTGCTTAAACCATTCCATTTCAAGGAAAGTTGATCTTCAAAGCCAATATGTCAAGAGACCAAATACAGAAAGCAACATTGCCTTAGTAACTCCTGCCCCAGAAACTCCATATTTTTGCTGGTTTACCAGAGGCAAAACACTTCGTACCTACAAAAATTGTGACAAATGCAGCAAGTGTCTAGAAAGAATCCCTTTCCAATGATACTGTTACAAGATAAAACTTCCATACTTTGCACAAATTCAATGTATTCATTATATATCTGATATACAATATTAAAACAAGTGCTCAATTAGTGGGAGTCAGTTAGGCAAATAGAGGGTTTCTGTCACAATTAATGACAATTTATATCCACAGAACAATGCTACCTCTGCTTCTCCCACAATTTCTGAGAACAAACTTGCCTATGTGATGAGTTGATATAGAGCATTTTCTCAAATCAATTTATTACTAGCTCAACAATTAAAAAATTATTTTAACACATCTCCATTAAATGATTAATTCTAAAATTCCATGCTGACAAGGACCAATTCATACCATACCAATTTGTTTTGGTAAATTTATAATGCCATGGCATAATTAAAGGGGGAAAAAAAAGGTAAACCATGTATTGTAAATTATACCTAACTTGATACTTTTAAGCAAATTAAAGAAAATAAATGCTCCTAATTGATTTACAGTCTCACAATTCCAATATATACTAAAGTCAATAAGACAGCTATTGTTTGATTTTCCAAATACTAAAATTTGAAAAATTATAGTATTCTGAACAAATTTGAAGCAATGCTAAAAACATAATAGCAATGATCCTTTTAAGTAAATCTATCATTTTCAATAATATGAATGCACTTTAATCTAAAAAATGTGCATGGTGCAAGGCTTCAACTAACTATAATTGAAAAAGGAAGCTTCAAGGATGCAAACATAAGAAAAAAATTGAAGAATTCTATTAGCATGCTTTGCTAAATTTATGCAGGATTCTAGGCTCTACGTTAAGTTATGTCTAATACTAGTCAGAAAAGCAGTGTCCCTTTATGTAGCAACCAAAGAATTGATAGGGGGCTCAATAACAAAATCCTTGAAGCCACATTTTGGATTAGAAAAAAATTAGAATAACCCAGAAATGTTTGAAAAAAGAGCAATGGTACCTTCTGGAAGTTCCGGCTGGTCAAATGGAGAACAAAGTGTCTTAGCTGCTCCCATCTCACCCTTTGTTCGTGTTTTCACATCTTTCTCCACTTCCTAGAAGGCAACATGCACGTAATTTACAAGTACTCAACAATGACACACAGCATCTTGGCATTACATCCATCAAATGAGCCACCAGAGAAGATAAGACAGATCCAGAATGAAGAAAATTGAACAAAAACTTTAAACCAAGAGAGCCATGCAAAAACTATCTAATGAGTCAACATACCTCCTCATCACACCATGGAGCTAAAACCATCTTCTTCTGCCCAAGTGCCTCTACAAATTCATCCCATGTCTTTACAGTCTGGATGCACGAATCTCTTTTTTGTTTTGCAGCATCAAACAGACTTTGCTGAATGTTATCCAGCAATTGCTTTACTTGTTCAACTAAGTTAGACTGCGGTATATCGCATTTTGCACCGCTGTCACGACGAACTGCTCGTACCTGAAAGTGAAGTAACACAGCTTAAACTTAAAAAATCTCACTTAATAGACAAGATCAACAAAACAATATTAGTTAATCTAGAGCATTAGAGGGAAATCAGAAAAGAAATGATCATTTACCTGCTTATTTGCAAGGTCTTTTGGACCAATTTCTATCCTGAGAGGAACACCTTTCAATTCCCAATGAGAGTACTTCCAACCAGGGGAATAGTTGTCTCTAAAATCTGACTCAGCACGGATGCCAGCTTTGCACAGTGCATCAACTGTGTCTTTACAGGCATCAAGCATTGCTCCAATATTTGCATCCTTGTATGGCACAGGAATGACAATCACTTGAACCGATGCCACTTTAGGTGGGAGGACTAGTCCCTTGTCATCCCCATGAACCATTACCATCACCCCAATCTGCAAGAATATGGAAACACAAGCAAAACATACAAACACATTAATCAAAGCTGCTCTGGGACCACTAGGAACATCCAGCAAATACCCATTACAACAGCAGTCTTAACAATTGCAGCAGTCCATTCCGCACAATTTCCTTGAATAGAGAAATTCAAGAAAATAAATATTTATAAAAAAAAGGCTCTTTTTTCCTGAATAAAAGAACAGTAACTTCAGTATCAAATTCAAGAGATTACTGTTCGCGTAGAGTAGGCCCATGAGTTTTGCCAGACCATGGCCTTCTCTCCCTTTTCATTCTCATAAGTAATATCAAACATCTTGGCGAAATTCTGCCCAAGGCAATGTGAAGTAGCACCTTGTATACCGCGACCAGTGTTTGGGATAAATGCCTGCAATATTACATAAAGGTTAATGATGGATGGTGGAAACCCAAAACAACAATGGATGGGTAAGAAATCTATAGTAAGAAAGGTTATCATTATATTTCTCCACATATACCTCGACACTAGTAGTGTAGTATCCACCAGCAAACTTCTCCATCTCACTCTTCATTCCCTTTATAACAGGAATGGCCAAGAATTCTTCATATATACGCCTATAAAGTTCCAATATGTCACGAACCTGCACAAACTCAATCCATAGCTAATATTTTATTTCTGTTTGCAGAATAGTGCCATGCCACATGGCAAGCAAGTTGTAGCCACCACATATGCAAACTGTCATCCAGCATGTGAGACAAATTTAGCAAAATGATACATGTTCGCAATACCTTACTTTTTTTATAGAAGACTTATTGTGAAAATTGTCCTTATGAATTGAAAGTTATGGAAAGATAATGGGTCTGTTTGGTTCGTTGTTTTCAGATCGTTTTGACATTTCGTTTTTGTTGTTTTCAAACAGATTGTTAAAAACTGATATTTTTACCCATAAACAGATCAAAAATAAATAAGATACAGATAAGATAAAGATAGAAATCAAACAATCCAAACAAACCCAAAAAAGGTATGACGAAATACACTCCTCATTTCATGGATAGCTTAACCAACCTTTCCATACAAGCATTGCTAAAACTGCTTGCCAACCCTTAAAGAGAGGAAGCTACTTAAAAAGCATGTGCAAATGCAACACAAAGGCAAAAATAAGGTAGGTGGTGATATTACTCAAGCATCTTGACAACAACCAAAGAGTGACCTTAAATTAAATCTCTAATTGGCTTGTTTGTGTAGCAGTAAATCTGAGCAATCAGATTGCATAAAATAAGTGACAAAACAATATTGACAGAAGAAGCAGATTTTATCGTAGCACAATGCATGGGAAACACCACTAACTTCTTACCAAATTCACTTGTGAACAAGAATAAACTCAACAAGCTCTAAAGGAAACAAATTAAGATTGTGTTTACAGTTGTTGGACATATCTCACTGAATTTAAGTGTTAATCTAGCACAACTCCATAGGTAAACACAATGTCAACTAAATCGTGAACAAACAGTTTTGAAGAAACTAGACAGGGACCTGGTTCAAAATGTTAAGTGAAAATTCCAAATCAAATTACAAGTCAGCAATTAGAAAATCAAACCTCTTTATCTGCCTCTTCCTTTGTTGCAAAAGCAGTATGTCCTTCCTGCCAGAGAAACTCGCGACTCCTATAATTTGATCACCAATTAGAAATATCCACTAAATAAATTAAATTAGCATAGTTTGGGGATCACTAAATTGATTTGTCATCAAAATGTTCTCGATGCATATTAGGGAATTTTAAATATTAAAAAACTTATCTCCTTAATAAAGATGAAAATCTATAAAATTGTGAGATCACTAAAACCAAAGATTTTGACAACAACACCCCCGACACACACACACAGACACAAAAAAAAAAAAAAAAAGGCCCTCTTCATACCTGATAAATGGGGTAGGATGGCTAAATTCCCATCTAACAACATTGCACCATTGATTGAGTCTTAAAGGCAAGTCTCTATGACCTCTTATCCATTTAGAATAGTAAGGGTACATGACGGTCTCACTAGTAGGACGAATTGCAATAGGTACTTCTAAGTCAGATTCTCCAGATTTCGTTACCCACGCGACCTGGAAAAATCAAAAATTGAATCCAAAAATAATAAGCGGGAAAAACATCATAACCCAATATACTTAGCATGACCTTTCTATACCATTCAAACGATTATTCATCAGCACAATAAATATTAATTGAAATGGACATACAAACAACCTCAAGCATGCCATAACTTCAAAAGTTTTATTTCACTGATACTCAATCAACAAGTGTGCGACAACTCTCGAACTCGTAAACCAGTTGGACAGGGAATCGCTCCCTTTCTTACCAAGACAAACTCAATAAAAATTACCTCTGGGGCAAAACCTTCAACATGATCCTTCTCCTTTTGTAGAACACCAGGAGATACAAAAAGAGGAAAATAGCAATTCTTTATTTTCATTTCCTTAATTTGCACATCAAAAAAATCCTGCACATCCACACATGGATAAATTAGATCAGCATATAGACTGAATGTCAAATTATGAAAACAACAAAATACAAAAATGTGGTACAAGTGTTAATCATGAAAAGAGAAAAGGCACAACAATAAAAATAGAAAGTGCAATGGTTAAACATCATTGAGAAACATACCTTAATCAGTGTTAATAAAAAAAGATCAGCCATGAAAAAGAGAACAGTTTTACAAATTATAAAAATTCTCAATTAAAAACCTAGGGTTATGAAATAATGGATGAAAAGTCTCTTTCCATAGAAGATGATTTTTTATTAGTTGTAGTAGGGGATCACAATGCAATATGTTCAATAAAAGAGATCTCTAGCTGAAAATGATGATTATCAAATTAAGAATTCAGGTACATATTGTAATGGGAAGAAAAACACCAAGTTTGGTATCAAAAAACAAGGTAGAGCTATATAACACTTCTGCACAAGAATATGATCATTATTTACCTGCATGATCTCCCAAACTGACATTGCCCATGGCCTCAAGATATAGCATCCAGAAATATCATAATACTCAATCATTTCACCATTGACAACAACCTATAACCAAGTAAGATGACAGAACAGAAAAACATTGATTAATCTCATCTAAAATAAAGGCAAAGCATGCAAGCAAGCATCCAATACAGAGCACAATTCCCAGCTCCCACCCCAATCAAGCTTGTGTTCATCATCAGACCTAAGAGAAAGTATGTTTCTTCTACATTAAATATTTTTTTGGTTTTCTTTCCAATATTAATGACAATAGAAATGTAAATGTTCTGGGAGTTGTGTGCGGTGATCATGGGCAGTAGTGGAGCTTACCATCAAACTACAAGTAAAGAAGAATGTAAGAAAGTCACTTACTCATAGTGGAAGTTTTTCTTTAACTCATTATATTATCCACCAATACAGATGCTTTCACTTTCTAAATTAGGAAAACATTTTCCAACCAACAAACAAGCACGGAGTTTCAATACAACCTAGATTTCATGTGGACATCAACAAAACTTTCATCCACCAAGAAGCCCTATTTGGGCACTAGGGATGCAGCACATTTTCTTTGAGAGCTCAAGTATGCTTTCATACATTCTACAAAAGTGATCCATCTCTAAGGTTTTGAAGACAAAAATCTAAACTCACATCCATATAAAGAAGATTGATTAGAAATTATTTTAGGACAAAAAAAATACAAAATGCAAAACACATTACCTCAGAATACCACTCTCCAAAATTCTCATCCTTCTTATAGGATAGACCCAAGCCAGTTTCCTTTTTCACGTCTTTCTTTTTCCCACCTGGACACAATTACATGAAATCAAAAGAGCACTCACTTAAATGTGCAATTACCAGTACAGTCCAACCATAGCCATATCCAAAACAAATGAAAAAATATTTAGCTTTAAAGTACAACACAATTACTCACCGCCACCTGAATTTGGATTTTGTTTTCCATCTTTTCCAGCCATCTCCACTCTGGTACAATGCATGACAAAAGTTAATACACCTTCATTACATATGCAGGATGCTACACAATTTGTCCTTCCTTTTAGCACCAACAAGAAATATACAGCACAAGATTCCAACTTGATGAACTCAGTTATCATGTCAGCCGTAAGTTCAACCAAAAAATGTTAAAAAAAAGATGCAGCCTTTCCCATAGCCCCAAACACAAACCAGAATAAAATTGCTTCATAGAGGATGTAACTGGCTGAATTACTTCAACCATTCAATCAAAACCTACAACAAAAATCCACCTCAAAGAAACAGCATTCATATTCAATGAAGTTATTACTTGAAAACATGTATTAATAGATGGCATTGCCTTCTCATCCTATGAATGAAAAAGTCAATATACAGGATTCAAAGCTAATAGTTTCTCTTCTTCCATTATTATTTTTGGTTAATCTCTCTTCTTCCATTGTTACTAGCACTAGAGATGTAACCGGATTGGGTTTCAAGCGGGTCATATGAATCTAAACCTGAACCCATTACACCATATGATATACCAAACCCGACCCTATAACCCTATAGGGTTTTCCTTCTATATCCAAACCCGCCCTATAAGGTTTATTCTAAAACCCGACACCCGCCCGAGCACCTGCCCGACCACCCATCCGATTATCAAATTGAACCTGCCCGCCCCGCTTATTGGTTTTTTTTTTTTTAATAGATTCAGCAATCTTGAGCCAATAAAATAATAACCTCATAATATAACCAATCTTAAGCCAATAAAATAATTGTCTAATAATATAACCATTCACCTTTCTGCTAAGGATGCAACCAGATCGGGTTTCGGACGGATCATGTGAACCCAAACACGACCCGACCCATTACCTTATAGGATATACCAAACCCGACCCTATAATCCTATAAGATTTTCCTACAATATCCAAACCCGCCCTAAAAGGTTTACTTTAAAACCCGACACCCGCCGCTAACCCATCAACCCGACCTGCCCGCTTATTATTATTTTTCAATAGATATACAGATTTAATCCTATAGTTTGTTTTATGGTATACTTTCACTTTGTTTGACTAAATTAAATGTATTGTCGCAATAGAACTCCACAGGAGATGTTTACTCGTAGTTGTGGTGACAGAACACTTATGTGGCAATTTAGTTTCAATAGTGTAAGTTCATACTTTTCAGTAGGAAACACTTAATATTGTAGAAAAAAAATATATAATGGTATATTGACCGTGAATGAACATTGAACACATTAACACATTATTCTTTAAACTTTCCAAACTTAAGCTAAGACACGGAATTGACGGACCCAACTTCATGGACATTTCTCCACCTCAACCACTAACTTTGATTAATTATTTCTTAATGGAATCCCATTTAATACACTTATCATATCAACCTTAAAAACAAAAATAAAATAGCATAGAATATTCAACAAAAAAAATTCCTTATTTTTAATGTCACACAAATTTTTTCGTTATTTTAACTTAAAAAAGTTTTTACTTTTAGCTTCACTCTTGTTCTAGTTTTTTACTTTTATCCATTTCTAGAAATTTAAAAGAAAAAAAAGTGGGAATTTTTTGGATTTTTGGTTCCCTGTTATTTTCAATAAGCAGTAAGCAAGAACATGGTCATTAAGGTCATCTCATTCCAAGGAGTTGCCATTTTGTTTGAACATTAGTCAGTCTATGGCTATAATTTTATAAATTTGTGGGCGAAAAAAATAACTGGAAATCGCTGTAACTAAACTATCAATAGCATCCTTTTTATGGCCATGACTGCTAAATTATCATTAAACAATCTAAAAACACAAACTAAAATTCCAAGAGAAACCAGACCCATGTTGATACTAACAATGGTCAGCAAAATAAACTCATCAAAAGCTCAAAACTTGGGACATCTAGCTTAAAACACCAGGACCCCTTTTCAGAATCACACTACATCTACATTTGACAATTATAATGCTTTTATAATAATCAATACCTTTTGTTGCTACTAACTTTGAGACACAAAGAGCGTGACAACCAAGTAAAGAGAGAGGACTAAGAGTGGCAGAGACGAGTGGATCGACGATGGCACGGTGGAGCGACAATGTAAAGGATGGGGTATGAGGATGAGAGTGAGAGTGAGACTATGAGAGGGAGAGTTGCGCGAGAGGAGAGGATGAAGGTTGGGGATCAAGATTCAGGTTCTATTTCTGTCTTTTGGATGGATTTCTTTCATGCAGCTACAAAGACAAAGATGTTTTCATCTTTTTGCCATCTAATTCTTACATGTATAGCAAACATAAAAAAGGATGAAATAAACACAGGTCATATACAAACATCTTCAATTTAAATATGAAAATAATATCAATTTAACTATCAGTTCCTAACCAACAATTATGAAAGTTACCGTCCTGCAACTATACAGATTTACTAAAAGGTAAATGTACATTTTCAAATGAAATGTCCCTATAATTTCCAAAATCTCACAATACAATTGGTTTAAATTAACAACATAAAATCAAACAAAGTTTGTGTTGATGGAACATCGGCAATGATGTGAATAATAACAAAGGGAATAATCTTATAACCCTCTCGTGTCCTCCTGGAACAATGGTTTCTGATCCTTCAAGAGTTCTAGGTGATGAGAATGCAACACCAGTATTGCCTGAGGTTGCCCAGGAATACTACAGAACCAAGTTATTGGAACTAGAATCATGGAGATTTTCAAGCAGGCAGCTTCACGTATCCAGAATGCATTGGTAAGAAAATGATTGTTACCGTACATAATTTGATGAATAATGTATGTATGTAATGCTTTATCGATGTATACTTGTAAGATCTATGCAAAATGCAACTCAAAATATTCACTTAGTCCGAAAGCCTGGTTGAAAATATTATTGAAGGGAAATTGGTGACACCTAACCACAGCCGGTCGGATTATTTTTCATTTTTGGTGCATTTTAGTTTTTATATATTTGTCACAAATCAATTCGTTGGTTTTAAAAGTTTCTTTTGGATGAAATGTTCCAAAGTAAGACTACTGTTGAAAGAGTTTACAACTACGTAAAAAACTACAGATTTGTTTTTTCTTTTTTCCTTTCCCCCTCAACACAGAGCCCTCTCTACAAAAGCTAGCAGAACAATGCATTGGTAAGAAAAGGCACTTTGACAAAATAGCTTCCATCCATTCCAACAGGATACAGAATACCCTCATGTATTTTCCCTTTCTCCCTTAAAAAAAAAGCTCTAAAAATGTATTATCCAAGTCACAACTCATTTGTTGGACTCTGCCAAACATCAGATGGATCAAACTAAATACGAATGGCTCCATTATGGATCATTTATCATCAATAGGTGGGGTATTGAGCGATAAGGAAGGATATTGGATCATTGGTTGCTCGCTTACAATTGGCAACTTAGACATTATTAATGCGGAACTATGAGTTTTGTACTGGGATCTATTCAATTGTAAGCTTACAGGCTTTAAGCAAATTATTGTCAATTCAAACTCTCCAGCAGCTATTAAAATCACTAATGACGATGTTAATTCCTAGCCAAGACCAAATCCTACCTACCAGTGAAGCACAACACCACTCTCTTACTCGCTTCAATGGACACGAAACCAACTGAAATCAGCAGCTCCAAGATGTTTGGAGGATACAACAAACGATACAAACACTACAGTCCTACTCTACGCTGTGCCATGAACTTCCACATCTATTTTCCTCCTTCATCGACTCGAAAGTTCCCTGTATGTCTGATCTTGCCCATTTCTTTGTACTCGTTTTTAAGTAATACCCACCTGACAATACTTATGCTTTTGATCTCAATTGTATATAACATAATCGGTCTTTTTGTTTTAGGGATTCTGGTTACTGTTTATGAGCAGTTTTGAATCAGATGTTGCAATTTCTAGTGTTTTCGGGAATGAGATTCAGCAGATCACGTGTTGCATGTAATCATCAGCATGCAATTTTTTGAAAAGCATTAAGAGTAAACTAAAAATATGGCATCTCAGTTTCATATGTTATTGACAATGGCACGAAGTAAAATTAACAGAATACCCATTTTACTAATTATTGAAATTTCCACTCATCTAATAATTTGCCCAGAGCACGCAATCACTTCCCCAAACCAGTGATATACCAACACCCAAATTCACAAAGAAATAAATAAAACAAAAAAGGAAAACCTCATTATTTAGCAAACGACAGAATAGAGAGCAAAAGAAACTAACACTTATCAATGGTGACAGCACACGGCGGACGACGACGACGACGTCGTGCAGCAGCTAGGGTCTGATCGGAATAAAGAAACCCTAAAAACCTGGAACAAGACATATACAAAACAACCTTAACGAAAAAAGAAACTAACACTTATCAATGGTGACAGCACACAGCGGAGAGAGAGGTTTCTTACCTTACTTGTGTTTGCTAACTTTGAGCTTCAACAATGGTGACAGCACACAGCGGAGGACGACGACGACGACGTGCAGCGGCTAGGGTCTGATCAAAATAGAGAAAGGAGAGTGATGTCTGCTGTTTTGGGAGTGACTCGAGCGAAATTGTGAATGGGATGGGAAGGGGAAGGGAAGGGGACTGGGAAGGGCAAATGCGGGCCGCGGGCGTGCGGCTACTGCTAGGATTAGAAGACAGCCCTACTTTTGAGTTTGCAAATATTTTTTAAAGTCTGTTAATTGTTATTAACGTTGGCTAAAAATATATATATATATATTTATTTATTTATTGGGTCGGGTATTCATCGAGTATTTTATAGAAC
Organism: Combretum micranthum; assembly: GCA_024138025.1. Taxonomy (NCBI): domain Eukaryota; kingdom Viridiplantae; phylum Streptophyta; class Magnoliopsida; order Myrtales; family Combretaceae; genus Combretum; species Combretum micranthum. The sequence continues at coordinate 1,164,137 of JAMXBD010000049.1, forward strand.
CCGACCTGATAATCTTATAGGATTTTTCTTCCATATCCAAACCCGTCCTAAATCCCTATAAGGTTTTTACCAAATCGGGTGGGTTGAAAACCCAATAATAGTTGACCCCGTTACATCCTAAGTGGGTTACAGCTTATAACTTACCAAAATGTTTTTTATTTTTTTTCAACATTATTATTGGGTCGAGTACCCGACGGATATCTTATAAACCCAAGCCCAACCCTATAAACATATAGGTTTTTATGATAAATCCAAACCCGATCCTAAAACCCTATAAGATTTTTACCAGATTGGACGGGTCAAAAATCCGATAATGGTTGACCCGGTTGCATCCCTTAGGATTGACATTGTCTTACTGTCTGTTTCCATCAATTACCATGTGAAACAAAAACAAGCAATGTCTACCTTCACTATTTCATTTTATATTTTCACATTTTGCATCAGGCGATCATAGTTGTCAAACTCGAGTTTCTACCTAGAATCGTTAAGAGGTCCGTAGAATCGAAATGTAAAATCAAAACGTAGAATCGTAAGATTCTACAACTAATGTAAATTTACTTGCAAAAACCATCGATGACTTACTAAATTGATAAAACTTTAAATAAATTATGAAAATAAAGAAGTCAGTATTAAATTAGTTATATACAACCAAAATTTAAGTTTTACCAACCATAATTCACATACTATCATTAATATATTTAGTGTAATTTTATAATTAAAATAATTGTTTTTATTTGATGATGATTCATAATCTACAATTATTAAGATGTATTACAAATCATTTGGAGTAGGTAGTTTTGTGCAGTAATAAACATTTTCATGTTCACTATATATTTGCACAAAAAATCATTGCATTTATGGCAAATAAATTATATATAGAAAATTATTAAAAAATGAAAAAAATATAGCACTATATATATTAGTTTAATTTTCATTCAAATTGTTCAAAATATATCAGAGTATATGATCTAAAAGAAAATAACTCTCTGAAAAATACAAAAAAAAAAGAAATAAAAGGAAAAAAATATTTTAAAAACTAAAATTAAGTTAGATTAAGATAAATATCAAGAACAATCCCAAAAACCCTAAATTTAAATATATTAAATTGATTGCATTTTTAAAGTTCAAATAGAAAAAAAAAAAATGTAATATTACAACTTTACAATTTTACTACAATTCTACCACAAATTCTACTTACAAGTTTACTCAAAAAACGATTTTGTATGTGAGTCGAATCGAAATCCCATCATCAATTCATAAACTCGTAGAGACATACGAGTAGACTCGTGAGTTTGACAACCATGCATGAGATTAAGGTGTGAAAACGCGACTTTTGATTATTCGAGATCCTTTCAGTTTTAGGCTATCAGCTTTAGCTGAAAGAGGGTATTCTGGCTTCGTATAAGATTTAAATATGGATCATATACATGCACAAATTCATGTACAAATAAAAATTAGATGGTAAATCAACGAACCAAATAATTTAGTTGTCATTTTTTTTAATTTAATTTGAAAATAAATGAATTAAGCTTGAATTTAGACTGCTTGACTTCATCTTTTTAGATTTTAAACTATTTGAATAGCTTATCAAGTTCAAATTTCACCATCATAATATTTAACTTAATTCGATTGCGAACCTAATTGAATTCGAACTAAATTTAACTATTAATTAACTAAGTTTGGAAACATATGAATTAAGATTGAAGTTTGGATTGCTCCATGGCTCCAACCTACTTGACTTCAAGCAATTTGAATAGCTTGCTGAGTTTAAATTTGATCTTTGTAATGCTCAACCTAGCTAATTTGTGAACTTAATCGAAGTCAAATTAAATTTAAATATTAATTAAGTTTGAATCAAGCTTTAAGCATAATATTATTTTTATTTATATAAAAATTATATATTTTAATCAATCAAGTTTAATCGAATTCAATTCAAGTTTGTTTAAGCTATTTTAAATCATATTTGATTTAAAAATTCAAAATTTAGTCAAACTTAAATTAAATTCGAGTTTTGAAATTTAGGGCAATTTCACAAGTAACTCCACACCATCTCAATTCAATCCAGTTCCTTTCTAGTTACATTATTGTCAGTTCATTAACTCACTTATATCTAATGAAAAATAAAAAGAAAAAAAATGGGAAAACAAAGAAAAACGCTAGCTGGTTCTGTTTCTGAGAAAAGAAAACCTGATATATCATGCCTCTCCAAGTGCAAAATTTAACGTCTTAATAATACTTGGATAAATAAAGTACACATAACTTGAAATCTTGTGGTTTTTTGCAGAAAAAGAAGCAATAAAATGAAAAGGTGCAATTAATGAAAAATGTAATATTAATTTCAGCAATTAGTGCTAGATTTTAAATGCCCAATGAATGTCACGAGTATTTTTAGAAGCTTCAAATTCATATATTTAGTGTATTAAATGCAAATTAATTCACATTAAGATTAAATATTTATTTAATCATCACTAAAAAGGCCGTTTTTTCCCTATCTCAAACTATGAAATTACTTAAGAACTTTTAAAATTAAAATCATGTTTGTACATACCAAGGGTGCTAATTTGGTAATTATGCACGTTATACAACTTTCCAACTTCCCCATCTAAAAATATAGATAGAACTAAGAATTTAGTATTAATATGATAATTTTTCCTTCTAATTAATTTTTATAAACAATTTACCCTGATAAAAAAGTTTTATAGTTTGATTGCAACCACTTGTAAAGTGTGTGCAAACAGTAATAAAGAACATCAACACACACACATATATTTTATTCTTGCTTTATATGATTTAATTTATTGTGTTCTCTATATTTTTTATTCATCAACGTTTACGCTACATTGAATTTGGAAAGAAAAGATTGATAGGTAATTCTGCTAATTTATTTATTATAAAGTATGATTTTTAATTCTATACAAATTATATTCTCATTTTGCTTAATATTTATTATTTATATTTGTTACTAAGAGCATTTTTTGTCATAAATATTTTATTATAAACGTACCATTCCAATTTATTTTTTGAATATATCAAACAAAGTAATAATTTTGTCATTCCATTACTCATTTTATTCCATTCAAAACATTAGTCAACTAAAAGTTGAAATAAAAAATAAGACTTTAATGTAAAATAACAATTATAAATGTGCAAGATGAGAACTTAAAACACAAAGAGGATTAGTTGTTGAAATAAAATAAAATTCATTCCTATAAATATGGACGGTGGGGAATTTTTGAGACATTTAGATTATAACCTTTAAAATTTTCCATTATAACAATACATATGCCATTAATATGATGATTTGATTTCGATTAATATTAATTTATCATCAATAATTTCAATGCTCCATCATTTATTTGTGTCACTAGTACGTTTGATTCTCATTAATATGAGTGAAAAAAACCATTAATTATCTCTTCCAGTATTAACTGAAAGTAATTACAAAATTTAATTACATAAAATAGAAGAATTATAAGTATAAAGAAAACAACAAGTTACACATAAAATATATAAAAAAAATGAGAGAGAAACAATAAAAGTTTTATAAATCTTGAAATTTTTAGACAATTATACTGATTGTAGCTTATCTTCTTCACTATAGATCTCACCACAAGCTACAAAAATGATAAAATATATAAATAAATATAAAAAGATAAAAATCTTCTAGCAATTGGTATGTATTTACGGTACTTTGAAAAGATTACTATTTCTCAGTAATGCCTAAAAAAAGGGTCTGTATCCTTTAGTTCTTCTGAAAATATTGGAGATCTAAAATTTGTGTATTTACTTAAAACAAAATTATTAATTTGATAACAATGTTAATAAAATTATTGAGAATATTTTTTTAATTATTCTTCTCACTAAATCATTTTTGTTATACAACACATTCAAAAATCTGTTATAAATTCAAGTTAACCGAGGGAAGAATAAGAATAACAAAATACAATATGCTAAGTCTTTGACACCATTCTCTTGAGTGAACCCATCATCCCCATCTCATTCTCCTTGTCTCCAAATCTGATAAATTTAGAACGGAACTAGTGACTGCACCATTGGAATTGCGTTATTTTAATTTTATTCCAGTCTTTATGTTCTAGCAAAAATCTTGCATCTTTAAAATTAGCATATAATAGTAGTATCATTAATTTGAAACTAAATTAAAAAATAAAAAAATAAGTAAAATCAAGTAAGAGAGAGTGAGAAAGCTTTTATTTTTCATTGTAATCAAAGTTCAAGGATTTCACAATGCTATTCGAATTATCTAATTCAATTTTGTACTCTTTTATATAATTATGCAACAAACAAATTTACAAAAGCATTTCATTTTACCTTAAATCAATTCAAAAGAAATAAAAAATAAAAAGTGGAGAAAATGATTACCTATCACAAATTGTATTATTCCAAAGACTTTGAAGGTATCCATCATCTAATCATGAATTGTTAAATTTACAAAAGATTTTTAGATCCCTTTTTTTGGTTGCATCTTCAGTGATGAAATCAGGTAGAATAACGACATTATTAAGAGGGGAGGGGGTGGGGTTGAATAAATTTTAGGAAATTAATTGTATAAATTGACAAAATTGAAACTCATTCTTAATATAATTACTATATAAAATAAGACAATAAGATTCGTGAGTTTTTGACAACCTATTTTCAAATTTTATAATAAATCAAGAAAAAGCAAATTGAAACACTTAATGAGCATTTGATTCATTTGATAGGTTGCTATTGAAAGGACATTCCCTAAATAAGAATGCGCTTCCGAGCTAGCTAATCATAGCTTTTAGTACTTCTAGTACCTGTCTATTTTTTGATCCAATCCATAATATTCGGTTTTTTAAAATTCTGATCCGAAACTGATCCATTATTAATAGTTAACCGCTAAAGCGGTTAACCGTTTTTTCCTGTTAATTTTTTCAATTTTCATTTTTTAACCGTTTAACATAATTGTCAACCTATACAAAATCTCAAACAACACCATCATCCCTAGTTAGACATCTACAACAATATTAAAAGAAAAAACACACACATATATATATTAGATAATAAAGATAAGTATATGAGAACAAAATGCCAACAAATGAAAAATCATCTCATTGAACTACAGATAGTGCTAAACCGAAGATAGGACAATCCAGATGTGAAAGATAAAATTCAAAGATTATGGTCAATATTTGTTCAGACCCCATGAGCACAGCACAGATGACAACGATGACATTTGACAATAGATAATTGATGTCTTCTTTTGGATTTTGATTAACTACAGCCCAACAAATATAGATTATATATTTTGCACCGATTCATAAAGCTTAATGGCATCATATTTATTCATAATGTTTGCCTTTCGGTCGCTAAAAATAAACTACCCAATATGAGCAACTAACCATAGAAATCAGGATCCATACAGTATATAGTATATGTATCTCTACTTTTTTTTTTTTAACAGCTTTTTATGTTTTGCAGTTTGGTATTCATACTTATAATTTGGTTGAAACTTCAGACTATTAAGCCTCAATTCAATAATGTCATCCTCGCTAAACCCATTTTACAGCTTTTTACGTTTTTTTAGTTTAAAAAAAACCCACAATTGGACCCAGTTCATTCACATAACGCTGAACACAAATCAAAGTCCCTGTTCCCAAAACTTATATGAATTTGATATTATGAAACAAAACTTGAACCAGCATAGATCATATCCTATGAAAATATAAACACTATCAATGCTACATATAATCATATATACTATCAATTCAACTCACTTGAAGTTAATTTTCGCATGTTCAGAGTGCAGATCTAAGCATTTGAATGTAATGGGTGTTACAAACACAACTTTTATAGGTACTGAGATAAAAGAGAGAGAGAGAGGGAGAGGGAAGGGGGGGGAGGGGGGGGGAGAGAGAGAGTGTACTATGTACCGCAATTCACAGGTACTGGCCACTGGGAATGAGGAGTTAATCGTCGCGTCGATGCGGGGTGTCACTGCCGTGGAGTGTGGACGCCGAGCCCAGAACTGCTAACGCCGTGGTCTGTGATGTGATGCCGGAGAGGCCGTGAGGGAGTAGCTGAGAGTCTCAGAGTGAGCGGGCGCCTGACTCCTGAGGTTGAGAGAATAGAGAATGAGATTTGAGAGAAGAGAGGCGAGCGACGACCGCCGAGAACAGACAAGGGAGAAGACAGGCAACGAGAAGATCAGAGAAGGAGATTATGAGAGAAGAGAGGCGACGGGTGATGAGAACAGAAAATGACAAAAGTCAAAAGTGACTGAGAGGAGAGGAAAGCGTCTAGGGTTCTATGATATTCTTATATTATATATTTATAAATAACGAATTGATTAACCGGAATCACCCATTTTTAAATATTAAAAACCCAAACCAAAAACAAAAATCAAAAATTTTAAAATTTCGATGTTAAACTTAAACTGATTAATAAATTTTTTTATTAGTTTTTTTATTTCAATTCAATTTTTTAATTTTACAGAATTTTTTGCACACCCTAATGATGCGGCATTTTAGAGTGGCTAGGGTTAAAAGTATGCTAATTTCAAAAAAAAAACTTTGCAAATGTTTTTATTATGTATCGAGTCGAGTACCTGTCAAGTATTTTATCCGAACTTATAACCCTATTGGATTTTTTTTTCATTTCCAAACCCAACCCTAAACAAATCTTATAGAGTTTTTACAGGATCAAGTAGGTCGAAAACCTAATAATAATCGACTCGATTACATCCCTATTAAATACTACTTATTCATCTCTAAAAAATATAGACAGTTACAATTCCAAAATTTTTCTTTCATTTATTAATTATAATTTTAAAAATATTTTTTAACTATTCTCACATTTATAAATTTCAAAACTTTTAACTGCTGTTGATTATATTTTTCCCTCTTTCTTTTTCTCACTTCCATCATGGTAACTACTTCCCTCATGTAATCGCCCCCATGTACTTGCTTATTCAACTAGCACCTTATGTAATTGCATTTAACTCCCATGTTCTTTTTCTGTAATTTTCACTATATGCCATTTTTTGCTCTTCAAAATTGTTTTTGTTTTCAATTTTTTCCCCATTCCACAACAATTGTCCAACAATATTATTACCAAAGATAGAACTACTTAAAAAGGGAAAAAAAAAAACATATCAAGATTATAATATTATTAACTTTCCTTACTTTTGTTTTGTGTCCTTATACTTTATATGATATCTTATAGGTTCAACTCTATGACTTTTCTTATTTGATCTTCATAGTTTTGTTTTGTATTATGTTTTCTTTTCATTTAGTTGTTCATAAAGATTGATTTTTCTTTTTTCCATTTGTTTTCCTCCTAACGTTTAATGATTAGTTCGTAGTTCATGATATGTCATGCAAAAAAAAAAAAAAAAATTCTATATGATTTTTACTGAATGGATTCTTTTTTGCTTTTACAGGGTGTTATGAAATTAAATCATCAATCTCAAAGGTGTGTGTATATATATATATGTATATATTAAATTTGATTATTATATTTTGTTATTTTCATAATTGTTAATAAGTTTTACTTTGAAAAATAAATAAAATAAAAAGGGACAAGAACAAAAATAATGGCTTCTTTTGCTTTTTCAAACTCTAATATCAATTAATTACAATATAATAAAAAAGGAAAGATTATATATATATATATATATTATTCTAACTTCTAGTAGGTAGCATATGTAATTCTATGCTATTAAAAAGCATTTTCCCATATTATCATTATTTTTAACTAACAAACATACTTTTATAAGACGCACAGGTATATTTGTTTTGTCAAATGACATTAAAAAGGTGAAGAGTGGAGTAAAAATATTGAAGTTATTAATGGAATCCTTTGCATGGGTTTTAATTTTTTAGGGAAGGAGTATGAAAAGAGAAAGATGAAGTAAGGGGTAAAATATGGGCATCCAAGACAGATTATAAACTTGCTATATTTTTTTTTTTATCTTATTTTATTATGTTATTCTTTTGGTCATTGGTTGTATATTCTGTTTACTTTAACAAAATGATGATCGATGATCCTATACATACATATATTAACTCATTATATATTATTGTTGATGATTTATGCCATATGAAAAGTTTGTTTTCAACTATTTGGTTATTGTTTGTGAATTAAGATAATCATATGCTATGTTAGAATCTTGATTTTTAGTAACTTTAAAACTAACATCATGCAAAATAGTTGATGTTCTCTCTTTTTGATATCAAGATATATGTATGTTTTCGTTTTTATATATTGATATGGAATTGTATTACGCTGATTTCTAAAACATCTTTACCATTTTTTTTTTTTATCGTATATGTAAATGTGGTGACCTTGATGTAACTGTTGCTTGTGGTATTGGCTGATTTTCAATTGAAAATGCATTAAGGATAAAAAAAAATAAACAATCGTAGACATAAATATTACTTTATTTTCCATAAAATAGCTACTTAGTCATATATTATTAAGCTTAGGGAATTCCAGCTTTGTCGGTTTAGATTTTCAAAGTATTTCTTTATTTTATTTTTTTGTCTAATCCTTTTTAATTTATTTCTTACAAAGTTCTTGAAGGCTAATTCAGTAGCTTTTTTTTTTCTTTTGTTTTCATCTAAAATGTTAGAATAAGCAATTTTTCTACATGAATATATATATACCAATATACACATATATATTACTAGAATGGGAGAGGAAATTCGAATATAATCCATTCCACTTTAAAAACCAATTTTAATTTTATTAGATTGTAAAGTTATTAACATATAAAAATTTATATACTATTTTTAATTTTAATGACTAAATTTTAATATATATCAAATTATATTAAAAAATTATTACAACCAAGTAAGTTTTACTCGAAAAAGTCTATTATTTGTCTCACTTAATATTTTTTCTCCCTTATAAATTGTAACATCCATCATTCATACATTATGTAATTTTTTTTATTTACATATAATTAGTTTTTTAGTAGCTTTACTTTTTTTTTATAATTTTTTTAATATTTGCACACACATCCCAAGTTCGTCGACTACTAGTATTTCCTAAATCTAAAATTATTTTCATCTGAGTGACATTTTATAATTTTTTTTTAAAATTTATAATGTTAAATTTATTTTCCCTATCAATCAAATAAGGCATAAGGATGCAACTGGGTCGGCCATTAACGAGTTTTCAATCCATCTAATCCGATTCCGATTCCAATCCAATAAAAATCCTATAGGTTTTATAAGGTAATAAGGTTGGGTTTAGATATTAAAAAAAAATCTATGGGATAATATGATCGGGTTCGGATGTTATTAAAACTCGATGGATATCCAACCAATTAGAGAAAAAAAAAACGATTTTACTAAGTGTAAACACTAAATAGAGCAAGGGGGTAAATTTAAAAAAACAAAACCCTAAACATCTCTTTTCCCACTCATTTGCGCAGCATCTCCTTTCCTTTCCTTCCCATGCTCTTCTTTCTCGTTTCTCCTCTCCCAGTCCAGCAGTCCTCCACGGCCTCCTCTCTTATCCATACTCTATCACTCTCTCTCGTGTCCAGCCTCCGCTCTCGCCATCGTCATCATCATCGTCCAGCCCATCATTGTGTAGTTTTCAAGCACATCGTTGTCCTACCCATCATCGTCGAGCTCATCGTCATCGTCTAGCAGTCATTATCCAGTAGTCATCATCGTTGTCCAACTCCAGACCATCCCTCATATCATCGTTTGTTACTAATCTGGATGGCGAGTCAGCCTTATCTTCCCTGACTTCCCATGTTTGTTCCGAGCCCCACATTCTCATAAGGAGCGCCCTCTTGGCTTTGCTACGATCCTCCATGCGTTTGGAAGGTTCAACTATATCAACTGGTTTCGGCCTACCTTGGCCTCATTAGGAGAGCAGCATCAACTCCTAACCAGTTTATCCACGGGAGGCTAGACCCGCCTTCAGAGACAATCCACACCACGAACAAACCTTCTGCTGATGCCACTCATATCTCTATATGCTTGAGTTAAACACCTCTATAAAGTCCTCAACTCTCGTACTGTGACGCTCTCCCCCACTTAAATTCATGACGTCCTCGTCATCGTCGTTGTCCAAAGCCACAGTCGTTGTCATCATCGTTGTCTAGCTCCAATAGTCGTCGTCGTCATCCAGCAATCCTCCTCTTCCAGCCAACACCAACAGGTAAACGAGCTCTTGCTCTCTCTCTCTCTCTTTTATGATCGAGAACACATGTACTGCACCTTTTACTTCATTTTGGTTCTAATATTTGTAAGTTCCACTCTGACAACATATCTACAAGATCAGTTTTTTCAATTTTGGTTCCTAGTTTGTAGCTAAGTTTCTTCAATTGTCTTGTATAACATTTCAAATCTAGTCAATATATATATTGAGCAGCTATTTCTAGCTAAACTGGTGGTACGTAATAAGATCACTAATACTACTGTTAATGAATATATATAGTTATTTTGTCTCTGTTATTTTGTTTCTAATATAATGGTAAGTAGTTTTCTTTCTGAGGATATTATACATATATACATACACATATATATATGTATATTGAACAACTGTTTCTAACTAAACTAGTATAAGCGTAAGAAATAAGTATTCATAAATCTCGTTGGTTTCGATTGGATGTTCAAAGTTTTGTTTTAAGTCATTTTAGTGAATGTTATGCAAGATCAAAACCTATTACCTTAAGTTTTAGTAAACGTTATGCTCAATTTCAATTTGATTAGGCCATTTGCTCCATTATCCAATCATCCTATTTCGATTATAATATTGAACTTCTCCTTTTCACACACGGCTGTGCGGGGGGGTGTGGTGGGTTTTATAGTAAACCCTGTGCGTTTGGATATAGAAGGAAAACCTTCAGGGTTATAAAGTCAAGTTCAGTTTGTCCTATAGTGTAACAGATTCGTGTTCTAATTCATATGACCCGTCGAAAACCCAGCTCCGCTGCATCCATAAGGCATCTAAGGGGATGTAGTTCAAATAAGGCATATAAGCTTTTAAAATATATTATCTCTCAAGATTAAACATGAATTAAATAATTAAGTATTATTATTAGAGTTTAAACGGCTCGCTTGTCAACTCACAAACCAAAATAAAAATATTAGTACTGAGTTAGTCAGTAACGATTTAATTGTGTTCCTCTTCTTTTTTAAGCCAAAACGATTTAATTGTGTTGGATCTAGGGTTTTTCAAGCCAACGCCTCTTCTATCTCTCCCTCTCACTCTAAAACCTTATCGATTCCTTTTCCACACCAATCAAAAAGCTTCAATCATGCTAGTAAATCTTCTTCCTCTTTTCTTTCTCCTATCCATGTAAATCTCTTATTGTTCTTGTTGATCTCGTTCACTTGTATACATGAATTTAAATGAAATGTCATTCGTTTGATAATGTTGTTATGTTCGAACATGTTGTTTTAAGATGATTAGGTTTGTTTCTTTGACTTGAATTTTGAAGTATATATTTTATCTTTAGATGCTGAGTTCTACTAAGTTTGGGTTCATTTTTGTAATCTCCTTTAGTTGTGCTAATCAATTGATTTATGGAAATTATTCAAGTTTTTGAGCTAGGATCTTGTCTAGTGGTATTTACCTCAAATTTATAAGTTTCAAGTTCGTATGTAATGTAATTCATATTTCATTACAGTAACAATGGAAAAAGAGCAATTAACCAAAAAAATAATAATAATGGAAGAAGAGAAAGTATTAGCTTTGAATCCTATATACTGACTTGTTCAATCATAGGAGGAGAAGGCAATGCCATCTATTAATATGTGTTTTCAAGTAACGACTTCATTGGATATGAATGTTGTTTCTTTAGGGTGGATTTTTGTTATAGGTTTTGATTGAATGATTGAAGTAATTCAGCTGGTTACATCCTCCATAAAGTAATTTTATTCTCGTTTGTGATTGGGGCTATGGGAAAGGCTACATATTTTTTTAACATTTTTAGGCTGAACTTCACGATGGAAATGATAATTGAGTTCACCAAGTTGGAATCTTGTGCTGCATATTTCTTGTTTGCGCTAAAAGGAAGGACAAATTGTGTAGCATCTTGCATATGCAATGAAGGTGTGTTAACTTTTGTCGTACATTGTACCAGAGTGGAGATGGCTGGAAAAGATGGAAAACGGAATCCAAATTCAGGTAGCGGTAAGTAATTGTGTTATGCTTTAAACTAGAATTTTTTTTCCATTTATTTTTGGATATGACTATGGTTGGATTGTACTGGTAATCACACATTTAAGTGAGTGCTCTTTTGATTTCATGTAATTGTGTCCAGGTAGGAAAAAGAAAGACGTGAAAAAGGAAACTGGCTTGGGTCTATCCTATAAGAAGGATGAGAATTTTGGAGAGTGGTATTCTGAGGTAATGTGTTTTGCATTTTGTATTTTTTTTTTGTCCTAAAATAATTTCTAATCAATCTTCTTTAATGGATGTGAGTGTAGATTTTTGTCTTCAAAACCTTAGAGATGGATCACTTTTGTAGAATGTATGAAAGCATACTTGAGCTCTCAAAGAAAATGTGCTGCTTCCCTAGTGCCCAAATAAGGCTTCTTAGTGGATGAAAGTTTTATTGATGTCCACATGAAATCTAGGGTTGTATTGAAACTCCGTGCTTGTTTGTTGGTTGGAAAATGTTTTCCTAATTTAGAAAGTGAAAGCATCTGTATTGGTGGAAAATATAATAAGTTACAGAAAAACTTCCACTATGAGTAAGTGACTTTCTTACATTTTTCTTTACTTGTAGTTTGATGGTATGCTCCACTACTGCCCATGATCACCGCACACAACTCCCAGAACATTTACATTTCTATTGTCATTAATATTGGAAAGAAAACAAATATATATATTATATATATAATGCAGAAGAAAGATACTTTCTCTTAGGTCTAATGATGGACATGAGCCTAATTGGGATGGAATCTAGGAATTGTGTTCTGTATTAGATGCTTGCTTGCAGACTTTGCCGTTATTTTAGATGAGATTAATCAATGTTTTTCTTTTATGTCGTCTTACTTGGTTATAGGTTGTTGTCAATTGTGAAATGATTGAGTATTATGATATTTCTAGATGCTATATCTTGAGGCCATGGGCACTGTCAATTTGGGAGATTATGCAGGTGAATTATGATCATATTCTTCTGTAGAAGTGTTATATAGCTCTATCTTGTTTTTTCGATACCAAACTTCGCGTTTTTTCTTACTATTACAATATGTACCTCAATTCTCAAATTTGACAATCGTTTACAGCAAAAAATCTCTTTTATTGAGCATATTACATTATGATCCCCTACCACCACTAATCAAAAATCATTTTCTATGGAAAGAGATTTTGCATCCATTATTTCATAGCTCTAGATTTTTAATTGAGAATTTTTATAATTTGTAAAACTGTTCTACTTTTCATGGCTAATCTTTTTTTATTAACACATATTAAGTTTTTGTCCCATTTTGCCAAATACTTGTTCACTATGATTTCATAATTCTTGATTCATTACTACTCATATTTTTATTCTATGGTCTTTATTGAATCCTACATTAACTTTCTATTTTCTACATTCGTATTTTCATTTATTTTTACTAGTATGAAAAATTTTCGAGATTTACATACTAGATGCTAGAAGCTTACTTGATTTTGTAGTTTATATTGTAAAAGATTATTTTAGTGTTTGGATTTCTTATTTTCATAGACAGATTCAAACAAATATTTTTTGAACAAAGTGTATGATCACAAGTTTCCATTTCCATTTTTTTATATAGATGTTGGAACACAGGAAAAAAAAAAGTAGGAAGAAACTTTTCTTTATTAATTTTATGTTGTATTTATTATTATTTCATGAAAATAAAGTTTTCCTTCAAATAATTGAAATAATTATGGATTCAAGTTATACATAGGGAAAAAAATTATACATACAATCAATTAGTAAAGTAAAAAGAAATTTTGCTGCATGTAAATAAATAAAATTATGTGATTAATGCATTATAAATAATTAAAAAAATAAATTAGATAGTTACAATTCCAAATATTTTCTCCCATTTATTAATTATATATCAAGTGAATACTATTTATTCGTCTCTTAATATTTATTGTATAATTAGACGATTACAATCCAAAATTTTTCTCCTGTTTATTCAGGTGGATCATATGAATCCAAAACTGAACCCGCTGCATTATACAACATACCAAACCCGATCCTATGACCATGTAGGGTTTTTCTTCTATATCCAAACATGCCCTACAGGATTTATTCTAAAACCTGACACTCATCCGATTACCCGCTCGATCAATCAACTCGAGCATCCGTCTGACCACCATTTGATTATCAACCTGAACTCGCCTATCCTACTTATGGTTTTTTTTTATAATAGATTATATAATATTAAGTCAATAAAATAATAATCCAATAATATAACTAATCTTAAGCCAATAAAATATTTATCTAATAATATAGCCATTCACTTTTTTGCTAACCTATTTCCAAATTGTATAATAAATCAAGAGAGATGCAAATTGAAACACTTAGCGTTTGATTCATTTGGTAGGTTGCTATCAAAAGGACATTCCCTCATATTGCAAAGTTCAAAGAAGGATGATACTGCCTAATAGGACAACAATAGAATTTAACTTTCAAACCCCTCAACACCTATACCTTCAATTCTCTGAACCTGGTAATGCAAAGTTCTTGACTTTTATTTTGGGTAGTAGAAATTTGGAAAAAAAAATTATTAACCCAAGAAAAAAATCGCAAAACCCTCTATTTCGATGTACTTGTATATATTCGAAACGCTAAAAACTTATATAAGAGGGTATCTTACTGTCCTAATGATCACAAAAGAACAACTCACCTAGGCAAACGGAATAGGAGAAGAGCCCACTTAAAGGAAACGAGCAAAGATTAATGAAAAAGTGAAGAGTTGCCCTAAGTGAACTTACAAGTTAAAGATAAAATAGAAGAGCAGAATTGCAACAGGTAGGCAGGTAGGCGATACCAGTTATGGATTGAGAGAGACTGAGAAAGAGAGAGAGGACAGGATCAACGACGACTTGTCGCCGTCGATGATGGAGAGCCGAGAGAGAATCGTGAATGGGAGAGAGGAGAGGAAAAAGGAAAGGCATTTGGCGTGGTACGGTTAGGGTTCGGAATTGACAAAGAAAGGAGAGGAAGTGAGGAACAGGATCTGTTTTTTATTTTCGAAATAAAAAATGCAAGTGTGTGTGGTGCGGCATTTTAGTGCAGTTAGGGTTAAATGTTTGCCGATTTTTAAAAAAACTTTGCAAATCTGTTATCATTATTTAAACCAATTCTTTTATTTTGGTATAAAAAAAACTAGCGCATGTCGTATCCGCGTTATGTGTGCAGAAAAAAAAAAAGTTAAAAATTACACATGCGAAAAAAAACGGGATAATTATAAAAAAAAAAAGTAAAAAGTTTCAAAAGTTTTTAATCAAAAGAGAGTGAGGAATAACCTTCATAAGATAAGAATTAAAAAAAATAATATTTTTTTACACTAATAATTTAGAATTGGTTTGATAGTAATAGATAAAACTATAATAGTTATTATTTATTACTTTTTATCCATTCTTAGAAATTATCCCATTCATTTTTTAATTAATAGCAGTTACCAATGCAATTATTAAAAAAAAAAACCTGTATGTAGAACTGTCCACTTATTACGGAACTTTTCTTTAATTGTTATTATTTTATTTTTTTTAATTTTTATTTTGCCCACAGTAAGAATTTATCACAATACGATATTTTGCTTATGATTGACGATATCCCATTACTTTTCTTTAATTCTTACTATTTTATTTTTTCAGAATTTTTATTTTTATTTTACTCTGATTATTGTTCAGGGATTTCTCACATCAACATAGCGCAATAAAAAATGATTTAATGTTGAAGAAACTTAACTCGGTAGGTTATCAAATATCAACCATTACTTCGCTTTAATTGTTACTATTTTACTTATTTTTCAATTTTTTTTATAATTTATTCTGAGCATTGTTTGTCCATAGTAGGATTTGTCACGTCCAAAACTTAACTCAGTAAGTTATTAACCCCATACTTTTCTTTAATCATTCTTTTTTTTTCATTATTTTTATTCTGAGCATTATTTGACAACAAGAATTTGCCACCGATTTATTTCATCTTTTAGTTTTATTTTTTCTTCTTTTTTTAACATTTTTTTAGAATTTATAGTTTTATTTTATTATATTTATTTTTATTCACATTGAATACACTTTCTTTAGCATCGGCGATTTGCAATACATTCTACACAACTTCTTGGTTGAGGTTCCTTGACTTGGATTTGTTATGTTTTATAATAGTGTTTTTTTTTTTTCCCTTCTTTCTTGGAACAATTAAGAGCTTTAATAATAATTTTATAGTTTTTGACTTTTCCATATTATTTCATTTTATTTTATTTTAATCTTGGATTTTCTGCAACACGAACATCTTAGATACTTCTCGGTTGAGGTTCCTTAACATTGATTTTTTTTGTTTTTAAATAGTAGTTTTTCTTCCTTTTTTTTTTTTTTTCTAATTTCTTCCCCTATTTCATTTTATAATGTTGATTTGTGGTGAAGGTTCTGCTCCTGCCTCATAGAAAATGCCGTCACTAGGAGTACAAATTACTTTGTTAATAAATTTTAATTTTTTATGGTTAATTGTTTTGTTAATAAATTTCATTTATCGTGGTAAATACATATGTTGTTTGGCTTAAAAAAAAAAAAACACATATGTTGGTTTGGCTATGCAAAATAGTGCTCAATAGGATTCTATTCTTTCCATTCATTAAAAGTCCTCTACAAATTATGCACGTACAAAAATCGATATTAAAAATAATTGATAAAAGGTACCTAATCTATGTATAAATCCAAATTTGGTTTCCTTTTTCTATATTTTAGATGCAAAGATTACAAAAGTACAATCAATAATATTATAAAGTTTTTAAAAAATTCAGCACCTTATAAATGGAATTATTAAATGTTTGTACATGGACCCTCAATTTCTCAGTTACCGCTATGGTTCTTTGAAATCAATCAAACCTTTTAATATATTATTTTTGTTATTTATCGAAAATTTAAAATGATATTATCTTATTGTGAAACAGTAAACCTATCTAAACAAAATAAAAAAAGCATATCGAAAGCATCTCAATGGCAAATTTTAATATTGGTGAGAATCAACCACCAGCATTCAACTCATATTATATTGATATTTTAATTCTTAAATAACAACGAAACCTCAACACAGTATTTTAATTGCCTGTTCTCATATGATCTAATCGTGGAATATAAAATATTTCTTTTAAGTATTCGATTGGGAAAATAAAAGAGTTAATAATGGGAAAAATATGTACAAATAATTCTTTTATTTAAAATTTTCACTCTAATTCTTTTTCACCATTGTGACTACAATATTAACCCTTATAGACAAATATATTTACCATTTTTGTCATCTTTTATATTAGTAAAATTTTATCTATTACTACTAAAAGAATACTCAATAATTTGTATCAAATATTTTAAACATAAGTCATAGAAGTTATATATACCTATTATTGAGTGGACTCTAAACTTTTAATATATGATTTTAAAACTTTTTGCATAATTAAAATTTACAACGTGTATGATGGTAACCGTCAAAATAGCCTAAAATTATCTCTTGTTTTAATTGCGTCCACACATCCGATCATACACATAGTCTTGAGAAAATAGTAAGTTACATGTGTTTGAACCTTTTAATAATTCTGTGTAGTTTATATTAATATTTATTTCTTTCTACATTGGTTGATATTTTGTCATTGGAATGCAATAAATTTTTTTTATTATTCATAATATTATTTTTAATAGCGTGAGGTTACATGGGTTGTACATATAGATTTAATCATGCAATGTAAGTTCATGCAACTTCCATTAATACATTTGTATCTGCTCCATTAAAATGTGAGTACTTTTTTTTCATCTGATTTTTTTCTTCATTTCGCTTTTTTTTTTTTTTGTCATTCTCATTCTTTTTCACAACATGAATCGGTTTTTTTTTTCCATCATTTTTGTGAGAAAACTTTTTGACTACTATAATCATTGTAATTAATCTATTATTATTAAGCCAAAATTTGTTTGGGTACGTATTATGCTTTTCTGCTATAAATTTTATGATTTTAACTTTATTTGTATTTTTGTAGGCAAGAATGGAATTATACCATATGAAAGTATTTTACTAATGTGTTTGTTATATTAAGGCATAAGGCAGTCATTCCACTCCGCATTCCACATTTTAGTTTGCAATGATCTTTTTTTATATTTTTAATGGAAAGTAATTGCAATATCATCATTCATTTACTTCATGTTCACTACATTAGTTTTGCAACGACGATTGAAATTCTTACAAATTTATATATCATCTCGAGCTGTTACACAACCATTTTTTTTTTAATTCTTTGTTTTCCATTTCCCATATCAACTCCGTCCAACTGGATTGTTGTCACCGTTTTCCTTGTATATTCTTTTCGTTGACAGGTAAATTTTTCCTTCTAATAATTTTTATTTTTAAATATTTCTGGCAAGTTTACATTTTAAGTTTTACACATTATCGTTATATGGCATTTTAATATTATAAACTTAACAAGATTTTTTACAAACATTGTACCGGCCAAAATTCAATAGGTGGACCTTTAAGAATTCCAATATCAGAACAAAAGCTAGCTTTTTTTTTTTTAACCTTTTTTTTGTTACCTGGATCTGGATGGAAAATGACTTTATTTATGGATGTGACAAGATTTGCGATATTTTTCTAATCACTTGCAAAATAATGTACGGAAATGCGACCTAGACCCTTTCATCCCCCCAAAGTGTATATGCAATCTAGGATGCACAATGCACACTAATCATTAACTATTCAATGATTTAAATAGTTAATCATATCATTGTCATAAAGTGATATTTATACAACAATTTTATACTTATAACTACATATATTGTAATATATCACGCTTGAGGTTCATATAGTATTATTCTATCATGAACTTTATTTTAAAATATTTTATTGTCACCCTTTACTTTAATTATATCTTTTAGCTTGCATGGTATACTATACATCTATCGCTTTTGATGGATCATTCTTTTATCTTTGTTGCATGACCACTTAATTAGTATTGATTTTGAAGAATATATTATTTATTTATAATGTGAGTCAAATGGTTCCAAGACGATTTCATCCATAAGCCATAATTTAATTAGGTAATCTAATCATTGATTCAATTTATATCATTCGTGGGCAATATGAAAATAGAGTAAAGTAACTGATTCAACTTTAGGAGCATAGGTTGTCTTCATAATGATAATGATTCCAAGAAAAAAAATAGAGCTTATTCTCTTAATAATAGTTATCTTTATGGTCGAAAAGCATTAGCAATAGGGAAACTAAAGTCAATTTGTATCCATATATACATATCAATACATAATTGATTTTAAGAGGATATCTCATAGTGAATTTATAAATTTTTAACAAGAAATATTTAATTGATTAATTTAAAGATGAAAATTTGCATGGAATAACATTCTTGCACATGTGACAAATAAGGTTATTTCATTCAATAATTTTGTTTTCATATGTTTTATCCTATTGTTTTATTTTACTTTTGCACACACATCGCAAGTGCGTTGCCCACTAGTATACAATTATATTGACACCCGCAACGCGGGACCGCTAGTATATATAAATCGATTAACTGAAACCGTCGATTTTCAGTAGTTAAAAACCAAAACTGAAAAAATAAAAATTTCAAGCCTAAACCAAAACCAATAGACTGATTAACCATATTTTCCGGTTTGGTTTTTTTTTTTTCAATTCAGTTTTTCAGTTTCATCGGTTTCTTTCACACACCTATTTAGCACCAACAAGAAATATACAGCATAAGATTTCAAATTGATGAACTCAATTATCATTTCGATTGTGAAGTTAAACAAAAAAATGTTAAAAAAAGATGCAGCGTTTCCCATAGCCGAAAACACAAACCATGATAAAATCACTTTATAGAAGATGTAACCAGTTGAATTACTATAACGCCCTAACCTAAATGTATTATCAGCCCGCTAGAATAGACACGCTAAGGCTATGTATTTCTAAAACCACAAACATGTATTTCCAATATCACATATAAGGTAATTTTTAAAACTTTTAATATCAAATTAAATGTCCTTATCTCATAAATGAACATAACTAAAATATCCAATCTAAAGCACGATAAAGAAATCCTTACATATAAAAATCTCCAAAAGAAAACTAACTAACTCATGATATGTTTCTTCTTCTCAATTCACTAACAACTAATTTCAATTGTCAGCAGGATGATCATAACCGCTATACATCATCGACAAATACGTCATAGCCCGTCAAGTCATAGATTATAGAATCTTCACCTATATCTATGGAAAAATAAGGATTGAGTGAAAAACTCCTAGTACGCAAAACAGAAAACACATGCACATGATTATGCAACACAATATCACATACAACTTAGATTCTAATGCAACAAGCACAAATTGTTATATTTTCATTAGCCTACAAACAACATAGTTTAGGACTATTGATCACTAATCCTAAACCTAAAGTAACTCATGACCCCGATGAAAACCATAATGTAGATAATATATACATATATAATTATGTTCCACAATTAAGCTGGTAACAACTCTTAATCTACCGAAATCATCTCCAGGTACGGCTTCACTCTGGACAATGCGGCACAAGGATCATCAGGTTGCCAGCGTTAGTATCATACTACTATTTGGTCTTTACTAACCGTAACCAAGCACAAGCAACACTCGATTCAATTTAAGTCCGATAAAATTATATCAGGTTTATAAACTAAACCTACAAACACAAACAATCAAACATGGTAAGTTTGTACCTGGATTTGCTTTCAATCCCAATCTATTCAACATAAAATTTAATTGAAAAGGAACCCTAATCTCACAATACTCCTGTTTAACAACATATGTCAAAATCAATTTCAATTGTAATAACAATACCAAACCCTAACCCTAATTCCATAAATCTAATCGAAGATCAACACACCTGTTATCCGTTTGCACTTCACAAAAACCCTTTTCACAAAATTCTCCAAAATTCTTAACGAATCTCCACAAACTCCCTTCACAAACACACACATATATATACAATCCTCTATGAGCAAAACAATTATGAAAGTTCATAACTTTAAATCCACAAATGAAAAATGGATTTGTACTTACTTAGATCTCGCAAATCTTGTTCATAATAGAAACACTAATTCGTTCAATCCATTCTCTATCACAAATAATATACTATAGCTATAATCACGTTCCTATAATCTATCAATCTTAGAAATCACAAGACTAGGATAAAAATCTTACCTTTACTTTGATTTGAAACCGAAATCCTCCTAATCTGATTTACGGTTTCCCTCCTAAATCTTGAATCTCCTTCAAACGTATATAAAACTAGGATTAGACTAATTAACTAAGGAAAAGAATTGAAAAGACCAAGTTTAGACCCACATATCTTAAGTTTGGCTAAGGAAAAGTGTGGGAAACTCTTAGGTCTTAAGGTTTATTTATAGAAGAAGCCAGCTTAGGAAAAACGCTAACATAGCTTAAGAAGTACGGCGCAGATGGCAGACATTTAGGCCGGCGACCTAGCCCCTATGCCAGTAGCCTACACTGCTACGTAGGTGGCTATGAGTCCGGCCTACTTCGCCACTCCAAACCGCCACAAGCTTCTTCAACGCCGGCTTCTTTCTAACACAGGCTGGTGGCCTTTGCTCCTAGGCTGGCGACCTTAATGCCAGCTTAGGCTATTTTCATCTATCTCCCTGTATATGACTTCCTCGGGTCCAAATTTATCTGTTCAAGGATAAAAAATACCTTTATGAACAACACTTTATTACGATTTAGCCATTCATTATATATTATTTATCTGTATTGTAAAGACCCGACATGCTCAATTCTCAAATTAAGCACACCAAGTCCCCAACCACGTATAACCCTTACGAATTATACGTAAGGTTGTCTTTAAAGAAGGTGTTTATGTTGAACATTGCTATTCAATTTTAGATTATGAAATCGTTTAGTTAGATTCTGGCAACAACTGGATTTAGCAGCGGAAATAAATTTTATAAAACAATTTAGAAATAAAAACATTTCAAAACTTCCACTCTTCTCAAGTGGAGAATTACTATATTAAACAAAGCTTTGCAAAAGTTAAATTATAAAACATGGGCTCTACTATGCCCTTTAAAGAATATAACAAGTTTAAATCATAAATCCAGCTCTCAATATACAAAAAAAAAATAAAATAAAATAATTAACTACATCCACGCTCTACTCACTTCACTCATACATAAATTCTCTCCGAATCATTACAAGCACCCAAAACCTGAGTCAGGCGTCATCAATAGCAACAACATCATCATATCATCATCTCATCATCCATCAACTTCATCAACATCATCTTTATCAACAACAAAACCTGTAAAAAGAATAACCACAACAAGAATGAGCCGAAGCCCAGTACACAGCAACACAATCACACACGGAGTGACACACGAGCTTAACTAAATGCAATGCACAATCAACAAGTTATTATCTTTTCTTTAAAATAAACAAATCAACAATGGAGCACTCACACTCCGGAACAAGCCAATGGGAATCTGGGGGTCCTGAGTAACAGCAGCTGCTCAGGGGGTTGATATAGATAGACCGGATATCTATATCTCCTATATCTAACCGATAAAGAATATTAATAGCATCATCTAGGGTTCACATTCCTTTATATACTCCACTTATCCCGGTCTATAACATCAATTAGTTCAACGGTCCCATACCCGTGAACTAAAACATATTATTTCCTCCCGAGCCTAAGTAAAGAATATACCGATAGTTAACCCTATTAGCTACCCACTTAGCCAATAAAAGAAACCACCATTGCATCATGGTGAACCATTGCATCATGGATTTGAGTCATTGCATCATGACAAAGGATTGAGCTAAGTGCCTAACTACCGTGCCATTGCATCATGACAAGGTTGTCACTCCCCGGATCCGGATTCAACGACGTAAAACACAACCAACACTCATCAATTATTAAGTCATCTTTAAGTTCTTAATCCATTTAGGATGCCTATCCTATCAATCATCACACAAGTTACTGCGTACCTTGAATATGAAATTCAAACAGAGTCTCAGAAGGAATTCCAGAAGATAAATCAGACATCCACTTCTGTTAAGGAAAGAGTTCGTATAAGAAACTAAACTAAACTAATCATCCACTTCATCAAAATCATATAAGAACTTAAGCTATTTATCAATCTATCTCAAACTCATTTTATTAAGTCCTATTTGATTAGACACTAATGTGGAACCCCACTATGGCTGCGAAGATCGCCCCGCCAAAATATGGACAGTTCTCCTTTTTCTGTCAAAGAATTCTTTTCTCTTTGTTTATGGTCTTTTATCAACAAAAGCTTAATCAAGGCATTCATTCACAAAAACATCTATTTCTTAAGCAAAAGCACCTTTGAAACAACATATTCCCCATATTATTCAAAGATCACCTTAATACATTCATTTAACCCAATTATTTGTTACTAACCCATTTTAGCTTAACCTTAGTCAAATTGGTTAGAATTACTCATTTGATTCATTTACTAAGTCAAGTTGATTAAACATAGACAATCTAATTCATTTTAGCTTAGTAAAGTTCATTAAGCCAAGTTGGACTTAGATTAATTACTAATTCATTATATATCTAAGATCTAGTCACTTAATCCCAAGTTAGCTTAAACCTAGCCAAATTCATCAAAGTTAAACAATCTAATCCATTTTAGTTCATTCAAGTTCATTTAGTCAAGTTGAACCTAGGTTTGTTAACTAAGTTCATTTTATAACTAACTTCTAGATTTAATCTAATTATTTGTTAAATCTATAAATCTACTTAACCCATGATTAATTACATGAATTAATTCACTTAACACATCAAATATCACTTATCTATCTCATTTTAGCTCAAAAAGATCCATTTCCTAAGCAAAAACACATTTAACAAACAAAAACAAGTTTTAACTTTGTTTTGGAAAGTGTTGCAGCTGGAAAGAATCAAAATTTAAGCATCGGTACTTTTCGAATTTGTAAAAACTCAAAACATAAAAATTGTATATCTCTTTTTAAGCTTTCCAACGCAACTTGAATCACCTCAATCGGAGGTCGTATGAAAAAGTTATGACTAATTTACAAAACAGCGTCGCAACAGGAAAAACTATCCGAGAGCGAAACGCCCTAGCAAACGGGGCCGTTTGGGAGACCGTTTGTACTCAGGGAAAAATGAAATTTTTGATCCGCGAGCGCAACACCCTTGCAAACGGAGCCGTTTGCGAGACCGTTTGCTCCAAACACCCCCCCAAACGAGGCCGTTTGCACCAGCGTTTGTCAGATTTCGCGAATTCCTTGTTTCAAACACGAATTTTACAAAATTTTTACACTTCAAACCTTCTCCAAAACACTTTCCAACCATCATACTACACCCTACATACATTCTAACATCCTCAAACATGCATAAACTTTACATTCACCACATCAAACATCTCAAACTTCATCAACCTCCATAAACACTATTCATCATCTTCTTCCTCATTTAAACCCAACTTCCATCAACCATGAAAGCAACAAATACATATATAAACATCACTCTCAACCTAATTCAACATCAATTAATCAATTAAATAAGCAAACAACAAGTAAAACAAATATGAATTGAATTAGAAAACTTAGCTTTTAGAAAAGAACACAAGTTGAAACTTCATCCTCTAGCTCGGTTTCCTCCATCTAGTTCATCTTCTAGTCTTGATTCATCCTCTAGTTGGCTTTGATCTTGAGATTAAGTCTTGAATTTGGAGAAAGAAAGAAAGAAAGAAGAATAAGAAGAAGAAGAGGGAAACGAAGAAAAATAAAAGGGAAAGAAAAGGCAGCCAAAACAAAAAAGAAAAGGAAAAAGAATGGCAGAAAAAGTGAAATAAAAGAAAAGAAAAGGATAAGGCTAAATATATATATTTTAGAAATAGGATATATGTTTAGAACTATCAGATCAATATCTATAGTTCCAGAAGTATTTAAAAGTTTGTTTCGGAACCAATATGTTAGAAATTAAGAACTTGAAATAAGAACTTAATTTGAGAATTTATTTTAGATAAAAGATATTTAATTTGAGTTCGGGTTTAAGAACTGATATTTTAAGATAAGCAATCGAACTCAAATTTTACTGAGATTGAGGAATTAGTGTTTAGGCTAAGAAGCAAGGACTTAGGAATCCTCTAAACATTTTTAGAACATGTTTAGAGATTTTAGGAATTTCAAATCTCAAAATCAACTTAATTATTAGCTAATTAAATTATATCAACTTGTCTAATTAAATCATATTATTCATTTGATTTATTTAATCTATCTAAACTCAATTTCTAATCTTGGTGAAGATTTGTGGTATTTCATGTATCTTACAATTACTTTAGCCATTCAATCAAAGCCTACAACAAAAATCTACCTGAAAGAAACAACATTCATATCTAGAAAAGTCATTACTTGAAAACACGTATTAATGGATGGCATTGCCTTCTCATCCTATGAATGAACAAGTCAATATATAGGATTCATTGCCTTCTCATCCATAAATGAACAAGTCAATATACAGGATTGAAAGCTAATACTTTCTCTTCTTCCATTATTACTGCAATGAAACATGAATTATATTGCATACGAGCTTGAAACTTATAAAATTGAGGTAAATGCCGCTGGACAAGATCAAAGTTTAAAAACTTGAATCATTTCCATAATCAATTGATTAGTACTACTACAAGAACATTACAAAAACGAACCAAAACTAAGTAGAACTCAACATCTAAAGACAAAACATATACTTCAAAATTCAACTCAAAGAAACAAACCTAATCATCTTGGAACAACACGTTTGAACATTATAACATTATCAAATGAATGATATTGCATTTAGATTCATGTACACATGTGAACGAGATGAACAATAAGAGATTTACATGGATAGGAGAAAGAAAAAAGGAAGAAGATTTACCAATATGATTAAAGCTTTTCAGTTAGCGTGGAAAAGGAATCAATAAGGTTTTAGAGTGAGAGGGAGAGATAGAAGAGGCGTTCATCGTCGGCTTGAAAAACCTTAGATCAAACACAATTAAATCATTTTGTTAAAAAAAAAAAAGAACACAATTAAATCGTTATTGACTAACTCAGTAATAATATTTTAATTTTGGTTTGTAAGTTAACAAGCGAGCCAGCCTACCTTATGGCGTGTTTCCTAGTTTAAACTCTAGGGTAATATTACTTAATTATTTAATCATGTTTAATTTTAGGAAATAATATATTTTGGGTTTGTTTGGATGGTTTTTTTTTTCTGTACATATATGTGTATGTTTTATTTATTTCAAATAGCTTTTATATTTTTATTTTAGAAGTATAGTTTTGACGTTTGTTAGTTTTGACAGTTAGTTAGTAAACATCTATTTCACATAAACATATAAATAGTTGCTTCCCTATAACAAACTAGAAGAATCATTTTTCATTCCTAATACACTTCTCTTACGAATCGTTTTCTTTTTAATCTTCAACTTTTCTCTTCGATGGAGATTTGAAGAATCCTTCATGATATGTAATTCTTCATGGTATCAAAGCAGGTCTTTGAATTTTTGTAAGTTTTCTTTCTTCAGTTTAAACATGATGCATCAAATTCAGAGTGATCTCAGTCGAGTTGAAATGAATTCACTTGATCCACATTTTCTTTTGAATTCAGATAATCCTAGCATGTGTCTAGGTAATATTCCTTTCAATGAATTGAATTACATGTCGAGGAGTAGATTAATTAAAATGGCGCTTAATGCTCGGTTGAAGATATGGTTTATTGATGGAACAATTAATAAACCTAGCAAGCATTTGAATGATTTAGAAAACGGAACAAACGTGATTTTATGGTACATTGCTGGATTTTAAGCTCGATGATTCCTGATCTTGCATAAAATTTATTGTATGTGAAGTCTGCGTTTGAATTGCGGAATGAGATCGTGGAGCAATACGGACAATCCAATGGTCCTCTCATTTATCAATTGCAACATGAAGCAAGGGAATTTGTCTGTGAGTACTTATAACAATAAGCTAAAGAAATTTTGGGATGAGTTGAATTCGTTGCATGCATATCCAACATGTTTGTGTGGCGGGATAGAATTATGTACATGCGGTATGATGGATAGGATTGCGGATTATGAGTCAAAAATACATATGATGCAATTTCTCATGGGTTTGGGTGATGCGTAGGAATATGTTAATAATCAAATCTTATCCATGGAACCTTTTACACTCGTCCATCATGCCTTCTATTTAGTTCAACAAATAGAAAAGCAACAAGAATTACTTTCATGATAGAGCTTGCTAGTGTAGCCTTTTCAATAGGAAAAACAAGTTTTAATAGATCTAATCCAATTACTGATAAGCGAACGATGAAAGGAAAGTTGAATTGTAGGCATTGTAGAGGTGATGGACATACTATAGAGAGTTGTTTTCAACTTGTCGGGTCTCTCAAATGATATAAGGGAAAGCAAGTGAGTAAGGGAAACAAATGTACCTTTACAGTAGCTAATGTTGAAAAATCTGGTTTGAAAAATCTCTGGAATAATAGAGATGGAGCTACTATTGTGAACTTTGTTTTTAGTGTAGGTATTTCTTCTTGTTTAATAGTTGTAAATTTCACTTTTGATTCTTGGATAGTAGATGCAGGAGCAACTGATCACATGATGCCACACTTACATCTCTTAACCCTCTATCATAACATTAAATAAACCCATTCGCTTACCAGATGGCATAACAAAGACTGTTAATACAGTATGACATATAGAGCTATTTCCTGATCTTGTTTTGAAAGACGTGTTACATATACCTGACTTTACACAAAATCTCATGTTAGTTAGTAAAGTCCTAAAAACAAATAAACTAACCATCACTTTAAACAATCATGCTTGCCTCTTTCAGGACTTGAACACTAGGTTGATTGTTGCGGCTACTAAGAGTGTAATGGGTTATATGTTCTTAATTGTTCTTCTAATAAAGTAGTCACTTCTCTTGTAGAACATAATACTTCTATTCTTTCATGTAATAAAGTTGATGATACTAGTTTAATTCATCAACGAATGGGAAATACTTCGGTTTCAAAATTTCAACATTTGACACTGTGTAAAGCTTTGTATTTATCATGGTTCTTTTGTGATATATGCTGTCAAGGAAAAATGCATTCTTTTCCTTTCCATAAGTACTAATAGATCCCCTTATGCTTTTCATTTGTTACAAATTGATCTTGGGGACCCTTTAATATGACCTCTTTGATAGGTGGGAATTACTTCTTAACCATAATTGATGGTTTTAGTATATCAACTTGGACTTACATCTTAAATAATAAATTTCAAGTTCCCTCAGTTTTAGATAAGTTTTTCTATTGTATTAAAAATCATTTTGGTAAAGTTCCTCAAAATCTAGAGTAATTGTGTGTCACTATTATCAAAAGCCAGGGCATATGAAGCATAACTGTAGAAAATTGTAAAATAAGAGATTTCAATCAACACATGTTGCCTCTTCCAATAGTACATATGAAAAATCTATTATGGTTTCCATGGATGAATATGCCAAGTTCTTATAGTATCAAGAATCATTGAAGTCTTCATCCACTTCTGTTACTACCATCGCTGAATTAGGTAAACCAAACACATGTGTTGTTTCTTCATCTTCCAAACGGATTATTGATTATTGCGCACGGATCACATTAAAGATAATTTCAATTTATTATCTACTTTCCAACCTCATACCTCTTATTCTCCACTTACTTTAGCTAATGGGTCAACATCCCATGTTCTTGGCTCTAGTACAACTAATCCAACTCTGTCAGTTCATTTATCTTTCATTCAAAACTTGCCTAATTTATCCTTTAATTTAATTTTATTAGTAAGCTCACTCGTTCACTTAACTGTTGCATCTCATTTTTCCCTAACTATTGCTTACGCCAAGACCTTATGATGAGGAAGATATTAGTAAAGGACATGAATTCGGGGGGTCTCTACATTCTAGACACAAAGGTACCACATTTTATTGCTTGCTCTGGAGTTGTAACCCCTTTTGATGCACATCATCGATTAAGTCATCTATCTCTCTCTTTGTTAAAGAAACTTTGTCCTCAATTTCATAGTTTAGAGTCATTATGTTGTGAATCTTGTGAGTATGCAAAACATTGTCACATTATTTTAAGTCCTAGAGTCAATAAACGAGTGAATGCTCCTTTCGAGTTAATCCGTTCAGATGTATGGGGTCCTTGTCAGTGACGTCTAAAATTGGATTTAAGTATTTCGTTTCTTTTGTTGATGATTACTCTCGCATAACTTGGTTAAATTAAATAAAGAATCGCTTTGAGCTGTTCTCTCTGTTTTGTTCTTTTTGTGTTGAAATTAAGACTTGGTTTAATGTTTCACTTCAAACGTTGCGAAGTGATAATGCTAAAAAGTACTTATCTCCTTTCAATCTTATACGATTAAAAACGACATTATTCATCAAACTTATTGTGTAGATACACCATCTCAAAATGGTGTTGCTAAGGAACTTCTTGTGTATAACTTGGTTATATTAAATAAAGAATCGCTCTGAGCTGTTCTCTCACTTTTGTTCTTTTTATGTTGAAATTAAGACTTGGTTTAATGTTTCATTTCAAACGTTGCGAAGTGATAATGCCAAAGAGTACTTATCTGAATCCTTTCGATCTTATATGATTAAAAATGACATTATTCATCAAACTTCTTGTTAGATACACCATCTCAAAATGGTGTTACTAAGAGAAAGAATAGGCATTTGCTGAAACTACCAAGGCTTTGTTGTTTCAAATGCATGTCCCTAACACTTTTGAGCTAATGTTGTGTCAACAACTTGTTTTTTGATTAATCGTATGCCTTCAATTGTTATAGATGGTGAGACACCTTATCATACTCTTTTCCCAAATAAACCTTTGTTTCCATTGAACAAAAAATATTTAGTTGTACGTGTTTTGTTTAGGATGTGCGCTCTTAAGTTACAAAACTTGATCCTAGATCATTGAAATATATTTTTCTGGGTATTCTCGTGTTCAGAAGGAATACATGTGCTATTGTCCTACGCTTGATAGGGATTAGTGTCGATTGATGTTACTTTTCATGAAGATACCGCTTTTTCTCCATCTTCTAATAATGCAAGTCAGGGAGGATGATGATTTGTTAATCTATAAAGTTACATCCACTACTTCTACTTCTAAACCTCCTTCAGGTCTACACTTGCAGACAATGTGTTTTTGTGCAGGCTCCTGATACATGTCCTAAATCAGTTCTCTTGTCTCAGATTAGTCTCCAGAAACGACTTTCCCATTGCCTTTCGTAAAGGTAAACATCAATGTACGTACGTTGTTTCTTCTTTTATGTCTTATGATCACTATTAGTCTCCTTTTGTTCCTTCATCGCATCTCTTGATTCTTCTCTATTCGTAAAACTGTTCATGAAGCCTTATCCCATTTAGGATGGTGTAGTGTAATGATAGAAGAGATGAATGCCCCTGATAAAATGGTACTTGGGATTTGGTAGATTTATCTATAGAGAAGAAGGCTATTAGATGTAAATGGGTTTTTAATATTAAAGTAAATCTTGATGGATGAATTGATCGATTGAAAGTTCGTCTTATTGCCAAAGGATATGCCCAGACTTATAGAATAGAATATTATGATACATTTTCTCCTATTGCTAAGTTAACATCTATCAGGTTATTTATTTTCATGGCAGCAGTGCATTACTGGTCTTTACATCAGTTAGATATCAAGAATACCTTTTTACATAAAGATCTTTAAGAGGAAGTGTATATGGAGCAATCTCATGGGTTTATTGCTTAAGGGGAGTCAGGAAAGTTTGTCATCTTCGCAAGTCACCATATGGCTTGAAGCAAAGCTTCGTGCTTGGTTTGGAAAATTTAGCCAAGTGGTTGTGAGATTTATGATGCAGAAAAGCAAATATGATCACTTTGTATTATACAAACGGTCTACAGCTTGTATTATTTTGTTAGTGGTCTATGTAGATGATATTGACATTACTAGTAATGATACATAGGTATTTCATCTTAAATCATTTCTTCATAGTCAATTTCAAACAAGGGATTTAGGGATGTTGAAATATTTTTTGGATGTTTGAGGTAATGAGAAGTAAGAAGGAAATTTTTTGTCTCGAAGAAAATATATACTTTATTTATTATCCGAAATAGGAAAATCATGTGCTAAACCATGCAGTACACTAATGGTTCTTAATTTGTAGCTGACAAGGGAAGTGAGTTATTTGAGGATCCTGAAAGATATAAACAATTGAGAAGTTGAACAATCTTAGATAACCTATCCAAATATTGCATATTCAGTCGGTGTTATGAGTCAATGCATGTCATCTCCAACTGTTGATCATTAGGCCATTGTAAAGCAACTCTTGTGCTATTTAAAGGGAGTACCTAGACGTAATATCTTGTATAAGAATCACGGTCATACTAGTATTAAGTGTTTTATAGATATTGATTAGGCAGGATATAAAGAAGAAAGGAGATCTAAAACTTCAGGTTATTGCATTTTTGTTTGTGGAAACTTGGTTTCATGGAAAAGTAATAAATAGAATGTTGTACCTCGATCAAGTGTGGAATCATAATATAAAGCTATGCACAGTCAATGTGTAAAGTAATATGGATATATCAACTCTTAAATGAAGTAGGACTCAACATCTCACTTCATATAAAATTATGGTGTGATAACCAAACTGCTCTTCATATTGCATCAAACCCAGTGTTCTACGAATAAACTAAGCATATTGAGATTAATTGTCATTTTGTTCGTGAGAAAATTCAACAAGGGTTAATTTCTATAAGATTTGTGAAAACCGGAGAATAATTAGGAGACCTCTTTACAAATGCTCTAAATGAGGTTCAAATTGGTTATCTTTGTAACAAGTTGGATATGATTAATATCTATGCCCCAACTTGAAGGGAATGTTAGAGCTGTTAATATGTAAAATTAATATAGAATATTCTATAGATATTCATTGTATATAAATAGGGTCTTACTAGATATTTACTATACATAAATAGGCTCTTACTTTCCTTTTCCTTTTTTGGTTTCTTAAAATCTTTTATATATAACTATTTATCAATAAGACAAAATACAATTTTCTCATCACTCTTGATTATATGTATATTGGTATTCTTCTATTTATGCTTCTCTTATTCCTTAATTTATTCTAGGTAACCAAAAGTAATTTCATTCTTTTAGGCAACCATACATAGATATAGCAATTCCATTTCCAGTCATATTCTATTCTTATGGAATGATCATTTCCTTTACAGCCTTATTCCATTCCAATGAACCAAACACAATGTAAACCAACCTTCCTTAATCCTTATACCATTCTAATGGGGTTATTTTACTTAGCTTAATAGTCCCATGGGATGATTCTCTCCAAGGTAAACCTTATAAAATGGTTAAAGGGAAAAAAAATAGAATTAATGGAAATATAAGATCCCCATAAGGGTTAAATGATCGTGGAAAAAAGTAAATCACAATGTAGCTGGTTTTATGGCCAATAATAATAATATATGTTGGTTTAATTGGCATAAATTTGCTTTTAAGGCCAAACTGACATATTTCAAAGAATCAAAGTATCATGTTCCGCGGAGCCTGAATAAGTAAAGTCTCAAGTCTTTGCAATGTTACATTATCCATGGTACATGCTGCAATGAACAAACCATGTTGCACCATCAAAGCAGGCTGATACATACATACATCAGAGATATTAACCCCATGATCCTGATGACCAGTCACCGTCAACTTCAGTGTCTCTTGAGCAAACAAGTATCCATTAACAGGGAAAATTTTCAAGTTTTCAACGCTTAAACACCGATCGGCATATACGATGCAGGACAAACCCTGTAATGTTTTTGCTAGACCTTGTGGGGTGGAGCAACCATCGTTTAATAAAAATGCTTCCATGCTCAGAAGAAAATGTTAAAAGCAAAAGGAGATAATAATTTGCAGTTTGAAACATGAACACATATGCCCGGCCGAATGACAAACGAAAATTTCCTCCCATTGCACAGGACTAAAGAGTTACAGATCAACAATGTACAAGTGAAAAAGGTAATTATCGACAGCCGTGTATTATTTTTGCAACGGGAAACTGCTAGGATTTAAACAACTCTCCAATGGTAAGATTGTAGAGAAAAGAATGAGACAGTACTACATTCTGACTATCCGGAAAATAAAAAATAAACAACAGGAAAAACGAGACACTTTCCCTTTTGCAAAGCTATCTAGCAACTGTAAATATTTTTTTGGAAGTAAATTAACAAAAGAGGAAAAGAAAAAATAATATAAAATTAACATGAATGCTTAGCTTGGCTCCGGGGCTAATACTTTTAAACTTCGCATCCACTCACAGAAGCTGGGATCATCAAAATGAAGAAAACTGCTTTTTAGTTTTGTTCGTTTCTCAGCTGTCAAACTCCGAAGCTGTGGAAATCTTGCTTCCTGCAAGCAAAGTTCAGGGAGAATTAACAATCAAACTACCAAAAAAATGTCTCATAGATTAGATATTTAACTGTTGAAGCCTTAACATATGCTGCAATACTATTTAAACCAAATGTACAGACTGTACTTTTGATTTACTGCTGTATGTTCGTCCTTGCTCCTTATTCCATCATAATTTTCCACTTATTTCAAGCATTTTAAACGAAGGGCCTGATGTCTCATTAAATGGAAGCACCGTCTTAGATTCAGTTAGTGTTAGGTACAATATCCAACACATACTAACTTTGACATCCATATCAGATCAGCACAGTACAACCCTCGGTTATCATGCAATTTTTTTTTTTTTGGTTTTTTTAATTTTTTTTAGATCTCATGTATCATGCTTGGAGCATGCTTTTTAAAACACTTCTGTTTTGTCCAACAATACCGTATGTTAATGGTACAATATTTTTTTAGTTTTGCGTCATCCCTTGAGAGATTTTTTGCAATACCACTACAAGATATTTTGTCCAGTCTGATCCAATTCCTTAAAACCATATGAACCTAAAGCTACCTAAGGCTATAAGACGGGTGCCAAATTTTCTTATTGTCGGGAGCATGAACACTAACAGAGTCCTTCCAGCAAGTTTTTATGGTAGAACTGGCTTTCTGATTTTCTCCCTCAAAAGCCGTCCACATCCATAATGATGGATGTAAGGAATGGCCAAAAGTACTCACTACTCCAATATGACTCGAAGAATGCAAGCACTACTGGCAGCTAGTTCTATCTATTATGAGTCAAATTACAAGATTAAAAAAAAAAAAAAAAGAAGGATATTGTAGTGTGTTTCAATCTCACCTGCTCATAAGGAGGATCCTTGTGTGCTGGAATCAATCGTGAGACAAAATACCTGGCCTGAGAGCTTCCTTCCTGCAATTATTGTGAACATTGATAAATTAACAAGAATAGGGGACAGGGACAAACTCAAACTAATAATTGCTATGCTAGTATAAAACCTTGAATGCAAGGATTCTAGGAGCAGGAAATCGGGATTCCGTAAGCTCTTCAGCCAATGTTCTGCAGGCTGCCAAAGTTGCTGCACTTCTTCCTTCATCTGAAGCTAGCTCTGCACCCTAGAGTCACAACATTAAAAAAGATGTGTAAGCATATTCAACACCAAAAACAACTGTCAACCTTCTGAACCACAGGCGAATAACATATCATCCTAAAGTACTGCTTTAAATGGGGTCTTGTAAACAATAATGGAGTAATTTATAGTAACCAAGGGTGCCAACAACTCCCAATTCAAATGAGAAATCTGTGTAAAGGACTACTATTTTTTCTGCATGGCCAGTATCTGGGTGTTATACTGGCCAAGAAACATGGGAGAAGAAGATGCTATGAGTTCCATCTAAAAATGACCACCTTGGATAGGTGTAAGTCCCACATTCATAAGAAGGAATATTAGAGCAATTTATAAGCCCAAGGTAATGATATCAAATCAACACTAATAAGGAATCTTTTGGTCAAGTGGAAGAAAAAATACTTATTTATCAGCTCTTGTGGCAACCAACAATCAATACCATCTGCCCTCCACATTACCAGTAGGTCTATGACACCATGATGAACCAAAGCACAAGCTGATGGGCTGGACCTGAGATAACCCTGAACCAGAGAGCAGACTGACAAGGGTTGTCATGGAGAGGCCGAAACAAGATGCACCTCCAAGGAGGATTTTAGGAAGGTGAGGCCTCTAGGGGAGAGAGAAACATCATAAACAAATCTAACATCGCAAAGGGAGGCATGGCATGTAAAGGGGGTTTTGAATCGTCCAAGCCTTTTGAAGGTAGGGGTTGATTATCAATGTATCTGGGATTCCTCTGTCGTATTGTTGATGAGAGCACCGATATTGATGGTCTCTGCGTTGGAATGGATCTTCTGGTGGGGAAAGTAGAAAAAGAACTCGGGCCTTCTCAAACTAAATGAGATCTCATCAATTGGTCTTGTTTTGAGGAACAGACAAACCAGACAGTTGTGGCATGTAACACCCACAAGGACACGAAACGGAAAATTAAAGTGGTTCATAAGGCCGGTAGTATTTGGTGGCAAAATTTGTCCATTTATAATAGTCTTCACCATAGACCATCTGTGCCCGATAGCTAGCTTGGGTACATTCCACTTCAGGGATTTTCATAATCGAGAGTGCCCATGAAGCTTTGAGAACTCCAACTCAAAGAGTGCAATGGAAAAGGCAAGAAGTCCAGTCATAAACATTCTTACTCCTTACGGCTAGCTTTGCTTAAGAAATTGCAGACACTCAACAGAATCCAAAATGGAGTCAAGCAACTAACACTTTCTGGTTCTTTCTAAGTGGCCAGAGATGATGACCACGAGGACCTTTCTGCTTGTGACTTCTCTCTAATGTGGACTGAGATGGCCCGTTGGCCACCTTTGTTTGCCCATTGGAAGGTGCTACTTCAAGTTTATTGACCACTGCTCCTAAAACGCCAAAAACTATTTTATGAAGAGTGGCTCTTACAGGCTGCTGCATCTGTTTACAGCATTTGGAGATTGAGGAAGTCAGTCCGATTTGGAATTACTAGACTCCCTCCTACAGTCTTACCTAGACAGATCCTACCTACATAAATTTCAGTGAACCTTCTTTTTGAAGTAAAATGAAAGATGCAGTATACCTTATGGGTTTGGTTTAGACTACTTTCCTTACAGATTTTTTTTCAGCAAACTTTATTCGTTTTACTAGACTAAAGCTTGCTGTAATCATCTCCTTACCCATTATATGCACTTGTACGTAACTTCTTCCTTATTAAATTTTGATTTACCAAAAAATAAAAAAAAAGATAGTAAATAATAAATCAACACTAACAAGAACTTTTATCCGAGTAGCTATAAAAGGTTCATTACATCAGTTGCCTTGACCATTAACTACTGTTACGTTTGACTGTCACAGCCACTACATTACAATGGTATGGAAAGAGTTATATATATATATATATATAACTAAGTACACATTTCATTCTGGAAAAGTGATGCCACGTGTTTAGATGATAACAAACAATAACCTTAGGAAAACAATTTTGCAATAGGAACACACAAACCGATAAAGCTTCCCTTGGTTGCACCCCATGCAGGAGAAGCTATCCTCAATGTTATTCTTATGGCAACTGACAAATGAAAGCACATTGGCCATTTTATCAACCTAGTTTATATATATATATATATATATATATTATAAGGTCTCTAGCGTGCCCCATTTTTTTTGTATTGTACAGACGAAGACAGAGGAAAAGATTCACATGCCACACAATCATATTCTTTCATAATTTACTATTAAAAAAATCCTGGAGCCATGTTTTGAAACGAACATACTCAACAAAATTCCACATAATGCAACAAAATACGCTCTTCCACAATGTAGCCAATAGTGTAACAAGTTCTATTACTTATCAACAATCCAAATTATAAGTAATACTACAATTCCAATGCATAAAACGAGTGATGGGTTGAAGTGGCATACCAACCAAATGAAGACATCTGTGCCATGGTCAAGAACAACAGCTGTATCAGATTGCATGGCAAGGTCATAAGCTGGGAGTTCCTCAAAAGTGCCTCCTTCGCGATGCATCAGACATCGTGGTGCTACCATACGAATTGAAAGATTAAAAGACGCATTCAGAAACAGATTTCTCAATATCGACCTCTCATCTTCATGGCCTACTATGCTTCCCAAAAGAGGGCCCCTTCTAAGATGGAAAAGGATCTCTGGCAGTGCAGACAGCTCTTTTGGAAATTTGTAATACTTTGACTTGGGCATTGGAGAACCCAATCGTGAACCAATGTCCTTTATTCTTTCATCTATAGTTGCTCGCATGTCAAGTGCTTCAGATTGATTCTTTGCTCGCAATAGGGTCTTCTTAGCAATAAGAACAGCTGCCACTTCATCCTGTACACTCTCAAGATATGCTGAAACACTGTCTACAACAGGCAGTCTTGCAGTAATCACTCTTGAGATATCAGCTTGGTATATGTTTGAGAATTGAAATACAAACTGAAAGAACACATGGTCAATTTTGATGTCACGTTTAGTTTCCACAAAGAGTGAGAAGCTCTGTGTTTCTTCAACACTTAGCATTTGAATAGACAAAGCACAGTCATTCTTGAAGTTCTCATGAGTATCTATTTGTGCCTCCTCACCAGGACCTACAACCTGTGTTACCAGGATATCATCTGAGCAGCGAAGTTCCAGTAGGCCATGGGATCCCGATGCCCTTGTAGAAGCCCTCTGCAAGTTCACGCCAAAGGCTTCTCCAAAGTCATCGTGGAGGACCAGCACACCACCGGATGCTTTTGCAAGGGGCTGCAGCACAGGAACTCTAACTGGACATGTGCCTGCACATAGAATGTCAACCATAGTATTATTATGATGAGCTTCATTCCCAAGATGCTCCATTGTTTTCATGGCTGTCTTTTCCAGATGAGCATAATTTGGGTGTGTAAAGGAATGAGGGACCGATCCAGGGCCATAAGTACATGGTCCACCAGCGCATACAATAATCCTGCTATTCCCCCCAGACCTTTTAACTATTCCCCGTGATACATCAGCTGATGGCCCCTGAACTATGGCTAAAGCAACTTCAACCGCACCCCAAGACATCGGTCTCTTGAAGCCTCTGGAATCTCCAATTTATATGGCCTCAGGGATGAGAATATGGCATGTGCTGCTGGTAATGAAGCATGCATTGGTGCTAGGTAAATGCCAGTCCCATAAAGTAATGCTTTCAAGGAATCCTCAGATGGTGATTTGTCACCAGGAAGCACATCAGCAGATGCGACTAACTCCTCTGAAAAGTCATAGACAGATAATGTGCGTCCATATAAAATTATTCCAATTCTTGTAGTGGGGACAAGAGAATCAACGAATGCATGCAAAGAACTTTGCAAATGCTGTAGGTGAGGCTCATCTAGACACTCATCTATAACAAGGACAATTGGTGCCGACATTCTTGAATCTGAAACTGGAACAAAGCCAGGTCTCGTGTTCCCTGTTTGGACAAAATCAACCATTGGTGATGATAATTCTGGAAAATTCCTGAGCTCTTCCTTGCTTGATGCCATATATTCCCCTTCACTTCCATTCAATTTCCGGCATATAACACACTGCCATTGGCCTGAGCCAAGTAATATGTTGCAATAGAAATTCGCATAAGCTCCACAGTTTTGGCAGCGATGGGGATCACGTTGTATTACTTGAGGACCAGGAGAAATATCCCTCCCAGGAGAAACCAAAGCTCCAAATCCCAGGCTGGGTATATTAGCCTGTTTTTTCTGTCTCAATACCTGCCCAATAGACCGCGGATAGAGATTACTAGA
Source organism: Combretum micranthum (assembly GCA_024138025.1). Taxonomy (NCBI): domain Eukaryota; kingdom Viridiplantae; phylum Streptophyta; class Magnoliopsida; order Myrtales; family Combretaceae; genus Combretum; species Combretum micranthum. The sequence goes on from JAMXBD010000049.1 coordinate 1,203,154, forward strand.
AAAAAATACGACGAGTCTCTCACACAGTTGGTAGGGAGAAAATACTATGTCCTTAGTTATTGGAGCTTCTGGTAACTGCCCAGTGGCTAGAATATGCAAGAAATTAACATCATGCAGACTGTAATACAAGAGTTGTAGCCATAAAAAAAGCAAAAGGTACCTTATGAGCTGAAAATAGCACATGCGCTGCCTTGCTAGTGTCTACTAGTTCCTCCACAGAGTCAGAAAGCTGGTGCTGCAACTCCACTGATCCATTAGAAAAATGAGGAGGGGGAGAAGTGCTTGGCAAAGGTGAACCCGAAGAAAATGCGACCGGTTGTGGAGTTGAAGGAGAACTACGAAAGGGTACTGCAGCTGGCCTAACAGGGGAACTAAATACTGGTGGCCCAGGAGGTGTACTCAGATGGGAGCTTGGACTGCTGCCAGCGCTGGCCATAACCCCATTGGGTGGTGATTGCATATTGAGGGCTCTAACGGAAGGGGAAGCAACATTTTCTTGTTGCGGAATCGGTGGACGAAATCGTGGTCCGGCAGGGGTGATTGGAGGGGGAAAGTTTAAACTATTCACAGTATGAGGAACCGGTTGTTCCAGGTTTGAGGGAGGATTTGCTGCAGAGGCTCCAGGGAAAGGTGGTTGCTGGTTCGACATCGAAATCTTAAGATCCTCTTTGATCAATCAAGAAACCTTGGTGTTTCTTAAAGTCAGTAAAATGTGAAACTTTCCCACTAGTAAATGATCAAAATTGACTGAAGCTCTATGTTCACTTAAAGCATAAAAAAAAAAAAAAAACACAATTCAAGCTTTTTCAAGCTGACAAATTCAAGAAATCACCAAAAACGGCCCGAATACTGAAATTGGATCAAAAACCAATTCAATACATTCATCAACAAGATCAAGAAATCTACCAAACCCACTAATCACCAAACAAACACATACCCAGAATCAAACCCAAAGCCCAAATATCAAAAGGGGTTGCTCAAAATTGCACCTTTAAGCAGGCAACCCTATGCAAACCAATCAAAAACTCCAAAATAAACCCAAATTGAGCAGACCCCACTAAAGAAAAAATAATCTACCGTTTCACGAATAAGTAAAGATCGAATCTTTTTCGTCCGATCCTGAAGAGTTACATCACCGTACCTGAAAAATAGACAAAGATTGAAACTTTTATTTATTGTAATTGTTATTGTGCTGAGCGAGGGAGTGAATAGGACAAATAGTGATATTAGGGTTTTGTGTTGAAAAGTGATTCTGGGTAATTAAAATTGACCTCGTTAGATTGAGGTCTGACTTGATCTATGTTGTTTGAGTGCGCATGTGGGTGTCAAATGTAAGGAGAATTGAGATGAAGAAGACACATATGGAGAAAACGAATTGGAAATTGCACATTTGGCATGGGTTAGGAATTTGATTGGGAGATGGTGATGAGTTGGCTATTTCATGACGTGTATATGGTATATTTTAAGGAAATCAAAGCCAAGATCAAAATAATAAAAGAAAATAAAAGTAATAAATAAATAAAATTTCATAAAGTATTGTTATGAAAAGACAAATTTTGCATTGATATTAAATTGTTCTTTTATAATACAATTTCAAGCACTATAGTAAAAATAAGGGTTAAGGAAAAACAAAATATATTTTCTTAAAAAAAAAAAACTTGTAAATCCAAAGCCTTTAAAAGTAATCTAGTAAATACCGACTTAATATCATATTTTGCAAATAAAATTTCAATTCTGTAAGAGATCTAAAATGCCATACGTATTATAATTGTGTCTTAAAAATTCATGTTTTTAGAAATAGGATTTTAAATGTCATATTATAAGATTATTCCTTAAATATCTAGTCCTTAAGATTTTTTTTTAAACAAAAAAATTTTCCGTTTTCCCTTAAAAATAAATACAATCCAATCATGTAATTGAGGCAAAAAAAAAAAGTTAAATCATTCAAATATAGACATGGGTATACGCAAACAATTAATAAGAAAACAATAAAATCAGAAAAAATGATAAACAGAGAAAATGGAAAAATAACAAAGACATCAAAGTTGGGAAAATAACTTTTGTTAAAAATAAAATGAGTTAGGAGGTTTTTTTTATTTCTTTTTACGGCAAAAAAAATAAAAGAGAGTTACTTTTCGAGTCAAAATGTAGGTTTGCAATTAGAGTTTCTAATGAAAATATTAAAATTTAACTTTTAAAAAGAATTAATATCTTTTAAGAGAAAATACTATAATGGTACTTGAACTTTAGCAAAATATACAATTAGGTAACTGATGTTGAAATTGATCAATTTAATACTTAAAGTACTTTGAAATTGATCAATTTAGTACCTAAAAGAACTTGATAGAGGTACTATTAGCATATACAAAAGGTTCTTTAATATACTTAATTAATTAATCTCAGAGTTCAGTTACTAAATCGATTTATTTTCAAATTTTAGATATCTAATTGCATATTTTGTTAAAATTTATATACTATTAGTGACATTAACTCATCTTCCAAGTATCTTAATTCGTTTGCATTAAAGCAATTAAATGCTATTTCCAACAATATCTTTGGTGGACTTGAATTAATCATATTACAATAAAAGTAAAATCTAGCATGAACTCGACGAGTATCAAGTTAAGCCATGAAGAGAATTTATGCAAAATGCATGTATAATAGTTAGGGTTAATATCACGAATAGTGTTTGAATCTTGGTAGAATATGCTATGTAATTAAGTATTTGAACTATGAAATTGATCAATATATCTAAAAAGTTTTTCTTATACGCCAACGATATATTTGTTAAGTTCTTTTAAGTAATAAATTGACCAATTTCAAAGTTTAGGTGCCTGATTGCATAATTTGCCAAAGTTCATGTAGTATTCATGTAGTATTCATGACATTAACCCATATAATAACTATTAAGAATAATGTTACAAAGGGTACGTGAGTAAAATATGCAATCAAGTACCTAAACTTTGAAATTGATTAATTTAATACCTAAAAAAACTTTTGTATGGTGTGCATGAAATTTTTTTGTAAGTATTAAATTGATCGATTTAAAATTTCAGGTACTAAATCAAATCAATTTTAAGATTCAGATACCAAATTATATTTTATCAAAGTTCAAACCATTCAAGACATATATCTTAAATTGATTAATATAAAATTTTAAATAGTTAATTGCATATTTGGTTGGCCATTGAACGATAGCAACATTGACCCTTTATTATATAAAAGATGAATCGATTCTTTTATAAAAGAGTAAATGTCAAATTTGGTATGTAAAATTTGTGCAAAAATTAAATTTAGTACATAAACTTCGAAATTGTCAATTTAATACTCAATTAAACTTTCTGTAGCTATATTTACTACTGACTTAATACCATTTACTCTATTTGCTAACGTAAAAAAGACAATTATTTCTTCTCCCGATGCAATCTAGCACCAATTGATTATCTCTTTTATGTTAGCAAATAGAGCAAATAGTATTATTGAGATAGTAATAATATTCATGAAAATTTTGATTAGTTATTAAATAGACCAACTCAAAGTTTCATTACCAAATTAAATTTTGTGTATTTAGTTGCCAAATCTAATGTTTTCCCTTTATAGAATAGTCTTTAATATAAAAAATCTAAGGCATATTTTAGTCTATATAAACTCTATTTGAGTCAAATAAAGCTCATATCACCTTAGAAGGATATTCCCCAATTCTAATATTCGCACATAGAAAATCAAATAAGCCACAAGCAAAGACTAATTTGGTGAAACTTTTTCATCTTTAATGTGATCCTTTTTCATCTTTAATATAAAAAGAACTCAAGACTTATATAGTTTATATAAACTATATTGGAGTTAGATAAAGCCCCAATCACTTGAGAAAGATACTTTTTTAATCTACTTTTTATGCATGAGAAAATCAAATAAGATTAAGAGTAAAGAATAATGGTCTAATGATCCCTTTTTAAAGCTTAATAAGGGAAATTTCCATAAGATATCCCTATTTAGGTCTAATCTTCTGGTACCTACTATTAGTCCAAATGATTGATATGTGTCATTAGATTGGACTACGAACTCAAATATTGAATGAACTTTAATTAATTGATTAATTAAACAAAATACACTGTTCAAATATTTTCTTTCAATCAATATATTGGCAAGTATACCTATCATTTATAGCATGGTTTGATAAGAACAAGTGTCATCCCACAAAGATAAAAAAATCTATTAGTATTGACTTAATCTCCTATAATCTACTCTAAAACAATGTTTAGAAATTAAGTATGATTATTAAAACTATGATTAACCCTTATTTTTTAAGATTTCAAGATAAAATAACAACAAGATATAGAATTCAATATTGTTCAACTCATCCAAACAAAAATTTCCTCATAAGAATATTACTGTAATCAATTTCTTATGATAGTATCAATGATTATTTATGTCTTATTAATTCGTAAGATTCCTAAAGTTACAATAGCATCTTTTTCAAGATTACTAAGCTCTAATATCTCAAATCTACCTATTAGAATGTGTTCTAATTAATAACAATTCAAGGATTACATTAATGATCAATGAATCTTTATAAAAATCATATAAACGACTTTTGTAATTCTATCTCTATTTATCCAAACAAGCCATTTTAATAATGTTTCATCTATTCAAATATGCAATTTCTCAATTAATATATATGAAATTAAACATAGAATCGATATTCTAGACATATCATTCTATGAAACAATGTAAAACGCAAAACTAGACTAAAAAAGAACATGAACTTTCATTAAAATGAAATTAAGTACACAACTATTGTAATACATCTGGTTCTTTTGTTGTTTAGATGCTAAGCTTCTACCCCTCCATTATAATACTATTCAAAACAGTAAACAACTTGTAGACAATCCATTTTTGGCCTATTCATGGCTTTAATTTATAGTAAAAATTAATATTATATTAAGCCCACAAATTACAAAAAATGTATATATAAATAAAAAGAGGAAAATTTATTATAAAAAAATAATAATGTAAAAAATAAAATAGATAAATAAATGAATAAATAATAAATAAATAAATAAGTTTTTTGGCTTGATATAATACTAATTTTAATTATAAATTTTTCTGGACTAAATTAAATAATCAATGTAAATTAATCCATTTTTTAAGCTTTAAATGCTGTTTTTGTACAAACCAGAATAAGACATGTTATAGCTTGTGTGGATAATAAGTTACTAGCATGCATAATGAAGACCCGGGTTTAATTCTGCAAGGAGGCTAATTGCCATTCCCTCTCAAGCTATCATCTTCTCCAAAACAACCCAAAACAAAGCTAGCCACCCCCTCCTACACTAAATCCAAAACCCAGCACAAGAACCCCATATCGGAACCAAGACCGACGGCATAACCCACCACCTTGCCAAACCATCACCATCTCTAAACAGTTATCTCAAATCTAATCCCTAGTCCACTACCAACGACCTTCGTAGACTCCATCGTGGTCGCTGATCCCTGTTCATGCCATGGAGAAGAACATGACTCGACTCGCATCTGCTAGTGACAACCGACTCAACTTGCTTGCGGAGCTCGATCCATGACCGAACCCAGGTCTTTACGTGCGTAACATGTGTGAGTTTGGTTGAACTTGCGCATGTTGGAGTAGAACCCAGTCACAAAGTTGATTTTGCTTCTCATTAGATATGTTACCGATCACGGTTTACTTTAAGCCATTGATATTTTATGATTTCTAACCATATTGTATGTGCAAGTTAAATATAACATGTTATTGGGCATGAGTTCATTAGTGTTTCACAATTTATTTTCATAAAATGATCATATGAGATTATACTGTCAAATTATTTATCAGATTAGTTTTAAAGTTATATTAGTATTTGCATCTTTCCTCAAGTATAGGTAACTATCTTAAATGAGCTGAGCAAAATTCTTCTTGGTTTTTGCTTTAAGAGTCCTTAAACTTGGCTCAACCAAATTTAAGTAAAATTTTGCATTATACGTATAAAAAGCCACATATGAAAATAGACAAAAAAAAAAAATTATAGGTCAAAATAGTTTACCTTGAAGGATTAAAGCAAAATTTCTTTTCGTCCATACTCTTCGAATATGTAAACATGACTATATCAGGTGTAAAACTTGCAAGTTGCATTGCATAATTTGTCTTAAACCTAAAATGCATTAAGTTGATTGAATAAAACCGATTCAAATGTAATGTCTTTTTCAAATCTCCTGAACATGGCAAACAAAAACTAAATGGACCAATAAAAAGATATGATGCCTCTCGATGTGAGAACTCAAAGAACACATGTAAAAGGAAGAAAAGAGAGAATGTGTAAATATGAGATGAACGAAAGAAGGTTTGATTGAAACTCAATTTTTGTTTAATAATATAAAAATAATTGGCATAATAATATCGGGAAAAGAGAAAGAGAGTAAAAAAAAATTAAGTTTGATTAATGTAAAATATAAATTGTAATTATTTAGTCTAAGCTATTTTAATACTACAAAGTGACGATGTAGGAATATTAAAAAAGACACCAAAATTTTCTTGCTTACGATTATATAATATAGATAATAGTATGCATACAATTTGAGACCAAATTCTTGAAAATTACTCGTTCTTTGTTTCGCTATTAGTATTGACCCATAATACAATTGGTTCATGCTAATTGTCCACTAAATCGCTACATTCTACCATTGCAACTAAATCACCATTTCCATTTAGAAGATCAATGCTCTCACACTAACCAGTTGATATACAACCTACGTAGCCATACGTAGCAGTTAGATGTTGATTTTACTTTACCATCACACTCCGCTAGCTCAATGCCCCAATACGACAATTAGTTGCCAGTTAGCCTACTCATGGCCATAAACACTTCCAAATCCAAATATTGGGGTAACCACACTCAACAAACATTTAATAGTGCACACACACATGTATATTAACTACGTATGATGACAATATACCGGGATTAGACTCCTCAATAGCACTTAATTGTTTGTCTACTTCAAAAACTTTGAATAATAGACATCCATGTATTCATATTTAGTTAAAACATTAATACAAATCCAATTCATATATATATTTCTCATTTTCCTGAATGTCCTTAAGTATTACTAACTAAAATACTATCCATTGTTTGTTATGTCTTATAGCTGTCCTTGGATATGCCAATCTTCTTTCTCATGTTATTTCATAATATAGAACTTTTACCAAACAAAAATACTTAACATTTCTTTACTTATATTCATGCAACGGGTAGTTGAGGATAAACATGATAGATGTGACGGTCCGAGAGTTAAAGACCTAGTGGGAGTGTTCAACTTGGACATGTAGCATTATGAATGGCATTAGCAAAACAGTTTGTTCAGAGAAAGGTTTAACTCTAAAGGCGAGTTTAGTCTTCTGTGAACAAACTGGTTGAGAGTTGATGTCACTCTTATGATGTTGAAACCAGTTAAAATAGTTGAACCTCTTAACCACATGGAGGACTATGGTAAAGCCAAAAGAGTGCTCCTTATGAAAAGGATGCGATTGGAACAAACCTGAGATAAATAGGGAAGAGAAGGCTATCTTACCATCCATAATGATAATAAACGATGATATAAAGGCTAGTGAAGCTCCATACGGGCACTTTTGGAAGGGAGGTCTCCTGTCCCATGATAGTAGTATCAAAGCAAGTGTTCCAGCTCCATTAGGTTGCCTAAATGCTACCTAATGTACGTAATGAGTGGGTAGTTATTGTTATTGATGTGTTTCATGTAAATGAAGCTCATGGAGAGGATTAGCCACAAGAGGGAGGACATCATTGCTTGATGGCAGTTGTGTCATGAGCCATGGAGACAATAATATACCTTAATCTTATTGTCAATTCATCTCACATGGATGAAGCTCAAGGTAAGGAGGAGCCACCAGAGAAAGACTTCATTGTTAGAGGGTAGCTGTGTCACGAGTTGGGATTAAAGCAAGAATTTCTGCTTAAACCTTACCGTCGAGAAACTCAACAAGACATGATCTCAAATGATGGATGAATGAGTGAAGGCAAGAGGAAGCCACAAGTCCTGGTGGGATGATTTAAGTAGGTTGATGACAAGTATGGAATAAGATTGATCTTAAAGGAGTAGATAGTAGCAGCATGATGAGGGCTTCATGAATTTAGGTGGGAGAAAATGTCAAGGTTGGAGAGTTGAAGGCCTAGTGAGGGTGTTTAACTTAAGCATGTAGCGTTGTGAGTGGCATCAATAGGGTAGTTTGCTTGGGGAATGGTTTTAACTCTGATGGCGGGTTTGGCCTTTGGTGAATAAACTGGTCGGAAGTTGATGTCGTTTTCCTAATGAGGCCATAGCAGGTTGAAACTAGTTGAAATAGTTAAGCCTTCTAAACATATGGAGAACTATGACAAATCCATGGTATCGTTCCTTATGAGAAGGATGGGCTCGGAATAGTCTAGGATAAGTGAAGAAAAGAATGCTTCTTATCATCCAGAATAACAGTAAATTATAAATATGAGGGATGATCGAACACCGTATAGGCACTCATGGAGGGGAGATATCGCATCCCATGACACTAGACATATATAAGGGTTGTAAGTGTCACGAAATTAATATTTTAGGTTGTTCCTGTGCGACATTAGCCTTCTATTCCTCACACACAAAGGCTAAGTTCAACCTAAAACCCACACATGAGAGCTTTAGAGAGAGAAGCTCTAGGGAGAATGAAGTAATCACTAATGAATCCTTGCTTTACAAATGAGTGAGATCCCCCAATATATACAAAAGGCCTCCATGAATGAATGGCTAAGATTATTACGATCTAACGGCAAATATACAAACCTATCGCCATACCTACTACTCCTGCCTACTAATATACATCGAACTTGGATGAAGAAGATTTCTTTGGAGACTGCTAGAGTCTTCTAGCTCCTTCTAGTATCTTCTTAATTCTTGTTTCGACATTTGATACAGACCTTAGGCAGTGTTAGGCTTTGATGAACCTTGTGTACCCAGCTTGTCTTCAAAGGCCCATGATATTTTCCCTTACCCAATGCAACGGCATCCTCGTCGCTCACTCCAGCTTGAGCATTGTGAATCCTCTTCTTCCACTTATGTCAATTGTTTCCATCTTCATTTCTTTTCGTAATGGATTTTTCCCACTATTACCTCACCCCTTTGACCCAACTTATCAATCCTAAGCTTTAATGACTCATTTGATTCCTCTTTCCTTTCCATCTCACTTCTTTGACCCAACTTGTCATCCCTAAGCTTTAATGACTCCTTTGATTCCTCTTTCTTTCCATCTTGGATTCGGGCTTTTTTGAAGTCTCCCCTACCAAAGCTAGTCGACTTAGTCCATTATCCACAATTTCAAGTTGCATCACTGTAATGAGTTTCTTTGCTTGTCTTGTCTACCTTATCACTGAAACAATGCATTGAAACCCTTGATTGATCAAACAAATGGAATTTGACCTTAGGATAATGATTGCATCAATCTTGTCTAAGAAATCCATACCGATAACAAACTCAAAATAATCCATAGGTATAACTTCTATGTTTTCCTTCCCTTGCTAGCTATAATGTTAAATTCCATATCCCTAGTAAGTTCGAACGTTGGAATTTCCTTTGAGTTTACTATCTTTAGTTGTGCCCTGCTCCTTTCAACCCTTAACTTTAATTTTTCCATAGCATCCTTTGATATGAACAAGTGTGAGGTTTTTGTATCCACTATTGCATTCATCTTTCTTCCAGCCACCCTTACCTCAACATACATTAAACCTTTGCGCTTTTCGTCGCTTCCAGTTTTCATGGCAATAAGTCACCTCATGGTACCAATGCGTCTCTTTCCCTCATTATCTGACTTGTCTTCCACGAATAAAGCTATCAAGCGTCCGCTTTTAGGACACTTCCTAACATAATGTGGTCCATCATAAAAATAGTTAACTCTTGGCTCCTCCTCATGTATCTTGTTTCCTCCTTTGTTCTGCTTCCCCTCGTTGGTGGACTAGGCGATCTGCTATTTTCACCCTCCTCCTCTTTTGTTGCTTCACTCCTAAAAGAACACTCAAGTTCCTTACCTTAAAATCCTCCCAACTCTTTTACGAAGGCTATGGCTTTCGAGATATTCTCTACACCATGCTGCTCTAATTATAGTTTTGCCCATGGTTTCAAACCATCTAAAAATAGCACAAGAGCATCTTCCTGTTTGAGGTCTGATATTTCCAACATGAGCTCTGAAAATTCGTGTACATACTGTTTCATAGTACCCTTTTGAGTAAGGTGGTGATGTCTAACTTTGGCTTCAGCATTTTGTGGGGAAAACATCTTTCTAAACTTAGTTATGAAGTTTGCCAATGAGATAATCTCGTTAGCACTTCTCCTCCACCAAACCATGGCTGAATCCCTTAAGTATAATGTTGCACTACGTACTTTACTTCCATCATCTATGAGCCTAATGGCTGTAAAGTATTGTTCCAAACCCCAAAGGAAATTATCCACCTCTCTCATTGATCGAACCCTTTTGAAGTACTCCGGCTTTGGCACATCTACCCCGATTGCTAACTAAAAGGTCACTCCACTAGCAAGTATAACCCTATAGCCCGCCAACTGAGCCTTGAGGTCCTTTATTTCTTTTCTTAAAGCTAGAAACGTTGCATCCATTCTCTTTTCCATCCTAGTGGTTTCAACTTCCACTTTACCCATTTTAGCCCTAAAGCCTTCCATTTGGGCTTCAAAGACATTGTCTCATGCCTACAATTCATCTCTTGTTTGGATAAGGTCCCTCTACTACTCACTCTGGAGATTTTCCCGTAACTCCTTCATGTGGGTTTGGGACTCTTCCAATCCTTCTTTTACCTCGGTAATGCAAAGTTCTACCTTTACCACCTTGATGTTAAGTGCCATCAATCTGTCTCTTGATCTACCCTGCTGTCTAGTAAGTGGGCGATCATCATGAATGGTCTCGTCTCCTATAGCCTGAGCATGGGTTTCCTCATCCAAGTGGGCGATCAAATGCTAGCTTGATGTTGCAATCGACCTAGAGTTAACCATAACCTATCTTGTAAAAGTAGCACACTGTAATGTAGAAGTATAAGCTACATCCAATTTAGTGGGAGTATCCTCGTATCGCACCATTCATACAATTATGCAAGTAAGTTAATTGCGTAACCATATGCCATGTGTAGACACCCCATTTTTGCCAAATCAAGGCCAAAAGCAAATATTATATTAAACCCAAAATATGTTATATATATAAATATAAAAAATGAGAATTGTAAAATATTAATATTATAAATTTTAAATAAGCATTTTTGGCTTAACATAATATGGCTTTTTTATTTATAATTTTTGGAACTAATTAAATGGTCTATGATAGGTTAGCCCATTTAATCGGGCTAATTTTGAAGCCTTAAACACCATTTTTGTGCAAATTAAAAGAAGATACAAGTCAATAGTTTGTATGGATAAGTCACTAGCATGCATAATAAAGACCTGGGTTCGATTTTACAAGGAGGCAAATTGTCCCTTTTATTTTTCTCTCTCCCATACATGCCACGTGGCATGCTCCCCTTAGCTGAATGCCATCAGCAATGATGCTTGAATTTTACTTAATTTAAAGGTAGATGAGCCTATAGATGAGCATGTCAAATGTTTATAAATACATGGCAAACAATAATCAAGGGCTCATATAGAGAAATACATTTAAAAGGTTAAAATCAAAGATATTCTAACATTTAGGATTTCAAAGTTCTTCTTCAAAACTCTTGTTTTTTCTTTTTGCCATTCTTTGAAATTATTGTTTATACAAGTGATATTGAAGGATTCTGAGGTTATAGGAAGCTTCCTGGTGTTACAAGCTTTAAACTGGTGATGCTGGCAAAGCCAGTTGGTGCCGAAATCATCTCTTATTAGTAACACCACTGGACCTGCCATTATTGTCACGGGACGGGAGTTTCACCTCTCAAAGAGTTCCCGTGCAACGCTTGACCATTCCTCCAAGAATGGTTTGTTGTTAATCTGGATAGCGAGCCAGCCTAATCTTTCTTGACTTTCTAGGTTAGTTCCGAGCCCCACATTATCATAAGGAGCGTCATCTCAGCTTTGCCATGATCCCCCATATGTTTGGGAGGTTCAACTATACCAACTGGTTTCGGCCTGCCTTTGCTTCATCAGGAAAGCGGTATCAACTTCCAACCAGTTTGTCCACGGGAGGCTAGACCTACCTTCAGAGACAACCCTCACCACGAACAAACCTTTTGCTGATGCCACTCATAACTAAACATGCCCAAGCTAAACACCCCCATAAAGTCCTCAACTCTCGAATCGTGACACTCTCCCCTACTTAAATTCATGACGTCATCATCACGAGGTAAATTTGTTACAGCCACTGCCCACTCTCAAGCTCTCACCCTTTCTCCACACCCATTATTAACACACCCAAGATCATCTCACTAGGACTTCGGGCTTTCATAGGCTTCCTTTCGCCCTCACCCATTCATCCATCCTCCAAGATCGCCTCTTGTTGAGTTGCCCAACAATAGGGTTTGAGCATAAGATCTTACTTCAAGCCCAACTTACGACAAAGCTGCCTTCTAGCAACGATGTTTTCACTCTGATGACCGCTCTGCTTGAGATTCATCCACATGAGCTGAATTAACAACAAAATAAGGGAAAATCCTTGTTTCCACGACTCGCGATACAGCTACCCTCTGGCAATAATGTCCTCTTTCTGGTGGTCGCTCCTCTTGAGCTTCGTCTACACGAATCGCATCCACAACAAGAATTACCCACTCGCCAGGAACTCTGGGTAACGTCTAAGTGGTCAGATGGAGCTAGAAACGCTTTGGTACCATTTATCACAGGATAGGAGTTTCACCTCTCAAAGAGTTCCCGTGCAGTGCTCGATCATCCTTCCAAGCATCGTTTGTTGTTAATCTGGATGGCGAGCCAGCCTAATCTTTCCTGACTTCCCAGGTCAGTTTCGAGCCCCACATTCGCATAAGGAGCGCCATCTCGACTTTGCCACGATCTTTCATATTTAGGAGGTTCAACTATATGAACTGGTTTCGGCCTGCCTTGGCCTCATCAAGAGAGCAGCATCAACTCCCAATCAATTTGTCTACAGGAGGCTAGACTCGCCTTCAAAGACAACCCACACTACAATCAAACCTTATGTTGATGCCACTCATAACTCAATGTGCCTAAGCTAAACACCCTCATGAAGTCCTTAACTCTCGGACCGTAACACTTATAGCGGTTGAAACCATCACCTTTTGGCCATAATTGAGAAAACCAACATTACCGAAGTGTTTATCACGTTCAAATCGGTTTGGTGGGCAACTTCCCAGCTTTGAACGCCACTAGATTGCCTTTTGCATTACTACAGATCGCTCCTGTTGTTTTGAATCCGTTGCCAACCCATTTGTGATTTGATCCAACGCTTGCCCCCCATCGGAACTCACATCATCAAACAGTTTACAAGTTTAGCGAACATCTTTCCCAAGTAAGTCGCTTTCGTCTTTTAGTTTAATTAAATTATATAATAGAATATTATAAGTTCATAATAATACATTTTGTATGTATGATATTAAATAAAAAATATAACAATGAGATAAAATAAAAAATTGAATAGTAAAATAGATAAATAAAGGATACAATTAATGGCTTTTGTAATAAATGTTATTCTGTATAAAAAAAATGTAAATAATAATATAAATATATAGTTATAGGGATAAATTTTATAACTTAGAAAAATCACCATTTTCTTGACCAAAAAGTAAAAGTGAAAATTGGTAGTATTAGGAACAACAAGAAGTATATTGTCAAAAATTAATAAAAAATAACAAACTTATAATGAAATAGTTCAAAAAAAAAAAAAAACACATTAAAGTTTTCTTAAAAAGAACTACGTATTGTTTAATCTCAATTAGTAGGTACATAGGCACTATTGAGGCGACGTAAAAAATGAAAAAATTTATTTTCCCATGTTTTTGTAAATATTAAATGTAAGCATTGTAAACCTTGTCTTGATTTGTAAATCATGATGATTAAATTGTAAATTTCACACTTTATAAAATTTTTTGAACATTAAAGGAATTAATTTTAATCTAAGAATTTAGATATGGTAGCCATTTGGTTTTAATAAGGTAGTCCCTGAACTCATGAAATCTCTGGTTTTATAAGAATTGGTTTTCGGTCAATTTTTTAACAAACTAATAGCTAAGTTAGGATTAACCGACCCATTGATCCCAACTTACTATTTTTTCCGACTTTAGTCAGGTGGTGACTCCTTAAAAAGTTTTACAAAATTAAGTTTTTTTTTTAATTCTTAGTCGAGAATTCGTATTAAATGGGTGGATTTGATGCGAATCGAATTAAGAGAGATATAACAAAAAATGAAAAATCCAAGCTCCACACCATGCATGATCAAACATGTGAATGAAACACACACACATATATATAGTCATCCATAAACTATATGTAAAATGGATTTATGCCATTCGTGACATCATGACAAAGGTTAGGAAACCAATCCCTAACATGTCAACTCTAAGATCCAATATAAAATTGTGAAAAAAATCCAGGGTTGGAAACCAATCTATTTAATAATCAATGTGAGAAAAGGCTCAAGTGTCATGAAGATTTAGCACAATGAAGATCTAGCTCAATGCAACACAAGCTATCTTAACACAAATTTTTATAAAAGAGAGATTTTTCAAATCAATTTTCAAAATAACATTACTATCTTAAAGTAGGCAGTGTGGGTACATCTCACTCCCTAAGCAATATCAGTCGGCTCCACTCCTAACACTGGGCCATACTTCCCCAGTATGAAGTATTTTCAGCCTTAGAAGTAAGTCTTATGGTATACCACCTTAACTGTAGCCTAGCTGGTTCATGGCAAGATGCCAACATCCTTTCGACGATGTGACTTGTGTAATGAGTGATTTATTTTATTGAATTTAAGTCAAATTATTGTTAGGTTCTTTCAAAATAATCAATCAAACATTTGGTAGATGCTCACAATATTACACTAAATGCAACAAACTAGGGGCTTTCATATAATAAATATGTTTTATTATCCACAAAGTAATATCAAAGAAATATATAAATCCATATTCATATTACATATATTAAAACACAACTAACTACAAACACATGATAGTCATAAGAACGTATTCGCTCAGCTATAACCACAAGCTAGTTATAGTAATCCTTCGAGAGGTCGATGTCTAAATCAAGGTCTCTTAAATAAAAGATAATATTTTCAATAATTTCAAAACTACTTCTAGGCTAAATATTACATTAAATTCAACTTAAATTCTCTATATTTTCCATTTTTGACTAATTTTCATATTTTGGTGACATCTTTCTCATTTTAATTTTAGTTTTTGCAAATTTATAGTCATTCGCGTACAGCTTCAAATATTCAATCCAATGGTGTAATTATTTTTACCAGAGAAGATGATTTAGAGTGTGAGTTAAACAAAGTTAGATTCACCCTACACTTATTTAAATTGGTTTTCACTTTCTTTGCTCCATCAAAGGCAAATTATACTTAAAATTATCTATCTATCATTTAAGTTCATTAAGCTATGTTTGATGAAATTTAATAGTATAGTTGATTTTTATTGTTTTCATTGCACAAAATATTACTTGATGCTATTTCTATTAAACTTTACATATCAAGTACGTAATCAAATGGATGTATGATTTTGAGAAACCAACATATCATTCGAAGGTGATCTCAGCACGAAGAAGAAGAAGAATTGATGGCATGTCCTTTCTAAAACTTACTTCAAGATTATAGAAATGTGATAATATCAAGTAACCGGAACTTTTTTTCCATTCAATTTCTATCAAGGGTTTGTTGAATGTGGGTTAAAAATTTAGAAAACGGTATTACTATTTCTAGGAGATATGCAACATTCGCATGGAAGATGGGAATTCATGTTTTCCATCACTAACCATTTAAAAGAATGAGAAAATACTATAGAAACTATCTAGCTATCACCAATAACTTTTATTAAACATGAACCCTACTATGAACTATATATTTTATGGACCAAATTTTGAAGTATTTTATTTCCATTTTTCCTTAGGACCTCTATCAATTCATGAACCTAAGAAAATTATAATGTTCCTCTTATTATTTTTTAGTTAATATCATGAATTTTCATAAAAGTGTTTTGAGATTCATGAATGTAGTAAGAAGATTACCCTATTAGCATGCTTTCTATAACAAATAAAATATTTGCTAGATGACTTGGTGATGATCCTAGAGTTCATGCAAGAATGCTAGAGAGACATCAATGTATTTTTTGAATTTGCTTACAAAACATGTTTTGATAGTTTCTATAGGGGAATGCCTTTACTTACTTAGGAAATGAAGCTTGATTCTCTTGATCTTTCCTTAGCTTGATGTCTCGTTTTCAAGGAAATAAAAAGGAGAAATGAAGGAGGAAAAGGAGGAAGAATGAGAGAGAGAGAGAGATGCATGCACGATGGAGGGGCTTTCTAAGGGAAGGATTAGTCATTTAAGGGGACAAATCTATAAGATTTTGCTCTTATCGTGGTTGTTTAGTACACAATGATTATGCCTTATGGTCAATTAGGTTGTGTAGTTAGGTAACTATACTTTGAAGTACAAAGCCCATGCTTGTTTGCTTAATGAATAATTGTTTGGGTGTGACAATGTTGAAAATTTGATTTAAAGTGTGCACGAGGCATTCTTGATTAATTATGGCTAGCATATTAGTTTAAGTTTAGGGTAGGGTAGCGTTTTGCTTGATTTTGGTTCAAAAGGAACTATAGAGTTAGTGTGTCATTAAAATTCTTACTACTAATGTTAATATAGCTAGTGTATATTTTTAATTATACTATAATGATAACTGAACTATATATTATATGAATTTATTGATACCATTATTGTTGGAAGAATTGTTAAAGTATGTTGTCGATTTTTATTTTAATATATCTCTATTGTTTAGAAGAATTATTATTTAACATACCTCTTGTTTATTAATTCATTGAAATTATTATTGATATCTCCAGGATTTAAGGCCTTAAATCATTCAACTAGAGTTCATATTATGTCTAATAGAGTTATCTCATATTATCTTAAATATCTTATGTTTGATAGGGCTTTGAGAATATCTCTCAAGAAATCTCCAAGCAATTGACTTAAACTATCTTACAAAACTTTAGGGGTTTACAAGTTGTCCCCTTTCCTATAATAAGATAGAATGAAAAGTAAAACTAAATCTTATAATACATATTTTAATAAAAAAATGAGGCTCCCCAAAAGTTCATTCTTTGAGAGTATTTCGATTTGGTTGTTATACTTGATTAAAAAATGCAATTAGCTTAGTAATCAAATGTGTGTAATTTAGTAGTCATGGGTTTAAATTAGGTATGCATATTAATTATAAGGTGCACATCTTTTCTTTCATTGTGTCCTAACTTATGTCTTACAAATGTACATTACCCATGAGGATGTCCTGCTCGGTATAGTTGTATCTAACCTATGTCTTATAAATGTACATTACCCAAAGGATTCCAAGGAATCTAATCTAATATACATTGGATTAGGCAAGATAGATGTTTGATATGTGACTCAATTTCCATCAAAACTACCATTTTTGGGATTAAGGTTGCTAGCTCTGGGATCTACTCGTTTGGCCTTAGGGCCGGCCTTGAATTCTTCTTCAAATTGGAAATTTTTTTCCAAGAGAATAGATTGATGTAGGTTTGGCTCAAAGCCGCCAGCTTTGGGCCGGCATTGAGCTTAAAATGATGGCTGGTGGATTTAAGCCGCCGGCTTTTCCCATTAGCTTACATACACATATAAATATGTGTTGTTTTGTTAGGTTTTGAGAGTTTGAAAATTTAGATATGCAAGATCATTTGTACACATCCTCTATACTTCGTTTCTTCAACACTAGTGAATTCTCCTCTTCTTACCTGTGGTTTTTCCTACAAGGGTTTCCACATAAAATCTTGCATGAGATTTATTTTTCTTGTTTGTTTTTGCTATTGTTTGTCATCTAAAATTATAACAAGTGGTATCAAAGCCAAGGGTTCGATTTTGTTTTCTTTTCTCTACAATGGCAACAACGAAGTATGATATTCCGTTGTTGGATTGCAACACAAGATTTTTTCTATGGTAGGTCAAGATGCGAACGTTCTTGTATGGATAGATTTGATGATGCATTATTAGGATTTGATAAAATGCATTCGTCGTTGTCACTGAAAGAAAAGAAACATAAGGATCGAAAAGCCCTTTCTCAAATTCATCTTCATCTATCAAATTAGATATTGTAGGATGTGTTGAAGGAGAAACCAATTGTTGCGTTGAGCTAGAATTGGAGTAGTTGTGTATGACAAAGAGTTTGTCTAGTAAATTGTATTTGAAGCAGCGACTATACTCACACCGTTTGACTGAAGGTGGGTCTTTAGAAGATCACTTAACCATTTTTAAAGAAATCATTTTTGATTTGGAAACTTTAGAGGTTAAGTATGATGAAGAGGATTTAGTTTTAATTTTATTGTATTCGCTACCTCCTTCTTATTTGAATTTTAAAGACATAATTTTGTATAGTCATGATTCGCTTACCATGGAGGAATTTTATGATGCTTTGGCTTCTTTTGAGAAGATGAAACATTTGGTGATTGGATTCGAGCCTCAAGCAGAGGGCTTGTTACTCGTGGAAGGAGTCGGGATAGCAATTCTGGGAGAAATTAAAGGGGAAGATCAAAGTCTTTTAACAGAGATAAGGTCTGCAGATATTGCAAGAAGAAATGACACATTAAATTTGAATGCTATAAGTTACAGAACAAGAATATGAGAGCTATTGAAAATCAGAAGGTGAAACAACCAGATAAAACAGGTGAAGCTGATGTAGCTAAAGGCCATAATGGTGGAGAACTTGTTGTAGCTTTTAATGATGATCCTCAGACTAGTGAGGAGTAGATTTTATATTATGGTTGTACTTTTCATATATATCCCAATTGGGATTGCTTTTCAACATATGGAAAAGGTTTCCAAAGGTGTTATCCTATTAGGTAACAATGCTTCTTACAGAGTTCCAGGTTTTGGTACCATCAAAATCAAACTGTTTTGATGGTGTTGTCAAGACTCTTAGCGATGTGAGACATGTGCCTGACCTGAAGAGAAATTTAATTTATTTGAGTACTCTTGATACAAAAGGTACAGGTACACTGGTGAAGGTGGAGTTTTGAAGATCAATAAAGGATCACTTGTAGTGATGAAGAGAGAGAAAAAGAATGCTAACTAATATGCTTTGTAGGGTTCAGTTGTTGCTGGTGATGTGGCTATCGTTTCTTCTTCTCTGTTAGATGAAGATGCTACTAGACTTTGGCATATGCGTGTAAGGCATATGAGTGAATCCAGTATGGCTGAATTGAGTAGAAGAGGACTTCTTGATGGGCAAAACATCAGTAAGTTAAAATTTTGTGAACGTTGTGTTTTTGGGAAGCAGAAAAAAGTTAGATTTACCATAAGTACTTATATTACGAATGTGTTAAGTGTCCAAAGACCCTTATTATTCACATAGTTTTTATAGTATTTTATATGGATTTTATGTGAATTATTAAAGAAAATGATACTCATGTAGTTAAAATGTTAATTTTAGGGTTAAAGGAAGATTTTGAGCTTAATGAAGATAATAAGATGAGTTAGATTTTGATGAAGAAATAGGAATTTGGAAGATTTACAACATACACAACAATTCTACACAAGCTGTGTAGAACACTGGTGTTAGAGTCAAAAAGTGACAAGCAAGCATTTTTAAAGTACATAAGTTGTGCATGATACTTGTGTAGAAATTGAAAAGTGCTTAGAATCGTTTTTAAAAGTACATGACCAGAGTATACAAGTTGTGTTCGTGGTCGTGTAGCCTCAGATTTTAATGTTTTCACTAGTTTTAAATGTACATGAGCTCAAACACAAGCCATGTAGGACTAATTTTCTCATTTTCTATAAATAACGGGCTTAACTCGTCTTTTTGAGAACATATCATTATTCTTCTTCCTTTTTACGAACCCTAGAGAGAAAGCTAGTATTTGAGAGTGGAGAAATGCAAGAGCTTATTGGAGATCACAATACTTCATCTTTAACTGTTGTAATCATAACTCTTTACTATTTTTCCCTATTCTATCATTGTATTTCTTATCCTATGGAAAAATAGAATTCTTTGTCCTAGATCTTGAGAAACCCTAACCCTAATGTAGAGATTGAATTATTTTTGTTAATGGAAGTTTATGTTCTTTTGAATCTATTCATGTGTTTATATTGTTTCTTGAATTAATATATGTACATTATTTGATTCTTGTTGATTTAATCGATGAATTAATTAATAAGATAGATCTAGCATGAATAGACAGGTTTGAATGTACTCTAGACATAGATTGCATGAACTTTTTGCATAAAGATTGAATCTTTTTAAAGAATCATGAGCTCTAATGCAATTTTGTATGCATCTAATGACGAAAGACGTTTCCATTAGACATATAGGGTTATAATTCAATTATCTTGAAAGAAAGATTGATAAAATTAAGGATTCCTACAGTTTAAGAACTTAAACAACTCATTAATGAATGTTTTGTAAGGAATTTGAATTAGAGTTAGTGGTGAATCAAGATAAGAGATAATCTTGTGATCTGATATCATTAGAAGCATTGACACTCACTTTTGCTAGGGTTTGGTAATTAATTAATTAATTGCTTAGATATATTAAGATCATTCGAATCAGATTGGCTAGATAGTAGAATTAGGGTAATTACTAGTAGTTACAAGTCTTAGTAGAAGGGCCCTTGTGTTTACACCAGTACTACAATCGATAGATACGCTTGTCTAGGATTAGTCGCAAAGTAAGAATAGAGTTTTAATTTAATTTGATTGATTGCGATTGTAAAATCTAAACTTCAGAAGGGTACTATAGATTACATCCATTTTGATCTTTGGGAGCCGTCTAGACTGCCTTCAAGTGGAGGTGCTATCTACATGTCGACCATCATTGATGATTTTTCCAGAAGAGTTTGGGTATTTTTCCCTAAAGCAGAAGAGTAAACCTACATTTAAAGAATGAAAGATGATGTTTTGTGCAAATTAGAGGGAATTATGAGGCATCTAACAGTTCCTGGTACATCTCAATAAGACAGGGTAGCAGAACGGTTGAACAGAACCATTATGGACAAAGTTAGATGTATGCTTTCTAATGCTCAGTTACCAAAGTCATTCTGGGCTGAAGCAGCTTCTATAGCATGTTATTTGATTAACAGGTCTCCATCACCTGCAGTTTTGAAGAAGACTCCACAAGAGGTATAGTCTGGTACTCCTGCAAATTATTCTGAATTGAAAATTTTTTGTTATCCTGCATATGCTCATGTTGATGATGGAAAACTTGAGCATAAATCTCTAAAATGCATAGTCATTGGTTTTAAACCTAGTGTCAAGGGATATAAGTTGTGGTGTCTTGAATTGAAGAAAGTCATTGTCAGTGTGATTTTTTATGAAGTAGCTATGCTACATGACTTATCTTTTAACACTTCATTTGATAAAAGCACAACAAAAATCAAGCATATAGGTGGAGTTTGAGATTAATTCAGGTTCTACATCAGAGACTACTTCTCAGTCTAGATCACAGACACAGGGTAGTTCTATCTCTACGCCAACACACCAGTAGTATTCCATTACTAGAGACAAGCCTAGGAGAGAAGTTAGGCCTCTTCAGAGATATGTAGAGGCATATATTGTAGCTTATGCACTGAATGTAGCAGAGGACATTGATTCTAATATGGAGCCATCAACTTACTTAGAAGTTGTTAATTGTGATGATTCTGGTAAGTGGATGATTACAATGTAGGAAGAGATGCGATCCTTTTGTAATAATGGCACTTGGGATTTAATGAAGCTTCCTAAAGTGAAGAAGACCATTCGTTGTAAATGGTTTTCAAGAATAAAGATGGAACACCAGCTGTTAATGAATCGAGATACAAGGCAAGACTTGTTGCAAAAGGCTATAGTCAAATACCATGTATTAATTTCACTAATGTGTTTTCTCTTGTTATAAAACACAGCTTGATTAGAGCATTACTTGGTATTGTAGCTTTACAAGATCTTGAGCTTGAACAGTTAGATGTGAAGATAACTTTCTTGCATGGAGAGCTTGAGGAGGATATCTACATGCAATAGCCAAAAGGTTTTGTGGTCTCATGAAAGAAGGACCATGTTTTCATGTTAAAGAAGTCACTTTATAGCTTGAAGCAGTCACTCAGGCAGTGATACAAGAGGTTTGGTTCATTTATGACTTCTCATGATTTCAGGAGAAGTAATTTTGATAGCTATGTGTATTTCAAGAAATGTGATGATGGATCTTTTGTATATCTACTCTTGTACGTTGATGATATGTTGATTGCGGCCAAGGATAGAAGAGAGATTGAAAAAGTTATAGTTCAGTTGAGTAGAGAGTTTGAGATGAAAGACTTGGGAGCAGGAAAAAAGATACTTGGGATATAAATTCTAAGGGATAGAAAACATGTATGTTGCATCTCAGTCAGAAGGCATACTTTGAAAAGATACTTAACAAGTTTAATATGATGAATGTTAAGTCTGTCAGTACACCTTTAGCAACACATTTAAGACTTTCATCTACTTTGTCTCCATAATCAAATGATGAGATTGATTATATGTCAAGAGTTTCGTATTCTAGAGTTGTAGGATCTCTTATGTATGCTATGGTCTGTACTCATCCAGATTTGTCATATGCTATGAGTGTTGTCAGTAAGTATATGGCGAATCCTAGTAAAGATCATTGGAGAGCAGTTTAGTAGATTTCCAAGTACTTAAGAGGTACTACTAATATTTGTCTACATTTGGGTAGAACTAGAGATGGAATTGTTGGTTTCATGGATTCTAATTTTGCTGAGGTTTGGATAAGAGAAGGTCTCTCACAATGTATATTTTTACTCTTAGTGGCTGTGCTATCAATTGGAAAGCAACATTGCAAGCTACAGTTACTCTATCCATAACTAAAGCTGAATACATAGCCATTATAGAAGCTTTTAAGGAAACTATTTGATTAAAAGGGTAATTTGGTGAAATCATTGATGACTTGAAGATTGCAATAGTCTTTTGTGACAGTCGAAGTGTAATTCACATCACCAAGGATCAGACATATCATGAGAGGATGAAGCGCATTGATGTCAGGTATCATTTTGTTTGTGATGTTATTGCTAATGGTGATATTGCTGTGAGTAAGGTCAGTACTCATGATAACCCTGTTGATATGATGACCAAGATACTTCTTATAGCTAAGTTTTAGCATTGTCTGAACTTGGTTGGTGTTGATTGCTGATTAATCCCCTTTAAGGGTTTATGGGAAGGGGGGGGGGGGGGGGGGGGGGGGAATGTTAGTTGTTTGTGTTGAAGATTGAAGCTTGTGTCGGTTTTACTCCTGAATTTGTGTCAAGGTAGAGATTGTTGAATATGTGAATTAAATTCCATCAAAGATGCCATTTTCTGGATCAAGGCTGCCAGCTCTGGGATCTACACCGCCGGCATTGGGGTTGGTTTGAATTCTTCTTCAAATTGGAAATTTTTTTTTGAAAGCATGGATTGATGTAAGTTGACTTAAAGCTATTACCCTACAGGTGTACATTGTCGGCCTTGGCTTTGAAAGCTGCCGGCTTAGGCCAGCATTGAGCTTAATATGATGGATGGCGGATTTAGGCTACAGGCCTTTCCTACCAGCTTACACACACATATAAATATGTGTTGTTTTGTTAGGGTTTTGAGATTTTTGAAAGTTCAGATTTGCGTGATCATTTGTACTTCGTTTCTTCAATACTAATGAATTCTCCTCTCCTCTACCCGTGGTTTTTCCTGTAAGGGTTTCTACATAAAATCTTGTGTATGATTTATTTTTCTTGTTTGTTTTTGCTATTGTTTGTCATATTAGACTATAACAATAGACCCGAGTTAATTGCTTTTACACTAGTGATAGAGATCAAAGATCATGGATGTAAAATTAAATCCAATTGATATTTGATTAAATTGTTTGAGATTAAACTTTCTACTACATACCTCCATAGTTGAAACACTATAACTTTTTATTTAAGAACATTAGTTCTGCACAAATCTCAAATTGTGATATTTGTGTCAATAGTTTCTCCAGAGTTCGCAAATCAAGAGAAGACCCATCTTTAATTTCAATTTTTATGTAAGAATCACCTTGAAAAGTTTAAATCCCCATTGCATTGGGGTATTAGTTAAGCATTATTTGTGTTACGTCGAGGAGTTGAACCATTGCCATGATTGTGCAAAGTGCTCTTGAAAAGTTAGGTACAATGCTTCTCTCACCTTTAATGAAATACCAAAAATCCTCGCCTAAGTTAGAAATTAAATTATATAGTAAAAGGATAAAACAAATAAACAATAGAAAAGGATTAGACAAGTTGATATAAATAAATTAGTAAATAGGCTAACTGAAATTTCAAATTTCAAATTTCAAATTATCCCTTTCAAACTGTCTAATTGTTTTATCTAACTATTTCTACAAATTGAAATTTATAATCCCTTCCAATTTTACAGTTATAATCTCTTTTTCTTTAAATTCAAATCTCTAAACTCTTAAACATTAAAATTAAATTTTTTATACATTCCTAAACCATTGAATTTTATTTAGGCTACCATATCCTTTGACCCCATAATTTTTTGAATTCATTTACTTGCCTTAAAACATCAGTTTTAAATCCAAACTCAATTTAAATATCGGTTTCTTATAAATTAAACTCCTAAACTAGACCCCTATTTTAAGTTCTTAATTTCTAACATATAGATTCTCAAATTATTTTCTAAATACTTTCAGAACTAAAGATAATTATCTAAAAGGTTTGAACCTAAAACCCCATATTCTAAATATCTTCATAATCCTTATCCTCTTCTTTTGCTTTTTCCTTTTCCCCTTCCTTCCTTTTCTTTCTCATTTTCTGTCCTTCTCTACTCTCTCCTCTCTCTCAAAACCATCTCTGAATCTCCATTTCAAGAGGATCATATAAGAAATTGAAGTTAGAAAATAAGATAAAAAATGAAGAACAAGCTTGAAGTAGCTCAACAACTAAGGAGGAGAAGTAATAGAGGAGATTCAATTGCATGTGTTTAAAAAGATAAGTATAGTTATTTTACTTTGGTTAATTTGTTATTTATACATAAACTAAAGCTAGATATAAGTAGGGATTAAGATAAAACTTATAAACTTGTGATATATGAACATGTATGTTAAAGCTTAGTGTAGTATATACATGTATACGTTAGATGTTTGATAACATGATTAAATGATATGTGAAGTAGAAATATGTTTAGAAATGTTGTTTAGACTTGATATGGGTTGGTGTATTGCTTATACAATATTGGGTATAAAGTATGTTGTGTTTAAGAAGTTGATTTTTGAAGAAAAGAAACGGAAAGAAGAATCTGTGATAGCTGACAGGGAACCAATTACGGGCATGATAAAGGCTTTCGTAGGCTCGAGGTGGAAGATTTTAAGTAATCAAGATCGTGATTTGACACACAGTAGCTTTGTTTTGAAAAATTTTGATCAATTATGAGCGTGGTCTAGCCCTTACTAGCCTCAGGTTGTCTTTAAATTTCAAAATTATAAAATCACGGGCGTAATTTAAAGCATAATGAACCCTGTTTTGAAAAAAAAAATTCCAACCACGGGCATAATCGAGCCTTTAGTAGCCTCAGATGTGTGATTTTTACAGAATCACAAGCATAATTGTGCCCATGATAAAAGTCATGGCATGAGTCACGACCGTGATTCTTGAATCTTAAGACCTAAATGATTTGAATGGCTCGTTCACTTTGTTGAATGAATAAGGTTGTAATACAATTCAGATTACGGAAGAATGAAATATAGTTGTGATAAGATTTTTCTTTATTAATTTTTTATATAAATGGTGGTATTTTGAAAAAAAAAATAGTTCCAATATTGAATTGGTATTCATATGTTTGAATACAAAATGAATATTAAATGTTTTTGTAATATGGATTCATTGTGGAATTGTTATTCAGTGAATTAAACGTCGTAATAGCTATTTGTAAGGAATAAAACTATAATGGAATGGCAATTATAGCAAAGTAAATGGATAGTAAATGTTTAAACTAATCTTATAGATGGATAAAGCATTTAAAGTAGGTAGAATTTGACTACTTACATGCAAAAATCATAATTAAATTGAGATAGTTATAATCGTTTTAAGATTGAAACTTAGTAACCGGGAATTTTATCGGGGAATTTTATCGGGAATTAGTTATTTAAAATAAAATTTCAAGTAAGAATAGATAAGTGGTCCTTAATATGTTATGTTAGTTAATTTACACAATTAGGAACGAATTAAGTGGATTTATAGACTAATAACTAATTAGATTAAACACATAAGTTAAGTATAAAACGAACTCAGTTAATTAACTTAAGTTGAACTTGGCCTAAGAAACTTTAATGAGCTAAAATGAGTTAGATTAATTAAGTTTAATCAACTTGGCTTAGTAACTAGGTTAAATGATTGATTCTAAGCAACTTGGTTAAGATTAACTTAATATAGGCTTAATGACTTAGAATTGGCTTAGATTTATGTGTTAAGTTAAACCATAATTAATATAGGGATTATGTTGTTTCAAATGTTTGCTTGTTAGAAATGAGTATGTAAAAAGGGAATAATAAATTATGATGTTTCTGCAATGAATGGATCATAAACAAAGAGAAAAAAGTAATATTTTGACAGATAATGGAGAACTGTCCGTATCTTGGTGAGGCGATCTTCACAGCCAAGACGAGGTTCTTACTTAGCATCTGATAAAATATGGCTTTAATATGAATACGATGCAAATGGATAATTAAATTAATTGCGTATATAGTTTAATTTTATTAAACAGATACTTGTTTTCCTCTGAGTCTATCTTCTTATCAACTTTCTAAGAATTCTACCGGACTATCATCTGATTATCTAGATATTAAATGGGGCACATAGTAACTTGTATATTGTTCGTTAGGATATGCAATCCTAAAGAACTAAAACTTAAAGATTGCCTAATAATTGAGTGTTGCTTGTGTCATTTAATTTGATTCGAGAATCGACAACCTTATCAGAAGTCAAGCACAGTAATTAGGCACTCAAGCTACCTCATACCATGATGCAATGACAATTCACAAGTGGCTTGGTAGATAGCTGATAGGATAAATGATATCGGCGTAATGTTTGCTTAAGCTTGGGGTGAAGTAACATGGTTTAGTTCACATTTATGGGACTGGTTGAACTAAATAATATTATGGATTGAGATAAGTAAAAATGTGTAAAGGCCGTAAATCCTATATGAAGCTATTTTATCTTTTTGGTTAGATATAAGAGATATAAGTATCGTGGTTGCTTATATTAACTGCTGTTACTAGGACACCCAAATTCTCATAGATTGTTTTGAAGTATGAGTAACATTGGATTCACCTTAATTCTAGATAAATAACTATTATTTATTATATTGCATTAGTTTAAGCATATGTGTCATTTCATGTGTGCTTGTTTTACTATTGTACTAGGCTTCGACTCATTATTGTCTTCTTTCCAGGTGTTTATTAGATGATGATGGTTTGATGATGAGGATTTGAAGATGATGATGGTAATGTTGATTATTGATTCGTGTGTATGGGATGATTTTGAAGGATTTAGATGATAAGTGAAGCTAGATAGAATCGTTGAATTTATTTTGATGTGGTTTTGTATAAAGAATTGGATTTATCTTTGAAATTATAATTTTCTTTAAAGGTCTAATTGAGAAGCTCATATGTTTTGTAATAAACTTTTAAGTTTTGTTGTACCATCATGAAAGGTATGAGAGATACATGATGATATGGGTTTGTTTTATGAAAGTTAATCTACTCAAATAAGTAGAAGTTAGAAATGTTTTTACAAAGTTTGTTTTCTTGTTACGGATCTAATTGTCTCTAGAATCTAACCAAACGATTTCAGAATTTAAAACTAGTTAGCAAATGTTCGACATAAACATATCTTTGAAAGAAGCCTATGCATGTAATACCTAAGATATTATACGTGGCTGGAGATTAGACATGCTGGAATTTAGATTCAGGTCATATCGAGTCTTTACATCTAATAAGCACTAAAATGAACCAATGAAGAGTTTGAAGCAATTGCTATTCATTTGTTGTGGAACATATTTGAAGATTTGAGACTGCAATCTTAAACGAACTCGAACCCATGGGTTCTAACCCACGTGTGGCCATATGATTTGTTTTCAATGTAACTCATTTGTTTTATTTTAATTAATGTTGTTTATTTAACTTATTCAAAATTATACTTACAAATAACAAGTTTGAAATCTTTAAAAAAGTGCAAATTTATTTTACTAACCATTTGCTTGGTACTTGGTGGGTTTAACTTGATTAGTTTAATTTAATTTGCATGCTTTAATATAGTTTTATGAATAATTAGTTTAATTTAATTCACATGTTTAATTGTTCACTTGTTTAATTCATTTTCATTATAATTAGTCGTACTAGATGTTGGCTATAGTCGATTGAAAGATCATTGGATTGATATCATTGATTAGTGATTGCTATGAAATTATGAATAATGTGGCTGCTTTGATATTTTAATAATTGACCATAATTGCGGGTTCCATGTTGATTAATGTATTAACTTAAGAGATATGTCAATTGATTATGTGCATCACATTTTTATTACTTAGATTGGTTTTTAAATTTTTTAAAAAATCTTTAATTAGTGTTCCTTAAAAATTAATTATGTTTTTTCGTTCTCAAAATTAGGAATAAGAGTTTGATTCTTTTGAATTTTTTCTTGCATGAATAAAATGGCTAACAAAATACATTTGGCTAATTTTTAAATAATTAAATTAACTAAATTAAGTTTTTTTAAATAAAAGGAGACTATGATAGTTTAACACTGATTAACAAATAAGCAGACAACCATGGAATAACCGATAAAAAGCAAAAAGATAAGTTATACCGGAAATATCAATATTTAGACATAAGTTTATTTAAGATAATAATGTTTTTGGTGTTTAAAAATAGGAATCAATAGATTAAATTGTTGTCGTAAAGAAAAGTTGAGAAAAAAATGAGAGCAATTATTAGAAAGCAATCCGAATGTTGATACCTTAAGTGAACATTATGAAACGTTGATACTTTATTTGATTAATCTTACAAACGTTTGTTATTCTTTTTAGTTAGCCAAAGTATTGATATCTTAAATGAACTTACTCTTAAATATTAATACTTTTTAATATAACTTATCCAAAAGTGAAACCATTTTCCTTGTATTGAAAATAAAAAATTTGCACATTACCAAAGAGTAAAACTATTTTTCCCTATAATAATTAATAATTAACATATTGTTCATTTGAGCTGTTTTTGTGCTGATTGTTCATTATTTTTGCTATTTATTTGATAAAATAAAAGAAGAAGGGAATTTTCAATAAAGCCTTTTATCTATTTTTTTCTGGAAACTTTTAAGCTATAATATTTAGAAGGGTGTTAAATAGGTTAGCCTCTGAATGTAGATTTTTTATTTGTACTTTTTGAAAATTATTTTTTTAGAATATCTGTAGACTAATGATTGAGATTAGGGTTGATCCACCAAATTGATCTTAATATTCAAATTTTCCAATTTTGGTTGGTAGTGGTTTTAAATTTCTTTGAAATATTATTCAATAGATATTTAAAAAAATTTAATTTTTCTTAAATTTATGTGGAATATTAGATCAAGCAAATCAGAGTTGATACAAATCAAATTAGGGGAAAAATGAAAATTTCTAGCTTAGACAAAAACAAACCGTATTCTTTTCACTCTGGTTATTTACTTTTTAACTAGTATATACAAGCTTCAAATCTTCTCTCTACAATCTCACATATTCTATTGATACGCAAAACCTAAAGGTGCTAACAAATAACAATCTATCACATCCCATGTTATATAGAAGACATTAAAGCTTTCTACTAAAAATAAGGGGTAAGTGAATACAAGGTAAATAGGATATGAAGTCTTATCCACACCTCATCTTATAAGATACAAGGCACTAAATCTTATATCTGGAACCTACCATGTATCACTTTGTACTCATTCTATATCTTATAAAACCTACAGGTTATCTTATAGACCTATAATTTTCTTTTCGTTTTTTAAATTTTAAGATGATCATAATATATATAGTTTTCTATAACATGAAAGTTACCTTGTTTTTAAATATTTAATAGAGCAAAATTATTTGTGAGTGTAGCAAGAAATTTGAAAGTAATTTCTCAATATCATAAATTTTGTGATATCTAGAATATATTTATGTGATAGTAGAAAATGTGATATAAAAGTTGAAACATACAAGTTATAATTGAAAACATTAACATATGGAGACACTTCTATACTAACTAGCTTGAGAAGATAATTGATACTTTTATAATTCAACTTGTCTCTAAAATTAAAATCCTAAATCCAAGGTATTAAAACATCCATGTCTTTACTCTTCATAATGCAACATATATTTTGTATTAATTAATATTCATTGTGTCTTCATCAATAGAACTTGTCTCTAGAATACAATAATAAAGTAAAAGTCAGTGGTATGGAATATGATATAATATAAGAAAGCTGAATAATTAGTACATAGTAAAAAAAGAAACTAAATATTAATACAAAAAAGTGCCACTGCCTTAAATATTATTAATGCTAACAAAAAACTACTAGAAATAAATGGTACTATTAATATTGTATCTCGGAACCTGTACCCTATATATAGTAGAGTATAAGTTCTTGGGTTAATACAGGGTATGAAGATCTCATATCCATGCCTTATCTTGTAACAGCAAAATTAAAAAATTTTATATAAAAACCAACCTACTGATTCATAATACCCACTCGGAATCTATCCGGTTGAGTAGGTTCTGGGTGAGTATCCTGTAAATGAGGTTGCCCACTTTCCCTACTAAAAATAGGAGTTTCTAGCTCAACTTTATATTATTGAAGTCCTTGCTGAGTTTAAAAAAACTTTTTGATTATTGATTTACTACCATTTATTGATTAAAAAAGGAATTCAAAATTTCATTGTTAAAAAAAACAAAAAAGATCTTTTACTATAATATCCGTTGAAAAATATTGCGATAAAGTTGAACGACCAAAGTCTTGCTGGTCCAAAAATAAAAAGATAAAAACAAAGTAAATTCTACCTTAAGTCTCAAATATTTATAAATACGAAAGTATCATAAAAGTATTCATTGAAGAAAGGTCCGTTATAAGTTCGAAGGGTCTCAACAACACAGTACCAAAGCATCATCGACAGTGTCGCATTTGTTATTCCTAGAGCCATTGCTAAAACCATAGCTCAACGAGTTGTAAGTGTTGTCAATAAACAAGTCATCACCCGAGAAGATTAAAAAAGAGTGAATTAATATGGCATCACTTGGCAATAGATCTGATCTT
Organism: Combretum micranthum; assembly: GCA_024138025.1. Taxonomy (NCBI): domain Eukaryota; kingdom Viridiplantae; phylum Streptophyta; class Magnoliopsida; order Myrtales; family Combretaceae; genus Combretum; species Combretum micranthum. The sequence goes on from JAMXBD010000049.1 coordinate 1,234,669, forward strand.
GAGCCAAGAGTGTTGTTTTATGGTTCGATATGACAACATAAGAAACAATACACATATTTTTAACCATAAATATACCCATCACACACGACTATCATGTACCTATACATTGTCATGATCATAAAGTTAAAAGTTAATTAGTCAAAATCCAACTCATAAACCAATTTATATGCAAAGGAAATAAATTATCTGATTAGTAAAATTTAACTTAATTTTAAACAAAATAGTTTATTTAAACAATATTGTTAGACCCGATCTATAGTCTTGACCTATATATGCTAGAGCGTTAAGGGTTAATGGGTAAAACATGATTCAATCGCCAGTTAAACCACAATTGAGCTAAAAGGTTCAATCCAGGATTAACAACACTCATTTAAATCCATTAACTAAGGCTGATTCGACTTAATTATACTAAGCAATAGATTAAGTTTGAATTTAAACTTAGCCCAGTTAGCTAAATAGGTCCACTATAAATTTAAAATTAAATCAGCCTAGTTTAAACAAATAAATATTGTTTAATCAAGGTTTATTATTATTTGTTGTTAATTATTATTTAACTATAATAACTGGTAGGTGTAGTAGGTAGTTGAGGAGCTGTAGTAGTTAGAGCAGTGGATATGATTTAACATGGATCTTCCTCCATTTATCATTTCTATAGTGAATTTTAATTCTCTCCGTAGTTTTGCCTTCTACCCTTGTTTTTTTTATTTATTTTTTTCAACTAACCTTGCATGTTGTGTGTTTGTATAGGTTGACTTCATAGTTTCAATAGGCTTTGACGTGCATGGGAGTGCTTGAAGTAAAAGGTCTTGTGACAACTGACAAGTGGTATTATATTCAATGTTCCACAATTTCCTAACTTATGGTGTCGCCTTAATACAGCCGGGTATCATCGGGTCCATTTTTTTAAATTTTTATAATAAATTATTTATTAAAAAAATATATATATAATGAAAACAATAATAGTTCTCATGAAAACATGAAACAGACTAAATACAAATAAAATATAACTGTAAAATCATATATTTATATATATATAAAATTTAGATACAGATATAAATAAGAATCGCACAATCCAAAAGGACTTTTGAATATATTGTTCTAGAAAGTCATATTTTTTTTTCCACATCAAAACTTTAAAATCTCTTTATAAAGATGCCTGAATATGTTGTTCCAGAATTCATATTTTCGTTTTTGCATCAAGGCATTAATGTCCCTTTGAGAGACAATTGAATATGCTTGCGCCTGGTCTTTCCCTCCTTGATTCACCACTTAAAGTAATTTAAAGACCTTTGTAACAACCAATATATGAGAAATTTCACATTTTAAGTTATTACAAATATTTCCATGTGGTCTTTTATACTTTTAAACACTGTTTATATATTAGAACTTTATTCAACTCAACATGACAAGATTGTTGAACAATCTACCGGGCATGCAACTATGCAGTAAAATTATTGGAGCATTATTAACCTCTATTAGATTTTTATGTATTCTTTTAATTTTAATTTTACAAAGTCCTTATATGTCATACTCAATCAACTTTTATTTCTCAAATTCAAGACTTGAAGTTTGAAATTACAAAATTCATATCAATTGAATTTTTATTTGACCAATTTGTTACCTATATTATCTTTACAAGTATGGTATGAATAACAAATATATATTACTTAAAGATTATAATTGTAGATAAAATAATAAATTATTACACCATGTAAATTCAATTGAATATGAATTCTATCAATTCTAAATTTTAAGGTAAAATGTACTTTAGGGGTGGTGCAGATTGACCTCCGAACTTCAAAAGTATGTTTTTTGACCTCCATAACTATAAAGAATTTGCAAATAAGTCAATCTCGTCCTATTCTTGCCTTGTTTGTACAAATCTGTACACTTTTAAATAGCAAATTTCTGTACTTTTTTGATCGAACATTACAAAATGGACTTATTTGTAATTATTTATAGTTTTAGGGATAAAAAACTATACTTTTGAAGTTCAGAGGTCAATCTGCGTCATCCTAAAGGTTTAGGGGATGTTTTCGTATTTTCCCAAATTTTAAATATAAATTGCAAAAGACAAATCAAAACTTAAATAATGAATATAGTTTTAACATTATCCAATATATATTTAAACCGATGAGTATTTTCCATTATCTTAAGAAGAGCAACCCCGAACAAGCCAACATAGTACGAGGATTAAGGCAAAGACACCAGAAGCGTTGAAAGAGCCTTGAAGACTTGGGACGATTTTATCGATGATTTTGTGGGAGAAGATTCATAGCAACCATATTTTCCACATCCAAATGTGGCAAACTTGGGCATGTAGGCCCCACATTTTTTGGCCATGGTTCATTTTATAAAGAAAGAAGACGATGATGGGCGGAGATATACAATGACCAGTCGGATGTGAGTCATGTGACCAATCCCCAGCACTTTAACTGGTGATTCTAACCATTCGATGTACAATGAAGCATTTGTACAATAAACGTTTCATTTTTATTAATAATATATAATATAAAATCGTTTTTTTAACAAGTGAATTAAAAATACCTATATTTCTTTTATAATAAAACATGACTATAAAATAAATATTCAATCTAATTACAAATAAAAAATAAATATACGCAATAAAATTTTATAAGGTGGTAAAAGAAAAAGAAGGCAAAAGAAAGCAAATTCGGTTCAAATTTGTACGAAACTATACTGTATTAAATAGCCCCGTTTAACTTTTTAAACCATTAACAAAAGGTTTAATTTAAAAAAAAAATTTGAATCAAATCATTAAGCACAATTTAATTTTCATTTAACCTCATAATCAAACTAGATTACGCTTTACCTACTCTATTATTACTCTAAAAGATTTTCATAGAAGATTGCTAAGCCATAGAAACCATTTAAGCTCAACCATCTTTGTTCTTAAATCTTGGTCTAAAAACCTAGACAAAACTTTTATAAGACGATTTTATACTTCGGCCAAAAAAAAAAAAATGAAAAAATATACCCTTTAGGAAAATTATAAGTCAATTAGAGTGCTTTATCAGCAGTTAAGCATTCCTACTATAAAATTCTCTCCACTTTACTTTTAATATTCTTAAAAAATGAATATTAAAAGCTTTTAACTAGAACTGATCCGTGGCAAAGGATCCATTCTTAGTGGAGGACATCACTTAATTCCCAAATAAGAACCAAGAAGAGACAATTCGTACAAGTTGGTCTCTAAGAAACAAATGAGATTTTAAACTAAAGACCCATACATCATAAAAAGTTACTTCCCATGTGTATATTATTAAAAAAAAAATTCTAAAATATTCTTTAAACAATTTATTAAAAAAAAATCACTTTTCATTTCAAAAAAGTATGTCGTTTCTAGAAAGCGGGATCTTCTCCTTAATTAACAAATAAGAGAAATTAAATTTTTTTTTCAAAAAATATTTATCTTAAAACAAACAAGTCTTAAATAAAATAGATATATCTTATGATTGATAAAATTTCCTAAGAATAATATAAAAATAGTCTTACTATATAATGATAATCACAAAACCTTTAATACTTTGTCATAAAGGTATGTTTTCAACTTCATAAGTAGATTTATGTCACATACAATATACATTAAAGTAGAAATGAAATAGGATTTACGTTTGGTTTATTGGATTGGAATTAGTATTCCATATTTATTACCGTGAATGTCTATTCTTTGTTTGATTTATAAAAAAAATTCATCAAAATAATATCTACTCTATATAATGCCGACTAAATAATGAATTCTCATTCCTTTTTTATTGGAGAAATGACTATTTCTAGCCAAAAAAACATGTTTTATTCTAAAAATATCTCTAACTGTAAAATAAAAGAATTGCTATTTCCTTCTAACCTTACTTCATTCCAATAAATCAAATACTGTTGATGGCACGTTTAGTACATAAGAATGAACTGGAATAAAATCGCTATTCCGGCTTATATTTCCTTTCCCAATGTTTGAAATATTATTAGAAGTTGGAATCGGATTCCATGGAATTGATGATTCCGGTTTTAAAAGTGAATTCGATTTCGTCAGGCGGAATCGTGATTCAATACCATCCTTATTAATTATACGTAGTATAATTATTTTTTATCTATCATGTATTCATATTTTTGCATTTATAACTAGAGTCAATTATACTATTTAGCCATTCTCTTTTATGTAATTTTTTAAACATAAGAATTAATTTGTTATTTACAAACTCATTCATTTCTGTCCATTCTATTCCAATTCAAACCATTTCATCCCAAATTAATCTGTGTACCAATCAATTGCTTGGGATGAATGGAGTGGTATTTGTTAAAGTATCCTTAATAACAAACAGGGACAATGCATTTGTAATGAATTCAATCGTTAATTCTTAAAAATTACCTTCCCAACATTTATATAGTCTTCCGGAAGGACCAAAGCCTCGTCTTGCTTAAAATAATCACAATGGGCAAATAAAAGCAAAATAGCTTACCTACACACAGGAATGTCGGAACCCTTTCTTCATACCCCCTTATTCCCTCTTGCAAGACAAATCTAAACCGTCCATTCCTCAATCCAATGGCTAAAAATTCAACCACCAACCACCACCCTCAACAGGCAACATATAAAACGCCGCCATGGCATCACCCCCTCACGTGCAACACAATCTTAATTCCCATTCTCTCTCTCCTCCCTAGCACATAAAACGACACATCCATTTTCATTGAAAAACACACAAAACGACACAAACAACGACCATTTTCTCTCTCCCTCCCTCCCTTTCTCTCTCCTTGTTCGTCTTCCACTCGTGAGAGTGACTCAGCCGACTTAGCCCCAATCATGCTGCTGCAGCTCCCAAAAGCCTGAAACGAAAGCCCTCATAAGTTACAACTTGCCCATATTGTATTTTCTCTATCCTCCGAAGCCTCAAAATAATGGAACGAAACGACCATCGAAACGGCGTCGCTTCACTCTCCCCAACCAACGACACTGCTCCTCACAACGATAACATCACGAACGACAACCACCTCTCTAAAAAGCCCAAACTAACCCTAACCCTAACAAACCCCGAAGCCATCTCTCAAGAATTCTCTCACCACCAGCACGGCGTCGCACGCCTCAACAACGGCAGCTTTGGGAGCTGCCCCGCCTCCGTACTGGCGGACCAACGTCTCTGGCAGCATCGGTTCCTCCAGCAACCCGACGATTTCTACTTCAACTCACTTAAAAAAGGAATCTTTCATTCTCGAGCGTTGATTAAAACCCTAATTAATGCTGAACATGTCGATGAGGTTTCCCTTGTTGATAACGCCACCACTGCCGCCGCCATTGTGCTGCAGCAAATCGGTCGCGGCTTCGAGGAATCTAGGTTTAAGGAAGGGGATACGGTTGTTATGTTTAATTGTGCTTTTCAGGCTGTTAGGAAGTCGATTCACGCGTATGTTATTCGTGCTGGTGGGCGTGTCGTCGAGGTTGAGTTGCCGTTTCCGGTTAGTTCGACCAAGGAGATTGTTGATGCTTTTAGATTAGGGTTGGTTAAAGGGAAGGAGAATGGTAAGAGAATTAGATTGGCTATTATTGATCATATTACTTCAATGCCTTCAGTTTTAGTACCGGTTAAGGAATTAGTTAGATTGTGTAGAGAAGAAGGTGTTGATCAGGTTTTTGTTGATGCCGCGCATGCTATAGGTAGTATTGAGATTGATGTTAAGGATATCGGAGCTGATTTTTATGTGAGTAATTTGCATAAGTGGTTCTTTTGCCCGCCTTCGGTTGCGTTTTTGTATTGTAGGAGATCTGATTTACCTGGTGATATGCATCATCTTGTGGTTTCTCACGAATATGGCAGTGGATTCCCTATTGAGTGCGCGTGGATTGGGACAAGGGATTACAGCTCTCAGCTTGTTGTGCCTTCGGCTTTTGAGTTTGTTAATCAGTTTGAGGGTGGATTGGGTGGGATCATGAAGTGGAACCATGAAAAAGTTGTGGAAATGGGTGAAATGTTGAGAGAATCTTGGGGGACGAATGTTGGTTCCCCTCCTGAAATGTGTGCTAGTATGGTCATGGTTGGTTTGCCATCAAAATTGGGTGTTTTAAGTGAGAGCGATGCGTTTAGGTTGAGATCGTATTTGAGGGTGAAGCAAGGGGTTGAAGTGCCTGTACATTATCAGGCTCCCAGAGATGGTGTTGATGGACCTAGGGATAAGGATGGGATCATAACAGCACATGTTCGAATATCACATCAGATTTATAATAAGGTGGATGATTATTATAGATTAAGGGATGCAATAAATCAGCTTGTTAATCACAATCTGACTTGCGGCACACTTGTAGTGGAATAAAAAGGTATGCAATTTCTTCTGTTTAAAAGTTAAATCTTTTTAATGTTTCAATTATTGTACAGAAAAATTCTGGTTGTTTTATGCCCACAGTATTCTAGTTTGTGTCCACTAACTGGATATTCCAACATGATACTTGTTGGAATGGCTATGATTCATGGACTGTATAAATGGAATATCTGCATTATTGAAATCTGGCATGCTGCTCTGTCAATAATTGAGGGGGGAAAAATGAAAATGTCTTTTTTTCTTTTTTTCCGTGGTTACTCGTTTTTTAGGGTAAAGACATTTCCATCTCGGGTTATGGAAGACACACAGTAAAAGTCATTCTTACATTTGTTCTGAGCTCCTATCTGGTTCTTCAAATTTGTCACATTCTTTATTGTAGCTCAACAGTGCAAGGATCCAGAAAGAAGTGTAATTCCTCGTTCAAATGTAGCACTTTTCGTTGCTTCCTTTCTGGGGAGCCCCATCTCAGTTTTTACATCTAATTTACTGAATTATTGCTTAGTGTGTTATTCCTGTGATACGCCTAGTAGGTCAGTTGCATATCTTTGAGCTGCATATTCTCTGGTTTTTCTCTTTCTGAATAGCTTAAGCTGATTAGTAGCTGCTGCTCATTTTTGTCCAACTGGCTGCTTCCAGGCACATATGTTATCCTTACTGGACAGCTATTTTCTTATGCTACTCAAATATTTTATATTGGTACATGGTGCTTAAATATAATATGTGTGTGTGTTTGGGGGGGTGGGGGTAAGTATGCTGCTCCTATATTGTTGGACCACTGGTTAGTAAAAGTCAAAGGTATGGGCTAAGGCCATTTTTGTAAGCGTATCCATCACCAAGATGGTTGTTTAAGGCCAAAATGTGATCTAACCATCAAGGAGAATATCTTTAGTTCATGCCTTTTTGGGACATGCTCCCTTGTGCTTAGCTGCTATAGCATGAGTCCAAAGGTGTTGCTACTTTTCTGGAAGTTCTTCTGAAGATTAGCTTCTGATAATTGTGAGTATGTATGAAAATATTAACTTCTTGTTTTTTTCATCTTATGATTAAACAATTAATTGGTTGACTATGGTGGATAAATTAATTTCTTAAAGGAAAATGAAGACACCATCATGTCACCTGAATGCTAATGAAATGGTTTTTTTGACGAGTTGTCTTAGATTGTGTAGCTGAACTGAGCATAGCCCCTCATGCTGCCATAACCTTAGCAAACAAAACCATAGAAAGCTCCTTTGAAACTGTTGTTAGTTTCTTCCTGTTCCAGCATCTCCACCATACATCATTGAGTCATGTAAAATTGTAAACATGTTTGCGTTTCATCAGTAAATAACTCAATAGTTATTGTAATGAAAGTCTCAGTGGGAAAGTAAGATAAAATCTTTTCTGATGCATGCTTTGTTTTGGTAGCAGTTATGGTTTTCATGGTAGAGCCTTCTGGGAATAACACAGATGATGCAGTACCTTGTAGAAGCAACTTGAGCATTGCTTGATGGATTATGCTAGGAGCTCATCAAATCCCAATTCAGTGTTTCTGAAGACTCCTGACTAACTGTTAGGGAGGGGGTATAGTTTCAGAGCATGTTAATGTGGGCCTTGTTGTAAGACAACAAAAGTTTGAGTACTTCACTCATTATTCAATTTTTATCAATGCTTGAGCTGAAAACGGACCATTCTTGTTCATCTTTTGGCCATCATGGTCCCCTATAATTTTTAGGACTTGTGTGGCAATTAAAACCTGCATGTTGTTCGCACGAGGCAATAAAACCCAATGTATGTCATGTTATTTAGAGGAAATCTTTTACTATGTGCAGGATTCATATATAGAACTGGATCACGCATCTTTGTTTATGATGTGTAAGAGGAAGGGAAGTTCATTGGAAATGGTTTGGAAACCTTTTGCGCTCAACATTTCATTGCTTTCTGGTAGAAACCAAGTTAGAGATTTTGCAATAAGAACCTGCTGTCTCTTGCCGCTTCATGTATAGGATATGCAACTTACTTTATTTTGCAGGATTCTCCGGATGTCCAGTTGATTGGGGTGGGTGGCCTCTCAGGATCTGGTCCCTTACCCAGAAAAAGGGCTTAATTTATTATCCTGATTCGCCTTGTAGATAAGGAGAGATTTAAGCTGTGAGTTTTTGCAAAGGAAAAGAGTACGTGGGATGGGTTAGTATATGAGATGGACGCACTGGTAGTTAAAGTTTGCAAATTGCATGAACCCCATCTGAAGCTTTTTAGGATTTGATCATGAAAAAGCTTCACAGCAATCTAAACAACATTTTTCACGAAACAAACTGGAAACTGAAGGCTTTCTAGGATACATCAATTTCAGCGAAAATATGCTTTTTTACCGAAACATCATGTATTAAGACAGTGTCACTGGACATCCTCCCAACAACCTCTCCTGTATTTGTTTCCTTATCAAAAAAGGCGAAATCTTGTCTTAATATACTTAGCAGGTACAAGCTTCTGACGGTGCAACCCCTCTTGCCCCCCTGACCATCCAATGTGTCACCTCTGGAGACAATGGAAACATGTCTTATGTTCCTGCTCAATGCTCAAAATATGTCAATGATACTACGCTGGCAGAAATGCAGCAACCCGAGCACCAACCGTCAAGTATGGGAACTTTACACATACCTAAAACGCATAAAAACATAATGGAAACGAGATTAGTTTGAAGAATGGAACTGCTTCAGCTTTCTCGTCTTTGCTTTTGCTGTTGTTAAAGTCATGTTGATAATAATGATGATCCTCTACACGTCTTTCCTGTGTAGTCTTTTGCATGTTTTTTTGTCATATCAGGAACTGCGTCCCCCGTCTCCCGCCGTGACAGCAAGTTTAGATTCTTACATTTGGTTTTTTAATGATGGTGGAGTCGGCAAATATATCACTAGAAAAGGGACGATTCCTATTTAACTGCAGAGAGACATATATACAAAGGAGTAGTTTTTGAAATACTAATTGCTTTATTTGTATGGTAGCAGTGAATTAACAATAATGATTAAAAAGTTTATGGTCATTTAAATGGTTAATGTTTAATTTTTAGAGTGGAAGTATTTGCTTAGTAATTAATATATATGTAATAATATGAAAATTGTATAAGCAAGTATAATACTATGAAAATTTGAAGAAAGAAGTAAATATTAAAAAGAGATGATTTCTTAAAATGCAGAGGGAGACATATAATGAAGTGTGGTTTTTGAAATAACAATTGCTTCATTTGTATAATAAGTTAATAACTACCATGGCAACAGTGAATTAATAATAATAATTAAAAAATTTCTGGTCATTTAAATAACTAATGTTTTATTTTTGGAGTCCAAGTTGAGGAAGTATTCACTTCATTTATATATAATAATAATAATAATAATAATAATAATAATAATAATATCTACATACACACATAAAAAAGTTAATTAAAATTACTTTTCAAGAATTAGATATACAAGTGTCTGAATCTAGTTATATTAACAAGAACATACTTGCAACGTCCAAAAGTAATTTTTCCTATATGTTAGTAATAATATATTTATTGTATAAGTAATAGATGAAATACTAAAAATTAAATTTAGAAGTAATTAGTGAAATAACATTCTTATATGGTTAATTCTTAAGATAAGACTTAATAATTTTAAACTTGTACAATGATACATAGACTTTGGCGCTAGGTCAAGTCGGCCGAAACTGCTGATTCACATATTAAGGTTTGCATGATCTGGAATCAGCTCAGATAAACAAGGGCTGGGTCGGATCAAACCAACGAGTCGTGAGCTAGCTCATGGTACCCATGAATGCTTTTTTTTTTTTTTTCCCTCCCCTATCTCTCCTATTCGTTATTAATTTACATTTTAGTTGCATTTAATGTCTAGACTAGATGTGTGTGTTTCTCAATTACGTGAATTTTTCACATTCATTTTTCATTCTACATGGAGGCCAAAAGGGAATAAATTGAAAAATTAAAATCCAACCATTGTCCGAGAGATAGATGAATATTTTTAAATTATAAACTTGAACAAAATAGCACACTTCAACAAAATAACCACACCTGAATAGAGAAATCACAACTAACACCGCACATTTGGACAAAAAAACCACACTTGAACTAGAAAAAGCATACTTGAAAAGTTACAAACCAACCAATCTTGACACAACACATTACAAATATATGCTTGCAAATTGCTTTGATTCTCCACCTTTGTGCTACTCACCCGAGCACGTTCCAGTGTGAAGCTACATGTGGACTCCCTGGAGTTGTTGAAGTCACTAAATTACTCGTCCTCCTCACTTGTGGTGTAGTGCGTATTCTATAGGTGTTGCTTAGCTTTATTCCAGTCTTCTTGCAGGAAAGAGACTCAACTGTGATTGTCGACATACTTGATTTGTGGTCGTCCAAGATTAAGCTAGCATTACTGAATGTTTGTCCAATGGCCACATTTGATGCACGAGCTACCAAAACTTGTCTTGTCATTTGAGAGAGAATAGGCAATGTTCTGCTATGGTTCCGCCATCAGTTGATGAAATTGAAATCACTTGCATCAACATTGTTGCCAAACTTGAATGTGGTGCTTGAGTAATTTGTGATTTCCTTCGCGACACTAGGTGCATTTAAACCTCTAAGATTCTTTACCCACTAATGGTATGTAACCACTCTGTGTGGCCCTCCCTTGATTGAGATGTTTGGCTAGTCGAGGTTAGTGATGGACTTAGAAATTTGCCCACCATATGCATAAGAAAATTGATTATGCAAATCATTAAATACATTTTCTACTTCACGCACTACCTGAATTAGATTAACACTATATTTATCCTGTCTTGAATGTTTGACAAATCATCAATAATAGTATAGTACAAATTAACATAATATTTAAGGCCTTCAATTTAGAATCGTAGATCTAAGATCACAACAATATTGTAAACTATTGGAATTTCCCTATAATAGTGAAGCCACTTTAAACACATATCATTAACAACACCTTGTAAAAGAACATCACACTTAACTTGATTCATTGTACCAATAATGTTACATGCTTTCATGATGAATAAATGCACACTTAGCGTTTAAACTACTAAGAATGTTTTTGTGCAATTGTAAAAAACTTTTAGAACTTGAAGCAATTTACTACACAATGTCCTAATCTTTAGGGGTGGGCATGGTACGATTCGGTCTATTTGCCTTCCTAAATCGAATATAAAATTATGGTTCGATTATTTTTATAAAATCAAACCTAACCATAAGGTTCGATTTGCTAATTTTTTGAACCTAAAAAAATGGTTTCATACGATTTGATTTATGGTTTGGATTGCATACTAAAAAGAGATTTTTCTTCTTCTTTTTTTTTTTTTCCATTTCAATTAGTTAGTAAATTTGTAATACATTACATGGTTGCAGGTGTCTTTGGATTGATGAATATAACTGTCTCGCATATGGGGCACCCGTTACCTAACATTATCTATGAAAAATTAGTGGGATAAAAAATGGTTGAGGCCAAATCTCCAGGTGTTGTCATTAGTGTAAATTTTTCTTGTATTTTTTTTGTATTTTTTAGAGTGGTTGAATTCTAAATGCACTGTGGGGTTGGAAAGACATTAGGAAAAACCAATTTTCCCATGCAAGAATTTTGCTTCTACTTTGCCTTTTTTCCAATTAGCAATGAACAAAAGAACAACTAAAACTTTCTAGTCAACTGCTACGAAAATGCAACTAACATAAATAAAAAAATAAAGGCATAAACAAACTCCTTACCTCTTCTAATGATTTAAGGTAATTGCAATGTGCAATTACCATTTTGCACGAGATCAGAAACATGTCTAAACCTCTTTGATGGCAATGCCCTTTCCCATTCATTTGCCTGCATTCAAATATCTCCCTTTAAATATAAATTGAATCTCATTTCATATGGTAAAAACTAATCATCCACATGAAACATGCAAGCCTTCTATTGGGTATTTGAAAAGTAGGGAGGGGTGGGAGAATCCAAAAGTGAAAGAAACCAAAACATGTTATGCCCACATGTAAGTAGCTTGCTTTGAATTATCCATCTCCTAACATCTCTTTAGAATTCACAATAACCCAAAAAAGACAAACAAATATAACAAAAATCAAAGCCAAAAAGCATAACACTTATTATCGACTTTGACTAACATCTTTTTAGAATCCATAATTCGAGGGGATGATTACCAAATATGAAAAAAAAAAAAAAAAAAGAAGAAGCCAGAACTTATGCATGTTCATGACAGCATGCCTTTCTCTCCTTAAGAGTTGAAAATATAATGACTTAGAGGAAAACAATTTCCATTTTAAAGAAAATGTCCTGTTATAATGTAGGAAATGATTTCCTCTCCAAAAAGGAATGAATTTTTTTTTTTTTCGCTTCATTCTTGGTAAAATTTGCTTTCACCACTAACACTATCCTAGCTACTGCTCAACCACAAACTGTTGTTAAATACGATGCCTTCATTCATCATTTCAAATACTAAGGCACTCTTAAACTTTACCATTAATTTAACATCTCAATCCTTGATGATGAAATACTTAAAAGTTAGTAAAAATGCCTTTCAGTCACAACATATCTAAAGTCTAAAAATTGGCTATCACTCTCCATTGAAGCATTAAACTTAAATCACACAAAGAGGAAAATTACAAAATAGCAAGAAGAACCAATCTCAAAACTCGCAAACCCTATTCAGTTATGCTAAATTGTTCCACAAAATATGCTTCATTTCTAGTTATTAACTCAACTCATGCATTTAAACCACACAAAACCTATTTATGCACAAAAATACATCGAGTTGACTTAAAACAAATAGAAGACAAATTAGTTTAGGTGATGTGAGGATATTGAGGGAGAAGAGGGAGAAGTTAGGTGAGTCATTGTTAGAGACGAGACCAAAGGAAGGGTATCGAAATGGGAGTCACTGTCTGGTTACTTGGCGTTGGCATATGTGCTTTACTTATGCTTGTTTTCTACTTTTAAATTTACACAAAAAGTAGTTTGTTAATTTAGTTTTTAGGTTTAATGGTTTAGGGTAGGATAGAATAGTTTGAGTGGTTTTTTTTTTTTTAAGTCAAAATTACAACACACACACACACACACACACACACAACCACGATAAATTACACCAAAAAGGTCATAACGTTTGGGAGTAAGCTCATTTAAAGTCAAAACATTTCGAGTGATTCATTTGAGATCACAACATTTAGGGAAGTGGTTCAATTGAAGTCATCATTGACATGTGTCAACATGAGAAAAATTTAATTAAAACTTAGAAGATCTGTGATGTTGTGACATGTGTTAATGATAACCTGAATTGATCCACTTCTCTCAATATTTGTAATCTTAAATAAACTTACCTCCAAACGTTGTGAGTTTCTAGTGTAATTTACTTTTATATATATATATATATATATATGATGCGAACTGAACCACAAACTAAACATTATCCTCTGAATCGATTAAAAAAATTGAATTTTTGGCTTGGCTCAGAGCGATTCGTGGTTTGCTCAGTTTTTTTTCCCACCCCTACTAGTCGTTTAGGAGTAATAGCATGTCGTGAAGGTGAACCTTAGCACGATCACACGAAGCTTCTTATATGGTAATGTACTTTGCAAAAGTTTGTAAGTAGAGTTCCATCTATCTTGTACGTCCTTTTTAAACTTATGTGGTTTCACATTGTTTTCAATGTAGAATCTATACCATGCTTTATTCACCGTAGGGTGATCTACTATATACCTAACAACTGCCTTTGTTGCGTAATACTTAATTTTTAGGGTTTCTAAGCCATCATTCCACACAAATTCAATATATGGCATGCATATCTAATGTAAAAAGGTTCCACCTAGTGTAGGTTGACATAATTGTTTTAGTTTAGGTTTGCTTTTGGTGTTGGTTGCAGAATTGTCAAACCCTACTTTTTTTTTTTTTTTTCTCGTTAAGCAATATGTATCCAAGCTTGTAGCTATAGTCGAGTAGATGTTCCATGCAACGTGCCTACCATCATGTATCTAAGTGTTAAAAGTTGTTTATCCATTATCTATTAATTATTAATTTAATGGAATATAATGCCCATGTAAGAATTCTTATTATATTTATCTATCTAAATATGAAATATCAGAGCAGATAGAACACACAAGTGTCTAGGCACTTGAACTCACATGTGAGCTCCTACCTACCTTTGTGGACAAGCTGTCTTTGTATTTCTTCATCATCCTTGTGTTATAAGGATAGGCCTCGGGGTTCATTATTTCCTCATGGCAATACCTCAGATGGTGACGTTAGCTAGCAACATATGACAAGGTAATCCATTTATCATTCCAGTAAGGCCGTACTTATACTTTTCATCTCGGTATTGGAAAAATCTTGCCTGTTTGCTTGACTTAGATGACATTGCAATGGCTATAAATGGAATTCGAATGGATGTTCAACCTCATGTGCCGAGTGTAACTGCTATAGCCATAGTTCGATCTCCACGAGTAGTTAACGGAACAATAATTGCAATATCCGCAGGTTTTTCCGTCTAGGCCTGTAACTCTGCAGAAATTAAAACATTCAGACTTGAGTAGGTGAAGCAACCTACCCGGGTTTTTAGCCTGGCCATGAACACTGGCTTCGACATCCTCATCACCTTGCTCTTGTGCCTTAAGCAACAAGACTTTGTGCATATCTAGATCCTCTATCTCTAAACCACTTTGGCTTTCATGTGTCAAAGTTTGTTGCTCAAACACAAGCGGAACGGGGAGAAATGCTTTAGGATTCATGTCTCTCGCAGGAATCCAGCTAGAATAAATATATCCCAACTGGTCATCTAGGTCAGTGGACTACTGTACTTCTATAGCCATACCTTTTCTCAACACTTATTGTCTTGAGTCTTCTTTGAGCCACTTGAACAACCTTCAAAGAACAACCTCGTTTTCCTTCTTGACAGAAGTGGTGTAATAAACTTTTCATTGTAGAACACAAACAAATGTTAGAGGAAATTTATCGAAGCAGAGGATAGTACATAGAAAATATTTTGAGCCTTCTGCGATATACAAAGGAGCACTTCTTTAGACAAGGGAATGAGTATATAAATATAGCATTTATGAGCGAAAAATTTTTACACTATGTACATTAAGAAAATTTCAAATTTCACATGCTATCTCCATTTGCGTCCTCATAATTTCATCTAAAAGGCAAACAAAATTTCAACATTGATTGACAATACACAATGTAAATCTTACATATTCTGTAAAGCAAAAAAAATTGAAAGTAAAAAGTTTTCCTTATCTTTTAAATTCTCTATCTCTCTCGCCAATGAATCAAAAAGGCCACACATGAATTACAAAGGCTATCACCTCTTATTTCTCTCTCTTCTCTCTCTCTTTCTCTCTCATTCTTGGTCAACGAATTTGGCTTACATCAACTGAAAACTATTTTCACTTTCACGTGATTGAAAAATTTGACAAATGGATTGGACTTTGGTTCATTTGCCTACTTTTCACATGCCTTTGTTTTGTTTTCTTTATAATGTTTTTTTTTTTTTTTTTCAGCAGACCTACCTAACCCTGTGTGTTACACGGGTTGGTGATCTTGAACTGCTAATGACCTGGTAATCTAATAGGTTGTTTGATACGTCATGACCCATACAGTTAGGTCGGACTGATGGGTCGGACTTGTTAGTGCTGGGTCAGGGCAATTGATAGGTTGAGACTCACCTGTGCTAAGCTTTAATGATATAATTGCTATTACAAAACGGTAATCTCGAAAAAAGTGATAATTGCAGACCTTACAAATAAGTATATAATTTATGAAAGGTAGATTCTTAAAGTGTAAGCTAAATTTATAAACTTATTTTTTCATGTATACAGTGGTGTTAAACTTAATCAACAAACTTAGATTACTCATTAAAATTTGTTGAAATTTTTTTTTACAAAAAGTGTACTTAAAATATTATCTATAAGTGTATAATTAGATCAAATTTTAATATGTTAATTCTTTTGAATTTCTGACAAAATTGGCACCTCATGGTTCATAGCAACCAAGAATAATTGTAAATCTACCCATATCTTGAAAATATGAAAGTATAGTCTTTTATTCCTCTTGCTACACTTTAAGCTTTCAAGTTTTAAATATCATTGAAGCTTCAACATTTGTTTCCATTATGAATTGATAAACTTTGAGTTGCTTATCCTTTGTCTTAATCATTTCGATCTATTGTTACTTAAAATTTGCCAATAGAGTTGTTTGGACCGAAGCTTAATTAAAACTAGGCTTGCAAGACAGACACGAGCTAGCAGGCATCGGGTTGTTGTGTCACTAGATAATTCGTTAAAGATATTATATATAGATTTATAGAGAGGTGATCATAGCCGATTGAACCAAGTGGAGACACGTAGTGGAGATCATGGGGGTGCATGGTAGTTATCGGTAGAGTAGATGCTAAATCACTTAGGCCACATCTTGAACTTGGTAATGGGGTTGATGAGTCTAATTTTGGTTGAGTCAAGCTGATGTCAAGTAGATCGACTGTATTTATGTAGATTTAGGGATTGGATGGGTCTGCTTGGTCTTGAAGTCATAGTCTAGGTCTAGTGTAGAGGTAGCCCATGGATATCTACGTCGGCTCATGGTCCTAAACAAGTCGAGCTGAACTCGAGAAGCCCTTAGTTAAATTTGTTTATTAGTACTTTCAACATATTAAAATAACCTAAAATGAATTGAAATCAAAGAATCAATACAATTTTCAACAAAATTCACAATTTAAGCCATATGAATTTTTTGAGTTTAATGGGTTTATGCTTTATTTGGATAGCAAATTAGTTTTCTTAGATTAACACACACACACATATAAACACACACACAACATGAAAAGAGGATTCAAACCTAATTCATTCTACTTAAAATGCTGGTGGTAATATTACTACACTATAAGATTATTATCTAGCTTTGTCTTTTTATTGTTTGCAGGTGATATATTTTAATTTGTCTTGAGAATCCAATGATTTTACAACTAACATTCAGAAGTAAATATATTTGGATTTCTTATAAAAGATGAAAAATGTTGAAAGATGTAACATATAAAAGTATCACATCAAATATTTAGGGATAAACTAATCAAAATATGAGAAGTAGGGTAGCAAGGGTGGATTGCCAAAGGCTCATTTTAGATACAAGCTACCATCAACTAATATAGCTCAATCCCACATCGACTCCCTCCACATAAATCTAGGGGATCGTGTATTTTCAATAAGTGTTACTAGAACCTAGTGCCTTATGGTGGAAACAATAGGGAAAAAAAAAAGGTCTAAATTAACATATCTTAAGATAAAAAAAGGTTAATATTGTAAATGGTACCTTAACTTTACCCAAATGCGTAATTAAGCACTTGGACTTTCATTTTGATCAATTTTATACTTGAACCAAGTTTTTGTGTACACAAATGCTACATAAGCTAACCTTGTTAACTCCATTAAATGACATGGCATATTATAGATTTTTTTTATTTATTTTATCATTATAATTATAGTTTTATTTGTTTTACTTATTATTATTATGTTAATTATAATTATTATTAATTTACCTATAAGAATAAAATAACCTTAGGTGCATTGATAACTTTAACCTAACCCACTACTAACCCTTTAAAACAATCAACAAAACTCAAGAAGCCCACACTTTTTTGAATATTACCATTTCAATAATGGATTATCAAATTGCTCATTATAAAGATGAATGGTTGCTGAAAATTTAGCAATTGGAGACACGTAGTCTAAAACCAAGCTTGGTAGGTGTAGTACAAGGAAAATTCACACCTCAAAGACTGGTCATTGAGGCGCTCGACTTGGGCTTCGCCTTCTAGTACCATTAAAATATACATTTGGATGTTATGTAGGAAAAGTTATGCCTTTCGTTTACATATTTCATGTTTGAACTCTCAAAGGGTAATTTTTATCTTTTTTAATTTTTTTCCCAAATCAAAGGGGCTATTATCAATGTCAATTTATTGATGGCTCTACCTATCTACTAATAAATATTGAAAATTAGAATGGACGTCTTTTGATATTACTTACTTTTATGTGAACCTCAACTATTACTGCTTGTTCACTTTGCTGTAATTATAATTCCATTACAGCCTTGTTTCTTATGAAAAGTTATTATGCCATTTAGTTCACCGAATAACGATTCTATAGTAAATTCCTATTACACAAAACAATGAATACCATTCTTTATTCAAATCTATGAATACCAATTCAATGTTGGAACTGTCTTTTTTTTTTTTTTTTCAAAATACCACCATTTAAATAAAAAATTAATAAAGAAAAATCCTATTACAGCTCTATTCCATTCCTCCATAATATGAATTCCATTACAGCCTTATTCATTCGGCGAAGTGAACGAGCTGTTAAGGAGGGAAAACAAATACTTAACTCAGCATTGCTTATATTGCTAATAGAATCATGAAAGTTGATACTCCAATAGCTAAAAGAGTAATTGAAAAGAAACAAACACATGGGTGATTAGCCATCCTGCATAAGGAAAAAAAGAAGAAGTAAAATCCCATACCCTATTTCTATAAAGTGAAACAAAGGACGTTATAAGACGAATATGGTTTGGAAGCTGTGACTGTAAACATGTTCTTGCTTCTACAGTGGAAGCTCACTCTAAAAAATATAAATGTGTGATTTATAATCACTTTTGCATTGATGGTAGTTGCATTTGTCCTTGAGTTATACGGAATCTTGTTTGAACATTTATTCTCCAAAATAATGTCATAAATGGTATTCGAGCTTTGATAGAATATTTAATCAAATACTTGGATTTTGAAATCAATCAATTTAGTACTTTAAAGGAACTTAACAGGGGTACTATTGGCATGCATAAAATATTCTTTTAGGTACTAAATCAATTTCATAGTTAGGTACTGAAATAGCCATAAATTTCTCAAATCATATTTTATAAATGTTTTAATGAATTTATGCATGATCATGAAGTATGATAAATATGATTTGTGCTAGTATATGATATATGTGTTGTGTTAGTGTGGTTAAATATTGATATATCTTAATGTAATTAAATGTTGAGTTTTTTAATTTATATATGTAGTAAAGTGTATGAAAATTAGTTCGAAACAAGTTAAATATATTTAATATGTATTTCCACTTTAAGCAAAAAATTTGGACACAAACAAGCCTTAAATACATTAATTATAGGCCAAAAATCAAGCCCAAACCCATGCCAATTAAAGCCCATTCTTAGGCAACCTCAAAAGTCAATATTTGGATAATTATCAAATCTAAATTGTCTAAAAATTCGTATGAAAAATTAGACAAGCCAATGTGACCCAAAAGAGAAGCCAAAAACACCATTTTTGGTCTTCCAAAGCTCACCTAACCCAAGTCCAAACATTATCTACATTTTTCCCAAGCAAGACCATCATTTTCTTGTGGCAAGACCATAAAGCCAAGCCGAAGACTCTAAAGGTATGTGTTTGTTATGTTAAGAAAATATATGACAGTTTAAGGTTAAGTTAGAAAATGAGTTTTTATGTTAAAAAGAGTTTTGATGATTTGCATGTGTTTGTCACGTAATGAATGAATAACTTGATGGTATATGAGTGATTATTCGTGCTAAGCAAATGGCAAGTAGAGTGGAAGTGAATAAAGTTAGAAATGAGTAGGGTAGTTTAGAATAGAATGTATGGGCGAAGTGAAGGTGGATGATGATTAGTGATTGAATAATAGAAATGAATGTTTGATGGGGTTAAAATGAAGATTTTGAGTGTTAAAAGAAGTTAGAATGCATATAGATGAAGGTTTGGTATTGGGAATGTGTTGAGAGAAAATTTGAAAATGAAGACTTGAGTAAAAAGTTGTGTTTTGAACACGGGATGTCTGCAATTTTTCAAAAAATCTGTGCTATAGTGTACACCGTCCCAACGCCATCGATGTAGGGGTCAATACTGTCGGCATACACGGCAACACTGCTGGTGTTGGGGGTATCCACAGGCGTGGACATCCGTGGAACTCTCGGAAATTTTGAAAAATTAGAGTTGCAGTCTACACCGGCTCAACGTCATTGACGTAGACCACAACACTGCTGGCATTTGGTTGAATGCTGCCAGCGATGGCAAGCGTGGAGTTTTTAATGCAGACTACACCAACCCAACGCCGCCGGCGTTGAAGGCCGGCATGTCCCTTGTAGTTCCCATTATTAAGAACTTCCTCAAATATTTTCCAAAGCTTGATATATGACCTTTTGAGTATTTGTTGAATATGTATAATGTTGTATGATGTATAAATACTATGTTAAGACCTTGTATTGAATTTATTTAAAATTTTTTGAGTGTTTTGCTTAAATTTAATTATGTTTATGTATGAATTAAAATTAAAATATTGATTTGAGATGATTTTTCTTAGAACAGTGCTAGATTCTTGCTTGGCTACCCCTATTAATTCCTGATTTAATTCAGGCACGTAGTATTATGCTTGATTCCTTGCTTAGGATAGACATACTTTAAATTTACCCTAATTTAAGAAAAAAAGCTTAAGAATTGTTTGTATGATTGTCTTTTATGCCGTTGAATCCGGTTCGGGGAGCGGTACCTTACTTAGATGGGGGCATGATAGTTTAGGTGCTTAGACTACCCCGTCATAATGCAATGACTTTTATAAGTGGTTCAGCAGGTAGTTGATAGGGTATTTAGTATCGGTATAACATTTGTTTATTCTTAAGGAAATATAATATGATTTAATTCAATTGTTTATGGGAATATTTTAATTAGGTGATATTATGGATTAAGTTAAATAAAGTTGTGAAACGGCTAAAAACCCTAGAGGAAGCTACTTAATTGTTGTTAGATAGATTTATTTATGAGATATAAGTATCCGAGCTACTTATATCAACCCCCTGAGGGTCGAGATTGTTACTTAGGTTTCCCAGATACCCCCTATTATTCGGAGGTTGAATACTCCTATGTTGTTTGACTAACTAAAGATTATCTAATAACTTAATGATTGTGGCATTTGCATGTAGACTAAGTTTATATGCCATTAAGCTTGTGTTTTCGTTACTTGCATACTGGGCCTTTGGCTCATATTTTATTAATTTCAGGTGATGATGACTCAAATGAGTTTTATGCGAGAATGGGATATGGTACGGACTTTGAGGACTTCCTAGATGACTTGGAGGATTAGAACTTGGCCTTGGACCTTGATAGACCTCCTTTCTGTAATAGATTAGCTTAATGTAGCTTTGATTATATGTAATAAATATTATAGTTTGCCTATCTTTTATGTCTTTTATATAAGGCTTGTTATTAGCTTATGTTTGTAATACCTATACTTAACTATGCATGTTTTAATTTTACATCTTTTGTGAAATGTGATGACAATGATGTTATGTTTTCTTAAAAGATTTTTAAAGTCAATAGTTTTCTGAATTTGTTATTTTGAAGATTTAGACAAACAATTATTCAAACACTTCTTCTAAGATAACCTTACATATAATATTGCAGATTATATGTGATTGAGAATCCGTAATCACCTATTTTAACTATCAGGGTAAGGTTGAGTCTTTACAGGTACTGAATTGATCATTTTCAAAGTTCATATACCATTTATGACATTAACCGTTTTTCTCCGATAGGTGGCCTATTAGTTGATCAAGCACAATCATCTTGAGCATCATCAATGTTGACTGGTTCATACATTAAATACAAAGCCCCTATTTGTCTCATATATACCCTTTCATTTGTTATTAAAGATGCCAACAATACCTATGAAGGTTTTGGATTATGGAGTCATTTGCCGAAAGGCTACCATAAATGTGGTTTATGAATCCAAGGGCAAAGGTAGATACGAAGATGTTGTCCAAAAGTTCAAAGTCGAGTCATTGTGTGCATGAATCAAGCTTTACAGCACATTTTACACCATGAGGAGTGATGATTTCTCTTCTTTGTGTGGATTTGTTATAGATGATATGGTTTTGTTAAGTGTTCACATCTTGCGTCTTTATGCAGCAGATGAATAATTTATGTGCAAATGTAATGGTGGTAACCTTGAGTTAAGATTTGAAGTCCCACATAGAATAAAATTTTGACAATAAGACTGGTATAGAGTACACAATTGCAGACCCTATGTTTGAATCAATGAAGATGATGAGACAACTGTGGGCTATATGATTAATCATATACTAAACTCAAGTACGGTTTGCCATAGTGGCTTGAGATCAATGGGCCTACGGTTATTTTATTGTTATGGGTAAATTAATACTAATAGTAATTATAATGATAAAATAAATAAAAAAAATTAGTAAGTACATGTGTCTACACGAAAACTTAATTCAGGTACGGAATTAATCAAAATAAAATTTCAGGTACTTAATTGTATATTAGAGCAAAGTTAAGGTATCATTTGCTATATTAAAAACTCAAAATAATGAGTACAAGCCCATGCAAAATATAAAAAAAAAAAGAGAGAGAGAAGGCAAGTCACGTTTGGGCTAAGGTAGTTGATTTAAGGGGAAGTTTTAAGAAATGGAAAATATAAAAGTCCCATATTGGATAGTTGAGGACAAATTAACTAAAATATAAGAAGTAATATAGCAAATGTGGATTGCATTTAAGCCATGAGGCATTTTAGACACAAAACTATCATAAACTAATATGGCCAAATTCCACATCAACTTCCCTGCATAAATTCAAGGGCCCACATACTTTCAATAAATGAATGCCTCATGGTAGAAATGATAAAAAAAATAGTATATACTAAGTTAAAATGACATGAAAAAAAAAGGTTTAAAAAGTGTTCCAAAAAATGAGTACAAGCCAAGTAAAATGAAAAAAAAAAAAAAAACAAAGATCTATGTCCATGGGTCCCACAAAGATAATGGAAAGGCAAGTCATAACTGTACTAAGCCAGTTGGAATAGGAATGCAAACATTATGTGTGCAAATTTAATAATATCAAGTCATAAAAGATTAATTATACAAGTCATAACTGCACCAGGCCAGTTGGAATAGGAATGCAAACATTGTGCGTGCAAATTTAATAGTATCAAGTCATAAAAAATTAATTATAAAAAATTAAGTAAAAGATCTTATATATATTATCATAGAATAGAAAAATCTTTTAGAATAAAAAAATCTATGTAAGTTTTGAGTTCAATATAAATTATTTAATATATGATATGTTTTTCTCACTATTTTTAATTTAAATTATAATATGAATTTTTAAAGAGAAAAGAAAAGAATAATTTTTTTCCTTAAGAAAATGAATCATAAATTTTGAAGGGAATATTTTATTTTTCAAAAAGAAGTTAGTTGGTTTTTTAGATTATGGATATGCTTGCAACAATGGAGGAGAGAGATGGAGAGGCAGGAGCAAGTTGACACTAGTATTAATAAATAATTAAAAAAAAAGAATATAGTGAGACATCATGCCACCTTCCTGTTTAAATAATATAGATAATAATATATGTTTTTCTCTTGTCTTTATCTTTAATTGTTTTATACAAACAAGGAAAATGAAAGATTGACATAAATCCAATATGGGAAAATGAATAAAATATTCTTTTTTTTAATTGTAGTTAATTGTAACTCATTTTTTCTTTAATTATTTGAATATTAAATTAAATTTAATTATATAAGACCAAGGTATGAAGCATAACATAACTTTCTTTAAAAGAAAATAGAATTGAGATTTCAAATATAAGTTAAATTTCCTTTTTAAATCATATCCTTTTCTTTTGAGGTTGAATTGAATCTTTATTTAATTATTTTAATTTTAATTTATTATATTTTTATGGATTAAGTTTTCCTATTGGGTCTAAACTATGATCTACGCTCTAATCCTAAACTCTATAAGGTTATAAAAAATTTCCTAAACCCATCTCAATATCTATAGAATTTTATCCTATAATAATCCGCTTAGTTGCATACCTAAGATATAAAATAGTTGAGAAAGTAAGATAGCAAATATAAATTACCTTAAAACACAAAATTACCCACAATTAGTACAACCCCATCTAAGAACCCACATCCAACAACGGGGCCATGGACATCGATCGTCGTGGAAGGCCGGGGTGTGAGCATGTTGGAAGTGACGATTTGCAAAATCTCGAACTACAAAGGGTGATGTGGCAATTCAAAGTTAGTTGGTCAAATTAGTGGTTATGCTTGGATTAATTCAAGAGAGGCGAAGATGGTGTTGATGGTGTTTATACAGAAATTGGAGAAATAAAGAACTGTTAATGTTGTAAGATCTTTAAAAATATTTTTAAGTTATCATCATTTTATATATACTTTTAATATACTTTATTTATTTTTTAAAGTATAACAGTGGAACCATTCCATATTCATACTTACTTTAATTAGTTAACTTTATAAATCATGAAAATGATAACTGATGTATTAAATGTATATAATTTATCAATACAAGCTTCTCGCATAAGTTGAAATAAAAAAATATTTCATTCGCTATTACTTCATGCTTACTTTCTTCCTTACCTTCCAGTTCTATAATTACCTTTCTACCGTTATATTTTCACCCTATACCTCTGCATTCTTCTATCCTTTACTCCTACCCTATTTTATTACAGTTCCTATACAAACCAAGTGGGACAAATAGCTTGAAGGAGGGCAAATGAACATAGTTAGAGAGGAGAGCTTGAACTTAGGGTATAAAGGGAAGAGGGAATTTATATTACATTGGGTTAAGTAACTTGTTGGGCCTGCGTGTAGTGAGAAGTGCAAGTCTTGATAGAGGTAAGACCTAGCACATGAAGCAAAAAGCTAAAGGGAGGATTTACTGGTTTAAGTTATATTTTTAGATATTGGTATTTCTATGTAGTCTGTGTACACTTTTGACTATAAAAACTCCGTATTTTTGAAATTTTATTTTTGTATTATTATTTATGTTATATTAGAATAATATTTATCATTTTTTAAAATTTTTTCTTATATTATTTCTGGTTATATATATGTCTTTCATCCATTTTTAAGTTTGTTTGCTATTTTATTAGTTGTTCTATTACTTAAATTTGGATAATTTTAGATTAGGAATATCATTGAGATGACTATTAGTAATTGAGTATTTTTTGTTCTCTTAAATTTTCGTGAATTTGCATGACTAGACTAATGCTTGTTTACTGGATAAAGACAGAGTAAATGTCTATATTTTTAATTTTTAGCAATTTAGTATTTTTAGATTTTGATAAATTAGTATTTATATTTTCAAAATATGTGCGATTCAGTGCTTATATTGAATACTGTTTAACGAACATTTATTTTAATGATTAGATAATGATGGACACTTGGTTGAAAATTATCAAAATATAAAGATATGGTAATAAATTGCAAAAAATTGTTAAAAATTGAAAGTATAGGCACTTGTTCTGCCATTATCCTATTAATAAAATAAATGTCTATAAAATATTATTTAACAAAGATATTAAACTACACATATTTCAAAAGTATAAGGACTAATTTATTAAAATTTAAAAATAAGGCACTAAATTGTCAAAAAATTAGAAGTCTAGGCATTTGATCCAAGGTAGGGTGTTGAGCTTCAAACACTTTTTAACTACAATTGAGTTGGTTATGCCCATATATAGAAGTGGACTTTGGGAGAAGTGAACTAACCAAGATCCAAATGGATCTTGTAAAAATGGGTTTAGGTTAGGGGTCCATATGGAATCCAGGTTAATAGGGTCCAAAGAGATCCCGTGAAAATAGGTTAAGTCCATTAAGAAAGGCTTAAACTAGGTAAGCCAATCCTAACAAGCTGGATTCAAGTCCATCAGCCGTGCTTAACATTCTAAATTAGGGCTAATTATATGAATTCTGGCACTTATATACACTCTGATAGCTTTAGCCCAGTCAATATTGTGTTACTATGTGTCTATACTTTGCCTTCCAAGGATTCTTTATTTCTTTTTAAGTAAATTATACCAGAAATATTAATTTGATGTTTGTGGATGGTTAAAAGAAGAAAAATATTTTATAAAGTGAATTAAATGGGATATTAATATTTCACAAAGTTCATATAAGCATCAATGTTTGGATTAGTTTTGAATTGATTTTCTTTAATTTTTCTTAACAAATTAATTGATTTCTTGTTTTAACCACTTGAAACGTTTTATCGAAATGGTGATACCGTTTGTTGTTCTTTTCATAAGGAGGAAGTGCTTGTTCACTTTTGTATTACTTATAAAGAGTTATCATGACATTTAATTAATCGTAGTATTACCAAAAAAATATTGAATAGTTATAAATCATGAATAGTAATTTGATACCAGACAAATTTTTTAAATAAAAAATTAATAAATAAAAATCCTACTACTTATTTTAATTCCTTACGAATAGCAATTTTCTTATAATCTTATTCATGCAGTGAAATAAACAATATGTATTTCAGTAGGCAGTCGTGTGAAGTTAGGGACGCAACCGGGCGGGTTTGAGACAGGTTACATAAGACCCGAACCCGACCCGCTTCCCAATAGGATATCCCAAACTCGACCCGCGGTCCCATAGGATTTTCTATTTAATACCCAAACCTGCCTCTACAGGGTTTTAACCCTGACTCGCCCCACCCTGTTACTCGCTTTATTTCTTTTGTTTTTTCCCTTTTTAACTCTTAGTTAAATTCAATTGCATCTTCCAACAAAATATTAGGTGGTAGGCCGACAGCTAGACTTCAGTATGGTCTAAATCGAGCTAGGCTAGTTACAACATACTTGTCAAATCACAGGCTCATAGAACTAGCTATTTTATTTGTTAAAAAATAAAAATTAATAATATTGTAAAAATAATTTTTAAGAGATAAAATTAAAAATTAGAAAAAAAGACAAAATAAAATTAAAACTATTAACAACTATTCTCAAAGACAAAAATTAGTAGGTTTTTTTTTTTAAATTTCAAACTCAAAATTTTAAATTGTTTATAATATGACGGGTTTGTGTTATCCATCGGTTTTTTTTTTTCTTAATGACCCGAACCTGTTCAGGAACCCTATAGGGTCGGTATGTAATTTCCCAAACCCGCTTCGTGAGGTCGGATTCTTATAATGGCTTGCTCCGATTGCATTCCTATGTGAAGTGTTAAGGTTAACGTTACAAACAATTGATTTAGGAGCTTAAACTTATAGATACGATGTGACTTATTGTATCTATTGCATAACAGTAGTTGAGCAGTCAAGAGTCCAATCATTGGTTACCCTATCGTCTGCCGTCGAATTAATGATTCTGAAAAATACGTAATTTTAATTTTTTTTGTGTATAATAAATGATTGTGACTATTAAAAAGACAACGATTTTTCAAAAATTAACTAATCCCAGCCTTAGGCTTATAAAAAGTGAGAAATCAAGAGAAAGGAAAACGGAGGATCAAAGGCTTTGTGCAACCTTCTCGAGCATTGTGTGATTGATTATTATAGGGGAGCTCATTGTGGTTTTGAACAAACATACTTGGAAAATCATATAATGAGGCAAGTGTAGAGCTTTCATAGTTATGAAAATCGCGAGTTAAATATATAATTCTAAGTTGATGATTTTTTATGTTTTTTTTAATTAAAATAAGTATAAGAGATGAAATTACGAATTTAGGTATACGTTCTACACGTTTATTATTTTATTAATTTTGTACTATTTTATATAATTTTGCCATATCTATATATTCAAATAAACAGTAAATTTGCAATTTTGACAACCATGATTGCTCCGGAGTTTTATATTTTGAACAGATACTAAAGGAATGATATATAACAATGCACAACAACACACATTAGTATTTGCATAGCTCTAAATTTGAAAAACCTTATATCAATACCCAAAAGGATCTTAAATTTCTTCTCTCTTTATTCTTACCGGTGATTCTGCAATATTCTACAGCAGGAGGAGGAAAAGCAATACTTAGTTCGGGAAAGTCATTTCAAGTTGAAGCACTCATGTGAAGAGCAACTAAGGATGCATAAACTCCATCCTGAATGTTGATCAACGTGTCATGCTTTCCTTTCTCTACAACTACTCCATTTTTTATCACTGCAATTTCGTCTGCATTCTTTATAGTCGACAGACGGTGCGCTACTACTATCGTTGTCCTGTCAATCATAACTCGGTCCAATGCATCCTGGACTATCCGCTCTGATTCAGCATCAAGTGCACTTGTTGCCTCGTCTAGTAATAGTATTTTAGGATTTTTTATTATAGCACGGGCAATAGCCACCCTTTGTTTCTGTCCACCAGACAATTGGATTCCGCGCTCCCCTACCATAGTGTCATAACCCTGAACAAGACACAGTCCAGGTGAGATGCTTACATGAATAATACTAGGTGAATAAGAGGAATAGTTTTGACAACTAGAACCTGATCTAGACCACTGATGAAGTTGTGGGCATTTGCCAATTCTGCAGCTGCCAATATTTCTGCCTCTGTTGCATCTCCATCTTTTCCATATGCAATATTAGCACGAATTGTCTCATTGAACAAAACTGGTTCTTGGCTCACAAGCCCCATTTGTTGCCTGAGCCATTTCAATTGTAGCTTTTGAATTTCCACTCCATCAAGTGTAATATGGCCGGAATCGGGGTCATAAAAACGTAGCAGCAATGCTATGACTGTTGATTTTCCACTGCCACTCTCCCCTACCAAAGCAACATTCTAGGAGCAAATTTAAACACACATTTTAGTCTGTTGTAGTCATTTCATATGTGAACAATGAATATCATTACATAAACGACATGTGAATTCTTGAGTAATGTTTCATTGACTGCTAAGAAAAATGTACCTTTCCAGAGTGAAAATCCAAGCTAAGGTCTCTAAAAATCTGTATGTCTGGTCTGGAAGGATATTTGAAGCTGATATGGCGAAGTTGAATCTCTCCCTTTACATGTTCCAGAGTTAATCCGGTCTCACTGGATGGGTCTATCTTTGATTTGCGGTCTATTATTGCAAACACTGAGGCGGTAGCACTCTTGGCTTTGGTGGAGTCAGGAGTAAGAGAGCTTGATTGAGTAATTGCCATGGCTGACATGGTCAAAGCAAAGAAAACCTATACATTGCAAGAACAAAAATCCGATGAAGCATTAACAAAGCCTTCAATGATTGCACAGAGTACTTAAAAGTTTCCAAAACAATGGGATAAACTGAAGAATGTAATATCAAAATAAGCTATGCTTACACGGAAAATGTCATTGAATGATGCCTTGCCATCTTTGGCAAGTCGTGCTCCAAAATAGAAACAGGCTGCATAGACACAAAACAGTATAGCAAAAGATGAGCCAAAACCAATCCCACTGATAAGTCCTTGCTTTATTCCTTTCCTCTAGGTCCTTCACATTTTTTCGAGTAAAGTTGCATCATTTTCTCTTCAGCACAGAAAGAAGCAACAGTTCTTATGCTTCCAACTGCATCAGTAGCAACTTGACTAGCTTCCTCGTACATCATCTGGAATATCATCCATTCATTCGCCATCATTATTTGTTGTTAGTAGTTAATACTCATTAATTGTGGATTAACTCATGCTTACCTTTGCGTCTGCACTGAATCCTTTCATGAATTTTACTTGGGCATATCCATTTAAGAGTATCAAAGGAATCATTACTAGAACAACTAATGTCAACTCCCAACTTGCAATAAAGGCAATGATCAATGCAGAAAATGCTGATGCCCCATTCTGCACAACATCAGCAAGCGCATCCCCAACCAAGGCACGCACACTTGCTGCATCTGCTGACAGCTTTGCACCAATGACACCACTTGAGTGTTCTGGCTCATCAAAGCAAGCGATCTCCATGTGTACTACCTTCTGGAAACATATCGACCTAATTCGATGGATCAACCTACAGCCAGCCATGGAAAAGAAGTATGTTCGAGTTGGATAACCAACTAGTGATACTAGACCAAGCACCATGAGCATTAGTGCCCAAAAATTTGAGTCTTTCTTAAGCTCATGTGGTGGCTTAAAGAATGTGGTGATCACGCTAGATATAAGAATGCCGTAGATTGGAAATATCACACCATTGACAATTGCAGCTATACATCCAATTAGAAGTAGTGGAATCTCTGGCTTATTAAGACTAACAAGTCTGGCAAGAGGAACTTCTGGTGGTTTTTCTGCTGATGATGAACGAGCTGGTTCTTCTTTGGTTGATGTGCCATCAGTGGTAGTTAGGCCAGTGGGTACTCCAAATGACATAGAGAATGAGTGTCGACTGCTGTTTCCTATTGAAGATGATTGACGGCTAATAGATTTCAGTGATGACTTTATATGACTTGATTGTCTATGAATATCCGAGTTGATGTTTTCATCATCTGCAATTCTATCTGGCTCTTTGTTAGTTTCTTGTAAGTGAATAAGTTGAGTGTATGCTCCCTCAGGGTCTTTGAGTAGTTCTGAATGTGAACCTGATGAGTGCAAAGGAAAGAATATTATGATGCTGAAATAGTTGGTAGAGGTCAAACATTACCTCTACCAACTCAAAACTAAGATTCATTATTTTTTTTCCCCACTTTAGAAATTTCATGATTTTATCTATGTGCTTGACCAATAATATTGAATGTACTTGCAATTTGCAGTATTACCTCTACCAACTCAAAACTAAGATTCATTATTTTTTTCCCCACTTTAGAAATTTCATGATTTTATCTATGTGCCTGACCAATAATATTGAATGTACTTGCAATTTGCACTTCTATTTCAATATGACTCAATTAACAATAGATTGTTGGTATTATCTATTCTATACCTTTTTCTACTATTTTTCCTTGCTGAATAACAGCAATCGTTTCTGCATTCCTCACAGTGCTCAAGCGATGAGCAACAATGACAGTTGTCCTATTGGTCATTATCCTATTCAAAGCCTCTTGTACTACTCTCTCGGATTCTGCATCAAGTGCGCTTGTTGCCTCATCTAGAAGTAAGATTCGCGGATCTTTTATAATAGCTCTTGCTATGGCGACTCTTTGCTTTTGTCCTCCTGATAATTGAGTTCCATGTTCACCAACCATAGTGTCAAGTCCCTAGATAGGATTATTCCAACGAATATTAAGTTATCCCTAGAGAATTTGAGTATTTCATTGAAAAATATTATATGACAATATAATCATGGTTCTTACCTTGGGCAATTTATCAATGAACCTAGCAGCATTAGATAATTCGGTGGCAGCTTTTACCTCCTCTAGCGTTGCACCCTCCCTCCCATATGAAATGTTATCCCTGATACTGGAAGCAAACAGGACAGGTTCTTGGCTGACAAGCCCAATCTTGCTCCTAATCCACTTTAGCTGGAATTCTCTAAGGTCTACACCATCTATAAGTACTTGACCGGCTTTTGGATCATAAAACCTCTCTATCAGACTGATAACCGTGGATTTTCCACTTCCACTTTGTCCAACCAGTGCCACGGTTGTTCCTCTAGGAATAACAAGGGAGAAACCGTTGAATATGAGCTCGTTTTCTCTAGCTGGATAACTAAAATAAACATCTCTCAGTTCAATATCACCGTGGATGTCATCCAGAATCTTTCCATTTGTGTCATAAGAATCAATGTCTGGCTTCCTATGGATGGTCTCAAACATTGTGAATGCAGCTGCTTTTCCAGCTGCAAATGCAGTCATGCATGGAGAAGCTTGTCCAAGGGACCTTAGTACCAGAAAATTATATTAGAATTCGAAGGCATTAAGACCTAGTGCACATGAAGAAAGTGCAAATTGACTTACATAGAACCCATTAGGATGGCAACAATCACATTAATCACTTCTCCCCCAGTATATCCCTTATGGATGATCATCTTTGCTCCATACCAAACCGCCAAGGCATAACTGCAGAAAATGATAAACATGACTGTTCCAAGACCTAATCCGCCTGCCAAACCCTCATGCACACCTGATCTATAAGCAAGCTGAAGAAACTTATCATAGGTCATTATTGCATGCCTCTCCCCTGTAAATGATGCAACCTGCAATTACAGACATGGCAAGGATATTAAAGTTGTGTATTTCTTTTTGGGCAAATTACAAATATAGTCCTTAAAAACTTCTGGATAGGTGTAGAAACCTGTTAAACTTTGAAACGAGCATTCAACTTTTTATAACTTTGAATGGACGCATTTACCCCAACCCATCAATAAAGCCCCAACCATCACTATTTACATGCCTTTTTGTGATAGTTTTGAGAGCTTTAACAATAGTTGGGGATGTAATCATGTAAGTGCGTATTTTCAAATGTGATAGGGAGGTGAAGGCATAATCTGGAAGTTCTGAAGATCTATGAACCCCTTCCTAATATTTTTAAAAGTGTATTTGCAATCATCTGTTTCTATTTTATTCATAGCCATATCTTTCATAAGGCCATCTTAACATACGGTTCTGATTGAGCCAATTGTTTGCTCAACGACATGTGCTGCTTTTGCATAAGCACTTTGTCCTTGGGTTGCCATCTTGGATATCACAAGGGACATGATTCCAGCTGCACCCACTAGGAGTGGGATTGATGTTATCATCACCAGGGTGAGTTGCCATCCTTTGATAAATGCTACCACGAAACCTCCAGTAAATGTTGATACAAGTTGTATGAATTTCCCAACCTGCACTATTGTGCAAACAAGTTAAGTAAGACAGCATGGAAGAATAGGAGAAACCTATTGAAGCAACTCAAATGTTCTTTAGGATTTGTTGGTTCAATATCACCTTCTCGCCCATGGCATCTTGTATAAGAACGGTGTCACCAGACATTCTGCCAACAACCTCTCCGGTGTTTGTTTCCTTATCAAAGAAGGCAATATCTTGTCTTAATATAGTTTGCAGATACAAGCCCCTAATACGTGCTGCCTGTCTCTCCCCCGTTACCATCCAACAAGCCACCTCTAGAGAACATAGAAACATTCTTATGTTTGCGCTCAATGCTCAAAGTTCAATGAGTTCATATTGTAACTTGTATTACTTACGCAGAAAAGCCCCTACGCCAGTACCAGCTCCCAAGTAGACGAGCTTCAGACATACCTAAAAATGCATGAAACAAACTTGATTTCTCTCTTTTCTTTGTCATAGCTTGTAGAGGCTGTTTGGATTATCTTATTTTTATCTATATTTGTATCAGATTTGTATTTGTAATTTATATATATTATATTTACATCGTATCTATTTAGTATGTTTATTAGTAAAACTATCATTTTTTTATTAGTATTTATTTGTTGATAAATATCTGTTTGAAAATAATAAAAATATAATATTAAAATGATCAAACTATAATGAAACAAACGAATACAGTGTACTGATCAAATGTTTAAACCAATAAATGTTGCTGATGAGATCTTATACTTATTCACATGATAATCCAGCAGGGTACATCATCACCTTGGAAACAGGATGAAGAGCATTAGAGCTCGATGAGCTTTGTCCAAATGAATCAATCAGTTCACCGAATAAAACAGTCATAATGGGCAAACCAAGTCCATTAGCAACAGCTCCAATCGCCCCTGTGATCATGAGAGCCATGTCGGTAAAATCTGCAAATGAAAATAGTTTGAAGAGTGGAACCGTTTTGGTCTTCTCATCTCTGCTTTTGCTATTGTTCGAGTCATGTTGATGATCCTCAGCACTTCTTTCTTCTACAGTCTTGTGGCTGTTTTTATCATTTCTTGAGTTGTTCCCCTCATCCATGTCACCAAATTTTTAGATTCTACTGCTTTTTCAGAAGAAAAGATCATGATTTCAATAAAAAAGCTAGAACTCTGAAATTGTTAAGACGGACAAATCGAGTAGCAACAATTTGAAACCACTAAAACATCACTTGGCTCTATTAGCATAGCACAAATTGGAATCAATGTCGAACCAAAAACTGAAAGAGAGCTCAACAATACTGGAAAGACAATTGAAAAAAAAACAAATACTAAATCCAAACTCCTATTCCAAACACCATAGTAGCATCAAAAAGTGAAACAATCCAAAAGGAAAAGAAAAAAATTTACAAGGGGAAGAGACAAAAGTGACATACAAAATAGTAGGAAATGTCAGTCACAGGCATCCACTCACAAAGATTAAGAACATGTAGAACCTAGTATATGAAAAGTTCTGTATTCTTTTGGATGTCCTGAGAACTTGAGTGGTTAACATCATTTTATGCCCAACTAGTTTCCTTGGTAGGCAAGTATTGAATATTATAATGAGGTTAGAAGCATCTCATTCAACCGGGCAATCCTATAAAATAAGAAGTTCAAAGTTCCCAAACATTCACTGTATTTGACAATTTTTAAGCGAGTTGAAATGGAGGGAAATCCGTTGAATGGAAAAGAAAGGGAAGGAAATTAGAGAAAACACTGGAATGATATTTTTGCTTTATTTTTTTTTTTTTAATGATATGCATGGAGGAACATCAAACTTTATCTACTCTGTTAAAAAATTTGTATTCTTGCCACTATACCATAAAATCTTTGACAAAGAGTAAGTTTATATATTAAAAAGCGAATGCCATGTAAATTTAATGGATATAACATTTGAATTTCAAACCTGTAGTTAGAAAAAAAAAAAAAAAGAAAGTCAAATGATTTGATTATTGAAATAAATATAGTATATAAGTGATGATTAGGTATTTCTCGATTGATATAAATTTTAGTTGTTAAATGACCGACGAAATTTATGCTATTAAAAATAAAATGGAATATTGAATTTTTCCAATATTTTCTTACTTATTATTTTGAAATCAAGGTGCAGACTTGTTCTTGGAAGTAAGCAAAGCATAATAATGTAGGCTCAGTTAATAATTAACTAAGGTAACCATCAGTTAAATATTCTTTAACCATCACTTTCTCCAATGTGATATCATTATTATCTGTTTCTCTTCTTCAAATTGGATTTTCATGGCAGGATGGAATTCTTTATCCTGTTATTGTCATTATTATTATTTTTTTTTCCCTACCGGGTGGCTTGGTCCGAACATGGCACATAGACATGTACAGGTCAACTTTTATTTTCTAAAATATTAAGAAAAACAAGCTGATTTTTTCTACGAAACAGGCCAACAAGACAGGAAGGATACGAGGAAATGTGCAGTTGAAGCCTTATACCATAATTTAGATGTTCAATTGGTTTAGACACCTTTATCAACTGTTCAACTTAAGTCCCACGAATTTTAATTTGCAATTTCTACTGAAAATATGTACTGAACCGTGAATAAGTTTTAAAGTTTTGAGGGAATTTTAAATATAGGAGATAAAAGTTCGGATTGCAAGTCCATAAGATCGCAAATATCCACGCATTATTATCAATATATATATAGAGAGAGAGGGGAGAGGAAAAAAATAATGTAAAAAATAAAAATAAAAAATTCCACAAATAAGAAGTTCTGGATAAAAAAAAAAAGTGCTGCATATTTGTATTAAAATTGTGACTTCAAATCATGATTTCAAGCGTGGATAATTAGTGGTTAGTGATTTCTCAAGTTTATTTAAAATATTAATATTTCAAATAGATTTATCGTTCAATGTTGATACCTTTTTGATAAAAGTAATTCTTAAGTTTTCTTTCTCCTTATCAAAATATAGGATAATGGTTTATTTTGATGTGGGGTTGCTTAATGTGAGTGCAAAGAGATGTAAATATGTTTTAAAGTGAAAATGAGAGGACTTTTTTTTCTTTAATATTACCAAAAGTGAGATTTTTGGAAGTATACAACCCATGCATGATGCTGTACTTGATGGTGTACCTCTCAGTGCTATAGAAGTGTGAAATACTAGAAGTGTACAACCTGTGCATGCATTAAATCGTATTATCCTCTATGGAACAATGAATTTTGCATTGTGGAAGTGCATGACTTAAGTACGAGCCTATGCATTAGGCCATGTAGCATTTTGTGAACTTAAAGTAACTTACCAAGGAAGTACACAATCTCTAGCACGGTCATGTACTTTGTCCATGTATAATGTAACTTTGTCAAATTCTCCATTTCTTTTCTCTAAAAGCCAACGGACTTCGTTCAATTGATTCTTCAAAGATTAAAGTATCCTTTAAGATCTTGGAACCTTGATACTACTAGGGTGAAGTGTAAATCATAGGTGAATTTAAATGTTTAGATGATTTTGAATATTTTAATTTTATGTAACTCAGGTAGTGAATTCTAGTTTTTAGAATAAAATGATTTTCTAGGGATATGTATTATCTTGTTTGATGTTGGTGGCTATTAGAATAAAAAATAAGTTTGACTAACATGATATTTAGCTTTAAAAGTTGTGTGTTGCTTCTGCTTAGCTATGGTTGGTGGATTGAGAGTAATGTTAGTGTCAACGTGGTGCCTTAATAATTCTTATTCATTGCAGGCCTTCTGTGGGGTCACACTTGAAAATGATTATGGGTATATCTAGGTTTTGGACTTATGGATGTTACCATATTGGGGTCTATACGTATGTGCTATATATGTGTGTGTTAGCAAGATATTGAGTTATCCCGTACTATTTTATGGATATAAAACTAAAAATAATAGTTGATTGTTTATTGCATTAGATACATGTTTGCATGTGAAAGAATTGTTGCTTTCTATGTGCTTGTGCTTGTGATAGTACCATACCGTGTTTCGACTCACTTTTTCTATTCTTTTTAAGTCAAGTACGTAGGTTATGCTTAACCTTTCTAGATATGATGTGGATGTAGACTATGGGGATGATGCTTATGAAGATGACTATACATTTGATGAGTAGATTAGTTACTTATCCTTAGAGATATGACTTCCTATTTGTGTATTAAATTGTTAGTTTATGGCATAAACTCAATTTCCTTATGTGTTTGTGGCTTGTAGTATGCTAGATGGATTTTCTTATTAGTCATTTGTAGTTATGGCAGATTAATATTTTAGTATGATATTAGTGTGGCAGTCTATGCAGATTTATATGTGACTTACATATATGGTGACAACTAATTTATGCGTGGTTTGGATTTAATGTTATTATATATATATATATATATATTGTGGTTATTATCAGATTTTGAGACCTAGCATATTTGCCTTAAATGGAGACACGTAACAGGCTATAAAAGACACTAAAATTTTGGGCGTTACATTATTTCTATTCTATATTCTTACTATCTCTTCCTTTGTGTTCTATTTATACCTTATTAATACCAACTTTAGCTTTTTTCTTCTTTTTTTTTTTTTTTTAACGAAAGAAATAAGGCATTAACCTTACAGTACATCAATATCAACTTTAATTATTTACAGAGAGGGGTGCAAACAAGCTGAGCCGAGCTGGATTTTTAATGAGACTGTAATGTGCAGGCTCAAGCTTGAGCCCGTTAAGGATTCATAAGCCTAAACTCGACTTCTTAGATTCGATTAGTTTACATAAATAATTATAAAATATTATAATAATATATTAAATAATCCCTTAACGAGCCTGACTTACAAGTTCTTAATGAGTTGGCTTACGAACTCAAAGAAAAACTTAAGTTTGATTTGCTTAGCTAAATGAGTTAGAATTTGAGTTCAAGCTTAGCTCATTTAGCTAAATGAGCCGAGTTGAGCGACCAGACTAAAACAAGGTGAGTAGCTTAACTTGTTTATAAATGGGTGAAACATGTGTCTACCACTGTTTCAACCAAAAAAAAAAAAAAAGAAAAGAAAAGAAAACACAAATTTTTGTTATATCATATGTTGGAAATGAGATATACTATTTTACATGTGTATCACATCACCAAGATGCGATGTAATGACTTACTCAATTGAAAGTTTAAGCCGGGCTGTATCGCATGTGGGTCATGCGATATGGTCATGTATGTGTATCTCATGACCAACATGCGATACACGTTTGAGCAGTTTTATATGTATCCCATGTTGGACATAGGACATGTATGCAAATTTAGGTGCGATACAACACTACTATTTTTGTAATTTTTTTTATAATTTGGTTTTGTGGAATTTTTTTTGAAAGTATATTATCCATATAATATTCTCTAAATATATGTGTGTATATATGGTGTGCAATTATTGTTAAGATTCACATATATATATATATATTTTGAGAGCAAAACACTTGGTTTAAAAAAAAACATATTTTCTGCTATAATGTATTTGGATAGTTTGTTAGTATTTATATATTATGTGTACAATGATTTATAATAAATTAGTAATATCCAACTTTTTTTTGGTGATAAGGCCTAGACTAATCAATACAAAGTAAAATTATTGTATCAGTTTTTGCTGGTGGGTGCCTATAGAGGTTGGAAAAATGAAAACTTTTCATACTTTGTTATACATATTGATTTTACATTTCACTGATAAATAAATATATAGAAAGACTATAAAGTTTTTGATTTGGCTTCTCGCAAGATAAGTGCTTATAGTAAATTAGAATGAATAAAATTGATGCTTATCTAGAAAATTCATAAAGAGAATAATCTTTTGGGGTACTTCCAATAATGTTTCAAACCGTAAATACCTTAGTGAGTAAAGCACATACATTTTCACTTGCTGGGACCAACCTTATTATATCGTTATTCTATTATGTAAATCACAAAACAATATTATGTACATGTATGTAATATGTAACTATAAAAATATTATATAAATATATATAGTAGTGAGAAAAATAATTGTTAAAATAAGTATCATTTATATATTTTATATGCAATATATATTAAAAGGTTAATTATATTTATATATTATATAGACATGATATATAAATAGAAGTAAAATTAATTATTAAAATTTAAAAAATCACAAGTTAAGAGAACCATTTAAGTTTATTAAAAAATTTGCAATCGATTCCGTTTCCGTGGCATGCACACCAAACCCACTAACCACTCAATCCACTGTAGAAAAGTAAATTTTTTTTTTATCCTCTGTCTTGTTTGTCATGTCAAATGTCCCTATATTATTAAGTTGAGATGTCAGTGTGTAACGTGATATCCACATCACCATTACTTTTCTCCATTTATTAATTCATATTCTTCTTTTTTTTTTTTTTTTTCCAGTGATAATATTATCATAAGTAGCACATTTAACGGCTTGATTATTCTACTGTATAGGAAACGGGAGAAATTGAATATAGAAATATAATAAAGATGTAATAATTAGTAAAATAAAACTAAAATATTTATAATGTTTTTTTTTATTATAAAGAGATAATATTTGTATAGATATTTTGTTTAAAATATGAATATTTATGTCAAAAATTAAAAATAAATTGTTCAATCGCAATTTATATCTCTACATTATTTATTATTTTATATAATAACAATTTAGTATGAATTGACATTAAGAATTTACATAGAATGAAAAAATAAATAGTTATATTCTCTTCAAGCTAATGAACTCGACAAGTTTTTTAGGTGATTAGTTAAAGTCTTTTTTCTTTTTATTTTTTATTACAACAAGAGAATTTTGAACATGAGACCTCTTACTTAATAGTTTAGAGAGATGTTATTAGACTATAATATTATTCGTAGGTGATTAATTATATTTTAGATTGCATCTTTTAATAAAAATTTTATAGTTTAATATTTTTTAAAATTATTTGACACTCACATACATAACAAAATATTTAATATATTATTTATTATATTTATTTTAATAATTAAATAATTAATTTGATGTCAAAACTAAAT
Source organism: Combretum micranthum (assembly GCA_024138025.1). Lineage (NCBI taxonomy): Eukaryota > Viridiplantae > Streptophyta > Magnoliopsida > Myrtales > Combretaceae > Combretum > Combretum micranthum. Next base: position 1,274,561 of record JAMXBD010000049.1, read on the forward strand.
GATTGACTTTGGAATATACCTATCAATACATCTATGCTAGTACAGAAACTACAGATTTGTCCTTTGTATGGTACGTGCTTCAACGAGCGCCCCACGAATGCAACCCTTCGATTAAAATTGAAAATAATAATTATTTTTTTAAGATTAATTATACACATGGATAAGGATCCTGTCATCGTCATATTTTTCTATTGAAAAATCATGTCTTATGGAAAGATGGAAAATGTTGCTTGATCCCGAAGAAAAGGTGAAATTGATTATGTGGGAAAATATTTCGAGATGAATACCATAAGGGAAAAATAAAATCACTAGTGTTGATAAGAAATTTCGATCATGACTTATTGGGCCGAAATCCCATGCTAATACGTTTTTAGGTTCCCTAACAACTCTTAGAAATCTCAGTTCATGAAGGTATTGGGGGAACGAAATGCGCTTGAGCTCTTAACCAAGCTCTATGACAATCTCGATTCTCTCATGCAATTAAAGTCTCCGATTTTGGTCACAACTTCTCAAATGGAGGCCGATGGCAATGAGATCAAATTGGTTGTAACCCCAACCTTAGCAGGCATTCATAACAGTCTAACAACTGTATCTTCTTAGTGATTCACACTCATCCGATCGTCCCCATACTTATTATATTTGTACTCCAATCCTGACATGTTTGCGTTTCACACTTAACATTGTTATGCTCCTACAAATCAGGTTAACTAGTGATTTAGAAATCCATCATGTGGAACAAAAATATAATGTGATCCCCTAAATTCTGTTATGGGTTATGGCTACTGCATATAAAGGACCTTCAAACAAAAAGTAAAAGGATGCTCTTTTCTCAAATACTTAGTACTATCCTGATTATTTTTTTTTAACACACTTAAGAACCCATAGATGACTTAAGTGTTAAAATGACCGTACTGAACAACCCTTAGTGAACCATTGTAGGTTTATGGTGCTCTTATACCCCAAGACCTCATTGGCAATTTGACACCTGCAATAACTAGGATTTCTTTTTTCTTTTAAATTTCACACAAAATTTTCAAAGTTTTCTTAGTCAAATATTGTATTTATTAAATTTACAATTCTATCTTTCATTCTTTACAATTTTATTCTTTACCATGATATCTTTCTAAAAATAACAGAGATCATAATTTTGATAAGTATCAATCAAATATGATGTTTAATAATTTTAAAATTTAGATGTAAATTTGGTAAAAAAGTATGATTTGATATGATAATAGTAAACGTGCATTGCGATATGTGTGAAAAAAATATTCATTAATATAGTAAAATTTATGACTTACCAGATACATTAATGTGAAAAAGAAAGTGAAAAAAATTACTTAAATAATATAGGATATTATATAAATTACAAGTAATTTGCTTCATTGAAGAAATTACTATTTGTTCATGAATGATGAAATTATAGATTTTTTTGTAAATTAATAAATTACATATTTTAATTGAGAAAATTTTTACATAATGAAAAACAAGATATTTTTGTATAAAACAAATTGATATTCTCTTCTGTCTTCCTTTTCTCAACTCCATTTATATTTTCCATGAAGGGGTAAATATTGTAAATACACTAATAATAATTAAGTTGTATATGAATTATAATGTTCACTTTTGTAAGACAAAGTTATTGTAGATATCATCATGAATTAAAGTAACAGGTCAATATTGTAAATAACCATCGTGCAACATCTCTCTCACACACACACTAAAAATGAAACTAACAATATAATTTTTAGGAAAATTCTACCTTTTGTGTTAGTTATAACAGGACTAATCTTACATCATTGAATGGTTTAGATCTATCATAACCGTTATAAAAAACTTAATAAATTTTTATACTAATTTTTCATAATTAATTTAATGATAATCTTATATGTGGTATAGTGATGGAAGAGGTTAAAAAAAAAAAAGGAAATTTTATAGTTTGTGTACAAGCTGAGAATGAAGACTTGCGTTTATGGTAAAAAATTATTCAGATTATGATTTCGTTGTGAGAAAATTTTATGATAACTTGGTGGTTATAACGAGATCGGTCTTATTACATAATTTATCACAAATCTATTCAACAATTTGAAACCCTTAAATTTTTTTACATTATTTTTTATTATTAAATTAATTATAGTATTAGTAATAGTATGGTTGGGTTAAGTATGAGATGAGTAAGTAATTTTCCGATCGGATGCTAAATGATGTGTCTTGTAAAAGGAAGAGGGTGATAAATCACCATCGCAATTACTCTAGTAATTAATGGTCCACATTGAGTTGGTTTTCCCCATATATAAAATTGGGCTCCAGGAGAAGTAAAATGGACCGAAGTAAGGGCCTCATGAAAGTAGATCCTGCCCAAATATTTAATAAAAATTCATGATTAACATATGAGCCTATTAATAACAAAAAAAAAAAAAAAAAAAAAAATAGAATCCTAATAATTTTGTTTTTTAGTTTTTAGCCAAGCAAAAAATAAAAAAACGCAGAAGTTGTGAAAAAACTCCTAACAATGGTCTAGATTTTAAAATACACTGAAATTTTAGTGTGTTATATTAAGATTAGCGCTTGACCTAATTTCAATATATTTTAAAATCATAATTTTAAAATGATTTTGCCATATCTTGAAACCATATCTTACAACACAATTTTAAGTACAGTAGCTTTAGATTTTTTTTCATTTTTCACAAGTTCTAATTTTTGGAATTTATTTTTTATAATTGTTTTTATCCTCCCTTTCCCATTGACTTATCCCAGATTAAGGCTGATTATATAAATAATGTCCTGTCTCCAAATAACTAGCTGTATGCATCTATATAATTGGCCTTGTCTAGGTTCCTTTATCTCCTTTCATGGAGAGAAGATTAATGTAATCAAATTTAGATTAGATATAGATGAAAAATATGTATTTTTATTATATAAAGAGATAAAAAAGATTAAATAATATGGAATATAAATACAGATCAAATACAATACAAATATAGATGAAAATCGAATAATCCAAACAGACTTGTCTGCTCTTGGTTAAAGATCGAACATGACAAGATTTTTGATATGGTAAGATGGTGAATTGAATGCCAATTTAATACGAGGTTTTCAAATGTGTCCTCTTAGAAAGATCCCTTGAAATGCTGTCGGATGTTTCATCAATTAAAATCTTCTATTGTGATCATAGTCACAAGTTTTTATGGTGGAGCCTTCAGTGAAAGGCTGATCAAAGAAATCAATAAACGATAGAAAGCTTCCGAAATCACATAATTAGCAACTATTTCAACAAGAGATTCATTGAAAATGATTCAGGGCTTGTTTAGATAATTTATTTTTTATCTGTATTTGTACGTAATCTGTATCTTTATTGATTTATACCTATTTTTTATATGATTTTTTTATAAGAAAAAATATATATTTTCGATCTGTTTAAAAATATCTGCGTACCATTTACGTGCCAACGAGCTAAGCAGAACCTAAGATTCACGCATCACACCGATAGAATTCTGTTTGGCATTCAACTCAATACTTCATGGCAGAAACAAATGTGGACATCACACAAAGAAGCTGATGTAATATAAATATTAATGTTTTAATCAATCACTTTAGGAGCAATAGCAATACACTAGTATTTGCATAGCTTTATACTAGAAAAACGATTATCAACACTTTAATGGATCATAAATTCCTGGTCTCTTTATTCTTAAGCAATAGTTGGTTTGGGAACTTGAATTTCAAGTTGAAGCACTCATGTGGAGAGCGACTAAGGATGCATAAGCACCATCTTGAATATTGATCAAGGTGTCATGATTTCCTTTCTCTACAACTACTCCATTTTTAATGACTGCAATCACGTCTGCATTCTTAATTGTTGATAGACGGTGTGCTACTACTACCGTGGTTCTGTCAATCATAACTCGTTCCAGTGCATCCTGGACCACTCGCTCTGATTCAGCATCAAGTGCACTTGTTGCCTCATCAAGTAATAGTATCTTTGGATTTTTAACAATAGCACGCGCGATAGCCACCCTTTGTTTCTGTCCACCAGACAACTGGATTCCTCGCTCTCCGACCATAGTGTCATAACCCTGCATATATGAGTACCCCAGTGAGGCGTATTGTTTTAACTATCAACTACTGCCTACAAAAACTGCAGTAAGAGAGAGTAAGAGGGATTGTTTTGAAAGTTAGAACCTGATTTAGACCACTAATGAAATTATGGGCATTTGCCAATTCTGCAGCTGCCAATATTTCTGCCTCTGTTGCATTTCCTTCTTTTCCATATGCAATATTACCACGAATTGTGTCCTTGAACAAAGCCGGTTCTTGGCTCACAAGCCCCATCTGCTGCCTAAGCCATTTCAATTGTAGATTTTGAATTTCCACTCCATCAAGTGTAATATGGCCGGAATCAGGGTCATAAAACCGTTGCAACAGAGCAATGACTGTTGATTTTCCACTTCCACTCTCCCCGACCAAAGCAACAGTCTAGGAGCAAATTTAAACACACAATTTAGTCTGTTGTAGGCACTTCATATGTGGACAATGAATATCGTTGTATAAGTTACATGTGCATTCTTGTAATGTGTAGTATATTGACTGCCGACAAAATTGTACCTTTCCAGCGTGAATATCCAAACTAAGGTCTCTAAATATCTGTATGTCTGGCCTGGAAGGATATCTGAAGCTGATATGACGAAGTTGAATATCTCCCTTCACATGTTCCAGAGTTAACCCGGCCTCACTGGATGGGTCTATTTTTGATTTGCGATCTATTATGGCAAATACGGAGGCAGCGGCACTCTTGGCTTTGGTGGAGTCAGGAGTAAGAGAGCTTGATTGAGTAATTGCCAGGGATGCCATGTTCAAAGCAAAGAAAACCTATGCATTGCAAGAACAAAAAACTGATGAAACAGTAACAAACCCTTGCTTGTCCAAAGCATTTGAAAGTTTCTAAAGCCATTGGATGATTTCAAGAATATAATACCAAAATAAGCAATGCTTACACGAAAAATGTCATTGAATGATGCCTTGCCATCATTGGAAAGTCTAGCTCCAAAATAGAAACAGGCTGCATAGACAGAATACAGTAAGCAGAAAGATGAGCCAAAACCAATCCCACTGATAAGCCCTTGCTTCATTCCAGCCTGCATAGGGCCTTCACATTTTTTCGAGTAAAGTTGCATCACTTTCTCTTCAGCACAGAAAGAAGCAACAGTTCTTATGCTCCCAACTGCATCTGTAGCGACTTGACTAGCTTCCTCATACATCATCTGCATGATCATAAAATCATTTGTCATTATTTTTGTTGTTATAGTGATTAATTGTGGATTAACTTGTGCTTACTTTTGCATCTGCACTGAATCCTTTCAGGAACTTTATTTGTGCATATCCATTTATGGCTATCAAAGGAGCCAGTACTAGAATGATCAATGTCAATTCCCAACTCGCAATGAAGGCAATGATCAACCCAGCTAATACTGCTGATGTATTCTGCACAACATCAGCAAGCGCGTCCCCAACCAAGGCACGTACATTTGCTGCGTCTGCTGACAGCTTTGCCCCGATGACACCACTCGAGTGTTCAGACTCATCAAACCAAGCGATCTCCATGTTAACTACCTTCTGAAAACATAGTGATCTAATTCGTTGGATCAATCTACAGCCAGCCACAGAAAAGAGGAAGGTCCGAGCTGGATAACCCACTAGTGCTACCACACCAAGCAATGTGAACATTAGTGCCCAAAAATTTGAATCTTTCGTAAGCTCATGTGGTGGCTTAAAGTATGTGGTGATCACACTGGACATAAAAATTCCGTACATTGGAAGTATCACACCGTTGACAATTGCAGGAATACATCCAACTAGAAGCAGTGGAATCTCTGGCTTATTAAGATTAATGAGCCTCATAAGAGAAACTTCTTGTGGTTTTTTGTCCAATGATGAACGAGTTGGTTCTTCTTTGGTTGATGGGCCATCAGTGGTAGTTAGGCCAATGGGTACTCCAAATGACATAGAGAACGAGTGTCGACTGCTGTTTCCTATTGAAGATGATTGACGGCTAATAGATCTCAGTGATGACTTTCTATGACTTGATTGTCTATGAATATCCAAGTTGATGTTTTCATCATCTGCAATTCTATCTGGCTTTCTGTTAGCTTCTTGTAAGTGAATAAGTTGAGTATATGCTCCCTCAGGGTCTCTGAGTAGTTCTGAATGTGATCCTGATGAGTACAAAGAAAAGCGTGTTGATTGACAAAGTTTAGTAGAAGTCAGACTTTAGCTCCCTACCAATTCAAAACTAAGACTTGTTCTTTCTTCCTTACAATATTTGCAATTTCATGATTTTAATTTTCCTATTATGCCTGTTGCTATCTAGTTGTGACATTTTACTTTGAGATAATTGAAAATGTATCCCAGGAACTATTATTCAGATGTGGTTGGACCTCTAAACTACAAAATGATGCTTTCATATGAGAGAATAAGGACACATAAGTAGCGATGCTTTTGGGGTTTTGGTGACAACTTGGGACAAAAGTTCATATTTTCAAAGTTCTGGTCAGGTAAAAACATGTATTAAGAGTTTATGGGGTTTATGTACTTGATAAAAAAAATTTGAACGTATATGCAATTTGCAGTGTGACTCTTAGTTTATGAATTACTGATATTATCTATCCTATTCCTGTACCTTTTTCTACTATCTTTCCTTGCTGAATGACAGCAATTGTTCCTGCACTCCTCACAGTGCTTAAGCGATGTGCAACAATGACAGTTGTTCGATTGGTCATTATCCTATCCAAAGCCTCCTGTACTATTCTCTCAGATTCTGCATCAAGTGCGCTCGTGGCTTCATCTAAAAGTAAAATTCGTGGATCTTTCAAAATAGCTCTTGCTATGGCAACTCTTTGCTTTTGCCCTCCTGATAGTTGAGTTCCGTGTTCACCAACCATGGTGTCTAGTCCCTAGACAAGATTATTCCAAGAAAAATGAGAGATCCCTGGAGAATTTGAGAATTTTATCAAAATATCTTAGATGACAACATGAAGGAGCTCCACAGTTCATACCTTGGGCAATTTATCAATGAACTTAGCAGCATTAGCTAATTCAGTGGCAGCTTTGATTTCCTCTAGAGTTGCGCCCTCCTTCCCGTATGAAATATTATCCCTGATGCTGGCGGCAAACAAGACAGGTTCTTGGCTGACGAGGCCAATCTTGCTCCTTATCCACTTTAACTGGAATTCTCTAAGGTCTATACCATCTATGAGTACTTGACCGGATTGTGGATCATAAAACCTCTCTATCAGACTGATTACTGTGGATTTTCCACTTCCACTTTGTCCAACCAATGCCACAGTTGTTCCTCTAGGAATATGAAGGGAGAAACCGTTAAATATGGGCTCATTTGGTCTAGCTGGATAACCAAAATAAACATCCCTCAGTTCAATATCTCCTTGGATGTCGTCCAGAATCTTTCCATCTGTGTCATAAGAATCAATGTCTGGCTTCCTACGGATGGTCTCAAACATTTTGAATGCAGCTGCTCGACCAGCTGCAAACGCAGTCAAGCATGGAGAAGCTTGTCCAAGGCACCTTAGTACCAGAAAATAATCTTAGAATCCATAACAGTTAAGATCTAGAGCACATGAAGAAGGTGCAGTTTTACTTACATGGAACCCGTTAAAATAGCCACCATCACATTAACCACTTCACCCCCAGTATATCCCTTATGGATGATCATCTTTGATCCATACCAAACCGCCAAACCATAACTGCAGAAATTGACAGATGTGACTATCCCAAGACCTAATCCAGTTGCCAAACCCTCATGCACACCTGCTCTGTAAGCAAGCTGAAGAAACTTATTGTAGGCCATTATTGCATGCTTCTCCCCAGTAAATGATGCAACCTGCAATCACAGTCATGATAAAAATATCAGAGTCGTATATTTCTTTTAGGCAAATTGTAAATATACTCCTAAATTATTATTGTTCAGGTGGAGATAAGTCAAGATTAGTATCACAATTATCTGATTTAAAAGTCTAAGCTTGTAGATATGATATAGACTATTATATTTATCATATAATACTCTCTCTCACTTATGGGTCGGATTTTGATTTCTTACTAAGGCTCGTCAAGTTGATGACTTTTAATTTAATAGCGTGAAATGAGTGCCTAGGGAATCAAACTTACGACCTTATGTTCCGATACTATGATAAGATTAACACTACAACCATTTGATCTAAGAGCTTAAGCTTGTAGATATGGTGTAGGTTATTATATTTATTATATAACAAGATAGACCTCTTAAGCTTAGGAATGCACCTTTATCTCCTTTTAACTTTTGATGATACACCTTTACCCCCAAACGATCACAATTTATGTGCCTTTTAGCAATGATTTTTAGAACTTTGACGATAGTTGGGGAAATAATTGCATATTTTTAAAAGTTATGGGGAGGTGGAAGCATGTTCTGGATGTTCTGAAAATCTGTGCACAGCTGACTAATATTTTTCAAAGTGCATTTGGAGTTATCTTTTTCTATTTAAATCATAGCCACATCTTTCATAAGACTCTCACAACATACAGTTCTGATTGAACCAACTGTTTGTTCGACAACATGTGCTGCTTTTGCATAAGCACTTTGTCCTTGGTTTGCCATATAGGAAATCATAAGGAACACCATTCCAGTTGAAGCTGCTAATAGTGGGATAGTTGATGACATGACTAGTGTAAGTTGCCATCCTCTGATAAATGCTATCGCGAAACCTCCAATAAAAGTTGATATAAGCTGTATGAACTTCCCAACCTGTAGAATGCAGATATGTTGATTAACACTGTGAGGAAAGATAGGAGAATCCCATTCAAGTAACTCAAAAGTTCTTTAGGATTTATTGGTTTAATATCACCTTCTCGCCCATGGCATCTTGTATAAGAACGGTGTCACCAGACATTCTGCCAACAACCTCTCCGGTGTTTGTTTCCTTATCAAAAAAGGCAATGTCTTGCCTTAATATTGTTCGTAGATACAAGCCCCTAATACGTGCAGCCTGTCTCTCCCCCGTTACCATCCAACAAGCCACCTCTGGAGAGCATAGAAACATTTCTTATGTTTGTGCTCAATGTTCAATTGCTAATATGTTTACTTCCAGATATATTACTTACGCAGAAATGCTCCGAGACCAGTACCACCAGCTATGCACACGACCTTCAGACATTCCTAAAACGCATAACATAACCGGTGATTTCTCCTCCTTTTTTTTTTTTTTATCATAATTTGCAGAACGCGCTATTTTGGTTAAATGCACATCCAATACTAATGTGATTTTAAATATAAGATATAGTTCAGCATTGTACATAATCACCTTGGAAACAGAATGAAGAGCGGCAGAAGTGGACATGCTATGTCCAAATGAGTTTACCATATTACCGAATAACAGAGACAAAATGGGCAAACCTTGCCCGTTAGCTATGGCTCCAATCGTCCCCGCGATCATCAGAGCTATGTCAATCGAATCTGCATATGAAAATAGTTTGAAGTATGGAACTGTTTTGGCTTTCTTGTCTCTTCTTGTTCTGTTGCTTGGATCACGTTGATGATCCTCCGCACTTCTTTCCTCTCTATTCTTGCGCATTATTTCAACACTTCTCGAGGTGTTTCCCTCCGCCATGACACCAGATTTTAGATTCTAATATGGTTTTTTCATCTGCAGGAATGAATGATGGTTGGAGTCAGCAAATCTATTCAGTACTGCTACAAGAAAACGAGGAAAATGATTACTGGAAGAACTTATTTTCTTCATATGCTACTGTCAATTTTATGTAATTTTAAGAATGTTCTGAAAAACGTTGTACGCGAAACAAATACCCCTCAGTCTCAAAAGTTGTTACACTGTCAAATTCAGCAGCAACAGTTTGAAAGCCACTGAAACATCACTTCTTGGCTCTACTTATATAGCACAAGAATCAACCTGAAAGGCCTAAACCAGATAGTGTAAGAGCTGAATCCAATTCCGCAAGTTACACTATGCACAACATAGGAAAAAAAAAAAAACAAGTAACAAAGTAGCATAAAAAAAAGTGAAGCAATCCAATAAAAACATATATCAACTGGGAAAAGAGAGGGTGAGTGGGTGACAAACAAAAGACTAGGAAATGCCAGTCATGAGCATCCACTTATGAACATTTAAAATCTAGTAAATGAAAAGTTCGGTATTCGTTTAGAAGTCCTGAGAACTAAGCTCGTTAACCTCATTTTATGCTTAACTCGTTGCCTTGATAGGCAGGTATTATTAATTATAATGAGGTTAGAAACCTTTTTGTTAAATTTTGTAGCTAGGATATTATATAGCATATTCACACTAGATTTTACTTACAAACTTTACTACTTTCATCGTCTTTAAAACAAGGCACTATGATGAACACTTATTAACGTGTTGAATTGGCTTCAACTTAGTGGGAGGATTCGTGTTATCGTGTCGTGTTTGTATCCATGTTTAAATGGTTTTGTGTTTGAAAATCCTCAATCCCGGACCCGATCTAATTATTAATTATGTATGAAATCCTAAAGCCGTAACCCAATCCATTTTTACCATCTCATATCTCATCTCATATCAACCCATTTATTGACGGATAAAACATATAAAAATATAGAGATTCTATTGGAATTTAAACATTTTGTATTATCCAAGAAAGTTAATATTTTAAAATAGTTATTATCCTAGGTACATAGTTCACGGAATGTTATATGATATATTATTCATGTATAATTAAAAAAGAAGCGATTATAATTTGTGACTTTAAGTGTTGTTAAATAAGTATGGTATTAAAGAATAATAAAGTGACGATAACAGAAAAATAGGGCATATGCTTTTAAGCAATATATATATAATAAAAGATTATGTATATATACCTATAGAAATTTATTATATGTGCTATGTGATTTATATAACATATAGATCATATTAGTTATATACATCAATATAATATAAGATATGTATAATATTATATATGTTATACATGCGCATTATATATCTCTATGCCATATATATGTCATTTATATTATATACTAATATGAATATGCATAATATGTTACTTATAATCTATATATTATATTGTGAACATATACATATATAACATATTCAATATATATAACAATAAATTATAACATGTATACCTTATATATATATTATTTTATATGTAATACATAATTTATAGTTCATTTATACTCTTCAAGTTATATATTTATATAATCTTTATAAATTATAAATGTTATATATAAAATCTAATGTAGATATATAATCTATATATTTATATATTATATATTACAATCTATAGTTTATACCACACATACAAATGTATCTAGTCTATTCATTTCATATAACAAATGAATTATAACATAGACATATATAATATAAAAATCATGTATTCATAATATTCATTATAAATATCTGCAATATACATATTACGTGACACACACACACACTATATATATATATATAATATAATAGATTATGTTATATATATCAATGTGGTATACATTATATGTAATTTTATATTTTTTATGTATTAAATGTTCTTTATACAATTACTATTTTGATATAATTTATATAATATGTTATATGCATAACTTTTAGGGTAAATTGCAAATTACCTCCTTAAACTTTTACTAAAATGTGGATTCCCACTCTAAATTTCCAAAATGCATTTTTAGACCCGTTAAACTTTCAATATTTGATGCAGTTTAGGACAATGAATATTTTTCATTTGCACTTTGAAAATTTGAGTGGTAAATTCGCATATATATGAAAGTTTAGGGGGTGAATTCGTACAAAGATGAAAGTTTGAGGGGACAATTTGAAACTTCCTTTGTTTTGTTTTAATGGAAAAATGCTAACTTTCCTTAACCGTGCAAATTTTTAAAAGTTTAAAGGATCAAAAAATGCATTTAGAAAGTTAATTTGCACCTAGGTGAAAGTTTAAGGAGGTAACTTGCAATTTCCCCTAATTTTTGTATAACACAAAAACTACATATTTATAACCTATAGATTTTATTATAGGGTAAATGTTGCAAATGGTAGTTAAACTTTGACTAAAATTTATAATTAGATACTTGGACTTTGAAATCAATCAATTTAATATCTAAAATAACTTTTCATATACGCTAATAGTATCACTGTCATATTAGTTAAAAACGTCATATAAGATAATGGTGTTAACCAATTTGACAAATGTACTATTGGCAAGTATGAAAAGTTTTTTTAGGTGCTAAATTGATTAATCTCAAAGTTCAGGTATCCAAATATTTTTTTTCTAAGTTTATGTATTATTTGTGATATTAATCCTTTATTAGATATGTGTGCTATATCTATATATATATTTATTATAAATATTTGATCTACATGCTATATCATATATATGTTGTGTGTATATACACACACACACACATATTATACATGTAGCAAATAAAGCTACTATATATTAATATATACATTATATATTTTATCTGTTAAATACACTATCATATGTATGTTTTGTACATAATTTATATAATATGCTATATATATATTTTATGTGAATAGTTTTTCATTTTATAATTTAATTATGGTTAATAATATTATATTTTAACAAAATAAGAATATTACAAAATAATATTTTATTTTAACAGGTTTGTAAACGGACTCCTAAATTCGAACTTGGATACATTTAAATTGATGTTATTTTCGAATTTGACCCATTTATTATTCATATCGATTTTCGTTTACTTAAACCTCTTTATAATTATGTTGTGTCATGGGCCGGATCCTAAATTACCATCACTACTTCAACTTGTTTTATTAAACCGAAAGCAAAAGAACTTCGATTTTAGCTGGTGATTAAGTTCCTGAGTAAGGTCGTTTATAATTATACCATTAACGAACTGGAACCAGTTTGTGAATAAATTTGAAAATCGGCTTTTAAGCTCATTTTATGATATATTATACCGACTCGTGAAAACGTTCGCTAATAGATTCAGAAACTGAGCTACAGCTACAGATTTCAACAAGTTAGATATGAAGTTTTTCAATAAGCTATGCATTAGCCTTCAAAAGTTAGGTTGGAACATTGACTTCATTTTCATAAATGTCCTGGGAGCCAAAATTAAATAACCACAGCTTTAGGGCTATGGCGGCTAAGTCCGCGGAAGCGCCAAACATTGCTTCTCCTTGACCTTACAAGGAGCACTCCACCATGTTTATATTACTTGTAATATTAAAAATAAAAAAAGCGGCTTAAAAATTACCAAATTTTTTACTCATTTCCACAAGTGTGAAGAATTTACATTTCTTTGCACACAAATATATCATTTTAGTTGCAATATTAGCTATGGGGACTAAAATACACTCCAAAGGCATTTAAAAAAAAAATTACAAAAGAAAAGAGGAGTCGTGCATTAGTAAGAAATTAGGTTGTTTCTTTTTCATAAAACTTTATATAAAGCAAACAAAACATGTTTTTCAAATACTTTTACTTTTTATATTATTATTAAAACACATTAAATCCTATAAATAAATAGCAAATTATTCTATTCACATGAAGAATGGTTTAAATATCAAAAGTAATTTTTACAATTTTTGAATTAGTTTTAAATTAATATTTATTTTTGTTTTCTTAATCTTACTTTTTTTTTCAAATCGGGTATGACATGTTAGTCCATGGTTTAAACTGAATGAACCATCTTGGAGCCGTGGACCCAAACTGGTTCAAGTATGGTTGAAATATTTAACCTCATGAGTTGGGTTTAGGTCCAAAGTTGGGGCATGTTACGAGTAAGATCCATCTCGTAGAGATCTTTGAGAGGACTTATTAACCTAATATCTTAAGATTTTAGGATTATATTCGCATTAGTATTTTTCTTCACAAGATCTATTTATAGTGCCTATCTAGTTGAAGGCTCCTTTTATCTTTAACACAAACCCTATTTTTGTCTAGTTTGACAATCTTATTTTTTTTATTTTTTTAAATAGTTTAATTATAGTTAATATACGTGTAGTTTTTTTTTTTTTTTTTGCCCACCTTACATATTCCTATATTTTCATTTTTTATTATGTTTCGTATATTAATTTTTTCTAAAAAATGTTAGTTAAATATGTTGGTCCGTGGTCCCTTTTTTATAACCAAGAAGGGGGATTGAATTGGTTATAACAAAAATTATTTTTTCAACCTTTAAAATATTATCCCCTTTGATCAAAATGTGAGAATAGGTCAAGCAAATAAAATAAGAATTGTAGGAAATTAAAAGAGTAGAGAAAGAAAAGTTGCAAAGCTATATATAGTGGTTTAGTCTTATGCCTAGTCTACTCTTTCAGCTCCGAGCCAGGGCCCTTATATTTCATACGGGTATGTTCCACTATATCTAGTAAAATCAATTTATAAGATAATACAATTCACTCTACTCGATCCTCACAGCTTTTCTTAAGCTAAAATCGAAAGCACAAAGCCTAATCTTGTAAACTAAACAAGATAGAAGACAAAAACAAGTTCCTTCTATCAACAATAAATTAAGTTGAATCTAAAGAAAAGCTTAAAGAAAATATAAGCTAAGTTCAATGCAAAGATGGAATGAGATTTCTGAGAGCTTTTTTAGATGAGAGATAGAATGCGCTTGTTTTTCTTCTCTTTGAAATTGAAACCTTCTTTGTCTATATTTTTTGCCACTCAACGGCTATGGATAATGTTAGATATTTTGTGCCATTCGTCTATTAAGTATCTTCTTGATATGATGAAGATATTTTTCTTGGCTTGAGACTTGAAATTTGAATCATCCTAATCTATTCTGATCTTATCCAACTGATATAGATAACGTAAATTCCATAAGATTAGGAATACGATAGACTTAACTTCTTCTAAATGTTATAGTACCTGATAATTGCCTTATCTTCAATAAAACGAACCTTGGATCTACACAAATGATTGACTTGAAATAAATTAAAGTTATCTTGATAAAAACCTAAAATCCCCTTGGATATTAACTAACTTTAGTGAAACATATGAGTATATTACCATAATATACTCGTTTTCTCAAAGTAGGGCCTTTAAGATACTATTTGAATTGATCTGGAAAGAATTTGATCAAAATCGAACTAATCTATAGTGCTATTGTGCATAAACTATCATTCTATCAAAAATTGTAGACAACCTTTTGGATAACTGTTAAAACTTCTATTCTTGATTTTTTATGATATATGCCTTCTAGAATAATCTCTGGATGTCTTTCTTAGCTTGAAGCACTTAAAGAACGTTCTATACCTTTTGATGTGTCACTTATGTATGTTCAACCAAGATTCCGTAGATCCATTTAGATTTGTTTTCCTTACATTAATCAAATGCATAAAAGTTGATGTACTTCCTTGTATATTATCTGTTATTATTTTATACCTTAAAAACTCAAACTAATCCTGCAAATTTAATAATTCAATTAGTTTTTTTCTTTAACTATGTTGTTATCATCAAAATTGGATTTATAGAGAATAATATTCTCCCTCTTTTGATGATAACAAAACCTCTCTCAAAATAAAATAAATGATAAAGTTCGTTTGAGAGAAATTTGTTATTAATATTCAGCGAGTATTTGTTTGATCATTCATAAAGATAATCAGTCATAGCTTTCTTCCCCTTTTTATTATCAGCAAACAAAAATAATTGAATAGAACATCGAGCAAAACATTGAAACTGCATTAATATTTAAAAAAGAACACTACAGGTCTTATTGATCATTCATATACAAACTTGAAAATAAAATATAGCAAAATCATTTATTTATTTTTGATCATTTGGTGGATTTCCTAGCGGACATTTTTTGGCATCTTCTATAGTTTAAAGGAAAAGGTGAAGTAGTAGTTGCAGAGTTGAAGGACATTAAGGATTGGATAACTTCTGTGATATTTAGACTTGCTGGTTCAGCTGGAGGATACTTCTTTGGATTTTTTAGAACATCAAGAGTTTTCCCATATGGTCCTTTAGCCAAGGGATGGAAACTAGACTCAGATGATTCAAGTGATACGACTTTTAGGAACTGACCTTTCTAAGTAGAGGCTCGAGTTGATTGAATATAAAAGAAAGAAGGGTCAGAAGCTGGTTGAGGTAGTGATTCATGATCCGAAGCAATAAATTATTTGATTCCTTCTTTGATACATCTTTTTAGATCCAGTTTGAAAGGCTCAAAGTTCACTTCCACAAGCTTAAAAATGAGATTTTCAAAATATGGCTTTGAAGGTTCACCTGGCCCTTTAAAAACCATTGGTACTTATTCCTGATCACTCTTTGAACTTAAAACAACTCTAGCACCTTCATTAATCCTAAACTTCCTTCAGCGGATTTCTCCTTTTTCTTTTTAGACTCAAGCTCTTTTCCATGTCTATGTTTTGGAGCTTCCTCTATCTTTCAAGCTTCTGGAAAGCCTTATGTATTCTCCTTAGATTCCCCCTCAATTCTTGCAATCACAGATTTCCAATCTATTTCCTTTTTATGTTTCTTATGCAAATAAATTACACCATCAATAGAATACCAAAACTTCTTATAGGGCTTAATCTTCATGTGCTTAAAATTTTTCTTTCCAATCCTTTTAAGATTAATTGGAAATGTAACCTCCTTCAAAACTTTTATTTTCTTATACTTGAATAATTCCATCAACAAATTCCCATACATCTTAAATTCTTTGTTCTTTCATATGTGTTTAATAATCCTCTTCAGCAAATCAACTTTTATTCCTTTCAACACACCGAGAATAATCAAACCATCTTCCTTAGTCACAGTTATACTACTTCCTCTTCTTGGAAGTATACATTTAAATATAGCCTTATGTGGCATACATACTAGTAATTCAAATTCATGCGCAAAAACATCCTCATCGGAAAATTTACCAATACCATCATTCAGGATCAAGAATAGATCATTTATCCTTAAGGAAACATATTCATTATCATCTTTGAAAACTTTCAAACCAAAGTAGTTAATTAAATTACTATGAATTACATCAATCCTGGTTCCTCTAATAGACAATCTCCAACTGTCTCCATCAATGTACCTCAGGTTATTACAAAAATGATCAACCATTTCTCTTGCTACTTCTCTAGTCAAACTACATAACTGTTGGGTTTCCATAGGATTTTAAAATTATAAAGATCAAATCTTTCGCAGCGGAATTCAAAAAGAAAACCTTAACCCAGTATCCATGTGTATTGATTAAATTAAAATAAAACAAATAGTTTGATTTCGTAGCTTTAAAAGCTTGAAACTTGACATCAATTTGCAGATTGGATTTGTAAGTACCGCGAAATCATAATACCCTCTACGGTATCTACATGAACGAGCATTCTTCAAAAGGATCCTTCACGTGCTAGCATGATCTAGAACATTTCTAGATGATATTAAGATTTTCAAACACGACTCTTCGTGCTTCACTTTTTAGGGTTTGCAGATTTTCTCTGCCAGTCTAATATCGACAGACAAGTCGTTAACCCTAAAGAGATCTCTTTATGTGCTTTTTATACTAATATCATTCTCACATGAGTAATGACATTAGTGTCCCTTAATCTAATTAGGGATAATATTCATTAAAATATAATTCTTGCACATAACAATGTAATAATTTATTATTATTCTTAATAATAAAAAAATATTATTCCCACAAGACATTAAATTTAGTCCATGATCCTTTTGACTCGTTCTTTTGTGTGTGACCCTGTAAGTTCATTTAATGTTGGCAGTTAACTTAAAACAATTTTAGTCAACAAAACATAAGCAACCTCTAGCAAGACATTATATTTACCCAAATTAAGTGAAGATCGGTGATCCAATTTTTATCTAATCCATAACTTATGTCATTATCCTTTTTGTCACATGATATCTAGATTGAACATAAGGCATGGATAGTGTCATCCTTATATCATTCAATCTTATCGTTTCTCGATTTCTAAGTAAACTAATAAAAACAAATGAAATTGATCACACTATCAATTCATTTGAGCATGGCCATGCATTTCTTAATCCCACTCATCGAAGGGCCCAGAGATATCGCTCTCACAACGAGAGGGACAAATCCCATCTCAATCACTCAACTTCCTCTACATGATTTACATTATGCCCAATCTCAACCCTTATAATTATCTGGTTAAAGACAACGTTTGATTGAGTTGAAACATAATATTCCTCATGTTGGAATCCATGGTGATTTTAGGTCTGAGGATACGATGACATTTTATTTTGAGAATCACTTATGACACTAATCCATGTAGTGATCTCAAAGTGGGTCATTCCAGTACATAGTTCTCCAACATGTACTTATGAGTTTGATTTGTATCTCCATACAAATAAACATCCCATGATTATCAATCAAACCTCATACTAGATTTAATTCATTATTGTTCCCACAATAATGAGCATCTAGGGACATTTAGAATAATTAAATTATTCACGGATCCTATTATAAAGTAAATATGCAAACAATATAATAGAAATGTTTATGAATGACAGTATCCAGTAATTAGCCTAGGGCACAATCACTAACAATAACTTCTTACAACCTAGTTCATCCAGCCACTCATTTTAATAAAATCCATTCTTTTCAAAGTACTTAAAGTCTATGAAAGAGCAATCATGGATTTTTTCCGTGTTCAATGAACCCTGGGACCAAAATCTTCATCATTGTCTGTCATTTTCTTCCTTGATTTTGTGTGACCCTTTGGAGAACTAGAAGTCTCCTTCCGTTTCTTTGACTTACCCTTTGTTGACTTCACTTTCTTTTTCACTAAAGGTTCTAGGTTTGGTTCTGGCTCTATATTTGATGAGCCATTATCTTGACTAGACTCCATGGCCATTACTTCTTAATCCTTTGTTGTTCGTTTTGGACTTTTCTCTAGTTTCTTTGCATTATGACTAAGATCTTTAAACAAGTTTGGCCTAAACTCTTTAACCCTAAATGAAGAAGATTGAGAATCTTGGGACAGGTGACACATACTTTTGTGTTAAAACTCTTTTTAAAACCTAAAACTACTGACAAGTGTACTGGGTGCGCATGTAGTAATAAAACTGGTGAGAACTAGATCATGATCCATAGCAAGCTAATTTGACTAAGTAGCAGAATGCAATGACCTCCTCTAAGTTAAGTGAAATGATCTCAGATTTTTGAGCTAAACTAAATGATCTACTTCTACTGTAAAAAATTATAACTAATTTTACACTAAGGACTACTGAGCACTAGAATAACTCTTGAACTCCTTCAAATCACAAGTGTGGGATTATGTAATGGTAAAAATAGGATTTCGTTTCATTGCCTTATAATTATAATAGAGTTTTTTTAATTGGATTTTGATTAAATTCATAAGAATTTACTTTTCTTTCATGTTACCAAATTTTAATTATAGCATAGATATCCCTTTCGAGTAATCTATCTACAATCCCTAACAAACTAACGCATTTCTCTAAAAAATAATGTTATTCCAATTGAACTTATGATTTAAGCATGTGTCCATGTCAATAAACCACAACTTCGATTGCATTAAGAATGTGAATTCTAAGATTTAAACCAAAATAGCAGGTGTCCATGTCAAGTTTGAGATCTTATTTTCTATTTCAATCGAATCATCAAATCCCTTACGAGTATCTCAAATCCTAATTCATGAGAAAATCCATCGATAATTTTTTTTTTATCTCATAAACATTGAAATAGAAATAATCAAAGTTATAATTTAATAAAACCCGTTGTCGAGCCCGGTTTTTTTCGATTTCCTTTAATCCGATTCATATTAAACCCTAACCCATTCAATACAATCCTCGACTAAAATTAAAGGAAATTTTTAATTTTTAAAAAATATTTTGGAGTCGCCACTCGACTAAAGTCGAGAAAAAAAATAAACCAAAACCAATGGGTAGGTTGATTTTGGTTTTGCTACTGATCTGCAAAAAAATTGTTTTTTGAAAACGAGAACCAGAAATTAACTTGAGTTCGGGGCTAACCTATTAAAACCTAAATGGTTACCACTTTAACTTTCCCTATCTAAATTGCTTTCTTTTAAACCCTAATACTAGGATCTAATTAACTAAACATATGTCTAATATGCATAAAAAATACTAATCAAATTCCATCGATAATCATATATAATCTAAAAAACTCGAAATATTCAAATTAATCAAATTCTATCGATATTCATATTCACAAAAATAATTTCTTACATATTTTAAGTCGCCCATTTAGGTGCCTACGTACTCGCTAATCGGGATCAGACCACACGTAGTTCTTTTAGAAAAATTTAGTTTGTTGGTTAATTTTAGAATTTTTCGAAATCTTTTCACTTTAAGTTCATTAAGTTTGTTAATTTTATGAAAAAATATTATATATCTTTTAACATGAACCCTAAATCTATCAAGTTAAGTTTTAGCAATTTTATGGAAAATCGATTTTTCTAGGTGACAAAAATTTTGAACAAGAAATCATAACTACATATCATGCATATCAATTGATCATACATATCATCAAGATAAAAATATATAAGGAATAATCAATATTTAACAAACTAACAACAAAAGCAATATCATGGCATCAAAATTTATAATCATTGAAATTACATTACGAAAGGCAAGATTTCAATATGGTTTCATATATGGTGAAATCATAAAATTCAATCATTACAATCAAGGTCATCACTACATTATGGCATAAAAGGAATATTGATAACTAATCATCATACATGATCACACAATTCAAATATTGTAAACCTAAAACTAAAAAAAATTCATATATTCCTTATGATTATGGCACGATTATAGATATATTATCAATAACAAGATCGTAAGGTATTTCTATGAACACATGCTTAACACGATATATAATAAAAAAATTCAATTTATCACAAGAAAGCAAAATCATTACTATATTAATGCAAAAAGATAAAACAATAAAACTATATCATGACAATTTAAACCCTAAATTTCAAATTAATATTTTTAGAACAAACATTCCTTGACATTGTCAAATTTCATATATCCTCTAATCATAAAATATCTCAACTTGTAATCATGAATAACTATTCACAAGATTCAACACAATACGATGCACCATTGCAATTCCTAAAAACTTTAATTGAATAAAGAATAACATATATCCAAGATCATGCTTTGTTCAAAATGGTTATATCAATACCAAGATCACAGTAATATTTAGACAATATTATAAAACAATTTCATGACATGAAATACCATCTCGTACACTATGGATAATTCATTATAAGCCTAAATCATTAGTCTAATCAAAATTTTCATAACAAAACTTTCCTTTAAAACATATTCATCATGGCAAAAAGCAAATTCATTGACAAAAAAATAATATATATATATATCATTATAATGACTATACTATCATGATTCAAACTAATACTAATTTAACATATTTTGAATTTTTTTTTTAAAAAAACACAATATATTCATAACAGATTTTAAAAATATAAGCAGATACTAATTTTCTGATTTTTTTTATTTTCCTATTTTTTTATATTATTATTAATTATTATTATTATTATTAATATTATTAATATAAGGAAAAGAATTACCTGGGAGCAGAATCAGGATGCCAACAATGCAGATTGAGGAATGCGCGTGGAAGCAAAACGCGACCGATTGAAGACGATGAATTGGTGACGGCAAATTGCGAACAGGACGCGTTGGGGACGTCTGAACTACGACGATTGGGGCTCCGGTCGATTCGGCCACCGCGCATAGGGGACAAAAACGGCCGAGGTCCGGCGCCAATTTAAAAAAAAAAACAGATCCCTCAAAGTCGTCGGGCAGCGACTGGAGTCTTTCCGTACCAATTAACTCGAGCTTCACTAAAAGCTTAAAATCGAAGTTCTAAAAAGCTTCCAAAAACCTAAATCAATAGAATCTGGTTTTTTTTTCGTGCTCCTTTTTTTGTTTTTGTGCTCCTTTATTTTCGTTTTTTCTTCCTCTATTTATAGATCTAAATTTAGGGTTTTTTTTTTTAATTCTAAATCGAAAAAAAAACGAATTACAACTATTAATTAGTTGTCATTAACATGAAAATAGCTGTCATTACCATTAGATTTTGAACTAACAAAAATCTCGGATTTTCCATTTTTTTCCGAAGCTAAAAACGAATTTTTTTTAATTTTCAAATTCAAATTTGAAATCCTTTCTCTTGATGAAAACAACTAAATTTTATACCAATGTAAACTACTCCGCCCTACTTTTAAGAGACGTGCTTGGTTTGTAAAAAACGGGTCGAAAACCTAGCCAAAAAAAGCTCTCAAACATGGCCCATCGGGCGGCTAAAGCTGGAAGACGATGAACAGTAGAATTTTTTTTTTTTTTTTTTTACGAATTTTCGAAATTACATTATACTATATTAATTATCCATATTACATCTATTATATTTATTTCTATTAAATTGATTCATTATTATTATTATTTTTATTTATTATTTATTTATTATTATTTTTTTTTATTCCTAGCTTTAACATTTATAATTTGCAAAATTCAATTATTCTAATTATGTATATACTTATCCTAAGTATTTATTTTGACAAAAAATGTCAAAATGAGATGTCTACACCCGTTATAAGAACAAATCAACCACTTAAAAAATCCATTAACCCATCACATAATCCCACTTAGACAAATTAGCTCATATTAAAAAATATACTTCCATTCATGGTAAAATTCCGAGCACAATCCATAACAAAAGGAAATGAAGAGAGTACATCTGAAATATTAGAAATGTTTTCCTAATGATTCTAGGTCCATCTGTAAACCCCAGAAATTTCCACAATATGAGATGACTCTAGATTAGAAGTTATGAACTAACTAGTAGACCTAGAAGTTAACAAAAACCCAAGATTAGATACATAATTTAAATTTGGCTGGATTAGGCTCCATAAATTAAATAAAGAACTTCTTTGACCCAAACTGATACCAAAAACGAGATTTCGTATCCTGAATTGATAATTCAAGATATGATTAAAGGAAACTTCAAATCCCGAACTCGAATCCTTGCCAAACAGACAGATTAAATAGGAAAACCTAAGTATAGAAATTAAGTGACTACGTTTGTACCCAACAGAGACCTGAGATTAAAACAAGGAATAGTAATGAACCTATACTTGGATTTAAACCCTAAAATTTGAGATTCCTAGTTAGTAATAAACTATATTGATAAGATTTCATAGTGGGTATCCAAATCTAATATATATAACTAATTGTAGCTTATATATCAGTAGTAATATTAAGTAAACGACCCAATATGTTTATAGATAGAAAATAGCAACCTTAAGATAAACTATTAGAATTATAAATACACAATAAAAATATAAACTGATATATAACTCATGATCTAGGCTTCAAACAAAGATTTGAATCATACCAGTATTCAAATTAGGGTTTTCTTAAGCCCTTGGAGCCTGAAACGAAAATTGACCCAACAAGCTTAAAAAACCTAAATCGCATGAGATAAATCTTTCTTAAACAAATAGATACGTACAATTAAAACTTAAATTTGTACTATTTGATAAACTAAACATCGCGTAGGATTCATTAAAAATATTTTTGTATATAAACTTACATATATAAGCTAAATTATACTCTATTAGTGTAATAAATTACCCGAAAATTTAACTAAATAATATCTAAATAATATATAGATATATATCATAAACACTTGCTGGAGACGTTTCCAAATTGTTTTAAGGGCTTTGATCTTCTTAAAAATTATGAGCTGAATTTCTCCAATAATTCAAGCTAAAGTCAAACCAAATCTCATCCTAAACCAATATAAACATGCCAAATCATCCTCACATTTATGACAACAAAACAAACAGAGGAAACAGCAACAATTATAAGTAATTCGTATCAATTATGGAGGAGGAAACACGGCCGAACGTTTACATTTTACTCTCTCTATATATACATACTAAGAACAAGAAAAGGTTAAGAAAACGGACCTCAATTTCCTTCAAACTTTCCAGAATCAAACCACTCAATATTAGTAGTCGAATCAGCCTGAGAATCGGATTTTAAACGCATCAACCAGCCCAGTTCGAAATTATGAACAAAAAACTGGGAAAAACGCTTAAAAATAGCTCAAGGTAAGTTGATCTAATTCCGTGTGTTTTCTTTTGAATCTAAGGATTGGTATTGACTTCTGAACATCTTAGGAATCTAACCAAGTCCATTAGAAGCTTTGGATTTCATCGAGGAGCCACAACGAAGGTGATTTTCGAAAACCCTAACCGACTTTGATGATTTGAAAAAGCTCGTAACATATTGTTATTTTGCTGTTTTTTGGAGATATTTAAGTAGATTGATGATATAGGAGCTTACTGGAGCAAGAAAACCGACTTTCCAACATCGAAATCGATCGGATCTCATCGGGGAAGACAATGAACAGTATTCCCCTAAGCACGGGGAAGAACACGGGACGTGTTCCATCCATGTACCTCTCGAAAAAATTCGAAAAAAAATGAAGTTATTTAAATTTAATTATAGAGTAATTAATAATATAAATAATTTTAGAATTATTATTATTATTCATTTATTTATTTATTTTTCTGGAAAGGTTATAAGTGATATTAATATTTAGTAATATAATCTCAGAATTTTTTTAATTATTTAAATTTAAAAATAAATTATTTTCTGGTATTATTTAATATATGATATTTAAATATTTAACCTATTAATATTAATCAGAAAAGAATTTTTAGAGATATAAACCACCTTTATTAATTAACTTACGTATAATAAGTTTTCTAACTATAATTATTAATATTCTTAATATTATTAAAAGAATTTTTAAAATTTTTGAAAATATCATTTCTGAAATAATATTATATATGAATTTAAGATTAAAGTTATTTTAGTAATATTATTTAATAAGAACTTACAATTAGTATGAATTAAAGTATAAGACATTACTACAAATACTAATATTATGAAAAGTAATTATTTTACTTTATTTTATTTTGGATTTTTATTGTTGTTATTATGCTTATTATTATTAATATTATCATTATTATAGTATTATTATTGTTGTTGTTGTTGTTGTTGTTGTTGTTATTGTTAATAATTACTAATATTCTTATTATTTACGGTAAGAAGAAAATTTTTGAAAATTTTTGTAATTGAGTTAATAAATCCTTATATTAATAAATTTATTTTCATTAAGTTGATATTTAATTGGTGTATAGGAAAAAATTTTAAGTCTAGTAAATATTAAATACGTATTCAAATAAATAATTGTAGATGATTAGATAACAATGGAAATTTAAATAATCCAAAATTTGAGTATAGAAATATCTATATTTTACAAGAAAAATTTATTAAGTAAATAAAAAGAAAACTAATAGTTTTAGACAATAAAAATGAATTAACTAAATCATTAAACTTTCCGAGTACCCAGTCAATAAAATTCAGTTTCAAACCAAAACCAAATTAAATAACTTGAAATAACAATAAATTAGTACTAAAGGTTATCCTCAAAGCATTAGTTAATAATAAAACAGAAGCCCAGCAAACCGTTAGGACACTTAAGTATTCATAGGAGCTAGGTTATATAGCCTTGTATAATTAATGACTATATTACTTATCTCAATAGGTAACTTGGGTATTAGAGAAACTTTCCTGACGATTACTACGACTGAATAGCATGGGCAGGTGAGTAACTCAGTCTTATTACATTGGTTGTACTTGTAAAGTTAGTGAATCTTAAATAAAAGATAATAAATTTGGTGTACTGCTTGGTTTGTGAAAACTGTGTATGGTATTACATTGATTGCCAAGTCACTCTATTATAAGTGATAACAGAGTTATATATGTCTGTATTACCTATATAACATGATTGAGTGTCTGTAATGCTTGATCACCTCCAAATTGATTAAAAACTACTGGTACCATAAAGGAAATTTGTCATGCATTACATATTTTACATAAATAGCATTTGAGTAAGTGGTAGCCTACTACATGTTAGTTTTTCGGATCTCTAGTAATGCTTGAATTATCTAGGCAAGAGGGCTATTAGTTAATTGCAAGACTACCTTTGTTCTGTTAATACCATAGGAACTAAATGGTAAATGAAGGATGCCGCTTATGGTATTACATGGAAATAGCTAACACTTAGTGGAGTTTCTAATGCTAAAACAGAAAAAAAATGATAAAACATGATAAGTTTAAAGAGATAACTAAATTGAACATTATGATTTCCTGAAAGCTTAATCTCTCTTGGGTAGGTGGACCATAGATTGTGATCCTTCAACCCTGATGAGAGGGTGTAAATCTTCATCCTGTTTGGATTCTGGGTTATCCAAGCTTGTAATGTTCATATGTTTGATTGGTGCATTTCATATGATTGATAAACAACTTGTACGTAATATGTGGTAAATTAAAATAATTCACTAAGCTTGTGTTTTAGCTCACACTCCAACAGTCCTTTCAGGTTTACTCTACAACCTTGGCTCATTACTAGCAGGGGCATGGTCCCGGTAAGAGATTAGAAGCCAGAAGCTTAAAGACTAGTATAGGATTAGAATATCTATATCTCTATTAGTCTTTTTGATGCAGGTAATATGCATTAGAATCATCTGCTAAGGATTGTAAGGATTTATAAAGCATATGGTCTGTAATATCTTATTTCGTGATAGTTGTTTGCTAATTTATGCCTTATATATGTTTGTTTGTCCTATCCAAGCAACTAAAGATCCTGTTTATTGAAATTATGTCATTCCTGGAAGGTAAACTAGTAATGGAAATCAAGTGTTTCTTGATTACTATTATTAGGATACCCTTGGGGCGTGACACTATCTCCACTATAAAAGTTCGTAATGAATAGCACTAGAAGTTGAGGTCAAGTGAGGTGAGGTCAGGTGAAATGAGGTGAGATGGATGAATGAAAAATGGAAAATGGAATGTGGAATGATGAAGAATGAAGGATGGATTCTAGGTTACGGGAATATGGAATGTGACAGAGTGAATCGTGTGATGGAAGGAAAAAATGCATATTCGATACTTTCTATACAAGTGACGATTGGTATTTATAGTGTATGGGGTTTAGATCCTCTGTTCCCATGTGTAGTGAAAAGGAGATGTGTGTATGTGATGAGGTGGAGTGGATAAGTGGAATGGACCTCTTAACTACAAAAATGAAAGAGAATTGAAGAATATTTACAAGGAAAGTGACCTTAGACACTAATAAAGAAAAGAATTGAATATTGCTTAGATTAGCTCATTCTTCTAAATAAGATGAGCTCAATTTTAAACTTGCTCGTGTACGTACTAATTGTTATGTACTTCATAAGCTCAGTTTGGTGATCTAGTGAGGTTGGTGTAGTTGCTCAGGTCGTTATGTTGAGCTCATGTCCATGCTTTGAGCTTAGGTTGTTTTGCTTGTTGTACCTAAGGTCATATATTGAGCTCAGGTTGTTTTGCTTTCTTGTATCTTAGGTTGACGTGTTGAGTTCAGGTCGTTTGCTTGTTGTAGCTCAAGTCTTGCATTGAGGTTAGGTTAATGTGTTGAGCTCAGATCAAGGTCGTTGTATTGAGCTCAAAATCTGCTATTGCTGCATAAAAATTGCATCTTTTTAGTCTTTTAATCACAATTAATGTATGATCAAGCGATTTATCCTTTTATAGCAAAAATTAACCATAAAAATGATAATTTATGAATGAGAGTGAGATATAAACGTAGGATAAATGTGTATAAAATATACATTTATCAACAGGTTTGTTTAGAATCTGTGGATTCATCTCGTATGGTAATGGGTTCAGAAGATTGACAGTTATGAAGTTTTTGTTTGAAAGGTGTTGAGATTTTCTTGGAACCATTTTGAGGGTTTGAGTAGCTTAAGCGACGAAGAGGGAAAGATTGAACTTTGAAAGAGGAGATGTGTTTTTGAAAACCACCAGTCCACTTATGTAGATTTATGCATTTTAATAAAAAAAATAAAAATTGCACATTGCCATATAAAAAGAAACAGTTCGACTTCTTTTAACTTTATTATTATTATTATTAAAACATGAAGCGTATCAATTAATTATAAAAAGGTTAATACAAACCAGTTTCATTCATGTTATATTCAAAACGAACTTTTTCTAAGGGTTTTACAAATATATTAGCAAATTGATTATCTGTTGACACATATTCAACAACAATATTTCCATCATTTACATGATCTCTTATAAAATAATGTCTAATTTCTATATGCTTAGATACAGCGTGTTATATTGGATTTTTTATTAGATTCATTGCACTTGTATTATCACATTTAATTGAAATATTTTTAAGATATAAACCATAATCTTATAATTGTTGTTTAATCCAAAGCATTTGAGCACAACAGTTACTTCTAGAGACATATTCAGCTTTAGCTATAAAGAGGGCAAGTAGATTTTGTTTGTTAGAAGACTTAGAAATTAGTTTGTTGCTCAAGAATTGACAAGTATTCGATGTATGACCTTTAAGATACTATTTGGATTGACCTGGAAAAAATTTGATCAAAACTGAAAGAATTTGTAGTGATATTATGCATAGACTATCCTTCTGTCAAAAATTGTAGACAACCTTTTTGTTTAACTGTTAAAAACTTCTATTCTTGATCTTTTCTGATATATGTCTTCTGGAATAACTTTTGGATGTCTTTCCCAGTTTGAAGCACTTAAAGAATGTTCTATACTTTTCGACTTGTTACTTATCTATGTTCAACCAAGATTCTATAGATCCCTCTAGATTTCTTTTCCTTCCATTAATCAAATGCAAAAAAGGTTGTTGCACTTCCTTTTATATTATCTATCATTATTTTATACTTTAAAAACTCAAACTAATCCTGAATACTAAATAATGCAATTAGTTTTCATTAACTACTTTGTTAACATCAAAACTTAATTTATAGAGAATAACAAAATATAAAAAAATAAGGGTTAATGTCACAAATGGTACATGAACTTTGATAAAATATGTAATTAGATATTTGATCTTTGAAATTGTCCAATTTGATATCTGAACTTTGAATTTGATCAATTTGGTACATGAAAGAACTTTTTGTTTATGTCAATAGCAAGTATCAAATTGATGGTTTTAAAGTTTTTCATGAATTAAATCAATCAATTTTAAAATTCAAGCATTAAATTGATTATTTTCAAAATTTAGGTATCCAATTACATATTTTACTAAAATTTAGGTATCATTCATAACATCATCCCAAAAAATAAACACATAGAATGCAAGTAAAGGAAAAAAAAAAAAAAAAAGAATGTTAAAAGAAAAAAAACCCGAAGCTCTTTTGTGCCACTTTATTTCACTTCCCTCACCCTAATGATTTCCTCCTAAGTCTTTCTGATTTTACATTGCATGTGTCTCACGTGTTAATAATAATAATAATAATTAGTGCAAACACATGTATGTTGTGTGTAATTAAATTCGGACAAAATACATAAGAAGGATTTAAGTTTTTCTAACTTTTCCATTTAAGGGTCATGTATTTTGTTTTGCGCTTTTTTTTTTTTAATTATTATGTCATCAATATATGAGTCAAAATAGGACCTCCGATTCATTACTCTTCCTTGTAAGTATCATTAAAAGTCAAGTCCTAAAATTAAAATAAAAGAAAAATCATAGGTCTTAAAATGAAAAAAAAAATATAAATTATAAAAAAGTATGATTTAGGTTCTTGCAGCATCATTTAGTTTCTTGCTTAGGACCTATATTTTAATTATTTTCCAATTTCAAGATCTATTATTTTTTTAGCCTTACCATGAGGAATGACAAAAGTCTTATTACGATAAGTTTTTGAAAATTTAGGTCCTGAAATGAACATTTTGAAAAACATAACCCAAATGAAAGAAAGAAATAAAAGAAAGGAAAATTGAGATCTTTTTGCGCATTTATTCCAATTAACCTCCTCCTTCTCCTCCTCTTTTAAGGCTTTATATTAATATGAATCTTATGTGAACTTATTAAAAAAAAACTCCTCAATCATTCTTTGTTATTGAGAAATGGATGCACTTTTTTACCTATTTTGGCAAATATCATATGCAAAGAGTTGTAAAAGTAGAGATTTAGGATTAGAATGATTTGTATCTGATGAAAATAAAGCAATATAAATTATTTAAATTTAATCGTGAGAGGCTCTTCCGCATAAGAAGTTTTGTTTTAATTCTTTTTTCTTTTACTTTTGCAGTGTAGTTCAATTGAAAGGAGGTTAATTCAGCTTAAAGTGTTGCCCGAACCACCACGAATAGAATTCAACGTAAAAGAATCCATTATTATGGCTTGGTTTACTTTGCTGAAGAGATGTGAACGAATCAAGTCAATATAGTAAAGTGTCAAACTCAAATGGAAAACGAAAATTGAGCTCAATTTGAACTGAATTGAACTTTATTTTTAAGCTCGGAATCAAGTCACACTTGATAATTTGGAGTTCGGCTTAATTAGACTCGATTCTTTTTTATTGAAATGAATTAGATTAAAAAATAAATTAGGATTTGAGAATATAATAGGATTTTTTATTGATTCGATCTTAAATATAATAAATGTGGACCATGAATGAAAACGTTAAAATATGGAAATAGGCTTTAAAAATAAGGAAAACATAACTTCTATAACTTTAATATATATATATAAAAGCTTGAATAGATTGTCGAGTTTCTCGAATTGAGTATTTTAAAACTCAAACTCGAGCTCGATAATTACTCAAGTAGCTTGAACTAGAACTTGACTCCGATTGTGTTTAAGTCGAATTTAAGTTATTATAGAGTCAAATTCGAGTAGTTTGTGAGTAATCTCAACTCATTTACAATCCAAGAAACTCTTCCTAGAACTCTTTTACATCAAATAAAAGAACATGTATAAACGGAAAAAAAAATATTTTAACAAAAATAAAAATAATGCTGATAAGCCCAACTTCGAACCAAGTCTACACAATTACAGTCCTCAACCACTACAAATAGAACTACCCTAAGAATGCTCTCTCTCTCTCTCTTCGACAGAATTCTCTCAAACTTAAAAGTAAGTTTCTTTTCTCTCTTTTGTAAGTTTCTATTGTAAAACTAGGGTATGTAGAATATGTTAATACTAAGCTTTTCTAATGTTCTTCTTTTATGTTGTAGATCTATTTTAACGTTTCTCACTATATGTTTGGTCTATTTGCGAGGACTATGAACAAAGTGAAATGATAATGAGCTCATGAGGGTTTTGAAATTCAAGCTTTTAGAGGCTCCTGAGATTTGTTGTGTTTGGGTAAAATTTGCGTACCCTGTTCTCTGCTGTTCCTTTGTATGTACATCAGTTGTGGCTTTCACAAATTGTAATCGGTTACAAAGTCTATCTATATGTGGTTACAACTTGCCAATTGTCCTAATGCTTGCATGTGAAAGAAAACATATATTACATGTATTTTTTGTTACATTTGTTTTACTGTATTGTATGATGTAACATAATCTTGTAAGTATGTTGATTATGTTGACATACGTCTTGATCTCTGTTCACTTGTCGTAACAAATGCCTCCAAGTCAAACATAATCCAAAATTTGATAAGTTAAACTTGCTTTTTAAGTGACGAGTCTATGTATTATATTTGTCTCTTCTGTAAACTTTTAATACAATCTGAACCTGTCATAAACAGATTTAACTTCTTTATTTTTAATATTATTTTTTATCTAGTGACATTTTTATAATTATTATTAAAATATTGGTTAAAAGAATAACACTACACATACCAAACAATTATGCCATGCAAAATGCCTGTAGAATGTTTTTCATTTGTTTTTCTTTAAATGTTAAATATTATTATAATAGTCTCAAATCTAATAAAAAATATATAGCAACTTTTAATAGAAAATAGGGTATATCTTTTTAGAAATTAAAAGGAATTTTCCACACGAAGTAATTAATTGTGTTATAATTAATCATGACTACTCATCATCAATCGCTCCAAATCATTGCTAACAACCATAAAATGCTACCAACGGTTTGTTTGGGTTATTTGATATTGATTTGCATCTGTATTTAATTTATAATTGGTCTATTTAATTTATTTATAAGGAAAGATGCTTGCTTTTTATCTCTATCTATTTCTTGAAAATATTCGCATGCCAACAAACAAAACAAGGCATAATAATTACGTCTTTCATTCCTGCAATGACAATTGAACTTTGTTGTGTTGGATAACAATAACCATAGGAAGTAGAAATATTTCAAGAATACTTTCTAGAAAGCAATCGTACAGGTGCAAACGAGTTGAATTAAGATAATACAATATCAAGTACAAATCCAACTTGAAATATCAAAATTCGAGATTGGCTCAAGCCTTAGAATTCTATCCTCAAGTCCAACTTGATATAAAATTTAGCTCATTTAAAATCAATTTATTAAAAATAATTTTAATTTTAGTTAAAATAAATTCAATACTCAAAGTCAATTCTAATTTGGTTAATATTTACTCTCGATTCAAGCTTATGAGATAATCAATCTAACTATGTGAAAGCTTGAGCTTGGTTTGATTCGATAAATTATTCGAGTAACTTGGGTTCGAGTTTGACTCGACTATTATCGAATTGAATGTGAGTAAACATTGAGCTCATCTCAAATAATTTATGAACCAATTTGAGTCATTTGCATCTCTAAGCAAATGTATTAAGTTGTATGAAATTGAAGTAGTTAAAAGGTAACTTTATCAATATTGCAGAAGATTTTCCACTACCACGGCATACATACATATGTTTTGACCATCGAAGGTATGCCATCTAAGCCCGTAATAGTGTATGTTTTTAATCTAAAAGATCGCTTATAAAATAACTAAGGAGAATCACTTAACATATTCATCGCGAAATGCTGAGCATGACCCGAGAATGGCGAATGGTAGATTCAGTTGGGTCGGCCGACATATTTGTTTTTACGTAAATAACACATTCTGAACCTTCTTCAGTTTGTATAAAACTTTTCCCAAAACATTTATAATATATAAATTAGATTTCTAGTTATAAGAATGGATAACATTCATATAGTTAATAACAAATTTGGACGAAATTTAGGTTGTAAATTATAAAAAAAAAGATATCAAATTGATTTTTTTTAATTTTTTATGTAATTAATTTAAAAAATGAATAAAGTTTATGGCATAGTATTCATTGGCTTGGGTAAGGGTTATTACCAATGGCACATAGATCCAAACATATCGAATTGACATGGTATCAACATGTAACATGATGATAATATAAAATATATAATATTGATTAGATACTTGGACTTTGAAATTGATCAATAAGTTTAGATGCTTAATTGCATATTTTGTCAAAATTTAGATATCATTCGTGATATTAGCCATATAAAAGTTCTACATGAGTTAAAAAACAAAAATATGTTGTACACCATAAAAAGGAACAACTTTGTTATATTATAATATTGATTAGAGTTAATTTATTGAATGGTACTTAAATTTTGACAAAATATGTGATTAGATACTCGAATTTTAAAATTGATCAATTTAATACTTGAACTTTAAAATTAATCAGTTTAATACCTAAAAAAACATTTTATACGTCAACAGTATCTCTATGATATTGGTTAGCATGCATGAAAAGTTTTTTCAGATACTAAATTAATTAAATTGAAAGTCTAAGTATTAAATTGATCACTTTCAAAGTTTAGATATCTAATTGTATATTTTATCAAAGTTTAGGTACAATTCGCAATATTTACCTCATTAATTAAAACTCATCATTTATTTGTGCTTGAGTTCTTAGATTAAGTCACAGAGGCCGACATATCCAATTTGCATTTGGAATGATTTAAGAAATTATGGATTGTTTGGCTCAAAATAAAGATCGTTGAACCCAATTAATTCATTCTTTGCCCCACTTAAGCAAGCTTCCATACGAAATAAAGTAGTTCATGAGCCTTAGCCTTAGGATAATTCTAAAATGAGTAAATTTATTATTATCCATCAATAATCACCTGGTTTCATGGATGGCAACAAGTTCGTGAGTTTATAAATGTTTGTGATGCCTCCTCATTTAGTATGGACAAGCTCAAATTAAACAAAACTCAAACAAAGAATAAGTTAATGATCCAACCTTAATTTATACATCTGATCCAAAAGTTTTTATAAAATTTATATCTAATTTCCTTAACAAATTTGGAATCTTGTTAACTGTAATTTTAATGAGCACATAAGTATGACATTGTAACTTTATACTCTTAATAGAGCGGTCATAAAAAAAGAGATAATGTCACGAATGGTACTAGAACTTTGATAACATATGTAATTAGATACTTAAACTTTAATATTAATCAATTTAATACTTGAAAAACTTTGAAATCAATCAATTTAATACCTAAAACAACTTGATAGAGGTACTATTAGAGTGCATGAAAAGTTCTTTCAGGTACTAAATCGATTAATTTAAAAATTTAGGTATTTAGTTGAATATTTTATCAAAATTTATGTACCATTCGTGACATTAACCTATAAAAAAATTGATAAATATCATATTTAGTACATTAATTTTATCAATTTGTGCAATAATCTATGTAAAATTTAAACATGTTAATCTATTACTTGTGAACTTTTTGAATTTATTTATAATATCTAAATAGAATAGTTAATTATAAAAAAAGGAGTAAAATTTTATTAATAATTGTAAAACTTGACAAAGTTCAGATAATTGATTATATAAGTGGATAAATTTTAGATAGTAATGGATATTTTTAAATTTAGATTGATTATATCAATTGATAAAATCCAGATTTCAAGTATCACCTCCACCCTAACAAGATCCCATCTCATGTCGGACGAGAAGTCTCCGTTGGTTTAAAATGATTACATCCACAGCAGAGGTAAAGTATTACTGGCTTGTATGTGCTCTGCTTTCATACACCACAGGTGACGCCAAGACTCCAGAACCTGGAAGGAACCATCAGCGTCACTTATCTACGAAAACATAAGCAAAACCACACAAGTCACAACAGACCATCACCACCACCAACCACAGGCCACCACCTACCAGATATTCCTTCTCCTCCCTTCTCCTTCTTCATGATGCCCAAACCACAAAATATCTTACAGAAAATTTTGATCATGTGTGGAATAGAATTTAAACTGCACTCTAACTTTTCAACTTTCGAATAGGGTAAATTATATTAAAAGTACGGACATCCAGAAGTAAATTCATTCAAGAAGTCAACGTTTTAAGTGATTAAAAAAAATATCAATATTTTGAAAGATAATCAAATGAATTATAAACGTTTTACAAAGTTCATTTAATATATTAACATTTTGATTATTTTACAATTAAGTTTTCTAAATTTTTACTAATGATTGATTATTCATATCTTATCTGTAATGTTAGATATTTTTTTTAAACATTTAAAATATTAATATCTTAAATTAATTTATCTCTCTAATATTGATTCTTCCTTTAAACCACATGAAACATTGGTACATTAAATGAGTTTACTCTTAAACATTGATTTTTTTTTTTTTTTATATAATTTACCTTTTA
Organism: Combretum micranthum; assembly: GCA_024138025.1. Classification (NCBI taxonomy): domain Eukaryota; kingdom Viridiplantae; phylum Streptophyta; class Magnoliopsida; order Myrtales; family Combretaceae; genus Combretum; species Combretum micranthum. The sequence goes on from JAMXBD010000049.1 coordinate 1,310,072, forward strand.
TGGCATTAAGAAAGATAAGAGCTATACTAGATAATTAAGATAAAAAATAAGAACATTAACTGATTAAAATAAAATCAGTATTATATAAGTGAATAAAGATTAGCGTTATACTAAATGATTTAAATAGAGATATCATTACTATCAAATGGATATAACACATGTCTACTAATCCAATAACATAAAATTACACCAATACAAATAAGATAATTTCATTAAATCATAAAATCGCATGTTGAACAATTAACATATGTAAAATAGTAAAATTGTATGTTGAATATGCGACATGTGTATAAAAAATAATATTGTATATTGAACATGTGATTTTATGATGATATTTATATAACTATTTTTATATAATTAGTATTTACATAGATATCTTTGTAATGGATCAATTTGTAGACAAACACTATGTTTGGATAGGCAAAAAAAACCATAAAACTATGCAAAGGAAAAGAAAATTGATGTTTAGTAATCAAATTCAAACTGAAAAATGTAGAATAGAGATGAAATGGACTGAAAATTCTCCATTTTTTAGGTCCACTTCTTATATCTCCAATTTTCAAGAGAAATAAGTAGAAAATGGTAAAAAGTGAAAATGATTATAAAATTCTTTCTTTTACTAATATTTCCTAAAAACAATATAAAAATGATTTCATCAATCATCAGCTTCTTCTTTTTTTCTTTTCTTTTCATTTTATGCCTAAATTATAAAATATAAAATTAAACTTTTACTCATTTTTTATTTTTATTCCGTTTGATTTCTTCCTTCCAAAATTGTCTCACACACCGAAAATCTGTCATTAACATACCATATCAGTTTGATTCATCGATATTTTAATGATACCGCGACGAGATCTCTATTTTAGCTGCTGGGAAGTTCTACCCGGACTTGCTAAGAAAACAGAGCAGCCAACTTTCTTTTTACCATTTTTACTGCTACCAAAACTACGTCCACGTCGTCGTCTTCTTCTTCTTCATTCGAAAGGTTCAAATCCTTTTCTCAATGTAAAACAAAGAGCACGTACCAAACCAATATAACTATTATCAAAATTACCATAAAGAAGCACATGGTTTGAATTCGGAGAAATTCGAAACAAGTAAGGAAAACCCAAGCTAGACCAATCCATCGTTCTCTTCCTCCTCCTCCTGTCGAGATGGAAAATGCGCCTCTTTTGAAAGACCAAACAGAACCCAGTTCTCAACAAGACACACCAACTTTATTTCTACCTTACTCTCTCTCCACTCCTGCAATTTTCCATGAAGAACCGAAATCCAAATCCGAACCCGAACCGGGGCCATCTTTCCATCCTTCCAGAATCCAAAAAACCAAAACCCTTCACCGCTGCAGGACCGCACCAGCCATGTCCGTCATGAAAGACCTAAAACCAAGCCCGACCCATGAATCCCAACCCGGATCCGAATCCGGATCCATCATCAAGCAAGCAACTTTGTTCCTTTTCATCTACCTCGTACTTGGGGTTGCTTTCTATTCTTTCAATACGGATCGTTTTTCTGGGATAGAGACAAACCCGGTTGTTGATGCTTTGTATTTCTGTATAGTGACTATGTGTACAATTGGTTATGGTGATATTGCTCCTTTGACCCCACTAACAAAGGCTTTCGCTTGTGTTTTTGTTCTGGTTGGTTTCGGGTTTATCGATATTTTGCTTAGTGGGGTTGTGAATTATGTGCTTGATCTGCAGGAGAGAATGATTTTGAGTGGTGTTCAGATGAGACGTATGAAGGAAAATAGAGCGTTAGGGTTAGGGTTTAATCCTGGGGATTATATAGTTGATGTAGAAAAAGGTCGGATGAGGATTAGGTTGAAAGTAGGATTGGCACTTGGTGTTGTTGTTTTGTGCATTGGGATAGGCTCATGTGCGTTGTGTTTTGTGGAGGGTTTGGATTGGATGGACTCGTTTTACTTGGCGGTTATGTCGGTTACAACGGTTGGGTATGGGGATAAGGCGTTTAAGACTATGGCAGGAAGGTTGTTCGCAGCAATTTGGCTTCTTGTATCCACATTGGCAGTGGCACGGGCATTTCTGTATTTTGCTGAAGCAAGGATTGATAAGAGGCAGAGGAGGATTGTGAAATGGGTGCTGCATAGGGACATTACGGTTGAGGACTTGCTGGCTGCTGATTTGAATAACAATGGCTTCATCAGGTTGGATTCAGAACCCGCAGGCTTTTCTATTTGATTGCTCGATGATGTTTCATGTGCTTATTGTCTAATATAGTTCAATTGACCATTCAAGAATGTTTTGAATTTGAATTGAGTGACGAATCTTTACATATTTAGGATAGGAAAAAATTTGACTTGTGTCAGGCTGGTTGTCACTAATTTCTCTTTGTGAAGTATATCGCAGTGTTCTTATTGCTTTCCATTGCCATCTTCTGCAGTAAATCAGAGTATGTTATATACAAGCTTAAAGAAATGGGGAAGATAGGGGAGAAGGACATATTGCAGATCTGCAACCAATTCAGCAAACTTGATCCCAACAATTGTGGAAAGATAACATTACCGGCACTCTTGGAGAATTCTGTCAAGTGATGAAAATATGGTAGGCAAAGAGCTATAAAATCAGCAGATAACATACAAGGGGAGTGCGAATTAGGACATACGGTTTTACTTTTTGGCTGTGAAGCAGAGGAAGAGAAAAATTCGATGTTTTTCCTGCGTGCACAGCATTGTTTGCATTGATTATGTGGTAAACATCGCACTCGTGCTTGTATGAGCCCTAGAGCTGCATACTCATGTAATTGTACATACATACACATGAATATAAGTTCACATTTACATTTCTTCTTATTTGCTTCCACAACACTGAAACTCTATTGGAGAGCATCATGAGAGATAGAGGTGCATCATTTTCTAATATTACATTCTTGTAATACTTGTGTCATGTCTTATATTATCATGAGGATTTCTGTTTTTTCCCCAAATAAAGTATCACAATGTATCTTCTAACATCATTCTGTAGGAGAAGATGGTCAGATCAGCCTATAATTTTTTATTTGTAGAGCAAATTGGCATACGATGACGTTATTGGAATAAGCCAACTTATATGAGGAAGATTTAAGTTTTGCACCGAACAGGGGCAGACATTGATCTCAGGTTATGATTTTTGTAATTACTGTGTGTTGGTTTGTGTAAGCCTGCTCATTATCTGATCTTGGAATTAAACGGTTGGAGTTAGGCAGTACGATATGGAGTTCATATGATTAATATTCATTGATGGATAGGTCCACTGAGAGTGAAAACGTGTAGAAGTATTGTATTATCCTTTTAATTTTCTGATAATTGGTGTTCTTCATCTCTTTTTGAATGTCAGGAGCCAAAAGTTTGTTATCGTCTGGATCAAAGACAGACTAAGAGTTATGAAGCTTTATTTCTGTAGAATCAATGGAGGTTTCGTCTGTGATCCATGGAGAGCTTTTCTGAGATCTTTGAAATCTAGAGGTTGTGTAATATTTCTCCTTCGCCTTATTAAATTTGAAATGCCTCTAAAACTCATTTCAAAAATGAAAGGCAACTCGGTGACCTTACCCCCTTTAGTTTTGTCAGATAAATGTAATAAATCTTCTTTTTAATTTACAAAATCATATCTAGCCATCAGACTTCACCCCAAAAACCAAAGTCCAGTTCAATTTTTCCCTAGAGAGATGTTTTCGGAGAGTTTCTATGGTGCTGTTAATAGGACCATCCGGTCAATTATCTAACCATTAAACTAAATATAGCAATTGGATTATTAACTTTTTTTAATAGTGCGATCATAGTTGGATATGGATCTAAGTAGTTAAAACCAATCTCATTAAAATTAATAACAAGATCTTAGATTTTCCCATGTTTTTAATGTTTGTAACTTTCCTCTTTGTGCTCTTTTCATGAGATTATTTCAGTTAGAATCAAGGATATTGAATTGTATAAATTTGAGTCGATTGACTATCTCTTACCACATTCAACTATAGTGTTATGTGTAGACATCGGCACGGCACGGTTCGGGTCGGTTCCAGACCCGAATTGGAATCGAAACCGGAACCGAACTAGAATCGCTAGAGCCGGGACGGTTTACGGTTCTGGTTTCATGCGAATAGTGAACCAGTTTTTTTTTTTTTTAAATTAATCAGAAAAATGAAAAAAAAAACCCTAAAATCAACAAAAACAATTACAATTTATTTATACCCAAAATAAACATTTAAAATTTTTCCAAATAAAATATAATTGTTAGCAAATAATAAATACAATTACAGAATATATGGTAGTTGATTAACATATAGGCAAACGATGACGAGTAAATTTCATTGCGCTAGACATTACATACTATCTCTACAACAACATGAACACATTAACTATTACAACAACAAATAACAAACTAGAATCACACAGTTCATTGATCCTGACTACAACACCAACACTCATGGTAGAATAATATCAATCGATTAAATGTAAACTCAATGCTCATTAGTCTGGACTAGTTCCTGGAGAGATCGCAGCTGTGCTTCCTGCAGATGAGTTGAAGTCACTGAAATACTCGTCTTCCTCACTTGATTAGCCTTCAAGTCTTGTAGCTGTTGTTCTGCACGAGTCCAATCATGGTTGCAAGCTAGTGCCTCAACCTTTACAGGATCATACTGGGACCTATGCTCATCCAGCTGCTGCCCAGCAATGCTGAATGCTTGCTCAACTGCCACAGCTGAAGCAGGTGCAGCCAATACTTGTCTAACTATTCGAGATAGTATTGGAAACGTCTCCTGATGACGTTTCCACCAGTCTAGGATGTCAAAGTTGTATGCATCTATCATGTCATCAAACTTGAATGCCGTATTCAAGTATTTATCAATCTCTGAGTTTGATCCACTGCTGCTTATGACACGATACTTTTTGAACCATTGGTGCTGGAGCACCACTCCAGGGTTCTCCACGGTAGTTGATATGTGGGCATTACTTGGGGTTGCTAGACTGATGGGTATTTCCACTATATGTGCTACTAAATTGAGAATATAAGTTCAACAGCACATTATTTGTCTCTTTCACGACATTATTAACAAAAATTGCATAAATGTCTTGAGTGTCTGACAACTTGTCCATATGTTCGTAATAGTAATCCAGGACTTCGCGAAGTCTCTCAACTTTATTGTGTGGATCCAACAACCATGCCACGTTGTATATCATAGGAATTTCCCTATAATACTTCAACCACTTGTGAGTCATATCATTAACACACATTTGCAAATTGGATCAGATTTTACCTGTTGGAGTGTCCCGATAATGTTGCAGGCCTCTAGTAAAAAGAGATGGACACTGGGATTGTACACACGGAAGAAAACATTTGTGCAGTCATAGAAGACCTTCAACAGCTGCAACAAGTTGCTATAGAAGTTCCATTCATTGGGATGCACTGGTATGTTTGGTACATGTGCAATGGTGAAGCTATATAGTAATTGCTTATATGGTACTATGCTAGCTAAAAGCTCGTACATCGAATTCCATCGTTATTGCACATCCTTTTTGAATTTTCTCGGCTTTTGGCCATGCACACCACACTATTTCCGCCATTCTCTGTTAATAGATGGATGGTCGGTAATGTAGTCAACCACAGCTTTTATGGGAGATGTACGGATTTTTAAAGTATTCATTCCATCCTTCACACATAAATTTAAGATGTGACATGCACATCTTATGTGAAAAAAGGTTCCCCCAAGTGTTGGTTGGCATAACGATTCAAGGTCAGAAATACTTGCTGTATTTGCTGCAGCATTGTCGAATCCTATTGAAATTTTTTTTTGTGTTAACCCGTACTCATAAAAAATTGTTGTATTGTCAAATATATGTTTTGAGTTGTATGGGATTCATCCATTTTTTGTAATGCAATCAATCTCTTTTGCATTACCCAATGTCTATCAATCCAATGAGATGTAATCCCCATATATGAACTTTCACCCCATCTATCAGTCCAAATGTCGGAACAGATGGACATATATGTATCGAGATCAGTAAAAATTGCTTGGAGCTATCCCTTACCCTTGTGGTACATTTTTAGACAATGTCGTTTCATTATCGTAACACTCCATTTAGGTGCTTGTGGTTGTAGAGTTTCTTGGTAGCAATAGACAAGATTTGCATTTTCGCTTGCATTAAAACCCAAATGCAACCCGCTTATCATTTGCGCTATGACATCACGATACCGTTCTTCATTGAAATGCCATAGCCTTGGTTCTTTCTTGGAACCGGAATGTGATATTTGTTGTTGTGATGGATCCAAACCATACTCACTAGGATGCTTCAACTTTAGATGTTTGGAAAGACTACCATATCCATTTCCCTTAGAAAAGGCATAGTTTGCGTTGCAATAATTGCAATGCGCCCTAGTCTTCCCATCTGGCCCTTCGACCTTCCTAAAATGTTTAGTGAACATATTAGACTTATATGGTTGAGGTGGCTTTGTGGATGGATTTGCCTTGATGTAGGGGTGTATTTCTTCACCCAAACTGCCATAATCATCGGCTTCATGTTGTGGTAGTTGTTCCATTTCCGGGTCTTAGGAGTCATTTTCATCATCCTCTTGTTGATGGTAAACCGGATTGATTGTCTCGAAACTTGGTGGAATCGAAAGGAATTGGTCAGGTGTGAAATGAAAGTTGGACACCCGAGGCTTATTAAAGTCATAGCAGTCAGCATCCTCATCTATATTGATAGTAGGCTCTTGCTGGCACTTGGGTAGCTTCCCCTTTAATTTGTCTTTCTTTGCAGATTTTTTTGATGAACCACAAAAAAAAAAAAAAAAGAAGCCATTGATTTTTTCAATAACTAGTAGGTACTAATGTGAGGGGTGGTATTAGAAGAATTGAAAATTTAAGATCAAACACGATAAATAAGTGTTACTGGGTAACCCTCTCGTATAAGATAGTCTACAAAATAACAAGCAATATCAAACACAAGAATGTCTGATATTTTTCAAAGACGGGAATGGTTGATAATTTAGCAAAACTTAATCTGTGAAGGTGGTTACAAGCTTTTGAAAGTTTGATAGTTTTTTGAATCAAACTCGTATATTTATAGAGCTCCTTACGTGTGTAAAAAATCACAAAACAAGTTGTCTGATTCCTCACAGTCCAATAATTTGCAAAAACATTGCAATCAAGTTGTTCGATTCGATTACTTTTTCGATTTGCAAAACAGTGCACAAACATTCCCTGGCGGTTCATGATTTTTCAACCCCCTAAATTTCGGTGATTTTGTTGTTTTCCTTCTTTTTTTTTCGAACAGAATCCTGCACGGTGTAAGGCCCCCTTCTCAATTCTCCATTTTGGTTGTCGACAATCTTGACTTTTTGTTTTTTTTTTTTTAATTTTTAAATTATATTTGCACTACAGAGGTCGGCCCTTCGACCTCCCCTCCCCTACGCGCCCAATCCCCCTCTTCCCATACGCTCGCCCCAGCCCCTCCCTCAATTCATTATTTGTTTTTTTTTTTTTAATTTTTATATATGGTGAGTCGGAACCGCCGGCGGGTCCTTCGGCGGTTCATAACCGCCCCTGACGGGACGATTTCCGGATATGGAATCATCGGGGACGGTTCGGGGCAGTTCGCGGTTTGGAACCATTCCGTGCCGATGTCTAGTTATGTGGTTGGTTCACCACCAGCCCCTTTAACTTCCCTAAACTAGTTGACAGTCACTCCTTATGGGACCCTTAGTCAACCTTTTTAGCTTAAGTTGACAACCTTGTTTTTTTAAAAATTTATAATCAAAGACTTTGAGTTAGTGTAAAATTATCCTTTTGAACATAGGAGTTAAAATATGAAATGTGGTTCAGAATGTAATAATAAAGTTCCAAACTTGTATTCCAAGCATTGAATGTCTAGGTTATCAATTAAGATTGACAAGCACAACTTGACTATATGGTTACCATGCATGTTGGATGTGCGTGGTGGTTGTAAGTGCCCATTGTATCATTAAAAGGATCTAGGAAGTAAAGCATATGGTACCGATCATTTAAGACTAGATAGAAAAGAATCAAATTGTCTCCATACTTGTTCCCAGGATTGAAAGTTTAGGTTATCAATTAAGTTTGACAACTTGAGTATATGGTTACCATGCATGTTGGATGTGCATGGTGGATGGTAGGTGCCCACTGAATTATTAGAGGAATTTAAGAAGTAGAGCACATAGTATTAATCATTTAAAAGTAGATAGGAAAAAAAAAAAAATTGTCTCCATATTTGAATAGAAAGGGTTTAGTTAATAATTTATGTTTGAAGCTTTGAAGGTAGAGTATATGAGTTTTCTTTCTTGAAGTTCTTCCCTCCTACAATATTAATTGATAACCTACCCAAGTTGGATTAATGTTGACTTGCCCATATTGCTCTAGTTAGATCTAGTCATGACTACGATGTGTTGGAATAACACATCGGATGATGATCCGATCTTTAGGTGGGAGACTTGAATTCAATCTTTCCTTTGAAAGAATGGTCTTGTTATGTCACACTTAAACCTGCAGGACTAATCAATATTTGGCAGTCAACAATTGTGTTGTACAAAGCCATCTAATTGAAGATAATAACTGGTTATGCTATGCATTAGAATTATGTTGTTAGTGTGGTATGATTTGCATGCAATTTGTGTGTCAATGTGATAATTATGTATTGGGTTTCATCTCACCCTTTCGTGGAGTTTTTTGCATGACTTATATGTTAGATGTAGGGATGAATTTGTAACTATGAGTATCATGGGGATGGGATTTGGGGACATATGGAGTTGATATATGTGCTTGTGAGTCATATCAGTTTTACAATTAATGGAAGTACAATTTTTAGGTTGAATTAGTGTGCTTTAGCTAATTTAATAATTATCGATGTCCTTTTTTTTATTTTTTTATTTTTGTATCTCATATACTTTGAAAATCATAAAATAACTTTTTTCACTCATTTAAACACTTAAATCATAAATGGTTTGATCTTTTTCATTGTGGGTAAATTTCATTAATGGTACTTATACTTTTTCGATTGTAATATAAATGTATCTAAAAAAATTTTGTATTAAGAAAATACTTGAATTTTTTTTAAATTTCACTTAAATTATCTAAACTTCTTAAAAGTTTCACTTAAAGTATATCTGGATGAAATCGTCCATTTTTCCATTTCTTCACTGACATAGCAAACGAACATTGACTAAAATATTATTTTTTTCTGTCCACGTTGGCTTTTATGTTATTTTTTTGTATATTTTTTTACTTTTATCTCTCCTCTCTCTTTCTCTTCTTTTTCTTTTTCCTTCTTTTTCAAATTAAAAAAAATGGTAGAAAATATATATTTTTAATTTTTTTTTACTTTCACTTCTTTATTTCTCTTCTCTCTCCTTTCTTCTTCTTCTTCTTTAAAAAAAAAAATTGCAGAAAATATTTTTTTAAAAAGTTCATTTTTTTTTAAGTTTCCCTTCTCCTCTCTCTCTTTTCTCTCCTCTCTTCTTCTTCTTCTTCTTTCCTCCTCCTCTTCCTTCTTCATCATCTTCTTCTTTTTCGAAAAAAAAAATGCAAAAAATATTTTTTTTAAAAAGTTCGTTTTTTTAGTTTCCCTTCTCTCTTTCTCTTCTCTCTCCTCTCTTCTTCTTCTTCGTCTTCCTTCATCATCTTCAAATAAAAAAAAAGGTGCAAAACATATTTAATAAAAGAGGGTTTTTTTTTTTTTTAACTTTCCCTTCTCTCTCTCTTCTTCTTCTCTTCTACTTTAATTAAAAAAAAGAAAAAAAATTGGAGAACATACATTTTAAAAAAGTTTTTTCTTTTAACTTTTTGTTCTCTTTTTGTTCTCCTTCTTCATCTTTTTCTTCTTCAAATTAAAAAAAAATCACAAAACATATTTTAAAAAGAAATGTTCTTTTTTTTGTTTTTTTTTTTTTGTTTTTAGCTTTCACTTCTTTTTCTCTCTCTCTCAACTTTGATTCGCCTTCCATAAAGATATTAAGCTTTATTAATGGTTTTTTTTTTTTTTTTGGTGCGATCTGGGTATTTTTTGTATCTCATCATGATAACTTATGTGTATGTTTGTGATTTTCGGATATGAAAATTTCAATACACAAATTGGAGTTTTGAAGCTCCATTAATGTTAAAGGCACAAAAAAAAAAAAAAAGCTCCATTAATGATGTTTTTATTCCGGAAAAGAAGAAGGAGAGGAGAGAGAAACAGGAGAGAGAAGGGAAAGTGAAAAGCAAATAATAGAAATTTCCAACGTGGACAAAAAAAAAAAAAATATTTTCATCAAGTTTGGTGTCCACGTCAGCGTTTTAATGGAAAAATTGATGGTTTCCATCCATACGTACTTTTTGTAAAATTTTAAAAAAGTTTAGGTATTTTATTGATATGAAATTTTTTTTAGATACATTATGTTATAATAAAAAAATACAGGTACTATTGGTGAAATTACCCTAATTGTTGCTTGTAGAAGATTGTGTCTTTAAGATCTAAGCACAACTATTATCTATTAAGCTCAAGTACAACTTGATAGAACTGGAGTCAAGCTTAATTTAATAAATCGCTTAAATAGCTCAAGTTCTAATTTGAGTAGAACATACTCCAATGGAATTTCGATATATATGAAGTTTATCAATAGTTTTAATTCATCTCTACCCAAGAGTTTAGTTGTGGAATTAGTAATTAGTTAAGAGCGTAGATTATTTGTCTTAGTAATGGAACTCAAGAAGATATTATAAACTATTTTCCTTATCTTCTTTAGGCAAAAGGAAAAAAAGGGAGGAAAAAAAAAAGTCACTCACTTTGGAGTATTATTCATGGTAGGAAAAAGTCAAGTTTCGCACAATTATTAAATGCAAGTATTTGTAGAGGCAATTCATTTAAAGTGTCATAAGCATTCGTGGTAGAAAAAGAAATGCTATGACTCAAAATAAGAGGGAATCAAAAACACTTTATTGGCACAAGGTTTACATTAATTTACTGAAATGATGTTTCAACAAATAATAGAAAATAATCTCAATATGTAAATTGGAACAGATGTAATTGTATGGGAATTAGAGATTAGACTACATGAAAGTCTTGTAAAGAAAGCTTATAACAATAAAAAAATATAAAATAAAAAATAAAAAGAAGATAAATAAACAAAGGGTAATCATTTTTAAGAGAGAATGATTCTTGCCTAATTACAGGCTAATATTATAAACACTTATCTTTAAATGGGAGAGACCAGCCTTTATCCCAAATTGCATAACACAAAAGTAGTTAATAATTAGGGGTGTGCAAAAAAACTGAATGTTTAGGATAACCGAACCGAAACCGAGAAACCAATTCGAAAAAAGCGGTTAACTGATCCATCGGTTTCGGTTTAGGATTAGCATTTTTAATTTTTCCAGTTTTCGGTTTCGGTTTCGGTTTTGAGATTCTAGAAACCGATGGATTCGGTTAACCGATCCGTAATTATATATATATAATTTATAATATACCCATATAATTATTTTTTTTAGTATTATCAATATGAATTATGTTAAAGTGAATAATTCGGATAAAAATAAACAAATACATATATGTTTGAAAATTAGAATGGTGGTATTTGATTGAGATTTTGTATTGAGATTAATTGATCGAGGTTGATAAGAACACATGAGTAAAAAGCTATTATCATTATTATCTTGATGACACGATATATATTAATAACTATTTTACATGTCTTACATTCTTAATTTATAGTTTTTAATATAATTATACAAAAAAAAAATACTCTAATTATTTTTACAAACATATTGAAAAGTATGGTTAATTGCAAAATTTGCATAACCATTATGTCAAACGGTTAAAAACCGAAAACCGAAAAAATTAACAAAAAAAAAAACGGTTACCCGTTAAGGCGGTTAACCGTTCATAATGGATAGGTTTAGGATCAGGATATTGAAAATCCGATTATTACAGTTAGGATCAAAAAATAGGGCCACGGACCGGTTAACCGAACCGTGAACACCCCTATTAATAATATATCCATATTATTAAATTCAAGTATCTACTTTGGCTTTTTTAGACTTTATTTATCTAAATTTCATTCAATCCATTATAGTCAATACCTTAGCCATAACTCCATTTTTGAAATTTGAACCACACTCTCCCTAAAACTCAAAATATTTTACATTTTTTCCAAAAAAAAAAAAAAAACGAACTGTTCCCTCTTTTTCTCCAATGAACCCCTTTTACTAAAGGAGATTTTACTTTTTCTTTTTCATCTAATTTAATTCTATATAATTTTAAGCACCCATGGCACGCTAGTGTGTGTGTGTGTATGTATGTATGTATGTATGTATATATGTTCATACAAGGGTAGTGCGAATCTTATGGTAACATCGAAGTAACATGGGCACGTTGCATTCTTAAGGGCCATGAGTTGGATTTCTAGTATAGGGCTTGGGCTATCATGGTGTGCAAAACTAGTTGGGCTCATGTTGATGAGAAACTAGGAAAACCATAACAATTTATGGAACGAGCATCTAATGAATTAGTAATTGCTATTAGGTGAATTATTTGTCAAGCATTGTGAACTTTCCACTAAATTTGATGATGGAATAAGAAAATAGGACTATTCTATTAATTTTAATCATTCTTACCAATTAATATTGATTCATCATGTTATGTTGTTTTTAAAACCAATATTAATCCTATTCTTCCAAGAATTACACTGAAAGCTTCAAGGTTACATGATTTAGACAATTTGGGCAGATTTTTAAAGTAATCCTTCGACTTGCCCATGAACAATGCATCACCTGTTGCTTCTATTACAATGGAAGGATCTAACACTTTAATAATTTCAATGGATGCATAAAGCCATCACCTCAGTTCTTACAAGGGTTTTATTTGGGGTTTAGAAATATGGTGTGGTCCTTTAAATATGAAGATGTTCAAGGTGTCCTTTTTAAGGGTCTACTTGTTTCGTTTGTATGCAGATGCCACACAGAAGTTTTTAAACTGATTATTTGTTAAAAACAGATATAGATGAAAAATTATAATTATACTCATAAAAAGAACAAGCAGACCAAATACAGATAAAATACATATACAAATCAGATAGAGATATAGATGTAGATAAAATATAGACTATCCAACAGACCCTACTCACCCAACATAAACTTCTATATGAGCATCAAACACAACTTTAAGCATTAACCAATCATATTATTGCCTTTGTAAGTTTTTTTCGAGTGTTGTCTATCCGTACCTAAAATTGTGCTTTGATGACCTAGTTTGCTTATATTTGTCATTTAGCTTGCTAAAATGGATGAATTAAAATACTTAGAACTACATTACAATTTTCTAAACCACATTTTTTAAAAAAAAACTCCTTCTCCTACTATTTCTTCTATTTTTACATCTCCTTCTAAACCTACTACCCCTCTATCAAAGACCCACTGCATTTGAAATGTTAGCTTGATAAGAACAGAGTTTATGCTACGCTTAGGAGAAGTACCATAGTTTGCGCAAGTATAAATATAAGTTTTTGTATGGATGATGCAAATGAGGATACTATATTTATCAGGACCATAATTTCTTAAATCCTATATTTTCAAGGGACAGTGAATGATCAATATTAGTGTTTTAATATATACACATAACAAAATTTCTTGTGGCTTCAATAAATTCTCCTTAATTGTAAGTCATGATTGGTAATATTTTTATATTAGTATATGAATGGTAGTCTTTTAAGTTCCATTACTCACTTAGGTTATGGAACTTCAAATGCTTTTTGTGTTCAAAATATTTATGGAACTAGGTCTTAGGGGTATAATGGATTTAAATTTTAAATTAAATATGCTCCAAAGTTCTACTTGTTAGATTTGGTTTAGACCGGCAAGAACTGAGCATTGGGTTATATTTTCAAATTAAGGTGTAAGTCCTAAACTAACTAATGTGGCAACTTTATCAAACTATCACTATTTCCTTAACATATATGTTACAAGACTACAGATTTGTTGGATTGATGATGCTCCAAAGAATTTGGATATCCCAACGTGCCATAAATTATCCCCCTATTTTGGTTCTACGGAGTGTATAAACATTTTACTACTGAAGCTAGCCCTTCAAGCTTTGGTGTTGGAGCTTTCTCTCACGATCTCATCATCCAATGGTTTATTCCCGTATGTAAATATCCATGCCTTTACAAGTGGGATTAACCCATGTCAAGGAACCTTATGCTGTCATTCGATTTGTTTGTAAAGGCAACAAATATTTATTGGGATCTCACTTTGTTATTTAAATTTATCATTTCAATTTGAAAGAAATTCTTAAACATATCATTGAGACCTCTAAACAATAAGAGTACTTAACTAAATTTTCTATTCTTGATCATGCCACTGTGTATTACATTGGAAGTGAAATCAAGTTGTGAGTGCATTCCATAGCAAGAAGTTATTTTATTTTATTTTTTTATTTTTGGTCGAAGCTATGGCAATAAGTTAACTTAAGGGAATTTTGGCGCATATTTATGTGCTATTTTGTTAAGTAAAAAGTGGATAGGCTTTTGGAATATTTACTTTTAGTAAAACCATCCATCAAAAGTGTGGCGTATAAGAAATTATGTTAACATGATACAAGAATAGGGATGTAAATGGGGGGTTTGGAATGGATCATTTAGAATCGACCCGACCCAATTTAGGGAACCCAAACCCGACCCAATCGATTTTAGGAAACCCGATAGTAGTAATTGTACATGTTGGGAAAAATAATTAAAAAAATCAATTAATTATCCTTACTCATGAGAGTAAATAGACTTATTTGTATCATATGACATATATGAATAACAAAAGGATTATACGAAAAACATTATTCAATTAATGAACAAGTAGATTCCTTAAACTAAAATTTTAATTTTTTTATTATACCGGATCGAGTTTTCCATCAAGTTATGAGTACGACTCAAAACCTGACTCAAAACCTTATAGGGTTTTTAGCGAGACGTATTGTTGGTACCCTATAATGACCCGCCTCGATTGCATCCCTATATAAGAAATTATGTTTGCATGTGGATTACATGTGAGACCGCTTTCTTATGTCTTAATGAAGGGTATTAGTAAAAAATAAGTAGATTAGGGATTATCCATCTTTATGCTATTTTCATCGCTTTGTTGACGTTTTCATCACTTTGTTGACTCCTTAACGTTAGACGCACTACTTCATTGAAATTTCAACAAATTACTCTAGGTCACAAATATTAAACAAAATTTGGCTTAAATTATTTAAAACTTTCTTAAGGTTAATTATAGAAATATTGTTAGTATATACCGAATTGATGAGCGTATATATTTTGTCTTAAAATGATCAATCCAGTTACAGATGTATTCTTCCGTAAAGGCGGAGCTCCTAAATTATACGGTTCTTATTAAGTACTAGTTGTGTTATCAACTTTTATTGTTTATTTTTTTTTTCATAAAAAGGCCTTGAGGATACACACACATATTAACGCAACAAGTAGCGTAAAAACAAGATCAATCAACAATCAGTCTTAAAAACTAAAACAAAATTAAGAAAAATCTTCACTCAAGGAATTATGAAATATTATTATATGATAAAAGTTGATCTAATAAGAAAATGATGATTATATATTGTCTAGAAAAAAAGAAAAAAAAAACTCATAAGCTACCAAAATACAAAAATTGAAACTAAAATTTAGAGGCTCGTTTTGGGTCCTAAAGACTTAAAACCCTTTGTTATTGCAAGATTTTAAGTGATTATTCTATTCTGGCTAATGAATAGATACTAAAAGAGTTTTATATGTACATATAATAATAATAATAAAAAAAAAAACGAAGTTATATGCTAAAACTCATGATTTTTAGAAGATATGTTCTACATTTATTTCTTCTTGAGTCTTTTAAATTTGTCTAATTTATTCTAAAATTGGCCCGCAATCTGCTCGATATCACATATAACCGAAAGAGGACATTGAATGATTTGTTATCAAGATTTTGGTTGCTATCAATTAACATATTTTGAGGTACTTTACTTTATCAACTTTTAGACCGATGATGCACTAATTAATCACCCTTTTGACCAAGCACCACCCGACACGGAAGAGAAGTAGATGTTCCTAAAATACCCACTCCCTCTGGAAAAATATTGCTTCCTGACTTTAGTTCACGATAGTCAAGCGAATTAAAGAGGACAGGTGGTCGACAGATTATTTAAATGGCCTCCACGTGTTGCGGTTCCTTTAAAAGTTGGACATATATATATTTATAGATATAATATTTTCTAGTTCCTATTACTTTGTTAGGATTGCTAATAAATATAATAAGTGATATATTAAGTATTTTAATAATACAATCACAATTAGTATGATCCTTGTACATTAAATAACTTAGAAAACCGCTTAAGTAAAAAAAATAACAGCAGTACTATAGAATTTTGGTTGGATTGGTGATCAATCTTTATAATACGTTATTTTTTTGTCTGCCTATGAAATGTTGTTTTATACAATAAAATAAACTGGGTAGTCTTAGCTTATAATATTATGACTTCGCGACTATCAAATTATAAGAGTTCCTCATAGGATTGTGACCGAATTTGTGCTAAATTTTAGATAAATGAGTGTCTATAGGATTGGGATTTGTTTATCTAGGCTATGTACATGAGAACAGAAGTAAGAAAACTTGTGTCTTCAAATCGCTTAAACTTTATGGCAAAAGAAAATTAATGTTGATATTTTTAAAAAATTATAAAAATACCATTGAGATGAAAATAATCTCAATTTTATACAAGTTGAATTCGTTTCTTAAAAAAGTAAGGTCATAAGTGATGGATCTCGTGTCTTCAAGAAACGAGATCGATTCTATCTTATCTTTTCAAGAGACGAAGCCAGCAATTTACAACCTTATTCTTCAAGACGAGTTCAACTTGCTAAATTGGGATTATTTTTTATTTAGCAAGATTTATAATTTTTTTTCCTTAATCCTAAACCTTATACTTTGATTTGCAATTCAATTAATTATGCCAAGATGGCGTGCAATATGTTGTGACCAAAAAAATGCCATGTAGCCTAGGGTAAAACCATATGAAAAATTACCAAATATAATGGAACATTTTCAAAAGTTGAGGCAGTGTGAGAAATTTGAAAAATTTTAAACTTTAGCAATGTTGCACTTTCTCGCACTTCCAAAGTTTAAGTGAGTGCTGAATTAAATCCGACATGTAGAGACTAGAGGTTTTGTGTGCAGTAGTCGATTGGTGTGGAATAGTACATACAATAAATACAAGGTTGTGTTTGGTTCTTCTTCAATTATGGGACCCAACAGAGCAAAAGTTTTAGTCTTTGTTTCGTTTTTCCTAAGAGGAGTGGAACTGGACAAAAAGGGTCAACAAAATAAAAAAAAAAAATATTATCTTTTATATTTCATGATACAAAAATCAATTTCACATAACAAATAAGTTCCATTTTCAAAATTCCAATTTTATTCCTATTGTGCTCCTTTAGAGGAAGCTACTGCTGTGTTTGGGTATGGTAGAAAGTTGCGAACCGTGGGAAAGTGAAGAAAGCAGAAAGAAATGAAAAATTTGTATTTGGATATGGTAGAAATTGAAGGAAATTGTTGGAAATGTGATGAGAAAGGTTGAAAACTTGACGCCTCTTTTCTCTCCAAAATCAAAAGAAAGCAGTAGAAATGATGAACAATGATGTAAATTCTTTTTTTCTTCTAATAACTAAAAAGATAAAATTGGATAAAAGGGACATTTTATTGGATCACTAAAGTTCTTTTTTTTTTCCTTTTATTTCCTTCTTAAATTACCAAACATAAAATAAATATTTACTTATTTTTGTTTCCACTGTTTTTTTTCATCCATTTTCATATGTTTCTGATTTCGAAAAAGTTGCCAAACACAGCTTACCTCTCTCTCTCCCCGTCATTCATCCTGCTTCTCTTTCTTGTTCGACCTAACTTCTTCCACGTATCTTTGGAAATGGTAATATGAATGTATGACAATAGTTCTACAGATTTTTTAGCTGTCTTAAATAAAAATGATCTCTTTGAGTTTGCATAGGCTTTACTTGTTGACAACATCTACTGGACTATATAGTTAGATGGCTTATACTAAGATGGATTCTCCTATAAATGCTATTTGATTTTAAACCTAAGTTGTTATTAATAGGGATGTAACTAAGGCGGGTTGTTATACGGTTTCCTATCGTTCGTCCCGCTAAAAACCCTATAGGGTTTAGGATCGGGTTTTGGATCGTACTTATAACCCGATGGGTAACTGACCCGTATAACTCAAAGAAATTTAAAAATTTTAGTTTGAGAAATCTACTTGTTATTAGTTGAATGATGTTTTTCGTATAATCCTTTCGTTATTCATGTATTGAGTCACATGATGGGATATAAATGAGTATACTTACTCTCATGAGTAAGAATAATTGATTGATTTTTCTTCTCTTTTTTAATTATATTTCCCAGCAGTACAATTACTAGTATTAAGGATTCCCTAAAATCAGGTCGGGTCGGTTTGGGTTCCGAATGATCCGTCCCAGACCCGTCCCGTTTATTCCTAGTTATTGGGCTCTTAAATATACATAAAAAAAAAAAAAAAGATAAAGAAAAGAAAGAAGGAAATTGTGCTTTCCACGGACAACATGGCTTTAGACAAAAATATGGATATAGACTAGATAGGAAAAGTGGCCCTATTTGACCACTACCGCTAGAAGGGCAACGTCAAACATTATTTTTGAAGCCGGGAACGCACTTAAACCAAAATCCCATTCTTGCCGCCAAAAGCACTGGCCACACACCATGAAGCAAGCAGGCAAGCACTACTTTCAACCTCATTAATAACCAAACCATCTCAATAGAAAATTCATATATACTTGCAACAATAAAAATATTTCAAGTATACACGTGTCACTTAAAAGACAAGGTGATACCACTATATTATTAGACTATCAGCAAGATAATAATTATTTAAAAAATTATATTTCTTTTACTATTTATGCTAAAATTTTATTAATAATTATATACAAGTAGGCCTATTAAATCTTTTTTCTATGTGACATATAGACCCTACACTTGATACAAATTCGTATTTCAGTCCTTCCATATATAAATACTACTTATATGCTCCTTTTCTCAAGAAGTTGCAAGTCATGACAATATCACAATGAAGAAACAAAAACATGTCATAGCGTTGTTATTAATATTAATGAATGTGTTGAGCTTTGCTATTTGTGTCTATTGTGCAAAAGGGTCAGGTTATATTTCAGCTGTTGGTGATCCTGGAATGAGAAGAGATGGATTGAGAGTTGGGTTTGAAGCTTGGAACTTTTGCAATGAAGTTGGTGAGGAAGCTCCTGGCATGGGAAGTCCTAGAGCAGCTGATTGCTTTGATGTTTCTCCAATATACAGCTTTACAAGGAAACAAGCAGGAATCGTCAAAAGTGAGTCATCTTATGTCCCTCATTCATTCTATATTTTAGTTGTCCTAAGACATTAAATAATTTTATGAACTTCTCAATTTCTAATGCTGTCGTGTTATTTTTATCTTTCCTTATGTGGTCAGATTACAGTCTCAAACATAAGGTGACAAAAGTTGATAACAAACTTGGGGTAGGAAAATTTCTACCTGGTTTAACATCAAAAGTTGTACAAAATCCCGACCTCTATGCAGTACAAAAAGAGCTGTATCTTGGTTCCAAGTGTCAAGTTAGAGACAATCCAAGACCATGGCAGTTTTGGACGATAATGCTGAAAAATGGCAACTATGATACTAAATCTGGTTTATGTCCTAAGAATGGGAAAAGGGTACGGCCTTTTAAACCTGGAAGTTTTCCTTGTTTTGGAGAAGGGTGTATGAATCAGCCTGCATTGTACCATGAACAGACAGAGATTTTAAGAAATGGTACGATGAGAGGAGGTTTTCGTGGGACATATGATTTAGGTTCCAACATAAATGATGGGTTTATGGAATTTCCTACTATGAGTCATTTGGGAAAAGGAAATTGGTGTTGGGAGTTGGAAGTTTCATCACAAGCTCAAGACATCAAAAAAGTATCCTTGGTTGATGCTCTATCTTAGAGCTGATGCAACCAGGGGTTTTTCGGGAGGTTACCATTATCACACTAGAGGGATGCTCAAATTGTAAGTTTGGTCTTTCCTAAATCTTCATCTTTTGTCCTAGATCTTCTTTATGATACAGTTTAGTCAAGCTTTTATTTCGAAAGTTGCATGTCCATGTCATAATTTATGTCATTAAACTCATAATTAAGGCCATATATTGTGACTATTTGACTATACCTTGTTCCAAATATATATATATATATATATATATATATTAACTAAGGGTGGTTAGATAAAAACAGTTCTTGGTGCTTGTCTTGATGTTAAATTCCTGTGCAATGGGTTGTTCTGATAAATTAATGATGGGATAAGGTAGTAGTTCAACAGAAAAATGGGATATGTTTATTTGCTTGTTTGGTGAACCAGTGCTTTGGAAATGTCCCTTTCTATGTGGTTCTTGATCATTGACCCAATACCATAACCAGTTGAACCATAAATCAGCTATGCTTGAGAATAATACTATCGTTATGCAAAACTTGTTAAAAAAGGATACCTAACCGCCCGAGAAGAACTTGTGATAAAATTAGATCCATATGAATCCAATGAAAACTAATGAAAATAAAAATGGTATTATATTTTACAAGTAAATGATTATTTCATTAAACATTTAACTGACAGATTGCTCATGCATCAAACATTAGTTTTTACACTAGCCAAACATTGTAAAATGAACATAATTCTGTCTTCCAGCTTCCAGAGTCCCCAAATTTCAAAGTCAGAATGACATTGGATATTAAAAAAGGTGGAGGCACCAAGAGCCAGTTTTACCTCATAGATATTGGCAGTTGTTGGAAGAATAATGGGGATCCATGCGATGGTGATGTGCTCACGGATGTTACAAGATATAGTGAAATGATAATCAACCCTGCCACTCAATCCTGGTGTAGCCCGAAGAGTTTGGGCAACTGCCCGCCGTATCATATCACACCTGACAACAGAAAAATACACCGAAATGACACTGCTAATTTTCCATATTCAGCTTATCACTACTATTGTGCTCCAGGCAATGCTAAACATTGAAGAGCCCTGTTAATACATGTGATCCTTATAGCAACCCTCAAGCACAAGAGCTAGTTCAGTTGCTGCCTCATCCGGTATGGGCAGAGTATGGCTATCCAACCAAACAAGGTGATGGTTGGGTTGGGATGCAAGAACTTGGGAGCTTGATGTTGGTGGATTGTCTAGTAGACTCTACTTCTATCAGGTAACATTATAATTAAAGCACTTCAAAGATCATAGGTCCTGTTGAATATAGTTTTATCGCTTTGGTTTCGTTATGATATTGCTTTTGAATCAAGTGATGAGTCCTTTGGTTTGTTGTGATTAATATTGTTTCATTATTGCAGGATCCAGGAACTACTCCTGCTAGGAGGATTTGGACTTCTCTTGATGTAGGTACTGAGATTTTTGTTAGTGACAAAGGTGAAGTTGCAGAATGGATTTTAAGCGACTTTGATGTTTTCTTGACATCCACAACCTCGAGACTAGACTGATTTGACAAACTTCAATTCTTTTGACATATTTTACAGTTCTTTTGGTCAAATTATGTGAAGACTCATAAAACTGATACGATCTAATAGATCAATTCAGTGTTTAAAAACTACAAAATGTGCAAGCTCACATCAGCTTAACTTTCACATTGTTTCCTTTTGCCCTCCCAAACTTTAACACATCCCTCCCTTTAGGGGACCCTGCTTTGATAAAATCAATTGATTAACCTAGATGCAAAAAACATGTAAAATATGATGTGAGCTATTATATACATCACTTAATGCTTAGTATGCAAATGATCAGCTAAGGTGGTTCTCTTATTCTCTTTACTTCCACGTGGCAGTGTATAATTAATTGATTGAGGCTAAAATTCAGACAAAACAACCTTGGGATTTAGTCCATGGACCTTCAGTTCAGAACTTTTTAGATATGTGAATGTTATTTTTTATAGATATTGTGATATGTTATACTTTTTACTATGTACTAAATCCATGAAGCAGAAGGTCAAAGTATTGTTTGGCACAGACCTTTACAAATATAGTTCTTCACAAATTGGATTGGTTGACTTACCCACCTCCACTAACTTCCTCCAGATGAATAAAAAAGGTTTGAGATATTGCTTAATGAAGGAATGATACGTTATAATTTGCAATGGGGATAAAAGAAAGTTAAGTACCTATACTTTCAAATTAGTGCCGGTACCTTGAAAGTATGTAAGATTCAATATCTTTATTGAATAATATTGAGGGATGTTTATTTTGATGACTAGATAATGGTATACACTTGACCAAAAATTGCTAAAATCTAAGATGGTGATATCAAACTGTTAAAAAATTACAAAAAATTAAAAATATAAACACTTGATCTGTGATTATTGTGTCATCAAAATGAACGACCATAAACTATTATTAAATAGAGGCATTGAATCACATATACTTTGAAAGTATAGGTACTAATTTATTAAAATCTAAAAAAAAAGATATTAAATTATCAAAAATTAAATGTATAGACATTTAGTGGGGACATAGCCTAGGATTATCCCATGTGCAATGAATTCTCGTCTCTAACAACCACACATGACTCCTTTCGTGTCAAAGGTTGTAACCAAATCAAGAAGTTGAAAATCAGTATTAAAGCCCTACACTGTCAGCTAATCACCAACCACTTCCCTTGGCCCCTAGCCCATTCATATAGCATATTTAGAAAACAGAAGCAAAGTACATACAACGAAGTGGAATAAAAGGGATAAGACTTTCCAATTCAATAGAAATTTAATAAATGTGTAATAACTATTACATATCTATTATAATGTTTATTTTGTATAAAAAATAAAACAAATAATTATTAGAATAAAAATAAAATATTTATAATGCCTCTTATTTTTTTATATAGATTTGATAATTGTGTAGATGATATTTTCAAGACAAGGTATTTATGAAAAAATTGAAAATAAATAATGGACACATGAATTACCATTCAATATTCTGTGTAATAACAATGATTTATGAAATGCTATTCTCTCCGACTAAATATTATAATAGCATCTAAAACAAAGGAGCGAATAATTATTAAAGTCTCTTAATATCTAATTATAACACCATTTATTTTGATGGGATCGGCTCTATCTCCATCTAACAGTTTATACTATACTCAATAGTTATCAAATCATTAAAATAGTTTATATTTTATTTACTATATTTATTTTAACGTTGGTAATCCCCAAACAGTGTTTGTTAACGTTTACTTCATTCGGTTATGGAGAAGGGTAAAAGTATCATTGTCCTAACACCAAGTTCATGTGTCTAATAAGGGCCTTGAACAAAATAGTTTAGACCAAATTCAGACGCATAAGATTTATCAAGGAGCACATGACTATATAAGTAGATACATTAGCTCGAGAGAGATTAGAATACCTATAACTAGGGGTGGGCAAAAAAACCGACCAAACCAAACCAATCCATAACCGAACCAATCCAAACCGAAAATATGGTTTTTTTTCATGGTTTGGTTTGAAATTTTTCAAATCCGAACCAATCCGTAAATTTATGGTTTGGTTTGGAAGGTAAACCAAACCAATCCGTAAAACCTAACCAAACCGTTTTAAAAAAATATAATAATATTTTACTATATGTTTATATGATTTTATTGTATATTTATTATTTGGTAAATATTAATTAAATCAACTTGTTCTTTTTTAATTTTTTTAAGCTATGATATGTAATTTTTTTTTATGATGAACTATTATTTTTTTAATAGCTTTTAACTTTGTAAAGTATGAAATTTATTTATTTAGTTATAAATTTTCATTATGTATTAATTGTTTAATATTTTATCAGTTGGTCATTTTATCCATTGATGAATTTTGTTGATAGATGATTTTTATTTTAGCTAAATTATTGGTAGGTAATTAACATGATGGTTATATTAAAAATCATAAATTATGACTTACTATGTATTGGTTAGTGAATGTATTTTATTGGTGGATAATTGATTTTATAGAGAACTATATATTAGAAGTATGATGAATTTATAAAGTATTTTGTCGTGGTTATAATATCAATTTTGTAAATTGATATAAATATTTAAGAATCTACACAAATGTAAAAAAACTAGAACAAGAAAAATTTTTAGTTCGAATTTTGATTTAAACCGTAATCCAAACCGAACCAAACCGTTATTTAATGGTTTAAAAAATTATAATCCGAACCAAACCGTTACTTAATGGTTTGGTTTAAGATGAAAAAAAAATCAAACCGTAAATTATGGTTTGGTTTGGTTTTAGGAAAAACCAAACCAAACCGATCCGTGCCCACCTCTACCTATAACATTTATTTGTCATTCCTTGACAAAGACATGCTTGAGGGGGAAAAAAAAAAAAACAAATAAAGCTACATAGAGTCTAATTAGATGTACCGTATTTCATCTATATCTTATATTCATTTGTATTTAACTTGTAAAGTCTATTTATAAGTAAAAATATTTATTTTTTTATATGCATTTATTTTTGACATATAATTTGATTGAAACAAATGTCAAACTGAACCAAATCAACCAATTAAACGCGCCCATAACAACTAAAGGAAGAAAAAATATGCAAATTATGAGTTCACTGAGAATATAATATAGTACTCGGTAAAACTAAACTATTATTCTTGAGAAATTAATACAAATAACTACAAAAAGGTGATACCGTCAGGGTTTCCATGTTTCACAAAAACTTTTGCCCGAAAAGAAAAGACTCAAATTTCAACAACAATGTTAGAAAACAACCCCCCAGATATTGTTGATGAATGGTGAGACTAAATCTGCTTCAGCTTAAAACAGCAAACTTCATCTTTTCAACATTTTGGATCCTTGGGTCACCAAATCTGTACCCCCTCAGTAAATCTCACCTTAATGTGTCCATTTCGCCTGCAGAAACTGAAATCTTTCACAGACCATTTTCCATTCAGCCACCACTCATCTGTGCTTTAAGCGGTAGGCTCACCCTCTAGTATGATTGCTTTATGATCCGGAAAAGAACTCCAGAAAAGATGGAATTCTCACAGATTAGCACTAAATGATGCAATTGCATCCATTTCCTGACGTAAAACCAGAGCATCAATGAAGATATCCAGGTCCTCCCCCTGTAAGACATTATCTATTCCATGGTGGGTGATCCCTACACGATGGTCTGAGACCCGTCCTTGTGGAAAATTGTATGTACGGATGCGCTCAGATCTGTCACCACTTCCTATCTGTTCAAGATGTTTATAATCACATACTTTCAAAAGAAAAGGCACAAGGTAATCAAACTATCTTCTACATAAGATACGGTGATTCAATTCCAGTCATACCTGCTCAGACCGCAGCTTTGATCGGTCTGAATGAATCCTGGACCGCTCCATTTCATATAGCTTAGCACACAAAACTTTGAGGGCTTTGGCCTTATTCTGCAATAACAGCACCAAAGATGGATAAATATTTGCACAAGCTATTTAAAATCTAACTCACAAATTATGCTAATGACGGCAAGAGGTTTAATGTTTCACCATGTGTTGGGATCGTTCATCTTGGATGGAGACAACCATGCCAGTTGGAAGATAAGTTACTCTAACAGCACTGTTGGTGGTATTCGCATGTTGTCCTCCCGAACCACCAGATCTGTAAGTATCAATTCTCAAGTCCTCATTCCTTAACTGAACATCAACCTGAAGTTCCCAGAATGAAAAACAGAAAAAAAGGAAATAGCATCAAAATCACGGGAAAACAATTCAACAAACAGGAGATCAGAAAAGAGACAGGGTGAAATAATGGAACAGAACAATATCATAGCAAATCTATGCCTCTATCAAGTAAATATAAGATATTAAGCAATCAACAGATAACCTTCCATACAAAGGTAAGCTACTCATGCAAAAAGAAACATATTTAAATTTACTAGATTCCACAAACAATTCAAACCTCATCAGCTTGAGGAAGGATGGCTACAGACACAGCACTTGTGTGGATGCGCCCAGACTTTTCAGTGACAGGAACTCGCTGGTACAAAACAAAAATATTATAGATAGTGCCTTTAAGTCCAAAGATAAGCATAAATAGTGGTAGGTAAAGGAAAACTAGTAATACCTGCACTCTATGTATTCCACTCTCAAACTTTAGCTTCCCATATACACCTGCACCTGAAATTGCAGCACTAGCTTCCTGGCAACAGAAACTACATTGAAAAAACCATCACAGGGCAAATAATTTTAGATGCATGACTTTTGAGTAATCGAGGAAACCACAATCATGTCATTAATACTATGTCTCTCTGTCTCATAATTATCATTTGTCAAAAATTATCTTCGAAAGAAATCAAAACTCTCTTAGACCCTCAACCAAGCACTCTTAGAATCATCCAAAATAAGCATTCTTAGCCTTTACAACAGCATGGGAAACAATACCTTATACCCTTTGAGATCTGACTCCATTACATCAAGTATTTCAAACCTCCAACCGTTCTTTTGAGCATATCTGTCATACCTGTCCATATGAAAATGAAGGGATCAAAAAAGGATGCACAACTTAGAAATGACAACACATACTGTCTTAAGTCACTTACATTCTGAAAACATCCATTGCAAATAAAGAAGCTTCTTCTCCTCCAGTACCTATTCAAATTGTTCATATGCATCAGTTGAAGAAGATGATGACAAAGATGCAACCCTAAAGAGTTTTCCTTCTTTTGCTGCAAGGATCAAATAAAAGGGAAGCAAGAACCAGAAAAGAGAGTGCCCTGGCAAGCAGTCCAACTCGTATGCCCACCTATCTAAGGATTTTTTACCTGCTCTCACCTCCAAAATGCAGTCTCTTTCATCAGCATCATCCTTAGGAAGTAATTCTTTCAGCAACAACTTCTGCAACCTTTTCTCATCATTTGTTGTCTGGTCCAGTTCCTCAGTCACCATATTGATCATTTCCTTGTCCTCTGGACTCTCAGTCATCATGGACTTCAAACCATCAATTTCCTGCAGAATGAGAGAGGAAAGGAAAAATGTGATCCAGGTTGTCTTTAAGGATGGACAAAGCTAATGTACACTTGTATGAATATCAAAAATTGAAAATCCAAATAACCTAATAACAGGGCTCTTTCAAAGAGCTTATTCCAGCGAAGAGAATTCCAACAGCATATTGGCAAAGCTAGAGACACATCCTTACCAAAAGAAGGGAAAACAAATAAATAAATAAGTAAAAAGAAACTCTAATTCCCCTATCCAACTTGGCTCTTTAGGAAAATCATATTTAGTGAAAGAAGTGACCACTACCCAATATATGAAGGCAGAAGGCATTAGCAGAGATCTAGTATTACTCTACAAAAATTGATTTGTAAAAGCTTGCCATATTTTTTAACTGCATTAATAAAGAGGAAAAGAACACTCATAACGTAACTGAAAAAAATAAAACAGCTAAAGAAAGGATTTACACAACAGGCTCAACAGCAACTGATACCTTTTGCTTGGTCCGCAGCTCATTGATAAGTTCCATTGGACCTCTAAGCTTTCGAAGCTCCTTATTTGCTCGGGAATACTCAGATGGTGAAGCTTCTGTCTGTTTTAATAGTTAAACGCATCAATCATAGGAAAAATGAACATAAAATGGCCATCATCAGAGGCACACTAGATTATCTACACATCACATACAAATCATGTGAAAGCTCTGGATACTTGGATATTAGTTTTCTCAAATTAATCACTTTTTTGTCATCTTCATTACCTTCCAGGCATGAACATGAATAGTGACTTGCAACAATAACTGCCCAGCCACATTGTCTAATAATTTTCCACAGAGCAATTCTTTTTCAACGTCCTTGGCTTACCAGTTTTGTTACATTTTGGCATCAGGCTGAAACTAATATTGGATTCAAAGATACAAAGAAACAGATATGGAAAAAAAAAAAAAAAACCATATCTCATTAATCAAACTTGATTGTCACAAACATTAAAAAACACAGAAATAAACTTTCATAAAATAATTGCACACATAGACACAGCCATGCTTGCTTAATTACATAAATCCCAAAGTCTTTTTCAGTTATACTATTAGAAGAAAAAACTCCACGAAATCTTATCTTGAAAATTCATTTCCCTCTCTCCCATCAGTCACCAGAGTCTCTAATGACAGAGGCTGTGGGTTGACATCTTTTTATTATCATAATCTACATCCTTCATCAAGCTCGTTCTCAAACAAAAATCAACAAGCTATGGATTCTGCAATAATAACACAACTTATGAGGCCCATTCTCCCATATCAAACATGCTCTTATTGCCCGTTTGTTTTACTGTAATAGCACTTCATTGCAGTTATGAAAAAAATTATCATAGCACTTAGTTGAATTTCATACCATAACAATTCCGTAAGGATCTGTTACAAGGAATATTGAACAAGTATTCATTACTCAAATCTATAAATAACAATTGAATCAATATTTTTCCTCCGGAAGAAACCTTATTAAAATCAAAATCGACAAAGAACAATATTATTGCAGTTATATTCCCTTATTAATAGCTATTACATTATACTCCTATTTCGCTCAGCGAAGTAAACTTGCAGCTAATTCTAGGATAACCCATCCCATATACTGTCATTGCCCATAAAATTGACCATAAAAGAAAAGGAAAAACCTTAAAAAGCTATGAACTTTACCTGGTTAACGAGATTGTGCAGACAAGCACTCCTGTGCTCAATAGCCGACACCCTTTGTTCCATTATCTTAATCAAATCAGGGGACAAATTGGGCAACGAATCTGTCACCATATTTAGAACCGCAACAACAAAAAAGTAAAATAAATAAATAAATTACACGATAATACAGCTCGCAGAAAACAAAGAAATGACGAACATAGTTAATATAGGATAATAAGGTACAAGAGAAGACGATTGACGATGTACCCGTACAGTAGGAATGAAAAGAGATAGACTTGATTTTGATTTGTTTGAATGCTCCCACCAAATTTCTCCACATGGTGTCTCTCCAATAACATTGATCTCACACGGTAGCAGCTCCTCCCTCAGTCTGGCCTGATGAAGGGAAAAAAATTCAAGGGTTTGGCTTTTGCTCATACACGTAGTTCTACGCTATTAATTTTTATGGCAATTGTGAATTTTACTAATTTTCAGGATTAAACAATACGAGCCTAGCATTTAAATTTTATTAAATTTTCCCAATTACTTTTACAATTAATTATTTAAATTTTACCAAATTTTATAATTAAACTCTACCTCTTTTAGCAATTAATTACCTCCTTTAAATAACATAAATAAACTAAAAAATGTTTTATATGTAATAAATTGAACTATGTGGTTAAGGTTAATGTTGCAAATGATATTTGAATTTGGTAAAATATATAATTAGGTAAGTAAACTTTAAAATAAATTAATTTGATATTGAAAAAACTTTTAATGTATGCAATAGTTCACAACAGAGTTATTGTTAGGGTACACGAAAAGATCTTATAGGTATTAAATTAATCAATTCAAAAGTTCATGTATTAAATTGTTCAATTTTAAAATCTAATTATCAATTATATATTTTGTCAAAGTTTAAATATCATTCGCACATTTACCATATAGTTAATTATATTCATAATTGAGGCACTAACATAACATTAATGGTATTAACGGTTTAGTTAACTAATCCATAACCTCATTTTTCGATTTGAACCATAATGATTGGTTTTTTAATATATTCATCCAAAATCGGTTCATTATTAATGATAAACCTTTTTTTCAGTTTTGAACCATTAAACACAATAGTTAATCAAAACTTGTGATTAATGGTATTTTAAGTTATAATCATAAAAAATTAGACTCTTATTTCATAATTACATTAAAGATTGCAAGTTAACAAGTCAAATAACACTATTACATTGAAAAATTTTAAATCAACAAATCAAATAACTATAAAATTAACACATCAAGAACATAAGTCTAATACTAGTTTATAAGACATTAAATTCAATATCAATATTACACAAATATTATATATATTTACAAATATCGGACTAATTAACCGAAGCCATCAATTTTTTTTTTATTATAATATAATCCATTGGTTAACCAATCCAATGGTCTTAATTTATAATTGGACTTTTAATTTTTTGGTCTTCAGTTTTCAAGACACAATGTATGCAAATGAGTTAAGTTCTAAACTAAGATTTATAAACCTATGAATCTTGACCAACTGACCTAAAAGATGAGAATCAAGTGTAATTGACTTAAGTTACTCAAACTTAACCTAACACCTGTCTTTAACCTTATGAACAGTGGATAATTTTGATACTTTAGACAATAAGGTAAAGGTTTTGAAGACATTTGACAAATACTCAGTCAATGTGTGTTGCTTGCTAAGGTAGAACCAATAACCGAACTAACATATAAACTTGACATAGATGTTTGATTGGTTGCTTACTCCAGGAAGTGGAATCCTCGGACTAGATTGCAAACCTGATCACAATTGCAAGATAATGCTGTAGTTAGGCACTTAAACTCGTATGGAAGGCATGATTGGGCTCAACAGGTAGTCAATAGGAAAATTTTCAAGGCCAAACAATCAGTTAGAATTAGGTACGAAGTTGCATAAGGGAATGGGACTTTGTATAAACCATTGTAAATCCTTCGTCCTCACGTTACTCAATGCATGATTTAGGGTTTCCCTTTTTGTTCCTCATATTTGGGGGCAGTAATGAGTACACTTGTGAGTTGGTATTTTTAAGATGTTGGGAATGTTTGCTTGTAAGCTTTAATTAATGAAAGAACACTTGTGGTTGTTGCATTAGATTAGGTGTATATGACATGCATTCATGTGCTTATTTTTGTGTACTAGGCTTTACTGCTAATTCTTTATCATTTCAAAATCGAGGATAACCTATATGTGGATACCAGGCTTCACTGCTCATTCCTTATTATTTTAGAAACAAGAATAACCTATATGTAGGCTACTACTATGACTCGTTAGGCTATAGGTTATATGACTTAGAAGATTAAGCGTGGTTGGTGAATGATTAGGACTTTCTCATGAGGTTTTCAAGAAAAACGACTATTTATTACTTTATTTTTATGGATGACCGTAAGTACAAAACTTTAAACTAATTTCACTATTTTAGGCTTAGGGCCAATCTTTTGCCATATGGTAAAGCCTAGCTCCTTTTTTATGTTTTACTTGCCAGAGCTATGTTTTCATGAAAATCTCTTTTTAATAGGTTTAATCCATAAGTTGAATTAACTCAAATTATTGAAAGACGGCACTATGCTAAAGTTCTAAAAAAATATAATAATGATTTCTCAAATAACTACATGAACTTTGCCAAATTTTGCAATTAGCTATCTTAACTCTACCTTTTTTTTTTTCGATGAACTACCTCATCCTAATTGAAAAAAAAAATGTAGGGTCTCAGACAGTATCATTGATGACACCATAATATAAATGACCACAAAAAGATTATACGCAATAAACTAACATATTTTAAACTTCAAATGTGACATTTACTCTTTAAGAAATTTACAATCATTATTATCAAGTAATTTTATAATTAAACTATATTTGAAAATGTTACAAATTTAAACCCCCTTACTCTTCCAACAAAACTCAAAAAAAAAAAAAAAATTTAGTTTTTTTTTAAATAAAGAAAAAGAATGATATATCATTTGTATTTTATAAAGAGCAAATAAAAACATGAAAATAATTATAGTTTAGTGGTTAGGTATTTGGTTTTATATTCATGATGTCTACTTTTTACTTTTTCAACATTTATTACACTGACATTCTCTTTTTCTCTCTTTATTTATTTTTTAAAACCCCTTTTTCTTTCTTCATAACTAATATAATTAAATTTATTTATCATAAAATTATATATAACTAAATAAATTATTGCAGACAACTATATTTTTATTTATAGTACACCATAAACAATGATTGCATTATCTACATTACAAATATTTTGATTTAATCACATAAAGTATTACTAGATGACACTAATTATATAATTTGATATTTAATATATTAACTTTATTATTTTGAATCAGGAATTAATTTTTAAGTAATGTATATCTCTTATGAAATAAACTAAATATCCTTGTGAATAAATTTTACATACTTCTAAAGTGTTAAAAGAATATTACAATAAGATCATTAATGAAACTATTATACATATATGCATATATATAAGATGCAATATAATTATAATATTGAGCAGATACATATAGATAATTCTAGCATTAACTTATCAAGGTTTGATACCCCCAATCATATCATCCCACGCTTACCTAAAAGTAAAGTTTTTGGATTTGGACCTCTAACGACCTGTAAAACAACAATGAATTAATGGGTGTTAGGGGGTTGTTTAGTGCAGCTTCTCCAACTATCAAGTTAGTATGGTATATACAGAAGTGAATGAGTAAAGTGATAAAGTGTAAGCTAAATGTCTTCAACTTATGATCAAGGACATTCTTAGGGAATATTTATAACATGCTAATGATTGACACTTAGTCTAAGCTATTATTAGTTTCTTGGAGTAACGGATTCAGATAGTTGCCTACCTAGTTATTAGTAGGACATTAAGCCACTTCCTAGAATAAGAAGAGTGGTTTATCTTGATAGGGTAAGGCGCTCAAAGCAAAGATTAATGACTAGACAAACTTAGCATCTCTTTAATCCCTAACCAATCGATGCATGGAGGTCAATAGGGAAATTTAATACCGTTGTAAACCCCTAATTTTTAAGGTAATTTCAAGGTTAAAACCTAAGCCTGAAAGTCAACCGGAAACCCTAAGTCAACAAACCCCCAGGAAACCCTAGCAGTTTAGATCCGCCAACCCCGTGTTCTTAAACCAAGAAGTTGAGATATGAGTGGAGAGTGTAGATTGGTTCGTAATAATATTAGGATACTTAAAAATATCAAATTGGTAAAATGTTGGCCTATTTCGAACCCGATCGGATATAGACTTTGAAAAGCGTGTCCCAAGGCTCAAGATACCAAAAATATGTTATTAGTACCATTAGATTCGTAATTTCATAAAATTTTCAAATATATCAGTTATATAATTTTTCAAGTTATAAAAGTTACAATTATAGCCTTTTATCGTATTTTCATTACTACCGGTAATTTAATTGTCTAATCTACTTTTTGATTTCTAATCACACTATTCACAAGTACAACCACTCATACCTTATTATTACATCCTTACAACCTACCCTTACATTATTACATCATTTTCCTTACATTTACTTTTTCAATACTTTTATTATTAAGTTACTTTTGAATTTTGAATTTTATTACACAAAAATATCACACATCTCTCTCTCTTTCTTATAGAACCGGCGCCCCCTCCCGATGCTCTTTATCTCAATTTATTTTATTTTTCCTTCTTTTATTCTACACAAACCCTAATCCATTCTTCTATAAATACCACTTTATGCCAACTTCATTTCACTTTCTCACTTTTATCTAAACAAATAGGTAATAGATCTAGATCCTATCACACACACACCGTATTTTCTTCAAGTTTCTTGTTCCAAACACTAAATAGGTAATAGATCTAGACCCTATCACAAATAAAACATGTAATGGCAAGATCATACATGTGTGGTTCCACCATGCTAGGGATGAGGAAGCACTTAAACATGATATTTTTGCCATCACAATATTGTAGATCTTGTTATTTGAGTTGTTTTACTATTATTTTGCTATATTATTTTTTCAGTTGTTATTATTGATATTTTGTGCATGTATTCATTCATTAATCACATCCACATAATATTGATGTTGCGTTTGCATTTATGACTTACATAATAAACTAGATCTAGTTGTTTTGAACACATAAATACCATAGATTTTTGTCTTATGTCCATAAAAGGCTTGTAGTAGCATGATAATAGTGAGAAAATGTTAGAAAGTCCAAAATTAATCTTTGTTTCAACAACAATGATTTTTGGAAATTCGGAACTAAGAAGGAACCTATTTAGAAAAGCTATTTTCCCACTTCAAAATGAGTATTTTATATTAAATATGAAGGACTTAGGGAATAGGTATCATAAAGGAATGGTTTTGATGAGTAAAGCTTAGATCTATTAAAATATTTCTAAAACAAGAAAAGTTTACAAAGGATATGTTAGCATTATGTTTCAACCCCAACAACAAACTCAAAATTCGTAATAAGGAAATGTTGATATCTGAACACCCATTTTTCAACCATAAAATAAGAGTTTTAGTAAAGAAATGGAAGCCTTAAGGAGTAGCTTTGATTAGGAAATCATTTTAGAAAGATTAAATGAGTTTTACACAAGAAACAATCTCAAACATAAATTTCAAAATTTCGGATTTGGAAATGACCCCACTTAAACCCCTATTTCCAATTACCAAAAAGGATTTTAATAAAAAAATAGAAGCCTTAGGGAATACATATACTAAAGACTTAATTTCGACAAGGATAAGTGGATTTTATCAAAGTATAATCCTAAAACAAGGAAAGGTTTCAAAATAGAGATAAAATAATATTTTCATTCCTTAAAATTGTGTAAAATTCATAACTAGGCAAACCCCCTATTTAAACATCTATTTTCCAACTCCAAAATGAAGAATTTTATTAAAATAATGAAGGTGTTAGGCATATAGGTCATTAAGGTTGTATTTTGATAAAAACACGTGTGATTTTTAAGGAATAAAACTAGTTTTCTTAAGTCAAGTAATTTCAAAGGTTTTACAAAGCAAAAGCTTTCTAAAAAATTTTTAACAAATATCATTAAGGATATGCATATAGATAGCTCATCTCATGACATTCATGATAATAACTTGTAGATATTGCATATACATATAATATACTTGGTTGAAACAAAGTTTAAGAAGATAGTATCTTTCAAACCCATAAGGCATTGTCTAAGTACATGCGGAAATAGATTGATAAGAACCCATGAATCATGCATGATATTGAGTTATATAAGTATATAAAGAGTCTTTCAAGATATAATGATAGCTAAGTATCTATCAAAGCTTGCCAATGATGCTTGGATTGAAATTAGAACTTGATTTATGGGTTGGGAATCTCGTATAGCATTCTGTACCATACTATTCATGAGACAAACAACCTTGTTTAATGGAAATAACTTTAGAAATAGATAGCTCTTGAAGGATAGGTAGAAATCGATATATAATATGCGAAATTCCGAGTTAAAATAACCAAGTTATGGTCGTTTTAAGTTGGAATTTCTCTTAGACGAATTTTGATGACCTTGTTATAATAGAATTTATAAGTTTCATTTAGACTTCATAGAAATACTCATTGGAGTTATTTCTTTTGATTAGGAGACCTGGGAGATGGACTAGACCTTCCGAGGATTATTACGATTAAGTGGATTTTCATGCCATGGCAAAGTGCATTCACTTTCTTTAAATTACATGCTTATGATTGTGCTTGTAATGATAGTGGCACTAGAAATAGGACAAGATAAAATGGGAATGTGCATGTGAATTCTATTTGGTTGAATTAATGTTAAGAATAGCGAAATGGAAATTGCTATAAATATGTGTATGATTTAGTATAGAATTAAAGTGTTTGAATCTCTATGATCGCTTATAATTCACTTAAATGATACGCCATGACTATATAAACTAAATTGTCCATGCATATCATATATTGAGTCACATTACATTTGTTATTATACCTTTGTGGGAAAAAGACATAATAGCTAGGCAACAGGTGGGCCTGAAAACTCTGTTATTGGCACGGGATCGCCTGAAATAAAATAGAAGTGGAGTAGGCACTTGAATTAATTACAAAATTAATGAGTGGGTAGGCACCTGAATCAACCGCTATATAAATGAGAAAAATTGAAATCTATGGTCGTATGGACCTGAAACACCTAACCTTGAATAGAGGGCGTAAATCCATTCAACATAGGACTCCCGGAAAGTCTTATATATTGTATGCTCATGTGCTTGTGCATTTCATATGATTGTTAGTATAACCTGCTTGCCCTATTATTTGATGAAGTGTTTTAATTTGGAAGTGAAACTCACTAAGCTCGTAAGTTTATACCCCTATAGTTTCCTGTTGCAATACAATTATTTATAGCTACCCTTGAGAGGCCACTTTCCTCAGGTACAACTTTTGAAATTTAATGAGCTTTTTAAAGAAGTCGGGACCTAGATATTAGGCTTAGACTTCTAGTTAAATCTCCTTAATCTTATATATGTATGTTGTTGTAAGAAACTTTTGTGAATCTAAGGACTCTTCATATTTTGATAGGGGTATGCCCCTTAGATCTTTGTAATAGATTAATCTTGGTTAAAACTGTTATGATTTATATTCTTATCGTTATGTATGTTTTCTTAAGCTATTTCGATCCAAGGTAAGGTCCTTACATGGTGAACGTAAGCCTTACACTCGATGTCTAAACTCACGGAATGACTAAGGTTGTCATACTTGAGTTTAAATATCGAGTGTGGCGGACTGACGCGTATAGTGTACCCTTTAGGGCATGACAACCGTTGCATGATGTAGTTAAGTTAAACTGAGCTTGATGAGCACTTAGTCTAGATTCGTCCATCAACATGTAGTCTATTACAAAAAAAGGTATTTGTCACATTTGATTCCTAAACTTTACGAATTTGTGCAATTAACCACTTAAATTTTACAATTTTCAATTTATTACTTTAAACTTTTCGAGATAATTTATAATACTTAGACAAGGTAATAAATTGTTAAAATGAGTAAAGTTGAGGTAGTTAATTGCAAAAAGTAGTAAAGTTTAGGGAGTTAATTGCAAAAAATGGGTAAGTTTAGGTATTAAATTGAACCTTGAAACTTTAGGTACTTCATTTTAAGAATAAGAAAAGTTGATGTACTAAATATGACAATTATCCTATAAAAAATAAAGAGAATACAATATATAGATATTTTACATATAAAAACTAAATGGGTAAATTTTATATTTAATACCTAAACTTTATTAATCTTTAAGATTAACAACGTCAAGTTTAAAAGTATTAATTTACTACTTTAAGGTCATTTATGATATCTAGATTAGTAATAGATTGTAAAAATGAGTAAAGTTTAGACAAAGTTGAAGTAGTTAATTGCAAGGAAAAATAAGGTTCAAGTACCAAACTAACACTTTTAAATTTTAAATAAATAATTTTAAGAAAGAGTACAGTTCATGACATTAACCTAAAGTTGAATATAATAGAAGATTTGAGAAATTATGAAACTTTTCTTTAATTATTCTCTCTCTCTCTCTCTCTTTTTTTTTTTTTTTACATTGTAATAGTCTCTTATTTTTCAAATACAATGTATGTGGTATATATATATAACACTCAAATAAAGTATGTTTATCAAACAAGTGACAAAACAATAATTTTTATGAAGTTCAATTAAGAATATTTAAAAATTAAGGGACAAATTAGTTAGTAAATAAAGTATATTAAAGCTAAATAGATAGATGTCAAATTTAGTATTTAAATTTTACTTATTTTTGCAATTAATTGGTTGATATTTAAAAGTGTGAGTAACGTACCTATAAACCTTTTAAGGCTATTTGAACTATCTAAATAAATTAAGTCAATTTAAATAGTTAATTATAAAAATAAAAAAAATCAAGTAATCAATTGCAAAAATAGAAAAAAAAAGGTAAAAGTTAGATAAAATGTGACATTTACCTAAACTAAGATACACTAAAATATAATCAAAACTAAAGTTTAGACATTAAAATCCAAAGAATATTGAAATAGAAATTGAAGTGATAACTAATTGCAGTATAACAACAACAACAACGTACTTAGTTGCCAAGGAATGACTTGTAATTTTTTGTAACTTTATCCCATTGTGGTTTAAACTAGCTTTTTGGGTTTTTTAGGTGCGTTAAGTGTTGCACATGAGTGTTTGCAACCTAACCTAATTCTTACATCTTTATAAAAGCTCATTGTGGATACCTTAAAATTTTTTTATTGTATTTTACAATATAATTATCTTTAAAAAAAGTTACTATTACTCTATTAATTCTTTAGATATTCTCTTTTTGACCTCATATTAATTTTTTAAATATTCATAATTAATGACTTGCAACAATATAATTATATCATTAATTAATCATTTTGTGGAATGGCATAAGTATATCTAATGGCTTAATGGAAAAGTTATACCTCATTTAGAACAACATATAGAAAAAAAAGTTAATTACAAATAAGTGACCCATGTTTTCATGGTTTTACAAAAACATGACCTTTGAATTTTTTTTTTTACAATTAGCTGACCCATAATTGTCTCCATTTTGTTCCGTCTAAATGTCTATTAATTTGGTCATGTGCATAGCATGTGTGTGACTTCTTCTCTCTAACTACCTCTCTTTTGTAACTCATTCTTTCTCTAAGCTGCCATATTGAGCTGTGTGACTTCCCTATTCAAACCACATTGTCGAAACCCCATTTTTGCCCCCCTCAATAAAAATAGAAAAATTTTAAAAATACAAAAAGGTCGAAAATAGTAGAAAAACAATATATATATATATATATGAAATGAAAAAAATATTAACTAAGTTAAAAGTTAACCAAAAAGAATATAAAAATTAAAAGAAATAGGAAACCCTATTTTTTAATAAATAGACTTTTATCAAAGTTATAAATAAAAAAGCTTTATAAAAAAAGAAAAATATAAAAATAATATAATATGACTTTTTTAGGTTTAGTATTAGATTCGTAATGACATGGGTTGTTTTTACAAAATCATTTTGGACCCTGGACTCATCTCATTTTGGCCTATTTTAATTTTGGAGCACATCAGGCCTAGTTCAAATATATTTAAAGTTAGCAAATGTATAAAAAACACAAGCAGCTCAAATGGCTAAGGCATGCATATGCAGGGAGAAGGCTGGGGTCCGATCCAAAGACATAGTCGAACCACTGAGCCTACACCATAACCACACCCATTCGCACATTCATCCTAAACTCATTCGATGCCTCTTATCTCCATCCCAAACTAGTGGAAACCACCACTAGTAACAAACCCATCATCAACATCCATGGAACCATTCTTCGCCACCATTGTCAACCTTACCTAAACAACCATCATTGCAACCACCATTCGATCAACCAATACATGAGCACCATAGCCACTCCATTTTCATCAAAACTTAAGCTCCCTACCTCCATCAAGAACCACCAAGAACCCAAATGACCTGACCTCCAAAACTACTAAACTACTAGTCGAAACCTACAATTAAACCCCATTCGTGTAATCTCGTCGGCCAAGGCCTCGAGCGAAACCTAAGTTACCATTGCAAAATCCAAACCCAACGTAAGTCCTTTCTTTGTAGAAATTCAAGCCATACCACCACTCACTAAGGACCTAGCTTCATCTAGCAGGAGGAGAGAGGAGACCATTTTATCCTTCTTTGTTTTGCAGGCACGAAGACCATGCCTAATCTGACCTGAAGCTCACACGCTCCATTGGAGTCGAGCCGAACAATAGGTCCAACCATGCAATTTGGAAGCCTCGACCATTATTTTGCTTATGGTTTCAGTGTTGTTTTTATTTACTATTTTTGTTAGTCTTTTAGGTTGATTTTTGTTAATTTTACTTTTATTTGCTTATTATAATGTACAAGTACATGTAAAATGTAAAACCTAGAAATAGTGAAGGGAAAAGAAAAAAAAAAGAACAAGAAAGAAAAATTACTATAATAATACATCGTACGACACACAATTTTACATGAACTGTATGATATACGTATTATAAAAACTTTGATGGACATAGATGGTTAATAGTATGTTGTGCGCATATTATAAAAACCATATAAGGTCATATTGTATATATATGTGTGTGTGATGCTTTATTTATTTATTTTTTTGTTATCTTATTGTAGTGCATGTAAATATTAGATCGTTTAGGTCTGTTAGATTACTTGAATAAAATTGTTAGGATACGAATTTTGGATAGGTTTAGATTTCCTTGAAAAAGAAACAAAAAATATTAATTTACATCTATTTAGTATAGTCTTGTGAATATCACTACAATTTGTTGTGTGTAGCTTTTAACCTACAGTTTTTCTACATAACCATTAAAAAAATGAAAATTGATAAATTGAAAATGATAGAAATTTCCAAGTTTTGCTCAATATGCTTATATTCCTTTTACACTTATCGATAGAAATCAAGTGAGTTCGATATAAAATAGATAATGAATAATCTAAAGTTTGCCTAGCCTTTTAGATCCTTTATATATATATATATATATATATATATATGCTTTTCTCTTTTCTTATCAGAAACTAAAAAAATAGAAAATTCATAAAATATACAAAAATCACTTTTTTGTCTCTTTTTGCCTTTTTCCTATATATGGGATTTATCGTATAAAAATCTTTTTGCTAGCTTATATAAGTTATCATCAACTTATTTTCTAAAATAGCAAAAATAAAACAAAATGGGGGGTTTTTCTTAAAAAATAGTCTCCTTTTAGGAATTTTCGAAGCATGATACAAAAATTAAATCTCTTTAGGACTCTTTGTAAACAAAAATAAAATGGTCAATCACTTTAATTTAGCGATTTTCAAAGATTAAAAAGAGACAAACACACTAAAGTTTTACAAAAATCATAATGAACTATAGGGATCTGATTCCAGCTAGCGGATACATAGGTATCTTATGGGCAATCAATATAATAAAATCTCTTAGTTTTTTCTTTTTAATCTATAAACTCTTTTTATAAAAAGGCTAAAAATTGAAAAGTTAAAAAATCCAAATCAAACTCTTTTTCCTATAAGTTTTGGCGCATATATTCAAGATTTCTAAAGCCCGTCTAAAGCCTAGATAGCCGTTTAAGTTTTAAAATAACATCCATTAGACTCTTCAATCTTTGGTTTTTCACGCAGACTAGAGGCCGAGCTAGAAATCAAACCACTCATTTAGTTTCTGGTTTATCCTTTTTCCGACTTTAGTTGGTAAAGACTCCAAATTAAATTAATTTTTGAAAATCGGGCTTTATACAAAAACCTTACTGGTTCCTTGTCGAGTGTTTTGTGTCAAATGAGCTAGGTATGATACAGATAAGACTGGAGCTAAATTTAGGTTCGGCAGTAGTGACTCCATCAAGGAGGATTTCTAAGTAGGTTCGTCTAGGCTTAATGGACTTAAGAAATTTTGGAAATTTCGTAAATACGGGCCTTTTATCCTTGTAAATATCTTCTAACTTTGTTATCTTATACATATTTTATAACTTATTTAATTTTTCGTGTTTAGCTTTTTTCGCAGGAAATTATCAACGACAATTATTTTTAGAAATTTTGGGGGGCTTTATGAATTTTGCACACTTCATTTATTTAAATATCATTTTAGACGAGTTGAACCGGGCCCACTAGAAACTAAGAAAGAGGGCCACTGTGTAGCCTATGGGCTTATGTGGTTTTACCACTATTCAATGGTGATCAAGATCCTCTAGCCCCGTTGCGATATAGCCTATGACTTGTTCCAATTAGGGATAGTGAACTTATAGAATGGGGTACCCCTAGAACCCACCCTTATATCTCTGCAATTTATTTATTTGTTTGTTGTTTATTTATCTTTTTTTATGAAAAATCGAACATCTTGTAATGGAACCGATACAAAAGAACAAAAGAGAAAAAAATTAAAAAATTTAGTTAGTGATTGGTCCAGTTATTTGTTGTAATTTGTGAATATTTAGTTTGTTACTAGGTCTTAAATAGTGTTGTTATTTTGTTTGTTTTTTTCTTTGTTTTGTTTTGTTTTTTGTTTTTTGTTTTTTGTTTTTTTTTTTGTAATGAGTCATGGAAAGTCAAGGAAGCAACTCTCAACTAGCTTAAATCCCTATGGTCCACCTAGATACCTATTCGCTATCTGTCAGTGTTTTGGAAAAATGGCTTAATAACTTTAATTAGCAACATCAGGATTTCCTTATCATAAAAATTAGCCTAGTCATGTGCCTAATGAAAGTCCAATTGAATTGGAAGCCATTTCGAGCCCTAGTTAATTTCTAGAATTTAGAAATCAGCGCATTTGAGTCAAATTCCCATATGTTGGCCCCTACACTAGAGGAGTGCATCTAACTCTTATGGTTTGTTTGGTATGTAGGAATGGATTGGAATAGAATCGCGATTCCGGCTTTCATTTATTTTCCTGTGTTTGGAAGCGTCATAAGAAGGTAAATCGTGATTTCCTGGAATCGACGATTCCGGCTTTAATTCCTTCTCCTATGTTTGGAAGCATCATAAGAAGGCAGAATAGTGATTCCTTAGAATTGACGATTCCGACTTTTAGGTGGAATTCGATTCCTCCTTTGAGAAGGGAGAATCACAATTCCATTCCACCTTCTATTAAGAATTTTTCCTTAAATTTTCTTTTTATCTTGTGTAAATTTATTATCTTATTTTTTTAAAGGGTATTTTTAGTAAATTCCAATATAAACTAATTCATATCCATTCCATTATGTATCCGTATCTAAACAAAGGAATGGATTTATCATTTCCATATTGATACCATTCCATTCCATTCCTTCGATTCAAATCCATTTAATTCCGGACGATTCCCACATACGAAACATGAGATTACAAACTATCCCTCTTGAAGAAAGAATTGTTGTTCCTGAACTTAAAGCCCAACAAGCCAATTTCCAACTGGCTCTACTCTAAGCCTGCCATGACAAATATCTCTTGATAATCCAAATTAAATTGGGCCTAACTCTTCAAGACCGATCACATTAGCACAAAGAATTAAATCTAAATAAAAATTAGGCTCATACCATTTATAATCAAATTTAATCATCTATAGTGAGCAACATGCAAATAATAAGAATAAAGATTATCGTAATTAAAGGAACATAACCACAAGTCATAAATGAGAATAACATACTTCTATTAATATATTAATATATAAAGGTCATAACAGTATGTAAGAAAGTGTATAGTTAAGTATCCTTAAACACGATTAACTAAATGGTAGTGATAAGAGCTTCAATTCCAAGAATAATCACATATTTATAAGGAGCTTTACAAGTGTTTTTGTGATTAGCAGAAAGATACATGATATCTTTTGAAGATTTAACACCTTAAAAAAATATGGAACAATATCTTATCTTTTGAAGATTTAACACCTTAAAAAAATATGGAACAATATCTACTATGGAAAATTATAACAAGTTAATCAAATATACATAATTTGCAAAAGGGATTGGTCCTTTATAAGAAAATTACAACAGGTTGGAGCCTAACATGTTCCCTATTTAAATCTATCAATGTCCTTGTTGATATATGCTAGTGCTATACCCTCAAGGTTAAGGTTTTCTCATTGGTGATGAAGGCTGTAACAACTTGAGGTATCAATATGTCTCCAATTGTTGTCTTTTCTCATTAATCTCTTAATTTCACTAAGTATTCCATTTGCTATTCTTTAATTGAGGGATCTTTGAATTCCTTTATGCAAGGATGTCTTTAACAGCTTCACTTAGGCAGAACTTGATCTTGATGTGTGACCACTTCGACATGTTGTAGCATGAGTCTTCAATGTTGGAGAAATATTGCTTCAAAACACTCACATAGAAATTATATGGACCTTTAACCAAACAAGTGGCTTAACCTTCAAAGCTGCTTTTTAAATCTTTGTCATGATAGGAACTGAATTCATATACTTCTGTAGTGGTAGGACTTGCTATGGAAGAAGTATAATGTGGATTTTATCTCTAATAATAAACTCTCAGGGTTCACACTTCTTATTTTCTAACTTCTCCATTTGCTTAGAAACCTTCTAAAGATAGGCCTTAGCAACTTAGAGCTTTACATCCAACATCTAGCCGTTATAGTTGACTCTGCTATAAGATACATGCTATGTTTATGGACATGTGACTTATAAACATTAATAAAATTTTATCATATATAATAAAAAAAAGTAATAACCAAAATACTTACGATGCATGATTTCTATACATTGGTTATCATAAACTACAATACTATAGTTCACACTAAAAATATCATTAATATATACATATGTTTAGTAAGTAATAGAGTGACTATGAAAACTTTTGAAATATAAATATAGCATTGAATAAAATATAATTATAAGTCATCAGGAGGTACTCATATTAACAACTTTTGATATATATAATATATAGACATTGGAAGATGTGTTTGCTGCTTTCAAAATGCCGTGTTATTTGTGCTCTTACGAATAAATATCTAACATGTATCAAATAAATTAAAAAAAATGAAAATATCCCCAAAATAGAGAAACACATGACACATGTCGTGTGTTTATTTACGGGAAACACAAATGGGATAGCAAGTTCAGGATAGCAAATTTTTTTTTGTAGACATAGATATAATTTCAAGTATAATAATAACACATTATTTTGACAAAATGCATGCTGATAAGTATATGAATACAAATTTCTTAAATTCTAAGGTGTTAAGGACTAAATCCTAAAAATAACAACAAAGTCCATCACAACAAAATTAGCAGACACACAACCGTCTGCAACACAACCAAACATATGTGTTACATTTAAACCCTCAGAAAATGCGGTCCAAAGATAGGTTATACGAGGAGTTGAGGGAATCTTCGATATAAGAAAAAGGGGATTCATA
The DNA here is from genome assembly GCA_024138025.1 of Combretum micranthum. Taxonomy (NCBI): domain Eukaryota; kingdom Viridiplantae; phylum Streptophyta; class Magnoliopsida; order Myrtales; family Combretaceae; genus Combretum; species Combretum micranthum. The sequence continues at coordinate 1,354,749 of JAMXBD010000049.1, forward strand.
CATATAATCATAAGATAGAGTTGTACACATCGCTGGACTGCCAAAAACAAGTTTTTACGTTCCTCATATCATGCATGCATGCACACTAATATTAGTAAAAATCAAGACTATGAAAATCTCCTCCTTCCATGCATTCTTGGAATCTTCCCTCCATTATCAATACCTTGAAACCATAAAATAACCAAAAAAAAAAAAATTGAAGGGCAAGATTGTTGCTTCAGCTGTTTCAATCATCCTTGTTGTGGGTGTTGTCATCGGTGTGGTGGCCGGAGTAAACAAATTCCGTACTACTTCCGATGGCAAACAATCGGACAATGTTAATGTCAACAGCCCCCAAATGAAGGCAGTCACTGCCATTTGTTCTCCGACCGTCCACAAGGATCTTTGCGTGCAAACCCTTGGCAAAGCCGCCTCTAACGGCACTGCCGACCCGAAGGAGCTCATCAAAATAGCAGTTTTGACCACCCTCAACTCTCTGAAGAACTCTGTGAGCTTCACCTCAAGCTTGAATTCCACAAAACCGATGGTCAAGATGGCCATTGAAGATTGTAAGGAGATGTTTGACGTCGCCGTTGATCAGCTTCAAGCTGCCCTTTCTTTCGTTGGGGACGAAAACCTACATACCGTGAACGACCGTGTTGCTGAGCTCCAATCCTGGCTCAGCTCCGTCATTGCGTACCATGGATCGTGCATGCAAAGTTTTGAGGAGAGTGAGGAGAAGGAGCTCGTTACCAAGATGGACAAGAACTTGCAGGATCCAAGAGAGCTCACAGGCAATGTCCTAATGATTTTGGATCACATATCCAGCGTCCTCTCCACATTCGACATCAAGCTCGACTTCAACCCAAAATCTCGCCGCCTTCTAACCTCCGATAATTACCCGACATGGTTCTCGGCTGCAGACAGACAACTGTTGGCTAAGGTTGATAATGGACGGATAGCTCCTAACGCAGTTGTAGCTCAGGATGGAAGTGGACAATTCAGGACCATTATGGATGCTTTGAAAGCATACCCTAAGGGACATAAGGGAAGATATGTTATCTATGTCAAGGCTGGTATTTATAATGAGTACGTAACGGTTGACAAGAAAATGGTTAATGTTTTTATGTACGGTGATGGCCCAACCAAAACCATTGTTACCGGCAACAAGAGCAAGAAATCAGGCTTCACAACATGGAAAACTGCTTCATTTTGTAAGTTAGTCATATATACATATATATGCATTTCCATGGAAGTAATAATAAAAACGCTGATTTGACATGATCGATGGACAGCTAATTAATGTAAAAGTTTATACTAGAATATCAACTCATTCAAGGACAAAGTATAAGGAATATAATCAGGGATCATTAACGGAGACTAACTTTATTTATTTTATAATATAGTTTCTTTTGTATGGAATAATAAACACATTAAGTCATCTAATTAGAATTACCATGATCTTTTGATTAATCTACAGCTGCCGTTGGACTTGGGTTCCTCTGCAAGAACATGGGCTTCCAGAACACCGCCGGTCCACATGGTGAGCAAGCCGTGGCATTCCGTGCCCAATCCCAAAATTCAGCCTTCTTCAACTGCCGCTTTGAGGGTTTCCAAGATACCCTCTACGTCCAATCGGGAAGGCAGCTCTTCCGCGATTGTGAAATAATCGGAACCGTGGACTTCATCTTCGGTTCTTCCCAGTGCCTCATCCAGAACTCCCTAATTGTCATCCGAAAGGGAACTGATAAGAACTACATCACCGCGCAAGGTGCGGTGGAACAGGGTCACAAGACCGGCATCGTCCTCCAGAACTGCCGAGTCGTTGCTTCCCCAGATCTTGCCCCTGTAAGGCACCAGATTAAATCATACCTTGGCAGGCCATGGAAGCCATATGCCACCACCGTGTTTATGGAGTCAGACCTTGGTGACTTCATTCAACCAGAAGGTTATTTCACATGGGCTGGCGATAATACGGGTAAGAAGTTCATGCTCATCAATCATTATCACTCAAAAAATATCTAAATCGATAATAAATATATATAATTCTCGTCTTCGAAAGACATGATTCTAAGAAACAACATTTCTACTAACTTTTTAAAAAATTTTAGATACAATCAAGATGATTCTACTTGAAAGAAACTAATGATAAATCGTATGTTCAATATATCATACTTATAATTTTACTAAATAGTTATCTTTTTAAGATGAGGTTTAGTAAAAGTTGTACGATATTAAATCATATCTTATGAATGAGATCGTGTATTAATACATGAGTCACATTTTATATATGCAACTAATGTATTAATAATAGAATCTTATCATAAAAATGCATAAATATTTTAATAATTAATTTTATATAATTTATATTTATCTAATTTCTTCCATGATTATCGTGGCTGTTGTGTCGCAGGTTACTTTGCTGAGTACAATAACCGCGGACCTAGTGCTGATGTTAGGGGAAGAGTCAAGTGGAAAGGCTTCAAGGGACTCATTAGCAAGCAGGAAGCACATAGATGGACAGCTGCATCACCATTTATTGATGCAAACCTATGGTTGCCAGAGACTGGAGTCCCATTCACCCCTGGATTGATGAGCTAAATATTATATTGTTTTGAGATCATATATTTTATCTATAATGTGAGATTGAGTTTCGGGTAATATGTAAAGGGATATACGTCATACATAATTTTGCAATGTACTTTAATTTGCTCAATGCCATGGTAAATAAGTGACAATTCATTGGAGGGATCTCTTTGTTGTTAGTTTGTAATCTTACATTATTCGGGATTAATAATGGGATAGTTTAATCAATTATCTAACTGTTAAAATAAATTTAATAATTAAAATATTAACTATTTTAATAGTATTATGTGAGTTATTAAATAGTAAAAAAAAATCAGTTCTATCAAAATTAATGACATTTTCTAATATATACAATCATGCTTCTTTGTCATTGCATTTTGAATTATAATAATTGATATTTAATTACTATTTATAAATATTTCAAATCATATATGTTAAAAAAATAGAGTCGAATGATGTCTTATTACATTAATATTATAATATTCCAAAAATTTCAAAATTCTAATTTCGATCTAATGGAAACAAGCGGAACCATTATTAATTCTTCTATGCTATATAGTAGTCGGAATGACTTTTTCGTAATTTCATTTTTCTTTTCTTTTTAAAATTCAGAATACCTCAAGATATTGATCTTAAAAAAAATATATCTGAGAACTTTGGAACGAAATATGAGTTACACAAATACACGAAGGTTAATTCAATTTCTATATAAAGTTTTCAAAAGGTTATATATATGTGTGTGTGTATATATATAGGGGAGAGAGAGAGAGCACTGTGCACCAATTATTCGTAGTGATGTTTTGCCCATATTATAAATACGAAACCTATATTAACACAGTATTTACTACTTACTACAAAGATTATACTTCTGATTAAAGCCCAATATTTTTAAGTCATAAATTATTGTCCACTATCTAAACATATAAGTAGTGTTTTCCAAGAAGCATATAATAGCCCATTTTGGAAAGTTTTTAGAAAATTATATTGCATTTGAACATATGTACATAAATAGTATTTTATGTATAAATTACAATTTTGACATTGGAAATAATATCAAATGTTTTCTATGACAACTTTTTGGAAACCTATACAACCATATAATTAGTTGTTTATACAGGCAAATATACTTTTTGTTATACATAAGATCCAAATATATATTGCTTGCATAAGATACATACATAGTTTGGTTATTGTTGTCGATTCAAATGTAACATGTATTTTTAATACCTAACAATTTAGTATTTTAGCAAATTGTATTGATTTACCTATCATGGCACATTATTCATAAAACCTTAAAAAGTTCAATCGTTGACTCATTAAATTGACTTGATCATTGATAAATGTGCAATTCTACATTTATCATATGCTAAATGAACCAATTTAGGTATTTCTATTAGTTTTTTTATTGTGAAATTCGATTAGAAACAGCGAAATGTTTGTATATAAATCAATTGCAGAATTAAACTACAAAAAGAGTTAAAATTGGAGCTTAAATGGTTATATGAGTTTCTAATTATTGTGCTTTATTGTGTGTCATTCTTAGCTTAATTGAGAAGAAAATGTCTATACTAAACCTAGTCCCATGTGAAGAAATGTCTGTTTTAATGATCCAATTCTCTTTAAAACATGGTTCTCATTATGTAAAACTTTTGAAAAATTCTTCTTTATTTTGGCTAATCCTTTAGGAAAGAGCAAAACAACAGCTATCAAATTTGACAATAGAGGAACTGGGAAGCAAAGCTACCGAGTAGAATCAAAGATGGCGACATATTTGTAGTTTTGGCTTAGTGCCAGACAGAACAAACAACTTAATATCGAAGAGCCTCACGCACCAACATCAAGCACCAACCAGACTATGCCCAAGCATGTGATAAGATGAAAGTCAAACCGAGCCTTAGTCGAGTCAACAACAGAATCATGCAATAGCCATTTGCCAAAAAGAGCGTCCCTAGTGTGATTCAAGAGCCCCAAAGTCCAAAATTAGAGCAGTTCCATTACAAAAACAAACATGAGATGCTGCAGTAGAAATAGACTCAATCAAGAACAAATACCAAAAAAAGGAAAAAAAAAAGAAAAAGGAAAATTGCAACGATGAATTGAAGTGTGCATAACAGAGATAAAGTGCCGAGCTGATCCATTGAAAATAAGAAGAATTCCAAGCAGCAAAGTTTTCTCCGATTCCGAGCAGAGTGATAACAGCAGCTTGTGTCCAAGCTCTGGATTGATTCTTAACAGTAAATCCAAGCATTCATTGCAGAAGCGCCATTGTCTAAAGGAAGGACACCCGAGCGCCATCTAATCACTAAATTAAGCTATTGAATTCCTTGAGTTCCTTAAGAAAAGCTAATACATTTTGTGTTTATATAGGCTGGTGATTACAAATTGCCTATGCCATGTGGTCCCTTCCAAAAGTTGAGTTGATGTAGTGTCCGAACCACTTGTGACTGACCAGTTATCCAAGCACCAACATGATCAAAGATGGCCAAGCTATTGCTGTGCTGGAGTTGAGGCTAACTGATTTGAGGTATTGTCCATTTTGGCAAAATGCTTTATTGGTGTCAACTACTTCCTAAGAGGTTATCTATTTTCGGAGTGTTCTTCATTGAACACACTTAACTTTAAAATTTTGATAACCTAAGCTATTACATCAAAAGACGTCTTGATGATAAGAGTTTCACCACCTCATATTTGAGGAATATCATGGCTCTTGACTGAGCACGGAGCTCCTTCTTCAAGATAATTCAAATAGCAACGCAAGTCACCGCTCTAATTCTGACCAGGTTTGTTTAAGATATGTCAAGCTTTGAACTAACAGCATTGCGATGACCGAATGCTCCAAATCCGATCAGCATTCAACCTAAATCCATGTGTTGGACTATTTATGGTGATACACTCTTCGCCCGAGTTGTTCTTCTCAATCCAAGAAAAGTAGACGCATGCCAAATGAACCAAGTGCCAATGTCATCTCCAACTACTAAGCGAAGCAGTCCAAGCTGCTATGAACTAAAGTTGACAACTAGACTTAACCTGCTGCTAGGCGGCAAGACTAAGTCGAGCTGCTACTACACTTGATTAAATGACAGCAAAGGCACATCGACCCATGCTATTTGAGTTAACATATGACAGGTAGCCACCGAACCGAGCTCAGAAAGTTACTAATCTAAACTTCAAACGTGAAGCAGTTCAATCGAGTTAGTCAACGTGCTTGAGGCAATATAGTCGAAAAGAATGGAACTCCATTGAACACATTGCAATCGGCACTAATTCAAGCTGAACAGCTGCTGGTCACGCAGCATAAAGCGTTCAAACAAAGAATTAATAGAACAACAAGTCTTTTAGAGAGAAAAGTTCTCTAGAAATTAGGGTTTTAATTGATAGAATAAGAGTCATCCATAACAATAGATCTAAAAGACCATTTATAGTCCCAAAAGATAAAGGAAACCTAAATAAAACGATAAAACACGTAAAAATATAAGCTGGCACTAAGTTGCCAGCTTTCACAAATAAAGACTCAGCCTTAAAATGAAAACTTGTCAGTGTGTTCCTAAGCTATCCCTATAGCCAAGGCCAGCGACTTTGATGGTGAAAGCGGCTTAGTGCTAGCTTTTGTAAGCGGCTTTTCGCTTCGACTTCGACGTTTTTATCTTGTCCAAGTATGCATCTGATAAATCTATCACATAGGAATCGTCATTTATGTGTTGAAGCACTGCGTAAGGACCATATTTCTTTGGTTAAAGTTTGCTGTAGGTGCCAACTGGGAATCTCTCATTGCACAAGAAAACCATAACCTAATCACCAACCTGAAACGTCTCACGCCTTCTATGTTTATCAGTAGATTGCTTGTAGTGTTGATTGACTTCTTCCAACATGTGCTTCACCTCTTTGTGCACATCTACCACCCGCTCCACCATATGCTTGGCTGGAATATTAACACTTTCTCCCTTAGGTAGCTTAAGTAGATCAGGAATATGTTGTGGTATCTTAGTATAGATAACTGAGAAAGGAGATAATCCAATTGCACTGTGAATAGCACTATTGTAAGCGAACTCAGCCTGTGGAAGGATGATGTCCCATTGTTTCAGTCTATCACCACAAAGACTTCGAATAAGATTTCCTAAATTTTAGTCGACTGCCTTCATCTGACCATCAATTTGTGGATAGGCTATAATGCTGAACTGCAAAGAAGAATCAAACAGCTTTCACAATATTCTTAGAAGTAACTCAAGAACTTGCTATCATGGTCTGAAGTGATGGTCTTAGGAACTCCATGCAAGTGAACTTCTTTAAAAAACAACCTAGACACACCAACTGCATCAGTAGTTGTCCTGTAAGGAATAAAATGCGATATTTTGGAAAACCTATCAATGACCACAAAGATAGAATCAACTCCTCTCTATGTACGTGGCAATCCCAGTACAAAATCCATGGACAAATCCTCCCATATATTTTTTGGAACCGGTAAAGGCATGTATAGTCCAGTATTGTTGGACTGGCCCTTTGATCTCTGACAAACAAAGCACTTTTCTATAAATCTGCTCACATCCTGCCTGAGTTGTGGCCAATAAAACTTCTCCTTCATTACTGCAGTATCTTATCACTCCTCAAGTGACCAAATAACCCACCTCCATGCAGATCACTAATTACCTGCTCTCTCAAAGAAGTTCTTGGCAAACATAACTGGTTCTCATGCATCAAGTAACCATCAGAGAAGTAAAAACTAAAAATAGACTGATTATTTGATACCAAGTGCCATATTTTAGCAAAGTCTTCGTCATGCTCATACTTATCTTTAAGTTGCTCAAAACCCAATATCTTCTGACTCAAGATCTATAGCAAAGAAGCTCGCCTGCTCAAAGCATCTACGACTTTATTCTAGGCTCCAGATTTATGTCGTAATCTAAAAGGAAATTTCTGGAGAAATTGACACCATCTCGCATGCATGTCATATTGATCCTCTTCTGGCTATTCAAGTACTTCAAGGCCTCATGATCTGAATATAGTACAAACTCTTTACCAATTAGATAATGTTCCCAGGTTTTTAGAGCACGCACCATTGAGTAAAATTCCTTGTCATAAGTGCTCCACTTTCGCCTAGCATCACTAAGCTTCTCATTAAAAAATGCAATCGACCTCTTTTCCTAGGAAAGAACAAATCTTATGCCCACTCCATTGGCATCACAATCCACTTCAAATAACTTCTCAAAGTTGGGGAAGGCCAGTATTGGTGCTGTACTCAATTTCTCCTTCAAGACTGCAAAGCTAGTGGCTGCCTCATTAGTCCACAAGAATTTCCCCTTCCTCAAACACTTTGTTATGGGTGCAGCAATAGTGCTAAAATTCATGATAAACCTGTGATAAAAAGTCGCCAAACCAAAAAAGCTTCGTGGCTCAGAGATATTCTTTGGAGTAGGTCATTCCCTGATTGCCTGTACCTTTGCCTCATCAACTCGTATGCCATCAGCCAAAACAACATAACCCAAGAAAAGTAATTTATTTGTCATAAAGCTGCACTTCTTAAGGTTAATATACAACTTATGTTCCTATAGTGCTGTTAGTACTCTCTTTAAATGCAATAAGTGCTCATCTTCACAGGAGCTATAGATCATAATATCGTCAAAATACACCACTGCAAATTTACCCAGAAACGATTTTAATACCTGGTGCATTAGTCGCATGAATGTGCTAGGGGCATTGGATAGACCAAATGGCATGACTAGCTAATCGTACAATCATTTCTTTATCTTATAGGCGGTCTTCCACTTATCCCTAGGTCTAATCTTAATTTATTGGTATCTATTCTTCAGGTCGATCTTGGAAAACAATTTAGCCCCATGTATAGGGATTTGAATGCTTCTCCACAGGCAATTTCGATTTTGGCACTATTTGCTTCCCTATTATGTTCTCATAACTACTGCTATCAACAATTACTCCAAACACCTTGCCACCAATAGTGCATCTAGTTCTGAATAACTGGTGGCATTGGGTATGATCTTCACTTTTCGGAGTCAACATTAACCTTTAAACAACATATACCCCTTCATCTTTTTCTTTATAGTCCTCCTCTTCATCTCCATTGGCTTAACAACAAATCCCCTCATCATCCTCTTCTCTTTCCACTATATTAATGGTCTTCCTCTTAGGACATTCATTGGATCTATGCCTCAGTTGACCACATCGAAAGCACTTCCCAACAATCGACTTCGCATAAGGATTATCCGTTTTCTTACTCTCTTTATCTCGTCCCTCATTCATATAATGTTTTTCTACAAATTTATCCTCTACAGTTCACCTGTTGGCACTGTAACCACGGGTAGGTGGTTCATCACTATCTTTATTTTTCTCCTTTAACCAAGTAGAGTTTCTATATCCCCTAAAATTCCTTTTGCCATGTTCCTATTGCATCAATTCTGCCTTCAATGCCAGATTTTCCACCTCATTCAAAGTGCGATTAACCTGTACCCTAATTCTGTCCCGTAAGGCTAGTTTCAACCCTTCCAAATATCGAGCCACCTGCTAGCCTTCAGGTTCTAAAAGATTGTTGTGTTCTGCTAATCTGATGAACTTAGTAGTAAATTCATGAATAGATTTGCTTCCTTGCTGGCATCTCTGATATTGCTGGAATAAAATCTATTTGTAATCTGGCAGTAAGAGTTCCATCTTCATCAAATGCTTCATCCGGTACCAAGTACAAATCGGACCTTTTCCTTTTCTTTTCGCTCCCTCCTATATTGGATCTGCTCCCACCATGCACAAAACCATTCCTTTTAAACGACACGCAACCAACCTAAATCACCTTTCCAAAGGAGTCTCAGCATAATCAAAGAATCTATCGACGTTAGTAACCTAGTCCAAGAACTCTTCAATTCCTAGGTTCCCATTAAAGTACGGGATGTCAACCTTCAATTGAAAGTCTCCACCATCCCTGTCATCATACCCATCTCTCTTATATCTACTATATCGCTGATTGTGAAAATTCCTAGCATCTCTATCATTAAAATCGTTCCTTCTTCACCCACCATAGAGTGTGTTGCGAGCAAACCAAGGTGGTTCCACATCGCTTTCTTCAGAGTCCTCTTCATAGACATGTTGTCTTCGTGTAGGAATCAGTCTGCCAATAGGTTCACTACAAGCTACATCGTCCCTTGGCCTTCTATTGTCATTCCTTTCCTATTTGCATCAATCCCACAAGCATCCAGACGATCCACAATCTCCTCAAAATGTTCCTTGAAACACTGGAACATGTGATTCATCCGCTGCTCTAAACGTTGCTCCAATCGTTGCAACACCTCATCCCTTTGAGGGGCTCCACTCCCCTGAACACCGTCATGGAAAGCATTGCTATCGTTGTTAGTAGCTATCCTACTCTGATACCACCTGACATAGAGTAAAGCATTCAAACAAAGAATTGCAAGAATAGCAAGTCTTTCAGAGAGAAAAAGTTTTCTAGAATTAGGGTTTCAATTGATAGAATATAAGTCGTCAATAAAAAAAGACCTAAAAGACCATTTATAGTCTCAAAAGATAAAGGAAACCTAAATAATACAATAAAACATGTAAAAATATAAGCTGGCACTAAGCAGCCAACTTTCACAAATAAAGGTTAGTGGCTTTAAAATGAAAACTCGTCAGTGTGTTCCTAAGCAGCCCCAAGGCCGATAGCTTTTATAGGCAAGATCGGCAGGAAAGCTGGCGGCTTAGTACCAGCTTTTGTGAGCGGCTTTCACTCCGACTTTGATGTTTCTATCTTATCCAAGTATGAATTCGCAATCTTATCCGCATCAGCTGGCCATAATTGAAGTTGGAACTGAGTTGATTTGAATACCATGTTTGAGTAGAAATCTCATGAAAACAATAGTTTATGGCCGTAGATATGATACCGATCTGCTCAACACAATGTTTTTGATTTGATCACTTCAAATCGAGTTAATATACTAAAGTAGCCAAGCTCCAGTTAACTAACTTATTATCATAGCTATTTGCAACCAGAACTAAAGGTAATGAGTCCAATATGTGTATAATTAAGCTGAGCTGAGCTGAGCTAAGATTTAGCACACAACAAAACCAAAACAAGCCAACCTTTAAGATCGACCAAGTGGCAATTATTTTATTTTCTTTTGTCCTTTTAATTGAAGCTCATTTTCATATTTTACAGGAGGACTCATTTTGGTGCATTTCACTTAGGGTCCACAAAAGTACTAGATGGAAATACTCACATTTTCCGCTCACTATATAAGACGTACTTTTACACACGAAAAAAGAGATTCATAGGATACCCCATACGAGAATAAAACAGAATGTAAAACGATAAGACACAGTGGCTCGTATTTTCTTTTTCTTTAGCTCTTTAATTTTTCTTGAGGATTTCCACATTAGGATCAAATGGGTAATAATACTTGTACATGGGTTTAAGTGCAGAATCTCTAAGACAAAGTGATTCCGTTCTTTTTATTAATTTCATATTATGGATATTGCTCAAAATTTGTTCCTTATGCAACTATTAAGGTTTCGAGTTGGTATTTTAGATTAGTTAATTGGTGTTTTCTTGCTATTAGTTGAATTTATACTTGCATCTAGGTTGTTAATGTTCATTCATTAAGCATGCATTTTGGGTTAATTTTGCAATGTTTCTTAGATTAGGATTGTTATTGAGAAATTATTTTTTAATAAAATTTGTGAATAGATAATTTGGATTAAAAATCACAATTAATTCAATTGGGGTTTATAAAGTTAGAAGGGTTAGTTAATTAATCAAATTTCTAGAATAAGAAAAATTAATTGGTCTATATAGGATAATTATTTGCTTTAAGAAAAGGAATTTTTTTACTAGTGCTTTGCTGTTTAAAAATCTGAACCCATTATCAATTTTCAAATTTCAAGTGTGATTTTGATTAATAGTATTCAAATCGATTGATGCCTTGATCTTCGATTGTAAATCAAATTCAATTTTAGGTGTTGGAAATCCCATTTTTGGTAGGGTAGTTTAGTTTTTCTTTCTTTCTTCATAAATTTCAATATCCAAATTATCAATTCACCTTACTATGAATAGGCCTAAAATGACTAAGAGCTAGCCTTTATTCCTAATGGACATGAGTCAATACTACTGAAATTTTATTACCTCATACGCACTTAATACATTAGCCGATGATTTTTACACTTAAAAAGAAGTTGTTAAGAAAAAGCATATCACTGTAATCTTAAAAAGAATTTAGGATATTTCATCTATTGAGTTGTCTTTCATCAAGGCATTACCATTAGTGAAGTAAGCTTCTTTTTAGGAGTAAAATTCTTTTCTCTCCTGCTAGATTCATGTTAAATTAGAGAGAGTTAATCCTAGATATTCTTATTGATGTTGGGTTAACGATAATGAAATTAGTTTACATTCCTTTTCCTAATCATCTCAAACTAGATGATTCATAGGGCACCCTCTTACTCGATCTTTCTTTATATAGTCGAATTGTTGGGTGACTTCTCTCTCTTATAATTACATGCCTTCATTTGTCCTTTTTTGTTCAACAATTGAGTCAATACATCTCAACCCCAAGACAAGCTCATTTATCTATTGCTTTTCATGTGATTTGGTTCCTTCAGGATTCTTTTGGTTCCACTTTAGCATTAAGCAAATGATGTTGATTGGGGTGTCCGATGTTTGGATAAGAAGTCATTAATTGGTATTGTGTTTTCCATGGTTCTTCTTTGATATCCTAGGAAACAAAGAAACAAATTAGAGTTTCTACATTCTCCGCTAAAGTTGACTATTAAAGTGTCACTGTCACTACGAAAGAATTACTTTGGGTCTCATTTCGTTTGTGTGATTTATAGGTTGATATTTCTTTTCTAGTTACACTCTTCTTAGATAGCAAATTAGCTAAGCTTATTGCTAATAATCCATGTTTTCATGCGCTAACAAAGCACATTGAGATCAATATTCACTTCATCAAGTATCACATTGCATCAAGATCTTAGCAAATCTCTTATGCTCCTTCTACTCTTTCCATTGACTAATTTTTTGACTAAATATGTTAGTATCTAGTGGTTAGTTTATATTTGTTCCAAGTTAGGACTTTTGGAAAGTTCTATAGGGCCTTCTTATTTATTTACTTTGTGTACACGTGTGTAAGCTATCTTGTATATATACATTTCTATTACTTTGACAATTATAGAATAACATTTTCCACTTTCACATTTTTGTTGTTCTCTTGTTAATCTTTTACTCATGGAGTTACTTTGCAACATGTAGAAGTCTGTAATTTCTTCTTCCCGATTCTATAGGTTTTTTTCACAATATAATTATGAAAAATTTCCAAATTGGGTTAATACATTTAGTAAAAAATGTAATTAAATGTTATAAAGAAACACTTTTTATTCAAATACATATATAAATTTTATCTAGGTATATGTGTTGATATGCCTCTGCGTATATATACAACATATTCAAATCGATATTAAATATATCTTTACAAAAACGTTAAAAACAAGGGAATTTACAAATTATCCCCCTAAATTTTTACCGAGATATGGATTTACCCCTTTAACTTTAAAGTGAAAATTTTTACCTCTTAAACTTTCAAAAATTAACAAAGTTAAGGAAAGTTAATATTTCTTAATGAATTTAGGGGACAAATCCGCACATAGATGAAAATTTAGATTGTGAATCCGCATATAAGTAAAAGTTTGAGGGGGTATTTTGTAATGTTTAACGAAACATATTAAGTATTCTTAATTGTGACAATTTTTAAAAGTTTAAGAGGTCAAAGAGCTCACTTTAAAAGTTCAGAGATTGAATTGTACTTAATTAAAAATTTAGGCGGATAATTTGCAATTTCCACTTAAAAAATATTTAACATCAATTCGAAATATAATTATAAATGGTATAGAGAATACCTTTCATATATCCATGTAAATATGTATATATCATATTAATCTACGATTAGAAGGAATTTCTAATTTTTTTATGTATGTAATTTGTATATGTGAACTATCATATGCTTCATAGGAATTAGGAAACAATGCTTATTGGTCTAAATAGTAGGCAATACTACAACTAAAATAGCAAAAAAAAAAAAAAAAGACAATAATACGAAGTTACTTGAAAATAAGGTTATAAATGAGCTAAGCTGAGCCGATCTTTTCAAGACTCGAGCTTGATTCATTTGAGTCCAAGCTGAGCTTTTTATCAAGCTTGAAATCTAGGTTTGAGTTCGGCTCGTTTGGCTAAACAAGTTTTATTTCGAGCTCGAGCTCGGGTCGTTTACAAATCGAGCTCAAAATGAGTCAACCTTTTTATCAAGCCTAAAGTTAAAGTTCGAGCTTAACTTATTTAAATAGCCCCATTTTCCATTTTTTTTCAAATCTAAAAACAATATATAGGAGTTGCTAAATATATATACATGTATTAAGTAAAAATTATTTTTTTTATTTTAATTATATATTAATATACCATAAATATAGAACTTATAAATTTACTAAAGAGTTTGTTCTCGAGCCTATTAACGAGCCTATTTGTAAGCTTGTCCACGAGTCTATTCACGAGCCAACTTGCAAGTTTGAATCAAAACTCGAGCTCGACTCGTTTAAATAAACAAATTTTATCTTAGGCTCAAGCTAGACTCATTTACTAAACGAGCTTGAGCCGAGTCAAGCTTGAAGCTACTCGAGCTCACGAGTAATTCAACTTGCTTGCAATTCTACTTGAAAATATATAGAAACAAAGATAGATTTAAAAATATTTGTGCTTTTATTATAAGATGTAATCCTTTCCTAAAAATGCTATATTAATATGGGTTTAAGATTTATAATATGGTTAACACATCAATATGAGATAAATGATTCTCTCTCTCTACATATACACACACACACTTTTGAAAACATTACATTAAATATTAAAACGTCATTTATGTATTTGCATAAATCAATATTATAAGTTTCATAATCATTAATAAGCTTTTCTTAATGTGAATATCTTGAGGTATTTTGAATTTTTTAAAACCTATCTAAAGTCTCTAGAAAAATAATAAAATCACAAAAAAGTTATTCTCTTATTACTAGAACCTATAAATATTTATTGTTTCGCTTGTATCCCTTAGATTAAAAATTATTATTTTGAAATCATCCGTCAATCTTATTGGACTTTTCCATCTTCACCATATGGTTTCCAATATCTATTAATAATAATTAAGTAATAATTGTCAAAGCATGATGATATGCATTAGAAAATAAAGAAGTAGGAGTACAAAGGGCAAATAAAGAGATCCCTCCGATCCAATGAAATGTCTTGTTTTCACTTTGACATATATCAAAGCACATTACAAATTATTTCTAACAATAAAAATTATATATGTATATCCCTTTATATATTTACCCCAAAGCCAAACTGACATTATAAATTAAATATCTGTTCTCAATACAATATAATATTTAGCTCATCAATCCTGGGGTAAATGGGACCCCAGTCTCTGGCAACCACAGGTTTGCATCAATAAAGGGTGATGTAGCTGTCCATCTATGTGCTTCGTGCTTGCTAATGAGCCCCTTGAAACCCCTCCACTTGACTCTTCCCCTAACATCAGCACTAGGTCCACGGTTATTGTACTCAGCAAAGTAACCTGCGACAGTTTTTGCAAACATAATGTATTTATCATGGGAAATAACCTTCGAAGACGAGAATTTTATATATTTATTATCGATTTTGATATGTTTTGAGTGATAATGATTGATAAGCATGAACTTCTTACCCGTATTATCGCCAGCCCATGTGAAATAACCTTCTGGTTGAATGAAGTCACCAAGGTCTGACTCCATAAACACGGTGGTGGCATATGGCTTCCATGGCCTGCCAAGGTATGATTTAATCTGGTGCCTTACAGGGGTAAGCTCTGGGGAAGCAACGACTCGGCAGTTCTGGAGGACGATGCCGGTCTTGTGACCCTGTTCCACCGCGCCTTGCGCGGTGATGTAGTTCTTATCAGTTCCCTTTCGGATGACAATTAGGGAGTTCTGGATGAGGCACTGGGAAGAACCGAAGATGAAGTCCACGGTTCCGATTATTTCACAATCGCGGAACAACTGCCTTCCCGATTGGACGTAGAGGGTATCTTGGAAACCCTCAAAGCGGCAGTTGAAGAAGGCTGAATTTTGGGATTGGGCACGGAATGCCACGGCTTGCTCACCATGTGGACCGGCGGTGTTCTGGAAGCCCATGTTCTTGCAGAGGAACCCAAGTCCAACGGCAGCTGTAGATTAATCAAAAGATCATAGTAATTCTAATTAGATGACTTAATGTGTTTATTATTTCATACAAAAGAAACTATATTGTAAAATAAATAAAGTTAGTCTCCATTAATAATCCCTGATTATATTCCTTATACTTTGTCCTTCAATGAGTTGATATTCTAGTATAAACTTTTACATTAATTAGCTGTCGATCAATCATGTCAAATCAGCGTTTTTATTATTACTTCCATGGAAATGCATATATATGTATATATGACTAACTTACAAAATGAAGCAGTTTTCCATGTTGTGAAGCCTGATTTCTTGCTCTTGTTGCCGGTAACAATGGTTTTGGTTGGGCCATCACCGTACATAAAAACATTAACCATTTTCTTGTCAACCGTCACGTACTCATTATAAATACCAGCCTTGACATAGATAACATATCTTCCCTTATGTCCCTTAGGGTAAGCTTTCAAAGCATCCATAATGGTCCTGAATTGTCCACTTCCATCCTGAGCTACGACTGCGTTAGGAGCTATCCGTCCATTATCAACCTTAGCCAACAGTTGTCTGTCTGCAGCCGAGAACCATGTCGGGTAATTATCGGAGGTCAAGAGGCGGCGAGATTTTGGGTTGAAGTCGAGCTTGATGTCGAATGTGGACAGGACGCTGGATATGTGATCCAAAATCATTAGGACATTGCCTGTGAGCTCTCTTGGATCCTGCAAGTTCTTGTCCATCTTGGTAACGACCTCCTTCTCCTCACTCTCCTCAAAACTTTGCATGCACGATCCATGGTACGCAATGACGGAGCTGAGCCAGGATTGGAGCTCAGCAACACGGTCGTTCACGGTATGTAGGTTTTCGTCCCCAACGAAAGAAAGGGCAGCTTGAAGCTGATCAACGGCGACGTCAAACATCTCCTTACAATCTTCAATGGCCATCTTGACCATCGGTTTTGTGGAATTCAAGCTTGAGGTGAAGCTCACAGAGTTCTTCAGAGAGTTGAGGGTGGTCAAAACCGCCATTTTGATGAGCTCCTTCGGGTCGGCGGTGCCGTTAGAGGCGGCTTTGCCAAGGGTTTGCACGCAAAGATCCTTGTGGACGGTCGGAGAACAAATGGCAGTGACTGCCTTCATTTGGGGGCTGTTGACATTAACATTGTCGGATTGTTTGCCATCGGAAGTAGTACGGAATTTGTTTACTCCGGCCACCACACCGATGACAACACCCACAACAAGGATGATTGAAACAGCTGAAACAACAATCTTGCCCTTCATTTTTTTTTTTGGGGTTTCGAGGGATGATTTCAAGGATGTATGAATTAGGAGGGTTTTATAGTCTTGATGTTTACTAAAATTAGTCTGCATGCATGCATGATATGTGGAACCTAGAACATGTTTTAGCGGTCGAGGGAAAAAGGTACAGCTCTATATCATGATAATATGTACGAACCTAATTAGGAGTAACCTGTTAATTAGTTACTACAACTAATAAACAACAACAGCCCCAACTCAATGAACCTATGATATATAACAAAAAATTAACGATACATAACCAAAAAAAAAAAACTAATGATATATAGCATAACACTAACATCGGACTAAATGCAAATACATCACTTTATATATTATGTGTGCATTTAATCGATCCCTTATCTTTAAAAATATATATTTAGATCCTTAAATTTTTTTAAGAAAGTGTTTATTGATTGTTGCGTGACCATTTTACCTTTGAAAAAGATAATTAAGAAAGTGTCTTCAATATTATTTCAATTATTTTAGTCTATGGAAAAATTGGTGAAATGGGATCTAAAATTACATTTTATGAAGCTTTAAATTTAGAGCTCGCAATTGAGGAATCAACCCATGCCTGAATATGAGATGATATGATTATAAAATGGTTGAGGTAAGTAAAAATAAACACAAATAATAAACAAGTCAAACTTAAAAATGACACAAATTTAAATATGTAGGTTTAGATTTAGGACCTAAATATTTTACAAATATGCAAATCCATTAAAATATATTATTATTTTTTGTATGCTTATTTTGTTAACATATAATTTTTTTATATATCTAACTAAATTAAAATGACAAAGATATATATGTATAGCATATTATAAATTATATATAGAACATACATATAATATATTAATATAGTTTTTATTGACAAATAAAATATATGTAATTTATACATACATGACATACATACCATATAGTATGTAAACCAATTATTTATATCAATTATATATATAGATATGATACATACATATAATCAAATCTATATGTTGTAAATACATTATATATATGTTATACCAAGATTATGAATATAACATATTATATAAAATCTATACTAAAATAGAGATTGCATATAAAACATTTATAAAGTGAGAGATTGTATATAATACATATATGTAACTTATAGATTACATATAAAGAATGATTACATATAACGTATATTGCTTAAATTTATATAAATAATATATACATGTGACATAACGTATATATAACATGTGTGTATATATATACTTGCCTATACGTGTATAAGATCTATAAGTTACAAATACATAACTTATATATTATATATGTGATATATATATATATGTTATAATTCATTTGTTACATACAATGAATATGCTATATATGTATAGAATATAGATCATTTATAACATAATATATGGATATATATTAATATATAAATTGCATTTCAACATTAAACTATATATTTTATATATAATATTTATAGGTTGTAAACATTATATAAATAAATATATAACTTAATGTGTATAAGTTATGTATAACATATATCATATATATATATATATATCATAATTTGTATGTATATCATAACATATTATATGTGTATGCATATAAAATATTTTTTTACATATATGAATCTATAGGTTATAGACATAATATATATGCTATAATTCATTTTTTATTGAGTATGTTATATGTGTATATGTTCGTAATATAATATATAACTAGATCTACCCAGGATAATAACCATTTTAATACGTAACTTTCTAAGATAATATAAAATATTTAAATTTTAGTGGAATTTATATATTTTATATGTCTTATCAATTAATAAACAATCGCATGAGACATGGTAAAAATGGGTCAGGTCATGGATTTAGGATTTAATACACTATTAATAAACAGATTGGGTCACGGATTGAAATTTTTTAGACACAAAATCGTTTAGACATTGATACTAGACATGATGTGGTAACACGGATTATCAATGTTATTAAAAGTGTAAATGCACAATTTTAAAAATAAGGGATCTAAAGCATATGGGGTAAGTGAAAGGGGCGTGTATTTGCAAATTTCTATAATATTGAATATTTAAAATGGAATTGAACTTTAATATCATTTTCTCCAAATTATTCTAATAGTATAAATAAATAGTTAAGATTCTTTAGATTGCAGAATATCATGTGGCATCATTTTTTGTTGTATTTTTAACCATTAATCATAGATGACAACATTTAAAAGGAACTACTCTACAAAAATTCAAAGAGAGTAGTTTTGGAGCATTTTTTTTTTTTTTTTTTGCTAGTAAGTATTTAATGTAACATTAATTATTCAAATCAACAATTTTTTAATCTGTGAATATGGAACGTTAGCAACATTTTTATACAATTTTCATATGTAAAACAAGTTAATAGATTAACGGCCAAAAAGAAACAATTTAATAGACTTTTTTTTCTAGAATGATTGTTATTATGGAATAATATAAATAAGCCATTCCAATTATAATAAGGGTTAAATACAAATATACAACTCGTATTTTGGTACTTTTACAAATGATTTGCATGTGTTTTATTTTTGACAAATATGTTGCTTGTGTTTTGGTATTTTTACAAACAAGTCACATGGGTTTTTGACGTAGCAAAATTTGAAGGGTTTTACCACAAACCATTGACTCTCACATGACTGTCAGAGTGTGATCTTCAAATACCTATTCATTCTAAGGATACCTAGGTAAATGGTATCAAAAAATTGAAAAATAACAAATAAATTTGAATTTTGGAGAAAAGATAGAGCAAGACGGCTCAAAATGTGTATTATTAAATAATTGATCATCTCAATTCACCCTAAGATGTACAATAAATACTAAAAACCTAAAATTTACCAAAAAGGAAAAAAAAGATATAAAATTCCCTATTATAAACTAAATAATAACATATGAAAAAAAACCTAACCTTTGCTAAAAAGGGAAACTTCCTAAGAGTCTCTTAGGCATAAAATAAATAAGGATATAACGAAAGCATCATAAGCGACATAAAAAACAGAAAGTTCTACCAAAAGTTATTCTATCTATAAGAAAAAGTTCAATACAAGTTTAGGGTTCTTATGGAAAAATATTATTAATATACAACTTTGATGAAATTAATTACCAATATATCATAGCAAAATCACATTTAAAATACACGATATAATAATTTATACGTAAATCGCGGGAATAAAACATGATATAAAGTTTATATACTGTTGCTATATCGCGATTAGTAATCGCGATATAGGACTTAATCACATATCGCGATTAGCAATCGCGACATGAATGTTGTGAATATCACGACTACAATACATGATATACAATACACCGTATAATGTTTGTATATCCTAATTTATACACGTGATTTAGCAATTGTATATTGGTAATTATTTTTATTTTGACCTTAAATAAGTAATTAATTTCAATTAGAGTTGTAAACATGAAATTATTTCCTATAAGAAAAGACATTCTAAGATATTCCAAAGATATTCTTAAAAGATGTAAAAATTTTAAAAGATAATGACAACATCATTACCCTTAGGTTGGGCAAAATTCACTCTAGAATTTTCACCATATCACACAAGAACCACTTGAAATTAACTATACATGCCTAAAAAATTCACCCTTGCATTTTCACCATGTCACACAAGAACCACTTGATATTAACTATAGATGCCTAAAATAATTGATCCATCCTTGGTCAGTCAACACATGCTAGTTAACCGTTGGTCCTATTTTAGCCGGTTTCCTTGATCCTATTCTCACTTTTTTTTCGGCAGAATAGAACATGTTATTTGTTATCCAATCATTTTCAACAGCCCATGGAGTCATACAGGACTTTTAAACAATCAAATTTGGTCTATGATCTCTAATCACATACTCTTATTCCACATAATCAATATAAAAAATTGGCTCATCATCACCAATAGCATAGAAAACATCCTCGTCTTCATCAACATCTACATAAGTATCAAAAACCATTTCACCATCAACTTCAAAAAGATCCTCCTCTTCATCAACGTAAGTATTGAAGACTGGTTCACCATTAGCCTAAAAAATATCTTCATCTACATTCTCTTCAATGTGAGGCCCGTCGCATATACGTTGTATCTTTTTGTAATGTTCTTCTTCTACATCAAAAGAAGAGTTGTCATCTACCTCATTAGGAACAAGCATATGATTAGGACTCCCTCAACAGCTATGATTTGAATTCTTATTTTGATTAACAAGTAATTCACCCATCATCTCTGTTAATTGATCCATAACCACATTTAATTGACATTCTAAAGCTACATCTAATCGCTTGTCAATCATCTGATTGATTCTCTTATCTAGATCATCACAATCATAGAACTCATCCATTGCACGTTATTGATTAGCTTGCCTATATGGTGCCATGACACTCTGAGTGAACACAACTCTAATACCAACTGACGTGGTGAAATTTAAAGTGTTATCCATAAACCATTGATTTGTGCACGAAGGCCGGAGTATGATCTTCAAACACCTATTGATTCTAAGAATACCTCGGTAAAGACATCCAAAAATTGAAAAATGGCATATAAATTTGAATTTTGGGGAAAAGACAGAGTAAGATAAGTCAAAATGTGTATTATTGAATAACTTATCATCTCAGTTCGCCTTATGGCATACAGTAAATACTAAAAACCTAAAATTTAATAAAAAGGAAAAAAAAAAGATATAAAAATCCTTATTGTAAACAAAATAATAAGATATGAAAGAAACCTAGTCTTTGCTAAAAATGGAAATTTTCCAAAAGTCTCTTAGGCATAAAATAAATAAAAAGATAAGGAAAGTGCCACAAGTGGCATAAAAAGTGGAAAGTTCTACTAAAAGTTATTCTATTTATAAAAAAGGACATTCTAAGATATTCAAAAGATATTCTTAAAAGATGTAAAAATATTAAAAGATATAGACGGCATCAGTTTTGATTTTTAACATATACATTACCTGCAATTGGTAACTTTGTGTTAAAAATATAGGTAATGTATTTGTTAAACGTTAAGATTTAGGTCACTTATTAGTAAAATATTAAAACACAGGTAATATATTTGTCAAAAATAAAAGTCAAACACTTGATTGTCAAAATATTAAAACTTAAGTTATATATTTATTAAAAATAAAAACTCATAATTTATTTATAAAGGTACCAAAATATAGATCATTTTTTTATTTTTCTCTTATAACAATAATTATATAAAAGTCTAAATTTCGTTGTATATCCTTCAAAAATCTGTGATGTGATGAACAAGATAAATAATCGATGTTAAATACAAAATCCACTCGATTTGAATGTAATGATTATCGGCCAAAAAAAAAAAAGAATGTAATAATTAGGAAAAAAACAACTATAAAAATTAAATAAGGTTAAAGTCGTAACAATTTGGATATAATAAATTAAACCAAAAAAGTTTGAGAACGAAGGACTCAAAACTTTATTTTGATTTTGAAGTCACCATAAGTTGTTCATTAGAATGAATATAAATTCAATACTTTATTCTCTTTTGCAAAGTTAAGGTGCGAAGCGTGCACGAAGGGCACTTATTAACAGGTTAAGAATGGTTTCTTGTTCAATCTATTTATTTCTTATCCATGCAATGCCACAAACTCTAGGATTTTGTGTGTTAAAACTAAACGAATTAAGTTGTTACGTTTAGATTGATTCACCCTATTTCCCAGTGCTTAAGTGTCGATATACCATTTTTTTTAGATTATTTAGGATAAATTTTGCCTCAAATCAATGCTAGAAATTGAAAAATTTGTAAAAGTAATTATAATACAACACTAATGACTCAAATGATCATTGTATTACATTTGGCAAAGTATCATGCATTGATTTAAGTCACACTTATCCCTTGCATATTCATTTGTACAAAATAATATAACTAAGTGTTGGGTTTTATAGATCAAAAGAACAGCAATGGAATATAAAAATTCCTATTTATGTGACATGTAAAATAAAATAAATAATGAGATTATAAGGAAAAAAAAAAAACCTTTCTTATAACATTAATATTATTTCCTCATAGGGATGGAGTTCAAGTGAAATTTTAACACACACTTTGTCCTTTGCAAAGTTGTGTTCATCACAAGCACTCCACGTGTAATCCCTCTGACCGTATCCATATAGACAGTGACAGAAACAAATTCCAGTCCATTATATTGTTAGATTACTTTGTATTAGAAACATACATATACATATAACTATATATATATCTAATCTTATTTTAAAACTGGATGTAATATCATATTATATGAATATTTAAAATCTATTTCTTTCCTTTTTTGTCATGGTAAATAAATAGGAAAGCAAGTCTCATCTAAAAAGGAACTTTCTATTATCTTATTCTTTATGCATTCTACGATAAATTCAAATTTATAATTAATTTCTATTGCTTCCTAGCGTTGTGTAAAAAAACTAATAAAACCAAAAAATCGAATTAAAATAAAAAACTAATCTAAAAAAAAAGTTAATCGGTCTATCGATTTTGATTTAGGATTAAACTTTTTATTTTTTTTTTTTGGTTTAGTTTCATTTTATGACTACCGGAAACCAATAGTTAACCGATCTAATTTTATAATTATTTATAATTTAATATACATATAATTAATTTTTTAAAACTAATTTTGTTGTCATGGTTCTATATTTTGCATCCATAGAAATTTTGCTGTCATAGTTCTATATATAATTGGACGTACTTGTTGAATTTTCGTAAAAACCTTTTCTGTTTCAATGGTCGGTTATCAATTGTATGGTTTGTCATTATATATTTGTGTATCTATTTTAATTTGAATAGCCAGTTAAATAGAAAGCAAACCAGTAAATTTTTATAAACAAGATTCAATTTCTAAGGATTGACATGGAGAAGCAAAATTAAGTTTTTCATTGAAAACCGATCAGTTTGCTCCCAAATCCTTTCAGAAGCATTACGAAACCCCAAGGAATTAAAATGAAATAAAAAAAAGATAGTAAAATGCCAAGAGAAAGAAAGATTGGGATTGAGTTCCTTCCGGTATATGATCAGATTGAGATTGAGTTACTAATTGAACAATTTCCCTGTATATGATCAAAATATTAACATGAAAAGTAAAGTAGAGAACCACGTATTATATATATATATATATATATATATGTATGTATGTATATTTTGTTGTTACTTGATGTTATAAGATAGTAAAATGTTTAGTTTCTCCGAATTTTAATATGCAAAAAAGTGGAATGTGTCCTCTATTTTTATGTTCTTAATTTACGATTTTCAATGTAATTATAAAGCAAAATGATCTAACTTTTTTATGGTTACAAACCGAAAACCGAAAAAAGGAGTTAATCATTAAAGCGGTTAACTGTTAATAATGAATTAGTTTTGGATAAAGATATTAAAAAACTAATCATTATGTTTTGGTTCAAAAAATGAGGCCATAATTATTATTATTTTTATTTTTGTTTTCGATGAGTGGAATAAGTGAGAAACAAACATTTGAGAAAGTGGGGTAAAGATTGGTCAGTGATGGTTTCATAATTGTAAGTCCTTATCTTAAAGAAAACGAGTCAACGAGAAGAAGTTATAACCTTTGGTGATGAGCTATGTTAGTTTAAGAGTAATTTCTTTTATTTAGGCCCTCAAATGCGTATTCTTTTACATTTGGGACAGGTTTAAAATTTGCTATATCTTCTTGTAAATACTTCAATTTTATATGACGTCTGTGGTATTTTATTTGTCTTTTTTATGTATTTTGTGTCCTTAAGTTTTAGGACTTTTCTATTTTTGGAAGTTTTTTGTGTTCTATTTTTGGCAGCTTTCTAGCCTACTTATATATATACTCCTTAGGGCAAAAGAAAATCAATTATCATTCTAGATACCAATTATCTAGGTAATCACATAATTAATAAGTAATTGAGGATAGTTTTCTGGCTATTCTTAGAATTAATGGATCATGATTAAAAACCTAATTATTTCGATGCGCCAGTTTTTGAATAAATAATTAATTCTAATTAGAAATGGTTAACATAATTTTGGTGTTTACTAAAATTTTCTATTAAATCATCTTGTTCCTATTAATTAGGCTATTGCATGCGACCGTCTAGGTTTTTTCATACGGAGCAGTGTCTATCTAGACACAGACTAAGGTAACATCATGTCTAGCAATAACTATTGACCAGCCAATTGATAAAAAAATTTTCAACCATAAACCACCATGAATTAAATCTTTTCATTCAAATATCTAAATTAAGCCATTGCATTAATGTCATAAATATTTAATCATCTTACTTCATGAAATATATTAGACTTACCATGACTAACAACTATGAGTCACTCCAATTTCTATCAAGATGCCTATGGATGTCATCTCTCCAATTCAAGAGAGATGAATTTTATGTTGATGACTTCTTACTATCCTCTCTATATTTCATGCAATACCCAAAAATTGTATTATCTATAATTTGTATTGATAATAACTTTAACAACATCAAAGTGCGACATGCCATGTTAGGATACATGAAGGTCTCAAATCTAGGTATTATTTATGCTCAGCCATATAGATGAGGAAACAATGACATTAAACATGTCATATCCTCTATTGACGATAAATGTCTAATGTATCAACTTAACTCTAGATATATCCACTTGTATAACTTTTAATATCTTTCACTTGGCTCAATAAAAATGATCTAAGTCATACAACATGTTGGTCTAACTATATATGTCTCCTCTAAATATTTTTCTGACCAAGAATAATTTTGGATATTATGATGTGATGGAATTCTTATTGATAATACACATGATTATTATTCTAGGCATTCTCTAATTATTTATGGGATTTTATTAAGTAACAATAATACTTTTTAAGTCTTTGTAAGAAAAACCCATAAATCATGGACTTGTAAAATGCCCGATACAACTTTTTGTAGTTTAACTTAACCTATAAAATATTTAGGGAAACCAGTACCGGTACCATGCTTTTTTATTCATGCAGCAACAAAACAAAAGCTTATATCCTCTAAACAAACGCACTTCATTCCCACAATTATAGCTAAACCCAACGGGCCATTACAAAGATGGGGAAAAAAACAATTGCGAGATGACTCACTCAAACAAAAAAATAAAAACAAAAAATAAAAAAGGGAAAAAATAAAAAGCCACACACATACACGAGAAAAAACCCGATGCAATCCAGAAATATAAACAAAGGACCTGATTAAAGACCAAATCTCCCTCACACACACACTCACTGGAACTACTCTGACAAAACAGATCCAACATCCTTTCTGAAATCTTCCTACTACCATGGCTTGAAGAATTCATTGAAGCGTGCCTTGCTTTCTGTGCATTGCAAGTTGTTCCACCATCTTTTAGTTCCTCTTATATCTTTTATAGAAGTCATGTCAGGTAATTCTTCAGATTAGGGCAGTTAGACACTTTAAGGATCTCCAGGGATTGCTACTGCTCACTTAATTCGTAGCTGCACAAGCTTCGCAAGCTGTCAAGGTTCGCAAGTAGTATGGGTAATTAAAGCAAGATATATTTTCACTATTAAAGTGTAAAATTATCTCACCAGGGCCACAGTAGCACAACTCTAACACTTAGTAAACCTAATTAACTCCTTCTATTTCGCGTAGTACAAGTACGCAAAAAGACTATAGAATAACCTAAGAGGTTTTAGCTATATTGCATATATTATCAATGTTATTATTACAAATGTATGATCTTATATTTAGTATAATTCATATGGATATAGGAACTTAGTTGTCCATATATAATGAAAGGTTTGCTACCTCATGATTTTACCAACTTATTGGATTCAGTTAAATAGCTGGGGCTTGTAATTACTAGATAAAGTTTTAAAGTAATATATAGATTCATAATTATTATCATATCAACTGGAAATGTTCCCCAAAAGTACTATAAGCTTATAGAAATACATACATACATGCATATCAATTTGAGTTTTAGAAAACCATATCATGTTGAGTTCATTAAATATTTTGGTTAAAAAACAATCATTTCAAGTAATTGTTAGTTTTAGACCAAATATACAAATATTAAACTTGGCATTTTTTTAGAAAAACAATAATTTCAGGATGGAAGACCATGATTTTGGATAAAATTTTACAAAAATCGGGTTTGAAATAACGTCATTTGATAACTTAAATTTGTTAAAAAAAAATAAATTTTCCATATGAATAGCAACAATTTTAAGAAAGTACCATAAATCTTCATAATGTTGTATAATAAAGAAATACCATGCTAAACTAGACATGAATAACACCAAAATAATTTTTTTTCTTTTATTTTAAAATTCTCCATGCACATTTACTATTTTTAAAAATTAGGAAAACTTATTTGATCATGTTTTTTGTTTGAAGATGCTATCAAAAGTGAAAAATGAAGGAAACCAATGGATGTGGAAATGGAGACAATAGAAAGAAATAACATATGGAATTAGCATAATTAGCCAAGGGAGCAAAGAAGGTAAGAGTAAGATGGGTTTATACGACTAGATTTAATGAAAATGAAGAGGTAGATAAGTACTAGGCTATCGCGTGTATGGAGACATTTTGGTTAGTTGTGCCATTTGCAGCTAAAAAGGGATGGACTTCTACCAACACTAGAAGTAAAGTTCATATTTTTGCATGGTGAATTATCTAAAAATATTTATGTGGAATAGCTATGCATCTATGTTTAGAAAGGAAATAAGAAAAAGGTGCATAAACAGAAAAAGACACTTTATGGCTTTAAGTAAGCACCACGTGCTTGGTATAGCCAAATAGAAACTTACTTCATGAAAGAACGATTTGAGAAATGTAATTATGAGAACACTTTGTTCATCAAAAGACGAGACAACAAGATGGTAATTGCTAGTTTGTATCTTGATGATCTCATTTTCATTTATTTTTTTAGTAATGATGAGTTGATGATTATGGAGCTCAAACATTCAATGAATCATGAGTTTAACATGACATATCTTGGAAGGATAAGGTACTTCATTGGTCTTGAACTTTTGCAAAAATCTAACGGCATCTTTATTAGTCAAAATAAGTATGCATCGAGGGATCGAAGCAATTTGGAATGAAGAAGAGTAACTTAGTTCAAAATCCAATTGTTCTTGGCATTATGCTTGTGAGGGATGAAAGTGGAGTTAAGGTAGACATGACTTATTATAAAAAAGTTGTGGGGAGTCTCATGTATCTTCCAATGGCACGACTTAACAGCAATCCTCATGGGCCAGTGAGCCTACAAAAAAGCCTCTAGAGCACTTAGGCCATGGAGCTTCCAATACCCCCTAAACCAAGAGAACCCTAATGTACAGGAGCTTCGGTCTAATGAGGACTTAAGCTCTTGCCTACCATCGCTTCTTAGCTACATACACTAGGGACCATGTCTCCACAATGTACCTTGATTTCCTTAGGAAAATACTCCCAGCATGGCTACCTCTACCCTATATGAGGATCAACTTGGGTTTGAGGTCATTTGCCTCCTTATAGGGCTAAGTCCATGTGGAGCAAGGTCCCATTGATCCCAGTTGTGGTATGACCAAAGGTTATAAATAGATTTGCACCTCCAAAGGTATGGGTACAACACTTTTTCTTATGTATATTTGCTCTCTCGAGCCCATAACTAACTTAAGTATTGGAGTGGCTACTTCAAACAACACCCCAATGCTCCACCAGCCATGTTCTATGTGTGCAGGTCTATCGTACTCTAGCACCCCATCTCTACCAGTAGGTTAGTATTTGCACCAACAGGTGTATGGAAAATCCTATTGAGTTGTACTTGCATGTCGTAAAATGAGCATTGAGATATTTTGAAGTATAACTAGGTTTGTGATCTTTTATAAGATAGGAGGAGATGATGATCTTGTTACCTATAGACAACGACTATGCTAGGATTTAGAAGATAGAAAAAGCACTTCATGTTATATGTTCAGAAGCAATATCATGGTCTTTGAAAAAACAACCAATGGTGAGTTCATCTACCACAGAGGCCAAATTTATTGTTGCATCATATGCATGTCAAGCACTATGGTCGAAAAGGATGCCATGTAAGTTGGATAAGAATCAGCTCAACAGTAAAACTTTCAAAGAATCAATATTCCATGGTTGCAGTAAGCAAACAGATGTGCTTGAAAGCTCACAAAGGCTAGTAATGTGGAGCTGGTGCATGATCGTTCAAAAGATCAATTGGAATTTGGTAGATATGATGACTAGACATCTTAGGCTTGGTCTGTTCGTGAAGTTGTGAAGTCTCTTGGGAGTCCTTTTAGAGACTAATATAAACTAAATGCTTAAAAAGCATTTCAATTTAAGGAAGGAATCATTAGGATTTAATGGTTTAAAGATTAGGTTGTTTGTTATTATTTGGTAAATAAATCCCTATATTTAAGGGATGGTTAGCTGCTCGATATATTTAGGATTTTATTAGTTGTGGGCACCTTTATCTTCTTATTTTCAGGTTGTCATATAAGGCTGTATATAAAGCCAGTGGTCATCTTTCAATAAGATGCAAGGTGCTTTCCACTTAATTTTCTCTATCCTAATAACATTCTATATGGTTAAGAGGAACACACGGTCTTTACTGCCTTTCTTGGAAGCCGAGATTTTTAGTGGTCCTAATGCCCAAACCACATTTTGTTAATTACTTTGGTCGACACCAATGAAGACACCCATTACAAGGATAAGTAAAACAACTAAAATAGAATCAATCTTGCGTTCGGATTCATTAGTTGTTGCTAATTTTTTGGAACTGCCGTTTCTGTTGTGGCTTTGAAGCCGAAAGATGAAAATCATGTATGGGAGAAAAAAAATCTTATATGGTCATGATTGTATACTTAATTAAATTAGTTAGCATGCATATAAGATGTGGAACATATATAGCTGATTTTAGCGGTCTAGATTCAAAATTTTGTTACTAATATTGACATATAGGAAACCCAATCCCGCAAAGGATTAATTGAGAAGATTATATTTCCAAGTATTATTTTGAATCTGATGATTATGGCTATATTATTATTTGCTCTTTGATATACTCAATGGATGAGATGGTAGTTGATTTAGCCATTCATTTTCATAATAGGCACGAACATGAGATAGCAATGTGGCAGGAAGTTTGGTAGGACAAACTTCTCTCAAAGCATAGATAAGTCACTACACTAAAAAAAAAGGGTAAATAAAAAGAGAATGGATAACACTTCTATGTTACTAAAGTATCTGAAGTAACATTACTAATTAATATAGATCGTTTTTTAAACTATTTTTAATGTAATGCAAATGGAAAATTGCAAACATATCAATAAATTTTTAAATTTAGTAATAGATATAAGATAACACTTTCATGCAAAATTTTAATGTAAAACAAAATTTGTAAACTTTTCTTTTTGTCCTTTTATAAATGATGGATTACGTAATTGGGCAAAAAAATTGGTGCATTATATAATTTTGGAATGTAAAATATCATTATTTTTTACGATTAAGGTAATATAATAATAATTATAAGTAATAAATATATTTAGGTAATTATACTCACTAGTAAAAAAATGAATTTAAGAGGCGAAATATGTCGCCTCAGTAGTTTACAATGTCACCTCAGTAGTGCTATTGAGGCGAAAAATTCGCCTGTGAAGGCCGGCCGTGTTAGGGAAAAAGGGGCGAATTTCGCCTCACGTTTTAAAACATGAGGCGAAATTCGCCTCATAGTGAGAGGAAATGCCATGTCAGATGGTGAGGCGAATTTCGCCTCACTAGCTGACCTGGAATGAGGCAAATTTCGCTTTCAATAGTAATAATGAGGCGAAATTCGCTTCATTAAATGAAGAGAGCCACATCGGCTATTGAGGCGAAACTCGCCTCACTAGCCGACGTGGCATGAGGCGAAATTCGCCTCCAATAGAAATAGGGAGGGGAAACTCGCCTCATGCCCTAGAATAATTTATAAAAAAATTTTATAATTAATATAATTCGTATTTTATAATAATAATATTTTAATTAAAATTTTATTATTAATATATTGTTCCAGAATTTAAAAAAAAATGCAACGCATATTACAATAATATTATAAAAATTATATAATTAATATAATTTTTCAGAATTTATAAATAATAAATACAACACGTATTGCAATAATTTTTTTAAAAAAAGTATAATTAATATTACAAATTTATTTATATTTTACTTAAAGTATATTTAAAAGTTTTTTTTTCAGAATTTATAAACAATAAATACAACACGTATTGCAATAATTTTTTTAAAAATTATATAATTAATATACGAATTTATTAATATTGATATTTTACTTAAAATATTGTATGCAATTTGTTATTCTAAACATTTGAAATAATAAATATATTATGATATTATAATTATATTTATATTGATATAATTGTTATAAAATGAAAATTAGAATATATCTAAATTTGAAAAAAAATATAAAAACTTTGTAAATATAGATGAAAATATTATACCTTATATATATTTGATTTTAATATTATTGAAGTTGTAATAAGAAATGATAATATCTTGCAAAAATAAATTGAAACAAATAATTATAAGTAAAAATTAAATATAAAATTGAAATAAAATAAATAAAAATGATGGACGATTTACCACGATGTTGTTAAGAATTCGGCAGCGCAAATTGAGAGAAATAATGGGAGAGAAATTTGAGCGAGCAGAGAGAGGAGGGGGTATATATAGGCGGTGACTGGGCTGATGAGGTGAATTTCGCCTCATATGTTAAAATCTCAGGGGAATTTTGCCTCATATTCTGAAATCTGAGGGGAATTTCGCCTCATGAGTTGGACAGTGAGGCGAAATTCGCCTCATATGACAAAATGAGGGGAATTTCGCCTCATAATGAAAAATTCTAACTTTCCCGCGCCCGCTTTTTTCTCCTGCGTTGTCCGCTTAAAAATTAAGCTTTTAACGAAAATTTACCGTATAATGTTTTAAAAATTAATTATTAAACATATTTATTAATTGATCAACTTATTTATTATTAGACAATATTAAAAATTAATCTTATTTAATTGGGTAATGTACTTTTATTTATGAAAAAAAATTAAATATAAAAAATTATATATAGATTAAATATTAATTATTAAAATTATATATTTATTAATCAATTTATTTACTAGTAGATAAGATTAAAAATAAATATTTAATTGGATAATGTACATTTATTGATGAAAAATTTATATAGATTAAATATTTATTATAAAAATTACATATTTATTAATCAATTTATTTACTAGTAGATAAGATTAAAAATTAATCTTATTCAATTGTGCCATGAACTTATTTTTATTAAAAATGAATAATAAAAAATATTTATATAAATTAAAAATTTAATATGTTGAAATTATATATTTATTAATCAATTTATTTACTAATAGATAAGATTAAAAGTAAATCTTATTCAATTGAGTAATGTACTTATATTTATAAAAATTTAAATAAGAAAATATTTATATAGATTAAATATTTATTATAGGAAATATATATTTATTAATCAATTTACTTATAGTAAATAAGAATTAAAGTAAATGTTATTCAATTGGGTAATGTATTTTTATTTATTAAAAGTTAATTATAAATAATATTTACATACATTAAATATTTATATAGATTAAATATTTCATATTAAAATTATATATTTATTAATCAATTTATTTAGTAGTAGATAAGATTAAAAATTAATCTTATTAAATAGGGTGTGTACTTTTATTAATTAAAAATTAAATACCAAAATTATTTATATAGATTAAATATTTAATAATAAAATATATATATTTATTAATCCATATATTTAATAGTAGATAAGATTAAAGGTAAATCTTATTCAATTAGGTAATGTACTTTTATTCATTAAAAATTAATTATAAAAATATTTATATATATTAATTTTTGTTATAAAATATATATATTAATCAATTTATTTACTAGTAGATAAGAATGAAGAGTTATAATTATGAAGAAATATTTTCAGTCATTTAATAACAATAATAAAAATATTTATTTATTAATCAATTGATTTACTAGTACATGAGATTACAAATTAATCTCATTCAGTTGGATAATATACTTTTATTTGTAAAGAAGTTATTACAAAAAACATTTATTTGGATTAAATATTAATTATGAAAATATTTATTTAATAATAAATTGTTTTACTAGTAGATGAGATAGAAGAGTTATATTTAAATATGTCAATAATAAATTAATAAAATGAATTATTTAGGTTTACGGAGGATTTAAAAGAAATGATGGTAACATGAAATTTTTGTATTAATATATAGTTTTTTTCGGCATTTTGTGTATTGAGAAGATTTTTAATAATATTAAACATATAAAAGAACATTTGGACTTTCTACGTAAATATAAAATTAACATATATTAATTACAATACTGTCAATTATTTCATATGGAATGTGATAATTATATATTTATCGTATTCGTTATGAAATTATTCGTACTATCATAAATATTTACAATTAAAATCTGTGATTTATAATCTCATAGATTTATTGATATTTATTTTTTGGAAATGCTAAAATTATCAGTGCTTAAATTTCATTTCTTTTCAACTTATACATTTTCCATGCAAAGTTAACAACTTGTTTTTATTTGTTTTATGTGTTTTTGCTTAGGAAGTGGATATTTTTTAAGCTAAAATGAGATGGATAAGTGATGTTTGATGTGTTATGTTGACTGGTTCATATAATTAAACATGAGTTCAATAGATTTATAGATTTAACAAATAATTATATTAAACATAAAAGTTAATTAAAAAATGAACTTAGTTATCAAACCGAGGTTCAACTTGATTAAATAGACTTGAATGAGTTAAAATGAATTAGATTGAGTTAGTTTAACCATCATTGACTTAGATTTTGAATTAAATGATTAAGGTTAATGTAACCATCTTTGACTTAGTTTAACCATCTTTGACTTTGCTTAAGTTAATTGAAATCTATGTAGAACATTTCAAAGAAAAGGCTATTATTATTACCATTGCCCTATTTAGTAATTTGTGTTTATATTTCTGTAATATTTTAGAAAATTTTGTTTCGTGTTAAACAAATTAAATAATAATGGTGAATAGAAATATACCGCGGATTGGTTGAATGCTTCTATAAATAAATTAGATGTGCATGGTACTCGTTGTAAGAAATTACCATACTAAGGAAAAAAATATAACGGTAATCATAATCAATAGCATAACATACAAAGTGCGAAAGAAGTAATGCAATAAAACGTGAACATGATGTCCGGAATAATAAAAACGATGAGGAAAAAAAAACACGGTAGCAGCTACTGTCGCAATCGAGCACGACCAGATCCTCTCACGGATGTCCTCTGCGATACCGTATGGGGGGGAGTCGAAGCCGGTGTCGACTGAACAGCTGACGGCTGAGTCGGAGTATGTGGAGGCTGCTGAGAGGCAGAAGGATGTGAAGATGAAGGAGCCCCAGGAAAAGCGTACGATCCAAACGCGGACGGCTGTGACGCAAACTGCGCAAAACCGGGACCCCCTGCCCATGGGATGAACCCCTGAGGATGTGGTCCTCTCTGCTGTGCGGAGCTGCCTGGTGACTCATGTGTGGATCGTGTGGAGGATGCGTGAACATGGATGGATGGCTCGGCATCCCATAAAACCCATGGTAAGGATACGGAGGAGGTGGGACTGGTGTGAATGGCGTAAAGCCAGGCTGACTAGGATCAGGGCCATAAGTGGAAGTCCCCATCTGTGGCTGCGTGATGGTATGGAGGGTACTGCCCGGAGGAAGATGTAGTAGGGGGACGGACGTAGTTCATCAGCAAATCAATCTTCTCTTGCATCTTCTCAATCTTGGCCTCCTGGCTGGTCCTATCATACTCAGAGTGGACCAAATTCTCCTCACGTGGCTGCTCATAGTAATCAACCCTATGTTGATCTATCGGCATGCCGTAACCGAAGCCACGTCGGTAGGCAGATCGGTGGCCCAAAACCTCCTCCAATGACCTTATCCTCCTTAGGTCGCTGACCTGACGCAGCAGCAAATCATCCTTGCTTTCTTTTTTCCACCATTCGTTCCTAGTTGAAACAACATGAGCACAAGGTGAATATAATCATACAAACAGATGGATATGAAGTACTAAAAAAAATATAGAATCGAAAATACTAACATAATTCTGCATGGAGACCTCCGACTCCCATCGATCTGTTAACTGCCCTTTCTGTCTCCTTAGTGGGTATGTCGGTAGTTTTGTTGGCGTGAGATCCTGTAATACATTATTAAAAAAAGTCAGTACAAGAACATAGCATATAAACCCACATTCATTGTAATTGGAATACCTACATTTGTGAGTGCATGCTGGAGCATGGACTTTGTACCACCTGTATGAACTGACAGTTGCTTCTTCCTGTTCTCCGCATTCACCGTGGATCGCAACTACACGTTTCGAGAAGAAGTGAACAAGTGAACTATATCTTATGCATATGTAATTTACACATGGAGAAGCGTACCTTATAATCTTGATCTGTCTCTAGGAAGTGGACGAATGCCCTCCATTCATCTAACCTGTGCTCGAAACCCGGTGGTGGCTTACTAGCAGCTGCATCGCCTCCACCTTGGCTATGACATAACGTTTAAGCCTGTATCGAAGCTGACTATACGACTTGCTTGCAAGAAAGTCCAGTGCCACCCACCATTTATGAATTGTCCGCCAATTTTCGGGTAGTTCGAACTTGTTCTGCAAATTTGAAAAAAAAATTAGTGTTAAAGGAAGGTACGGAGCCAAAAATTGGTTTTTCGTATATGTTTACATTTAAAATTAACTTACCATTACACGGCGGATGATGCCATGTCGATAGGCCTCGGGAAATGCTGACCATGCCTTTCCTCGACCTCCAGGGACAAACAACTTCGTCGAGCTCTGTGATGGAGTAAGAACTCCAACCTAACCATCCCCGGAGATGAGCATATGAGACCCATAAACCCATCAGGCATAGTGATAGTCGGTCTACGGCCTGTCCTCCTATACTCCTCCTCCGCCCGGTAACCTCTATACATACCCCGGCGCCTATCTGTCACCGTGATGTTTGCCTCCTCATGCTGAGCCGCCACAGCGGCCTCTCCTCTCCACTGCTGCGGCCTGTGGGTCATCTGGGTCAACCTGAGCAGGCATATCATCCGGGAGGTCGTACAACACCTCTTCCCCGATCCCCAGCTCATTTACCCATCCCGGCTGTGGCTCAGCCGCCTGACCCGACTGGTCATCGGGATGTCGGACCTGCCGATCAGTAAGTAAGGCAGTAAACGATCCTCCTGTATAACAAAATAAGAAAATGAAACGCATGAGTAATTGATATAATATTGCTATGACAGATAAAACATTTACAAATGAAGCTTAAATCCCACCAGTGTACTGCTCCGGATGTGCCTCAGAGTCGTCCAAAAGCTGATCCATGAAATCGGAGCTACTCATCCTGCAAGTTAAAAAATAACACCGGTTACTTAAACATATGTGGAGATCATTACGCAAACAAAGTACATGTGATAGATAATAAATAAATAAACGTATCCGTACAATCTATTCGTCCAAATCGTAATCGCCTATGCTACTGCATCCCACACTCGGGTCGGGTAAGCGTGTAAGGTTTCCTAGATCAACAAATATGCGATTGATTGGAATTGTCCATGGCCTTTGCACTGTCTGTTGCATTGCCTCCTCTATTGGAGGTGGCTCAATCGATTCAACATCTTCTATACTCTCAGTTTGGAAGAGAGCACGTGTGAACATATGACGGTGTACAACTTTCTGGACAATCTTCCAATTGCCATTCGCTTGCTTGGGTCCTTTAGGTAAAATACTTGTTGTGCTTGGTCGGCAAGGATGTACGGGTCGTTATCGTACCATGACCTTGCGGTGTTGATGGAGATGAGGTCTCCGTCGATAATTTCGGTTTATCCTTCTCCGTATCAAACCACCTGCATTTGAATAAAAACACTTTCTTCGACCCCACATAATTTAGTTGTATAACTTCGGTGAGAACGTAAAATGTAAGTTGTTGCCCTCCATCTGCACCGATGACATATACACCGCTATTCTGTGATCTTAAGCCAACCTCCTTGGCTTCTGTGTTGTATCGGATACCATTCACGATACAAGCATTGAAGCTATATCGATGAATTTCAGGGCCCCAAGCTAACGCTTCAAGATCTTCTGGCATCTGATGTCCATGGACAGCCGTTTGCTCCATAATCTACATACCATGTCAACAATTAAAGTTACATGTGAAGATATCGATGAATTAATGGAATTGAAGCTTCAACAAGTTTTAACCTTATTTCTAAACCACTCGGCAAAATGTTTACATACTATTCCTCCCACATTGCGTGCTCCACGTGCAGTTAGTTCGTTCTCGAACTCCCTGTAAGATATTTCATTAGAAGTCCATCTTCAATCTTGGTGAACATCTCTGTTATCAGTCATAAATGAATGAAAAGACATGATATACCTTATAAAGGGTTGCACTTCCTCGCAATTATTCAACACTGTCCAATGCATCCTGTTGAGTTCTACATCCGAGCCTGTTATAGTGCATGCACCTATTGAACGTATGGGCTGTGTGAATACTCGAAACGATGATGATGGACATTCATCCAGCGGTTCGTCCCACTGTCGGTGGGGTCTATTTATTCTTGAGTCCATGTTATCAAAATATAGTGAGCAAAATTGAGTGCTCTCCCGCACAACATACGACTCGTAATTGAACCTTCCGGTCTTGCCCTATTCCGCAAATCTGCTTTTAGAACTCCCATGTACCTCTCAACAGGATACATCCACCGGTACTGGACCGGACCACATATGCGTGCTTCATTTGGAAGGTGGACGGCTAAATGTATCATAATATCAAAAAAGCAGGAGGAAATATCATCTCTAACTTGCAAAGAGTTAGGATTATTGTTTTTTCCAAAGACTCCAAAGATTTACACGGAGTTCTTTAGCAGTCAATTCCCTGAAAAAACGACATACATCACATACAACATCGTAAATGCGATTATCCAAGACCCCACGAATGACAACCGGGAGAATACGTTGCAGCAAGACATGACAATCGTGACTCTTAAGACCTCTCAAACTAACTTCATCGCCTAAGCAGATGATATATTTGAAGCATATCCATTAGGCATCTTCACATCCCTATTGAATTACATACCTCTCTCATTTGCCTAGTCGATAGTGTATATGCAGCTGGTGGTTTGAAAATGCGTCCACCACGTTGCTGCAGGTGTAGCTCGGAACGAATACCCATTTCTTGGAGTGTGAGTCTCGCCTTCTCTGTGTCTTTTGACTTGCCCTTAAGACCAAAAATAGTTCCCACTAGGTTATCGCATATATTCTTTTCGATATGCATCACGTCAAGATTATGTCGTATGTGCAATTCACTCCAATATGGCAATCGGAATAGCAAACTCTTCTTACACCAATTTGTCCCGTCTTCATTCCTCCGACGGCATAGGCGCTCTTGCAATTTCCCTAAAATGACATGCTCGTATCGACTCAATTGATCGATGATGTCTGAACCAGAGAAATCCCTTGGTCGTGCCCGTGTTTCCGTGGTGCCGTCAAAACTTACCCTGTCATGGCGCCACCTATGTCTCAAAGGCAAGAACCGTCTATGGCCCATATAGTGGAACTTACTATTTGAATGGCCACTTGTGCAGTCGACGTTACATATTGGACATGCTTTATAACCCTTCGTCGTCCAGCCTGAAATGTCACCGTATGCCGGGAAATCGTTAATAGTCCATAATAATGCAGCATGCAGTCGAAATACCCGTCCTTCGACCACATCTAGTGTTTTGACCCCACTTGTCCAAAGTTCTTGTAGCTCATCTATCAATGGTTGTAAGTACACATCAATATCTTTACCTGGTGATTTCGGCCCCGGTATTAAAAGAGACATCATCATATATGGCTCCTTCATACATCTCCATGGTGGAACATTGTATACAAACATAATAACTGGCCACACACTGTATGTCGTGCTCATGTTTGCATATGGATTAAACCCATCAGTGGCAAGTCCTAATCGTACACTTCGGGGGTCCGATGCGAACAAAGGATATTTGTTATCCAATCCCTTCCACTGTTCGGAATCCACCGGATGCCTCAACACACCATCTACGATATATACTTTTCCTTGTGCCATCTCATCTCTGGAGCCGTCTTCCGGCACATAAATAGCCTTTGTAATCTTGGAACTAATGGGAAATGTCGCAACACCTTAACCGGTACTGTTTTTTGTTTTCTTGTATGAAGCTTCCATCTTCCTTCCCCACACACTGGGCATGTATCAAGATTTTTGAATTCTTTTCGAAACAAAACACAATCATTTTTACAAGCATGAATCATGTTTGCATCCATGCCTAACTGCTTCAAAAACTTCCGTGCTTCGTAATATGATGTAGGTAACAAATTGTCGGCAGGTAACAAACTTTTTATTAAGTCAAGCCAATTGTTAAATGACTTCACAGACTGCTTACCATCAATCTTTAGATTTATCATTTGCACTACTGCTGATAATAATGAAAACTTTGTACATCCCGGATACACTGGACTCTTTGCTTTTTCAAACATTCCAGTCCACCCATCTCCATTAAACCCACTACTTTCATCTTCGCTGTCAATATCATCGCCATCGCCATCGCCATCGCCATCACTTATATTAACAGCAATATCTTCCAAAAGTTTTTGATCTGCCTCATCTTCAAAGTGCGTGTTTCAAGTGGATTGCTCCCTTCATCCATAACAACATTATCATGTACCTCGTATTCATCTACATCCTCACCATGATAAATCCAAGGGGAGTAGGTCCAAGCCATTCCCCTCCTGAGGAGGTGATACTCAATAATCTGAATAGATTGCCATGCACCATTAAGGCAATCTCTACAAGGGCATCTAATCAGTCCATCTGCCCGCTTATGGTTTACAGCAGCTTCTAAAAACTCTCTAACCCCATTTCTATATTGCGTTGTTGTCAAATCACGTGTCATATGCCAACTTCGTTCAGACATCCTAAATTGACACTTAATTAATTACCACATTTAAGTCACATCGGATAACTCTCCTATAACTATGCAAGCATCTAATATTGAAACACATATGTTTGATTTACTTATTATTTAACCCTATATGTGTCATGCAATTACAGATAATATGTATAGTTTTATGAATCTCTAAGAAGAAATACATTACTACAAATTTAACATAAATTAATTCAAACATATCAATAGGAGCATTTACTACTGTACACATACATACATTTATGAAGTTAAACATATTACACATGTATTAAACATTAATATATAATTATTATATTGTAACTATATATGATTTTTGTTCACATACAATTAATAGTATTTAAATAATTGTATTTACACTATGTATCATAAAAGAAAACACAATACACATATATTAGACAATTATATGCCATCACTAGATCGTAAATACATATAATATTTTTACCTTACTTATAATAAATATATAAGTATACATATAATATACAGGAAATACTACATATAAGTAGTATTATTTCAATACTTACACTTATTTTATGTCTTATTAATCTAAACATATAAAACAAGCTTCGAATAATATATAAATACTTGATCCTAAGTATATACATAGTTTTTTCAATTTCTAACAATAAATACATAACTATATATTGAACATTCATTAATCAATATACATGAAAATATTAACATCTCAGTATTTATATTTAATCTATGTGACATGATATTAAACATAATAAACATAGATTGAATAATAACATGTAATCACATATCCTAAAAATCTATAATTTTTTCAACTACACACTAATACACATAATAAAATTAAATACATATTACTACATAAATATATTACTACTACTATTTAAATAAATGAATTAAAAATTTCATAACAAATTGAACTAACCTTGTAGTAATTGTAGTACAATAAATATCCGATCAAATACCCAAATTATCAGATACCTGCATTAAAAATTAAAATATCAATCAAAAATATATTTTACTATAAAATAAAATACTATAAGAATTAAATAAAAAATAAAAACTTACCGTATAATTAAATTTACTAAATTAAAAAAAATTTTTTTGTGTGTGTGTGTGAATATAAATATATGGAAGTGTGTGTGCGTGCAATTGAGAGTGAAGGATGTGTGTGTGTGTGTGGTGTGAGTGTGTGTGTGAAGTTATGTGCGTGAGTGTAGTGCGTGAGTGTGTGTGTGTGTGTGTGCGTGAGTGTGTGCGCGTGTGAGTGTGTGTGTCTGCATGAGTGTGTGCATGTGAGGGAGCAGTGATGGGCGGGTGTGTGTGCGGCAGTGTGTGAAATGGTGCGAGCGAGACAGAGGAGGGGAGGGTATATATAGGCGGATTATGAGGCGAATTTTGCCTCAGCCTAGTCAGCATTTGAGGCGAAATTGGCCGCTGACTACGCTAGTGAGGCGAATTTAGCCTCATCTCCTAGTCAGCGGCCAATTTCGCCTCAAATGCTAACTAGGATGAGGCGAATTCGCCTCAGTTTTCATGATGAGGCCAATTTCGCCTCAGATGCTTTAGAGGCTAATTCGTCTCTTACTTTTCGCCTCCTTTACCAACATTTTTACTAGTGACTTGTCACGACTCTAAATGGGGGCCTAACAGGATTTATCTAAAGCCATCATATCACGTGTGCACCCGTAACATGAGAGCCGTCTTGTATGTCAGAGTATACAAGACTCTATTTATTTATAAATATTTATCATACAAATGATATAATATATTACAGTATTTCAACTATGGAATCCTATTTTCCAATTTCCACCAAGATCGCAGAGAATCGGTATCCCCCACCAAATAGTGAAATTGGGTTTCCAAACTGCAACATACAAAATTCAAAATTCATCTAATTTACATTCTAAGTTTCCATATCCTATATCTCTATCTTCAATAAAGTTTGTTGGAGAAGCTCTCTTCACACATTCCTAGCCCAATCCCAGCTAGTAATTATCCTGCACAAAAACTGTTGGGGGGTGAGCGAACCACGGGCTCAGTGAGTTCATTCCTCACTACTACCGGTCATGCAAGTTATCAAACATTAATTATACACTCATGCAAATCTATCTATACGCAATATGAATGCATACGTAATGAATGCAACCAACACATCTATGGGGGTCCGGAACCATAGACGATGTAGATTTACCTGTCTACACTTCAGTTGTCTCCCATACTTACCCGCATGGGACACCTCGCCTTAACCGTACGAGGCTGCCTGGTGGTTTCGTCCATCCAGACTCACCCAATGCTTAACCGCCATTGGTAACAACAAATATTCCCCAACGTGTTCACGTTGATTTACGTTGGTTCATATTTAAATATATATATAATGCCAATTTAATGGTCATTCTTACAATCCATCACCAATCTATGGTGAATCGCACAAGTAGACCCCGACTCGGGTAACATCTACTGCCAATACAAACCATCACCTATAAAGGTGAATCCGGCGGATAGACCCAAATTCAGACAACATCTATCGCCAAGTGACCAGTGGACCCAAATTCAGGCCACATCCACTGTCACAACAATACTCGAAATGTCCATATTTATCTCATAAAACTTTTAGTATAAATTCTTCCTTTCCAAGGATATAAAAATAACCTGGAATATTCCAAGTCGGATTTCTTTCTTAAAATACATTTCAAAATAATTTGTTTTCAAAATTGGGACATTTCCTACAAGGGGATCAAGCACATGCGACGAGTATATCCATTAGTTTAGTCGAATAATTATTTTTATCCATTTATGCAGGTGATCATGCGGATGATAACACTCATATCAATCAGTCATTCCATACAAGCAATACAATCAACATAACAGCAAGCAGTAGCAATCACAAGCAAATAGTAGATCATCAGAATTCCCTCACCTGTGGTCCTCGCTAAGTTGTTGTATAAGGTACTGGCAATCCGAGAATGGATCTATTTTTCCTATGAAAGGAAATAACAGAGATTTATTATTGGATTATTTCTGTAAGAGAAGTTTTCCTATAATTTAAAGGAGCTGGTCTCTATCGTCGGGTATTAGACTAAGTCCATCATATTAATTACTGTATCGTTAAATAATTTAATTGAATCCTTATAGGTGCCTAACTATTCCGTATCGGTATTTGGTATAGTTTTTATTAATTGCTATCTATATTTTTATTCAAGTAGTTTGTCTTTTCTTAAGTTCTTTTACTTTTAATAGAAGATTTTTATTTATTAATTCTTTGCCCGTCAACCTTATCTGTCTCTCGAATTGGTATTTTTATTTATTTAAGGGTATGTTCTAGTATCTATTCCTTTCAAAAGTTATAAAAATCGTATGTAGATATATCAAGTTTCTATTATACTTCAGTTTCATTCTTATTATAAAACAAGCTAAGTTTAATACTACAATATTATCATTAATATTAGTTTGGAAATGTTAATATCAATATTAGTAATAATATAAGTATAATAATAGCAATTATCTTCATACTATTAATAGATAATAACAGTAGTGACAAAAATAATAATAGAATTATTGTTAAGATAAATATAATGACTTTAATGTAAAAATAACGGTATTGATAATTCTAATGAAAATATCAATAATACAAAATACTATAGGCAGTAGTAATAATAATGATAATAATCATAATTATATTAATAGAAATAACAATAGCATTTATGTTGGTTGAAAACGGAATGAATCTCTAGTTGTGATTTCTTATCCGATTTCGTTGTATAAATAGTCGATTTGATAGTACTCGAAGAGTACTTTATAGTAGTGAAATTATTTTCAAGAAAAGAGACTTGTACAATTTTTAAATTTATGAAACACATGCATAGATTTCAAGTGAATCCTAACAATTGTAGTCGAAACTTGTTTTGATCATATCCAACTCATTTCTAATCCGTTTTTGACAAATAAATAGTCGTTTTCGTAGTATTTTCCGAGTACAATCCATTAATGGTCTTAGTTTTATCAAACAAAGTCATTAAGGGGATGAAAAGTACAAGAACAGCCCGCTCTGTTCGTGTAGATCTGGCAGCGGAAATTCCGTTTTTGTTTTTGTAATATCTAATTCATTT
This sequence comes from Combretum micranthum, assembly GCA_024138025.1. Taxonomy (NCBI): domain Eukaryota; kingdom Viridiplantae; phylum Streptophyta; class Magnoliopsida; order Myrtales; family Combretaceae; genus Combretum; species Combretum micranthum. The sequence continues at coordinate 1,398,977 of JAMXBD010000049.1, forward strand.
CTTATCCGTTTTTAACAAATAAATAGTCGATTTCATAGGATTTTTCGTGTTCTTTCCATTGGTGGGGTCGTTTTTGGCTTATAACAAACATATCAATACAGTTTATTCATTCTTTCCAATGGTCTACATGAGTTATACAAAGTTCGATTTAGCTTGCTGTAGTTTAGGTATGGTTTTGGTTTTTCCTTTATTGGATTTGAATTCCTACACTTAAAAATCTTCAAGTTAGTGTATTTATATACTAAATAGTCTATATAACGCAAATATATTGTTAGATCTATTTTGGTAAGTTTATAAGATTATTTCTAGAGATAAAACAAAATGAACACTTGAACTTAATAGGATTCTTACCTTGATTGGATGATAGGTGGGATTTGGTTCCTCCTTGATGAGAGTAATGATCTAAAGAGGATAGTAAGGAAATGAGCAACTAAGGAAAAATTAATCTAACTGAACTAACATGTATATCTATTCTATTTTCTTACCTTGTTGATCTTGAGTTCTAGCTTGGTGTCATGACAATTAAGAGTTATTGGGTCGGTTTTTGATGTTGTTGGGGGAGGGAATTTAGTGTTCTTAATGTGTTTGGTATGTAGATGGAATATAGAAAGTAAACTAGAAGTTTATATTCTATTTTAGAGTGTTGAAACAAGTTTCAACAAGTGAGCATGGAAGGTGGATATATGAAATTCGTGGTGGTTGTTTAGAGCAGAATTTTGGGTTATGTTTGGAGAGATTTTGAGTTGGTTTTGTAGCTAGCTTAAGCTTATATATGTATACAAAGGTTAGGCTAAGATTTAGGTACATGGGAGGGTGTTTTGAACTTGGAAAAATTTAAATTCCAACTGTTATTCTCGGGTAGAAATTCCATGCGAATTTGAGGACGAATTTTGGATGAATTTATGTGAAATTTGTGGCTGATTTCAAGGGGAATTAAATGTGTTTGTTTGGTAGTTAATAAAGGTTGTTTATGTGTGTAAAATAGAGGCTCAAATTGCAAGAAAATCAGGTCAAAATCGTGTGAAAACAGAGGTCAAAAATCAAAGTTTTCTGCTGCTGTTTTGTTATCTTTCTATGTTGGTTTGTATGAATTTTTTTGTTCAGATTTCCCTTGTTCTTTCCTAGCTAATAAATGGTGGTTGAAGTATCCATATAGAGGCCTACTATTGGTGGTTGTTTGGTCAAAAATCTCCACTCAAGCTAAGCCTATATGTTTATCTAAAATCGGGCTAGAAAGTGTGGATGTTGCTGTTCTGTTTTGAATTCTCTGCTGCAGCTGCTGGTTTGGGATTTTCAAGACAGATTTGGTGTTGTTTTGGTTGATTATTTGAGCTGTAATCTTGGCATTTAATGTTGATTACATGTGGAGTATTTTAGTTGGATTTCAAGTCATTTTCAAGGTGGATTTGTGTGTTTAAATTCGGAGCAAAGTTGGGTAAAAGTCAGCTATGGGTGCTCTGTTCTGGTTCTACTCTGTTCCAGCTGGAATTTCAACTCCTTGCTTACGTGAAGATGAAGTGAACTGCTGCTGAGGACTCCAACCTGTTGCCTTCGTGACCTTTCCGTGCGTGGAGAAGAAGCGGCTCGTGTATGAGGGCTTCATGTGCCTGCAGTTGCTCGTGTGCATGGGAGAAGGAGCTGCTGCTTGCGCGTGTGGAATTCTTTTGTTCGTGACATCCAACTGCAGCGCATGGGCATTCTCTGTTCCAGCTGTCTTGCGGATGTGAATTGCGTGGAGTCCAGTAGCTGTTTGCTCGGACGTGTGGGCGTGGGAAGTGAACTGCAGCGCGTGGACTAAGGTCACTGTATCGGCATTCTGCTGCTTGAGCGTGGAAACAAAACTCTGCTCGGTCAACTTCAATGCTTATGCTGCTTTGGAATCCTGACCGTGCGTGGAGAAAAATGGCCTTTGATCCAGCATTTCACGTGTTTGCATTATCCTCTGCTCATCCGATACATTCACTTTCCGTTCCAGTTTTCTTTATTATTATTATTATTATTATTATTATTATTATTTATTTATTATTAGTTAACTAAAATAATTTAGCCAATATTAATTTATTAACATATATTAATAACGTTATGTACAATTTTCCTAAGTTATTACAAAACTTTAAATTGTTTATCTGTACAAATTTTTAGTTTCGAGTTTACACAATTAATTGTTTTAAGTACTTAAAACTTACACAATTACATTTTTCGAGTTCAATAAATTGATTTATGAACTAAGTATTAATTAATTCAGAATTCCTAACAAGTATAATAACGGTTTTGAAATTTTCGTTTCAGATTTAGATTGATAATTATTGATCGGTATTGGTTTTTATTATGTATTTATAATCCTAGTAATTCATTTTTAGATTATCGTACTATACCAAAAAGCACTATTAATAGATTGTATTTATCAGGTTTGCAATTAATCATTTGTTATTGTGACTTAAATTCAATGTTAACTATGATTTCTTGTTGAACTAGTGATTATTTTACCAATATTACGTTTTATTGTACATGAGTTATCTATAACAACATATCTTGTCTAGAGCTACTTAATATTGTTTTTAGATTTTGAATACTATTATTTCATTAGTTAACAAGCATATGATTTATTCCCGAAGTATTGAGCTTAAAGAATTCAGTAATTTTATATTAACGATTGGTTTATCTTCGTTTTAAATTATTTGAGGTTATAGAAGTTCAGGTTTGTATTTTGAAATATTTTTATTGGTAATGATTTTTAATCTTTCTAACTATAATCAAATTTATTCTTTGACATTTGTAAATCGAGAAAAAAAATTTGGAGTGATTTTTACTACTTGTTCTAAATATTTTATATAATTCTATATTACATTTTTAGCATTTATCAAAATTAAATTACGTAAAAATTTGGGGGATTACATGACTAACGTAATTAGTATTAAAATTATTGGTATTTCATAAGTATCAAGTATATAATTTAGTTATCTCATATTTGTATCATACGCCATACTATCTTATATTAATATATGTATGCTGTTACATGTAGTTACTTTATTCTATTATTTTGTTCCATATACTATTTGTATTTCAGTAGTACATGACTTTAAGAATGTAATTATTGGAACATTATTTGTTATATAAACTTAATATATAATTACATAATATAACTTGAAAATAATGTTTTAATGTGATTAATAGATAATATATATAATTACAAAAATATATATAATTTAATCTATAGATTCTATATTTTTTGTGAATGCTTTTATCAATATATTAGAAAATTATAATTTAATGAAAATAATTATTTATATTTACTTATGTATATAACGGTTGTTGTACTCATATAATGTTATTATATCATTAAATTGTTTAGCTTTGTTTAATATATGATTAATTTATTTCAAATTTTCATGAACAATGTAAAGGTAACACTGGTCGATGGAATATTACGAAAATCCTCAAAATATGAATGAAATAATATAAAGGAAAAATGATGAACTCAAACTTTATTTTGATTTATAATTTGTAAAATTTGTCAGGCGATTACAAAGAATAACATGTAGTCAATATCTCAATTTCTTTTAGAATTGTAAATTGAATATGCATGAGATTTTACTTTTCAATGTATCTGCTCATTCATATAATAGCATGACTTTAAGGGATTTTGTTAATTCATCCTAGATTTATCCAATCCTTATTATTGCCTTAAAATACCTGCGCTGATTGTTTCCTCCTAGTCAATTTCTAAGTCATATCTTATATTGCATGTTACATCACCGTACCAATGGTACCAAAAGAAAAAAAAAAAAAATCCCAATGCCATTTTATGCATGAAATTATATCGCATGCATCAATATTAAGGAAAGGACTCTATGGTCACTTGACATCAATGTCAATACAACTTAACAGAAGAAAGAAAATTGCAATCTTGTAAAATCTAGCTTAGGGTTGAACCTGGACAAATATTAATGTGTAAGCAGAGTTGAACCAGAGATTCAACTACGATTAAACTAGTCCGGGATCAGATTCAACAATATTGAACTAAGCAGGTTAACTATTTGTTCAAAGAATAGCCTACTTAAGTACTCATAAATAAGGAGAAATTTTACTAAACTATTGAATCTTTCTTTCAATTTAAAAAAAGGTTTTCATCCTTTTATCTGTGATAATTTCCACTAACCACTTCAAATCTAAAAATTCTTCGAATAGTCTAATTAGAAGATTTATGTCAATTTTCACTACAAATATAATATCCAACCGAGATTGCACCAATTCACATATTATGTTATTTATAAAAATGTATAAATAACTTCCACCTAAAATTTGAACACCTAACTAGTCGGAAATCTTATGATATATTGGGAATCTGCTAATAATCATCCATGACTGAAAGGTATCTTAATGCTTGAAAGTTGGATAGGATAGCTTTTACGTATCCTTACCCCCTAATTTTTATGAAATACAAGCTACTTTTTGAATAAAATAAGACGGGAAACAAATCTTCAGTTTTAATAGTATTTGAAGTTTCGGTCGTAAGGAAAGGAATAAGTTTTAAATTTAATAATTCAAATAAAAATATATTGATTGTTGCAAAACAAGTTTTAATTTTTTTTTTTTAATTTCAATAACCTTTTGATATTTCTTAAAGATATTCACATTTTTGTATTGTCAGATTAGAGCATATAAACTAAAAATAAAAATAAAAAATTATCTTTTTCCTTTCTGATTATTTTTTTAAACAATTGTGATCAATAAACCAATATGAAAAATAAGATTGCCCATTGTTAATTATATATTGAAAAGAGATGAAACATTGTGTACCATTCACTAACCCTAAACCATCACATAGCGAGATGCTAACTCAAGAATATATATCACACTTAATTTCTAAAAATATCAAAAATATCCACAAGCAAGATAATATTGCCATGACAATATGTTGCTCAAATGCGGGTTAATTACAATTAAGTTACAAAAGATTAGATCTATTGTGGCGAGCGGTTGGGGTCAATAGGCTAAATTTTATCTAATTAAATCGTAATCCCAAACCAAATTATGTATAAATTAAAGAATCAATGTTTGGTTTAGTTTCATTCGGTTTACATTCGATAGGAGTTGCTGCTTGCTTGTAGTGGCAAGGATAATAAACGCTATCCATGGCCAGCTCACAAGAGCAGTGGATTTGAAATCCTAGTCAGCATATCATAGTCTATAGATAAAAAGGAAAATTAGACATACCAAGTAATAATCGGCCAAAATTAAAGCAACAGAACATGTAAGAACACGAATGTAACGCTAGACCACTAAATAAAACCAACTTTACGTTGCTCAATCCCTCATGCATGCACACTAATTTAAGTAAACATCAAGGATTATAAAAAACTTGGCCTTCATGCACCTTAGAAACCCATCTCCAAAATTTTTTTAAACTTCACCCCCAACAACTGAACCAACAGCAACAACAACGAGCCCTCACCTCCCAAAATGAAGGGCAAGGTTGTTGTCTCAGCTGTTTCGATAATCCTAGTTGTGGGTGTTGTCATTGGTGTCGTGGCCGGAGTTAACAAATATGGCTCGGGTTCCAAAAATCAGGAGAATCTTAGCCCCCAAATGAAGGCAGTCACCTCCATTTGTGCCCCAACCGTTCACAAGGATCTTTGCACCCAAACCCTTAGCAAGGCCTCTAACACCACCGACCCGAAGGAGCTCATCCAGGCCGCGGTTTTGGCCACCCTTAACTCTCTAAAGAACACCGTCAGCTTCACCTCAACCCTAAACTCCACCAAACCGATGGTCCAGATGGCCATTGACGATTGTAAGGAGATGTTCGACTACGCGGTTGATGAGCTTCAAGCTGCCCTCTCTTTCATCGGAGACAACAACCTCCACAACGTGAACGACCGTGTCGCCGAGCTTCAATCCTGGTTCAGCACCGTCGTTGCTTACCATACATCGTGCATGGCAGGGTTCGAGGAGAATAAGGATGCGGATTTCAAGGCCGATATGGAAAAGAACTTGCAGGATCCAAGAGAACTCACTGGAAATGTCCTGATGATTTTGGATCAAATATCCAGCATTCTCGCAACATTCAATATCAAGCTCGATTACAACAAGCCTAACTCTCGCCGCCTTCTGACCTCCGACAACTACCCATCATGGTTCTCGGCTGCGGATCGAAAGCTGTTGACTAAGGTTGACATCGGAAGGGTCATTCCTAACGTTGTTGTAGCTAAAGATGGCAGCGGAAAATTCAAGACTATCAATGATGCTTTGAGAGCTTACCCTAAGGGACTTAAGGGAAGATACATTATTTATGTTAAGGCTGGTGTTTATAACGAGTACGTTACCGTTGACAAGAACATGCCCAATGTTTTCATGTACGGTGATGGTCCAAGGAAAACCATTGTCACTGGCAGCAGGAGCAAGTTGACCGGCCACACTACATGGCAAACTTCTACATTCTGTAAGTTATCAATCATTATTTCAATTGATCAAAATGGTGATTCCATATTATTGATCCAGATCTAAAAGTTTAAAGCCGCGTATCCGATATAAGGGCTAATAATAAAAGTTCAATGCTAACGTTACAATTAGTTTGTTTTGATTAATTTGCAGCTGCCATTGGATATGGGTTCCTCTGCAAATCCATGGGCTTCCAGAACACCGCTGGTCCTAAGGGCGAGCAAGCCGTGGCAATGCGTGTCCAATCCCAAAATTCCGCGTTCTTTAACTGCCGCTTCGATGGTGCACAAGACACCCTCTATGTCCAATCCGGAAGGCAGTTGTTCCGCAATTGCGTTATTTCGGGAACCATAGACTTCATCTTTGGTGCTTCCCAGTGCCTCATCCAAAATTCTCTGATCATTGTCCGAAAGCCTGGTCCTAATCAATTCAACGCCGTCACCGCACAAGGTGCTGAGGAAATGGGTCACAAGACCGCCATCGTCATCCAGAACTGCAGGATTGTTCCTGACCAACAACTTGCTCCGGTCAGGTTCCAGGTTAGAACATACCTTGGCAGACCATGGAAGAAGTATGCCACCACTGTGTTTATGGAGAATCTTATTGGTGATCTCATTCAACCAGCCGGTTATTATTCTTGGAACGGAGATGACACAGGTTAGTAATCGTTTGCATCATTTGGATCCTGTCCATTTACTTTTCCTCTTCTGATAATTCAATAATATGAAGCTATCTTCTTTCTTATAATATCAACTAACCAAGGAGTAAATCGAGCAATTTATTTCTTGGTTGTTATAGTGTCATGACATATATTTGTTAAACTCTCTTGTAGGTTACTTTGCTGAGTACAATAACCGCGGACCCGGTGCCGACATTAGAGGAAGAGTCAAGTGGAGGGGTTTTAAGGGACTCATTAGCAGGCAAGAAGCACTTAAATGGACTGCTGCATCACCATTCCTTGAGGCAAACCTTTGGGTGAGAGAGACTGGAGTCCCATTCACCCCAGGGTTGAGACGCTAGAAATTGTATCAAGGGTATACATGTTATGATCTGAATGTGAACTGTTGGGCTAAAAATGAGGGCATGTATAATATTGGTTAATATAAACAGTTTGTAATGTACATTGATATTTACAATGCAATTGGAAATATTTCATTTGGGGGATATTTGTCTCTGCAATTTCACTCCCCTTCTTGATTTGTTAATTTTCCAAACCGAAGATTTCACTCACATAGTATTTTGATCAAAAAATCAATTAGATTTATTTCGTACCCCTAACTCAATAAGAAAATGTGTCAATTCTACAAATATATGATTGTACTTATTTGTCAACTATACGTTGAATTATAATTATTACTTAAATACTATTAATTTACCTTGGTTTTTACAGAATTTTTGTATAATTTTTGTGAAAATCAAGATTACTTCTATCACTGTAACTAGTTATTCAAGCTCTCCTCCATAAAAATGACTTTAATGAACAGAGAGGTACTTTGTTGAACAGAGAAGAGAGGAAAAATATGTTTTTCATTAAATGTTAAAGTGGTGACAAAATGCCTATTTATACTCTGTATAGCTATACAATCTAACAAACAAACCAATGGAAAAAATATATGTGTAACCAAAGAATGAAAATAAATAAATGTGGCACATATATATTCACATCCCCCCCCCCTTCTCAAGTTGGAGCTTCCCGTAGACCCAACTTGAAACATAAATCTTGAACTCGTGTTGCTCCTAAACACTTGGTGAAAATGTCGGCAAGCTAGTCCAAGGATGAAACATATGATGGAAGAATGAAACCAAAAGTGATATAATCGCGAACAAAATGCACATCAATATCTATGTGCTTTGTCCAACCATGCATGCATGGATTTTGTGCTATCATCAGAGTGGACTTGTTATCACAGTATAATGGCAATGGCATACAAGCTGATAACTTCAAATCTCGTAAAATATAAGACAACCAGAGGAGCTCTTTAGTAGCAACAGCAAGTGCCCTATATTCTCCTTCAGTTGTAGAGATAGAAACAGTTGATTGTTTCTTAGATTTCCAAGAAATCAAAGCGTCACCCAAAAAAATACAATACCCCGAGACTGATTTACGATCAACATTGCAGGAACCCCAATTAGAATCAGTATAGCCATAAAGATCAAGCTTATTATTCGAAGGATAAAATAGTCCTAAAGATGAAGTACCCTTCAATTAACGAAGTAGATGAAAAAGTGCCTCTAAATGAGTGGTTCGTGGACAGAATAGAAATTGACTTAAACGATGGACACCAAAAGCAATGTCTGGCCATGTTAAAGTGATATACAACAGCTTACCAATTAATTTGTGATAAAAAGATGCATAAAACAGCAAATCATCAGAAGAATAATCTAAAACAAGTTGTTGTGGTAAGGGATAAGAAACTAGTTTTGAACTAGTTAACCCTGCTGTATGTAAAACATCCAAAATGATTGCGTTGATTAACCAATATACCTTGATTATTTCGACAGAGTTCCAACTCAAGAAAGAACCTAACTAATCCCAGATCTTTGATAGTGAACTGTGTATTAAGCTTACATTTAATATAGGCAATAAAATTCTGATCAAACTAGTCAAAAGCATGTCATCAACATACAATAAAATGAAGACACTGCCTTTAGGAACATGAAAAGTGAAGAGAGAATGATCATGCGCAGACTGAGTAAATCCAAATGACAAAATAAACTTGGATATCTCAATATTCCATTGTCTAAACGCTTGTTTTAAGCCATACAAGGATTTTTTAAGACAACAAACTTGATGTGGTAAGGCCTTAGTGTATCCTTTAGGCACTTTCATATACACTTCTTCATCCAAGTGGCCATGAAGAAATGCATTATTCACATCTATTTGATGTAAAGGCCATGCACTAGCAGCTACAACAGTAAAAATAACCCGAACTGTACTTAATTTTGCAATGGAAGAAAACATATCATGGTGATCTACCCCTTCCACTTAAGTAAAGCCCTTAGATATAAGTCTAGCTTTGTATCATTTAATGGTTCCATCTGGTCTATACTTAATTTTAGAGACCCATTTGTTACCCATTGCCTTTTTCCCTTTGGGCAACTCAGTTAATTCCCATGGATCATTAGCTTCAAGTGCATCCAATTCTTTTTGCATGGCAAGTTGCCAGTCTTGTTGCTTGGATGCTTCCAACAGTTATGAGGTTCTTATGTATTTAACACATTGGCTAAAGATGCTACAAACTCATGTGGTAAGAAATAAAGGTGCAAGTGTCAAATAAAGGGTATAAGAAGGCCGAACAGTAGATGAAGCAGGAGAAGAATTCGTGGCATTAGCAGGTGTACAATTGTGTGCTATATGTACATAGTCACATAACCAAATTGGGGATTTCCTAGTTCTATTAGATTGACATACTTTGTCATCAGAATGACGATCTATAGTATTAGATATTGAAACAGTCTTAGCAGATGATTGAGAATGATTAGATTGACTTGGAAACAAAGAACTATCAGCTAAAGAAGAAGAAATACCCTGATATGAAGAAGACACAACATGAACAGAAACCGAAGGACATGAAGACTTATAAAGAACAGGAGGAGGATTATAACTAGTGATAGGACAGCTTTCATGAAAAGGAAAAATTTGCTAAAAGAAAATCACATCTCTTGACTCAAGAACATATTGTTTAATTGGATCATAAACTCTATAGCCTTTCCTTCCAGAAGCATAGCCAAGAAAAATACACTTAACTCCTCGTGCTTCAAACTTATCTTTAGGAACTGGATGATTTCCTATATAACATGAGCAACCCATCACCCTTAAATGATCATAGACAGGTGGCTCACCAAACAACATCTCATATGGAGTCTTCCATACTAAGCTTTCAACCGACATACGGTTTATCAAATATGTAGCAGTGAGTATACACTCACTCCAAAACTCTTTAGGCAACTTAGCATGTATTCTCAAAGCTCTACCAGTATCCAAGAGATGTCTATGCTTCCTTTCAACACAATCATTGTATTGAGGTGTATACACCATAGTTTTCTAATGTATAATTCCCTTTTCTTCAAAGATTGACTGACACTCTTTAGATAAAAATTTAGAATCATTATCCATTTGAACAAATTTAGGAGTCACACCAAAATGATTTAAGATGTATGGAAGAAACCTTCGAAAGATAGAGTATATCTAGCTTTTGTGCACAAGCAGAAAAGTCCACGTAGGCTTTGTATAATCATCAACCACAGTTAAGAAGGACTTTGTGCCAATAATCAACTCTACTCCATATGGCCCCATATGTCAACATGTAACAAATCAAAAGCTGCATTTGAAATACTATTGCTTCTACGAAAAGGAAGTCTATGGAATTTTGATTCTTGACGCACATTACAATGAAAGCTTTGAAAGACAATTGACTTGTACATATTCAAATGACAAATTTTTGCAATGAACTATGACCCAACCGAGCATGAAACAAAGACAAATCTACATTAGCAACAGAGATGTTTGCATAAGAAGTATAACCAAAATTGCTACCATCAGAACTAGTGAAAATAGTAGCATCTTTATTAACAAACTCAAAACAACAACTAGAAATATTTTCTTTAGACTCAGAAACTTTAGCAACAAATTTAGTGACAAACACAGAACTAGAAATCAATACATATAGCCCATGTTCAACTCATGATGTAGACAACACTTGGTTAGTTTTCTAGTCCTGCAATAAGCATATGGTTTTATCAAAAATGGCTTCTAGATTTTGTCGATGTAAAAGGGAATGGACAGATAACAAGTTGTAAGTGAAGCTAGGAATGTAGAATACATCTCTTAGAAGAATACATTGTGTAAGGAAAATTGATCCAACTTTATCAACTAAGATAGTTGAATCATCTGGTAATTTTACTACTATAGGTCTAGAAAGGTGTTTAATATCAAAAAGAATTGTTAAGCATGGTGTCATATGATTTGTAGCACCTGTGTCCAATATCCATGAATCCTTATTACTATTTAGAACATCAAAACAAGAAGTTTGGTCATGATTACCTGCAAAGTGGAATGTATTCGATGAAGCTATGACATTATTGACCTATCCTTGTCCTTACACTCCTTTAGATTGCATCAACTTCATAACTTCGTAACACACTTCTTGAAGCATTTGATGATCAATTGAACTCTGTATTTGCTGTGGATCTGAATTCATTGTAACAACATCACTTAATTGTTTAAAAGGAGTAACATACTTGCACCAATCAGCATCCCCTGTATAAGACCCTTTATTTAAGGACAAAACATTATTTGTTACAGTATTCCTTCTTCCTTGCATAACTCTCTTTCCTTTGAACCACTCGGGATAGCCAATTAGCTGGAAACAACTATCTATGGAATAACCTTCTCCTTTACAATGTTGACAATGAGTTTAGATTTAAATTGCTTGCTCTCTACTGTTTGCTACTTACTCTGAGTATTAAAAGCCATTACCTCACTGCTAGAATGTACAAGAGACATAACCTACCTTTGCCTCTCTAGCTGTTGAACAAGGTAGAAAGCTTTATTAACTGAGGGCATAGGGTCCATCGTCAAAATTTGATTTCTCACCCCATCATACACCTCATTAAGTCTCATGAGAAACTGCATCAACTTCCCATTAGCTTCATACTCTGTTAAATGATCATTAATATCACATGTACAGTACTACATCCTCCCACAAGTACACTAAGGATATGCATGAACTTGTTGAAGTTCATCCCAGCACCTTTTCAACTTATTATAGTAAACACCAACATTCTCACTCTGTTGTTTGAAATTACATATTTCATATTGTAATTGAAACACTAAAAATCCATTGCAAACACCGTATTGTTCATAAATTTCATCCCACAACTCTTTAGAGGATTGTGCATATAGCAACCCTTGGGATAACTCTGGTAACATAGAATTCATGATCCAACAATGAACCATATTGTCTACCCTATGCCAACGAACAAATTCAATAGTATTTTCTAAAGGCTTTGAAATTGCTCCATTTATGAACCTTAATTTCATTTTCGCAGCCAAACCCAAACGCACAGACCTATTCCAACCTAGATAATTGTTTCCATTGAAAATCAAATTACCAATAGCCATATTAGGACTATTCGATCTAGACAAGTAATAAGGATCAGTAATGGCTGAATCAACTATTACACCACTCGATTGATCAGGAAAAGAAGCCATATTCATAACAATTTTAAATGAGTACTAGAAATCGAACCCGAGTGGCTCTGATACCATGTGAAAATCAAGATTACTTCTATCACTGCAACTAGTTATTCAAGCTCTCCTCATGAAAATGACTTTAATGAACAGAGAGGTACTTCGTTGAATAGAGAAGAGAGGAAAAATCTATTTTTCATTAAATGTTAAAGTGGTTACAAAATGCCTATTTATACTCTGTATAGCTATACAATCTAACAAACAAACCAATAGAAAAAATACACGTGTAACCAAAGAATGAAAATAAATAAATGTGGCACATATATATTCACAATTTTGCTATACAAAATTTATTATGAGAAATTAATTACCTAGATAGTGTCGGATGTAACCCCAATCAAAACTTATTTCTATTATAACCAAATAATATTTTGAATTCTATCTCCCACATTTTACCTTAACAATATTAATGAAGGGATAAACTCACCGAATGGAACACTTTGAAATATGGAAAAACCACCATTGTAAGGATATTTCAAAAATTGGAATATTTTGAACATTTTATTAAAATGGTATCTTATATTATATTATTATTATTATTAAGCTCTTTATTATTATACAATTTTAGTATTACATTTCATATCCTTTGACTTCATGAAAAGCAACCAGATTTTTTTGTCACTATAACTCTTTGATATCTTAAAATTGATGAAAAGTCACCACATTAAAGCTTTTTATTTGATAAATTTAAATTTGTTCACAATGCTTTTTTCCTATTATTATCATCTATACCTTTTTGGTTTTCTCAAATGGCATATCCTCCATATACAAAATAATATTTGTAGAAAATTGAACTTTTACGTAATTAAAAGCAAATTATGCAACTATCGGATATGATGTTGCATTTTCATAACTTAAATGAATATAACTTTTTTAAATGTTACAATTTATTTATGTAACCATCAATGCCCATATAAATTACGATATATAATATACCTTTAAATAGTTTTTTGAACATTAATTTACTAATCTATTAGTTACAGTAATTTGTAAAAAAATATTATGTCTAATAATATATATTTTAAATAATACCGTACATTATTGCACGAAATTGGGCGGGGGTTCCACTAGTTTAATGTAAGTTTAGAGATATATATACTCTTTTTTTTTTTTTTTTTATAAATATCGTAAAAAGGTGTTCCCCATGAAAAGTCTAACTTTTCACTAAGCAAAATTTTTCTACCTAAAGTTATTAGCATCAACGGCCAAAAAAGTTACTAATATCACAGTAAAAAACTTTTTAAAAAGTGCTATATTCCTGAAACTTTTCACTGCACACAGTTATCATTTAATGATCCAACTTATTAAAAACTTTATATTTTTCAGAAAGTGGTCTTTTTAAATAAAATCAAGGCCTTATTAAATATCGCACTTCATTGAATTTAATCTAACCTCATGGATTTGAGTAGAGCAACCTAAACCGAGCCCGGGAAATTAATTTCTACGAAATTGTTGATTTTTACTTGAATATGATTTGATTGCATAAATGTATTTTCACTTTAGAAAATATATATTTTTAGTTGTTTTGGTTGATTGATTGTGCTTAGGCATTAATGCTATTGGTTGATATCTTGTTCATTATTGAATTGGGAAGAAATGTTGAGAATAAAGGGAGGATTCCATAAGCCTTTTGTTGAAGTCTTCCAAGATGTTTTAATGACAATAAAACGTATAATTATTGTGTTTTACCAATGAATAACTTGAGTGTGCAAAAAGTATTCTCTCAAATCTTCATAGAATAGTAAGAAAGGTAAAGACAAGCTTAAAAGCTCTGAACAAATTTAAGAAATAAAGTGAAGGAACAATCAAAATTAGCTGAGTATTGACAAAACCAAAATAATTCAAGTAAGCGTAAGAGATCATTTCCAAAGCAATGTTCGGAGGCAACATTTTAAAGGATCAAAAGATGAGTGAATGCAGGAATTGGAAGGTCATAAGTAAGAGGATCAAAAGTAAACATTTTAAGAATGAATATATGGGGATCAATAATATAAAGACCAAACATTGCAAATTAGCTATTTTGGGTAATAATATATATATATATATATATATTATGTAAATCTTATCAAATATTCACTTCATCAAACAATCAAGCAATCTTACTTGGAGGAAGTCCTCTATTTGAAGAAAATATAGAATAGATTATATATACAGACAAGAAAAATATTTTGAGGAAGGAAAAAGAATATTGGCAATTTCTTCTGATTGGACATTTTCATAAATATATCATCTCGACTTTGAAGATAGAGATTATAATTTGGTAAAGATTCAAAAAAGAAAAATATGTGTATGGTGGGGTTACTATAGTTGATTGATCACGTACAACAGACGTGCTAGTTAACTCAAGAGGATTCTTGCAATGATGAGACGTGTACAGATATTGTAGAGAGAGGCATGAGAGAAGGAATGAGCAAATCAGATTTTTCAAGTGTGTGAATGTGATAGCAAATCAGATTTTTCAAGTAGACTTAACTATCCTTGACTCATTCTTTGTTGAATGTAGGCTTTAACCCTTCTTGAAGGTGTTTTAGCAAAGTTTCCATGTTGCTCTCATATTCGAGAGAGCTTAAGGGCTTTTATATTATAAAAGAAGCACATTATTCTTTTAAAATAGCTCTTTTTTAGTGTAAAAGGGCTTAAGGTGTATTTTAATCCATATATGCCTTATTTTAATCAAATGAAGCCCAATTTGAGAGCCATACCTATTAATTGTCGATCTGGGGAAAATAAGTAAATCTAGTCACATATTTGAGATGGAGCTTTGATGGTAGAATATGTATATCAATACCTTTTAACAACAAAGCAAGAAGAAATTTAGTGCAAACCTTATCTATTTTAATGACAAAAAAAGATTGGAATAAAACTTGGAAAGCAGATACTCTACCTAAGATTCGCCATTTCTTCTGGCATGCTTTATCTGGATCAATTGCTATAAAGTTCAATTTATTTCAAAGAAAGGTAGTGAAGGATTGTATATGTTTGTTTTGTAGTGAGATGGAGATAGTAGAGCATGTCCTTCTTTGTTGTAATTGGACCAAAGCAGTGTGGTTTGGGTTGATGCATGGAAAAGAAAATTTCAAGCATTGGGGTTTGGTAGTAGTCTTATACTAGTTTCCCTACTGGTAAGGAAAGCCAAGGCTTTTGGATCAAGCTTATGGAGGTTGCCTGGTACATTTGGAAGAAAAGATGTCATGCTTTTTCCTCTAATGTTTCCCTAAACCTTACCAAAGTTTTAAAATAAGTATTTTTTTTTTTTATGGGGGAGAGACAAAGATTGCAAAAAGTGGAACTTTATCTGGCTTCATCTATGGCTCAGAATTCACCTCAGGAATAAGCAAATTTCTCTACTTATGGGGCACTTAGTTCGAATGTGGCTGATGTTTTGTCAATCCTCAATGCCCCTTGACTTCTAGTTGTCAGCAGAAACAAATCATGTTAATGAGTGGTGATAATATTAGGATAAGGTCGAGGTTTACCATTTTCAACATAATGAGCAGTAAGGATTTGGAGGCTTTTATTTGTAGTATGGGAAGAGCTATACATCTTTACTTATAGAAACATGATCTCATAAGGGAGATATCTCTTGTCTTCGATACTACATCAAATGGATTAATGGGTAACAACTATTGTCAATTTAACTATCATCCTATTAACTTTTTTTTTTTTATGGATCCTAGTATGGCCCATTGGATCAAGCAGGCCTTAGATATGTGGCCTTATCAGAGGATAAGAGAATTTTATCGGGGAGATCATTTGTTACTATTACATAGGGACCCAAAAGTGTCGAATGCTAAGCCTTCATCTTAGCAACTCAACATGAAATGGGTTAGAAAAATATCGTATCTTTTTGGATTGCTCAATAGTTTTTCAAGCTCTAACTCAGCCACACCATAACTTGCATTGGGGATTAGTCCCATCTTTTGAAGATGCTTTTGATCTTTTGAAGTTTTTATTTGACATGTCTTATTATTTTATTCTAGTTAAACGAGATGCTCAAGTCATAGCTGATTGCGTAGTTTCACATATTCAGAGGAGAATGTATCCTTATGATTGGTGATTGAACCCCTTTTCCCTTTAGAAGCTACTATTGTTTTTCTATCTTTAGGTGTTCTACAATACATTGTACATGATAATGGTTGATTACTAATTTGTACATGATAATGGTTGATTACTAATGCAATTTGTTTTTTAACAAAAGAAACCATAAAAATATTTTTGGATTCTACTTTTTGCACACAAGACAACTGAATAAGGCTAAAAACGGAATAAACTGATCCAACTATTCCTATTCCAAACCTACCAAGTCAAATCTCCCTGCGACATCCTTTATTGGACCTGTCTTCTAAACCTTTCTTCTAGATCATATCACTAGCCTAAAAGACTCTTATTTTTTACACCAATTAATTCAATGATCTAACACCTTTGAAAGCCGAAGAGACAAACGCATAAACCAACTATAAAATATAAACATTATGTCAAAACCTTAAGCTAAAATTGTAAGCAATTACGCTAAAGAAAGAAGAGCAAAAGTTTGAGATGACAAAAAAGTTTAAAGAATGATGAGGAGGTTTTGAAGGGGGGGAAATGTTTAGATAGGTGAGAAGCTAGGTGAAATTAGGACCTTTGGGAGATTAGTTGTGGAAGCCAGACATGAAGGAAAAGTTGTTGAGAAGGTGGAAGAGGTAGAGCAAAATGAAGGTGTGAACTTTGAAATTAAGAAAGGGAGTATCAAGCAAGAGAAATAAAGGCAGCCAACTCTTAGTAAAAAAAATGTTATTTTTTATGAAGAGCCATCCTTAGGTGTCCCAAAGGGACCCTAAATAAAGATATACTTCTCTGTCTTGATTTTCGGAGCCTATTGAGTTTAATTGAGCTAGTACAAGATTTGCACAAGATTATTGGCTTCCTGATAGGAACAAAATTTAGCTCAGATTACCATGATTTTCATGCTAAGAATGTAGATAATCATTTGATACCGGGCTAAAGGCATAATGATGATTTATTTTTATGGTTAGATGTTGCATTTGGTATGTAAACTTTGCTCATTTTTTCAATTGGCGAACTAAAGTTTAAAAATGTTAATTTACTACGTCTAAACTTTTTGAGGTCATTTATACAACCTAAACTAGGTAGTTAATTGAAAAAATAGGCAACGTTTAGATAATTTACTGCAACAATAGGTAAAATTCAAATATCGAATTGATCCTTTCAAAATTTAAGTAGTTGATTGTAAAAATTAAGTTCAAGTGACAAATATTGACATTTACCTTACTTTTTATGAGCATACTAGATTAAGTGCACAATGAATGGAAGGAACTCCAGTTGTTTAAGACAATTTCGATTCGGTTGATCTACTTTTTTTTATCCTTTTTTGGCATTTGTTTCTTTAAGGATGGTGTTTGATCTCCACATTAATCATCGATTAAGATTGAGGTTAAATTTTTAACCGCCTCCTCATGGTTATCAAACTCGTGATTCTATCTAAAATTGCTGGAGAGTCGGTAGAATATGAACTTAAAAAAGTATGTTTTTACAACCTATGTAAAATAGCTTTTAAATAGAGTTGCTTACATTAATATTAAAAATTTTCAAATAGATAATAGAAACACAAAAAATCAGCATACATTTTAGTGATGTCTCGCAAGAAAGCTCATGGATCAAATAGTCATATCATAGAAGATCAAAATGTTATTTTTTATGATCAACTATCGTATATCCTCCAGCTTACCCAAAAAGACATGCATCTACTATTTTGAAAAACAATGGAGGGAAAAAACGAATTTCTTGAAATAGGAAAGTTAATATGCCTTTGCAACATTAGTATTGATCATACCACAACTAGACAGAAAAGAATACAACATAACCTGAGCTTACATAGACAAAGCTGAGCTACATTTATGATTGATCCTTTTAGTCATTTTAACAAACACATACAATTAACATAAGAACTACGGTTCTAACAATGCAAGTGTAATTAGATATCGTCGCAAAAGCTTTTTTAATCGATGAGTTAGAATTAAAGAGGAAAAAGTAATAAAAATAACTAAATAACAAAATTTGGGTATTAAAAACAGACCTTGGAACGAGCATTCACCAACCTATCATGATGGACCCGAATAGGTTGGGCCATAAAATAGAGATTTAAAAAATTAAAATAATATAAGAACTCCATGAATGAACACATGCGAAAGATTAAAAATAAAAAATCGTATTGAGATTTTTTTTAAAAAATTTGAGATTCTTTACAAAATAGTGCGATCAGAACCCTAGCATTCATATACCATTAACTAAAAACCAAGAAAAAATTAATTAAAAAAAAACCACTAGAGTCACATATCTAATAGAAATGCAATGAGAATCCATGAATTATCTCATATTAAATAAACTTATCTCATATATATACACATGCAACACTGATAACATGTCAAAACTTGAGGAGAACTCCCTTGCCCGTTAAAGGTTGAAGATTAGATCTAGAGAATAGAAGCAACTCATGCTAGAGACGAGAGAAAATTTGAGCTAAAGACTTAAAGTGGGGAAGAGCTAGAACAAAGATTTTTGTTTTTTCATTAATAAGGCATAAAAATGATAGTGGGTCAACAAAAATTATAAAGATGAGAACAAAATCCCAAAACGTACATGTAAAAATAGATGAAGTAGCAAACTTGGTAGAAACAAATACTAGATCATGATTTTACAATTCTACCATCTAAAATTGCAATTTTGCTGTGATTTTGATAATGAATTGATTTTGTTATGAGTTGACTAGGAAACTTTATCTAGAAATGCAAACTCTTATGATTTTACGTGTTGACTCACAATTTTGACAACCATGCATCCATAATGGTGAGCATCATGAATGGAACAACTAACCTACAAGACAAGAATCATATGCAAATTGAGACATGATCAATGTAGTTGTCAAAACTATAAGGAGTTAGAGCATTGTAATTTGAAAGAGGCATCTGGATGTTAAGATGAAACTCATACAGTCATGCGAATTCAAGCCCAAAAAGTTATTAACCATCGAGCATACTACCATCCAAACAATAGTTTCATAACCATGCAAATGCTTAAACCATTTTGCAAACCTTGCATTGAGGTTTTATTATGTTCAATCCCATAAAACTTGGTACCATCTACTAAAATGCGATGAAGACATCATATATTAATGTTAAAGGGTCATTGTTGATTCTTTTTGTCAATTTTTAATTGCTATCGTGTGAGACTTGAATGTCTTGTAATTTTCTTATATTATCGAGTGAATATATTCTTTTTATCCAATATGAGTTTTTTTATTAATCATAATATGATTGTGGTGAATTTATCATTTTAATTTCCATGAGTAAAATTGAATTTTGAGTAACAAGTTGTAAAAATTTTAGCCATTATAACTATTATCGTTGAACGATTGTACTGTCGGTATTTATACAGAGAAAAGCTTTTATATATAACTTTAAGAAAAAGCTATTTTAAGAAAGTAAAAAATTACTAGTTTAAAGACATTAAATTACTTCCACAAAATTAGCCAATAATAATGTTATTCCATAAAAAGTAGAAAATGTGTCAATCTAAACTTCCTAATATGATATGTTAACTCCTCATGCTAACACCTCCCCTCAAGTTGGTGCATAGATGTCTTGAATGCCCAACTTGACTAGTGAGTTATGGAATGTCTTATTAGAAACTGTAGAAATTAGGTAACACCTAATGAATATAGATTAAGCACTAAAAATGATTTCCTTTTAAGTTCAAAGAGTAATTTATGCACAACAACAAATATAATCAACAATGATAAATAAAGAGATAGTGAAAGGAAAGTTTGCACCATGATTTTAATATGGAGTTCGGTCCACCCCCTAGTCTCCATGATCCACAACAATTGCCTCTCTTGCCTCTCTCAATGAAGGTCACCACTTTATTCACAACAAATATTTACCTCAATAAAAGACTTCAACACATCAACAACACAAATACTTGAGTTGAGTCTTTACAAAATGAACATCCTAGGCTCAACTCAAGATTTCACCAACACACTCACAATTCACTTAGTGTAGTGCCAGACTAAGGATAGCAAATACAAAGCAGTTGACACTATACTTTGGCTCTCACTCACACAATATTACAATTTACAATAAAATCTTGTAAAGAGAGTTTACAAGGAAATGCTTGCAATAATTAAGCTCTAGAACTATCTATAAGTCCCCAAACACTTACATTTATAAGATCTTCAAGCCTCCTAGCCATTACTCACAAAACACACAAAAACGGTCGAAAAAGAAAAGCTCTAACGGCTATATTTCTATAGCTTATCATCTAAACGGTATGTCTGCACCGTCCGATCGATAAGCGGTGTCTTCACATGGCGTCCGAACAAAGCTTGAAGATCTACAGGAAAAACATGTACCGGTCGAATGTTAAGTACTATCGTTCTACCAGTAGTAGCAAAGCAAGCACAATTCTACTCTCAGCATGAATTAAATCAACTAGCATCCGAACGCTAAGCCTGCAGCGTCCGAACGGTAAGTGTCCATCATGACAGTTCAATTAAGTGTAACTAATGATTGAATGATTAATTGTGTATTTTATGTATTTCATTTTCTCATCAAAATACACATTAAACACACATATTCAACAAAAATAGCTTTAATAAGGATATCCGCTAGCTGATCTTTTGATTTTATAAATGGAAACATAATTATCTTTGCCTCAAGTTTTTCCTTGATAAAATGTCGATCTACTTCAACATGTTTTATTCTATCGACCGGAGTTTGTGCCATTTCTATGGCTAATTTATTATCACAAAATAGGTTCATTATGGAACTGAGTGAATATCCAATTTCTTCCAATAATCTCTTGAGCCAAAGAAGTTCGCAAAGTCCCTTAGTTATGCTTCTGAATTCTACCTCTACATTAGACAATGTAGCCACTTTTTGTTTCTTACTTGTCCAAGTGACAAAATTTACACTCACAAAAGTGAGGTAACCTTATGTAGATCTTCTATCAGTACTACTTCCAGTCCAATCTGCATCTATATAGCCATCAACATTTAAATGCTCATATTTTTAGAACATAAGTCCTTTTCCTAGAGATGACTTCAAGTATCTTAGAATTCAAAAGATAGCATCCATTTGATCTTTGCTTATTTCCCTACAAGCCATTGGTATCTTTCTTTATTTGTGGGTGTTTGGTTTAGGTGATCTCCTAATCTATGATTCTGAACCATTAGCATGTCTGCAAGCTTACAATCAAGCATTCCAGTTTCTGCTAGTAAATGAAGGATATATTTTCTTTGTGATAAAAATATACCTTGATTTGATCTGAATATTTCAATACCCAAGAAGTATTTTAATCCCCTAAGATTCTTCATTTCAAATTCAGCAGCGAAGTGTTCCTATAAACTAGACATCTCCTCCTTATCATTGCCTATAATTATCATATTGTCAACATAAATTATCAAAGTTTCACCGTCCATTTTTTATGTTTCAAAAAAAAAAGTATGATCAAAATTTCTTTGTTTAAAGCCACACTTTTTCACTGCTAAACTGAATCATCTAAACCAGCTATAGGGAACTGTTTAAGTCTATAGAGCGCCTTCTGTAATTTGCATATAACTTTAGTTTATGATGAATTGATCAAGCCTGGTGGTATATCCATATAGACTTCTTTTACTAGGTTCTCCAACGGTCAATCAAGATTTGTAGCAAGAGACAACAAAACTCTAATGGTGTTCAACTTTTCTACCGGTGTGAAGGTTTCATGATAATCTATACCATATGTCTGAATATATCCCTTCGCCACTAATCTTGCCTTGTACCTTTCTATCAACCCATTTGCCTTGTGTTAAATAGAGAATACCTATTTGCATCCCACAGTTTTTTTTTTTTTTTCCTTCAGGTAATGACATAAGCTTCCATGTACCATTTCTTTGTAATGTTGTCATCTCTTCATTAATTTTCGTGACCCATTTAGGATTATTCAAGACTTCTTGCATAGTATTTGGAACTTGTTCAGCTGAAAGAGTGTGCACAGAGGCTTAGAGCGGTGGTAATAATCTTTTGGTGCAAACAATGGTTGGCAATTAGATACCTTGTCTTCTTATCTCCAACAACATCTAGCGATTACCGACTTAGTGGCTTGCCACGGTTATGTCTATTAGGAAATCTATAGCCAATAAATCATCAGAATAATGTGGGAAGAATTTAGAAATCGTGCCTCTAGAATATTCTCAAGGTACTGTTCATGTCCTAAAATGGAACAAATGGGCTGGTCTTGCTCTATTGGGAGTTCCTGTTCTAACTAAGGTTCTAGCATAGTTGGGGGCTGTTCTTGTTCACTTCTTGCTTGAGAGACATTATTTTCTTCTTCATGTCCTATTATAAGATTTTCCAACTACTTTGAATATCATCATGTCTTGATTCCAAGTTGGTATCTTCAAAGGGTAGCAATTTTCCCAAAAATCATTATTTTGTTCTCCATGAAGAGAAGAATTAGGATCTAATTTATGAAAAATATTCTCTGTTTCCAAAAAAGTAACATCCATTGTAGTATATAAGCATCTAGTAGTAGGATCATGGCATCGATAGCCTTTCTTATGTGTTGTATATCCTATAAAAACACAATGAACAACACATGGATCTAATTTTATTTGTTGGTTTTTATGAAGATGAACATAAGCAACAGATCCACAAACTTTAGGTAGAAGCATTAAGTTTGAAAGTAATTGCACATGGTAAGCAAGAGTCTATAGTGGAGTCTCAAAATTCAAACCTCGAGATGGCATTGATTCAATAAATAAATGGCAGTGACAATTCCATCTACCTAGTAATGTTGAGGTGCATGTGCTGATGTTAATAAAGCTCTTGTTGTTTCAAGAATGTGTATATTTTTCCTTTCCGTAACACCATTTTGTTATAGCATATGAGTACAAGTGGTTTCATGAAGTAAACCATGTACTTGAAAATATTCTTTTAACTCCTTATTGTCATATTTTCCACCATTATCAAATCGAAGAATTTGAAGTTTAGTTAAAAATTGTGTTCTTATGATATTATGAAAAGAAAGAAAGACTCCAAATACTTCACTTTTATTTTTCAATACATAAAGCCAAGTTATTCTTGTGCAATCATCCACAAATGTTATAAACCATCTAATTCCTGTAGAGATTGAAATAGGAGCTAGACACCAAACATCCAAATGCATTAATGCAAATGATGTCTCGCATCTTTTCAAATTTATTGGATAAGGGATGCGATGACTCTTGGCTAAAATGTAACTCTCACATTTAAAAACATATTTGTGTAAATTAGAGAACTACTTCGGAAACAAGTGCTTCAAGTAAGAAATAGATGGATGTCTAAGTCTACGATGCCCTGACCAAATCTATCTCTCTTGATCACCAATTCGACCCATAGTATTTGCTCTTCTAGGATTAAAATCATCCATGTAATACAGCCCAGTTCTTTTAGTACCATGACCAATAATCTTCTTACTGAGAATATCTTGAAACAAACAAAAACTTGGATACATTATGACAAAACAATTCAATTTCTCAGTCACTTGTCCTATAGATAATAACTTGTCTTAGAGTGATGGGACCAATAGAGTATTTGATAAAATAAAAGAAGTTGTAAGTGCCATTATTCCAGCCCCTGCAACTAGATATGTCATCCTATTAGCATTAGCAACATAAGCCCATTTCGTTCAAGTAATTGCAACTAAGTCTTTTGGATCAAAAGTCATGTGATCACTTGCTCCTGAATCAATAATCTAATCATTATTACCTGAATCAGCAGCAAGTGTATTTGCAACAACAAAAGAGGTGTCCTCTTGTGATATGGTAGTTGGAGAATAGTTCCCTTATGGTATCCCTAGTGTATCACGCGGGATAGTTGAGATTCAGTATTCCCACAATATGTACAACCCCTGACTTTTATTTCTCTATCTCTCCCTATCTATTTTGTTTTTTTTTTTTTTTTTTCCGTTTTAGTACTAAGTCTTAGAATCTATGCTCTGATACCATGATGAAAATTAGTATTTCATTCATTTTATCAATATACATAGAAAAGCGTTTTATATACAACTATAAGAAAAAAAAAACTATTCTAATAAAGTAACAAAATAACAAGATATTTTGAGAAAGTAAAAAATATTAGTCTAAAAACATTAAAGTACTCCTACAAAATTAGCTAATAATAATGGTATTCTATAAAAAGCAAAAATCGTATCAATCTAAACTTGATAATATGATTTGTTGACTACCCATGCTAACATCGACTCCAATTTTATTTGCATTTGTTTGCAATGCATCATATATACGTAGCTTCATTTACGTCCATATCACTAATTTCTTTCCAAAAACAGCAAAAACACACTAAAATAATTTAATTTCAATTTGATCCTTAGTTGGCACAAGTATGCTACCTCTTAGATTCGAAGTTCATTGGTTCGAGTCATATCAGGTTCCCCATGAGAAACTATACGAGGAATCTTTAGCTTTCTACAAGGATTTGCAGTCCCCATGAAAGCCCAATTGTTTTCTAGTGCACTTTTTCAAAAAATTTGGGAGTTTGATTATGCGATCCCAAAAATACGAGATTAAATACATAGAATATAAATATTATAAGGGACACACTTGCAATACCCTATTTTTCCGTCATGACTCAAAATCAATTACAAGTTAAAAAAATAAAAAAATAAAAAGAAAAAGAGAGAAACAAAGACAATGTACCGGCAAAGAAAAGAAAGAAGGTATTGAATATTATACACATAAATGAACCTACCTTGTGAAAAAGTTCTATTATACATAATGTTCCTTCTCTTATCATAAGATTCTCTTATTTTCTCCTTCTCACCCAGTTTTGATAATATCCTTTAATCCCATTACAAAATTCCAAGTACCCTAAACAATCTAATAATTTTCAATATAATTTTGAGTGCATCAATCCTAACAAGTATGGGATTCCAGTGTACTCCAACCACGAACCACCTTGAATGAATGATCCAACTGTCCATCTAAGTGCTTCCTGCCGGCTAATGATTCCCTTGAAACCGGGCCACTTAACTCTTCCTTTAATGTCAGCTCTAGGTCCACGATTACCATATTCAGCAAAGTAGGCTGCAAATATACAATATACATAAGTCATGACAACTACACATCGTCATTTGTAGAAATTTATCTTCACAGATTCGCTTTACATAGACTCAAGAGTGACAAGAAATTTCCCTTTTTATGAATTAAATTGTATTTATATAACAATATATATTAGTTACGTCTTATGGAATTGGTGAAATGGATAATCATAGAGAAAGAAAACAAAATAAAAGTAATGAAATTGGAACCAAAACATATATATATATATATATATATATAGAAAAGAATGGGTTAAAGGAAGAAGTTAACATTTTATGCATTTGTTATAAGTCATAGGGCTATATTTGCAACACATTTCGAATATAATAAATTACAAACATGGTTTTTTTAGTTGCGAAACATTTACATATTTATTTATAGGAAAATATAAAGATAACAAACAAACAAATATATATAATGCTCTTTCTAAGGAAAGAAATACCAAAAACACAAAAACAGTGTCATTTTCTTTGTTATTATAAATTCTTTTTTAAAAAATCGCTTTTTTTAAACATATATTCCACTAAAGATAATTACATCTATCAATTTTTCCTCGACAACTTCCCTTGACTGACAGATTAATGATTGAGATTGTTTACAAATCTGCGTTATTTTATCACATAATTATAATGTCATATATATTATTATTTATAATATAACTATTGATTACACATTGCAATATCTCTAAATTGAGGAAAATTGAAAGATTTTAAACAGAGGATATCTATTTCCCACCAAAAGTGGTGTTAGCCACTTTAATAATATAGATGTTGTGCTACCAATCAACTTATTTCCTCACTCTATACAAGCATCATGATAGTTAAAAGCAAAGAAAATTTTATTCCTTTTGTTTTCCTAAATTTTGTAAGGCAATAAAAAGGGTATATTCTGTTTAATAATGTAGCTAATTCTATAGTATACGCGGGTACGTATAAGATACTCTAATAGATTTCACACTTAAGAATCTTCAATCTTTTTGTGGAAATAATTATAATTTTTTCTTACAAAATTATCATAAAGCTAGGTAAAGACCTACATGATATGCTCTTATTCGGTATAAAACATATTTATAAGTAAAATAATGAATTTTACTTAAAATATATACAAGAATTAACATATTACCAAATCTTATATAAATTGTTGTTGTCATAAATATAGGGTAACCGTTAGTATTTTCTTATATAAAAGATAACAGGTATTAAAGTTTTATACAACAATTGGATGGATTTCTATTAATATGATACATTAATTTAAACAATATAAATTATCATAAGATAAGAATCAAATACCTTGAATTAAAAGAGTTGCATTAGATCTTTAAGCAAAAGTTGCAACAATTCCAAAATTCACTGTGACTTCTTTTTTTTTTTTTTTAAAAAGTGTGGTTTGGGGGTGCAAAAAATTAAAGACCAAAAGCAAAATGGTACAATTAATAAAAAAAGTTGATATTGAAAAAGTATGATTGTTTAAAAATTAGGAAGAGGTACGATCAAAAATAAAAAGAAAATTTCACGAAATGGTAGTAATAAAAAGGTGTATTATCGGAAAAACAAAAGAATGCATTCGAAAATATTACAACAGGAGCTTCTATTGAAGTGGCATGACATCACACCCCTCTTAATGCATTGAATTGGAGGTAATATTCTATATAAATTACACATAATTTAGTTATTCATGATATGTAAGAACGTGAAAGTTAATAGAACAATAGAGAAATAAAGCGAAAAAAAAAAAAACAGAAGAAACTTTCAAAATTATATGTTATGGTAGATATAATAAATTAGTCAAAGCCCATGCTATAAGCAAATCTTTATTTGTAGCATAAATATATGATATGAAAATAATCGACTCATTCAAAAGTTTATCATGGTTAACGTATTAATTAATTATGTATTTTTATCAATTGTTATCAATATGACAAAGTTATTGCAATTTTATCTAGGAATAATGGGTAAATGTAACTTTACTAATTACATTTTACCCATTTTTATAATTAATTAAATGAAGTTTGAAAAGTGTTCATTTTACTATCTACAAAATTTTTTAAATTGATTTAAAATACCACGATTAATTTTTGTTGAGATAGTTAATTATAATGGTGGACAAAGTTCAGTAAGTAATTATAAAAGAAGTCAAAACTTAGTTTGAGTCTCTCATGTTTATTTGAAAAAAAAAATAAAAAAACTATATAAATGCTGTTTTCTATAGGGAGCAGAAGACTCCTATATGATTTGATTGTGCTAGAGCTCAACTTTTAGAAGCCAGCAATATGCTGGTTTACTTGTATTTAGTTGTAAATTACTGCATTAATACTATTTTCATTCACTAAAAAATTGCATAAAATATAGAAATACATTTACCGAATTTTTTTTTTTTCACAAAGCCGGTGATTTTTCTACATTTTTATGTAAAATTCTACATTTAAAATTATGTTACTTCATATTGATTTATGTAAGGGCTGCAAACACCCGTTGAACCTAGAAGTATCCAAATGTTTGAAGGAAAAAAAAAAAAAAGGAAAAGAAAAGAAAGAAACTCAAGAATGATGCTTAGGTGTACAAATGAATCAAACCGGTTTACAAATTACTCGAGTTCAGCTCGATATTTACTTGAGAACAATTCAAAAATAGTTAAGTCAAGCTCATGCTCAACCTGGAGTTACTCGAGTAGTTTATCAAACAGACTCAAGCCTCGTATATTTAACTTGGTTAGTTCGCGAGCTGAATCAAGTTCTATAGACCTTGAATTGAGTGTAAATATTAATAAATCAAATTTAAATGAGTTTAACCGAGTTGAGCTTTAGGGTCTATTTGGATTGTCGGATATTTATATATATCTAATCTATATCTATGACTTATATGTATTATATCTATATCATATCTATTTGATTAGTTTATAAGCAAAACTGTCAGTTTTTTATCGGTATCTGCTTCTTAATAAGCATTTATTTGAAAACGATAAAGATATGATATCGAAATAACCAAAGTATAATGAAACAAGTAGACCCCTAATTTATGTAGTATCATACCAAGCTAAATTCAAGCTTAGAATTTTAAATTTAGTTGAGCTCCAGTTGAGTTCGAAGTTAATTTGAAATTACAAGTTTAGCTTTAACTCGAATTTAGCACTATACCGTCTTGACTCAATTTATTTACACTCGTAATCGCATGTGTATATTTTAGTTATCTCATTGACGTTGAAAATCAAATGAAGAACAAAAATTTAAAAAAATAAATAAATAAATCAATGTTGCTAACCTGTATTATCACCAACAAAAGACATATAACCAGCTGGTTGAATGAAATCACCAAGGTCAGACTCCATAAACACAGTAGTGGAATACCTCTTCCATGCCCTACCCAGGTATGTAGGAATCCTGAACCTTTGTTGGTAGAGTGTCTGATGAGGAATAATCCTGCAGTTGTGGATGACAATTCCTGTGGTCTCCTTCATCTCGTCTTTGCCTTGTGCAAGGATGACGAGCGGTTGACGAGGAGCACCAGTTTTGACTATGATTTCAGAGTTCTGGATGACAGCCGAAGCATCACCGAAGATGAAATCCACGGTACCAGAGATGGCGCACTCGCGGTAGAACTGTCTGTATGCTTGGAGCCACAGGGTGTCCTGGAAACCATCAACACGGCAGTTGAAGAAGGCGGACATATCGGCTCCGTTTCGGAGGGCCACTGCTTGCCCACCTTGGTAACCGGCGGTGTTCCGGAATCCCATGGCCTTGCCGATGAACCCTTTCCCAAGGACAGCTGTGATTTTTCCAATCATGAACATCACAAAATGTTAGAACAATATATATGGTAACTAATCGAAGAAATTTCTCAACCGGTACTACTCTTAAGATTAGCAAGTTAAACAATAAGCTAAATAACAGTGCAAATAAGCTGAAGTTTGATTTGGATGTAGCTAACTCAACTCATTTATTCAAATAGTTTATCTAGTTAAGCTTAAACACCAGTTAAATAGGTATTGATAATATTGAGAAGAATTAAAAAAAATCAAGGTTAAATAGGTTTAATTGAGTTAGATTCAATTATATGAACACCGATTGGCACATTACATCAAGCTTGAATTCGATTTTGAAATTCTAAACTTGATCTTACTAAGTTAGTGTTTGATGGAAAGAATTGTACCGGATAAAAGATTGAAAAATAATATTGAGAACACTAGATAGTACAATCCACTTATACATTTGGCAAGCATACTGAATAAAGATTTTTATGTTGTTTATTTTTTGGTAGATATAAAGACATAATAAAAATGCTATAGAGTTGTCTAATAAAAATTAAAGAATTTGTCATAATCTTCATATAGTTATTTTTCTTTGCATTTATCCGATATTGTTAAGGTTTGTTGTCTAATATTAAGATTTTTATTTTATTCAGTCCAATTTCATAAATTTATGTGGATCAAATGCTGCTTAAACATGAGGCTGAGCTCGTAACAGCTCAGCTCAACAAGCTGTTACTTACACGGATATAAATTTGAAAACATATGTTAATAAGATGATAAACTTTACCGAATGTAGCACTTTGTAGTATGTTAGAGCCAGCATTGTTGCTCTTGTTACCGGTGATAATAGTACTCGTTGGTCCATCGCCATACATTAAAACATTAACTTATCAATACCAACAGTGACATACTCATTATAAACACCAGCCTTGACATAGATAATAAACCTTCCCTGATTTTGTCCCCTAGGGTAAGCATTCAAAGCAGCATTTATACTCTTAAAGTGTCCACTTCCATCTAAAGCCACAACAGCATTAGGAACAATATTTCCGTTATCAACCTGAGCCAATAGTTTCCGATCGGTTGTGGAGAGCCATGTCGGGTAGTTGTCGGCACTAAGGTGGCTGCGTGGACTGGAGGCGGCCGTGCTGTTATTAGGGTTATAGCTGAGCTTCATCCCAAATGCCTCGGCAACAGTTGGTATCTCAGCCAAGATAGATAGAGTATTTCCGGTGAGTTGGGTTGCATTAAGAAAGTTATTCCTCATTTGCGACTGCAAATTGGGGTCATGCAAGAAGCCATCCAAGCAATATGTTTGGTATGAAACGACGGCGCTGAGCCAAGTTTGGAGGTCGGAGACGCGGTCGTTCACAGTTTGGAGGTTGACGCTATTTCCGATGAAAGAGAGGGAAGCTTCAAGATCAGAAATGGCGTGCTGCAGCATCTCATTGCATCCATCAACACCCATCTTCACCCTCGGGTCGCTGGAGGAGTTTAGGGTTGAAGTGAAGTTGATGGCGTCCTTCAGCGAGTTAAGGGCGGCCACCACCGACGCATGAATGAGCCCTTTTGGGCCGGTGGTTCCATTAGCAGCACTGCTAAGGCTTTGCATACAAAGGTCCTTATACACCGCTGGTTGACAGATAGTATTTACCGCCATCATTTGGCCAGAACCACCAAGATTGTTTACTCCGTCTACCGCGCCGATGACCGCATCCACCACCAAGATGATGTAAAGGGCTGACACAACTACTTTACCCTTCATACTTTTTGCCCCTTTTTTTTTAAAAAAAAAAAAGAAACTTTCTTAATGTATTGTTTAAAATGACAAGGATCCCCCCCCGGCAGGTTATGAACCAACACACGCGTCGCCAGTTCCGTCACGCGGTGGCACCGGGAGGAAGAAGATAAAGAAGAAGAAGAAGAAAACAATTCAGTAATAAAGTTACTTCGATGTAAAATAACTAATTAAACGGTTGCATGGATATGGACGTCTTAATTATATATACAACGTGAAGCTTTCCTTGAAATTAGGGCTTGTGTCCGATTGTGCATGTCCTGCATGAGATGCACGTACTGAATATGTTTCGATGGTATAGCGGACTTTAAGAGGTTACGACATGAATTTAGTGGTTAAAATGGATATAACTAGGATGTCCAAAGTTAGTTTGGATAAGTCAAAAATTAGCTATAATAAAAAGAAAAAATAAATTCTTCATCTTGTCTCACATCCTATCTTGATTGACAATGATTGTTTAATGTGGGGTTGTTCTTTCTCACTGAGATTCTGTTATCTTAATTATACTAGTTGCCATCCCCTTTCAGTTGCATGGTTGGATGTAAAAAAATAATAATGTAAAGTTAAAACTTCATAAATTAACACTCAATATTAATAACCTCTTTAAAATATATTTTTTTATCCTAACTTAGACTAATTTATAACATTAGTAATTTCGATAAATTAATAAGAGATTAATTTTTGCAAAGACTCTTATATAAATATATTGTAGATTCTCTATAAAGAAGTTTTGATGATAATAAAAGTGAAATCACCTAAAAAAAATAAAAAGAGAGAGAGAGAAAAAATATAATAAAGTAAATATTTCTATAGTCTGTAATTATGATTTTATTTAATCATATATGTAAAATGAAAAGGCTTATATGTGGTGTGTACATCTCTATCTAAATAAACCCGTGTCCTTCTCACCACATTGTGAGATAAGAGCAAATGAAGGGGTCTTCATCAATATAAGTTAAAAATGACTAACTCACTTATCTTTTATAGCTTAGGAGTTTTTAAAGAAAGACCTGCTAAGGAACAATACGAAATTGGAGATTAACAAAGATTTTCAAAGCATAATTTGAAAGTATGTGGAATTGTCATGGAATTTGGAGGATGCATAGGTGGTGATCCTGTCACTTTGTGCATAGAACTGAGATAACGGTTTCTTTTATCTTTGTCTTTAGATGTATTTGTTTGTTATGAAAACTCTAGTATATAAGTTATGATGAGTGCATGGTAAGAGATAGAAATTAGAGAAAGATCTAGCTTTGATTTTAGAAAAAAAAAAAAAAAAAGGAGTTTTTATTATATTTTGTGGTTGAATTGACTATGAAATTTTCAAGTTATGCAATTTTTATGAAGGAAGAACTAAGTCAATCTTGTAATTCATAGGCCTTAGGTTATGGATGTTGGTGATTAAAATTAAAAAAGCTGCTAGTTGAAATTTTATTTAAAGTATTGTAGAAGCTTTTTAATGACTACAATGATTTTCTTATGTAGCATATTAAAGAATTTTTTATAATAATTGAAAAATTTAAGTGAGTTTTATGAATTGGACAAATTCATTCATGAATTCAATTTCAATAATAAAACATGTCTTTATAATTTATCTTGAAAGACTATGTCATGAAAGGCATTGGTCATAAAAATGTCAATTTTACATCGTATTGAAACTTTATCATACTTTGATATTGCGATTCAAGCTTATAAATTATTGGCGATAAGTAATTGATAAGATTAAAAAAAAAAAACTTCATGAATCGTTCTCATAGGTATTTTAATTCATCTTGATATGGAAAAATATGGTAAGAAAAGAAACAATAAAGCACATATATCTATACATATTGCACATAAAGGAAAGTTAAGATTATGAAAAAAATAATAATAATTGTCTTTATTTATATTGAATATTAAACCTACTTTAAATAGATATTAATTAGATCTAATTTTCAAAACCGATTTAAATATATCAATGCTAATCATTCAAACTTACTTTAGTATGGTATATTTATTAATTACAATAAAATAGCTAAAACTAATAACTATTCATAACAATAATGGTAATGGGGTATTAACTAAATTCTAATTGTAATTATACTCCAAAATTAGCTAATATTACATATAATACCTCAAATGACATAGCAACCATAAATACTAATAATAATCTTAAACAAATATATGAGTACTAGTAACACACGTGTATGTATATAAGTAAATAAAATATGAGCAAGCAATTGTAACAATAATATATAATTATATATAAAGGTAAAGTTTTGAATAGTTCAATAGTAATAGATGTATAATTAACTCAGTCATAGGGATTAGCTAATAAGTTGTATTATAATATAATCAATCTTATTTAGTAATAATAATACCATATTTCGAATTTAGAGCTAGCAACCTTACACCTAAATTCTCGACAGGAGATAACAATCAATGACTATAGTTTTAGGTCAGAATCTTATAATCACTAAGTACATGTTATGACATATGTGTCGTATGGTGTATTAGGCTATGATGTTGATGTTAATGTCGATTCAGCAATTTTGGAAAATTGGGACACAGGTACGTAGTGACATTCTTGTTGTGAGCTAAGGCTAGAACATAACAATTTGACTAATTATTAAACCTGGTTAAAAAGATGTGTTGCTTGTGCTTGGTCGTCTCGAGCCAGAGAGCAACACCCTTGGAAGGGTTTTAGATCCTGACACAGTAATTAGATGCTTAGACCACCTTGTTGTGGCTCGACGGTTAGTTGGTAAGAGAAATGGTATCAAGTGTAATTGATACCCAAACAAAGAACAGTTATATTAAGTGTAGTTTAAGGATTATGGGTCTTAGCAGACTATACGATATAGTTGGACTATAATGGTAGTGTCAAAATAACGGTTGTGAACCCTAAACGGAGCTACTTTGATTTTCTTTTTAGGGGAGAGGTCAGCTGTTCTCATCAACCCCAAATATTGATGCAGTGGTATTGGAACCCAGGTCTCCCGTCATGTTGCCTAGAGTCATGAGTACTCCCATGTTGCTTGTTGCACTTAAATTTAATATCTAAATTGATGTTTATTGCATTAACGTCTAAATACATGTACATACTGTGTGTGGTTGTGTTGCTGTATATTAGGCTTCAACTTACCATTTTAGGGATTTTTTTCCCTAGATATAAAAGAAACTTATGTGCTATAATGAAAACGTCAACTTATAGGATCAGACGTTTGTTTTAAAGTTTCAAAATATAAAATGGTTGTTTTAGTTAAATAGCATTACTATAGTTTAGTGGTGAATCATTTAAAATTGTGGTGATATAATATGTAGAGATTCATAATGACATGTAATATCTCAAATTCTTGTGGATTATTTGGTATATGTGAATTTTAGTTGTTCTGAGTCTTAGCATACTCATAATTCAGTATAAGTATGTGGCGAACTATTCACACCCTTTTTTTAAGGCGTGACAAAAAGTATAAAGAAATCACTAATGAGTTTATTGAGTGTACATATTTAAGTTAAAAAATAAAGATGGACAATGAATAATATTAAGATTCTAGAGTGTTACCTATAGAATACAAGGTTGCTTACTTTGATGTCAGGCTTAAGCATTAGAGGGCATCCAGGCCGTTATCTAGAGCATACACCGAAAGAACAGAAAAAATCAACAAAACATAGACTTTATCTAAAGCATTGTATAGAGAGTAACACTACAATTGGATGAAAAGCAACAGAACCTTTATAGAATGATCATAACATATTTCAATTAGCCATTAAACATGTTTTAAAAAAATACATATCTAGTTCATTAATATTATCTGTCAGAAAATGTCATGAAAATTTTCCTCATTTCTTTTTATTATACATGAAGGAAGTATATATACACATTGTACAAGATCAAAAAAGAGGAAAGAAAATCCTATTCCTAGTCAAATCTCCTTATCTTGAAATTAATGCTCCTAAATTAATGTTATTAGTCAAATCATTAATGACTCCTAAATTAATGCTATTGGTCAACATTCTTGATTCCTAAATTAATGCTATTGGTCAAAACTTTTCTAAATTAATGTAGTCGGTTTTCCAATACTCCCCCTCAAGCTGGTGAATAGATATCAATCATTCCCAGCTTGGATATAATTGTTGAGAAGTTATGAGAACTTAGTCTTTTTGTGAACACATCTGCCAGTTGTTCCTTGGTAGGCACATAGGGAGTACAAATCAACTTGCTATCCAATTTCTCTTTTATGAAATGTCTATCGATCTCCACATGTTTTGTCCTGTCATGCTGTACTGGATTGTGCGCAATGCTGATGGCTGATTTATTATCGCAATATAATCTCATCGGTTCGTCCCACTTTATCTTAAGATCTTCAAATAATCTTTAACCACAAAAGCTCACAAACCCCTTAAGCCATAGCCCTGAACTCTGCTTCTGCACTTGATCGAGCCACCACATTTTGTTTCTTGCTCCTCCACGTGACTAAATTACCTCCTAAGAAAGTGCAATAGCCTGTTGTGGACCGTCGATCAAATGGAGAGCCTGCATAGTCCGCATCCGTATAAGCTTCAAGCATTAACCCTTCACCTTTCTTAAATAAAATTCCCTTTCTTGGACTGGCTTTCAAGTAGTGAAGTATACGGTTTACAACTTGTAGATGAATCTCCTTAGGATTGTGCATGAACTGACTCACAACACTCACAGCATAAGCAATGTCTGGCCGTGTGTGTGCCAAGTATATTAGCTTTCCAACCAATTTTTGGAATCTTTCCTTATCAACAACCTTATCATCTTTTGCCTCTCTCAGTTTATGATTAGGTTCAATCGGAGTTGAAGCTGGTTTACAGGCTATCTTGCCTGTTTCTTTCAGAAGATCAACCACATACTTCTGTTGGGAAATGAAAATACCTTGTCGAGATCTAGCTACTTCTATCCCAAGGAAATATTTCAATTTCCCTAAGACTTTAATCTCAAACTCCTTTGCCAAGTAGTTTTTTAGGATCTCCTTCTCTTTCTCGTCATTTCCAGTAACAATTATGTCATCAACATACACCAAAAGTGCAGTCACTCCCCCTGAAGTTGCATGCTTGATGAATAGGGTATGATCACCCTGACTTTGTTTATACCCATTATTGAGCATTACCTTACTAAACCGGCCAAACCAAGCCCTTGGGGACTGTTTAAGTCCATATAATGCCTTTTTTAATCTGCAAACCTTGTTCCCTTTCATCTCCCTTCCAAAACCCGGTGGAATCTCCATGTATATTTCTTTCTCTAAGTCTCCATGAAGAAAGGCATTTTTTACATCAAACTGATGTAAATCCCAATCAAAATTTGCAGCCAATGACAAGAGAATTCTCACTGTATTCATCTTAGGTACTGGTGCAAAGGTCTCTTCATAGTCTACTCCATAAGTTTGTGTGTATCCCTTAGCCACCAACCTCGCCTTGTATCTCTCTAGAGACCCATCGGATTTGTACTTTAAGGTAAACACCCACTTGCATCCTACTACCTTTTTATTTTCTGGCAGTTCTACAACTTCCCAAGTTCTATTTTTCTCAAGTACCTCCATTTCTATTCTCATAGCCTCTCTCCACTTCTCATTGGATAAAGCCTCAGATAAATTGTTAGGAATCGAGATGGTATTTAAGTTGGCTAAGAAACTCCTGTGAGATGGAGAAAATCTATGAAAAGACACTGATTCGGCCAACGGATATTTTGGGTGCTTAGTACATTCTCGAGTTCCTTTTCGTAAGGCAATAGGTAAGTCAAGATTAGAGGGAACATCTGAAGGAATTGAATCTATGCATACCTCATTCCCAAGAGTAGAGTTTGAGTTTTGGAGTTGCACAAGGTCTGGTGCCAGAACTTCTCTCCTTGAGTTCACTTGTCCATACCTCCTAGTATTAAGTTCTTCATTGAGAGGGACTCTGGTTGTTTCAACAATTTTAGGATTTGGTTCTTGTGGGGGCAATTCAGGTTCTTGTTGTAGGATTATTTTCTCCTGTAGAGGTGACCTAGAAGGAGGCACTGAAGGTAAATCAAGAAAGGATATATCTTCTACCTTATTTTCCCCAATAGAACCAGACTCCCCCTGAAGATAAGGTTGAGAGAAAAAAGATTGGCCCTCCTCAAAAGTGGTATCAATAGAAACATAAAGTTTCCGTGTAGGTGGGTGATAACACTTATAGCCTTTCTGTGTTGGAGAATACCCAACAAACACACACTTGATTGCTCGTGGATCAAGTTTACCTCTGTTGTGACTAGATACATGAACAAAGACTGGACAACCAAAAACCCGAGGCTTAGATTATTTGTGATTCTGACATTAGGGTAAAACTCAGAGAGAAGTTGCATTGGTGTTTTATTCCCCAAGGCTTTAGAAGGTAGGCGGTTGATCATATGTGCGGCAGTGTGACAGCTTCTCCCCAGTATGATTTTGGAACATTGTTTTGGAAAAGCAAAGCACGTGTTGTGGTGAGTAAATGGCCATTTCTCCTCTCAGCCACCCCATTTTGTTGGGGAGTATCTACACACGAAGACTCATGAATTATCCCTTCTCGTTGGAAATATGATGAAAGAACTTGGTTAAAATAATCTCTGGCATTATCAGACCTAAACCTTTTTATTTTTACGCCAAATTGATTATTCACCATGGCAATGAAGTTTGGAAGGATCGTGGTCACATCTGATTTATGTTTGAGAAGAAAAATCCAAGAGACTCTAGTACAATCGTCTATAAAAGACACAAACCATTGAGCTCCTGTAACATTGGGAATTCTAGATGGTCCCCATATATCAAGTGAATCAAATCAAATGGCAAGGAACTTCTATTATTACTTATTGGAAAAGAGGTCCTTTTATGTTTGGCAAACTCACATACATCACAATGAAGGTCTTCAACATTGACATTCTTAAACAAAGAAGGAAACATTGTCTTTAAAACAGTAAACGAAGGATGACCATAACGAAAATGTTGACGCCAAATGATATCATAATTTGAACCAGAAAAACAAGACCTTAAGGAGACATGCTTGACAGTTGGTGTGTGTATGGTAGATGTATCAAGATAGTAGAGACCACCTTTTTCCTTAGCTACTCCAATCCTCTTCCCTGACATCTGGTCTTGGAATACACAATGAGAGGAATAAAATAAGACATTACAATTCAAGTCATGAGTTACTTTATGAATGGATAGGAGACTAGTGGACAATTGCGGAACATGAAGCACATCCTTAAGTAACAAGGTTGGACTCAACTGAACATGTCCAATACCAGCAACTGTAGTGACTGAGCCATTGGCAACAACAATTTTCCTATTGCTAGGACAAGGTGTATAGGTTGTAAAATGAACAGATAAAGGTGTCATGTGATCTGTGGCTCTTGAGTCAATAATCCAATGGTCTTGTATAAATTGATCAAAGGTATGTAATCCATAAGGAGAAGGGTTATCTGTTTTAATGCGAGACATGATGTAATCCATAAGGAGAAGAGTGTATGTAAAAAAAAGAGGTGTATATAGAAAAATGAGAAGAATGTTGGCAATGAAGGCCAACAATAGTATTGGCAATGAAGGCAAAAAAAAAAATCCCATAATTTTGGAACCCTAAGGCTCTGATATCTTGTCAGAAAATGTCATGAAAATTTTCCTCATTTCTTTTTATTATACATGAAGGAAGTATATATACACATTGTACAAGATCAAAAAAGAGGAAAGAAAATCCTATTCCTAGTCAAATCTCCTTATCTTGAAATTAATGCTCCTAAATTAATGTTATTAGTCAAATCATTAATGACTCCTAAATTAATGCTATTGGTCAACATTCTTGATTCCTAAATTAATGCTATTGGTCAAAACTTTTCTAAATTAATGTAGTCGATTTTCCAACATTATCATGATCCAGTTGCAATGGGGTATTATTAGATACTACCATCAATTACACAACAACCCTCCATGGTGAAAGAGAATTTATATGTGGTATTTATTATGGTTTTCATCTTTCTTTTATTGCCAATATATCTTTATCTTTAATTTCTATTCATTCGTAGGAAACAACTACCATCCCTTCTTTGCCATCCCAAACCCAAACGATGAGTAACACAGACTTTATAACCATTACCAATATAGTAAGTCATCCTAGGTTTAGGGTTGCTAGGATTTAGGCATTTTTCATTGAAGATTAAAAGAGAGAGAGAGAGAGAGAGAGAGAGAGAGAGAGAGAAGGCAATGAGTGACAAACTTATGGGAAAAATTTGTCTTGTAAGTCATGTAATAGCACGGGACACCTAACATAGCACATTGAAGCACTTAAGGCAAAAGGCCATTAAGTAATTCAAGTACAAACACCAACATCACCATTGATAATGAAGCAAATAATCCAAAAAATTAGCAACTCAATAATAGAGAAGCATGCAATGAGCTTGTTGAATTGATGGGTGTAACAAACATATTGTTTCATGCAATAAGACACAACCGCTTCAAAAGGTAGGCTACCTAAAGAATGCAACCCTAGTACCATCATGTAGGGTAATAAACTTTAAAAAAATGATACAATCAACCTTTTTCAAAAAAAATGAGAAGCCTTTGAGAAATTGTTATCAAGCCTTTTGTGTAAGTAGGAGCTTTACTAATAATTTAACATGTTTTGCAATATTTGTGGTTCATATAAAATACTCAGCTTTTCTTGCACAATGTCTCGTTTACCTTAGATATGTGGAAGCCCCCACTGCATGCAGCTGACAATAGCTTAATGTGCATCACTACACACTACAAAAGCGCATCATAGCATTCTAGCCATTTTAGGAGGCCCATAATATCATACAATATCGAAGCATATTTAGTATATTATATGACAATGCATCTAACAATACTGCTTCAATTCGAAATTTGAAGTAGGTGTTAAATTTAGTTTGCTACGCAAGTTCTTACACCTCCACGTATCTACCATGTATTAAATTTGGCAGTGAACACAAGCCTTGAAGCTTGTGTGCTTATTACGTACATTGAGAAAGTACAATATGCAATCAACTATCTTCATGCTTCGAAAAGGCACAAAGTGTGATATTTGGAGTTTTGCTAGACCAAACAAATAAAGGCAAAGATCCCTTCGCTTGACTACAAAATTAGGTGGAATCATATATTTAAGATGTCTCATGCAGTACTGAAGGTTAGATGGGCTCTTACTCACCTATACATTGCTATGCACAACCCCTCCAATCCCAACATTGGGTTGACGACAAACGAGATTGGAAAACAACACACATCGTGAAGGAGGT
This sequence comes from Combretum micranthum, assembly GCA_024138025.1. NCBI lineage: Eukaryota > Viridiplantae > Streptophyta > Magnoliopsida > Myrtales > Combretaceae > Combretum > Combretum micranthum. Next base: position 1,439,595 of record JAMXBD010000049.1, read on the forward strand.
ACTTAAGGCCTTCGTAAGACCAACATAGCATTTTTCTAGTTTTTACTACCCTACGAGCAACTGTGTACTCCTCACCTAATTGATATATCGAACATGTCAAGTTGGTTTCATAATGAACCTAGGCTCGAGTTAACTATGTCTATGATGGTAAGTATACTCTAAGAATACTATGTCCCCCTTGCCTCTCTCTTTTATGTTTCAATAATGCTAGATCAATGATTTAAGTTTTATCCAATTAAAGTACTCCTTGAAGAATTTTACAAAAACATTGGGGTAGACAATGCCAAAACTTATGCTAAAAGTCTCAATGAGGGAGCAATGAGTTTTCTCAAAATCTTATATTGGTGCTACAATCAAGCAGTAGTTCCATAACCATCCTAAGCACTAGTACCAATACCAGCACCAGCAATCATTCATCTTGAGGGTTTTCCAACAGAAGCAAACAACTCGCTAAAGATGCTAGGAGCAACCATGGGAGTTCCTGATGAGTCTGTAGTGACACACTAGTATACGAGCTGCATTCTAGGATTCTTCCTATACATGGGTCATTTATGGTACGTAGGAAAAGGTCATGCAGTTGCGGTAGGATTTGAAAAGGGAATTGATCATGATTTTAGATCGTTTCTTTCCATGACCCCCCTTAATTGATTAACTACCATAAGAGCTCAAAGTTTGCAGTAAGAATCAATTTGATTCCACCATCATACATATTGGTAGGATTAGGCAATCCTAGAAAAGTTTTTTTTTTTTTTTTTTCCTTTCATTTAGATTGAACCCATTAGGTTTAATGTATTTTTTCTAGCTCTGCTAAGAGAGATGACATAGGAGGAAGAGGGAAGATAACTTCAATGTCCTTGGTTGGTGGAAGCAAAGAACACATACAATCTTGGTATTTCCCTTAATGGCACATGATGTTCTAATACATCTTGCCTTAATAGTTTTGTCCAAGGTTGGCTTTTAGTTTAGGGGTGCTAATCATTGATCCACATCGCCATTAACTAAAACAAAAACCTTTGGAATTAGCTGTGTGCCTACAGAATTGGGTAGACGCCAGGACAAATGTCAAAGGGCTGTGATGGCCAAAGGGTTTGATCAACGACATTAATGATTATATGTTTTTTTTTTTCATTTGAGATATAAAATATTTTTGATAATGAAAAATAATTTTTTGTTTATCTAAATTAAGGGTGAGCGGGTACTAAGTAGGTAGGGTACGAGGTAATACCCATACCTACCCTGTATGGTACAGGGTAGTAGATTTGCTACCCGGACCCTACCCTGTAGCATTACCTACCTATCTTGTACTGGTACCCTGTAATACGCACAGGGTACAGGGTACTCTATGGAACTTATAAAGTATTTCATGAGCTAATAATTTTTTTTATGAATGAGTTTTCATTTATACTTTATACGACATCAAATATGTATACCTATAGTAAGAAAATAAATAATACTTTTGTTTGATTTAGAAGTGAAACACACACATCAAAGCTGATTTTTTAAATAAAAATTTGATCAATATAAGTAAACTGACAATTTCGTAGTAGAAAAAACCAAAAAACAACACAAAAAATCTTATCAATATAAATAAAAAAACCAACCCAGCAAAGTTGCGAAATCCAATAGCTTCAACAAGAACACAAAAATAGCTTGAGAATCATCTCTAAAACTCCTTCAACTTTCAGAAAGCATAGCTTGTGAGGTAGCTTGTTGTAAAACTGAAATGAAAGAAAATTTACAACATGAAGGAGAAAGTTCAAGTGATGCACAAAGTCTATGGTGCCTTTGAACATGTCTTTAAGCACATAAATAACAAGAATTAAAATCTAAGTAGACATTACAAAAGATAATTAGAAACTAATCGTGGTACATATTAAGAAATTCCTACCACAAGCATAGCCACTTCATCAGGTGAAAATGCATTTTGTCTTATACTTTAGTCAACATCCAAAATTTCTTCATCAATCGAACTTGTCTCTACAAATTAAAAAAATACAGTTAAATTAAAAGTTAGTAATATGGAATTCATAATAATGTTATAAAGTTGAATAATTGATACAAGAGGAAAAAAAGAAATAAATATTAATACACAAAACTTACCCATCTCGTATCTTTTAGCATTTTCTAAATATTCTTCCACAGAAATTCGCTTTAGATTGTTTCTCAACCAGTCTTGTCCAAAAATCAAGAGCTATGAAATTGGTCAAAAACTCGACCTGAAGTGCTAAATACAGACTCTGATGCAACAGTTGACACAGGAATAGGCAAAATGTCCCTTGCCATTTGAGAAAGAACTCTAAATTTTGAATTGTTAGCTGTCCACCAAGCTAAAATATCAAAGTCATCATCATTCTTTTCACGTGGTTGCTCTAAATATTGATCCAACTCAGATTTATCAATGTCATTTTCCTCAGCTTCCATAAACTTTTTAAAACCTTCTTTGATTTTTCTAGGGGGTTCATCTAAAACATGAATATCATCATCACCAATACTTTGAACTCCTATCTCCATATCAAGTAGGCCTGAGTACTTTGGACTATCTTATACTCAAGAGCATGATCATAAAACTTAAACAATCTACCAATCACATTCTTCATGTTGTTAAGCATTGCTTCTACCTTCGCATCATCATTACCATAAATTTCTTTGTAGAAATATATCACAAACTTCAATTTATACCTTGGATCTAACACAACAACAACCAGCACCATCAAATTTGTTTTCTCAACACTTCCATAATATTTGAAAAATTTTCTCTCATTTTTCTTATCATTGATTGAAGAGAAGGATCTGAATCATTCTCCCACTCATTTAAAGATGTCAAACTGCCAACAACTTCATAAAAGTAAGAGTTAGATGTAACAGTGATCCTGATATCCTTTTTGTTGTGTCATAGAATTTTCTCAAAAATCTAGAAAAAAAACACTAGCATTTTCCCAATCATCACATAAGGGGACATCATTACCAAGCTCAATTGTATATGATGGGTCCTCATCTTCTAATCTTTGGAAGGCTTTCTTGAACTTAAGGGCAGTTTCTAACATAAGATATATGGAGTTCCATCTAGTAGAAATGTCTAAACACACAGAAACCCTTATAAGTGATTCTTTCACGCTCAATACATGCTTGGAATTGTTGAGCTCTAGAAGGTGAACTTCCCATATATCTTATAGCACTTCTAATTCGATCTATGGAGTCTTGAATTTCTTTTAACCCATCCTTTACAATCAAGTTTAAAATATAGGTACCACATCTCATTTGAAAGAATTCCCCATTCAATATAAACAAACCATCACATTTATATTTCTCTCTTAAGTATTTCAAAGAGGTGTCATTTGAAGATGCATTATCAACAGTAATAGTAGAAATTCTATCTTCTAACCCCCATTCATGTATGCATTTCTCTGCCATCTTACCAATATCCTTACCCTCATGACTAGGCATGACAACAAAATTAAGGATCCTTTTATGCAATGCCCAAGAATCATTAACAAAATGTGCATTGAGACATAAATAGCTAAGGTTTTGAATGGAAGTCCAAATATCAGTTGTAAAAGCAATCCTAGATTTTAAAGATTTAAATCTTTCCATTAATTGGGACTTTTCTTGAACATAAAGCTTCATGCAATCCTTAGCTATAGTAAAACTTAATACATGCTTAAACATCGGTTGCACTGCACTAACAAAATCCCTAAAACCTTCACACTCCACAGTAGAGAATGGTTGCTCATCAATAATGACCATTCGAGCAAGCATATGTCTACAATGATTTTGGTCAAAATTCTAGGAGATAAGACAACCATTGTCACTATCAGTTACATCTTCCCCTACTTTTTGGAATGAAGTAAGAATCTTTTGCTTTTTATCCATATTTTGGGGAAATCTAGAACAGGATCTCAAATGCTTCAACATAGAATATATACCCCAACCAGAATCATATAGTAACTCAATTCCACAATAATTGCACTTTGTCTTAATAGTCTTCTACTTATGGTCATGTGTAATAGTAATCTTAGTAAAATGAGCCCAAACAGATGAACCTTTGTTTTTCTTGGGACATACATGGGATAAAGAGTCACTAGCTGATAATGCAAGCGCTTTACTTGAACCTGGAGTATTATTCTCCTCCTCTTTGCTTTCCATTTTCGCTCTAGAAAAATCAAAATATAGCAAGATAAATTAGTCATTAGCTCCAATGTACATGCTTTACATTTATAGTTCATAAAAATGGAACAGGAGTTTAGAAATAAATCTTATATGTGGCATGTTAACATTGAAATATAATTTTACAACCTTAGCATACTTTTTAGTTGGAAATTGGCACATAAGTGGAGGAACGTGGTATTACTTTATAAAACATGTCCACAAATCAGTAATACGGCTTTTAGGTCAACCTTTACCCCTAGACTATATGCACGGGATTTTTCTTAATATAAGCCAACCAATAAGTGGATAACGAACCGTCTCATTTTACAATTTTTTTAGATAATTAAATTAAAAATAAATAGTTATTTGATCCTAGAATTAAACACTCCCAGATTTGTCCAAAGCAATGTGCCTTTTCTCATACGTAGGTATCTTTGTTAACCTTTAAATAAACACATAAAGAGCAACTAGACATAGCTGATATCTATGCTAAAAAATAACTAGGAGAAAATATAAATAATCTTTAAATTCTAATTCAGTCCATCTCCCTTAAAACACCAGTGTCAATACCATAAGTTATAAGACTATTGCATATTTGTTAGTTAAAATCAGTTTTTATTATAGCGATTGTTAATTTTATTTGAAAACGTCAAGCATGTGCTCCCATGAGCCAACAAACAATCTCCTAATGATGATTTTTATGGGGTATAGCCTCCCAAAACATTATAAGGGCATGTAGTAGTTGACTTACCTTGGGTCATATCTGAGTCTATGCATTTTGGATTATCCCTAGTAACCATGCATGGTTTTTCTCTTTTTCACAGCTCAGAACTAGTGGACATCCAAAAGTCAAAGGAGAGACTTTTGAGGTCTAGCCATGTCCAATCAACCATGCACGTATTCAATTTTCCTATGAGGAGACTCTTCCAGTCGTTGCGTTTAATTGTAATGCTTGACCTTCAAGGTTTCCCCCCATTGTGGCTGTCCAATTCCAACAGCTTCACATGGATCCTTCTTACTAAATTCAACCAACAATTTGAGAAACTCTTGCTACACTTCTCACAACAACACATGTTCTTTTTAATCGTAAAATATTATATAATAAGCAGGTGACTTTATTTTTATTAGGTAATCTTTCTATTGAATGTTAAAACCATCAATAAAATAATTCTATTTTCCTTATTTTGATACCAAATTATGTAACGGCTCAATACTATCTCCTTTTTCTTTCAAGTTACTAGAAGTTATATTTCTAAAATTAAGTACATATCTTGTTCTAAAATTAAATCATTTCAAAATTTCTGTTGACAAGATATTCCATCGTAGATTGAAAAAATAAATTGAAAATGAAAAGGACAACAAAATATATAAAATGAACATACCTTTTCATGGAGGAGTGAGGAGTGATGAGCAAATAAGTGGCATGAGAAAGGTAAGACAGAGAGTGATGTGAGTATAGGTGGCTGAGATAGAGTCACAGAGAGTAGCATGAGAAAGAAGTGTGGGTGGTTAAGACAGAGTCACAAAGATTGGTGTGTATATTATTATTGTTTAACCAGAAAAAAAAATATTATTATTAGTTTTTTTTTTTTGATTTATATTGGGTGGGTACAGGGTATTGAAACTCATACCCGTATCCTACCCTAAAAATATAAGGTCCAAAAAATTCTATCTGTACCCTATCCTGTAGTCTTTGATATCCACCCAGACCTTACCCGATAGAGCAGGGTCTTGGTGGGTATCCGATGCGACAAGGTTACCCAATGCATTATGTGATTTGTAAAAGTAAAATTTGGTAAATGGTTATTTGCAATCAGCTAACATAATATTGCAAATAATGCAATTTAGAAATTTACTAATTTTATTTCTGAAATTTTCGTTTAAAAAGTATCAAGATTTAGTAATTTATTAATATTTTATCATTCTTAAACTTCATTAATTTAAAAAGTAGGTTGTGTCGATGTTTACATATGTGTGTATATTTTGTGATGGGACAAAATTGCCCCTTTCTTAATGAGTAAAATAACAACTTTTCCCTTCTAAATAAATGAATTATTTAGGTTATTTTATATCTTGAATACACAAAGTTCAAATTGCTGAAAATAGTGTGTATGTCTTGTTTTAAAACATGATTTCAACATTGAAAGTTTGCCATAAATTCATATTTTAAAATCATGGTTTCATTTGTGCATGCATCATAATATAGTGTTAGCTAATTTTATCTAGAGACGATTTAAGAGTTTTGCAAAATATAAAATAAAAAGAATATTTTGCTACTTAATAATTTATGAACTGATTTAAAAGATATCTTGTCATGTTTAGTATTTAAGAATAGATTGGAATATAATTAAATAGAATATTAAATCAAGAATAGAACAATAAATCAATATGCACTTTATTTCTATTTCATATATTTGACAGTATCATCCATGGAATAGAGTGAAATCCATATACAATACTATTTATAAAACAAGCATCCATAACTCTTAATGCAATATCGACAAAAAAAAAAAAAACTCTTAACGCAATAATTATGAATAATTAATATATTTATTTATAATAATTATTTAATAAAAAAATGCTCTGGGGAGGATCAATGGAATAAAAGCAACCCCTCTTGCTACTCTATTTCTGGTGTACTGCTAATTAGGATGCAGGAAGAATAGGTGAAAGATATATCTAATGTTTTTGAGAAAAAAAATTACGCAAATATAAATTTAAGAAAAAAATTTACAAAACTATTATTGTTATGTCACACGTTGAATATGAGACATAAGAATTTACACAAATATTACATTTCTAACATGAGATATAGCGACCTATTCAGACAAACTTGTAAAAATAGATATACTACATAACTAATATGTGATATAAATCTAACTATGTATCGTATATTGATCATATAATACACACTTAATAATTACGTGAGTGTCACATGTTCAACATGCGATACTCATATAACTTAAAAAAGAAAATTATATTACACTTTTAAGATGGATGCAATAATAATATTCATTTATTTTTTTTTATAATTTGATTTTGTATAATTTTTTTAAAAAACTATATTATACATGTAATATTCTCTTGCAAGAGTATTGTATCCGACTTTTTTTCACAAGAATTTGTATTAAAGATTTTATTTTTTGGATTCTTATAAATATAAAAGGTTGTTTTAACTTTTTAAGGCTTTTTATATGGTGGGTCCTTTTAAAATATTTTACTATTATTATCTCATCGCATGTGAGTACTCTGCGGAGTCCCAGTACAGCTGATGAAAAGGTCAAGTACATGCCACGTACGACCGCCAAAGACAAGACACGACACCACAAATCTTAAAATCAGACATGTTAACATACTAAATATTGTCGGAACTAGCTCGTGCCAAGATGCAGGGAGATGAAGCCAGAATACTTCTAGGTTTCCCTCCCAATTCTCATCCAACCCTTTCTGAGGTACACACCAAATTACAATTCTACATAGTCAAGATTAAATTTTTCTGTCATTTGATCAAAATTGTTATTGATGCATTGATTTTAGTGTGAAGCTTTTGTCTTTTTCATTGTGGGTTATTGAATTTACGTTTTTTGAGTGTGTTTCTGTGATATAGATGTTTGTTTCTTCTTTTCTTTCTTCTGATAGTGGAATTGATGATTCGGGTTTTGCTAGATTAAAGAGGCTTATAAGAAGAAAGTATGGGAATCTCATCCTGACCTCTTTCCGGCCAATGAAAAGCGAAATGCGGAATCGAAATTCAAATCGGTGATTGGGTTTAAAGCTGTTCTTGTATTAACATTAACTTTATGAATTAGAATTCTGCCCTTATAACTATTCTTTCATTTGATTTGTAAAAAAATTTGTACGAGGAATAATAGTTTTGGAATATCTATTCCTTTTCCTCACTGGAGAATAACAATTCCTATGAAAAGCATTTTTAAAAAAAGAAAAAGGAAAAATCTATTCCTTTCCTTTGCTGGAGAAATAAAATTCCTATAAAAAGCATCTCTTTTTTTCCTCCAAAAATCTCCTAATCATAATTTTTCTCTAATCTTATTTCATTCTAGGTAACGTAAGTTTCTGATATATGTGTTTCATTCATGTTTGTTGCATTTGCTGCAGATTTCAGAAGCATACAGCCTGCTGTCTGGTAATTCCCCTGTCCTTTTTTGTGAACTTCCTGGAATTTCAATTTGAAAGCATAATGAATGGCTTCCAAACTCACGAATAGATGGGTCCGTTTGGATTGTCAGATTTTTATCCGATTGTATTTGTATCTGTAACATATATGTATCATATTTGTTTAATCTATTTATGAGTTAAATATCAATTTTTCATCTACATCTGTTTTTTGACAAACATCCGTTTGAAAACAATAAAAATACGATCTCAAAATATCGAGAATATGATAAAACAAACAAAACTATAGTGGGTCCCTCATATATCTAGTAGTTTAATTTTGCATAATTGGGTACCAATTGCTTGGTTGAGGTCGAAACACTCGAGATGACTTGCAGGGGGGAAAAGACAATGCTCTCTAGCTTCCTTAATCAATGACTTGCAAGGTGTTTTGAATTTAAAATCATGATGACCACATGATTATACCTCCTAAGATGACTTTACTTGATGATTTAGGTTTTCCATATGATATGAACTCGTACAGCATAATCAAACATATCAAATCCAACATAGAATAACAAATAAATTTTGCTTTGCCTGCTAAGGATCTGTAAATGTGTAAAAGAATGCTAAGAACTCCATAGTTAAGGGATTGATTCTCTTAAAAGCTTAAAATATCATGAGATGCACTTTCTCTCGAAGCGAAAACCAAGTTTATGTGCTTTTTGGCATGGAATCGGTTTATTATAGCCCTGATTGAATAAATCTTTCTTAGGGTGCTTGAGATTTTTTATGTCTGCTCATGGATTTTGATGAGTGCCTTCAATTTCATTTGAATGACCATATCACCTTAAGCCACCAAATTTTTATGTTTTAAGTGATGTTTCTACTTTCCTCCCTTGTACTATCGGGTGATGTTCTTGCTCACATCCCACTGTTCAAAGTTACCCTTTCTTGTTTATGGTTATATGGGTTAGAATTAAGGTGCATTGAAACAGACCAATAAATTTTTGAGTTTGCTGGCCATGGTTCAAAAATGAAGCTCACTGCATGACACATAGACTAGCATCAAAAACTCATATGATGACTCATTGGGGTATTCACTAACGTTCACATGCATCACAGGTGCAAGAAGGGGAACTTCAGATTCACGTAAGTTGGCTGTTTCTTTTCCTGCCATGTGCTTGTCTGTCATACTTCTGCAACTTCTTCTGCTTGTATTTTATCCCTTAATCCAGATTAATCTCTTGCGATGGGGTTTTAGACTCTTATGTACGGGTTGTTAGAAGAGAAGCATATAGAGAAAGCCGTGGAAAAGGTAGTCGTGCTCTCATAGGGATGCCATTTTTATTTATTATTCTAGGAGTTTTTGGCCTAGGGGGATTCCAGGCTTCGAGGTAAGAATGAGAATTTTGAGCTTATGCTTTGATTTTCCTCTTATAAGGTGCAAAATCACCATATAGATGGTGCATTAATTTTCAGTTTACATTATCACTTCCTGCATTTCAGAGCATACAGAAAACAAAAGGAGGCATACCCATCTCACAATCCCTTTCTTCCTTGAAAAAGAAACAAAGCATCTCAAGCTGGACAAAGGTGATCAATCACGCATGGTTAGCAGTACCGCCTGCGCTATGTCTTCCAATCTGATGTAATTGTAATTTGAAACATTCTGTATCTGGGAAAGGGACATTCCATGTACATGAGATATCTAACATTTTACAGGATTGTATAATAACGATTGAGTGACATCAGTGGCTGCAATTCTGAAATCTTAAGGTCCACTTGGACGACGATGCAGATGCAAAAGTAAAACATTAGAAGGGATTTGCTGTGTCTAGGAGTTTCAGCCTTAGAATCTTGGTTCTCTGTACCTGTTGCTATCTTGCAAGATCTCCTTGGCGGAAAAACAATCGTAGCACCAAGTATTCAGAAACCATGGCCAGCTAGTATGAGTGAAATTTGGGGTTTCATTGTTTATCCTGGTATGTGTTGCATGGAATTTCAGAGAACCACTTACTGCTTGAAAATATCGAGAAAAATTTTCTCATTGGATCTCGTTAAGGTGCCTAAAATTTGATAAAATATGTAATTAAGTATTTAAATTTTGAAATTAATTAATTAATACCTTTGTGATATTGATTAATGTACACAAAAAAATTCTTTTATGTACCAAAACTTCAAGCAATCTTTCATGTACTAAAAGTTCGGGTAATTTAATTGTATGGAAAGGTAAACACAACTAAAACAAGGTTTCGACAAATATGTTCACGGTCCACTAACAAGTTTAATCAATATCCAATTCTCAGATCATTTTTACGACATTCTAGGGAGCACGCTGTCACATGTTCGAGTTATAAAATGATGATGTTTTCATCATTTTCTTTAAGGAACGAGTTCTTGAGTCCTATTGCAGAAAATTAGGGGGAAAACCAACCAAGGATGTGATCCAATAGTATTTCATGGATGATGAAAATACAATTATAACCTATTCTAATCTCGCAGTAACATACAAGAGCTTGGAGCTCTTCCATAAACCATATCGTGAAATTTTAATGCCAAGAGGCGCTTCTTCATCAAATAGTGCTATACCATCTGCATGCAAATATAATATTTGAACTGTCAACAGAAAAGTTGAAGCTTCATAGTGCCTCCATTTCATCAAGTTTCAAGTTCACATTCATAGCACTAGATCACGTCCAACTAATTAAAATGGACAATATGAAAAATATCAACATCGGACGTTTCAGTTTGATACAAAAACAAAAAAGACGATAATAGCATGTCTTGTCAGCAAGTACTCCCAATTTCTCCAACACATATTCCCACAGCCAATAGCAATAAGGGCGTATTAATGCCAACATCCACTCACCAATTGTTGGTCTGTCACATTTTGGCAAAAGCAAAACTCATTAGGCGAAATTGCATATTCCGGCAAATCTCGAAACCATAACCATAAGGATATCTAAAAGACTATATCCACGACCATGACTAAGGTAAGCGATATGCTCTGTTTCTCATCCCAGCGTTTTCCACTAGAGTATCGTGTTGACCAGGACATATGCATTGTACTGAAAAAGCATATTTTTATTTTTTCTTTTTTTCTCTTCTTTCTCCATTGGGGTTCCCTAAATGCATAAGCTGCCATACTCTGTCTTCTCCAATTTCAAACAAACCAATGTCACCAAAGCAGAGACCAACTATTGAATGGGAATACGGCAAAGCATCCCATATTGCACGATGCTTTGACTGTAGGCGTTGCCTTCTCTTTTTAGCAGGAAGATGCCTTCAATCTTAAGAACTTATCCACAATATTTCATCTTTGTTCACACCAAATTATCAATGCATAAACCCTCACTAATAATTGCATGCTTTAACCTTTACTAAGTGCCATCTCTGCTCATCAAAACTAGACACAGCCAAATAACCAACTTCTTCTAGTAATCAAGAGTGAGAAGTACGATAAGTAGTCTCCCCAAGAGTAACAGTTATTGGCTGCCAACCTGTCTGATGGGGAATAATCCATTTCTTTGCCTCACATATCATGTTCAATATTAGAATCACATCACCTAAAGCAAGCTCTTCCAAGCACGCTTTCCTGAGAATTAATGCTGCCTCGTACCTGCATAAAAGATGGAATACAGAAAAGTAACAAACAAGGTGAGAAATGTATGGCCAAAAGAATAACAAGGTGAGAAATGAAAAGGTACACACACACGACCAGGCGAGAGAGACAGAGAGAGAGCAAAGAAAACATGGACAAAAAAATGAGCCCAAAACATTTACCTGCTTCTAGAAGCAACAAGAGCGGCTTTTCCAGCTATGATATGAAATTTTCTAGTTTATCCCATTTCTCCTTTGAGAATTGATTTGGGTTACCACCAATAGGGTTGACACATCTCCACAATTTCTCATTCCTTCCAACATACAACTGGACTGAGCCTATGAATTTTTTTACAACCATATGATGCTCAAGGGCACTATCCAAGGCCATCCTTACATCAATATTTCCTTTGTTAAAATCCCCATATCGTATGCAATCACTTATGTTTGCTTCAGTGGGTACTATCATTTCTTCTTTCAACACATTCAATGCCAGTATTACAACCCCAATAAGACCTTGAACATACTCAGAAGGTGGAAGGCATCCCTGAGTTCTCCAGTTACGAATACTAGAAGTAGCGGTTGGGTCCAATTGGGAAGATGAAGACAAGAAACCACTATTACCAGCGTAGTTATTGTATATATCTTTCTGAAATGCCATCTGACAGTCCTCCTGTGGTTTACTATAGGTCATTGGCTTACTAGCTTCAGCAGAATTTACTCTGCTTGAATCTCTTGACAGTTGAGAGAAATTAGAAGAATAATTATCATTTTTTCGCTGGTTGAAAAAGTTTATGCTACCAGTACTCAGTACATTTGACGCTGGAGAAGATGAAAGTCCTATAACCTGGTCTAGTAGAAACTACACTTTCACCATTAAGAGAATCAGGCTGGATTGACATATGGGGAAAAGGTTTAGGTGGCATTGAAGAATTGCTAGGATATTGAGTATTAGAAAATGCAGCCATCCCGGAAGCATCATTGTTACTTGATAATAAGTTGGGAGCAGACTGACTTGAGGGGGCTGCAGACTGCCCAGCATTAAAAAATTCATGTGGTGCTTTCCTAAAGGGTTTAACTGGATCCTTTCTGGTAGAGGTATCATTTTTACTGTTTTCTTGCAAGACAGCAGGCATACTAACTGCTCTAGGTATTCTAGATTGACCTGAGCTTTTGAGAAGAAATTTCATATTTGCTAAATTCGAACTATCACCAGACCTTCCAGTGGCAACACTCTTCTCATTAAATGAGTAGTCACTTTCAGAACTAGAAAAGACAGCCCGGCTTATTTGGGTAGGTTCGTGAATGTTGTTCTGTAACATCTCATTGTTGGAAGAATTATTAGCATTAGCAGCATCCAATGAGTCCATACTTTCTAGAGGGCCCTCACCAGCTGATAGGCTTGTCCACAACCAAATACTTTTTGCTGCAGAAATAAGTGGAGCAGATGCATTTCGCGGTTGCGCTAAAAGGATGTTGTATCTTCTCATGCGCAACCGATGAAGAGCATTTGAAAAATCCCTGTCACCAGAAATCAGCAAATAATTTGCAGGAGCAGGATTATCAACAGCCCAAAACAGCATATCAACCAAAATCTTCTTGTCACTTGCATCCTTCACACCTGCCAATCAATACAAAGGTCAACACCTACAAAGTACTACTTGTTTCCTTTCCATTTCAAACTTCCCCATAGAAATTAGTGGATGTTTTAATTAGGACAAAAGGGAAAAGAAAGAAAAAGGATACAAAATGCAAACACCCACAAAAGAACAAGCGAAAGCGAATCAAAGGTGGTGAAATTCTTTAGTGTGGATTAAGTCAGCATCAACCAGCTACTTATACAACTACATTCCACAATGCATATGCCTATTAAAGATATAAAATTCATTATATAAGGTATGATTAGAAAAAGAGGAAGAAGTCGAGTTACAAGAAAAATTCCTGTGGCTAACATAGTCGCGGCATGGATAAGAACCGAAATGGGAGTAGGCCCTTCCATCGCATCAGGTAACCATCTTATAGGGAAGAAAATAGTTTTTCTTCTTCTCAGGATTAGAGAAAATATTTTGTATTTGCATAAAATAAGAGTCCTATGGAAATTGAAGGAACCATATTAAGAGTGGTAGTTGGGGATGTACTGGTGGCTGACTAAATTAAATATATCGCTAACTCAAAATCAAGTTCTTTTACACCCCCCAGCTCCAAACTTCATTAAATAATGTTGTTACACAAACCAGTGTTGGCTAGTGGTGCTTATCCTCCCCCCCCACCCCCCCCAACCAAGAAAAAAAAAAAAAAGTGAAAAATGGAGGAAGGCGATGGTACTTAATAAGGTGGCCAGTGTTGTTTTGAAAATCCAAGATTTGAGACAGAAATTTCCTTCTCAAGAAAGTGGAAATCGTGTTTCTCATCTCAATTGAATACATCCACTTTAAATATATATATATATATATATATTTTATAATTTATTTTATATTATGGATTATCCAAAGAATGTTTTGATAAGAGCAAATGCAGTAATTTTGGAATAGGGGGGGAAATTGTATGATCCTGCCCTCTTTTAATTTTTTTGAACGAGACCATCCGTAAGTAAGTTATTAAAAGAACTTAGATTTTCAATCTGATCATTAAAATACCTATCGCATTATCTCCTGCGATCATTGTCAGTAATCAGATGATAAAATGCTACGGCAATCACAAGTACATTTACCATCCCCCATATTCTTAGTTAGACACCAGCAAATCGGACAGATTAAACAGATAATATATATGTGTATGTGCGTGTGTGTGTGTATTAATTTTTCATTATCTATGTATTAGTTTGATTATAATTGTTGAAAATCTCAATGACACATTCAAGTTGATGTAAAGAAAATCTTTGTCAGTTGCCAATTGTGATGAATATTAGATATGAGGAAAATTCTATGGTTCCTCCTATTTCAAATAAGTGATTGGGTTTCGTGTTCGAACTAACTAAATCATTTCAACAAATACTATATATGAGGAAAATTCTATGGTTCCTCCTGTTTCAAATAAGTGATTGGGTTTCATGATCGGACTAACTAAATCATTTCAATAATCTGATAATGACTAGGTGGGCGGTTCAGTTGACGAGACTATACGATTGTTCCCATTCCCAAATGATATCATCTTTCATAAAACCTAGGTTTTTAACCACTAATATACTAAAGTAAAATTTAAATTATTCAATTAAAAGGGAAAACAATAAATAAATAAATAAAGGCTTACCAGCAGGAACATGATTAAGTGCGATTCCAGTAGAAGACAGCGCCTGTTGAATACTTGCAGGAATGCCATTAGTATCACCGTAAGCAGATATCGAAACAGGACCGCGATAGTTCATCTTCACTAGCGCCGAACTTATGTTCTGTGCAATTTTATGTGGGTCGCAACCTTTAGGTACTTGACAGTTCTCTATATCCCACCACACGGAAACCTTTGCATCGGCGTATTGCTGCTCCTCCTCCTCCGCGTCCGCCCCCGCGGTCGTGATGCCGGTGGTGGTGACCGTGTATCTTGACATGGCCGAAAGAGAAAATGCTGTTCAGTGGTGCTAGGCGCGATTAGGGTTGGGGTTAGGGTGTGAGTGGTGTCATTTGATTGAGTTTACGTGTGTGTGAAGAGAGAGAAAGAGAGTGTGTGTGTGTACAGAGCATGCCAATGCAGGCGGTGGGGTGATTGTCGAGGAGGAGACGGAGTGACAGACAATGATATCGTGGGCGCGGCGGTTTGTTTATGTACTTTTTTATTACATCAATCTATTACCGTGAATAAAGTTTAAAGTATACGTTTATTAAAAAACTTAAAATAAAATCAATGGCCAAAATAGATACTTAGCAGCTGACGGGTTCCTAATGAATTAATCTCATTGGATGGTCTTTTTCATCTATGTTTGTATTTATATTGAATGATATATATTAATATGTTTGATTTGTATTTATATTTTATTTATATTAGATCTTTCATAAAAACTATCAATTTTTTTTATCTACATATATTTCTTAATAAAAAATTTGTTAGAAAATAATTTGAAAATGTATCTATATCTGCTAGAAAAAGCTAACCAAACATACCCTAATTCTTTCACTAATAAGCTGGAATTAATTCCTTTAAAGTTAGAGTCATTAATTCTAAAAAACTGCGATTTCATTTCAATTTATTCCTATATACCAAATATTTTGTTAGGACTTGGAGATATATAGAAAATTCAAAAAGTTTATAGCAAACTCCAAGAATGATGCCAAACATTTAAAAAAAATATCTCGATTCCATTTCAATCAATTTTACATACCAAATGTTCCACAATTATCCCATTTCATTGTGTTATTACATGTGGATATATAATATAATAGATATAGGGTGATATGTTGTTGTTTATCCAATTAATCTTTATATATGCACCTTATATAGAGAGAGAAAATCGAAAAGTGTCCAAACATATGAGTGAACTAAGTTTTAATCAATATTGTCAAAACCAGATCGGATTTGACCCAGAAAACTAAGAGGTCAGGGATCAAAATGGATTCAATTGGGGGTCAAACTGAGGTCATGAAAAGTAAAAATATAAGGAATAATTTAATTATGAAATACTAATATATATAAGATTACTCAATTAAATCTATATTTAGATCAAATTAATTAATTAATTATTCAATAAACATGATATAATGATTCTATTTTACAAATTTATAATAAAGTATTAATAAATATTTGAATTTCTAATTTCTTATTTTTTATTTTTGTTTTTTTAACTCAAGTCAACTGGTCCGAGTCGACCGATTCGACCTCCAGGTTTCTTGGTTCAACCGTTCGATCAATCCGGGTCTTCCCGATTCGATGCAAAAACGAGTTTAGGCGAGATCCAACTTGGTATTAGTGCCGGTTCCGGTCGAACCAATCGTTCATACCGGTTTTGACAACAATAGTTTTAATTGAAGTGTCTTACTCTATTGTTTATAGTTAAAATACTAATATGTCTATTTAAGTTGAAGTTATTCATTCTAATAAAATTAACGAGCATAAAGTGTTGTATGAGAGTAAACAAGAGAAATAGTCCTATGACAATTGGAATCTAAGCGAGGAGTTGAAAGTGAAGGTGTCGTATGAAAATTACAACAACATGTTACCTATTGAACAAAAGACTTACTAAAATAATTGTTGCATTTGTCACAGAAAAAGAGCTTCTAGGAATATGTTAAAACTATATTGGATGCCATGGTAAAAATAGTGAATTGAGTATAACTTAGGCTTAATCCAATATAGAGGAATTTTTTTTTCTCTCTCAATCCATACAAAGGAGTTTGAGAATGAACCCAATGTAAGTTTTAAAGAGCACTAAATCAGATAACAAATGAGTTTAAGGAACATGATCAATAAGGATGGACAATGAAAGAATAAGGGGTGCCATGTTCGGTATCATCAAAACCACTTCTATGTTTTTGTTGTATGGAGAAAAAAGTATATACTAATAATAATCAAATTCCTTTCGTATTGTAATATTTATCTGTGATAGAATTTGCATCATTTTTCTTTTTCATCCATATTTCATCAAAACTACTTCCATGCTATTGTTATATCACAAACTGAGTATATATAGAACATTATTTGTAAATATAATACATTTATTATATAGATTAAATATCATATTAAATATCGTGATTGTCGGGGCTGGGAAAAACCAATTAAACCAAATCAATCATAAATGGAATCAAACCATGAAATATGTTTTATTATTACTAATTTGGTTTTTAAAGTTCTCAATCGAAACCAATCTATATATCCAACCAAGCCTTTTTATAGTAATATATTAATATTTTACTTATTATTATAAATTTTCTTATGATGTAACAATGTTTTTAAATAAAATTTTAGTGTATATTTATCAAAATGTGTATATATCTAACTTTTTATGATAATAATTTATAAATTATACATAGAGATTTAACAAAAATATATGCAATATAATAACCTTATGACTAAAATCAATTATAAATAGAAATTTAAAATTTTTTAGTTGCATAAATATTGGCTTCATTTACATCTTATATCATTTAAGACTTGTTAATATTAATGAATATATAATTTTTGTATGAGATTACATGTCATAAAAGTAAATTTTCCTAAATTATAAAATATGACTGTTAATAGCTTTGTAGCATAGTGATATTAGCACTAGCCTAAATTATAAAATATGACTGTTAATAATATCATGTCATGTTTGATATGCAGGAATGAACCCAGAATGGAATCGCGATTCTGGTTTTCATTCCCATTCTTATGTTTGGTTGTGTTTTTAAAAGTCGGAATAGCAATTCCTAGGAATTGACAATTTTGGCTTTGAGAAGGAATTGATTCCACCCTTGAAAAGGGAAATCGTGATTCCATGTTAATTCCATTCCCTCCCAAGATGTATCAAAACAAAGGAACGGATTTGTCATTCCGCCTCCCACTATTTCTCTCATTATAATCTATTCCATTCCAAACGATTCTTGCATACCAAACGTGACATTATAATTTAAGTCTGTTTGAATGAAAACTTAAATCAAATTGAATTGCCCTTATCCCTAATTGATGCTATTTTGGGCATAGGCTTTTTAGGTCAATCTATCATCATTAAACCATGGACTAACCTATTGAGACCCATGTCCAACCTCTTAAAAGCCTTAGAAAAGCTCCAAGTGAATAAAGCAACCTCTATGGTTTATGCCTACCATCTCCCACTAAATTCAACAAGTTAACCCCAAGCTATATGGCATAACCAAATTGCTCACCATTTCTAGCACATTGTTAGAAATTTTCATAATATACCTTAATTAAGAGTTATACTACCCTACATTCTTGGAAACATTTGTCTCACTAAAGATAGTCCCTCACAATAACCATGGGGCTAGAGACAACTGCCTAATTGTTCATCTTCTCTACTATAAATAAGTCTAAAGGGCAGTAAATCCATTTGAACTCATGTTTCTCCTACTCTACCTCTTAATTTACTTATACTCATTTACTAACTTAAGTATCGAAGTGACTACACCGAGGAGCAACCTTGTCATCCTTAGGGTACCTTATTTTGTTGGTCTTCTACAAGTGATTAAGGTTATCTAAGCCTATCTCTTTATTATTCTCTACCAACAAAGAGTTTAGACAAACAAAATATAGTTGATAGCTATATCTATATGGTATTTAATATAAGTTACATGATGTTTCATGTTTAATTATAAGTATAAGATATTTGTCACTAAGTGTTTCTAATAATAGGTATATGAAATAATATGAGTGAACAATCATAAAAAGCTAAATTAAGATATCTTCACGAACAAACTAAAAGAAGAAGACAACAAATATATGATATATTGATATTCATACTAATATCATAAGAACAAATTACATGATAAAAAGGAAAATAACAAGTAAGAGAAGACACTATGATTCTATCATTATCTTGTTATTGACGAGGGCAATAACAGTAATACTTATGTTTATCGAACAACTATAAAGGCTTAATTTTAGTGTATTATCACCCAGCCATGTGTCACTATAAGAAGAGGACATACTAGGGCTTAGAATCGTGCTAATATCCTCAAAGCATTTAATAACTTGAAACTCATATTAAATAGATAATCTCATCAATAGTCATAAATGCAAAATAAATACTTCATATTGAAGTTGTTATAACTGAAAGCCAACTCATACCTATCCTAAAAGGAATATAAATTTAGTATGTTACATAAACCAGAACATAAAAAGTCGTTCCTTAAACATCAATCCTTAAAACATTTCATAAATCTAATGATCAATAATATGTTGAATAGTCTACTCCACTATATCATCCCGTGGTCTACATAAATATGTATCTTAATAAATCGAATACTATAAGCTCCCCACCCGTTCTTAAAAAAGATAAAAAGGACTAGGCCGAAGCCCAGTACACCAAAACTATAAGCACACACGCATGAACAATCATCACATATAATCACATGCAACTTGGCATTTATTGCAACAATTGCATTTTCATTGTTTATAATTTTAAGCTAACCACCTACACAACTCAGGGTTATTCAACCCTAACCCTAAACTTGGAGCAACTCATGACTCCATAATAAACATGTACTTATATATTTACAAATACATATTTGGTATTGGGTACTCCTTAATACCCTGGGAATCACAACCATTTTCACCTATTCTACTGGATTCCTTTCTAGGTGTGACCTACTCGAGACAACATCACATAGGGTCATCAGTGTTCCACCTTAGCATCATTAGTACTCTCGATCCACTAGGTCCAACCAAGCACAAGTAATAATATAAATTATTAGAGTCGAACATTATTTAGTTCGTTTTTAATTACCAGTACCTAACATGCACAACCAACAATTAAGATAATGACGTACCTAATACAACGTCTATAATAAGATAACTCTACTCTACTGGAAATACTTGATCAACATAACAACACTAACTCTTTACTTTTGTTATGGAAGAAGACATACTCCTATGGTTGTCTAGTACCATTTTATGTTTAGAAAACTATCTTATTTAGGCTTAGTATATTTTGCAATAAGGTCTAGTCTTAGGTTGTTTTAGAAAGACCATTAAAGAGGTTTAAACAAGATTAAAAATCTTTTTTGGAGCTTACACTAGTAGGGGAAAGGCATAACCAGCTTTGAGCAACAAAGTATAACATGGCATGCCCTTAAAATAGGGTGTGCGTAGAGCACTCCCTAAGGCACGAGCATGAGCTAGGACGGGTCCTAAGAGGATTCACTCCTTGTGTCACACCATAATGGAAGGAGCGGCCAAAGTATCCCAAATAATGTGGAACAGAGGAAATCATGATGTGAAACGCGACCGTGACTCTCTGGTCATGTCTCCTATGCTTTAAAAAGTGTTTTATATCCAAACCCATCCCTTCTTTGATCATTAAACATATAAACACCCCAAATTCAATATTAATACATACAAATCCTTTCAAAACACTCTCATATCATTTCACTTTAAATCAATTTATTTCTCTTGTCCTCTTTTGTAATTAGCAACCTATCAAACAAGGGATATATGTTTATAATTACAACTAAACCACATGCTATGATCTTTAATTCAACATAATGCATTAAACAATCCTTACCTTATAAATCTAATGAAAAACCATGGGCCTTCTAAAACACAAATGTTTTCAATACCTTAACACTCGTAGGTTGAAAGGTTTAAAGATGCATCCTTTTAAAGATTTCAAAAAAGAACAAGAGAGTAGCTTACTTTAATCTCTTGTTGATCCTTCAAATGAGCGACTAGTAGTAGGAGATTTAGGGCTTGAGGGTTTATGAGAATGTCTTGAGGAGAGAAAGATATGTGCGTTAGAAGTGGGGGGTGATTTTCACTTTCTTTTATTTTTTTTATTTTTATTTAATAGGCATCCTAGTCTTTTGAAAGTGACTACTTTAACCTTGCATTATTTAGCAAATGACAATCCCTTACCCCTTTATATAAAACAATTTATTTTATATTACAATGACCATGTAAGGTATTTAATATTAAAAAAAATTGGTTTAAGCTCAGTTTTGGCAGATTTAGTAATTTTTCATTTTGGTTCATGGCAAAAAATTAAAGTTAATATCCTAAATTATTGAGTTGACAAGGCTGTAAGTCAAAATCAGTTCAAAAACTAATCGGTTCTATTCTTGGAGAAATCCAGTTCACTGGCTAAATTTCAATTTTTGGATGAATTTTGTTTTAATTTTAAAAAATAGTAAATGAAGCTCAAGAATCATGAAAATTTTTAGTTTACATCTAGGAATATTAATCTTTCATTTTTATGAATTTCATCTAAAAATAAATTTGTTTGATATCTTATTTAAATTCTGTAAACAACATACATATTATGCACATTTAATTTTTTAAAAATAGTAAAATAATTTCAAAAATCACAAAAATTTCTAGTTTGCATCTAAAAATGTTAAACTCCATTTTTTATGAATTTCATAAAAAAAATTGTTTACTATTTTATTTAATCTACACATGTCAACATACCTTATAAGTTTAATAATAGTTCATACCCAATCTTAATTAAATTCCCAACATAATATATCATCAAAAAGTCAAATAAAATATGTGAAACCTCGTAAATTTATAATAATAAAATATGGATAAAGACAAACAAGGATAATCTAATTATTAATTATATCATAAAGTATCAAAGCACTAACAACTTAAACCTTTAATGAATAAATTATAATTTGCGATAACGGATATTAAAGCTAAAAAAAATGAAAATCTCAAACGAAAGATTTAAAATATACCATAGTATTCAGTTTATTCAATATAGTAGATATATAAGTTTTCATCAAAAAATATTATTAAACAAGTATTCATCATTAGTATCATCCAACCCAAAGAAAATCTAAATTCTTCATTGCAAGTCCGCTTGGTCCTAAGGGTGTTCATGGTTCGGTTAACCAGTCCATGGTCCTATTTTTTAAACCTAATCGTAATGTACAGTTTTTTAATATTGTGATCCTGAATCGATCCATTATAAATGATTAACCGCTTTAACGGTTAACCGTTTTGTTCAGTTAATTTTTTTTTTTTGTTTTCGATTTTTAATCATTTAACATAATGGTTATGCAAAATTTGCAGTTAATCGTGTTTTTCAATATATTCGTAAAAAAATTAGAGCGTTTTTTTTTTTTATAATTACATTAAAAATTGTAAATTAAGAATGTAAAATATGTGAAAGAGTTGTCAATATATATCGATGTCATCAAGATAATCATTATAATAACCTTTTGCTCCTTTGTTCTTACCAATCTTGAACAGTTGAGCTCAATAAAAAATCTCAATCAATTATATAAGTGTATTATAAATTTTATATATTTATAAATATGGATCGGTTAATCGAAACCATCGGCTTTTGGTTGTATAAATAACCAGAAAATTAAAAATGCTAATCCTAAACTAAAACCGATAGATCAGTTTTTTTCATATTGGTCTTCTGGTTTTGGTTTTGGTTTAATTATCCTAAATATTCAATTTTTTTACATACCCCTACTTAGTCCTAAGATAAGTCCTTTAGAAGAAATTACTTTGTTCATTCTAAAGTGAAAGCTTCTCTATCACTTTTGGATTTCGTCTTGACTAAGGCTTCTTAACCCATTTATACACACACACACACATATATTATATGTATTCGAGAGAAACCATTTCCCTTCTGTTTCCTTTGTTCATTTTTTTTTTTTTTTTCTGTTTTTCTTAAATTATTGATTATCATATTATTAGTATACTAAAATTTCCATTAAACTTCTAAAATCTATAATTTCACATACCTTAACAATTTTTTAATTTCAAAAGTTACGTTAGGATCATGGATTAGTGCTGTTTGAAAAAAAGGTAGACTTGGTAAGGTTATCTATCCTAAAAACCCCATTAATAGGAACATCAAATATTAAATTTTACATTATAAGTTATTATAAATTTATAATTTTAGATATATTAACTATAGAAAAATATTTTTTTATATTCAAGGTGAAAACTTTGATTTTTCAAATCAACTGTTGATTATTTTAATTAATGAGGCTAAGATGAGTTTGATAATTCTGTGATTTACTACATTGTTTTTTTTTTTTTTTAATGGTTGTTTGTTGGTATGATTATCTAAGGATTTTACATCTTGAATTCTGGTAATATACTTCCGAGTTAATGATAAAAATGGTACTTGAACTTTTGCAAAATATTCAATCAGGTACCTAATTTTTCATTTTGAACAATTTGATACCTAAACAAAGTTTTGTGAACTTTTTTCATACCTAAAGTTTGTCTTCGACAATTTTAGTACATAAACAAAGTTTTCGTGGACTTTTTTCATACCTAAAGCAAGTTCAATCAGGTATGAAAAAAATCCATAAAAAACTTTATTCATGTATCAAAATTGTCAAAATCAAACTTTAAATATGAAAAAGTGTTGAAGAAAAATTGAAATGGAGGAGAGATTGTTGATGCGTTGGATCTTTAAGTTTTAAATTTATAATCTCATTAATTCTAGACCCATACAAGGCAATACACCTATCGTGTAATATAGAAATTAACTCGGATCTCGTCCTAAGGATCTATGTGCAGCTACTAGTAATAACCCGTTAACTATTATCTAGTCGAATCAATTGTGAGATAAATACTGAACTTTCTACTAATTCTAATTAAAAAGCAAGCCCAAAAACCTTAGATGAAAGATATGCACAAATTTCTCAAGAAAAATTAATTCACAAACAATGCCCTTAGTTTTGATCAACCCTAGCCTCCTTCATCTTTAAAGATAAATTCAATTGAATGAAACTTAATCTTAAACTATCGGGTTTCTCAATTAGATTAATTACTCTCTTCAAGTTAATTAACCCCTAACCCTAATTGCAAAGTGGGAATTTCTTCCTTCACAATTATCAAATTAGAATAGCATGAAGATTATGAACCTTAATTGATAGAAAGTTGGAAAAACCCTATTTTTAGGTGGATTACTCAACTTCTTTGCTCATGAGATATCAAACCCATTAATTGAAATCTTATTTCAAATTAACAAGAATCAAGTTTGTAATAACTTAGGCCTAAAATCATCACAAAAAACAATATAAATCATGAAGCAAACTCAAAATCAAATTTCATTCAATTAATAAACAAGTCAATACATGAAGGCTAGGGTTTCTCAAAACCTAGGCATACACAACTACTCTTCCATGAAGAGATTAAAACAACAATAAATACAATGAAAGAAAGAGAAAAGATCATGATGATAAAACCTTTTTATAGAAGTGATTGTTGTGAATCTCCAAGTTGTAGCACGAATTCTTCTTCAAAAAGCTCTCCAAAATGCGTTCTAGGGTTTTGGATAGAAATACAAGTGAATGAAATCTGCCTTTTCAACTCAGGGCACGAGTATATATATATATATTAGTATGTACACGACCCCTACACGACCTGTGTACATCGGGGTGGTGTACTCATTAACTTTACGTGTTTTTCCTTTTTTGGTACATGTGCACGACCTATTGTACACAACTGGTGTATGTGGGGTCGTGTATCCTAGAATTTCGAATTTTTCTTCAATTTTTCTCCTTCAAAAAGTACATTAGTGGTATAAAAATACTAGTATATGGCCAGCAACTCCACAAAAGGCTCCAAAGCTCTCCAAAATCTAGGCCTATTTCATTAATAATCTTTGAAAAGCCAAATTGTTCCATAATTGTCCCTGAAACACAAATTTAGTTCAATAATAATCCATTTCTTCAATAAATCCATTAAATAGCATATGAAATATGCTCAATAATGCACTAATAATAAGGGTCTTAGGACATTTAACAATTGTTTAAGAGAATTGTAGTGGAGGAGATGTGATTTTTTTTTTTTTTAAATACCCAAACTTTGGACATATATGATGGCCTATTTATAGGAACCAATAGTGTGGTAGGTGGAACAAACTTGCCTACCATAATTCTAGATAAATCTCAACAATCTTCTAGATATTACAACTAAAAACTTCTAGAAGAAATTTCAAAATATCTCAACTAAAAGTTCTAGACAATTCTAACACTCTAGCACATTTTCTAGTCTAAGAATATTCTAGATAAAATACATTTAACGCTAAACTTTTCTAGAATCAAAGAATAGGCAGTGGAATTTATCAACACTCCCTCTCATTGACTACTCTCTTTCATGATTGATCTTGTAGTCATATCAAGTCGTCTTTTGATTATTCAAATTTGGCTACTAATCGAGCCTGTACCTCTCTACCAATCCATTAAGTCAAGTTTTCAACTTATATAACCATTTACATGAAACATGTTGCACTTTGTCAGACCATGGCACTAACTCCCATGTTTCATTTTGTTTTAGTGCCTTGACCTCTTCTTCCAATGCGTCTCTCACCCTTTGAATTGGGCAGCTTCTTCATAAGTGCATGGCTCCTCTACACCATTATCCATTATTGGTGTTGTATTTGCGTATTTAAGATTCTGCTTTTGAGTCCTTTTATATCTTTGTAGTTGTAATTGTGGAGCTTCCTCCTCTATTTCATTTATCTCACTTTGTCTTTCTTCTTCTTGAGACCTAGTATATATTCCTATATACCAAGGACTTTTCTCCTTCTTTGGTGATTTCTTTCAAACTGGATCAGATACTAGCTCAAATTCTATTTCTCCTTCTTGCATAGGTTGCTCTTTGTTCACTAGGATTGCGCCTCTATTTGTTTTTGCACCTGCTCCCCAATTCCCTTTGAATATGTTAACAATACTACTTATGGAGACTACCATGATGATACTTCGTTAAACACCACATTTTTTTTATGCACAGATACTCCAAGTTGTTAGGTCACAACATCTCTACCCTTCTTGTTGTCCATCATATCCTGCAAATATGTAGCAAATTGCCTTTTTGTCAAACTTACTACAATCTTGTTAGGCACAAATACATAGCAAGCACATCTAAAAACTCAAAAATAGCTCACTATTGGTATTATGCCCCACAATTTCTCATATGGTGAATGAATCCTAGTCTTGCTTGAAGGATCCTATAAGTGACATAGATGGTTGTTTTCATAAATTCAACCCAAAATCATAGTGGAACATTTTAGCATGTAACATGCTTCTGCATGTCTCTACTAAGAGATGATTCTTCCTTTCTGCAACTCCATTTTATTGCAAAGTTTTTGACAAGTCAATTGTCGTTGCATTCCATGTTTTTGCAAGTATTGAGTGAATTCTCTTGAAGTATATTCTCCTTCATTATTAGTGCGTAAGTATTGAATTGTGTATCCTATTTCCTTCTTGATCTTATCCTTAAAATCTAAGAATTTTGCTAAAGTTTTTAATTCCTCCCTCATAAAATATATTCATATGTACCTTGAGAAATCATTGACGAATGATCATGCATCGGTTTTTACTAATTCATAGCTGCTTCACCAGTGTAAAGACATCTAAGTGTCTAACTCCAATGGCATCTCTGCTCTTTTCCTTGACACTTCATAGGTTGTTCGTAAGCTTTTCCATACTAACATCCGACACATATAATGTTATATTGTATTTCCAAATTTCAACCGATTATAACCAACGTGTCCAAGCCTTGCATGCCTCAAATTTGTTGTGTCATTCTTTCTTGTCTTGTTCATGCATGCTGCTTGTGCTGACTTCCTTCCATTATTGGTGGGTTAGTAGGCTTCAAGCTCTTGTATAACTTTACATCTTTAGGTCCAAATACCACATTGTTGCCTAGAGATGTCATTTGTGAAATTGACATAAGTTCTTTTTCATCCTTGGTATGTGATAAACATTATCCACTTGCAACTGATGCGGGACAATAATTATCTTGTCAATATGAGCAATTGGAAATCTAGAGTTGTTTGTTGTCACCACGGCTCACTCTCCTTTATATTCAGTCAAATTTAAGTGTTCTCTTCATCCCTAGTCATACAGTTTGAGCAACTTGAATCAACAATCCAATGATCATTATATTTGATTGAATTTTTACTCATTGTGACTAGTATCGACTTGTTTGCTAACTCATCCATGCATGGTACTGCAATCTCCTTACCTTCATGCCATTAAGGCTGTCTTATTATCTAACTCTTTGCTACAGCTAGACTCCTCATAGCATATGAGGCTTAAAAGTCCTCTTCTTCACTCTCATGTTGATTGAGTGTAGTAACATTACCTTTTGCCTTTTTGACTTTGTACTCTCGAGCGAAGTGGCCTTTTTCTTCTACACTTACATCATCGACTTTCTGACAATGATACTTCTTTTCTTCTATCTCATCCTTATTTTGATGACGTCTTTCTCCCCCTTATTGCATGCTCCTCCTACGTGGCCTCCTTGCCAACCTTGCTATCTACCTCTTGAACATTCACCTCTTGTAGCTACTTTGTCTTCCTTAAGCCCATTCTGTTTTTAAAAATAGGGCATTATCCTCTTCATTTATTAAAACTCTAGACATTTGCTTATCTAAAGCTTCTTGGTTAACTAAGAAGCTTTCTAACTCCATCAAAGTTGGTTCTTTAGCCCAAACATGAATAGTTGTGATTATCCCGTAGTATTTAGGATTCAAACCATGAATAATGATTCTTTACTTTCTTGCTTCACTAATCTCACTTTCTAAATCCAATTTTGCAATTTCATTGCAAATGGATTTTACTTTAGTGAAATATTAAATTGTCGTCTTGTTTCCTTGTTTCATGGAAATCAGCTCATTTTCCAATAGCTACAATTTTGTATCACTCTTCCTTATGAAAAATGTTGTTAGTGTGTCCCATGTATCCCTTGGTGTCGTCAAGTCCTTAATTCGCTGTAAAAACCCATTCGATGGTGATAGATAGCACATAATAGCCTTCCCAGTTTTAATCTTCCACTTTCTTTGCTCCTCCTCATCTATTGGTAGAGTTCTTTTTGCACCACCCAACATCCCAAAAGTCTTGACTAAGTAGATAGTACTTTATACAAATGCTCCATGCATCATGATTGTTGTTGTTGTTGAGCTTCTCAATTGAGCTACTTGATGATGCAAGATCTATCATCTTTATTGGCTAGCGCTTGGTACTTCCCAATATAACTTGGTCCCAAACCAACAATAACTATAGTCCCAGATTGTATTCTTGTATATTCTCCTTATACAATAGATTTGTGATTGTGTATGAATGCTCAAACTTAACTTGCTCTAATACCAAACGTTGAAGAAAAAATTGAAATGGAGGAGAGATTGTTGAAGACATTGTAATGGAGGAGATGTGATTTGTATTTTGAACACACAAACTTTGCACATATGATGACCTATTTATAGGAAACTATAGTATGGTAGGTGGAACAAACTTACCTGCTATAATTCTAGATAAATCTCAACAACCTTCTAGATATTACAACTAACAATTTCTAGAAGAAATGTCAAAATATCTCAACTAAAAGTTCTAGACAATTCTAACACTCTAACACATTTTCTAGTCTAAAATTATTCTAGATAAAATACATTTAACACTAGACTTTTCTAGGATGAGAGAGTAGGCAATGGAACTTCTCAAAAAATTTCACAAAAAGTTTGTCCAGATATTAAATTGTTCAAAATCAAATTTCATGTGCTAATTAAACTTTTTACAAAAGTTTAGATACCATTTTTAACAAATCCCTTTATTTGCTATAATTAAGAATATAAAGATGAAATGCTTTGGAATTGCTTTAGAGAGAAAGATAATAAAAGGGGAAAAAAGAAGTAAAATAATAATATTGAAATAAGCGTCAATTCTTTTGCAGAGGAACAAGCAAGTAAAATAAATTCTCATGAATTTAAAGTAGGACCTATTTCATTCTTATTGATAGTTTTAGCAAATGTTACCTTGTTTGCCAAAACTTTAAGTGTTCCAAGACACTAAGGTCCCTATCCATTTCTTTCTTAAATTATCTTATGAGTAGTTAAAAGCTTAAAACGAAAGCATAGGCATAGGATAAATGCAAAAACATAATTCCATCTTGAATGCTTGAGCTAAAGCTTTGAGATATTAATATATTATATTATGATAAAGTAAGAACTAATTCCCCAATACGATTAAACAATTATTTATAAGAACATAAATATATAATCTATTGAATATAATAACATATTATGAAGTAATTTATTGAACACCATGGTATGTTACATGACAAGATATGATGATTATGAATTAAATAAATAATAATAATCGTATATATTGATTTATATGCCAATACGAATGTAGCTTGATTATAACTCATTAATTAAGAAAGTATTTATAGATTTATTATTGAAATCCATGGGAAAATTTAAAATAAGAACTTGTGATCATTGGTTTGAAATTATACTTGTTCTATTGATGAGTTGTATGAATATTAATTACTCAATTAAAAATGTGCATTTTCAGCATTTTACATAAACTATCTTAATTATATTGTAACACCCTAATTTAAAGATATTATAACCCGCCACGTGTCATTCTCTTCATAAAATACGCCAAGGCTATGAATTACTAAATCCACAAATTATATCAAAATATACATCACCAATAACTCACATAAAAGGTTACTTTAAAACATCATATAAAAAAAATTCTCTTTAAAAAAAATGTAAGATGTATTGACAAAAAACTACATATATAAAAACCAAATAAAGAATAACAAACTGATCTCATAAAATCTTTCAAAACTAATAACAGTCTCAAATAAAACTTCATATAATCTTTAAATCTTCTTTTCCTATTTCTAGAATCCAAAATCTACTAGTCCTCAGTAGAAAAATCGAGTCACTATTGCCATCCCCATGATCAACATATATGTCATACCCAAATAAGTCATAAGCTATCTCATCTTATCCTGTACCTGAAAAATAAAGGAATGAGCGAAAACCCAGTACGCCATACTACAAACAAATACACATAAACATGCAACATACAAATTTCACATATAAGCTAAAAAACATAGGTTATTATCTTTGATTAATCAAGCAAACAGCATAGTTTAGAACCATTGCAATTAGTTCTAAACTCAAAGTAACTCATGACCTGAGAAAATAGGCCTTTATACAAAATATTTTATATACATATAGTGATGTTGGGTACTCTCCACACATCGATGCATACCATAATTAATTGGCATGACTCTAATCTATTAGAACCATTTCAAGCGTAACTCCACTCGGGATAATGACACACAAGGACCATTAGTTGTCAGCGTTAGTATTACACTGAGTGTGGTCTTTACTAACAGCAGCCAGCACAAGTAGCAAACTTTTCAATTATAAGCCCAGACAGTAATTAATTCAATTTACAATTCTAAACCTACACACATATACATCAAGCAAGGTAAGGTGTACATGAATCAATTTCAAAGAACATGACTCTAAATCACCAAAACCCTGATCATATAAACACAACATATTTCAATGCACCACTTTCATACATAAACCTAATCCAAACTTCATCTAAAACCCTAATCTTAATAGAAATATAAATCTACACCTTCTCCTTGATTGAAATTCAAAATCTCTTAAAAGAATAGATTTTCCTCCGCAATTCCTCCAAACCCTAGAATCCATTCAATACAAATTATACCAAAACCAATAAAAATCATTCCTTTTTAATCACAAAGATTAAGAACATATAAACTTATCTAGAATTTATTCTCAATTCTTCTTGATCACCAAAATCCAATTCTCCAAACCAAATAGAGTTTTTCTTCAATTTCTCCTCTAAATCTAATTAGAAACCCTAAGAATTTGATTGATTCCTTTGAAATCTAAAAATAAAGATAGAAATAACTCACCTTGATTTGGACTTCTTAATCTTCTATGGATGCTAGAACCATGTATAGAGAGGGATTTCTAATTTTAGGAGTGTTTTTGGAAAGAAAACAAAAGGATAGATATAAAGAAATTTCGTGGAAATGCCTTGTCTTCCAAACATACATCGGTAGTTTCAGAACTTATGTCAGTGGCGTATAACGAAGGCCGATCGTATAAGTGTTAAAGCTAGCGGCCTTTATCCCTTCGACCATTTTCTGGAATGTGTACATTGGCATGTACATTGGCAGTGTAGAAAGATAGGCTGACGGCCTTTAGCCGATCTACTTTCTGCGTCTATTTAACTCCTATTTCGTTTCTTCGTCCTCTCTCACGTATCTGATAATTGATAAAATAAATGAATAATTAATTAATTAATTAAACATTAGGGTTAACCATGAAACCTTCTTATTTTATATCAAATGACATCTTTACCTTCAATATAAAATATCTATTTGTATATTGCATATATTCTAGTTGGTTAACCTTGGATCTACTAATTAATATTAGGATACACTATAACCTGACATGCACTACACGGTGTCTTGTATCATTTAAGGCCATCACTATCACACAATGGATAGAAAAGAAATTTAAGTTACTTCGAACTGCATTTAAGGCATCCGTGAATATTTAAAAAAATTATTTTGATTACAAGTTTAATCAAATTCTCTCCATAAGTGTTTTTAAGTATCTGAATAAGATATTATTAAAACATAAACTATCCATTATTGCGGGCCTTGTCATAAGTTTTATGGATTTAAGGTATCCTAAATTACCTTAAGACTGTATTTAAGATGCCTTAAGCCTACCTCGAATTGCATTTAAGGTATCTATAGGTATTAAGATAACTATTTTCGATATTTTATCTTAGGACTACATTTAAGTTATCTAAAGTAGGGTTGCATTTAAGGTATTATAACACCCCTCAAATCTAAGGTGGTAGAATTCTAATTACCAAGATACCTTTTAATGTGATAGCTTAGAGTTTATCATAACTCTAAAATTAAGCATGCTAAGTGGGAGCACTCCTAGGATGGATGACCTCCTGAGAAATAGCTAACTCCAAAAATAAAACCGTATGACATCTTGCCAAAGTGGACAAAACCTCAGTAGGTAAACTTCCAAGTCATTACAAGTACCTTGACACTTGCGAATTAAGAGAAAGTGATTAGATAACTTAGACATTGATGGAACTACCAATTCCTTAACCCTAGCTTGGGGGTGGGGGGTTATACCTTAGACTTCATGTTGGCTACCGTAAAACCAAGTACGATGTATGCATTATATATACTTGTTCATGCATAACATATGATTGATGACTTGATTGTTGTTGGTTGTTGTATAGTAACGGGAATATTACACTCCCATCTCACTAAGCAGTGGCTTTTGCTCATTCCCTTATAGTGTGATTAGCATTGCGAGTACTTCCAGGTATATCTACAACTCTGATATATTGATAACACCAATAACAGTATTTGCTTTTGGGATTCTGGGGATACTGCAAGAGATGAACTCGATATAGTTATTTCCTTTGATGTTTGATATTATGATTATAGACTAGTAAGTTGTATTTTTAATTACTCTATCAACATCAATAGGTAGTTTCTAGAGATAGACTCAAGGTACTTGTGTATTAGACTTCTTTACTTACAGTAGACCAGTGTATAAATAGAAGTTTAGGTGTAAAGTAAGTTTATATGATTAGACACTTCACATGTCCTTAAATAAATCACTTAAGCATTTGTGGTGGGTTGTCACAACTAGAGTCCACTATGGGGCATGACAAAAAACATATATGAATCAATATCATGTTTCACACATCTAATAGCATATATATATATATATATATATATATATATATATCAATGTCATCAAGATTCAATCAAATACAAGCATAATTTCCACTTATTTTATACTAATTTATATATATTATTTCGAATTTATTTACTTTATTTCATAAAAAATTTCATATATGTGTTTATTAACCATTCCATTATTATATGTATATATACAAATTTCACAACAACTCAACAAAATTAAACATATATACATATAGATTGTTATTATTCAGTTTTATTATATATTATACTTATCAAATATTAATCTAATTTAGATATAGATTTATTTTAGTGTTTTTTTTATGTTTTTACATAGTTGTTTACATAAGCAAAACAATCAACATACAATAACTTCCAATCTTGCAAATGACAAGCTTAATTTCCTCTGCCAACACCTAAATCAACTGATGAAGCTTCTTTAATTGATTTCTAGCTTTGTTCTTGATTTTTGATGTTCAATATCACCCAGATAATTAATGGAAATAAAGATTAGATAGGTGTTGGATTAGTAAAAGAAATAGTAGTAATTTGGGTATTCATTTACCTTTTTTTTTTTTTTTTGCATAAAATAGAGAGGAGTTTGATGGATTTTAGGTAGGGTTAGGCAAAAAAATTGACTAAACTGCGAACCGATCTAAACTGAACGGAATTTTTAGTTACTTCTTGAACAGTTCGGTTCATGGGTTGGTTTGGCAATAAGAATTTGGTTCACGGTTCAGTTCGAAGTCATAAACCGAACCATTTCCCCTTACAAGAAAAATTCTATTGACGTGTATTTATACGACACTACTTGCAATATATATATTGTATATGAAAACAATTACATTGATGAACCAAATAAATAATAGTTTTGTTTAAAGATTTCTTTTATGATAGATTTTATAGATTATATCAAAGTTGTAAGTATAAATTCTTTTTAAAAGCCATAATACATTCCTATTGTGATATGAGTACACATAAGACTATTTCATAAATTTTTCCTCTATACATTGATAGTTAAATTTTAATTAAAAATATTGGTTTGTGGTGAGATAAATTTTTAGATATATTTATGTAGATTTTGTACCATCTTGTATTAGTTTTTTTTATGAGAATTTAATCAAATGAAGTAATAAGTGATGGATAAAAGCACGTTATAATATAGTATTTAAATTCTTATAGTTGTGTGTATGAACTTTTGTATTCATATGATTACTTGAATGTTTTTTTATATCGAAATTTTATATCTAATCTAAATCACTTATGCCATATGAAGTGATTGCCCAAAAAATCGAATTCACTAAAATGAGTATATAATAAGATTTATGAAAAGATACCCTTTACATTAAATATAGATAATAAATATATGTGAGATAAAAAAGTAATCACAATAACAACTATTACTAGAGTTGGAATGAAATAAAATTGAATTACTTCTAAAATGAAATCGTACATACAATAAATATAAATATATGCAAGATAAAAAAGTAATTCAAATAATAACTATTAATAAAGTTGGAATAAAATCTTGATTTTGAGATCTAATGGTGGAATTGAATTCCTCCTAAATGTCAAAATTGTTGATTTCAACTAATTGTGATTTTGGCTTTTAAAAACGCTTCTAAATATTTAAAAAAATGGAAAGACAGTTCATAGATATTTTTTATTGAAATAAAAAAAAAACCAAAAATTCTCTTTTTGATATACAGTTAAAATCGTATATCACACCATACTAAACCGCTTTTTAAGGTTTAAAAGATTAGCAAACCGAATCGTATTGATAGGTTTGATTTTACAAAAAATAACTGAACCATAATTTTAGGTTCAGTTCGATTCGATTTGGGGGATGAATTAGAACAAACCATACCGCTCTCCCCTAGTTTTATAGCGTGTATTCGGAGTGTTTTTATGGGTTTTGTTTATAATATTTTTAACAAAACTTATGAGAAAGAAGTGTGATTCTCGATGGTTTAAGGGAGAAAAAGAAAGACTAAAATGCCATGTGTCCATGTAGGTGACCTTGGTTAGGGAGCTTGTTTAAAAGCAACTAAGTGGATTACAAGTGGGTTGGGTTCCAACCATTTAGTTGGACTATAAAGGGACAATACGGGAAGTGGGTTTCATTAGAACTAAATTGTTAAGATAGAATGATTTAGATAGAGGACACATGTCAAAATAAAAATGGAGAGGATTTAATTAATTGATGGGGGTAATTAAGCAAGACATGTGATTAAATGTGTCATTAATAGTTATATGGATTTAGTCCATTAATGGGCTAGACTTTTTAATTCAGATGGGTTGAGTATTTTTTTTAGGGCTTGGATTTAATTAAAATATAAGTTTATATAATATGAATTAAAATAGGGAAAATAAATAATTAATTTATAGATTGAGTTTAGATGGTTTTAATTTATTTGAAGTTGGTATTTAGCTAAATTATATGTATTTGGGTCTTAAAGTATTTGTAGATGAATTTGGAAACTAAGGTATTGAAATCTCAATTTCAATTAAATTCATCTTCTAATCAATTATGCCAAGTTACCTAATTATTTACTATAGTTTATACAATTTATTGATTTAAGCAAGCTAATTTTGAATATTAATCTAAGTTTAAATCTAGGTTCAAATTTACCCGTGTTTTTATAGTAATTAATTTACATTTTCCTAAATTAGCTTGGTAAAATTCGGGTTATTTCAATTTAATATTGTTTGAAATCATTAAGAGAATCAAATAATGAGCAAACAATCATTCTCTCATAAAAATAAAAAAGATCATTTTGGATGTATTTATTTCTTTTATGACCAATAATTTTTAGCAATATAGATTATCATGCACATGTTTTAGTAAAGAGAGTGTAGACACCGAAAGATTTAGCCTATCCTTTATAAATCTTTTCAAATACTTAAGAAGTGCTTAGTCAGATTAGTAAATCCTTCTAAGTAGGGGTGATGGTTTCATCAATTTTAAGCGGTGAATTTGCGCGTTGTTCTGGTGTACACAATCCACCTATATGGGCCGTGTATGATGTTAGACTATATATAGGTTCTCTGCTTCGTTTTTGGAAAAAAAGCCAACCATTGGTATTTCATTCCTAAAACCTAAAGTACACATTTTGAAGTGCTTTTGAGGAGAAATTTGCTGCACAACATTAGAGTTCACAAACAACAGTACTACAAGGTTTTATGGTCATGATCTCTCCCATGTCTTCCTTCATAATTACTATTGTTAACTTTTTGGAAGAGTAGTTTTGTTATGTCCTGAGTTTTGAGAAACCCTAGCCTCATGTATAGATTTGCTTTTTTATTGAATAAAGTTTTGGTCTTGAATTTACTTTATGATTTATATTGTTGTTTATGATGATTTAAGCATGAATAATTATAAACTTGTTTTCTATTAATTAGAAAGAATATTTCAATTAATGAATATATCTCTCATGAGTAAAGAAGATGTGTAATTTACCTAGAAATAGGATTTTTCCAACTTTCAGCCTCTGAAGATTAGTTTTCTTCAATTATGATTCATGAGCTTTATGTGATTGACTTGAAGAGAGTAATTAGAATTAGGAATTAATTGGCTTGAAGAGAATAATTAATTTAGCTAAGTAACTCGTCAGTTCAAGACTGAAGAATAATTCAATTGAAATTACATTTTAAGGATAAAAAAGGGATAAGGTGGATCAAAACCAGAGACATAGTTTATGAATTGATTTATTTTAAGAAAAGCAAACGCATCATTCATTTAGTCTTTTGGAACTATTTTTAGTTAAAATTAGCAGTAGAATTAATACATAATTTATGCTAGATTCGACTTGATAATAATAAAAGGATTAGTACTAGTAGCTGCATATAGATCTTTAGGATGATATTTGAGTTTATTTTTATATTACATGATAAATACACTTCCTAATGTGGATCTAAAATTAATAGATTATAAATTATAAACTTTGTGATCACACACACCATCAATTTCAATTCGTCCTTTGATTTCCCCCTATACTGAATATATAACAACCATATATAGTTTTTAATACTTTAAACTACCTTCCCATGGAACTGAACCTTTTTCTTTACACGAAACTTTACTATGTACTTCCTATTATCCTAGTTATCTTGAAGTCTCACATGGGCATTTCCACCTTGCATGGGAGCTATCTGTTACTTTGGGACAAGAAAGGTATAGGTGCTTCATTTCTTCGAATAATCCTAAGGTGTTTTAGAATGAGGTATCATTTCCTATGATCCCTTCTTTATTGTCTTGGAATAACTTACGAGGATCAAGTTTTTATTATATTTACTTAACAGTTCTCCTTACTCACTTCCAAGCATTATAATGTTAACGGCTGGACTAGAAGGAAATAATTTCATGTTATATTCACCACCATAGCTCATGCCCCTATTCTTTTTCTTTGATGTCATCCCTAACACCATTATACTTTAATGTAGGAGGAAATGAAGTTTTTACCAAGCTGATATTCAGTAGGAGATAGTGGTTTCCTTCTCCAATGCTCTCTCGGTCCTTGGTGTGGAGATGGTTGAGGTTGAAAGGAGAAAGCCGAGTAGAATCATGTTCTCAAGCTGAATGCTATGGTGAGAGCTTAGAGATGTAACAATGGAGAGATGGTGTAAAATGCCAAGAGCTTATAAAGAAAAGACCAGATAGATTTTGAGAAAAATGACTATAGATTCTCACGCATGGCAAAGTAAGAGGAATAGAAGAAGAGAGGGTGTGTTGTGGCGGTGGCATATGGTAAAAGAATTGGCTGGAACAAGGGATAAATGCAAATATGTTGGTGATGACTATAATTAAAATATAATGAAGAAGGGAAAATGTCGTCATATTGTTACTTTGCACACTTAATGTCCACATGTTCCCTCCCCTTTTTATTTAATAAAAAAGGTGGCAATGATAA
This sequence comes from Combretum micranthum, assembly GCA_024138025.1. Taxonomy (NCBI): domain Eukaryota; kingdom Viridiplantae; phylum Streptophyta; class Magnoliopsida; order Myrtales; family Combretaceae; genus Combretum; species Combretum micranthum. Next base: position 1,477,511 of record JAMXBD010000049.1, read on the forward strand.
ACAAATTTGAGGCTTGTCTCACGAAATTGGAAAGCAATCGGCGGGAGAAATCAGAATAGCAAAACAAGGAAAAAGGTGAGGAATGAGAGTACATTGATGTGGATGCATGGAAAAGTAGGTCCCTCGGCTCTTGACATGTAGCTCCATTTGTCTCAAGCTTGTAATTTTATTTATTACCGTGGCAGCAACCCACGGCCATGAAGCAGTAATTTACCTAGGAAAGATGGTAGTTACGGTGTGTATAAGGAAAAAGAATCTATGGGAAGTAAAAATAGAGAAGAGATGGCCAAAAAATAGAACACTAGATGTAGTGTACATGGATATATGTTGGTATTAAGTGGAGGATTTGGTGTTCAAATGAGTCATGGTTGGCTTTTTCTAGTTCTCGTTGATAATTTGAAGTCCACTCGGAGCGATTTCATATAATATGATGTCATTAATGGAATGAAATTTATATTTGATTAATTTTATTTTACGCGATTAAGATTTAATTGATAGACTATCTAAATTTCTAGTTGATTCATTCAAGTAAAGTAGTTCGGCAACTTTTTTTTTTTAATATATTCAAGTCATTTTTTAAGTTATTGATTAGGGTTTAGGGTATAAATTTGATGATCATTTTGCTTGAGTTTTTTCGTTATTTTTCTAGGGTTTCTAATGCATCATTTGGTATTAAAGATTTCATATTAGGTTTGATATCAACAAGAAGGGTTTTGTTTCTAATGGTTGAGGTTGATGTCTAAAATTTATATTTTGATCAAGTTGACTTTTGGAGTTAACAATCGAAAATATAGTGGTTTACATTCCAACGCAATCCCATTGGTCATAAGGGAGAAGTAGGTTTTTAGTACTCAATATTTCACTGTTTTTTTATTTGAGTCCTAAATTTATTTTTTTTCTTACTTGAGTCCTTAACCTTTACAAAAGTTTATAAATAAATTTGTTAATGCTGTTAATTTTTTTGTTAATAAGTTCTAACACTTGGCATATTTTCATTTGTTAGAAATTATTAATTTAAATTAATAAAATAACTAAATAAATAAAAATAAATAAAAATCTAAAAATTAATTTAAAATTATAAAAAAAAGAAAATTCTATAAAAAGAATAGGATATAAATGTATATATGACAAACAACCGCTATCAAATAACCGCTATCACTGGTGGTTCCACTGCCCTTGCCGCTAAAGGTGTTGAAACTCTTTTGTACCTAGTTTCGTAAAATCTACAAAAGCTTGATTTATAAGAATTTAAAATCTATTGAAAATTATGACACCTAAACTAAAAAGCTATTTATTTGAATGAAATGACATAATCAAGTAAACAGAGGATAAAAACTTCTTCCCACCCTGAAAAACAAAATGCCTGTAAAATCCACGTATATAGAAATTTTTCAAACTGGTTGCTTGGCTCGTCTCCACTCTCCAGTGGTTTTAAGTGCCCTTTAATAAAAGTTGTGATCTCTTGGATCTATTCTTTCAATGTTCCTCAATACGTACCGATGATATCTTTCAAGAGACTGCTTGCAAAATCATATCCACTGCATCATCAGGTTGGGATGGATTGTGATATTCGAAATGTCTTGAGACTTCATTTAATTAGCCATTCCCACCTTTGGTCCATCTTATTAATCTTATTTTACATTATTTATCAGTTAAAGTTGTTACAATTCTATCTAATAAATCAATCATTCATAGATTTTACGAAACTGGGAACAAATGTTTTCAACACCTTTAACTGATAAACCGCTTTGAAATTCTTAAAAATCAAGCACATAGAGATTTTATGAAATTGGGTACAATAAGTTTCTAACACTTTTAGCGGCAATAGAAGGGAATTTGAAGAGAGGTGGGATTAAAACCATCGATGGCGATGGTTGTTTCTTAAATATATTCATATTCTATTTGTTTTTATATAGAATTTTTTATTTATTGATTTTATGAATTTTTAGTTATTTTCAATTATTTCATTTGATTGAGTTATTTTATTAATTTGAATTAATAATTTCTAACAAATGAAAATATGACAAGTGTTAAAATTTAACGAAAAAAACTAACAGTATTAAGAAAATCTTTACCTATAAACTTTTTGTAAAGGTTAAGTCCTTAAACAGAAAAAGAAAAAAAAAAGTTTAAGTCTGAAAAACAGTAAAAAGTTAAAGACTAAGGACCTACTTTACCATTAACTTAATGTCTAAATTCATTGCTAATATAAGCCAATTTCGACCAATCTTACCAATTAATTATCTAAAATTACTACATGGTACGTCTACCGAAACATTTTTTTTTTTTTTACATGGACAAGTACTACACATTACAAAGAATTTATAGGATCATAAATGTAGTTGAACCATCCTAATAAAACTTAATTAGGGAATATTTCAGATTTAAAGAAATAAAATCAATCATGTTAACTAGGAGGGGGTTCTGTGGTCTCATCAAAATAAATATAGTAAATAAAATATTAACTATTTTAGTGATTCGATCACGGTTGGATATTGTATGAATCGTTGGATGGTAATAGGACCGATCCAGTCAAAATTAATGGCACGCGGGACAATCAAATTTTCTCTGGAGATATTATGCAAGATTAAAATTTTCTAGAAATCATTTTTTTCCCGGGTATGTTATCAATCATCAAATTGTAAACAAAATAATTAAAATTTGTTAGGCTGTTACTGTTATATATATTTCTATTATTTTGTCATTATTAGTAATTTATATATGTTTTTATAGAAGAACAAAAATGCATCTAGTCTCATCACATAAATTGTGGCCCTTGCTTTCTCGTAAGTTTTTAATTGATATTAATTACTAAAATGATGTAATATTTTATTAGCTTCCTTTACAAGAACTAATGAAAAGACTTAAAATATTAAAATCATTTCTTCTTCATGCATGAGGAATGAATAATTCCCAGGAAATGTGTCCATGTGGTATTTCATTTATTGTCAGATTGGTTTAATGATTTAAATTATTTTAGAGGTTTCTAAGACTTATGGTTTTTGTTTTACTGTTTCAGGAAATTCTAGAATTATGTTCAAATATTATACCATAATAGATAAGCATATATATATATATATATATATATATTTTTTGTATTCGATCCACTACAGTACAATATAATAGAAGTTTCAACTTATCCAAAATTCCACAATTTTGATCTTTAAGACTTCTGCGACATGTTTTGAAATTTTTACAATTAGGGATCGACTAACTAATTAATTAATATATTATGGCTAGATTAATTATATATGATTGTTCAAAGTGGTAAAGATATATATACATATATTATTGCCATGGTTATATGCATACTTTTTTTTTTTTTTAACTTATACAAACTGCATGCTTAATCATTAAAGTTGAAAATGTTCAAGGAAAGGGTCTAATTTTATTTTATTTAATTTTTTTCCCATTTCCTTTGTCGTGACAATAACGATAATAGTAAGAGGGAGACTATCCAAGAAATGAAGAGGTGAAGGGTGCATTGGTTAAATTTCTAATAAATAGGCACTTAGCAAGCTAATTGTCTTCTACAATCTTTTCTTAAACTCACGTGGCACATACGACAAAGTTACGGTTCCAATACTGAACCGGACCAAAACCAAAATCCCTAATTTTGATTTTTAAAAAATAGGAATCAAAACCGGAATCATCTCTTATGGTTTTAATCCAGTTTTATAAAATTGGCGGTTTCCAGTTCCGATTTTGGAATAGTGGAATCATTTTTTAAAGTAAAAATAGAAAAAAATAAATTTTAGTTTTTGATAAAATAAATTTTTAAACTTAAAATAATTAATTATTGTGTAAAAGTGTTAAATTATTTAATAAAAAATTTTCAAATTTTGTTTAGAATGTGTATTTATTTATATACAACACAACTTATATCCATTACATTTAGTAATATGTGATTGTAAAATACTCTAGAGGATAAAAAGAAAATTATAATATAAAAAAAATCCCACGTTATTAAGGAAGTGAATTTTGAGTTTAGAAAAAGTTTATGTAAACTAAATTATATATGATTTTAAGTTATATTTATTTGTATTATTGATAATAACATATTAAATATTGTAAATAAGTAATACATTTTATTATTCAATGAAATAGTGTAAATATTAATAATTATATATTTAACATAATTTTTTTCTCTATTTTTTTAGTTTTTTCAATAAACCAATTGAAACCATTGGTTCCACCCAGTTACCTAAGAATCAGAAAACTGGCGATTCGTTAATCGATTTGGTTCAATTTCGGTTCTAGAATCATAGATGACAGTTTTGATTCGATTTCCGATTTGAAACCAAACCGTACTATGTTTAGGCACATATAACAATTTGAATGGGGATTTGTCCTCGTTGATGGAGGCAATTGGTGAAGCATGGAATAGTGTACGGAAAGAGGAAGGAGAAATGAAAAGGAAAAGGGGGAGGGAATATCTAGAAATGGTATAAATATTTATGTGTGTATATATATGTGGAACTAAGTTGGTGCCAAGTCGAGGAATTAATGTTCAAATGAGTGGCTAGGGTGTTTTTCTGGCTCACATTGATGGTTCAGAGTCTATATTTGGGAGTTTCACTTGACATAAAGTTACAAGTGGAGTAAGACTTGTACACAATTAATGTTTTTCAGATATATGTACATGTGCTAGATTATATCGTTTGAGAAGAGGAGTAGTTTGCTCTTCTAAATAATTAGATTAAATTTATTTTGATATTTTTAAATAAACTTTTTTTAGAAAATTACATCCTTCGTTTCTAAGAAAAGTTTCACCTTGAACTTGCATGGAGTTCATCAATATGCGGTATCAGAAATTACCAGATCTACTTTTGACTTTTGCTAATCCAATATATCTAAAGATTACTAATAATTTTTGTCTTTTTTTTTATTATTTTGTATTATCATATTTTTATTTATTTTTAATGAAAGATCATACATCTTGTAAGGAACCGATAAAAATTGTTATTGTCATTTTTATAAGCAGGATTAGTAATTTGTAAATAACTCCGCAAATAAGTTTGCAATTTTTTATTTTTTTTTTTATATTAGTCAGGGAGAGCTGAAGAGGCGACAACCTATGGCACATTTGCACTGAGAAAAGAATGCAACAGAGGAAAAATATATTTACTGCATTAAAAATCGTTATTAATTACATGCAAATTAGAAATTGTTATTATTGTATCAATGTATTCATACTTGAATAATCTTGAAAGAAAAATGTAAAGATATAGGTTTGAAAATAATAATAACATAAAATGCACAACATTTTGGAGAAATTGGTTAGAAACTTTCTTCGAGCACCTTATGAAATGTTTGGTATGTAAGAATACTGATCCAAAAGGCAAAATGGTATTGTTTTTTTACATATTTGAACTTGTTGTTGAAAGTTAAAATCGCAATTCTTCCGAAATTTTGTTTGGTTTTCTTGAAGTTGGCATTGTAATTTTATTCCATCATTATTGCATATCTTCTTCAATTACTTGTTTATTATATTATATATTTATTATTTGTATTTATTATTAAGATATTTTTAATAAAACAATATATATACATTATGGCCAATATATATATATATATATCCATATGAGGACACTCCCAAACACAGTTCTATTACTTATTCTATTTCTTTTTCAATCCAACCTATTAAGGCTAACCTATTTGTTGGATGGCCTGATTTCATTTATATCTATATTTGTATATGATCTATATTTGTATCTGTTCTGTTTGATTTTTTATGAGTAAAATTATTTACTTTTCATCTTTATTGTTTCTCGACAAATAGTATGTTTGAAAACATTTGTATGCCATCTGAATGCAGATGAAACAAGCAGACCTAATCTTATGTATCATAATACAACCATAGAGATAAGGTGGAAAGATTAATTATATGAAGAGATTCTTGATATACTAGTATAAATAAAGATGAAGAAGTTCTAATGCTTTGTTATATAATAGCCTTACTTATAATATTATCATTAAATGAATTATAAAAAATTAATATTAAAAATTTAATAATTAAAATAAATTTAAATCGTTTAATAATATAATTTGACCATTCCATCACATTAGAATTTTCGATAATGGATAATGGTGACATTATTTGGTGCAGGACCAAGGATCGCTTTCGTCGCTTGCTGGACGTCAAAGACTTGGGGCGTTTGAAATAAATTGACCGTCGCGTTGGAGTTGAGCATTAAGAGTTGATTTTATTGAAGATTTCAACTTGTTTTATTTTGTATGGTGGAGAGTACATTTTCCCTTGCTTTGATATCTATTTAGTGTCCATTTAATGTTAGGTTTATATCAAAAAGCAAATCCATACCCCATCCTCCTCCTCCCTCCCTCCCTCCCACAACAACAAAAAAAAAAAAAAAAAAAAACACTTAATGATATATATATCATATAGGTCAAATACAAATTTAGATCAAAGATAAATATAGATAGATAAAAAAACAGACAATTTAAAATTAAATTTCACCAGATAGTTTTACGTTCCAATTTTTTGAAATCTGCTACATAATGGGTGTAGGGAACAAAATTTTTTCATCCTATCTCCTCTAAAAACCCCTCAAGGTATATGATACAATTTTAGTACAACTCGTGTTAGTCTTATGAAAATTCTTTAACTACTCATATTGAGCATATTAAAACATAAAATTTTTAATTTTATACATACTCAAAGCTTAAGCCATGCTCAGATCAAAACTATATCATATTTGGTTTGATTTGTTGAATTACGTTTTCTTGTGCTAGTAAGAATATTGAAATATATTTGGTGCTTTTACTTGCTTTGATAAAGTAAAAAAAGATAAAAAAAATAAAATAAAAATGTAAAAAAATCCGGCGGGAAAAGGAAATTTAAATAAAAAATTAAAAGAAAATCAATCCAAATATTGGAAGACTTAAAATTGTGAGTTACACTTACAGTCGAAATAGTGTCTTTTCAATTTATAAGAAATAATAAATTTCTTTTTATAGGCCAGCAAAAAATGATAACCTTGACAACATCAGTTCAATAAACACTGAAAACACGATTTCAGACTATAATGGAATGACAAAATATCTCTATTATTTTTATAAAAAAATTTTAAAAATATAAATGCGAGAAAAAGTTATAAAATTACTATTACTATATTGCATGTTCAGGATTTACAAAGTATTGCATACAATAAAGCGATGTACTCAAACAAAATTAAAAAATAGCTATATTGTAATACCAATAGACAACATGCAATACAGGTTTGAATGTGTATCGCATGTTGGTCATATGATACATGCTAAATATTTACTTGTACATGTGATATAGAACAAAATCTATATTGTATGTTGGTTATGTGAAATATGTGTAGTAATTATATAACTATTTTTATCCAAATTATATTTATATAATTTTTTTAAATGGTGATTGAATATAAAATAATTCTCTATAAAACGTATAGCAATTTAAAATCCTACATTTAGGATATATATTTTGAACACTATGATGATCTTAAGATTATTTTATAAAATTTCCAGTTGAATTTTTTTTATAAAATATTTATATATATTTTTAGGTTAATTTCATAAATGGTAAATTTTAAAAAAATATGCTGTTAGTGCTTGAATTTTAAAATTATTAATTTAATATATGAAAAAACTTTTTCATTTTTCATATATGCCAAAAATACTTAGTTAAATGGGTTAAAATTATCATTCTATTCGAGGCATTTAACCAATAAGGGGATTACTCGTTAGTATGTACGAAAATATTTTTTTTAAATTTAAATATCAAATTCATCGTTTCTGGGACATTTATAAAATTGTGCTATGGGACATTTGTTTTGTATTTTTATTTTTATTTTTTCTGTATCAAATCCAGCTCCTCAGTGAGACAATTAAGGAGATTGTCCAAATTCAATTTAGTGCATTCCGTTTGGGTCCCACGCCACGCAATCTCTGATAAAACGGTATGTAATTTACCGCCAAACGCACGTTGTTCCATATAAAAGTCACAAAAGGCTAAAAAAGCAGCAACTTTTCTAAATTCTCTAGTACTCGACATCCACATCCTCATCCTCATCCCTGCATTCTCTTTTGTCTCCACCTCCCAGCATTTTTCCGATAACCTTCTGGACCATCCGGCAACCGTCTCTGGGCTGAGCATAATTTCCAACTTTAGTCCTCTTCAGGTAAGCACTTTATCGCTTCCAGTCTGCTGCCGTGTTCTTCTTCACTTTGTTTGATTTGTACTAAGTGAATGGTGAGTACATTGATTGAGTGAGGCGCCTTGTTATATGGGATTTTTCTTGTTGTTATCAATGTTGGGTTGTTGAGAAATTCTGTATTTATAGCCAGCACTTGGTTTGTACTTGGCTGTGTCTTAAAGTTGGAGTAGTGGATATGTAGGTTTTTGTACATGTACTGTCTCTTCTTTTTTTTGTTGTTCATTGGATAAAGATTGAATCTTTATTTGTCTTTTTATTTGAAATTATGATTAGAAAACTGTGGCCATTTCTTTTGCGTGTTGTTTAATTTTAATGTGAGGCGCCTGTCATGATTTGAGTGAACTTGAAATTAAAGTATCTAGGCGTGTGGAAGTAAAAGATGCCATATATTTATGGGTTTTTGATGATGCTTTATTTGTTGATTAGTATAACAAGGTATTTTAAAATTTTTATGGGGGAATGGAGGGAAGAGTTGGTTTTCAAAGTCATATCTTTAGTAGGGAGCAGGCGGGGGGTTTTTATAAGATACCTGATCCGCCCAACCCGATAAATACCCTATAGGGTTTGGGATGGATCTTGGGATCAATAATAAAACCCTATAGGGTTTTGGATCAAACATAAAACCTATTGGGAAACCGAACCCATTTAAATATATAAATACATATATATTATGTTTTGCCTTAATCTCTAAAATTAACCAGTTGTGCTCCATTAATTGTAAAGATATTTTTTTCGTTTTTATTTAATCATTTGGAAAAAGTAACAAACCCTAGGACAGTAGACTAATACTCTATGGTCTCCACTTTTAGTCTTGGTCTTGGTTCACTCTCGTCAAATTCAAGTCTCTCATTTCCGTTATCACACTGTTTCATTCAATGATTTTCTTCTTATGAAAATGATTGAGATTTTATAAAGAGAACTGCATGAGTAATGATAAGAGTTTTTTTCTTGACCTATAAAGTGGGAACGGATCAAAAATAGAAAAAGATGAAAAAAACATTTATAATGATATTTTTAAATATTTTATTATGTAATGATTCTACTTTTATATCGGGTTCCGGATTCGGATTCGGGTTCGGGTTCGGGTACCCTATAGGGTTTGTTTAGCGGGTTTTGGGTTCATGGACAAATGCCCTATAGGGTTTGGGACGGGTATTGGGAATCCTATTGCGTATCGAATTAGGGTTCGGGTTCGGGTTTGGGTTTTAGTATACCCATCCCAAACCCGTCCCGGTTGCATTCCTAATCTTTAGTATGCCTGCTGTTAATTTTCTTGAAATGGGAAAGAGGGGTACTGATTGGGATATAAAAGATTGGAAGTGGGATGGAGATCTTTTCATTGCTAGGCCTGTGAATCCAGTTTATTTTGATTGTGCCAATAATAGGCAGGTTTTCTTACACGGAAACAGAGCTTCAGTAGTTAGGAGTTCATCATCTTATTATGATGAAGTTAAGAATGAAAAAGTAGGGTTGGACAAGCATCAAAGGATCGTTGGCATGGAGGATGGTGGTTTGAATGGCAGCGAGGGTGGCCTTGCACTGAAGCTTGGTGGTCAAAATCATCAAATTGCTGGAAAGCCAGAACATCTTGGTTCCACTTCGGGTACCAATCTTGTGATTTGTCAGGTAAAGGGTTGTGGGACTGACTTAGGCAAAGCAAAGGACTATCACAGACGGCACAAGGTCTGTGAGATGCATGCAAAAGCCAGTAGAGTAATAGTGGGAAACATTTTGCAGCGTTTTTGTCAGCAGTGCAACAGGTATCTTAGCTTACAGGGTTTTTTCCTTTAGTGTATTTAGCTATTACAAGTAGTGGTTATGATGATATGTCATATAACATTCTGATGTTTATTTTTGTCCCTTCCAATTATTTTGCATGAAATTTGTTGCTAGGTTTCATGTCCTTGAAGAATTTGATGAAGGGAAGAGAAGTTGCCGTAGACGCCTTGCTGGTCACAATATACGGAGGAGGAAAGCTAATCCTAATTTTGTAGCTTGTCCTAGTGGCTATATTGATGGACAAACCAAAAGTTATATATTGATAAGATTGCTGAAGATATTGTGCAACATGCATGGTGAGTAAAAACTCTTTAACTAATTTTTTCAATTAAAAAAATTCAGTATCTGATATCTGCTTCATTAATGATGCGTTTTTATGATATCTGGTACACAAGTAATATTAACTTCAGTATCCAATAAACTGTAGGTAATGGATTTGAGCATCCTATTGATCATTCTATGTTATCAAGCCTTTTGAGGAGCCTTGTGAATAGTTCTGGCAGAAGTGCAGAGTATGGTGTACTTGGGATATCACATGAGCCTCAGTATCTTTTAACTGATGGAGGAAATCATGAAGATTCAGAAGCATCTTCTGCTGTACACACAAGACTCCCCAAACAGCTTCGAGATGTACCTCCATCTCAAATGCCATTTACTGGAGTATTGAATGATAATGATAGAAGTGGAGATCGGCAAAACACATATGCTGCAGAGACTAGTTATTCAAATAATATTAAAGCCGACATGGGTGTTACTAGAACAACTGCAACACAGAGGGAGCTGAATATATTCGATTTGAATCATACTTACATTGAAGTGAATGGTGGCGTAGATGTTTCAAAGAGCTTGTTTGGGCCAGTCCATGAAGACGTAACAGTAGATCCATCAACTATGTGTCAGGAATTACATCAATCAAGTGGATCATTAAATGATAGATTGGATATTCCACAGAGCTCGCCTGCAGGGGTTAATGTGAATGCTGTTTCAGCTGCTTATCCATCAACTGCACATCAGGAATCACATCAGTCAAGTTGGTCCTCAGTGTCAGCATCCATCCAGTCACCTTCTGCGTTCAGTGAAGGGACCCAGGTACATTGAAATTAGAAGGGAATCTATATTATACAAGATGGGAAAAGTCTTTGCACCTTGCTTTGTGTTAAACTGGTCATTAAGTACTTGAAGGGTAATGCTTTCTGTTCTCCAATGCATATATATGACATAAAGTTGGGAGCTTAACAAATATACAAGACTTTTCAAAGACTAATTCCTGAAAGTCCTCAATGAACTAAAATTGGCTGTGAGGTTCTCTTGAGAGCTGTTTCCTTAATACCTGAAGGTATAATCTATCAACTTACAAATTTAATCTAAACAAATTAAAACAACACCGTCCCATCCAGTGAATCTGCATTGAATTTCATGAGGGTTTTCTTTTGAAATCTTAATGCTACTGTAGAGAGCCTCTTGGTAAATTTAGTGATCTGCATCTAATGAAGCATTTTTAAGCAGCCATGATGGATGATTGCCTGATTTTTTGGGGAGAGACACGAGAACCTAATTGGATGCTTTTTCGTCCAATACGTTAATTTTTGTTTATTAGTAGAACATTTATTTGAGATATAATAATGGCATTTTTCACTCAAGGTTTTGCATTTTCTTAAGCAGTTGGGTATTGTTCATTAGAGTCCCTATTTTTCCTTCCCAAAAATATGTTTGGCCAATCAGTCTCTCGGCTTATAGTGAGAAATGACTGGATTTTGTTTTAGTTTCAAATAGCCTGTCAATTATACTTGAAAGTCATCAGTGGAGCATTTTTGTTTTACCATGCATCCGTTTTGAATTTTTCTCATTGGATCTTTATGAAATGCTTCAAATTTGGGCAGGTGCTTCCTGTATGGATGAAGCATTTGGAAATAGAGGAAAAAGGAAAAATTGTGGAATTGAACACATATCTTTCCGATTTTCCACTTTGTTATTTTTTTCTACAATGATGCACAGTTATTTGGTGTTATGGTTTCATTGTGACTGTGTCCCTTGTCTGCATTTCAGAGTTCAACCAATCGGATAGTTTTTAAATTATTTGGGAAAAAACCAAAAGATTTCCCTCCTACCCTCAGAGAACAGGTACTTCATGGGACTCAATTGGATATTGGCATGCTAAATTGGGTTTCTTCTTTATTAAGTAGCTTGATGAAAATGAACCGTTGTGTTTCAGATAATTGATTGGCTGTCTAATGGTCCGACAGACATTGAGGGCTATATTAGGCCTGGTTGTGTTGTTCTCTCTATTTACCTTTCTCAAGATGAAGCTGCATGGGAGGAGGTAAGCTTGCATGATTTTAGTGCTACTGATGTCATGCACTTCCCCTAGAGCCTCCATTCTGTAACAAAGCGTACACTTATTTCTTTCTCTGAACAAGGTAACATTTCTCACTTTTGTTCATCTGGATGCGCTCTGTTGCAGCTTTGCAGCGACTTGACCTCTAGTTTGACTAGGCTTCTGGAAATCTCAAACGATGTTTTTTGGACAACTGGATGGGTGTTCACCAGAGTACAGCAACAAGTGGCATTTATTTACAATGGTGTGTTCGCATTGTATTTTGAAGCTTCAAGAAGTGCTTAACTATATGCAAATGTCCATGCATCATTATGATATTTAGATGAATTCACGGACAGTTATTTGTAATATAATAAAAACATTCAATAACTACATAGAGATGATGGGATGCCTTCTTTCTTACTGTCAACTTTATTTTGCAGGTCAAGTTCTCACAGATGCATCCTTGCCTAGTCATAGCTGTAGTAAAATCTTGAGCATTAGACCTATTGCTGTTCGTGCTTCTGAGAGGGTTGAATTTTCAGTGAAAGGCTTCAATTTGTCTTGCCCAGAAACAAAGTATGAAACCTACCTTTATAAATATGTGTTTAGCATATCAAATACTATAAATTGCTGTATTCTTTCTGTCCTTTTGCTAAAGCATCATTTTCCCCCCTGTTAGATGTTTATACCATGGGATATGAAAAGGCCGGCTAATTTCCCCTCCCCCTCTTTTGTGTAGGTTACTTTGTGCCCTTGAGGGGGAATTTTTGTTTGAAGCAACTATTGAGATTTTAATAGATGGTGGTGCTGAAGTACTCGGGAATATGATGAGCCACAATATATCAAATTTTCCTGTTCCATTCCTCGTATAAATGGAAGAGGATTCATTGAGGTGCTTCTTCATTCTGCTTTTGACACAAAATTTGTCACAACTCTTTCATCCATGTTCATTGACTTGTTTTTATACTGAGCTTACGATGACTATGTGTGTGTGTGTGTTTTTGCTAAGACAATTGGATGTGTTTCTCATGGTCAAAGCTAAGTCATATTTTCATAATGTGTGTACTGTATGTCTGTTTTTGTATCCCTGTCCATTCTGAAGCGCTCTTGCTTAGTTAGTCTAATCAGTTGAAGATTGTATTGCATTAAACTTATCCAGGTTGAAGATCCAAGTCACAGCAGCAGCTTTTTCCCTTTTATTGTGGTAGAGGATGATGTTTGTTCTGAGATTCGTTCCCTTGAGAGCACTCTAGAATTGGTGCAAAATGAAATTGGAGCAAAGAATCAAGCTATGTATTTCCTCCATGAAATGGGCTGGCTGCTCCATAGAGTTGGTTTAAGGTCTAGATTGGGTGATTTGGATCCCAATACAGAACTCTTTCCATTTAAGAGGTTTAAGTGGCTGCTGGAGTTCTCCATGGATCATGACTGGCCTGCTGTGGTAAAAAAACTTCTTGACATTCTGTATGATGGAATTATTGTTCCTGAAGACAACCGTTCTTTGCAGCTTGAACTGCTGGAAATGCATCTCCTTCATAGGGCAGTTGAGAGAAACTCTAGGCCTTTAGTGGAGCTCCTATTGAGATACATGCCTGAAAGGCAGTTAGATAGAATATTATCTGAATCTGAGTTTCTGGTGGATGTTAGTAACCAGTGCTTCCTATTTAGACCAGATGATGTAGGCCCTGCTTGTTTGACACCGCTTCATGTTGCTGCCGGTAAAGATTGTTCTGGGGATGTATTGGATGCATTAACTGATGATCCTCAAATGGTAACTCCTTTTCCCTATTTTTTCCTTTCTTAGTAGGCTTGTGCAGTTTCTTCTTTTCTTATCAAGGACAGTTCTTATTTTGTATACTGTCAATGGCCTTTTTTTTTATTACCTATTCTACATGTAGGAGATTGAGTTTATTGTTCGATCAATTGATCGACCACAAAAGGCAGATAAACTGCCTAAATATTACTAATATTTGTTTACTGAGACAAAGTCAATCCTGTGTTATTGAGAAAGTGCAGTTGTTTCTCCTTTTGCACAATCAAATGCTATGAAATGATTAAAAGTTGCATAATGCTAAGGAAAACTTTGTCATCGATGCAATTTTTTTCCTCACAATTTTTGGTGGTAACTTTTGTTTTTGCAATTATATATGAATGAAGACTCCTGATTAATGTGCGCTAACATTTCCATCTTTATAGGTTGGACTTAGAGCTTGGAAGACTGCTCGAGATAGTACAGGATTCACACCTGAAGAATATGCTCACTTGCTGGGCCATTTCGCTTATGCACGTTTAGTTCAGAACAAAGTTGATAGAAAATTTTGTTCTTTTATTGAGCCTGTTGTGTTTGATTGCCCTGTTGGCCAACTAAATTGTGTCAAGGATCAGAAGCAAAAAAATGATGCTACAACTATTGTTAATATGGAAAGAATTAGATTGAAAAACATACAGCAAAACTGCAAGATCTGTGAGTAAAAAAGGGTTTTGGGAAAGCAGGTCTCTAATTTACAGCTCTTTTTCTGCTCTTACTGGTGGTATGGACTGCTGTCTGCATTTTCTATGCGTTTCCCACCTTCAGATGGGAATCATTGGAGCATGGAAGTAGCTGAGGTCTGTAAAGTTAATTTCATTTCCTTAGATGTATTTCTATTTGTGCACAATATGTAAGATTGAAATGTTTTTTTTCATATGTTGTTTTGCTAGACTATCAGAGTCATCAGTAAGAATGAAATTGGCATTGGCATAGTGTATCTGCATTGGTCTCTTGCATGCTTTCTCTCTCTCTCTCTCTAACACACACATTTGTGTGTGCATGAGTGTGCACACACAAATGCACATGTGTGCATGAGTGTGCACACATGCCTTCATTAAGAAAGATAAAAAGAAAATGCTCTTTATTTAATGATTTTTCTTAGTCATGGCAGCAGTTCACAGAATCATTGAAGCTTCATGCAGCTCTAGATGACTGCTAATAATAGAAAACATGATATAAGTTGATAGCCTTTCTCCTTCCTCTTGTTTGTCCGTTCTGAAAGTTAAGTTTTTCTAATGCATAGGTGAAAGGTTAGATTAGGTGCAAATGCCAGTGGAAAAGCCAAAAACAACAGCAACGCATATCATAAGAAGTCTCTAGCCAGACGTCCTTTGTACAACGGTTGCATATTGAACTTGTTGGATTGGAATTTGTTAGGCTCTGTATGGTCAAGTAGGTTGTAGGTTGGGTATAAAACGGGGTTTTGTATAAAAATATCATACTTTATAAAAATTAATTTGAAAATATGGTATTTTCAAAACTTATTCCGTATTTACTCGATCAAAAACGCTTTCGGGCAATGCGCTCAAATATTTACATGGAAAATATATACACTAGCATGGTTTTCATTTTTTTTTCCAAATAGGATCGGATGCATTCATTGAATGTGCTCAAATTCATTTTGTTTATTTATCTTTTTTTCTTAATGGATTAAGCATATTCAATCAATGCGCTTGAAGTTATTTTTATTTTTTATTTTCTCAATTAGATTTGGGCGTGTTCATAGAATCTGCCTGAATGCTCGTACACCAGTGGGGTTTTCTTTTTTCCTTTCCCAACCTCTAAGTACTCCAAGTACAAATTTCTACTATACAATACAAATACAACACACAACCAGCATCGGTAACACAACGAACCTACAATAACAACCACTGCTCGATACACAACAAGCTCAATCAACATCTGCCATCCGATACACAATAAGCTCAATCAATCTATATTTGCGATACCATATTAGAAATATTTGGCAACAACTTTAATGAAATCATGTGTAAATCTACTACAACAATAAAGGTATTTAGAAATGAAATGTCAATAATCACATGCATACAGTATAATCGTTAAGTGTTTCATTACAAATAAGTTAAATTAAAATTAGTCACCTATACAATAGCCAAAATAGTAATTAGTGTAAGTAGTCTAATTTTTCTTTCCCTTTCTTCCCCTTATAAAAGTATTCCCAAATCTAGACAGCATGGATTCCTTCCCATTTCCTTTGTCCTGACAATCACCCTCTTACTGTTGCTCTTCGTTGGAACCTTCGGCAAAGTCTTTGGAGGCAACTGGACTGTATTGTGTTAAAGGCCACTGCTGTGTAAGCCGTGTTACCCCCTCTCCCATATTTGCTTCATTTGTGTATAGAGTTGTTGCTCTTTGTAAGGTGTTGGAGGAGTTGCAACAGAGATGAGTTGGACATGGATGCACAAAGGAGTAGCAAACGAGCTGGGATCATCCATCGAACTACCTATAATCTCACTTGGATATGAGATACCTAAAGGCAAAATGGCAGTACCTGGATCAAATGATGTTGGTATGGGTGATGGTTGGTAGGCTTGTATAGAGGAGGTTTTTCGACACTCTCCTTGTAGCCTATTTGATCGTTAGCATCATGGAAGATATGGTTTAACATTCATATCAAGCTCATCCTCTTCAAAATCTAGCTAAGCTTCTCTTTCTTGTTGATCTATTCTTTGTGGGTACAACCCAATCTCGTTCTCTTTGTTAGCATGAACAATGGATTCATTGGCAAGAGCACGTGCACGATCTAGATTCCAGTTTCACCTAATCATCCCCATGGTACTGAGTTGAGTAATGGAAAAAAAACAAAAAAGGAAAAAAAAAAAACACACACACACACACACCCACCCACCCACCCCACAAGAGGTATGCTATGGGAAACACATGTAAAGTGGGTAGAATGTGCGAATGCTTACCGGGTTTCCAATTAATGCACCTGTATAGGGTATGTATTTGCGTTTGATTCACCAATACTAACTCATACTCTGGATCTACCCCAGTCCCCTTCATATGGACAAGACATTCTTGCGCTTCTGTCACAAAGCTATATATGCCAACTGAATATGTTGCCAAAGTCGAACTTGCCTTGCATGTCAATGTCATGTAGATCTCTATCTATGTTAGCATCCATCGGGATGCGTTGCAACCCTCCAAACTGGCAAGCCACTCTATTTGGGAAGTGTCATTCAATGATGGTGAAGCAAATGAATGGGACTCATGCTATCCATACATGTTTCCTAGTGGTACAAAATGTTGGGAGGCCTTCTGATAAGTCTTCAGTGTATGGCTCATAGTCCACTTTCATCCATTAAGAAGGTTAACAACTTAATAAAACATAAAGATTGTGTCACACATACCAGTTGAGGTGACAGACGATCCAAAGTTAGGTAATATACAATGCAAACGTGTGTTGGATGATGTGTGGTATCTGTGTGCATTTGCCACCTGCATGCTAGTGGTTGACCGGTAAGAACCGTCATACCAAATCTACTTTGGGGAGCGCATGATGGGAATCTATCCTAACCCCACACCTGAAGCAATATCACTACCCTGCTGTCTCTTAAGCACTAGGTATAGCTGCACGACACAGCTACCTATACAACCAAGCTAAACATGTGGACCCTTATGAGTATTGCCTTGCCACATGAAGATCCTCCAATAGTTTGAGAAACATTGAGTGAACTAGGTTTCACAAAATGTGCCCATAATTAAAAAAAAAAAAAACACGTGAATGATTTTTTAAAAAATATAAAAATGATTTCGGGTACATTCAGTGAAGGCACCTAATCTTATTTAAAAAAAAATAAAATTACTTTATAGTTATTTAGTGAATACACCTGATCCTGTTTAAAAAAAAAAAAAATGAAAACCACACAAACGCATCCAGTGTGTGCTTTCTATGTAAATATATGAGAGCATTCCTCGAATGCGTTTTTAGTTAAGTAAATATCGAATAAGTTTTGAAAATACCGTATTTTTAGATTAAATTTTATAAATAATGGTATTTGCATATAAAATCCTAATGAAACGCCACTAGATAGGTTTTGAATATAAATTTGGGAAGCTACCATCGAATGATATTATATATTATATGACTTGTTTTTCCATTCTAGAACTTGCTGGTAATCTATGCCTTAGTATTACAGGTTGTGGATTTCAGGATAACATGTGTTTCATTATTAGGAGTAAAACCGACGAAATGTTACCTTGTGAGCATAAGACGTATGCATGCTTTGATTTAAAGATTTCTTCTTTGAAATTTTCTTCTCTCATTGCTTTTTGTCTTGTAACCTACCAACAAATTTATCTAAATCAAGCAGCTAAGGCTGGGGGTGGCCGACCAAGCATTTTAGAGCTTTTTTTATTTGTTTGTTCTTTTCCTGTGATTTTCTAAAATATTTTCATCAATAATTCATTATAATGTTAATTAAATATATTTGGTATTATTTTGTTGTTGTGGATTAGGAAAAAAAAAAACTAAGATATATGTATCTTAGTGCACTTATATGTGATAATTATGTGCATACAAGTAGAAATATATACATATATAAAGTGATAATTATGTACATGTAAGTGTACTAACCTCTACTAGGCACCGTATTAATTATATTGTCAAGTGAATATAATAATATTTACGATCCCTATCCTAGTATTCCCCCTCATATTAGAGAAAGATATTAATAATCCACAATTTGTTACAAATAATAACTAACCCAAGCTCTATTTAGAGCTTTCATAAAAGATCTCTATGTTCTCCAATTCATGTAGATCAAGTTTTGTTGAATTTTTTAACGAACAAAGTGGCAATTATTTTCAATTTGTTTAGTTCGTTCGTGAAACATAGGATTAGATACAATATAAAGAGCAACTTGATTATCACACAATAATTTTGTTGGCATAAGAACTTTGAACGCAAGTCTGGTTAGAATTTGGCACATCCACATCACTTCACACATAAATTGAGTCATGGCTCTATATTTTTATTTTGCACTAGATATGGATACAATATATTGCTTCTTACTCTTCCACAAAACTCGATTTCCTCTAAAGAAAACAAAGAAACAGTAATGGATTTTTTATCTTTTGTATATTCTCCCTGTTAGGATCAATAGGGCTAAAGATTGGTAATAATTAATAGTATAAAACCATTAAATAAAAAGATAGAGAAAGAGAAAATTGATAATAGAGATTTACATGGGAAAAACTTCAATAGGAGTGAAAAAATCCACAGGTAAGCAAAAGAGAATAATCACTATTGAAGAAAAGTGTACAAAGATGATAGATATTGAAGATTGTCCAATCTTTATAACTCGCTTGTATTCTTTCTATATATGGCTTAGATACTATATATATATATATATATATATATCTACTTAGATATAAATGAGGCAAAACCACCAAATATATCTCAACAAATCTCCACCTTTTTGCCTCACGACCCTAAGGTGTAACTCTACCTAAAACACAACATACCTAATGGGCAATAAACTCTCATAAATACATAAAAAATGAGTAAGAGTACACAAATACAAAATAGTGATTAAAGTAACATAGAAACAATGAATCTTCACTTGCCAAATATGCTACCATGGCCTATATTGACCTCTTCGAAACAGAAACCAAGTTTGGACATTAGCTGAACTTGTCACCTAGAAGCGTCTTTGTCAACATATCTGCTGGATTGTTATGGGCGCTAATCTTCTTCATTTGTATATCACCTTGACTCACAATATCTCAATAGAAACTGCAACAGACCCAACAACTGTAGAACCTTGAAGAACATATAAAGTGCCATGCAACATGCCCTTCATTAAAATGAAAGAACCATGAGAAATCCTCATGGTACCATTTTCAACAGTACACCGACATCCATTTTTATCAAGGCTGCTAATAGAGATAAGATTCTTAGACAAACCTAGAACATAGCGGACATTCCTGAGCATTTTGACAACACCATCATGCATCTTCACATAAATTGAACGAATACTT
This sequence comes from Combretum micranthum, assembly GCA_024138025.1. Taxonomy (NCBI): domain Eukaryota; kingdom Viridiplantae; phylum Streptophyta; class Magnoliopsida; order Myrtales; family Combretaceae; genus Combretum; species Combretum micranthum. The sequence goes on from JAMXBD010000049.1 coordinate 1,497,627, forward strand.
TGCACTTGGCAAAAGCTGGAATTGCCCATAAAGACAGTCCCACCATTAAAAGGTTTGAAATTGGTGATGCAATCTCTATTTGGCATCATATGGTAAGAGCATCGTGAAATATCCCGAACTCTTCAAGTAATAAGTAGTGTGTTCGTTTGTGTGGATACTATAGAGGGTGCTCGTGATATCATAGCATCTCTAGATTCACTTCATCGACATGCTTGAAAATAGCTTAAGGTAAACTCTCATTCTTTTCAATTGAATGGAGCTGCATGGATCCATGGGAACTCTTGGATGAAAAAATATATATTTTTTTTAAATTATGCTGCAATGTTTTTAATTAGGATCCCTAAAACCCAATAGATATACTCGATCAGTATTGTGAATTAATTTATGTCTTCTCTAGCAGTGCATGATTAAGCAGTTTTAGAACAAGTTTTATGTTACTTAAAGCGAGCTCTAGGACTAGGTATAATATATAGAAATCATGGTCATAATTACGAGAAAAGGAAATTAATATTAAGTTTTTTTTTTAAATTACTAAAATGCCATAAGGACAAAAACAATGCTAATTTTAGGTAAGTTAAATTCATCTTTTGAAGAGACGAGATAGTAAGTGGCTAACCTAGTCTCTTCAAAGGATAAGTTCAATCTATTTATACTACCTCGTCTCTTGAAAAGACGATGTTGTACAACCTCATCTCTTCAAAGGATAAGTTTTGCCAAAACATCTTCCAAAGCCAGATGATGATCTTTCACAAAAACTTTAATTGAACAAATATAATTATTACTTTATTACAGTACCATCCACGATGAGGGGTATAAGCATTAGTTTTGGAGAAGGAAAAAAATGTATTTCGTCTATTCCTTGTACATCAATCCAAAAAAAAAAAAAAATTATGAGGATGACCACTACCTTGGTGGCTCAACCATGGTCATGTCATCAAAGCATTGTTTGTCTGTATGGAAATTTCACGGAAGCACTTAATTCCTATTACAGTATGGAGATTAGTGTTTATAGAGATAGACTTGGTCTTAGGATTTTCAAACTATTTTGGGAAAGTGAATACCCCTGTATGTCGTTGTCGACTATTTCTGAGTATGCCTACTAATTGATTTTCTTTATGCACGTAAAAGCCTATAAGGTATGACTGCAATTGAGAGAGATGAAGAACATGGGCAGTTGGTTAACCACGTTTGTTGAATTAAACCTTGTTTAATAGATTGGTGCCTATTGAATGTTTACGTGATATAAGATCTCATCTCTTTAAGAGACGATGTTAGACGGAATTTTACATTGTCTTTGACAAGTTTGTCCAATGTGGAAATGGATGGAAATAAATAGAAGGAAGTGGAAATGAGGAGAAATGAAAATAAGTAATATTTTTATTTTATGTTTGGTAAGTAATGAGAGAAATGAAAGGAATAAAAGAGAAATTGAGTTAGTGATTAATAAATTTATCCCTATACTATTTTCATAAAATATTAGTATGGAGTATTTTATAAGGGTATTTTTATCATTCTAACAATTTCTCTTCGTTTCCATCTTTTTCATCCCAATATTAGACGGAAAATCCATAGCCTCCTATTTTTCTTCACTGCCCTCCATTTCCTCTCATTTCAATATAGTTTAAGATAGCCAAACAAGCAAAGTTCATCCTATTTCCTTTTCCTTCCGTTGGTTTCGATCGACTTCCGCTAATCCAAACCGAACATTAACACCTCGTTTCTTTTAGAGACAAAGTCAGATACTTATGATCTTATCTTTTCAAGAAACGAGATCATGTTTTCTAAAATTAAGATTATTTTCATCTCGATGATATTATTGTAATTTTTTTAAATATAAAGATTACTTTCCTTATCCTCATAATTACATCAAGTGTTTCTTAGATACAAATTAGGTAGGTTTTCAAGGTAGATAGAACATCCACCAATGGATATTATGTGTTTGTTAATTTATTTTCTTGGAAGAGCAAAATGAAAATGTTATATCTTGCTCGAGTGCAGAATCAGAATATAGAAGTTATGGTGCAATCAATATGTGAAATGATTTGGATTCGTTAGCTCTTGACTCAAGTTGGTTTTAAGGTATCACTACTTGCACAGTTATGGTGTGATAATCAAGGGGCTAATTTCATTAATGATACCCAAACTTTTTCAATATAATAATTTTGTACCTAAAAACAATTTCGGTCCATAAAAATACTTAAACTTTTTAAATTTTGCATCCACGGTATTTCTGATTGGAATCTGGCCAAAAGTCTGGTAATATGCTAATGTAACATGCGATACATATTAAAAAAATAATTTCTAATTTCCACGTTAGCATATTTTTAATTTATTTATTTTTCTTTTCTTTTCTTTTTTTTAACTTACTCCACTCTCTCTCTTTCAAGCAACACCCTTGGCAGCCCCCCTCTCTCTAACCCTCGTCACCTTTGCCACCTAACTCCACCAGACAAACGCCGGTAACAACCAAAACCACCATCACCACCATCACCACCATACAAAAATCAGTCTAAGTCCACCATCAACCACTGATAACCACTCCCTAAAACTAATCGAAACCACCACTCTTCCTACAAATCAAATCAGACCACACAGCCACCAACCACCACTGAACCAAACTCTAAACATAACGTTGAACGACCACCAACATAACTTCATGAAAACAATCATCACCCATAACCACGACTACAGCCACCAAAACGTTGACCTCCAACCATCGACAGACTCGAACAACAAAATGAAACCCAACTCCGTAGAGTCAAATACCCACCCACCATAACCAAAACTTACAGAAACAACTACCAACCCAATTGAACCAAACCAACACCGAACTCGTCGTGCCACCGATCCTACCTACAACAACCACCTCGATAAACCCACACCAAAATCTCATCCCCCAAAGCGATACGACAAACTCAACACAAAAATGAACAACGACCATCGACTAAATCAAACCATTGCCACACCCCTTGCACCTTCATTACGAGATCAACCCACCACCTCACCACTCTTGGCAAGCCACCAAACCTATGTCGCATGATAACCCTACGACAAACACCTTGGTAAACAAACCCATAAACTCGTACCTAAAAATAACAATGCAACCTCTGAAACCACTTCCAATACTTCTAATTGGTAATTCGAATTTGATACCTTGAATTCACAAGCTCAATTGAGAGAGAGAGAAGACCAGTACCGTTAGACCTAACTTCAACCAAAGATTGACCCATGTCTGATCTTAGACTAACCCGTGGTTATGGTTGGTGGCTATGTGGTGTTTCGAAGGTCCATGTGTGTGTGCGTTTATTTCATGTTGTGGTCAGTGTTGAGAAAGAAAGAAGGAAAAGGGGAGGTCATTTGAGTTAGAGAGAGAATTTGCCAATGTGAGAGAGAGAGAGAGACAGAGAGAGGACGGTAAGTGAAAAGAAAAGGGGAAAAAATTAAAAATACGTTGAAATGGAAATTAAAAATTATTTTTCAATGTGTATTGCTTGCCACATCAGCATATCATGGACTTTTAGTTGGATTTCGGTCAAAAGTACCGTAGATGCAAGATTTAAAAGTTTAGGTGTTTTTTAGAGCCGAAATTTTTTTTAGGTACAAAACTGTTATATTGAAAAAATTAAGTACCGTCAATAAAATTAACCCAATAAATCAAGTGACTCTTCATATTGTATCTAATCCCATGTTTCATGAGAGAACTTACCATATTGACATTGATTGTCATTTTATTTGAGAGAATGTACAACAAAATTTGACTTCTACAGAGTATATCAAGGCTGGAGAACAGTTAGATAGTATCTTCACAAAAGACTTAAATGGGCTTAGAGTCAACGATATCCGTAATAAATTGGGTATGATCAATATGATATGTTAATTAATGTAGAATATCTTGCAATTAGTAATTAATGCTAATGGTTGATAGAATTAATACAGTAGGTAGTTAAGGGTTTGCGTATTAATATTTAAGAAAAATGTCAAATTTGTTACCTAAATTTTACATAAAATTTCAATATGGTATATAAACTTTGAAGCGATCAATTTAATATCAAATCAAAATTTTCATAGTTATTTTTATTACCACACTAACACCATTTATTTTGTTTTCCGACTTGGAAGAAGTAACCTATCATGTGAGATGGTGTTAAAGGGTATTAGTTAAATTTAGTGATATGTTGTCCCTTTTATGTTTGCAAATAAAGCAAATGATGTTAAAAAGATAGTAAAAATAGCTATAAAAATTTGATTAAATATTAAATTGACCACTTCAAAGTTCAGATACTAAATTGAATTTTCTTGTAAAATTATAATATCAAATTTGATGTTGACCCTAACATTTATCAGCACGAACCATGTTAGGACTGTCTAATAGGTAGTTACATCTACAAATGAAAAATATCACTCTCCATATTTCTTTTCTCTCTTTCATCGTAGTTTAATGTTTGATTCATATGTGATACTGGACATAAGATTATTTGCGTCATTAGATTACCATGGCTACAACATGGATCCTGCGTTGAAGAAGATAAGTGGGTAGAAGAAATGTCCAAATGCATATGCTTATATTATTTTGTTATAATTTTAATTCAAGTTTAATCTGGTTGTCAGTCTGTTTAACGTGTTGGCTTCATTTTTTTGTTGTTTTCAAACAAACTGTTTATCAAAAATAAATACTGATGAAAAATAGACAGTTTTACTTATAAACCAATTAAACGCATCAAATATTGAACACATGTTTGTCAAAAATAGATACCCATAAAAAATAGATATTTTTACTTATAAACTGATTAAATATACTAGATACTGATATAAAACAAACATAATATAGGTATCGATAAAAATGAGACCATCCAAACAGACATTAAATTCTTGAGAAAGCCTTCTTTCTCCAATGTCACATAGAAGAACATTGAACAATGTACAAATTTGGCTAAGGATGTCCATACAGATTTATAAGCACATAAGAGCTGTGGGATGTCCTGAAATCGCATGATGTGAATGGAGGTTGCTTAAAACTTCGATTTGAGTTCACGAGTGAAGACTGAAAATTTTTCCTTGTGTGAAAGGAGTCTTGTCTCAGTTATACATTCATTACACAAATTCCTTATGGTTGTTTTCTATTTAATGATATTGATATACATTAGGAATCTTTTTTGCAACTTGGAAGCTGCTAAAAGTGAAAACAAGAATGAGTTGTTTTCATTAGTTAGATTGGCCTTTGTTACTCATATCTTGATTAATTGATAATGACAGTTATAATATGATTCACCTATGATTCATAGCCCTCTTTCTCCATATTTTTTTTTAAGCAAAGATCATATGCATGTGTGTTAGAAAGTTTAGTGAATGTGGTGGATGTGCATCAACAAATCAACTTTCTATGAGAGTGATTTGCTTAAAGTTTGAGTTTCTTCACCCTGTAGAATAAAAAACCTGGATGTTTCTCTCCAGGAGGAAAAAAGAAAATTGTAAATGCTAAATGGTACCATTAACTTCTATTGATTTCCTGTGTCCTTTCAAGATATAACGTGTTTATGATTCTACATTTTCGTGCAGATGTTCCCATATAGGATAACATATGCAAGTTACACTATATTGAACTATAAGAAAAGTGGAAGAACCAGAAGAAGCTCATTACATCTGTGCATTATGTACAACCATCAAGTTTTCTCTCTATTTCCTGCTCACCTCTTTTGGAAGTTCAATCTGGCTATTGCATATGCAAAGACGGATGAAAAAATCAATGGGAAAGCAAAAATAACAACAGCAACAATGCCGAGTTGATCATAGTCATAGCTGTAATTACTTTCCAAGAAGCCCTTTATTGTTGTGCTTTCTCCATATACGGTTATCTGGTCATTGATATCTCCATATTGTGAAGTAAGGAGGCCTTTCAAAGACCATGCAGTTGGACAAATCCAATAACACCACCTCCACCACACAGGAATGTGCTGTGAAGAAAGAATAGGACACAGTTGATCAATAAAAATTGGTTTATTGCTTTGACGGTTGCAATCAGGAATTAGATTAAATTTGAAGTGAAATAATCAGGAGATGCAGATGATATTGGCATTTTATATTGAGATGTTGCAGTGCAGAAAAGAAACTAGAGAATAGAGGACTCACAGGTCCAGGTATGAGATACCCCGCGAACAAGTTAAACATTGTGTAGCATAAACTTGCGCAGACAGTGGCCACTTGGTATGAAGGGGTCAATGACACAATCATCATTCCAAAGTAGTTGAAATAAAGAATCGTCCAAAAGGAGGTGTAGAAGTACCAGAAAACTTTGTAGACTGACCAGTAGAACCCAACTGTAGGATATGTAATAACAACAAACAAAATGGCTTGGAGAAATACATAAGGAAGTTCTATGGTCACCTGCAAGGTTCACATCCTTGTTAGAATTTCAAAATTTGCTTATCCCAATCCTCACTTGTCTAGCCTATGAAACATAATTGAAACTAGGAATAATTACTTGTGCTAAGGTATATGCCCATGATGAGTACATTCCAGCAAACATTTCTCGGTAAATGACAATGCGCTCAGAAGCAATGAATGGCATAACAGATGATGAGTTGCTTATCCCCGTGAATTGTAAAAATATGAACATTGCTCCCAGTACGTTAAAGAAGTCTTGTTCACTCTTTCTGCACATCAAGAATTACATGTTTTAGCTTCAGATGCAAATATATCAGTTGAGATAATCTTTCATCTACGTAGTTCTTGAAGCAGATAAAGTGGTTGTTTTATGGGGTCAGTAAATTTGAATTACACAAAAGTCATGGTTTGATACAGCTTGTTAGAGAAAAGATATGAACTTACATGTTTTTCCCTTTTTGCCACAAAAGGCTCCGAATACCAAAGATGCTATGCAGATGAAAGCCATGCGTACCAAGTTGTACTTTGGACTTCTCCAGTAGATTAGATGTTGTTTCCAAAGGCATGCCTTGAACTGCTCCCATTTGCTCTGTGGAAATTTTGTAGGAAAGTAAAGTTCCTTTGAATCTCTTGATGGTGAGCTATACTGTCTAACCAGTTGTTCATTTATCCTATATTTATAAAATAAGACAGTCAACTTTGTTGTTTGCAGAAGAATCATCTTAATGGATTGCATTTATTAATTGAGATTTACCAACTCGTTGTGTGTGATATAAACATGGGAAGTACACATTTTACTTACCCGAAGAGAGGAGACTCCTTGTAAAAGTATTGTAATCTATACCAAGATCAGTTTCCATAGATGGAGTTGTGATTTCTAGCATCCATGTTGAGGGGTTATAGTTTTCCTTGATCTTTGGTACCCCTGGGATGCTCTGTAAAAGCCAATGTGAAATGCATCTCATAAACATACTCATATTCACTTGCTTTACTCTTGCATATCACTATCTACTAGGATATCCAAGTATATCTCAGCTTATAATTAGAAAGATTAGGCTATTTGAAATTACATACAGGTAAAAAGAACACACGAACAAAATGAAAGGTCAGAGTTGCTCTTGGTATGTGATTTTTTGCTCACCTCAAAATAGTCAATGAGTTTACTTGAATGCTCTCCTAGCTCCCCAGCATATATCATTCGACCTCCTCTTTTTAATAGAATTAGCTGCATTTTAGCATCATGACTGAAGTGATCAGCAAAAAGGAACAGTTGAGCCTCTATACATTTACTAATGCCTTAACATGCTTGAGCAATAAAATGTTTCTTCAGCATATGAAGGAACTTTCTCACAGGCTATAGGACCATAGCAAAGTGATGTGATTGTGATTGGTCTCTTAGTTTTATAAGTTAAGTGGAACCAATTCATTTTCAATAAAAATAAATGTATGAATGATGCTGATGCATGTATATTATAAAATATAATGGTCTTTTGATGGTATTGCTATTCACATGTAGTAACTTACCTCATCAAATGCCTCAAATATGTCAATACTGGGTTGGTGAATGGTGCATACTATTGTCCGCCCTGTGTGGGCGATATTCTTCACAACTCGCATCACAATTGCAGCAGCTCTTGCATCCAGACCAGAAGTAGGTTCATCCAAGAATATTATTGATGGGTTGGAAACAAGCTCAACTGCAATAGTCAGCCGTTTCCGTTGCTCAGTTGAGATACCCCCCATTCCAGGAATGCCAACAATTGCATCCTTTATGTTATCAAGTTCAATCCTTTCAAGAACTTCATTCGCAAATTCCTGATTGAAAAAAAGTACCTAATTGTTTAGGTAAAATACTTATAAATGATAATCTATTTGCATATGCATGCTTAAAGATGAAGACTTCCTTTTTTCCACTTTATTTTACACAATTTCCTTTATGGATAAGATAATTTGGCCTAAAATAAAAGGATAGATTCACCTTAGTGCATTATGTTTAATACCAACTCATCTGGTTTGTTATGTGTTGAAGTATAGAAAGATAAAATTTAGACCTATCTACAAACTTAAACTTTTAGCTTAATCGGATATGAATCTAAAGTTGACAAGACAATACAATAAGAAGTCAAGTTTTTAAATCCATGCACTATCCTTCGAACTCCATAACTAATCCTAACCTTGTGCTTCGTGGAAATGCGACTTTCTAGGTTTACTAGTAAGCTATTCTCGAAGTAACTTTTTTATGATACAGCAAGTAGTTTTTGCATATCTTACCACTCTTTTGTGCTTTTCAATCTCAGTGGGCAGCCTCAGCCAAGCAGAATAAATCACTGATTCTTTTATGGTGAGCTGTGGAGAGTGGATATCTGTTTGCTCGCAATATCCAGATATTCTGGCATATGTAGCTTGGACTTTAGGGTAGCCTCCAACCTTGATCTCTCCTTCAATGACACCACCAGTTTTTCTTCCTGAAAGTACATCCATCAGTGTTGTTTTGCCTGCTCCACTTACGCCCATTAAAGCCGTCAGAACTCCTGGCCTAAATACTCCAGTAATATCCTGAAGAAGCTGCAACCTTCTCTCTGGAAAACCCCTCTCTCTTAAATTCTACAACATATAATGGAATCAAACCTCATGATCTTGTATTATTTCACAAATGTTAGGACTGACGAGTTGATGATTTAACTAGTACCTGAGGTGTATCAACATAGTACTGCAAGTTTTCAAATGTCAACGTTGTGGACTCAAAAGGCAAAACCATTCCTGCAATGTCATATGCAATGTAGATTAGTGATTCACGCATGGAAAATATAAATTAATCTGCTTTTTGGCATTGTGATATAATGAGTATATATATGCAGTGCAGATGATGATCAGATATGGTTCTCACCTATGGTTTCTGGCTCTGCAACCACTTTCCTGCTTCCTTGTTTTCGTACTGTCATGCTCTTGCCATCCTTCTCTGTGTTCTGATAAGAGAGCCTTTTACAGGCTATGATCGTTTGGGATTTCTGTGGAGCTGCAAAGTGAAGTATAAGCATGTTAGTGAAGATATGTTTTGATTCCTGAAGTCATTTTATTGTCTACTTCTATTTAGTCTAATGCTCATTGAGGTTACTCTTTGCAAAAGTAAGTGCCAAGGAAAATGCAATATTGTAGAGCAGCCAAAATCCAACCAAAGCTAATGCTGCTATCCAGTAATAGTAGCTGCTAAAATCCAGACCGCGCTTTCGAAGTATTTGGTGCCCTAACGTGACATTTGAAGAAGAGAGCTGCAAATAAAATTGAAATGTCAACATATTATTGCATAAAGGTCCTTTCACCGTTTTCTAGTATTAGGTGCAATGGTTCGTGTCTTGCCTTTTGCCACCTCGGAGCAAGAAATTCATTGAGTGATGCACCGATTTCTGCATATGATAATGGCGAAATCCAAAAGCCCCAAAGTAGCCAAGCAGGGAAAGATGCTGCAACAAAGACAACCTTATTACATCATTTGTTCTCTAAATATTTATCAGCTGAAGTGTATGGATGGACCTACATTTTGGTATAACGAAACCTCCAAATAGGAATATCACCAGCATAAAGAAAAGACCAACAGTTGATGCAATGGACGGATTCCTAACCATGGAAGCGATCAAACGGAACTGCGAGATAGCTACTTGATGCACAAGGAACAGGAGGAGAAATTGGCCGAAGAACCTGAAGTTAACAGATGATAAAACGAAGCTTACTCATGATTTCTCAATGGTTTCATTGACAGGTTTATTTTGGAGGCTGGAAACATGCCTTTGAGGTTCGGGACTGTAACCAATAACGTAATAGGTAAGAGCAGTCCACAAAAACGCATCTAACATGGAAAAGGGAATCTTCAATACAGCTGCTGGAATGGTATAAGCCCATGCAGGATAGAAGTAATAATCCCTGTGCTTGTAGAACACTCGTAGCCTTGAATTCGTCATCCCAAGCTCTTGAATTCCATTGACCATTAGTCTTATGAGGGCATAAAACAGTGAACTCATATACAATGCTGCATGTGCAGCATCAACTTTCATTCTTGTGCGGATAAAAACAGTCATAGACACTACGGCAACAAACACAAGCTGTACAATTGAAACCCATCGTCACATGGAGGAGTTTGGCATTACTATATCATGATATATCTTTCTCATGCTTAGTAATTACCTGTGCTGTTTTGAATACATGGACAAATGAGTTCCGCTTCATAAGAAGCCATTCTCTTGATAGGCACGCTTTGAATAGCTCCCACTTTGTCAATGAATATAGATCAAAAGATAATGCATTTCTTTGGTCCATAGATTTGTCATATGGCTTTGAGAGTTCTTGGTTTAATTGGATCCAAATAGGACATTCTTTGAATTCCTTTGCTAAGTTGTCTATGGAAACAAAACTATATGGCCTGTCTTTGTCGTACCAGTATTGTGCTTGATCCTTCACGGAGACCACCTGAAAGAAAACTTGATCAGAGCATAAAGCCACTGAGGTGCAATTACTATGCAGGTTTGAGATTACATACTTCCTGGAGAAAGTCAGCAACGCCTTTTCTTTGGGGACATCTGAAACCACAATGTTCAAAGAATTCAAGAATACTAGCTCGGGGTCCATGGTACACAATCTGCCCTTCAGCCATGAGGATCACATCATCGAAGAGTTCAAAGGTCTCGGGTGCTGGCTGAAGAAGTGATACTACAATTGTGGAATTGGTTATGTGAGCTAATTGTTGCAGACATTTAACAATCTGAAAGGTAGTTGAGCTGTCCAGGCCTGTCGATATTTCATCCATAAACAAAGCCCTTGCAGGACCAACTATCATTTCTCCTGATGACAAATGGAGGTTATGCAGAATTTAAGACGATGAAACTTCTGAAATATGAATTCGTCTGAATGGTGCAAGGCATAAACACTCCTTCCATACCTGTAGTCAATCTCTTCTTTTGGCCACCTGAAACTCCTCTTGTCATCGCATCACCTACAATAGTTTCGGCACAAATATCCAGCCCAAGAATCTGAAGACGAAAAATGGTAGCAGAAATCCAGTTAATCGTAGTAAAGAAGTTCATGTGGTGACTTCTTTAGCAAAGACTCTCACCTTAAGGATGTATTCAGTCTGAAGAGATCTTTTCAGTCCTTTGACTGATATTGCCTATTAAGACGAACTCTTGTTAGGATTAAGGAGTTTGTATTTGACAATATTGATGAAAGTTATTTGTACCTTCATGTAAGTGTCGATATCCAGATCTGGGGTGATTCCTGCTTGCTTCTCCTTCCTAATGATTTCTCTGATCATTTCTAAAACAGCCAGGAAAGCATCTATTTAGGACTATTTATTGTCCTCATAACGGCTTAGTAGGATTGATGAAACAATACTAACCTTCCCTTCCTCCAACTCCCTGACAACGTGCAGAAAAGTCTAGTGTTTCCCTCACTGTCATTTCGGTGATATGCTGATCATACTGGCTAATGTAGGCTGATGTTTTCTGAGGAACAAATTCATTGAGCTTGTATCCATTATAGGAGATATCCCCAGTAACCTTATCATTAGTCATTTCAAGAAGAAAATTATCAGCATGTGAACCTTTGAAGATTGATGCAAATTTTCTAAATTTGTATTATCTAGATGCTTTTGGTACTACACCTAGCTAGTAAGTTAGACACCTTGAGAGATTCTTCAGGCGTTCCTGCTAGTGCCTGGAGGAAGGTGGTTTTTCCACATCCTGGAAGGCCGAGCAATAGTGTCAACCTGAAATCAAAATCGAGAAAGAGTAATTTTTGCTGCACAGCGACCCTGTTGAGGCTAGTTGTGTCATGAAATCCTAATCAAAATGCACAACATTGAATAGGCACATCATGAGTCCAGGATGATGGAAGAAAATTGACATCACCTTGAAGGCTTAAGGATCCCGCTCATGTCTTTGAGGATTTTTACCTTTTTCCCTTTATGTTTTTTCCCAGAATTGATGATAAAGCCCTGCACAGAAATACCTTATTCAACACCTAAAAATCTGTTGCCAAAAAACATCCTAAACCAAAAGAGAGAATTCTCCTGAACCATGTCTATAACATTGTAAAAAATTTCAGCCACTGAAAAATGAAGATAAAAGAAAAACAGGATTCCTTACAAATAATAAGCTCTTGACAGTGTTCCATAGAGTTGGGAGGGGCTGTCCCTCAGCTGTTTCCTGATATGCTTCTACACGCAAGTTCTTGTATCTGACTTCTACAGTGGGAAGGTCGATTCTGACTCTGTATACCAACACCGCATATGGCCATATAAGATCAAAAGAAATGAAAACAAGCTATTTTTGCAGTCTGCAATAATATCTACAGCCATAAAAACCTATAAACAACTTTCAGTACGTGATTTACATTCTTCTTCTAATAATACTTCCACTCTATTTGCACTAAAAAATGAGTTATATGACACCTTAAACAGACCACATTCCTTGTATGCAGTTCATAGGACTTTAGAACAATATCAATCGCGACAATAATCCCGATAGGCAGGCTTCACATTTCAGAATATATCTTGTTCAAAAAAATTAATTTCTCATGTCAATGCTTAAAAAATGGACAGCTTGTCATAAATAGATAGCTATCCATTGCCATATGGTGCACTAAAATGAAGAATCCTTAAAACACAAATATTCTTTTTATTAATACCAATATTGTTGTGGTATTGCACGTCCATATATTCTCAAGAACTCTGAAATAATAATTAAAAACTATGAATCTTTGATCATGTTCAAAAAACATTTTCCATCAACAAACAAAAATCCATGCATCTTGCCTGTCTATCCTATCTTTGAGTTTTTGAAGAAGTCTTTGATTATCTTCTTCCACTTTCTTGATAAGACTTTCAATGAACAAGCGCCTCTCAACATTTCCAAGCTTTCTAACATCTACCATCCTTCTCTTATTACTTTTCCTTCATCACCATTCGAAACAACATCCTTATCCTTATCGAACAAGGCTGTTCTTATACGTTGATACGTGGGTAACCTCTCGATGGCAGCCCATTGTAACTCTACCTCATCATCATGCCGACGACGATGATCATCATTATCACTAGGAACCATTTCTTCATCCTCGTAGAATATTTCATCTGTTATGATTCTCCTTTTTCTTCCACTTTCTCCTATGTTTTCCAATTCCATAGCTATGGAGTTTTTAGAGAGATCTTTTGCTCTTGGAGGATTACGTGACAAGGTGTGTTAGAGGAAATAAGAAAGAAATGTATCAGATATGTGTCTGTATTTATAGAGTTTAGAGACAAATAAAAACAGTTCTTGTTGTATATGAATGTGTTTTCCCTTTTTTTTTTTTTTTTTGGATACTAAGTTTGTTAATTTGTTTGTTTGTTAAAAAAATATGTTCAGTATATTCAAGATTCAGGCCAAAAAAAAAAAAAAAAATTCAAGATTTTGATGTATAATTAATATTAATAATAATATTATTATCTTGAAAAATAATACATTTTTTTTCCAATCAATTATACGTAGTAAAATTTAAGATGGAGAAATTAGCTCCATCGATTTGTTAGAAGGCTAGCTATTCACGTCATTAGATTATATATTAGTTTTGATGAAAATTAATACAATAGAATAGACATAGATTGGATTGAAGTTGAATTGGGAAGGGAATAACAAATTAATTATTATATTTGGAAAACTCCATGGAGTTGTTCAATTTTTTTTGTACCGTAATTATATTTATTAAATGTACTATTTATTTATGAGTAAAACTGTCGGTTTTTTATTGATATCTTTAAAAATGATGAAAACATGATGTGAAGATATAATGAAATAAATAAACGTATAAATTTGCGTTACAATAGGAAGTGTTGACTTTCTTTTGTTAGTAATTAGTAGTATAGACAATTCCTGTAGATAGAAGTAAGAAAACAAAAGGTAAATGTGGTGAATGGTAGTTGAATTTTTATAAAATATACAATTATGTATTTGAATTTTAAAATTCATCAATTTAGTATTTGAAATTATTTTTCGTGTACGCTAACGAATATCATGGAAGTACTATTAGTGTGTACCAAAAATTTTTTTTGTAATAAATTGATCAATTTTAAAGTTTACGTTATTTAATTGTATATTTTGTTAAAATTCAGATACTATTTATAATATTAAAAAAAAAAAGAGATAGGATAGATATTGTGACGTTTCCAATAATTATAGCAACTATTAAGAGGCTACTGTTTATCTATAATCAATATAGTCCTTCCAAATCTACCAATATATGCATAATATAATATATATACAAGCATAGTGAAATAAATTTTTATCATGTACAGCCGGCATGCTGCATATATTTTATTGAACTTGTAATTTCTTTTATCATTCTATCTTCATAATTTAGCAATACTACTACATGCGCTACTAATATTTGGAGGGCAAAGGCTAGAAATTTATGACCGCTTTTACACCTAAAGTCAATAATTCTTATATATAAGTTTCACCTGTGATTAAAATATATTAAATTTTTAATACGATAAATTGTTTTATCATTGTGGGATGACTGTTTGAATTGAATTGGTGGGCTGCAAAAATGAGCTGACTTTGTTACTATTTAATAACATTTTATAGAAAAAAAATAGTATATCCTATACGTAATATTAAAATGTAGGATAACATGTAAACCTGTGGTTTGCAGCATGTAGATATAAAATTCAAGCCAATTCCAGAGTACATATAATGGGTCATATCTCACGAGATGCCCTCTTAAAATTTGGAAGAAAAACTTACCTATGATATCTTTAAAAGTAAACTATAGATAGTATATTTGAGTGTATTATACTAGTAGGTATTATTAACATTTGGGAAAAATTTATTTATGTTATCAATGCTTAGAATAATTGAAAAAAAAAAAAATCAAAGGCACAAAGGTCTTGCAAAATTCATATATAAGGTATCAAAATTTCAATAGTTATTTATTAATTTTTCTCAATTGATATCATGTTTAACTCACTTGATTCATTTTTTTAATCACTTTAAATATTGATATCATAGATAAATTTTAATACCAAACGTTTATATCTTTTGATGTACAACAATCAGGGCTTGAACTCATAAAATCATTAAAAAGAAAAAAGAATTTATATTTAAACTTTTATATAACCATTTTGTTATAGTTAATTTTTATTTTATTTTTAAATTTATAATACTATTTTATCCAAAACAAAATAGTAGATAGAGTTTAAAAATATAAGTATTCTAAAGATTCATGGTCTTAGCTCCATTTCAAAGAGAGTAAACAAATTCAAAGTAGCTCGATTGTACAAGTGCTGCTGATCCAAGTTCAACGGGGTTGAATGGACATCGCTAAACATTGTTTAGGATTTAACTCCGAATTTTGGACCATTTAAGTTTGAACTTCTTCCGCGAATCAAAAGTCAAAACTAGTGATCCACCCAGCAAATTATAAGTAAGTTGCAAGTTATCGGGGCTATGAATTCGCATGAACTAGGGCTGAAAACGAGTTGAGTCATACTAAGCTTTTAAAAACTTGAGCTTGGGCTCAGCTGGTCTAAAATTTAGCTAATGCAAGCTCATGTCGAGCTTTTTAACAAGCCTGAAGTTGAGGCTCAAGCTCGACTCGTTTAGTTAAACGAGCTTAAGTTTGAGCTCAAGCTCGACTCATTTATGAAACAAGCTGAAATCGAGCCAAGCTTTTTATCAAGCTTAATGAGCTTTTATCAAGCCTGAAATTTAAGTCCGAACTTGACTCATTTAGATAGTCTGTTTTCTATTTTGTTAAACCTAAATTATAATATGTAAGTGTTGTTATAATATATATAAACAATTATTAAATAGAAATTAGTCTTTATTGTTTTATTATGTAGTTATAGATAATATATCATGCATAAAAAAATTCACAAATCTGCTAACGAGCTTATTAATAAGTCTAATAATGAGTTTAGTTGTGAGCTTATTTACAAGTCTAAACGAACTTGTTCACAAACCAGTTCACAGCCTAAATTAAAGCTCGAGCTCGACTGGTTTAGATAAATGAGCTTTACTTTGGACTCGAGCTCAGTTCGTTTACTAATCGTGCTCGAGCCGAGTTGAGCCTGAAGCAAGCTGAGCTCAAGTAGCTTATGAATAGTTTGGCTTTTTTGCAGCCCTATATTGAACTATATATAACTAGTTGTTGTTTTAACTTTATGTAGCTATATAGAGTTATCTATTATTGATAATCCAATCCACTCTTTTGGTATTAGAAAATCATATAACAAAGTAAGGTGAAAAAAAAATCATATAATGAAATAAGGACAATTATTTTATTGGACAGCTACCACACAACTAGTTATTATTTTTTTCTCTAGGGGGTGTCGTTATCCACTACTTATAATGTATGCCATTCTATACTAATGATATTCTTGTACATCAATCGCTCAAAAAAGTAGATATATATATGTGTTATATATCGATAGTTTATGATTTATCCATCTCAAAAGGTACAATCAAGCTTTAAATTTATAACATTAGAAAGATTTTATGGTTATTTAATGATTTAAATTCATATATAACCGTAATCGCACTACTAAATACTTATATCAATTACTATATATATATATATATATTTTAAAATAGTTAAAAGATGAAGCTGGATCTCCATATTATAGAAATTCCTGATTTAATAGAAAAAAAAATAAAAAAAAAAGAGGAAATTGTAAAATTATATGCATATTCTATCAATAGCATGCCGGTTTAAAAAATATATAGGGAAGTGTTAGTTATAGTTTAATATTAATTTAATCGAGTCACGTTATGTATATGTTTTCAAGAAAGTTTGTTTCCTCGAAAAAAGCCCTAATTTGTGCTAAATGAAGCAAAACTGCGTTGGGAGGGATAGGCAATGCGGTCATTCTCCGTTGACATAATTATTTTTATTCGTGTCAAAAATCAAAATCTAAAATACAAGGGTTACTTATTTTATCTTATTCTTTTTTTTATATATTTATCTTTTAATAACTATCTCATCCTAAAAACTTGGATCACATTCCATCAAACTATATCACTATAACATTTTCATTATGAAATACTAGTCATCATGACCAAAAAACTAATAATTCTAATTCCATCCCTTCTTAATATAGAATGAAAATCAACTCTAAACTTGTAAAAAGGGATCTACATTATTCCTCCAATCATTTAATTTATGGATATATGCAGTGTCACATTCAAAGGGAAAAAATAGTGGGAATTTTGCAAAGCAATAAGCCTTGAGAAATAGCTTATCAGTTTAGTCCAAAGAGCCTGCCATATCCCTTTGTAGGTAATTTACTTAAAGTTAGAATAAAATAACTACTTTTTTTCTTTTTTTTCCAATTTCCTACGGGATCTATTTCTTTGTTTGGTTGACAAAATAATTATTTCGTGGAATTAGTATTTCTGCAAGATAATGAATTACATTTCCTTTATCGTATTAATAGAATATCTTCTTTGTTTTTATTTGACATATTTCCATTTTTTTCTATGAGATCTCACAAAAACTATAATATATATATAGCTATTCTTTAGTTTTACACGACATACTTTGATTTCCATCTATTAGACGTCTTATGAACTATAGAGAATAGTTATAATTATTTTATTTTATTTTAAATTTATAATTCTACTTTCACTTTATCCCATTTATCAACCAAACATGCTGGTGAATGCTCATTTTGGTTAATCTGAAGCAAAAATCTGAACTAAATTCAAAGGATGTATCAAATATTCAAACTCTAGAAGAATGGTTATTCCATAGGCCATATTTGGATGTTCGGATGTATGGAAAATGTAAAATTTGGTACTTGAATTTTGCATAAAATTTCAATTTGATACTTAAACTTTAAAGTGGTTAATTTAATTCGTAGTCAAACTTTTCTTAACTATTTTAATTACAACCCTAACATTGTTTGCTCCGTTTACTGATATGAAAGAGAGAGTCTATCAATATTAAATGGTGTGAGGGGAGATAGTGAAAATCCAATGATGTATTATCTTTTCACAAACAAAAGTTAGGGATGTATGTGAAAATAGTTAAAGAAAGTTTAATTGAGTATTAAATTGATCACTTTAAAACTTAGTACAAATTAAATTTTCATATAAAGTTCATCTACTAGATTTAGTATTTATTCTTGGACATATATAAATCTAGACAGGATACAACTAAACAAGATTTTACAAAATGACAATTTATAATTGTTTGTTTGATAGCCTGCCCATAAGGTATCAAGATAAAAACAAGAGTTATGCAAATGGATTTTGGCTTACGAGTGGCCTATTTAACCCACTTTAAAATGGGATAAAGCTAATTTTTTTATCTAGTTTAAAAGCAGGTCAATTTTACCTAGCCTATTAAACTCACGAGCTAAAGTAGCTGGCTCATGGGCCATCACTGGCCTGCTAACCCACTTGTATAAAAAATAAATAAAAATTGAATGGAAAAATGACTATTAATATAGTATTGTTTCAAAGACTTTTTTGTTTGAGCTTAATTTTATATATTAATGGTAACAAAGAATGACAAATTAATACACATACATCATAATATTTTTTTTAAGCATATACTTATTATTTTAAACAAAATATGATATCTAATAAATTACTTTTAAAAACTTATTCTTATACATAAGTGATTAAAACAATAATACAATTTATAATTAATATATATAAACTCTATAAAACTTAATTTTGTTATACTCTATACATCTTGTTTAATTAGTATAAAATGTGTTAAATGAGTAGCTTATTTAATCGAAAATGGCTACGTAATTGGTCCACCTATTTAACTTGCAGGTCAAAGTGAGTTGGATTAGAATCAAGAAATTTTGGCTCATATTTCAAGTGGGTCAAATTTTTTTTTTTTTTTTTTTTTTGCCCTTATAACTTGCATACTAAAGTGGATCGGGATAGGTTGCGTATTAAACCTACTTGCTTACCTCAAATAAAAACTATTGTGTTGAAAGTATGTTTGGACACCTTCATAATATATGCATCTTAATATTTTGTATCAAGAGACTTCTCTCCTTATACATAAAGTTGATAATATGTATTATATGTGCAGAACCGGTCATAAGTTCCAGAGGAGGGATTGGTGAAATACTTATCCTTCAGTCTATTAGTGAACTGTCTCTTTAGGGATTGTGAAAGATGAGATGTGTGGATCATCCAAACCACATTAGCATGGCATACTTCTCCTCTTCGAATTGGGTGTGAAACCAAACCCCTACTCAGAAGGATAGATGGGACAAATTGGGTGTGAAACCAAACCCCTGCTCAGAAGGATAGATGGGGCGATTCGGGTGAGATCCAATGTAAATCTAACTTTCTTTTTTCTTTTTTTCTTTTCCTATAATCCAACTTTCTATTCACTCATGGATCAGAGCAATATATGTACACTCATAAATAAATATATATATATTAGTATATTATCTATTGTAAATAAAAGTTTAAACTGTTTTATCTATTTAATCAATATAAACTATAAAAATATGACATAAAAGTATTATATATTTTGAATGTTCCATAGTAAACAATATATTGTGACAATACGTATAACATGGTGCGCATATACAGTAATGGAAATATAAAGAAGATTTATCGATTCATATGAATTAAACATATATCATTATAACATTTACTAATGTACTTATATATTAATTATATAATATTAAAGATGGATACTTCTTTGCATGTGTAATTACATACTAAATTGATAGATTGCATTTGTAATATAAGATATATAATTCATATGATATGTAAAAATAAAATAAAAAGCCAGGTTATTCGAGGGAATTTAACTTATCTAATTCGACCTGATCCAAGTCCAAGGTTAGGATGGTATGATATGGGATTAGTTTTATGTTATCCACACCTTTATCTTGAGTGCCAAGCTTAGACCAAAACTCCACGAAGTGTTTCCACTACGAATCTCTTTTATTTGGTATCAAATTTCGATCAGGGTACGCAATAGAAGAAAGCAATATCAAATAAGGTAAAACAACAAATAAAGAGATTTGATAAAAGGGATTAACTATTTTAATTGAAAAGCTACGGTATAAGATGGAAAACCACAAGAAGTGGCATCTAGTAATAGTTAAAGAGTACAAATGGGAGAACAAAGGAAGAGTATACAAAGCTCAATTTTAGAATACAATAATTTCACCATAATTGAAATCGGATTAAACTCTACTGAATCGAGTCCACTCAGGCAACCTTTTCTCTCACTAACACTTAGAAGTAAGTTCCAAACTCTCCATAGAGGCTCACCATACTCCTAAGGTAAAATAGTTTTATAAGAAAAGTAGTTGAGAAAACGCCTTTATAATTTTTTTAATTTCTTTTTTATTTAATGAACCTTTTATATAGTACCAATAAAATCGAATGTTTATGGTTTGAAATTATTAAACCAAACCATACAATTGGATTCTAAGCAATAAAAGATGAAACCGGATTCCCACCACTCATACATGTAAGCAGGTATCCTATAGTTAATGATGTATATAAATCGAAGGCCTTTTTCATACTTGACTAGTAGATACTAATTCCAAAATTTCAAATCGAAATCAACACAACGTGGAAGTATACAATAATGAATTTAAAAAGCCATCTCAATTCAGGAAAAAGAGAGACAAAATCTCAATAATGAAAATAAGGACTTCTAACAATATTAATTTATTACATTATTCTACTCATTTACAGTGATATTTGGGAATGATTATCTTAACTAAATCTAACAACTATTTAAACTAAATAAATAAGATAAGAACAAGTCCTACAAATTATATCAATTTGATTTACTATCTCCAAGAATAGGGATAAAAAATATAAAAGATTTTGAATGAATTTAAGCATAAACATAGAGCACATATAATAGGCCTATTCCATTTATGGTTGTGTTTTGCCTTTTTATTTTTAGGTAAATTACATGGATATTTCTTGAAAACTTTTGAAATTGCACGGATTCTCTATTTTTAAAAATTATGTACCTAGACCCCTGAAACTTTTATAGGACTCACATTTTTTAATGTATAGATTGTTTGTGTATATTTTATCGTTAATGTGGAGAATTAATTTAATATATTTAATTAATTAGTGTAAAAAAGAACATTGAAAATGTCCAAACATATAGTAAGAAAATTAAAGAAAAATGGAAAAAAAAAAAAACTTATTCAAATGCTGGCTATTGGACCATTTGTTCCCTGAAATGCACTGGCTATGTCAAGTGCTTTGCACCATCAGCATTACATTAATGTTGGCATTGGAGTGATCATGCCGGAGATAATTCTTGGTGCAGGTGAATTTGGTGGCTTCATATGACACCTTGGCTTTCCTTTCATCTAGCAGGCAAACCAATGGAGCAATCATCCAGGTTTTTGTGGCCTAGAGTCCTTGCCAAGTTGCTAATTGCCTCAATGAAAAGGATCAAAAAGTCGGAATCCAACTTTTTCTATCATCCTTAGTAATTGATCAATGATAGTCTTGCAAGCAGGGGAATTAGGCTTGAATGCAGACCGTCTAAGATTAGGATCCTTCTTTTTTTCTTTTTTCTAAAATGATCCTCTTTTACTTTAGGCAAAGGGATGTATTGACTAATGTGATTTTTTTTTTTCCATTTTCATTTGTTTCCTAATTTTTAAATATTTTTTAGAAGTAATTAATTAAATATATTGAACAAATTGTCCACACCAAGCAATAAAATACACATTGATACTCTATACATAAAAAAGTAAGTCTCAAAAAATTTGGCACAGCGCACAAGCTAATGGATTATCACAAACCTTTGAATAGTGCACAATTGTTGAGTTGCATATTGATTTTGAGAATATCTAGGTTCTGACATTAAAAATCGAAATCCTACACCAGAATTCGAGATTTGGGATAAAGAGAAAAATGCGCTCAAAGAAATTTTATTCAATATCAAAAACTGTCTTTTGCTTTGCCTAGGCGTACATTTATAGGCAAACTTGGAAGCTCCAAAAAGAAAAAGACAAACCCTATTAAAACTATTAATGGAAAACTATTAAATATCCTATTAAATACTATTAAAAGATATTGAAAAAAAAGGAAAAATCTAGAATAATTCTTAAATTACAAAAATTGAAAATTTCAAACAAGATACATCGGTTTGTAAGCTTGCGGTGTAAACTTAATCGTTGCTTCTCAAAGGCCGATAGCGTAAAGATGAAGGCCGGCGGCGTAGGTATTCAAGGCTGATGGTATAGGTGGCTAGCATAGGATCTTCAACCCTTGTTCCTCCTTGTCGTCCTTTGCCATTTCTCCATTGCATCAATTGTCATCTCCTCCACTGCATCATCCCCCAAGGGTGGACAAATTTCGCCTTCGAATTTTTAACATGTTATGCAATAAACAATTGGAATTAAACTAGGCAATATTCAAACAAATTGATCCAACGTTGATATTTTCTTTGTCCCTGGCTTTTTTCTTCCTCAAATCTAGTTAATGACAAAAAACTGGCACTACTATCATTACCCTATTTAGGAGGCTTGGGCTCAGTAGATCCCTTGTTCGACAATACAATCTTCTCTAGGTTGGTACAGGTAGACTGAAAAATAGTATTCTTCAACCAATTATCATCAACGACCTCCTAAATTGTCAATGTTTCCCTATTTTCTTCTAACACAATTTCCTGTTCATCAGCATAAAAATACAAAATTGGTTCATTAACACTAACAGCTCAGAAATTTAATCATTGGCTTTTCATCAGCCTAAAAAATAGTCTCATCATAAACCGGTTTATTATTACTTCCTGCTTCAAAGATAGTGTTAAGTCTCCTAGCTTGGTTTTGATGATAACAAAAAATGTATAAGTGTCTACTAACAAAATTACTGAGTGCAATTTGTAAATTATAAGATAAAACAATCAAGTATGATCAAAGGTATTATAAAAATGTTTTTCAAAGAAAGATCCAAATTAGAGAGTAATTCAAAGACAATCTGGAAATTTTTTCAATAAGAAATATCACTCAAAAGATAACTCAGAAGGTAAACCTACTGCTTGTTGACAACACAGTAACACTCAGAGAGTAACTGAAAGAGTAGATCTGCTATCACGAACAAAATCTGCAGATTACGAACAACAGGTTGTAGATTGAATTTTTTTTATTATTTCATTAATTTGAAGACCTAGCTCCAAAGTTGAATGTACTTGGGTAATACATTCAAATATGTTCTACAAAGTTGGTTCAAATATCCAAGGGATTCAAGTTTTTAATAGATTAACATTTTATTTTTTGAAGATTTAAGTTTTTGACAGCAAGTTCAAGCTCACATGTTCAAGTTTGATTTTCAAGACATGTTTAAATTCGGTTCATATTTGTCATAAGAAGCTTACCTGATAATGTTATTTACTTATGGGATGCCAAGAATATGATTTTACAGCAAATCAAATTCAAGTTTGAAGAATATATTTAACAGCAAGATTCAATCTAATTTTAAAGCAATAGTAATAGAGATTGTTTTACTTCAAGACTTAGTCCACAACATTTTGGATCTTGCCTCAAGACTCATCCACAAAAGAAAGGAATTAATGTCTAGATTTGAAGTTTGAAATACACGAAAACTCTTATCCCTATCAAGCGCACAAAATCAGGAACTTCAGCCAAGCTTTATCTATTTGTTTTAGTTGGAAGAACTTCTGATAAAAATCAACAGATCACGTCAACAGCAGGGAGCAAGAAATAAGGAACAAATTTCATCTCAACATTCAGATTACCATATATCCATTGGAAGAAGAAAAAATAAATACAGTAGCTGGAGTCCAAGAAAAGTAATACTTGCATAAAAAAAAGGGCTCTCTCTCTCCTTACTAAAAAATATCATCTCATTTGTGGAAAATCCAGTTACTCTATATTTTTCCTTCTAGCACAAAATTTGAGAGGATCTTTATACTTTTTCCTCATTTGATTTTGATTAGTTGTGAGAGATTGTAGAAGAGTGAGAGTGATATTTCTTTCTCTATAGATCAGTAAATAGCTTGAGTGAAGCTAGATAAGCTAAGCAGAATGATCGAAGTCCATTTTGTTTAGGCAAGCTTGTACTCTCATTTCTTGATTGGATATGGTGGAACATACCAGTGTGGAATACTGAGTCTCCAGCTTGGAGCTGGAAGAGAGGACTGAGGCTCAAGATAGAACCTTTATAAATCGATTTTACACTCTTCTCTTTGTTTATCTTTTTAATTTCAACATGTTTACTTGCTTGTTTTAGCTGCACATTAAACTTAGAGACTAAGTCAGAGAATAACTGGTTGCTCAACTTTTAAATAATTGCTTAACTCTTTGAGAATTTAAGTGAACTTGATTTTATCCGAATTATAATTAATATTATTTGTGATCAACTTTGATTGTTTATAAGTAAGATTATAAGCCATTGTAATTCAATTAACCAAGTTATGTGACTTTGGTTGAATTTTGAAAAAGGATGAATTTTTATTACATAACCAATTCATCACCCTCTTGGTTATTTTTTTGGGACCAACAAATAGCATCATCGTCCTCATTTTCATCAACAAACAGTGTCTATTTCTCTACTTGCAAACTACCATAAAATTACAAGATCTCCATCCTCATCCCTATTTCCTATTGCCCACGATCTTCCTCATAAGCGTCAAAGATAGGTTCTCCATTATAGTAGTCTCCACCAATAGAAGAGGAACCATCATCTACTTCCTCAAAATCTGTATCATGCCTCGAATTAGGATTAGGGCTAGGATTCTTATCTCTATTCTAATTCTACACAAATGTTTCCATCCTCTTTGTAATTTGATGCACCACAATGCTTAACCACTAATCAATTGTCTACCCGATCCTTCGATCTAGATCATCACAATTGTAGAATTCATCTCTTGTAGCACAATGTTGGTTAGCTTGTCTCCGAGGTGACATTGTTACCAGGAACGAACCTGGCTCTAATACTAATATGATGCAGCATACATGCGAATGAATTATTACAAATCCATTGATTCAAGAAATGCCGGAAGTGTTGCTGTTGATTTTTTTACAAGTAGGAGCTCCATAAAATTTTAAAATATTTCAATGGGTATCAATATAGTTTACCCTTTATTTTTTATTAGGCATTCATTCGTACTACCAAAAATGAGATATTTTATTGAGTGGAGGATATTGATGACTCGTGAGCAGGATGGCATACGTTAACTAAACATTTATAGCTAGGAGTCAAAACCAATAGGAATATAGGGCCCTAACTGGATCTCATTACAAAGTCTACAAAAGTTTGGTCAAGAAGGTATAGATGTTACATCATGACAGTACGGTCACTTATGACTAGATAGTTTTGTTACGCGCATGTTCTTTGCCATTTTTCCATTCTAGTTAATGTCTTTTATGTTGTAATCAATTATCACTGATCAAGCATTGAAGTGTTGTTCGGCTGTATTAACGATACCGTACCCTGTGCAACGAAATTCCGTTTTTGGTTCAAACTTTGCCCTCAACGAACCATAATTTTTGTTCTTGATTTATTTGCGGACTCGAATAAACCTTCATTTCGATTGACAGCTCATAAATCTTGAATGTCGTAAGTTATCAATCTGTATCAAAATTGGTCAGGTATTTTTCCTTATAGATACCGTAACAGAGTTATCAAAATTGTATAGGTAAACCTTAAAGTATTGATCAAGTAATACTTCTCCTTCAGTATATATTATCAAGTCAGTATTTTATGTAAATTCACACTTATAGTTATTCATCTTATTGTTTGCTTTTCTAAAAGTAATCCTAGCAAATAGAGTTAGAGCATTGACTTATTTATCTTATTACTTTATTAAAGGTCTGTTTTTTATCAGTATTTGTATCATGTCTTTTTTCATTTCAATATGTGATTTATATGATCAGTTTATGAGTAACAATACATGTTTTTCATCAGTATATGTTTTTTACAAATAATTTGTTTGAAAACGATAAAAAAGATAAAACCAAACTGACAAAAAGATGACGAAACAAACAAAACATCTCATTACTCTATCAAAATTTAATGTTTAAGAATATTTTGTCCTAGTGCCATCGTTGTTGCATATCTGATGATAAGAAATTTTATTAGACTTGGAACATATGTTGATCTAGAAAGCAAAAGGAATGAGTCACACAGGCATCGCACGTGAGTTAATAAAGTGTTAAAATACAATTCATATTTTATTTATAAATAATAAAATATCCATCTTTGGGTAATTGAAAAAAAAAAAAAAAATCCATCTTCGTCAGATTTGAAAATGGAGAGCTTTCCATGTTACACCTTTTATTTTCTTTGTGAATTTGTTATCTTATTAAAATGGTTTATTCTCTATAATGGTGCACTAGACATGGAAAACTTGGTTGGCTTCTATGAAAAGCGGGTTGGACCGATTCGGTCAACTGGGTCCTTTTTTTTTTTTCCCCCTCCTATTCTGTCAAGAATGGTGAAAGAAATAGCTCAGAGCGGTAATTTTTATGACCAAATCTGTTTAAACTAAGTTAGATTGGAGAGATCAATTATGCTCGGACAACATTGTTGATGAGATGCATCGAAGGAGAAATTGAGATGAAATTCCTCAAGAAAATTGAGATTAACCGTTCTCAACTTGCACTCTAGCGTTATAATTTTTGGGTAATTTTGAGGAGAGTGGTGAGCAAAAATAGGTAGAGAGGAAAAGAATGGAAATGACCGTAGCTTCCATTTCGTATTTTGACTTAGAGGGAAGAAATGAAATAAAATATTATCAAATTACGATGTTTGGTTTACATAACAAAAGAAAGTGTAAAGAAATGAACGCATATTGTGTTGAAACATCCCTTAATTTATTTTGAGATAATAACAAAAAAACATTGGCATTTTGGGATTTCACAGATTTATGACAAATATTCTAGATATTTATATAGTACATGTGTTTTGTTCCCACGTGTTAATACTAATTATGGGATACATGTTAGTTTTTTTACTGGTTTGAGATAATTAAATTAATAAAAATATTATTAAATATAACTTATATAAGTAATTTAATAAAAAATAAACTACCTTA
Source organism: Combretum micranthum (assembly GCA_024138025.1). Taxonomy (NCBI): domain Eukaryota; kingdom Viridiplantae; phylum Streptophyta; class Magnoliopsida; order Myrtales; family Combretaceae; genus Combretum; species Combretum micranthum. The sequence goes on from JAMXBD010000049.1 coordinate 1,525,056, forward strand.
ACTAACACTTTTCTTTTTCATGTTTGGTTGTTTATGCACTATTGGAACTAATGTAGTAATGTCACTTAACCATTTTAGATATCATTATCTTATGGTTTTTGTTGTTTTATTGAATTTTTTTTATTTTTTATTTTTGTTATTGAATTTATATGTAGAAAATATAATATGAAGAATAGAAATATAGTTTTGAATTTAAAATATTCAATATATCAAAAATATAATAATTATAAAAATAGCCAAATGAAATAATTAACTGCATAATAAAAAAATAGTATTATATTTTGCAAAGAGATGTTTTTTGCAAAAAGTAACTTCTTGCTATGAATATGTCCTTATATTAGGTTTTTGATAACATGTTATGGTGTTGTTGCATGGAATTGTTCATCACAAGAAGTCACTTGTTGCAAGGAGAGGCTCGTTGCAAGAACCATATACATATTGCCTATGTTTTATAAGGAATTGCTCGTTGTAAGAAGTCGTGTTCTTGCAAGAAACTTTTCGCTGAGGCTAACTTCTTGCAATGAGTGGCTCTTTGCATTAAGTTAAAATAACAAGGCTGGCGTGACAAAAATAAGTGACGAAATAACTCATTGCAAGAACCTTTTTACAAGGAGATTTGGGATTTTTGCAGCCACATTTTTTCCTTGTAACAAAATCAATTGCTTGTAGTGAGTTTATAGAAACCTAAAAACATAATTTATGCTTTTGGATTTTTTTTTTCTTTGTCTTTGTAATTTTGTTTTTGGGTTACCCTTTACAGTGAGTTAATAGAAGTTATGTAGGATATTGGGCCTGATTTTAAGCTAACTTTGTAAGTGTTCACGAACAAGCCAAGGCTGGCGGCTTTAGGCAGCATACAACTTCATCTCTTCGTCTTCAATCACGTGTTTGCCATTTGAAAAAAATAACTAATTATACATTAAGTGGACCATAAAATCATCTTAATGACACTTTTGCTCTTCACTATAAAGATAATTTATATTACATATTCCTTGGAAATGCTCACTGCGATGAGTTAGTAACTCTACCACATAGGTACCATTTGTACTCTACTTGACTACAAATGAATATTAAGAGTTAGAAGGTTTAGTATGAGTATCTCAAAGGGGTTGGCCTAATGGTTAAGACCCAAAACACATCATGACAATTTATGAGGTATTGAGTTCGAAACCCACAATGGACATTTATTGGGATACCCACATAGTGCAACATATTTTTATCTATGCATGGGTCTTGTAGGGTAGTTCATAAGCCCAAAAGTAGGTAGTTCTAATATAGTTGTGCCTCTATGCTAATACTAAATTATATTGAAATTTTGTTTATCTTTAGGGGCTAATTAATATAGAAATATCTATAAATTTTTTGATTTTTGAATTTGGTATAGGTTATAAATATTGTAGAAGTTATGGTATTAAGAAATTACATATTAAATTCCTTCTTTTATTGAATATATAAAAATAGGTAGTTTTACATATTGCATGAATTTGTATACATTATTATGAATTCAAAATTTAAAATAAAAAAAAAAACTTACATATTCCACATGGTATAAAATAGGTACAAAGCACTACATGATAGATTTTGAATACAAAATTTAGTAACTTGTACCTTTAAGGAAATTGTGCAGGTAAGATTTCATATCTAACCTACCCTATAGACACTCACCCACCCTCTTAACTAATTACTATGGTTGTTTAATTGCAAGGTAATTATGCGATTTTACGAGTTTGTGATTTTATATTTTTTTTCTTGATTAAAATGGATTAAAAAAATTTATGTGCAGATTTTAATTAAAATTATGAATTTAAATTAACTATTTTACAACTTTATAATTTTACTAGTTCTATCGATTCTAATAAAATCATAAATTTGATAATTATGAGCAATATCAATAATTCTTCTACATCCAGTATGACTTCAAGATTATACATGTAAAGTTACAAACAAAAATAGAATAATTAGAATTAAAATCTAAAATGGAATTAGAATTCAATTTTCTTTTCTTCGTTTAATATCTTTATGAAATTTGTACCATTGTGATTTCATAACTCAAGGTAAGTTGAGATTAAAAACAAAAATTGACAATTTAGAATTTAGATCTGCAATGGATTTAGAATTAATTTTTTTTAAATTAAAAATTTTATCAAATTTGTACCATTGAGGAGGTGAAGTTGGGTCTAAAAATTAATATACGTGTCAATGGAATGGAATATACTATAGGCTATCCCAAAGTTGGCGTGCTAGCCTGGCCTGGTGTAGAATTTTGTTAATGGTTGTAGTTCTGGATTTAAATTGAAAATAACGCCAAACGTCAAATTTGGGAAAGTAAAGGGAAAAGATTGATTGACTATTACAGTTTACGTTTTATAATCAACAAAAGTTAATATATATATATATATATATAATAGATGCAAAATATGAGATAAAATTATTTTAAAAACTATCCATTTACTATAATACATATCATAATTTTGTTAATACTTACAAATTATATATTCATACACATAATTTATAATACTCGATGGTTATTTTTTCCTATTCCAGAGCTGTTTGTATCCTATAGGTGGGCAGGGATTTGAGACTACGTAGGCAAATTCTTGATGTTTTGACTTCAGTTCTGAATGCATCATGCGATGTTTACTGTGAAGGCGATGTAACCAACAATGAAGTATCAATATAGAATATAATATCCCTTCCCTTCTCCATACAAATTAAACAAATGAAAATAAACAAAAAATAGGTCCCTCATTCAATGGGAGTAAAAAAAAAAAAAAAAAAAAAAATCATGCTTACTTCCTTGATATGGCAAAGTTTTTCCTTTTACTAGAATATCGATTGTATACCATCATAGTTATAATTTAAATTGATTCATGATCTCATTCAAATCGACATATCCCGGAATTTTCGATAGGTTAAATTAGAAAAGTAATGTTAATTAGCACAAAAATATGATAAATTTAAACCTTAAATTATATGGTTTTGATCGGACTGGAATTTTTTTTATAACTCAAGGTTTGGCATTATTTCAGTTTTATAAAGCCTTTTGAGGAGAAGTCGGCTGGATGCTTGATATCCTTTTAATGGAATCCATGTTACGTGTTGAACCGTGGATTCCTGTATTCATTAACGGGATTACAAGTGTTATATATACATATATATAATTATATATATGGGAAAGTAAGCTATTCTAGGGCAGGTGAAGATTGGTGTATTAAAAATTTAGGTATGAACAAGGATTGAATAGAAGATTCACAAATGTGGAGTTTTTCTCTAAATGCATAGCAAAGAAGGGGATAGGAGAGAGATTCAAACCTGAGACTTCTCATTTGAGAGACCAGGGAGATGCCATTCGGTTATAATGCCATTGGTAAAAACATTCATGTTTGATCATGCAAAAGAAGACACATGAAGTAATACAACAAAGTAGAAAAGACGGTTTCTATTGTTTACGAAGTGTAACAACTCATGAGTCCTTTTATACAAGCTAATGTGGGATAACGAATGGATGAATATTTGCTATATGGTTTGCTATCACATTGTGGTCTTAACAAATAATAGTATGTCACGTGTTATTTATTATCATTTATAGAAAAATATAAATAATTAAAATCAAATTAATAACATGTGGCACATTTTCATTTACCGAGATATCAATATGATAGCAAGTTGGATACAACAAACTTCCATCCATCGCTATAAACCCCTAAATTTTATGATAACATTAAGTAAACCTTATAATCGAAAGTCAAACCGAAAATTCTAAAGTCAATCTAGGTTTATCTTAAGAACTAGAGTGTTTAGGTCTAGCAATTCTGCACTCAAAATCCTAAAATAACAAAAATGAGTTAACCATAGAATATAGTTCGAAATAATGTCATATAATCTAAAAAGATTGGATTCGCCCAAAATTCGCTCGTTTTGGACCCAAACGAGATTAGTTTCTAAAATCAAGGTTCCATCATGCAAGATGGCGAAAACATTCTGACAACATATCTAGAGTCATAATAAGATGATAAATCATAAAATATCAGTTATAGAATTTTTCGGCTGCTAAAAATATCAAATATGTCCCTTTTACTCATATTTTCCTTACTACTAGTATTTTATTTGTCTTGTTTACTATTCAAGTTACTATTTATTACTATTCTTCTATCTTTATTTTTTACTACCTATTCTTACACTCTTACAACATCTACTCTTACATTTTTCATTTTAAATACTACTTTATACGTAACTTATCTTATATATTACTTGCTTTTAATTACAACAAAAATATAAATTTAATCAATTCCTCTCTCCTCTCCAAGCTAGAATCGACACCCTCTCTCTCCTTTACATCTAATTTTATTTCATTTTCAATTAATTTAATTCACATAAATTTCTACTCCAAAACTTTATAAATATCTCATTCCTACTTCATTCTTTATAGACTTTCTTCTACATATAACAAAACTCTATCAAAATTTTTCCATCCCATTACTCAAACTGTGAGCCCCTCACCTCATATCTATTGTGTTTTCATAAATTTTTCTTTCTTTCGTTGTCCACATTCCATCTTCAAGTTTAAGTAAACACTAAACCCTCTCTTTTCTTCATGTTAATATAACACGAACGCTTTGTGTGATGATTTCTAAAACCCAATGAGCCTTATGCTAGCGAAGAAATCATGGAAACAACAACATATTCATATCTTGTTGAGCATCATATTCATTTATGATTTTTGTTATGTTCTTGTTGTGTTTATGCTCCTAACATAACTTCTATACCTTATTATGTGTACATATGTATCTATATTTCTAGAGCCTAAAGCCCACTAATGTAGCCTCTTATTATGCTCTTGTTTTGTTTCTTATCCATTGCTTACAATAAACAAGACTAGTCATTCTAGTCTTAGACTTGTCCTTCATCAAGTTAAAACTTGTTTTGGGACTTGTCCATAATCTAAGTCTAGGAGCCTTACACATAATCTAAGACTTCAATTTTCTTTCTTTTTCTCTTTTTTCTTTCTCTTATTTGCTATGTTTATGAGACTGGACATATTACAAGTCTCAAGTCTCGGGAAGTCTTGAATTAAATCTAAGACTTCCATTATTTTTCTTTTGCTTCTTTTTCATTTCTTATCTTTTTCTTTTAAAGGCGACTGGAATTTATGTGTAGTTAGTAAGCCAATTCAACCAAGCTGGAGGAGGATTTAACCAAGCTGACCTTATGTGTAGTCAGTAAGCCAATTCAACCAAGCTGGAGGAGGATTTAACCAAGCTGACCTTATGTGCATTCAGTAAGCCAATTCAAGGTTCTAATAATAACATGATGGTATAAGGACACTATAAGAAAAAGAAGTTGAACATACTATTAGATACTGGTAGTTACTCTAATTTTATAAATGAAGCTTTGGTTAAGGCTATTAATTGTGTGGTGATAGAGGTTGTTCCAATCAAGATTATCTTAGCTGATGGAACACAACTATGCAACAAATGCAAAGTTGAAGATTTTCAGTAGTATATGCAAGGAACTTTGTTTAAGGCTACCTTCTATGTTTTACCATCATCCTCTTATGACCTAATCTTAAGTAGGTCTTGGTTAATGATGTTGGTGCAAGTTAAATGGGATTTCCAAATAAATGACAATGGAATTTATATGGGAAAGACAACACTATAAGCTTGACATGAAACAAGAAGGTTTACACCACATATCAGGAAGTAAGTTGTCTCAATTGCTGTCTTCACCCAATACAAGTCAAGAAGTGCATTTCTAGGTGATTAAAGAGTTAGAAAATATTGAAGCAGTGGTTAAAGACAAGTTACATCCTAAGTTGATTGACTTGTTGGAAGAATATCATGGCTTGTTTAAGGATCCAAATTCCTTACCCCTGATCGGACTCATAATCATAGGATGTACCTCTAAGACGGTACCACTCCAGTAAACGTCAAACCTTATAGCTATTCATCATTACAAATATCAGTGTTGGAGGAGATGTTGCGGGAAATGTTATCTAGTGGGGTGACACAACCAAACCACAATCTTTTTGCTTCACCTGTGGTATTGGTAAAATAAAAAACACAACTCTTGGAGGATGTATGTATACTATAGGGAGCTCAACAAAAACACTGTCAAGGACCGATTCCCAATCCCAATAATAGAAGACCTATTTGATGAGTTACATGGGGTTCACTACTTAATAAATTGGATTTAAGGTCAGGGTATCACCAAATTCTCATGAACCCGAATGATATTTATAAGACAGCATTTGGGACTCATGAGGACCACTATGAATTCTCAATTATGCCATTCGGCTTAACTAACACATCGTCTACCTTTCAAGCACTTATGAACCATGTGTAGAAATCATTTTTGAGGTAACTTGTCTTGGTTTTCTTCAATGACATACTTGTGTATAATCCTAACCTGGATATACATGTAGTTCATTTAAAAAATGTGTTTGAGATATTAAGGAAGGAGACGCTATTTCTAAAAAGGAGCAACACATAATTACACCCCAGGATATAGCTACTAACCCAAGCAAGCTGAAAGCCATAGCTGATTGGCCAACTCTAAAAAATGTGAAGCAACTTGGAGGGTTTCTAGGGTTGGCTGGTTACTATAGAAGGTTTATTAAAGATTATAGTATCATTAGCAAGCCTCTGACCCAACTTTTAAAGAAAAATCAGTTCATTTGGATAGAAGAGGCTCAAATTGCGTTTGGACAATTGAAGAATGCCTTGGTTAATTCACCGATATTGCAACTACTAGATTATACCAAGGAATTTTTGGTGGAGACGGATGCTAGTGGGGAAGGAATTGGTGTTGTTCTTATGCAAGAAAGGCACTCGATTGCTTATCTTAGCAAGTCCTTAGCACCAAAACACAAGGGTCTATCTGTCTATAATAGAGAGTTATTGGCATTAGTGCATGCAATTGACAAGTGGAGGCATTACTTATTGGGAAGGCACTTTGTGATCCAAACAGATCACCAAAGTTCAAAATACTTGTTAAAATAGAGATTAACCACTCCAACCCAGCAAAAAGGGCTTACTAAACTAATGAGGTTGGACTACCACATTGAATACAAAACTAGTAGTTCTAATATTGCTGTTGATGCCCTGTCCAGAGCTCATCTACAGAAACCGGCAGCTTCAATAGCATTATTGATGCACTGCCCCGAGCTCATTTAGAGGATATTGTGAAACTAACCCATACTATTTTTTTACCTTTATTTTTGCAGGACATACAAGCAAGTTGGAAGCTACCAAGAGGCTATAGTTCAGTCATCAACTAAGTAGAGAAGGGAGAAACAGTGGGTAAATTTTCATGCAATCAAGGCATGCTGCGAAGGAATGATAAAGTTGTGGTAGTTCAATCCTAGGAATTAAGGAATATTTTGCTACAATAATTCCATGGAGGTCCATTGGGTGGGCATTCAAGAGCTTAAGCCACCTAAAAAAGATTGGGTCAGTTTTCTATTGGCCAAAAATGGAGTGGAAGGTAAGACAGTTTGTCAAAAATTGTGTGCAGTTTGTTAGAAACACAAGTTCGAAAATATAACTAGCCTAGGACTCCTACAACCTTTGTCTGTACCTAAGGAATGCTGGCAAGAAATCAGCTTAGATTTTATCGAAGGCCTTCCTAAATCAAATGGGATGGATGTGATCTTAGTAGCAGTGGATCGGCTTAGTAAGTATAGTCACTTTCTGGCTTTATCTCATCCTTACACAGCCACTACAATAGCCCAGCTATACTTAGATTACATTTACAAATTACATGGGCTTCTAGAGGTCATTACCAGTGATAGGGATCCCCTCTGCATTAGCTCTTTCTGGTAACTTTCTTTTAAGTTACAAGGTGTTGAGTTCAATATGTCGACAGCTTATCATTCGTAAATGGATAGAAAACCTGAGGTAGTTAACAAATATTTGGAGACCTATCTAAGATACATAACGAGTGAAAACCCTAAAAGGTGGACTCAACTTTTATCCCTAGCTAAGTGGTGGTATAATACTAATTTTTTTCATACTAGCATTCTAATCACTCCATTTCAAGCCCTATATGGTTACCCCCACCCTTACATTTATCTTATGTTCCTGAGGATGCTAGGAATGAATCAGTCAATTGGCTGTTGAAAGCTAGGGAGGATGCACTACAACTACTTAAATTCTGTCTAAGACAAGCTCAACACCACATGAAATAAATTGCGGATCAGGAAAGAATCGAGAGGAAGTTCCAGATCAGGGAATGGGTTTTACTTAAACTTCAACCTTACAAACAACATTCTCTTAAAAGATCTAGAGTCCATAAATTATCCCTTAAATACAATGGACCATTCAAAATACTAGACAAGATAAGGGAAGTGGCGTATCGTTTAAAGCTACCATCAGATACCGATGTTCATCCAAACTTTCATGTGTCTCGGCTAAAAAAATTCCATGGATCTTTACCATCGACTCCATCGAAGCTTTCTGCAACACAAACAAAAGTCGAATTAGAACCCTATACAATTTTAGATAGGAAAATGGTGAATAGAGGCAACCAAGCTGATACTTTAGTACTTATTTATTGGAAAAACAAGGCGCCTGAAGAAGCAACTTGGGAGTTTTTCAATGTTTTGGTCTTACGCTTTATGAATCATCCCTTATGGACAAGGGTTTCGGATGAAGGGAGTGTTGATCTAAGGTTTCTAGGAACTAACAAGGAAAAGAAAAGTAAAGTCAATCAAAGTACAAGTTTTGAGTTGTTTTCATATAAGCATAATGTTCTACAAGCTCAAATCAATGAACTTTACAACATGAAGGAAACTGGGCTTAGAGAGGTGGATATTAATGGGCTAAAAGATAAGGAGGCTGATGAAGTGGACCTAATGTCATGCCTGTTGCTGCCTTAATCAAGAAGTTTCTAGAAGATAATAAATAGGCTCTTAAGCCTATTTAAGAAACAAACAAAAGATGTTTCATTTCTATTTTATTTTCTATTAGCTGATGCGTAGGAGATATTAGAGATTTGAAAGATTAGCTAGCATAACTAATCGGCATGCTTTTATCAAGACTAGTATGTAATAGTACATTACTATATGTATCTCAACGGCTACAAAAAAAAAATTAATGAAAAACAAAATACAACATTGCAGTCATTCTTACAACCAGCTTGCATTTGAGTTGATTTTTGCTTTTTCAAGCAAATTTCCATTTCGCTACCTAAAATTAGCTTAACCATGCTTCATAGAAAAACTTGATTCATCAAAATCACACAAAAGCAAGACACAATTCCCTTAATTCTCCATAGTAAATGACACGTGATATGGTAAACCAGGACTAAACCTTTTTTTTTTTTCTCTTTTCTTTTTTATTTTAAAGAAGCTTCATGCCCACCTTGTGTAGGTAATATATATCAGTGTTGTGACATTAGATCCCACATGTACAATGTATGTCTCATACATATATATTTGATTATTTACCATACTTCACCTCTTCCTTGAGTTATATAGTTATCATGACTATTGTATGTGATATGTGTCACACTTGAAAGATTACATAATCATCATCTTTGTTGTCTTCTGGAAATTTATACCATGCATTCAATCAATAGATGCTTATAGTCACATCTTCTTAAATCATGTAAAATCTTCATAGTCTTGATATTCTTGGTACTCTTGATAATCTTGATATTGTTGAACATCTTCATGCTTATGATAATCTTGATAGTCTTGATGACCTTAATAGTCTTGATAAGGTTGATGCTCCTAATACTCTTGATAACATTTGTAATCTTGATAATATTAATAATCTTAGTGACATTAATACTCTTGATAGTCTTTGTCATGCTCTTGATAATTTTAATACTTTGCTTATTGTTGGCATTACCTTGCTTGAATGTGTGATAATAATTAATTATCAACAAAATCAATCATTCTTGTGATATTTAACAATTCGTACAATCGGAAGAGTGAATACACTTAGCTATCTTGTACTCCACTCATTCACTTAATGACCATGGTGTTTCATGATTTTAAGACGAAGCTCTTTGTTGTCTGTGTTTCAAACTGTATAGATAGCAATCTTGGGACAGCACGCTGCATGATGACACTCTCGGCCGTCTGCGTCCCAAAAATCATGTGATAATTTTGAAACCACAAATTACGTTCATGTTCCATTCATCGCGTGATGACCTTGGCACTACACTGCTATGAGAGAGGCTCTCCTCAGTTGTTTTTGTCTCACTCGCTCATGTGACGATCTTGGAACCACACCATTGTAAGAGGGGATTCTTTTTCATCCTTTGCACCTACAGCTGGGCAAGTGGGTTAAATGGGCCAACCCGGCCCGGCCCATGCGGGCTGAGGAGGGGAGGTGGGGGGTAGTGGTGGTGTGTTAAACGGGCTAACAAATTTTAACCCACTTTAATAAATGGGCCAAAATTTATAACCCTAACCCAACCCACACGGGCTGGTGGGTTAAACGGGCCAGCCCACTAAAATTTAACAAAAGAACAATATTATACTAATAGTCTTATAATTTAATGTCATCTCTCATGATTTTTCAAGTGAAAAATACTAATATTGGATACCCCATTTCAACGGAAAAAATATATTACATTTGCTTGGGTTGAAGACTTGTTCACTGGACTATGAGAACTTGCTTGGAAATTTGACTTGCTGGGCCTATTCTACTGCTTGGTCTCATTACTTAATGCATGGATTTACGGAATGGCTGGCATGAACTTTTCATTTTATGGGCCGGGCGGCTTCTTCTGCTCTTCTTTTTTCGGCCGACTTCTTCTGCTCTTCAATTGGTGGATTTCGATGTTGTTGTTTATTTTCTTACTTTTCATCTTATGGACGTGGTTATTCTAGTTATTGGTGTGGTGTGGTGTGGTGCCTGTGAGCTGTCGTGTCTCTTCACAGACCACAGTCCACTGTACTCTCTAGGTTTCAACTTTCAAATTTAATTTTAAAACCTATTTTAATCTATAAAAAAAAAAAAAAGTGGGCCAACCCGGCCCATTGCGGGTTAACCCATTTTAACCCGTAGGTTAAATGGGCTGGGTTTTTTTAGCCTGCTTTTAAACGGGATGAAAAAAAATCAACCCTAACCCGTTTTAAAAGTGGGTTAAACGGGCCAACCCACGGGTTATGGCCCATTTGTCCAGCTCTATTTGCACCTAGTCATTTAGTGAATGACTACAAAACTATTATTAAAAGAGAAGATACTCTTCGCTGTTTCATGCCTCCTCGTTATGCATCAATTCACTTATTGCTTTCTTCTTAGTTATTGTATGCTATTGTTTTGAATATTTAAGTGTTGATAATTTCGATTCATATGCTAATACACTTGTTATGTATGTCTCATGTTGTTGATCTGAATTCATGAGTAGCATCACTTTTCATCATGTACGTGTATACATGTACATGACCTTACTTCTCCACCCTCAAAGTGGTAATAATCATACGTCGTCATTGCTACCACTTTTAACAGATATCTTGAGAATGCATAGTAGAGGTTTGCAAATAGATATTACCCTTCACAAGTTAACATCTTGATGACTCATGAGAGATCACTTCTGCACACTCTCCTAGTGGTATAGTGATGGCTTAAAGAACTTTAACAATTCATTGAGTAAAGGAACTGATACCAAGCTTTCAAAATCCATGTAGGGTTACCAATCTTGTTGCATCATTGTATTCAACCATGCATATCATAGGCTGATGAAGCATTGTGCTATGTTTCAAAATATTTCACATATTATAGACTTTCCTCCCCCATCATTGTCTATCATATTTGTTTTATCTTTGTGAAAGTTGAAGTGCTTTAGGAGGAGCATGCTACATGAGTATCGTGCTACATGTGGCCTACGAGGAGTAAGCGTTATGACACGTTAAGGATGATCAAGAGAGAAGTGAAGCAAGGAAGAGGAGCAAGCACTTTCAATGTCTCAAATGCACTTGTGACAAGTAAAAGAGCTATCAAGCATCAAACTTCACAAGTAGTAATGAACAAGTGTTTCATCCCTTAAGATAGAAATTCAGCAGCATCTTAGTGTTTCTATCAAAATTTCTTCTTGAACGTGGGAAAATTTGAAGTATTAATAGAGCTTAGCTATCAATGTCATCCGTTGGATCATGTTGACAGTCAATAGTTAAGATAAGTCTATTTTAGTGCATAAGCCATAATGAGAAAGGTTGGAGGACGGATAAGCTGGTCCAACGGGCCCTCCTCCAAGCCCACCATACCAAGTCTCCATTGATCATTCGAATAAAGAAATTGGATTTGTTGAGCCCTATCATGCAGCCCGCAAATCAAGCCTAAATAATCAAATAATAATATTTATATTTTTTAAGCCCATCTACAAAAGCTTTCTATGAAATCTGTTTGCTTATTATAAGGATACAATGTTTTCCGGATATAATTTACAAAATTTTATTTTAAGCTTTAATAGTTTAGCCCATTTATTACTATGGTTATGATTTAGTATCCTAGTTAAGACCAAAACTTGGAGTAAGTCTAAGAGCTGCAGCCTGAAAATAAGCAAGGATATTTGCAACAAGTCAAGATTATATGAATCAAAAGTGATTAAAATTTGGGGATAAATTCAAATGTAGGGTAAATTTTCCAGTGATTAATAAAGGGTATTAATGTTTCACAAAAATCATCAAATAAGAAATCAACATCTTAAATATTTCTAGAAAATAATCACTGGGCAACAAATAAACAGTACAAATCGATCTCTTATCTACACCACTTTATATAATATTGACTTTCTATTTGATCTATGTTGTAAGACGTTGATATCTTTTTTTTTCTTTTCTCAACCACTGATATATTATTTGAACTTACATAAAATGCTCATACATTCTAATAGTTTACCCCTTTTTTTCCTGTCACTCAAAATCGCATGTTGGGAGTTTAGGGATGAAATAATATGTGAATGATGCTATTTTGGAAATCGATAGCAATTACCAAAAATTTTCACTATCTATTACTAGATATTTTTCTACCAAATGAAATGAAATAATTTTTCATCTTAGTGGAAAAAAATGGGGATGGTATTGCTTTTTCAAATTTATATATAATGATATTTGAAATAGCTAAATTTTACACTCAATTGAATCTTCACATATCTAATTTATCACCTTCTTTGCATGTTTTTGTCCTTTTTGATTTTGTGGCATTATCTTGAGAGAGAATAATAGCATTAAATTTAATAAACAAAAGTTGAAGTCGACAAATATTTAGCAATTTGGACTTCAGATACTTTCTATAAGTTTAAAAAAAAAAAATCAATTAAACATAACATTTATCTCGTCTATTAATGTAATATTTCATAGCCAAAAACTGCATTTGTATTTTTCTTTCTTTTTTAAATCATCACTCGAACTAGAAAAATAATAACTGGATTCATGGAAGTATATATCCACTGACCGTATGGCCTAAGCAATGGCCCATGCTAAGTCACGGAACTTTTCTGATGAAATCTCTTTTTATTTATATACATCTATATATATATATATATATATATATATATATTCCAATTAGGGCTGGGAATAGTGTACAGTGTAGTTTGATCGGGTTTGTTTCCAAATGAATACAATTTGATTCGTAACTTTTTCAAATAAAAAAAATGATCAACTGAATGCCGTTGTATACATTTTTCTTATCATTAATAGATATACATATAGTAAAATTTAAAATTTAATTATTTATCCAAATAATCACTTCCATTTTTTACAACAAACCATAACCATCAGTATCAAACATGGAATAACCATAGCAAAACTAAGCCTAAACAGTTATTGTTGTTGTTGTTGTTGTCGTCGTCCTTAAGTTGTAATATACAAGAACAAGAAGCCAAGTTCGCTTCTACCCAAATCAGGTCTTTACACTGTGTGTTTGGCAACGTTTTTTAATGTACGAAAAAAAAAAGCAAGTGAAAAAAAATATATATATGAGACATGAAATGAGAGGAAATATTATTCTCATTTTCTATTTGGATTTAAAGGGAGGAAATGGAATCAAATAAGATGAAATAAACTAAAATACCATATACTTTATCGTTTTTTATTTTGCTTTTAGTGTTATTTTTATCATTTTAATTATTTTCTCCCTGTTTCACCCTTTCATCCCAATTTTGAGCAGAAAAAATATCGCTTTAGATTTCCCCTTACTTCCGTCGGCTTTGTCTGATTTTTTTTTAACAAAAACAAACCAAACACATAATTTTCATTAGCCATTAAGCTATAATGTCATTGGTGTTTAAGCTCCATTCACTAAACCGAATATCCTTGACCAAACATTTAAAAAATAACTAATTCAGCTCAGCTCCGTGGCCTTTTTCCCAGAGCATGACAGGTTAAAATGCCACTCTCACCTTAAGAAGTCCGAACATCCCATGAATTCTGGGCTCGATGCTCGTCACAAGACACAAAAGACAATGGAGATAAAGATACGTCGATGAGGCCTGGCTATCGGTAAAATGATGGGTAGTCCCTAGTCCCTTTCTTTTTAACACATCCATTGACACGTCGATGGCGCCTAGCTATCTGGAGAAAGATAGGTAGTCCTCCCTAGTCCCTTTCTTCTTAACACATCTATTAACACGTCGACGAGGCCTAGCTATCTGGAGAAAGAAAAGTAGTCTCTTGTCCCTTTCTTTTTAACACATCTATTGACACGTTATCGGCCGAGGACCTAGGAAAAGTCTCCAATGAAATCCTCCATCTATAGGTTCGGTCGAGCTAAGTAATGATCTAGAATTACACGACAATGAATCAAGCTAAGTATATCATAGGCGGTAAAGAAAAGGATATTAACGACAGTAATACAACAAAACTCATTTCAGGAAAAGATATTAACGAAAATTACACAAGGAAAGAACAAATTGAAAGTAGCATCTCCTGTTTAAAGACGGAACATTCAATACGGGTTAATTTCAGAAACTAATATATAGCTAGCAGCACAAAAGACAACAAATTATTTCATCCAGACACTAATAATCATGAAGCAACCAAAATAGGTGTTGGTGAGGAGGAATTGTCCAGACTGAACTTTTTCTTTAAGCACATGGCTTCTCCCACTTGAGGGGCTTGGTGGTTTCCCAGGTGAAGTCTGTGTCATCCCTACCAAAGTGCCCGTATGCAGCGGTCTTCAAGAACCTGTTGTTGCCACCCCTCTTCAAATCCAGGTTGATGGAGATCATACCAGGTCTGAAATCAAAGTTCTCCTTCACAATCTTGAGGATTTCCTTGTCAGGAATCTTTCCGGTCCCGTATGTGTCAACAAAGACAGACAAGGGCTCGGGGACACCAATGGCATAAGACACCTGGACAATGCATCTGCGTGCCAGGCCATTTGCCACAATGCTCTTGGCAGCCTGTCTAACGATGTAGGCACCACTTCTGTCCACCTTGGTGGGATCCTTTCCAGAGAAAGCACCACCACCATGGGCTCCCCAACCACCATAGGTATCGATAATGATCTTACGTCCGGTGAGACCAGCATCACCGTGAGGTCCACCAATGACAAAGCGTCCTGATGGGTTGAGGTGAAAGATGGTCTTTTCATCAAGATACTTCTCAGGGATGACAGGCTTAATGACATGCTCCTTAAGGTCGGCTGCAATTTCATCGTTGGTGACTGTTTCATCGTGCTGGGTGGAGATAAGGACGGTGTGGACACGGACAGGGACCATAGCGCCCTTGTCATTGTAGTATTCAACAGTGACTTGGGTCTTTCCATCGGGCCTCAACCAGGGGCAAGTGCCATTCTTCCTAACCTCAGTGAGACGGGCACCAAGCTTGGTTGCAAGGACATGACTCAAGGGCATCAATTCAGGGGTTTCGTCAGTTGCATATCCAAACATGTGGCCCTGGTCACCAGCACCAATCTCCTCTGGGCGCTTGGTGAGATGGCCGTGGACACCCTGGGCAATATCAGGGCTCTGCTGCTCAATGTTAACGAGGACCTTGCAGTTGTCTGCATCAAGACCTACATCGTCTGAAACAAATCCGATGGAGCGGCATGTGTCACGAACAATTTTCTCGTAGTCTACATTGGCCTTGGTGGTAATTTCCCCAAAGACCATGACCATGTTGGTCTTGGTGCACGTCTCACAAGCAACCTTGCTGTCAGGGTCCTGTTCAAGACAGGCATCAAGCACAGCATCGGAGATCTGGTCGCAAAGCTTGTCGGGGTGTCCCTCGTTTACAGATTCAGATGTGAATAGAAAAGTCTCCATTTGATCTACGAAAAGGGAATCACAGAATCAGAACAGAAATCAAGCATATGGTCATATATCGAAAATAAATGCTTGGTCAGTTACAGAGAACAAACATGGATACTAATAACTGCGATTCTGGTAGTAAGGATCTCAAGAAAAATCAAGAATCTTTGCATGTGCGCCATTTGACTTCAAGTTGACTAAACTTCAAAAAAAAAAAAAAAACTGAAAATATCTCAAATTGGAATACAAAAACATCCTCCAAGCACATTTGACTATATGTTGACTAAACGCAGAATCCCAAAAACATCCTAACCATTAAATTTTCAGGATTTGATTGTTACTCACAGATAGCCAGTAAGAATCACCAATCCTTCAACAAATTCAGTAACTTCATAATATACAATGATTGAAGAGATTTGAGGATACTGACAATTATATAACAATTAAAAGCTTGTTAAAGAGGAAGAAGTACGTGGATTTTGAACTAGCTGGAAAGTGACATTATCCTACAAATGGAGAAAGTGACCACTATACCATCCGATCTGCACTATCAAGTGCTGTCATTTATAATAAAGCAATGAAAGCTAGAACATACATCATCTTCATCATTCATAATAGCATATGATTGAAAAGTACAAGGACAGACACTATTTGAATGAGGGAAACTTAAACACATCATTCAGCATCTGTCTGTATAAGAGCAGTAAGAAGGTATTTAATTTAAGGCATAGCATTTCAAGTAATTAGAAAACAAAAATCAACATTTCGTAAAATAGATCAGATGAGATATTGCCGTTTCGCAAAATCATTTGTGAAAATAATTTAAGTATCAACATTTCACGTCGTTCAAAACAGAAATCAGACGCTTTAAGCTAAGTTTGCCATTCTGTGTCACAAAATTCAATACATAGAACTAAAAGATCTAGAGGATGACACAACAAAACTACAAGCATCAAACACAATTTAGCGATTACTGCATATGGATCTAACCCTTAAACTAACTAAAACCATAAAACAACAACTTATTCAAAAAGTCGAAACTAAACAACACTAATAACTATCAGGCAAAACACATAAATGCAAACCCCAACTAACAAAACAACACAAAAATCAAACAAACGCTGAAGATCTAATAGATTCAGTCAAAACAAACTTCTTATTCAAGTCCAAAAACATTCAACAAAAGTAAAAAACGAACCAGGTTACGCGTAAAGATCAAATCTTCAAAGAATCCTAAAACAACCCAGATCTTAGTAAAACAAACCCAGATCTAAGTCAGCCTCGGTCCAACATAGTAAAACAAATACCAGATCCACAACATTAACATGGTTAAAGACACGATTTTTGCTTCAAGAAACGAAACATAGGACAAATTGGCACCGGTTTAGCAACACGAAGTAGTACCTAAGAGGGGTAAACGGTAATTGGAGTTGTTGAATCACAGAGAATCGGAGCCCCCTTCTTTTTCCTTTCTCTTAGTTGTGCAACCCCAAGAATCGAGCGAAGAATACTTACTACGCGCGTGCTATTTATAGGCTTAGAGAGGGAGTGGGGGATGGGGGTCTTACATGTTACCGGATACATCGGTTGCGATTTCATTTTCTTTGTTGAATTTGTGGGAAATCTGTGGATCTGGACGGAGGCGCGTCCCCTTTCACGATAACTATTTTATTTTATTCTATGTGATAAATTGGTGTATAGAAAAAAAAAAAATATTATATATATATATATACACACATATATTATACTAGAAAACTTTACACTCGTTATATGAGTGCTAAAAAATATATAGAATTAAATTAAATAAAAAAGAAAAAAGACTTGATAAAAAGGATTAATTAAAGAAAAAAAGAATCAGCTAGCATAAAGTTGGTGACACGGTTTTGCTAAAATTTATGTGAAAGTTATAGATAATGGATAGAAAAAGTAAATGGGAAAGAAAAATTATTTAAAAATATGAAATCCAAATGAAAATGTTTTGACTTATTATAATAGATATATATATATGATGAATAGTTATTAATTATATTCTAATACACATATATTACGTGTGGTATATATTATTCAGTGAAGTTTCTCTTTAAAGCTTCCTATCAAAATGTATAATATTGCATGGGAATTAAAAAGCAATAAATATTAATGCACGTTAAAGACCGGCAGTATAACAAAATATGATTAATGAGATTAGGTGTTATTTAGAGGCTCAAATTACAATCTAGTGAAGATCCAAATAGAATAGTCTACTCAATTTAGGTCCAAGATGGCAACGTACTTGAAAGCTCCCAAGTCTAATGTCCACATTTGATGTATGTATAATAGGTGAATTCATTATTTATGTTAGTTTGTTGAGAATGCCTATAAAAGATATTTTTCCTTATTTGTAAATTATTGATTTATAAGTAAAATTATATTTCACCAAATCATCTCTTTCTACTTTTCTATATGTAAGATTCTTTGTATGTGTTGGAGTTTAGTGACTTACCTTTTTTTTTCTTTTTTTCCTTTTTTGGTCTTTTGAATGTCTAACTACTGCATTGGAGCACCCTTCAAGCAAACTTTCTGACAAGAAGTGATTTGAAGAAAGGGTTTAACAATGAAAGTGTAGATATGTTCAAATGAGAATAAATAATAACTAGGATGTTAATTAGGGTTTAAAGTTCTATAGAGAACAACAACATGAGGAGTGTCCATGTTAATAGCACTCTATGGTAAGCTTGACAAAGCAAAGTTTTGTATTATCAAGGTGAATGAGGGATTTGAGGATTAATAAACCTATACAAAGGATGTAGAGAAGAATCTCCCTAGTGAGTTGTAAAGGGCTCCGAGTGAAACCATGAAAAAACATGGTAAGGTGAGACAACAAACTCAAAAGTAAAATAAAGATCCAAGTGCTAAGATTGATAATTTGCAAACCCCAATTGAAGCAAGTGAAGGAAAAATGAATACAAATGTGGTAGCTCCAAGAAAGAAGATAAAGGATACGGGACCAAAGTAGTCATTTAGCTAGCTCTCAAGAGAGATGTAACCATGTCAAAGTATTATTAGCAAACACGGTCGTAAGAGAAATAAATGATTTTTTTGTAGATGTAAATAGTACCTTAAGGATATTAGGTTGTGGAAAAAGCAAGCAAAATACAAATTGCAATATTATACTTAAGAAAGTTGGCTATAGTTTAAATGGGGAGAATGGCTAATGATATTCCCTCTTGACAAGAGTTTATGTAAGAGTTTAAGAATTAGTACTTCTTTCTAAAATTTCAAAAGGAGGGACAAGCTCAAATTGTCATCTTACTTAAAAGTGCTATGTGAAGTAGTATATACAAGAATCTTTTGAGGTTATGTTAGATATATTGGAAATTCAATCCAAAAAAAGAAAAAAAAATTCTCATCATGGTTGTAGACAGATTAAAACCTTCTGAAAGTTGGGAATGGAAAGGGAGGTAGACAATGTCCTAAAAACAATAGCATTTTCTAGTAGTTTAATGGAGTTTCAAAAGTGGGATTGAGATCTTCTACTAGTAGTGATGAGGGCTAAAAGAATATAGAGAGAAGTCAAATCCCTAAGTCCACAAAAGGAAGAGGGGAGATAAAGGAGAATACAATAGATAAGAAGATGGTTTAAGAGTTGAAGTGTTACTTTATAATAAGCTTCATTATGTAAGAAGTGTGTGACGACCTCACCATGGCCTAGGTCCTGAAATCGAGTCGAGGAGTCTGCAGACAAGACTCGATGCTAGGATAGGAGAACAATTCCTTTTTATGGGGACGGCCGAGACCTAATTGATGATAAGGTCGTCACATAAAAGGCCTTTTATTTGCCGTACAAGCAATGCCTCTCATGGAGTCTACAGACAAGACTCGATGCCTAGGGTAGGAGAACAATACTTCTTTGTGGGGACGGCCGAGACCCAACAAATGGTGAGGTCGTCAAAAATGCATGTTTACTAGCTTTATTGTGAGAGGCAAATAAGATGAAGAGGAAAATGGTCAACTTGGTACACCTTTTCTCCTTTGCACCATAAAATCCCAAGACATCAAAAAGCACAAATATATGTAGAAGCTAAAGTGATTAGAATGAATATGAATGTAAGTATTGACATAAGGGCCTCGCATTTGTTCAACTCAAAGAAGGTTGCTAATAAACATTGGTTAGTGTAAAGAGGGGTGAAGTTCAACTCGAGTAGACATTAAAGTGATCCCATTATCAAGATTTGCTAAAAACGTGGATTTTGGCATTAGCAAATGGCATGGGGAAGAAATTATAAAGGTATTATGTAATATACAAATAAATATTTTATATTAAAAGGCAAATATGTCATTTGATATAAAATAATAGGGTTTATGGTCAACCCTAAAGTTTAATTAATTTTTGTCAGTTTTTGTTTTGTCAGTTATCGAATGCGTGAATGAAGATAAAGAGACTTTATAAAATATGAAGAGACGTCATAAGAATAAAGAGACGTTATAAAAGATGAAGAGATGTCATTAAGGATAAAAAGACGTTATAAAAGATGAAGAAATGTTACTAAAAAATGAAGAGACTTTATGAAAAAAGAGATGTTATCAAAGATAAATAGTTATTCCTTGTCTTCTTTGTAAACTAGGCTCCCCTTCTCCAAAGTCATCTCTAAACCTAGAAAATCCTCTCTATAAGTCTGCTAGCATCCATAGGAGTTTGAGAAATCCAAACCAAGGTAAGTGATCTCTTCTTTGTCTTTAGATTTCAAAGGAATCTATCTTTTCCTTAGGTTTTGTAATTGGATTTGAAGGGGAAATTGAAGAAAGACCTATCTTGATTGGGAGATCTGGATTTTGAAGAATCAAGAATGATTAAGGATCATTTCTAGGTAAGATTGAATATTACTAACCTTTATGTTATTATAAAAATAATTTTATTGACTTTTAGTCTGAAATTAGATTGAACGAATTCTAGGGTTTAGAAATTTGTTGAGAAAAATCTGTTCTTTGGAGGAATTTTGTATTTCAATCGAGAAAAAATGTGCAGATTTGTGTTCCTTTTTAGATCAGAGTATTAGATATTATATACACTTAGGTTTATATGATGGTGTATGCTATTGAAAGCTATTATATTTATAATATTAGGTTTTGGTGAATTTGAGTTATGTTCTAAAGAAAATTGGTGATTTGGAGTTTCTATTTCTTGAAATTGATTCAGGTAAGACAATTCCTTATTTGTTGTATGTGCTTGTAGGTTTAGATTTATTCAATGAATCTAATTATATTGGTCTTTTAATTATATTGTTTGCTTTTTTTTGTGCTTGGCTGTTGTTAGTAAAGACTATGCAAAGTATTATGCTAATGCTGGTAACCTGATGATCCTTATGTGCCGTTGTCGCTAGTGGAGTTGCACCTGGAAATGATTCTGGTAGATTAGGAGTTGTGCCAGCTTAATTGTGATGCGCACGATGTGTGAGGAGTACCCAACATCACTATACATATATAAAAGTATTTTATATGAAACTTGTTTTCTTAGGGTCATGAGTTACTCTGGGTATATCTAATTGCAGGTGGTCTTAAACTGTGTTGTTTGCTTGACTAATTAAAGATAATAATCTATGTTTGATGCGTTAGTTTAGGGTTGTATGTGAAATTTGTATGTTGCGTGTTCATGTGTTTTTTGTTGTGGTATGGTATACTGGATGATTTCGCTCATTCATTATCTCTTTCAAAAACAGGTGAAGATTAGGTATACTTTGACTTGTCAGGATTTAATGTGTATGTGGATTATCAAGGGGGGACGATAGTAGACCAGACTTCCCTACTGATGTTTAGGATATTTGGCTTGGATTTAAAATAATATGAAGACTTTATCAGATATATATGTTTTTATGAATTTAAGGCTATTTGAAGAGTTTCCTTTTATGATTATAAGTTTGATTATTGTTGGTATGATTTATGCCAACAAGGATAATTGAAAGTTCAGTTTTGAAGATGTGTTAAACAGTACCTTTTATGTGAGTATTAGAGATTATTGTTATTGCTTATTTATGGTGTAGAATTTCATAGTCTTTGCCTATTCTTACAAAGAAAAGGACACGTGACGAGTAACAATACCTCCAGATTACGGCATTACATATTCCTTATGGATGATTTTGAGTCAGGACTTCTTAAAAAGATCAGCACCATTATTTTTCTCCGATCTAACCATGTTTGCATACTTAGCAGGAAATCCAAGAATACTAAAACTAAAATATTGGAACACTGGTTGAGCTACAAAATTTATCTTAACATTATAAATAAGAGGACGATATGTAATAACTATATATAGAGTGATTATGGGCAAATAATATATATATATATATATGTACGTTTGTATGTATGTATATTAGGAGTGAAATTTTATGAAGGTAAAGAATTATGTTATTTTGCACTAAATTATGCAAATATTGTAATTCTTTTGAGGTTACTTCACTTTCATAAAGCTAAAGTTAATGTAACTTCACGTCAAGTTAAGTAAGAACCGCAACTCTCATTCATTACAAATGACGTGTTTCTTAAATATGTATATAGTTGGGGTGATAGCTTTGCGGTTCTACAAATGTTATTTATTTATTTATTCCAACTGTATTTATTATACGTCTCCAAATAAATGATGTTCGTCATTTTTAAATTTTTTTTCTCACGATAGTCAATAAACTAAGTTTTGAATTTTAAGAAATACTAATGAAATATGCACCGATTCTTTTCAGTTGGTGACATGCAAAGAAAACTAAGTCTGATAAGGAATATCTTAGGAAGATATGGTTTGATAGGCTTGAAACATGAATCGATAAACTGGTTTATTCTATTTTTGGTTTTATTTGGTTTCCTCCCACAAAAAGTAGACTCAAAAAATATTTTTTGGGATCAATTTAGTGTTTGTTTGTCTAAAATAAGGCTTATATTTACATGGACTAGAATGTAGTCATAAGCTCTTTCATATTGAAATGGACTTTTCTATGAGAAAATTAGACTTTTTATATATCAAAAACTTTCAAGCTCTCTTCAAGCTCACTTAAAAGAAAAAAAGAACATGCTCCAATACCAGTCATTGGATCCTTAAGAATAATCTAATTGTGGTCTATGGTGCTTGATCTCAACCATCCAGCTATATGCAGTCAAATAGTTTGTATCGACTTCCAACATTGATAAATAAGAAGTTTTTATCTTCTCATTTAGATTCATTCTACATATTTCCATAATTACTTTGTTGAAATACCTTAAAGAAAGATTAAAACCCCTTTTCAACGAAGAACAAATAAAAAACGATCGAGTTTACTTGATTTGATCTTCTATCACGTATACTATTGTACTTGAGAAATTGAGTTTGTTTATTCCTACTCCCATGCTTCGTCCTATAATATTTGTACATATGTCATCATCTCAAGACTCCTCTCGAGTTGACAGATATGTCTATTACATGTGATCAACCAGTTGTAGTAATCCCAATATACAGTAATTTTTTATTTAAATTTTCTTGTTTATGCATTTTTATTGTTAACAAAACTTACACAAAGTTTATGTATTAATCATACTTTTCTCTATAAATTAATAGTTAAATTTCAATTAACACATATCCTCCTTAAAAAGGTAAAAACTTTGTTCCAATTTACAAATGCACTATGTACTAATAGTTATTTTGTTAAAAAAAAAAAAAAAAACTTAAAGTTGCTTTCTTATGAGTACTATAAAGTGTTATATTACATTTATCAATCAAATAAGTTCGACAATACAATATCATCATCATATCCCAAGCAAGTGCTAATTTAAATGAAGTTGGATAAATCTTATAGCATGCATGACATAAGGGTTATAAACCCTTCATAACTCTTTAGCATCAATAACATGTATCTCATATGTGTGATTAAATAAAGATAATTTTATTAGGGAAAAGGTCTAATGATCAATGAGAGATTATAATCTCTAAAGGCAAATGCCATATTCATGAAATATTATGTAAAAAGAAAGATACGCATATGTGGCATTTGTGATTTGTTAGCTCGTGTACATAGGGGCAATTTTCCTGTTGGAGTGGAGAGCATGACCGGATGCGGTTGGTGAGAAAAGAGACCGTCCGCCACCCTGTCATTTTTAATTTTTGTTGCGGAATCCGTCAATTGGGAGGGTTTCTCTCGATGGAGGCTCACGTTACGTAACTGGAACGTGCCGGTTCTCACCAACCCCTGGCGGTCTCTCACCAACCCCAGCCGGTTGTTAAGCTTTGGCTAAAAGCTATTTAAAGTTTGAAAACAACAGACCGTTAATAGCCCTATTCATCGTGCATCGAGTGAGCAAAAGCTTAACCTTCCCCCCATTTTTAATAATATTCTTATTAAGTGTGGTAGGTGTAGTCAAACTTAATGGCCTCATTATTGATGGGGGAGTCAAATCTAATTCTATTACTTAGATTCTGAAAAGATATTACTATATTATAAAGTTATTAGTAGTTCTCAGCGGTGATCTTAATATTAAAATAGTCAATACACCAAATATAACATTTACTTTAACATTTAAACAATTGGCTAGACGTAGTATTGATATGGCATATCTTCTTATACTAAATATTATGTCAAGTGTGCGACTACTAAAAAATTATGTACAAATATAAGATTGCATACAAATCTATTTTCTTATGTGTCATACTTTTCAATGAACGGTATCGTTAAAATAGGTAAACCTACCTATTTTTTCCTTTCAAGGAAAAAGGTATTAAATGGTATTAATATATCATGTAAATTAATTAATAATTTTAACATATATTACTATTATTTAATAAAATAATATTAGTTTTATCTATTATTCATCTTACCGTGAAATTTATCATATACAAGTGAATCTTTTTTTTCTAATGCATAGATATTTACTAAGTGGAATTTGATTTTGGGTGGTTTCTTCACTCAATTATAATTAAACATATAATTAATGGATCAAATATTTGTTTAGAAAAATTGTTCCACTTGCTAAAAAATCAAATTATAATGACATCAATATATTAAAATTGAGACAGTAAATATCAGTCTAACTCTACATCTAAAGAAAAGCAACAAAGTTGAGGCATTTCCAACCCGTTCAATTGATATGAATTGCTATTTATTCCCTCATCATTCTACGTAAATGCTATAATAGTGTTCACTTAAGACAAATGACAATTCATAATGAATTATTTTTAGTAAATGATGAATAGCAATTCATATCTTCACATTCATAAATTGTCATTTAATGATTTGTTTTCAACTTTATTACAAATGGCTCAATCTTGAAAATACTACCTATATAATTATCCTCTCACTATAATAAAGATAAAAGATATTATAGATATTTTGCATTTCACTCCAATAAACATTAAAAACCATTATAACCTCAATACTTTTTTCTTGAATTGAGATTCAATTCTCCTTTTATTTATTCATGTATGAACTATTTTTATCAAACATATGGTTTTTATTTTTTTTGTAAAAATTCAATGTTATTCTCTCGAGTGCTAAAATTTATGTGATTAAACAATGGAGATTCTCATCGTGTGAGTCAAAAAACATCTACATCAATATAATTACAAATTTACTATTAATTAGACAATACACCAATCAATTTTCTTTAAACGACGTCATATCATTGAAAAAAAAAACAAATAAACAAAAAGGAAACTACGTGACTTTCAATATTTACATAAAATATAAAAGTTGACCAGTACAAACTTTTGCGATGAATACAACATTTGCAAAAAATATGAAGCCACGTGATAGATTAAAATGATAAGAAATCGGATAGTAATTTTTTATTCTCAATATTGTATATGCAATAAGTAAAATATTTTAACTTCTAAAGTACCATGATACAGATTTTCCATATTTGCATTTATAGGACATCTAGACATCTCTCGAGTTGGGATCGGTTCAAAAACTGTCCTAGACCCAGCCTATTCTAGTTTATATTTTAAGATCTGTAACTGTCTTGTATTATTGGTAAGGCGTTCAGATTGTGGACCTGCCGGTTTAACAGACAGGTTCAACGAGTTGGACCTGGTTTATAAATAT
Organism: Combretum micranthum; assembly: GCA_024138025.1. Lineage (NCBI taxonomy): Eukaryota > Viridiplantae > Streptophyta > Magnoliopsida > Myrtales > Combretaceae > Combretum > Combretum micranthum. The sequence continues at coordinate 1,551,293 of JAMXBD010000049.1, forward strand.
ATATATATAATATATTAAATTTTCATTTAATTAAAACACAAGTGATTGGCAAAAATTAAAAATAAGAAGATAAGAAACCAAATCCATAGTCCATTTGCGGGTTCCTTTTCTTTTTATTTTTTTTCCTACATTACAACAAAGGATATATTGGAAAACTGGAAAAGGGAAAAAAAAAAAAAAGTAGAAACAATGTAGATGAGCATGTGTTGGGTTATAAATCCAACTCATATGGGTTTATAACCAAAGGAAGCCTAAATATACTTTAGAATCAAAGTAGGATGAATCAACACACTTTGAACAAGGAAATCCTAAATATATAGTGATATATATTTAGAAGACTTTAAATCAAGATATCCTAAACTTGGAAGAGGACTTGAAGATAAAGAGTTGTTTGTGCAAACAAAGGATGAAATTATCATTTAATTAGAGAGTTCTAGAGAGAGAAAGAGAGAAAAGTAAGAAAACCTCGAAGTGAGAAACTCTAGATGAAGGAAATCTTGTTTTTGTTGTAATCTACCAATTTGTGGTGAGGAATTGAGTAATCCACTAGACAGATCTAGTGAAGAACAAAATTATAATCCAATTATATTGTTTATAGTGGAAGAATTTGAGCACTGTTAGTCTGTGGTTTTTCCCCGATTTGGGGTTTTGCCACATAAATCCTGATGTTATTTCAAATCCGTATTTTGATTTATATTTTGTTGATGGTTGATCGCATTTGCAAGAGGAAAATATCGGATTTTTTTCTAATAGCATGTTCTGTTTGTTTATCCATGCCAAACCACAGCGAATCATCTAGGTAAGTTTAAACCACCACACCAAATAGAGGTAAGCAAAAAAGCGAATCAAATAGAACTATTCGTAATCGAATCAGACAAAACCGAAAATATGATTTTTTTTTTAATAATTTGATTTAAAAAATTTCAATCTATAAATTTATGATTTGGTTTGAAAAATAAATCAAACCAGTCTGCCAAACCAAACCGAAATATAATAATATTTTACTTGTGAGTTATAACTATAAATTTTTTTGTGATGATTGGTTAAAGGTCATATATGTTGATATGATTTCCTTTAATATTTATTATTTGGTGAATATTCATTAAAATCAACTTATTTATTTTTAAAATTATTTTTTGGGTTCATGATATATATTTTTCAACTAATGATAAACTATTGTTTTTTTAATAGTTTTTAACTTTATAAAGTATGACATTTATTTATTTAGTTATAAACTCTTATTATGTATTAATTGTTTAATATATTTTGTCAGTGGATCATTTTATTCATTAATGAATTTTGTTGATAGATAATTCTTTATTTTGGCTAAATTTATTAATAAATTATTGATTTGATGATTCTATTAAAAATTATAAATTATGACTTATTATGTATTGATTAGTAAATGTATTTTATTGGTAGATAATTGATTTTATAAAGAACTATAAATTAAAAGTATGATGAATTCATAGAGTATTTTGTCATAGTTTATAATATAAAATTTGTAAAGTAATATAAATATTTAAGTATCTACACAAACGTAAAACAACTAGAACAAGGAAAATTTTTAGTAAGAATTTTGATTTAATTCGTAATCCAAACAGAACCAAACTATTACTTAATGGTTTAGAAAATTTCCAATCCAAAACCAAACCGTTATTAACGGTTTCGTTTTGGATGGAAAAAAAATAAATTGATCCGTGCTGACCCTATTGCCGAGGCTAGTCTAGCACAGAACCCATCAAGGCCAGTTCAAGACAAATCTTGATTCAAACCCGACCTAGAGAGATGTCTAAGAGCATCCACATCATGTAAGATCTAAAAAGGTCATTAAAGTGTCACATCAATATAAGGACCTCTTTATTTAATGAACCTCACTCTTTTTCCCTAAGGTTCCTTGCATAAAGTCCTCTACATATTTTTAAGTTATGTGGGTTCCATATACGTTTATAAAATATAAATAACAAAAAAAAAACTATAAATAGATGTGAAATATCTTATTTTTTAAAGTTCTTAACAGAAGACTCCAAAAAATTTTAAGGACCTCCCCAATTTCATAGGACCTAAAAAAATGAGTTACTTTACATCAGGTCTCGTACTAAGACCTTGGAATGAGAATGAACACTTGTTTGGTTATTTTTTATTCCACGAAATAGAATTAACTAATAATAATTCGTTCTTTCTTAACTTATTGCCCCTTTCTTTTTTTATCTTTCCCATAATAATTATAGAGGACTGAATTTGATATATCTTAGGTAAAATTCCACTTTACTCACTTGAGTTTTCACTTTTGACGTGTTTTAGGTATGTACCTAAGTTAATCTTCTTAATGTCACAATTAAATTGGTCTTAACTCCTAGGGAAAAAAGACAAAATCAACCTTAAGAATACTTTTTATTAAGTATCATCATACACATCATCCCTATTCACATTTATGGTTCTTCAAAACACTTATTTGGTTATTTTTAATTTCATGGAATCGAATTATTTAATTAATTAATAATAATAATAATAATAATTCCTTCTTTCTTTTGTTTTTTTTTCCCATAATAATTATAGAGGACCAAATTTGATATATCTTAATTCGACTTTACTCATCTAAATTTTCACTCTTTGACGTTTTAGATATGCAAATATAAGTCAATTTAAGATCTCAATTATTATCTTTTATTGCCACATAAGTCTGTAGCCAATTTCGATACCAAGCTCAAGTATGTTTCTTCCCCATTTATCACGTATTGGAGCAACAAAAGTAATGATGTCTATGCAGGACATTCTAATTTTATATTACTTATTTTTTGTTCCACAATAATCCTATTACCGTGCTATGTAAAAGCTAATTTTTTAATGAAAACAAATTCAACAATAATGTACAAACGATGAGAGCTATTGCATTAATTTTTCTAACAACTCATGAATATCTATCTATCATCAGTCATCCAAGCTACTGTTATATTTAAAAATAATATAAGACTGTTGGAGTGAAGAACAATGGAGAATAGACAATGGAAGCACATAAATGGCATTTGTGCACTTAAGGAAGATGGAAAATAACAAATTTAAATTCACATGCTCAACAAACATGATTACAAAATATAAATAGTGGTTAACAAAGATGGAGATAGATTTAATAAGGGGGAAAAAGAGATAGAGAGTTTAAGATGTATAGGTTGACCTTATAGTAAATGGCTTGGGGTTCTTATTTGTTGAAAATTATATTTGGAAATTTAAAAGAAAGAAAAATATTTATTTGATTTAGGTGTTTAGTTAACAATAGATATATATAATTTTATTTTATTGTGTGACGTTAAGGGGAATAACTTGGGTGTGAAATTGTTGGATGCTATTGGGCCTTCTCAACACTAAAAGCTAGCTTATGAGGTGAGGCTTTTCCTCACACTTATAAGTAGCACCTAGCCCCTTCCACAACCGATTGGAATATCCCCAATATCTCTCCCATCATACATCAGACCATGGGATTAACCATCCATGTCTGGCTGAACTGAAGATGTTGCAAACCTTGGCTTTGATACTACTGTTGGGTGCTATTGGGCCTTCTCAACCCCAAAAGCTATCTCGTGAGGTGAGACTTTCCCTCACACTTATAAAGTAGCACCCAGCCCCTTCTATAACTGATGTAGTATATCCCCAATAGAAATGAAAAAAACATCATCATGAAAGGGTTGCTTTTTCTTAGGACTGAAGAGATGATACTCCATAATTCTTCCACTTATTATTTACATGTCCAAGCTTCCTGATACAAATGACCCTCCCTAGTCCTTACCTCTCCTTCAAGACATCTTTATGAATTAGTTATACATCATTGTTCTTGGACCACATGAATGCAAAATTTAAAATAAAAAGCATGTGACTATTTTAAATGGATTTTCTCATTTACACTAAAAAACTACTTAAATCCAATATATTTTTACTTTCTTAGGAAATTAATGTTGGCTTTTGAAGTTAATAAATATATTGAACTAGTGCTTTCTTTTCTACTTGATAGAGAACCCATCAAACTTTGAGCCAATATAATGAAAATTTTCGTTTTGCCTTTTCCATGGATTTTTGTCTTCTTTTTGTTGACAAATTCAAGCTTTTGTGATCTGTCCATGTTTATCATGTTTTAGTTTCTATTTTAAGTTTATCTATTCAGTTTGTTCCTGTTTTTTAGCTATTAGTGATTTGGTTGTTAGGATTTGATTTATCTAGTTCCCCTATTTGTAAGATCCAAAACTCTATTTAAAGAACAAGTAATTTAGTTTAAACGATTTTTTTTGGTCCTTTAGCAGTAAAAGAGTATTTTCTTTCTCAATTATTTTAGGTTTTTTTTTTCCTTTTGTTCAACATGTGAATTGAAGCTAGGTTAGTGAAAAAGTGTGTTGTGAGTGTACTTGTTGAGAAACCCATCATATTTAGGGAGGGATAGCAAGAGAAACAAAGAGTTGAAGACATAGGTTTGAGTCATATCGCAACCAATAACAATTCTTTAAAAATGTCCCCATCTTCAATGGTTCCAATTACTAGTTTTTGGCTATAAAGGTGTAAACTTTATTCAAGTCTTAAGAGTTATGGGACTTGGTGGAAATTAGATGATTTTTCAAGAATGACATTGGTGTACTATTTAAAAAAAAAAAAAAGGTGAAGCTTTTGAATGCTTCAAACAATTCAAAGCTATAATAGAAAAGGAATATGTAATTCCATCTTCAATATACTTTACATGCTGATCGAACAGTGAATTTACATCCCTGGAGTTTAAGTTATTTTGTAGGCGTTGTAGTATTCAAAGAAAACTTATAGCAAGCTACTTACTATAACAAAATGATGGTAGAGAGGAAAAACAATCATTGAGGCAACGAAGAGTATGTTGAGTGATAAGTGTCTACCATCTTATTTTTAGGATGAAGCTGTGTTTACAGCTCTTTATGATCTCAATCAGTCAACAACATGTGCTCTTTACTCTTGAAGGGAAAACTTCTTATGAATCTTGGTTTGGCAAAAGGTCAAATGTAAGTCACTTAAGGACCTTAGTCCCATTGCTATGCTAATGTTACAACTGAAGTGAGGAGGAAGCTTGATGATTAAAGCGTTAAGTGTGTTTTTGTTGACTATATCAAAGAGACTAAAGGGTATTAACTTTACATTCCCATCAGTCAAAAATTAACTATTAGTCGTGAACCATCTTTAATGTAGGACAAGCTTGGGATTGGGGAGAAGATGCTTTTTGTGCTACCAAGGAAATTGCAATTTTTGGTAGACAATTTTTTGGTTCGGATTTAGGTTCTTCTAGCTCTCAAGCAACCAATCCTCTCACAACTGACTCTATCTCAGGTTCTCCTCTAAGAAGAGTATGAAATTTGTCATATGCTTATTCCTCTTGTAGTTTTGCTTTCTTTGCTACAAAGCCCATTCATTTTGAGAATTCAGTTACCAAAGAAGAATGGGTTAGAGCAATGGAAGAGGAAGTGGCAACCATAAACAAAAATTAGAACTAGTCATTAATAAAATTGCTATCTAGAAAAGAAACAATAAGGCTCAAATGGATATTCATGTCAAAATTTAATCCAAATCATTCCTTGTAGAAGAATAAGGTATAACTCGTCGTAAAAGGCTATGCACAAGTTTTAAGAACAGATTTTTCATAAACTTTTGCCCCAGTTGCATGGTTTGATATGATTAAGTTAATCTTAGCAACAGTTGCACTTAATGGCTAGTCCATATTTGAGTTAGATGTTAAATCTACATTTCTTAGTGGTGAATTAGTCGAAGATGTATATGTTGAACAGCTAAGAGGCTTTGAGGTGAATGGAGCTGACATAAAGTATACAGACTGCACAAAGCACTCTATGGGCTTAAACAAGCACCGCGATCCTATTACAGTAAAATTGAATCCTCTTTTGTAGAAAATAAGTTTGTGAGAAGTGCTAGTGAACCCACTTTACATGTTAAAAGTTATGAAAGTGAATTTTTGGTAGTGTGCTTGCATGTAGATGACATAATTTACTGGAAATTCTATGGGGTTGATGAAAGCATTCAAGGAGTCCATGATGAAATCTTCTTATATGAATGATTTAGGATGATGCACTATTTCTTAGGTTTAAGAGTTGTTCAAGATGCAAGTGGAATTTCTATTTGTCAAAGGAAGTATAATGCTATCAAGACTCCACTACACATCAATGGTCGATTTATTTTAAAGATGGATCTAAGAAGATAGATAATAAGTACTTTAGATGACCAGTGGGAGGCTTATATCTCACACAAACACGACCGTATTTGATGTTTTTTTTTTTTTGAGCCTTATATCTCGCTTTATGCACAATCCAAGCAAATACCAGTTGTGAGATGCTAAAAAAGTCTTAAGATATATTCAAGGCACTTTAAATTATAGGATCAAATACGTGAAATGTAAAGAAAATGATCTTGTAGGATTAACTAATAGTGATTAGGCAGACTATAAAGATGATAGAAAGAGTATAGAGAGTAATGTGTTTTTTCTTGGTAGAGGATTTATCTCATGAGTGTCAAAAAACAATAAATCATTGCATTATCTAGCACCGCAGCTGAATATGTAGCTGCATCAATAACAGCTTGTCAAGCTATTTGGATGAGAAGGATATTACAAAATTTAAAGTAATAGCAGATGAATCCAAAAATAGTTTATTGTGACAGCAAATCTACAATTGATATCTCTCAAAATCCAATGCTTCAAGGAAGAACAAAGTATATTAAGACACAGTATCATTTCATTAGAGAATTGATAAATAAAGGAGAAATTGAGTTACAACACTGCAGTACTAAAGAGAAACTTGTTGATATGATCACAAAGGCTTTGGCTAAAAATAAAATGCAGAAATTTTGTAACTTGCTTAGGGTTATTTCCCTTGCTAGAATTAAAAGGGGAAATGTTGACTAATTCAAGCCTTTGTGATCTATCTATGCTTATCATGTTTTAGTTTCTATTTTAGGTTTATCTGCTCAATTTGTTCCTAATTTTTAACTATTAGTAATTTGATTATTAGGATTTGATTTATCTAGTCTCTCCTATTTATAGGGTTTAAAATTCTATTTAATTTTTTTCCTTGCAGTACACTAACAATAAAAGAGTATTTTCTTTTTCAATTATTTTGTGATTTTTTTTCCTTTCTTCCAACACTTTTGCCACCAGATAGCATAGCAATAGTGTTATGAGCACAATACCATATGTGTGTACATAGATATAAACCAATAAAGTTGCTGTAAATTCTACATGAAAAGGACAAGTAGGTCAATACTAATGCATAATCTACATATGAAAACACAAGTGGTTCGAGTTTGATCTAATTGTATTATATTACACCGACACCACTCCAACACATCCACTAATTACAGCAGTCTCGTTTATATTAATGCCTACTAAAACTTTTATGTTAAGTTCGTCCTGGGAATTGGTATTTTGATTTTACAATTGTAGAATAGTTATTTTTCTTATTTTATAAAAAAAAATATACTATAAGAAATGTATATGGAGTAGATAACAAATTTTCTATTTTTTCTCTTTACCAAACAAATTGTTATTGTTTATAAAAATGATCTTTTTTTAAAAACATTCCTAATCATAAAATGAAAAAAAAAAATTGTTATTCCTTTTCAATTTTATTTTATTCTAGTGAATGGAACATGAAGTTAATCTTTTCATACATTTTTTTTAATAAAGTGTAACACCAATACGAGATAGTGTAAAAAAAAAAAACTTAATAAATATTTTAAAAGCACCTATAACACATGATCATTAAAAATATATAGATTGTTAAAATGAACTACTCTATATATGATTTTGATGAGAGCAAAAGTTATAAAAAAATCAATATAAACACTCTTCACTTAAATATGATTGATAATAAAAGAACTAAATGCATACGTAGATATCTATGTTGTGTGTATGTGTGTGTTTTGTGGTTTTATGCTTACAAGAATGGCATCAGCAAGCTGGTCTAGTGAAACTAAACACAGTGCTGATCGATTCCTAATACCAAGGCACGACAAAGGCGCGAAGAAGAAAATTTAAGGTGCAACATGTGAGACCCTTGGATCGGTAAGCTGGTGAGCAATTTATTTAACCGTTGTGGGCATTAATTGTCTCTGCCTATCAACATTATCTCAAACGAACATTTAAGATTTTGAAGGCTATAAATACGCTTTGCCTTGGAGATTTAGGTTTTTTTTTTTTTAAGGGCCTTCATTTGCAAACAAACAATTCAAGAATTTTGTCTTAATCTTTATTCTCTTGTTCGTTATTTTGCAAATTTTTTTCAAGAGAGAAAAACAAATCAAAGTGTTATGTTCTTATCTCTCTAATTTTATAAAAGAGCACTTCAAAAGTGAAGAAATTATTTTATTTTACGTGATTTGTAAACTTATGTATTGCTCACCTTGAGCATGTTTATTTAGTGATTAATAAAGTGGTTGTGAAGTCATTAGTTGGAAGCATTAATGGATAATAGAGAGTAGGAAGAGGTCGATTTGTTTGTTATATCCGCTACTATTAAAGTTTAATTTAATCTATTGCATAAAAATTATTGTTTGTGCGTTTTAGGTTAAATACTCAATTTACCCCCACCCTCCCCCCCCCCCCCGCCTTGAGTATTCTTTAGTGCTTTTTCATTCGGTATCAGAGCTTAGTCTCTACTTTTTTGTGCTTGATCGCATATAGAATAAAGATCATGACATCAAATGCACTAAGATTTCTAGAGGGGCAAACCATTAATAGACCACCATTTTTACGTGTTATAGACCATCATCTAATGTCTTGATGACCATCGCTTTTAAGTGGAGGTATTACTCAAGTGACTCAAATGAAAATATGTTCTTCATGACATTAGATGATGAGGTAAATTCTTCATCTTCTCCTTCTTATGATGAGATATGTGCAATGTATAATCAAGCATGCAATAAATTAGTAAAAGCTGGAAAAAAAATAGCGTACTTATAATTTTAATGATAGATGAATGAGAAGAATTAGATAAATTTAGAATTGAACATGAGGATTAAATTGGAAAATGAAAGGCTACATGAAGAAATAAATATCCTAAAATTAGAAAATGAAAAGAGGAATAATAAGTGTAAGAAGCTAAAAAACAAAAATGATGAGTTAAGCAACATCAATGAAAATTTAACAATTGAAAATGACTTGCTAGATCTTAAAATTAAAACTATAAATCATAATAATATTGAATGTGTCAGCAGTAGTCATAAAATTCTAAAGGAGCTAGAGGAACTGAAAAAATGAAAACATTTTATTAAAAACATGCTTAGATGATTCAAAAGCTACTATAGCCAAATTCACCAATGGAAAAAAGAATTTGAATACAATTCGTGAAAATCAAAGGTGCAATTAAATAAATATGGAATTAACTATAATAGAGAAAGTAACCACAAGTCCTACAAAACTCATTTTATAAAAGCTACCCATGAGACATGCAATTACTGTAGCAAATTTAGTCATATTGCACATAGTTATGCAATAAGAAGAACCATGCATTTGAATCTTAAAAGCAAGCTACTTTTGGTTATTAAAAGAGAAATCCTTGTTCCACCTAACCAAAGAGGACCCAAACTCAAATGGGTACTAAAGAAATAATACTCTATTTCATAGGGATCTTCAAGTGAGAACAACAAATGAGACTTAGACAACAGCTGCTCTAAACACATGACTGGAGACTCATCTAAGTTTACATCTTTAGACTTGAAAGATCAAGGGAATGATATCTTTAGAGACAATTGCAAATCAATTGTTCTTGGTGAATGTAACATTCTTATAAATAAAGATTTAATTATTAAAAATGTGTTGCTAGTTGATGATTTAAAATGTCATCTACTTAGTGTAAGTCAACTATGTAATAATGGTTTTAAAGTAATATTTCTAGCCAATAGATGCTCTATTGAAAGAGCCAATAATAATTAATCTCATTTAGAAAGGTATAGACAAAGAAGTATTTACAAAATTAATCTTAATAATTTCAAATCATCAAATGAAACTTATCTATACTCTCAAACTGACAATAGTTGGCGATAGCATAGAAAATTAGGACATCCTAGTATGGATGTAATTTCAAAACTTATTAAAAAGAATTTTGTCAAAGTTTACTAAAAATAAATTTTCAAAAGGACAAGATTTGTCATGCATGTCAATAAGGAAAGCAAATTAAGACCTCTTTTAAGTCTAAGGATGCTATTTGCACTTCTAGACCATTAGAACTATTACATATGGACTTACTTGGTCCTACTCAAACTCTCAGGCTAGGAGGTAAAAAAGATACCTTGTTATTATTGATGACTTCTCTACATTACATGGATATTCTTCCTTGCATCTAAAGACAAAACAAACATGTCTTATTTAGATATTGCAAGAAAGTCTAAAATGAAAAAGGTCTTAACATTGTGTCTATTTGAAGTGATCATCGAGGAGAATTTGAAAATTATGAAATGGATAATTTTTGCAATAAATGTAGCGTTGAACATACTTTTTCACCATCTAAAACTCCACAACAAAATAGTGTGCCTAGAGGAAAAATAGAACATTAATTGAAATGGCTAGAACTATATTGTGTGAAAATAATTTACCAAAATATTTTTTGGATGAAGCTATAAATACTGCTTGTTATACATCAAGTAGGATCTTCATAAGACCAATTCTCGAGAAAACCCCTTATGAGCTTTGGAAAGGAAAAGAGACCTAACATTTCTTATTTTCATCCATTTGACACTAAATGGTACATCTTAAATAATGGAAAAGAATAATTAGTTAAGTTTGATGCTAAAAGTGATGAAGGAATTTCTTTAGGTTACTCTTTATCTAGTAAAGCATATAGAATGTTTAATAAAAGAACCTTAGTTGTAGAAGAATATATTCATGTTGCTTTTGATGATTATTTTCCTTATTTATGTTCTATTGATGATGTAGATGTTATCTGTGTTGATTTGAATGAGTTTTCTCTTAAAAATACTAAAAAGAAGTAAATGAACATAATAAGGATGTTATGAATGAATCTATTGACAATGATCTTCTTAAAGAATGGAAATATGCAAAATTACACCCAAAAGATCTAGTAAAAGGAGAACCTTCTAATAAAGTTCAAACAAGATTGTTCTTAAGAAAATGAGTAACCTTGTTTTTCTATCACAATCGAGCCTAAAATACAAAAGAAACTTTAAAAGATGAATTTTAGATATAAGTTATGCAAGAAGAATTAAATCAATTCACAAGAAATATAGTTTGGAAATCGATTCCCAGACCTAATAATAGACCAGTTATTGGAATCATATGGGTTTATAGAAACAAGCTTGATAAATCTAGAATAATAACAAGAAATAAAGCTAGATTAGTTGCTAAAAAGATATAATCAAGAAGAAGGCATAGATTTTGATAAGACCTTTTGCCTCATTGCTAGACTAGAAGCTATTAGAATGCTTTTGGTATTTGTTGCTTTCAAAAATTTTACTTTTTTTTTTTTCAAATGAATACTAGAAGTGCTTTCTTAAATGGTTTTATAAAAAAAGAAGTCTATGTAGAGCAACCACAGGGTATTTAAAATAACGAATTTCGATTTTATTTACAAATTAAACAAAGTTCTTTATGTTTCTCAAGCAAGCTCTTAGTGCTTGGTATAAAAGACTCAATAGCTTCCTTTTAAACAGAGGATTTTTCTAGAGGAAAAATTGATGCAACTTTTTATCAAAAATCACAAATTAGGCACATTGATTATGCAAATCTATATGGATGACATTGTGTTTGGAGCTACTAATACAAGTCTCATAAATGAATTTATGGAATCCATGAAGAATGGATTTGAAATGAGTATGATGGGAGAACTCATTTATTGTTTAGATCTTCAAATAAAGTAATCAAAAAATGGAAACTTTAGAAATCAATCAAAATATACCAAAGATCTATTGAAAAATGTTTAAAATGGGTAATTACAAAACAAGATCTACACCTATGAGCACTAATGTAAAACTTGACAAAGATAGAAATGGAAAAAATGTGTGTGAAAAACTTATAGGTGCATGATTGGTAGCTTATTGTATTTAATAGCTTCAAGACTTGATATCATGTCCTCAGTATGTGTATGTACACAATTTCAATCTTATCCAAAAGAATCACACTCGAATGAAGTAAAACGCATATTCAAGTATCTTGTAGCACTATTGAAATTGCCTTGTGGTATCCAAAGTTTACCTCTTTCTATCTTGTTTGATACTTTGATGCTTCCTTTTCAAGGTGCGAAGTTGATCGAAAAAGTACAAGTAGCACTTGTCACTTTCTTGAAAACTCCCTAATATCATGGCACTCAAAGAAATAAAATTCGATTAGGACTTTCAACTATGAAAATAGAATATATAGGCTGTTCGTAGCTATTGTGCACAAGTTTTATGGATGAAATAAACTTTGCTGATTATGGTTTAAAATATCAAAATTTTCCAATTCGCTATGATAACACAAGTGTTATAAATTTAACGAAAAATCTTATTCAACATTTAAGGACTAAGCATATCGAAATTAGACATCATTTTCATTAGAGATCATGTTCTAAATAAAGATATCAACTTGGAATTTTTTTATTCAAACAATCAAATTGCTGAATATTTTTATAAAACTCTTGAGTGAGGAGCATTTTTGGACTTTACGAAGTGAATTGAGTATGATAAAAAATTATGGGTGCTAAATATCATGGAACCAAGTTGATTTACAACTTGTTTTTGGGATAAACAAGCTATTGAACATAATACATGCATATATATATATATATATATCTGTTTTAAGAATAATATGTTTTGTAGCTGCTGCATGATTGCTAAAGACTAGCTCGTCGTGTGCATGTCAAGGACTCAACCTGAGGGTCAATTGCTTCTGTTTTACCAAAAACATGCACCAGCTTGCCGGTAGATCAAGGATCAGCTCGCCGATATATGCTCTCAATTTGACCATCGATTGACTTTGTAGATTTTATGTTAAAATTTGTTATACCGGCTCGTCGATAACCTAACTATTTAGCCATGCATATATATATGGTATATATATGTTTCTTCTCTCTTTTGTCATTTCTCTCATCTTCTTCCTTCTTCTCCCTCTCTGTCTCTCTCTCTCTCTCTCCCGTGCTCTCTATCACGTCTCTCTCTTTCCCCCTAACACAAAATAACAAAAATACCCAAAATCAATCTCTCTATCTTTCTCATCTTCTTCATTCCATGTTTGGACATTTTGTGACTTTTTGTGCTAAATCTGTTATTAAATGTCTTATATCGTTGTGTTACTATGACTATTTCTCCTTATTATTTTTACTTACTATCTTGTATAAATCTTTTTTATGAGGTTAAAAGGGAGAAATAATGGCATAATTACGGGGAAGAAATGGAATTAAATGTGCAAATAATGGAATGATAAAGGGGGAGATAATTGTATACTTAATGAATTGATCTTAAGCTCTTAAATCTGCTACTATTTTTACAAATATATGGGGGAACTTTCATTAAGGGGGAGTAAAAGTAACAATAACCTTTACATAACTATTTTCCCTCATCAAAATGAGAGAGATTGTTAAAATAAACTATTATATATGTGATTTTGATGAGAGCAAAAGTTATGAAAAGTCAATATAAATACACTTCCCTTAAATATGATTGATAATAAAAGAATTAAATGTATATTTAGATATATTGTGTTGTGTGTAAGTTTTGGTTTTATGCTTGCAAGCACCGGCAAGATGGTCCAGTGAAATTAAACACAGTACTGATTGAGTCCTTAAACCAAGGCATGACAAAGGCACGAAGATGAAAATTTAAGGTGCAACATGTGAGACCCTTGGATTGACAAGCCGGTGGGCAATTAATTTGACCATTGCATGCATTAATTGTCGCTATCTATCATAGGTTATCTCAAATGAACTTTTGAGGTTTTGAAGACTATAAATACACTTTGCCTTTAAGATTCAGATAATTTTTTTAAGGGCCTTCATTTGCAAACAAACAATTCAAGAATTCTATCTTGATTTTATTCTCTTGTTCATTATTTTACAAATCTTTGTAAGAGAGAGAAAAACAAACCAAATTGCTCTGTTCTTATCTCTCTAATTTTATAAAGAGCACTTCAAAAGTGAAGAAAATATTTTATTTCATGTGATTTGTAAACTTGTGTATTCCTCACCTTGAGCATGTTTATTTGGTGATTAATAAAGTGGTTGTGAAGTTTTTGGTTGGAGATTTATAGATCATGGAGATAGAAGTGGACCGAACTCCACGTTAAATCTGGGCTAATTTTCCCTTTCCTTATCCCTACTCTTTTATATTCCATATCATAATTTGTTTGTTATATTCATTGTTGTTAAAGTTTAATTTGATCTATTGCATAAAAATTAATTGTCTATATGTTTAGGTTAAATACTCAATTCACAACCCCGCCCCCCCCCCCCCCCCCCCCCCCCCCCCTCCTTCACCTCTTGAGTATTCTTTAATGCGTTTTCACATTGAAAGTAGTTATAAATGCTTTTTAGCTTTGAGCTAATTTATATCTATTAAAATTTTATAGACCTATGATCACAGTTGATGGTACATTCTTGTATGATAAATATAAGCACAAACTGCTTATCACAGTGCCGGTAGATGGAGCAAATCATATCGTGCCACTGACATATGCTCTTACCAATGAAGAGGAAGAGGACACATGGAGTTGGTTCCTTAAAAAATTGCTTGAACACATTATCAAGGATCGCTCCAACATTTTCTTGATATCCCATAGACATGTTGGTATTAAGAGTGCAATTGAGGGTAAAAATACTATGTGGCTTATGGGATGGCCTTAGACAGATCAGTAAATTCCAGTGCTTGTGTTAATCCAGGAGATGAAGATGAAGTAGCATCGTTAGCACGCTGCTTGGCTTGTTTGTGCAATTCCTTAATTGTCTTCTCAATTTCTGGATCGAATTCTAGTTCACCTGAATGAGAAGAACGAGTCATATAAAAGAAAATAGAAACAAATTTGACACCAATCCCCGGCAACGGCACCAAAATTTGGTGGGTATCAAATCCAACAAATTATTAACCTACTCAAAAAGTTTGTAATCAGTGGTGAGCGGGGATCGTCTCTATAGGGACTGGAAATAATTTATTTCTATTCAAGAGAAAAGAGAAGAATAAGGGGGGTTTGTAAATCAAAGGATCAATTTTATCTAAAGACTAGAAACGCGATTTTAGTTTTCAAACAATATCAAAAGATTTCCAACCAAGGTATCATACTGTTAAACTTATCAAATTGATCATTGATGCAATGATATTCATTTTCTTTTCTGAATAAATTGGTTATGGCTATCAACAAGCTCTGACAACCTATCTCTCCTTACTGTGTCGATAATCACGATAAGATCTATGATTATTTCCCTTACCAATTAGACAACCCTAGATGAGATCTTAGGATTTAATCTATCAATAGCATGAATCAAGAGAGAGACCACCAATTCAGATTAACTGATCAAAAGCTTGAACCATTTAAATCTGATCATATATCACCATAACACAAATCAATTACCTATTATGTAACCAATTATGTTA
The DNA here is from genome assembly GCA_024138025.1 of Combretum micranthum. Classification (NCBI taxonomy): domain Eukaryota; kingdom Viridiplantae; phylum Streptophyta; class Magnoliopsida; order Myrtales; family Combretaceae; genus Combretum; species Combretum micranthum. Next base: position 1,566,872 of record JAMXBD010000049.1, read on the forward strand.
TTGTATCACTTAGATTAGAACAATCGAACAATTATGGATTCAACGTTCTAATTGACATATTATCACCTGTTAATTGAACGAATGAGCTCAAATTCAAATCAATCAACAAAACAACAAATGCATGAATAACAGATGATATATGAATATTCAGAAAAGAAGAATAAATAAGAAAACCAAATTAGATCTCACAATCTTAACAAGTTGAATCTACAGTGAATCCCTTGGCTAGAATAAAGTGTTTAGCCACACATAGTAACAAGAACAATACTCTAAAGTTTTTTTTTTTTTTTTGAAGTTTTTCTGAATGAATTCCCTCTTCTACAACAAGCTAATTTATAGAAGGCAAACAGCTTCTAAAGAATATAACTTTTGGAATTCTCCTCTTTAATTCTGCAGACTGAAACATTTTGAAGAAAAAAAAAAAAAGCAATCTTTTGGACTTCCATTCTTATATTTTGCAACTTGAGACATTTTGAAGATGAAAAGAAGCAACTTTAAGACTTTGGTTGGTGTCTTCTTGTTCCTAAGCTACCAGCTTTGATGATAGAACAACAAGCTTAGGTGTTTTCAATTCCAAATTTGCACAGAACATCCTCAAATTACTTGTATCTTGTCCTAAAGTTCGCTCAAGTCCTGAAATGTAACATTAAACACACAAAAGTACCAATTCCAATGGATTTCTATAAAATCAATAAGTAATTTAGCATGTTTTGTTCAATAAAAATTGAGTATAATTTACTTTAGCAAATATGTCAAAAGACATCGTGCTACATGCTTTGACTACCAAGAACGTATACTTGAGGTTCTAACTGCACCGCGATCTACAATGTATGGTCAGAAAGGAGATCATATACAAAAAATGGAGTTGAGGTTAAGTGGATGTGCATGTAATAAGTGGCAGACATATAAAATTCTATGCTCACATGCAATGGCAGTAATGGGTACTCTTCATATGGATTTTGTTGTCATGTGGGACAATGGTATAGGTGGGAAAACTAGCTAAGGGTACATGGGTGCATTCTTACCTGCAAGAGGAAGGCAAATCGGAATTGTATTGAAATTCCAAGATAGCAAACCATCCCTTAGAATATAAGAAAATAGGGCTGGCCGAAGGAAAAGCGCTTCTAGAATGAGATGGATATTTAAGAGCGCTCACGGAGATACTCACATGAGTCATGTAGCCAATCAGACCACAATATTAGAAGTTTTCCAACTAGGCGATTGGCTAATAGAACAACTACGAACCAGTCTAGTCGTAGTGGTATTTAATTTGTTCATGTTATTTGTTATACTGCATTGACATTGCTAGTTTTATTTGTTGTTTGCTCCCTTTGTCACTTATGACTTAGATGACTCTAATTACTACATTTTTTCTTTACACATGAATCCAAGATCTGTAGATGACTTGGTACTTATTGGATGACTTACTCATAGATCAAGGCTTGCATGGGAGGCATAGGTAAGATCTTTTCTTATCCTATTACATTAGAACATTTAGGGATTATTTCTTATAGAATTGTTTTCAAACACAGGAGCATGTTGTATTACAATGTCACTGAAGAGAAGCGAGGCTGAGATAGTAGGGTGGTATGCTTCAATAGCTAGACGATCAACCTATACCTTATCTGACACAGGCAGGCTTCATAGTGTTGCACATAGACCATTTATCTAGTTAGATTGGCACTGATTACCACATTAGCTTGAGAGATGGTGCCTTGAGACACAGACATTTCACATGCCTATGGGGAGCGAACTGTGACATTACAAGATGTTGCATACTAGCCAGTCTTCCCATCGATGGTCATGCAATTACTAGCACAACACGAATAGACTAGCCAAAGTTATGTAGTTGTTTACTTAGCATTAGACTTGTGCTTTAAGTTGTTTGAGTCTAGAGGCTGCTTAGATCGATAAATCCCGGCCAAGTATTGTTTTAAATGTCCCATGTAATCTTATATATACAATTTCATTATTTTTGCTTACGTAAAGCTTACTTTTTTCATGGAAAAGTTGTTTAGGAGCCATACTCTATTATTTTGGGTTCTCTACCTAAGTACTTCGGTCTAGCGTGGATGTTTGGCGATCACGAGTTCCCCTAGTATGCTTTTATATAGTCAAGCACTATTATCTAGATAGGGTGCTGAAACAGTTGGCACAAGAGATCCCAAGCCACCTAGTTAATATGAAAGCCTTACATGAATTCAACTTACAGGAGCATTCAGAGTGGAACTGAGCAATAGAGCATGCCAAATGGGTCGTAGAGTGTGATGATAGGCCCAATTGCGTTGTCGACTTGCCGAACATCCCTAACATTACATCCGTAAATTACTTTGAAAGGTATCATGCGATCATTAAACGTTGGATCAGTCATACTGATGCCATTACACGATTTATGGTAAGTTCAACAATTAGATATGGTATATATGGATGTATACTGTGTTCGTTATTTCATGATCTACATGTTTGTTATTGTTTGCAAGAAGATGTTATTTACAAAGTCTTGGACATGCCACAGAAAACACTTCTACCACTACACAAGATGTCATTCGTGTAATAATGAGCTCATGGGACTTCATATAAATGATCCAGTGCCAGCACCAGCACCAGATGACCCACAACCTCAGCCAGTATAGAGATGATGGCCGTTGAGAGAGAACCACGGGCAGAGACGAAGTCAGGAGCAAAGGCTAGGCCAAGCTGTAGATATCAGAGATGAGCCTTTGCCCTCGCATGTACATGTACTTGATGAGCCTAGCCCTTCACGTTTTTAGCATGACGAGTCCAGTCCATCATCATCATTATCATATGCTCATCTAGCGAACATCTCATACATAGAAATCCACACTCTCCTTGGTCCGCAAAAGAGGCGATCGTCACCACCACATGATATGAGAGAGGGACTCACCTAGGAGGATCCAAACCCTGTCCCATTTCACCTAAATAGTGTTGGTGGTGGAGATAAGGGATGTCACATTCACACAGGTTGAGCCATCTATGGAGCATCCCCATCAGGATGTGTATCAGCGTACACCATTCCCTTGTACTTTTGTCAGGCGGAGACGAAAGAGGCGGGGCAACCAAGAGTAGAGATTAGATTTTATCTATTCTTTTGTTTTATGATTTTTGTATGTAGAATTTTCATATACTTTCGATGTAATTCATTGAACAATAATGCAATCATTTCATATTATATTTTATAAGTTTTTCATTACGTTTGGTGGTGAAAAGTTTGACAATACTATTGTTGTTGGATTGGGTTTAGGATTAGGTTTAGGAATACTATTATGGTTTGATTATATAATCTGGAAGTTGTTTACCCATGATAAATGGCTAATAAATGATTTGTATAGCTGATTGTATATGATAAAAAGGAGTGATATATGATATGTGTTTTGAGGAGGGGATAAAATATGTGCTGACATCCTCTCTTCAAGAGACAAGGTAGGTGTGTGTTGCTATCTCGTCTCTTCAAGAGACGAAATTGCTCTGTCCATAAGGTCTCGTCTCTTTCAAGACAGGTCATGTTGTCTAAAGCTTATATTATTTTCATTCCAGTAACATATTTATAATTTTTTTAAAATATTAAATATTATGTTTGTTTTCCCCATTAAGAAGTATTGTTATTTTCTTCTTATCTGATGGTAGATTTTCAAACAAGTTAAAAATAATAGATTCATACCAATCTAGAAATTTCATAAAGAGAGAAGACATTTTTAAATCTCGCTTCTTTAAAAATCAAATATGATGTGGTTAAATTATCTCAGCTAATGCTTCAATCATTAGGAATTGGAGAGACTTTAGGGATGGAGATTAGCGTAATAAGTCTATATGAATTGTCTTCTTTTCATTTGTATCTTATATGTATCTAATTTGTATCCTATTTATTTAATCTGATTTCTTTTATTTATTTTTTGATAAATAATATATTTAAAAATGATAAAAATAAAATATCAAAAGGAATAGAGCAAGACAGACCAAACGCCCTAGAATTACTTCGGGGAAGATTTTTCTTTCGCCACCCCTCCTTTGCTCTTTGGTAAGTTTTTAGACGACAGCTTTATAGGTCGTGTTACAAGCGAAGCAACTTGGATAATGCAGTTCCACCAACGCTGTTGATTTGAGGCTGTGGGTGGTTGGCTGCCAAACAAGTTTCAAATATTCTGGATTTTTCCTTGAGTTCACATGATTCTCATTTTTAACGGTTTATTGAATTTTTAATTAATTAAAGATCTGAAACTGAGACCTGAGCTTTCGCACTATAAAGAGGCGAAACTACGTGGCAACACCTCTCGAGGTGGCACATAGAGAAACCGTGGTGGGGTGGAATGGAACCCATATACGCAAGCAGCATTTGCAGGGATTACCGGTTCGTCCGGTTCAAAGTTTGAAAGAAAAGTTAATTTATTTATTCTAACAATGCTGATTAATCCACGCGGTTCACGATCATTAATCCTCGTTTTCCATGTTATTATTTTCTTTATTATAACAGAGAAGCGTGTTCAACCTGATTTATTTCATTTAGGAGATAATCATTTTCCGTAATTGAAAATACTTTTAAAGTTAGAACCATGGCCCAAAAATTCCTTTATTATTAGGTATGTCCAGTCATATTGCCTTTTTATCTTATTATATATTTATTATCTAATAATCAATATTAAAGATATTTTATATAAATACACTATATACATTTCATCACAAGAAGCTTCCAAATATTTTCATTTCAAATTGTTTTTTCTGTACCAAACGTGATAGAGAGGAGCATCTTTTACGCCAGGGCCCTTACATTCTCTATTAATTATTTTTTTTCAGTTAATTTTAAAGCCTTTATAAAATATTGTATTTTAGAAAAAGGATGGACAATCATAGTATTAAGTTGTCATTCATAGGTTTAAGTAAAGAATGATTATATTTAATATTTTTTATAATAAAAATTTCTTATGAAATTATTATTATGATAAACAAAATTTTGTAATAGCTATTTTAAGCTATCCATTATTTTCATTTATATTAAGCATATGTACAATCAAAAAAATTACGTAAGATATTTTCTTCTATATACGCAGTTCAAATTAGAAAATATAAAAACCATAGTAATTTTAGATAGTCAAAACTCTAGCTATTCCTGGTTCTCAAAATAATACTTTTTTTTTTCTTTTTACATAATTGTAATAATGTGTACATGTTATCATATAGGGGAAAAAAAGAATATATGGTAAATCATTATTATAGTTCAAAAATATATATATTGAATTACCAATTAAATATTTTTCTGAATATCTATTGACATTAAAATATGCCCCTAAAGGCCCATTTCAAGATGCTCTAAGCTGCAATAAAAGTAGATTATTCATTAAACCAAACTGATTGGACATGCAAAATGAGGGTTTTTGCTTCTTATTTTTTCTTTCTTTTTTTTTTCCCGAGAAAAATGTTAATAGACGTTTTAGTGGCATTTAATTAATAGCAAAAGAAGTAGTTCGATTCTAAAAAAATTATAAAATAGTTGTAACTTGAATGCAAAGTTCCAACCCACTTTTTATACCTTTTATTTTATTTCGACCGATTTATTATTACATTTACACTTATGATGCATAATCTTTTGATCCAAACAGTTTAAAAGATACTTTCATATATGCCAAGATTGATGGAGAAAACTACCGACCAATTTAAAATTTAGATAATATGTTTCAAAATAAAACCATGGAAGCAATATAAAAGGGGAAATAAATACAAGAGAAGATAAAAACTATTCCAACCACGTTATGAATCAAGTTGATCCGCTCAAAGTACCTCGGGGCAAAAGGGGTTGTAGACGAACTATTGGTGTAGATAACTCGAACCTTAAAAAAAAAAAAAAAGTTATTTGATTTTGACTTGATATTTATTTGAGTAGGTCATCAAAACCAACTTAAACTTTATAGTTTGATTCGATTAATTTGCAAATGTAATTGAGTTTTATCAACTTAATATATTAGTTGAATTTGAATATTAATATTATTTTTAATTAAAAAATATTTTTTAAAATTAATCAAACTTAATTTGTTTAATCAAGCTAAGTTCAAATATTTTCAATACCATTTCAAACTAGGTTTGAGTTAAAGTTTTGAAATTCAGTTGGAGCTTGAGTTTGATCTCATCCCAATAGCTACTGAATTGAACTAGTTTATAGCTAGGTCTATTTGGATTGTCAGATTTTTATCTATATCATATTTGTACCTGATATCTATCTATAACTTATTTGTATCATAACTATTTGACAGTTTTATTCATAAACTATCATTTTTTTTCATTAGTATTTATTTATTGATAAACATATGTTTAAAAACAATAAAAATATATTATGCCAAAATTACCAAAATATGATAAAACAAACAAACATAAAAATGATAATTACTTTTTATTATAATTTTTTTTTATTTAACAAGTAACATTTATTTATTTATTCATATAATAGTATTTCAGTATTTCTTGAGTATCAAATTCCCATCACATACGGCGCCTATTTATATTTCTGAAGCGGTGTGTTGGAGATGTCCTGGCTAAGCCACGATGGTTTCCATAATAAACGCGTCGGAAGTTCCAAATCACGGCAAGATTGAAGGAAGGGCAGATTGCCAGATTCCCAGTGTCAAAACTATAGCTATGTGGCAACTTTAAGTAAATCGCAGAGGTCAATACTTGCCATGTATATACATATACAGACAAATTGTGGGGTCACACCATAACTAAATTAATAAGGTATAAAATAAAATAATAACATTGAAAGTATGACTTCTCTTTTAAGAATGTGACTCAATCCTTAAAATAACCAAAATAAAATAGAATGTGATAAAGAACAACAACATATAAGAATAATAAATACAACCATCACGAATGGAAAAAAAATTTAAGGCCTGCTTACCTGCCAACATGGTCAAACGATCGAGGCTGGTCTATCATAGTTAGTTGTTTATGCTTGATCAGTCTCTCTCCTCAGCTTTGCATAATCCACCTCCATAAGTCCCTGCCCACCTAAAACCTCCCCCAAGAGCATCGTTGAGATGGCTTTAGGCTTAATTTCTTTTCCACATGATGTGATTGTCATCATTTCTTAATTCCTATCTATCAATATATCAAGTTATCCAAGAATATTTAACTAATGAAATATATTATATAATATAATATGTAAAAGATTTCATTCACCCACTGCCACTCAAAATATGGGACTATTTGGAGCATATACATTTCATAATTTTAAATTTTTGTAGCTATATAAATAAATTAATGAGAATAAGCTTAGCTGGTGCAATGGTGAAGTCTTCATTATTTCTTTCATAGAAAAGTGTAGTCATGGCAACATAATGTCTACCTTTTACTAACCTACTCAAAGTCTTTCTAATAATTTCCTATAGAAAAAGCATAAAGCATAAAGTTGGTTTTAGCTTTGACAGATAAACATAGTATATAAATTTTTACTAAAGCAACACACTGTTTTCGTAAGGGACGATCATAAGGGGGACATCTAGACACAAACGGGCCTTAGTTAAAACCTAATTGTATCAACTATAACCTTAATTTGACTGCAGAAAATTTCTACAAGTTTTTCTAGTGGAACTGCTCAATCCATCATTCGACCATTGAAATAATTATTAGTGTTAATATAATAGGCATTTTAATTATTGAATACGATTGTATTTAATTCCAAATCCTTTGAATCTTACTATATTGATTGCTTAAAAAAATTTAAAAATAAAAAAGTGAAATCTTAAAATTTTCGTATGCTCTTGAATGCATTTCATTTTTCTTGCTACTATTCAAATGATCAATAGTTCTGGGATAAGGAAAAAACTAATAGCTTTTTGGAAAAAAAAACAAAAATCCTATTGGGCTAGAAATAATCTAAAAAATAAGTAAGTTGAACTCGTCTTTTGAAGAGACGAGATTATAAGTGTAGTGTAAATAAAAAAAAAAAAAAAAACCATCTCTTAAAGAGACAAGATCACTACAGCTACAAATGACCTCATCTTTTCAAAAGATGAGTTCAACTTGTCTATTTGTGAGATTAGTTTTGCCCTAGTGATAATTATGTGATTTTTTTTAAATGCTATTATTTTTTTCCTTATCCCCAATAGTTCAACGACATAATATTTCAGCTTTGTTTATATTCCAAGAGAAAAGAGCCCAGTAATTTATTTTTATCCAATATTAGAAAGGGTTTCATTTCAAAGCACATTGAAAGTCATTTACTATAGATCCTTACCCAAATAACATACATTTCTCATACAAAAATAAATGGCAATCACCTGGAGATCCATCTTACACAGTTTATAAAATAAAACATAAAGTCTAAAAAAAAATCTCATATAAGGAATATAATAAAAAAAAAAAAAGGAACTACAAAAGAAGGCAAACAAAAAAAAAGTAAAAAAAAAAAAATTCAAAGGATAAACCCAATTTAGACATACATGTCTAAATATTTACGGTCTCAAACCCACTATTTCAAGCGTGTTACTATCAATTATATATATAAACTTAATCTAATAGAACAAATTTACATAATTACACATTAATTTAATTATTCATCCAGCATCAATTCCATGTGTTACCGTCTTATTTAGGAGAAGATGCCCGTCGGCAGTGCCGCAGTGGGTTAGCAAATGGTAAAAAGTCCAAAAATTATCAAGGCAAGGAGAACGGTAAAAGATTGTCAATGATGGACCGACACTTTAACGTCGAAATGATATAACTATCACGTTCTCTTTCAGGAAATAAAGACCAATTTGATGTCGTACGTCAATTGTCACGTCACAAGACAGCTAGAATAACAAGATTTGTCAGTTTGGTACACCCAGGATCCAGCCGACAGATTTTATTTTTCCCCCACTTTCATTTGAAGGCAGCGAATCCATGAAGGGGAAAATGGTGCCATTAATGGGTCTGTTTGTTTAGCTTCGCCAGATACGGGCATTTTTTTTTATATTTTTGCTAACAAATTATTTATCAAAAAATAGATATAAATAAAAAAAAATTAACAATTCTCATAAAAAAATCAAATAAATCAAATATAAATAAAATATAATTGTAAATCAGACATATTTACACATCATTTTAAAAAATAAATAAATACAAATGAAAAACAAACTCATAATAACACAACACTGTTAAGAGAAGACTGATTGCTATTTTAATCTTGAAATGGATGCTAGAACAGTGGAGGCTTTTGTGGAGGAAAAGTGTGGAGTGAAAGAAAAAGTTAGGAATTCCTTCCAATGAACTTGATGCATAGGAAAATGGTATTATCATTAATCGAGTCAATGTTGTAATTTACATCGTAACTTTATTTCATTTTATAGTTATACACCGTCAATAATAATACAATATTAATAATGTTTTATTTTGTGATACTTATGCCAAGTCATATTGCCACATAACTAAAAAATCCATATCATCAATATAAAACATAGAGACAAAACACAAACAATAGTAACTATACATCTAATCAAGTGTAGAAATTGACAATTTAAAACTTCAAGTATATAATAATAGAATCAAAACGTAAAATTAAAATGTAAACCACGACATTGTTTCTATATAATACCGAGGCCTATATACCTTTTACTATGTATCAAACTACCAATAGTGGAGTCGAGTAGTTCGTTTTGCTTGAAGAAAGCAGCAAGCCTACTACTTCAAGCAAGGAATCAATTGTCCAGCGCAGATCGCATATTAGTACTTATAGGCCATTCCCTAGAAAAGCCACTAAATTACCTCTTCCCCAACCATAGGGAGGGATAATCCATGAGAGTACAAAATGGAGCTTGAGGTAATTTATAGTATATGCAAAGATACCTCAGGGCTGAAGCCAAGTTTTTAGGGTTGATATTTTCATAAGCATTACAAGCATAACTCATGCTCCGAAGCACCTTTTCCACTAGAGCTACCCAGAACATCTTGATAGATGCAACTAAGACTTTCATAACATATTGCCCTGGGATCCACTTGATGAGTTCCAGAGATCATCCTGATGCTTTGCCAGAGTCTAAATGAAAACGGCAGGTTTCCCAAGTTTTTACCATGTCAGTTTTGGTGCAGGGCATCGTAACAGGACTATTTCTAGGCGACTGGTGCTTGTTTGAAAAGCCTTGGTTAATCCTGTATGTTGCTTGGCCAATTCACAACGGAGAAGTAGATATTATGCAATCAAAGGGTGTCATCCATTGCAATAACTCTTCCATTGCCCTGTACAACATAAAAATATGATGTGACTACATAAATTTGCCATCACGTATGTTTTTACAACGATTGCAACATGAAGCTGAAAAAAGAATCACGATAAATTCCCCGGACAAGGAAAATATCTTATCAATGACTTTATGGTTAGGTGCAATCATCACTCGTATGGCAACTCATTAGTAAACGGCTGCGGCTTTTTAGGCCATTGATTCCTGTCAAAAGCAACCTAGCATAAAGAATAGTAGAAAACTTGGCAGACTTAAAGCCGATGTAGATATAACTCTAGAAAATCAACAATCATCTAATACTGGCTGTTGAACTGCATTCATATATTTCTGTGGAAATTCAAAGCATGTATACATTAAACTACGACTCACCACTGAACAAATAATACTTGTAACACGAAGACCTTCACTATGTTATCTCATTAGATTAGATGGAACAAAATTCAATCATCTGCATCCCTCTTCCAACAACTGCTATCTGATAGTGGTCCCTGCAAATAAATGCACCATAAACAGGTTAATCAGGTCCAATTTGCAGCATTTTTTTTTTTTTTCTCATTTTCCATGGGCTAATCACACGAAGACCTTCACTATGTTATCTCATTAGATTAGATGGAACAAAATTCAATCATCTGCATCCCTCTTCCAACAACTGCTATCTGATAGTGGTCCCTGCAAATAAATGCACCATAAACAGGTTAATCAGGTCCAATTTGCAGCATTTTTTTTTTTTTCTCATTTTCCATGGGCTAATCATAATTATTATCACAGATGACTCACTTACCGGCTCAAGGCTCTCACATCCAAAGCTTCGGGCTCTGGAACATTAATTATTAAATGAGCATGTTCATTAAGGGTGCCTTGCTCTTCTAGATTCCAGCATCTGACGCGCTGATCAAGACCGGTAGAAAACACCCAAGTACCGTCAGTCCAGACACCTGTATTAAGAAACAATTGCCGATACATCAATATGCACATTTGATGGAAGTTCCAAATGATATATCATATGTCCATATAAAATATAGGATGTTTGGCACATCTAAGAATTTTCCTTTTTTTTTTTTTTGGTAAATAAAAAACCATGCATGAATTTTACTGGAAGGAAAAATTCAATAAATCATGTCTACATGTGGAAGATTCTAGCTTAAAAGAATTTATATTTTATTGCAATAAAATATAGGGTCCATTAAATGGGAAACTTTCTATACTGCCACACCCAATTTTTTAATTGAAAACTTACACCCCTGCAACAACACTGGTCCCACCTCTATGGAACTCATAAAGGAGTTTGTATGGTTAAGAAACTAAAATCAAGCTACAAAATTAGTGGAGGAGCGTCAACATATTTTAAGAAACTTATTCATGTTCCATAACTATATTGACAGGTTTAAGTTCCAATAAAGAGAGTCATACACGTCAATTGGATGTACATGTACAGCTAAGGACGAATGTTAGTGAGATCTCAAAAATTCTAAGAAGCTGACAGCGAAAGATACCTTGAAATACCCTCTCAATCAATAAATTTCCATTTAACTGGAGATAGGTTTATACCTTTTACAGCAGAGCTATGAGCCGAGGCAATCTTATCATGCCTGATGAATTTGATCATAGGACTGCAGTTCTGGTACTTACGATCATCAAACAAACCGGTTACCTCAGACTTAGTTGTTGAGGTTCTGATTTCTGGAGCCAGAACATTCATGTGTGTGCTCAGAGATGGTAGCAATACCTCAAATTTACAACAAATAATAGCTTGATCATCACCCCCACTCACTATCTGATGCAGAAAAGCACTACTGGAAGTTTGACTGTGTTTTACTTCTGAAACATGAAGACAATTCACACCGGACTGGTGGATGTTATTTAGAACATGTAGAGGACGTATTTCACAAATCTCAAATGAGGAACCATCTGCTTTGTCATCTATCTCAGGATAAGCATGTTTTGTGGGCTCATTTGTGACATTGTGGGTATAATCTGCCAAAGATGCAGGAAAATCTGACAAGGGCTCCGATGTATTTCCACTTTCTTCTCCGCATTTAGTGGATACAGAATCAACACCTAGCCGTCTTTTAGAAATATCCCTGCCCAATGATCTCCACCATCTTCCACCCTGACTCCCCCTCCCAGTGCGTGGCCGTGTCTGACCCCCAACAAGTTTTTCCAGATGGATAGACGAGAGCTGCCTCATGAAAGCTTCTACACTTCCAGTCAGATCCCAAAAAGATATACTTCCATCTGTTGCACCACTTATTGCAATATACCAATTTCCCATTTCAGTTTCCCCTGAATTTAAAGAAACTTGAAGTCAATTGCTCATGCTCTAAAGGATAAACTTTGACCACACGACATCTTGAGAAAGATAGCAAGCAGTCATAAATAGCAAATATGAAATTCTCAAATTCATGAAATTTGATCACCATTCATCACTCACAATCTGTAATAATAGTAAAAATGGGGAAAATAATCAAAGCACCCTTTATTATATACACTTAACCCTCCATATTTGAAATCAAGTGTTTAGACCCCAAATATCAAAACGCATGCTTTTGGTCACTTACACTACCATTTTGCATTGACAAAGATAACAAAAAATCTAACGAGAAAATAATCTAGAGCAAACAATTAACATATATTTAAAAACTACAAAATAAAAATGGGAACTCTATTTTCCTTTTTTTTTAATTTATGTAATTTCCTAATAGTTGTATTTTTTTCTTTAATCTTTTTTTCTTCTCCTGATCAAGGGTAAAATGATTGTGTAAGAGGCAATGTTTGTTTCATCTTTTTCTAGTCATTTTGGCATCTTATTTTTGTCATTTTCAAACGGATGTTTGTTAAGAAACAAATGCAATGAAAATAAACATTTTCACTTACAAACGAATCAAATAAATTAAATACAGATAACATACGGACACAGATAAAAATCAACAATCCAAATAGAAAAGTACTTTTCAAATGCTTTGGAATCTGAATGGTCAATTGTACAAATAAAGTGCTAAGCACAAATAGAGAAAAAGTAAAGGAGACCCCCTAACCCCACACCAAAAAGGTGCACAAATAAATAATCATCCAAACCGGAACTAGGACAAACGGTTTTCAAACTTGAATCAAGCCTTCTATTTAGAATCAGCATCAGCAACCTACACTACATTAATATGTAGTTCAATATACAGCCGTGAATGGCTTAAAAAAAAAAAAAAACTACTATTTACTTAACCTTTGACATTTAAAATTCTAGTAAATTTCTAATTCTATCTGCTTCTGAGTTGACCAAGAACTAAAAGCAACAAAGGGAGCATATGTGAGCTTCTATTCACAGAACTAGACACATCAAATAAAACACTAACCATCAGAAAGTGGATTAAAAGGAATTACAATGTGCTGCAAAGACAATACTGGCGACAAAGGAGCCAACAATGCAACATCAAACCTGTAACAATTTAACGGAAGGATAATGGTAAACACATATTTAAAAAAATACAATAAATAGATAAATTTCCTAAGTATCATGAGAAAATAAAATAGTTGTCTCATGAAAGTTACCACAGGCAATGAGGCAGCACAAGAGCTCGTACAGCAAGCGTAGCATCTGAGCAAGCTACTACGACAAAACAGACAGTTAACCTAGAGAAGGACATAAGAAGCCATTAGTGAGCAATTGGAAGGGGGAAAAAAAAAGGGGGCAAATTACAAAAAAACTCTTAAAGGTGCAGATAAACCTTAAATTTTGATCCTTTAACTTCGAAAAATGTGCAAATTCTTTGAAAGTATAGGGGTCCATTTGACTTAACCAATAGTTTAGGGGGTGTATTTTTAATTATCCAAAGAAATTAAGTTAGTGGAACAACTAACAACTTTGAAACCCACCTAGAGCGAGCATATCTAACAAGAAAAGTGGTGACGGCAAGGTATCTCCAATCATCTTCTGATTTGTCCTCATGGCATGATATTGACAGGAGTTCTGCATTTCCTGGGAGTTGTACACCGTTAAAACTTTGATTTGAGGAATGTTTGCTAGAGGCTACCATTCTCTTGATTTTTTCCAAGTTTTTGGGAGGCAATGAGTACTTGACAGGCATGTCCGTAGAAAGCCATCTGAATGAAATTGAGTCAGACACAGCTGAAGAGCGCAATAAGCCATCGCTGATTTCATCTTCATCCTTTTTAGATGATGATTTCTTTTTTAACAACCAAGATGTCAACACCCGCTTGGCTCCAACTGATATCAGTAAACTGGGATCATCTTTATCCTCTGTGAGACCATTATGTAGATAATGTCCATCTTTCTTTGAATCTGATCCATCACATCATGGGTTGAATCTGATGTAACCCTGTGTATCCTAGAGACACAGCATATTGATCGAACAGCTGATCCACCAACATGCTCACCAAGCAATTTGGAAGAGGCCCAAGCCTTAACATGTGCAGAAGCCATATACCTGTATAGCCATTCTTGCATTAGATAAATAGAGGGGGGTAGAAAAAATCCTCATATTAAATATATCTTTAGCTTTTTATCCGCATATAACAACAAAAGAGGCTACTATTTCCTGAAGTTTTACAATAAGCAGTTGGTCACGTTATGGCTCATTCATAAAGAAAGGCCATCTTTAAGGTTCAGTGGTCAACACCACATAAACCAATGACCAAGGCCAGTGGTTAAAAAGGTTAAAGAAGCCAAAACATGGGTGGTCATCTATGTGGGTGTCTGTGAGTGAGAAAGAGAGAGAGAGATCAACATACTTAGTCAGCCTCACTGTACCATCCTCACATCCAGTTGCAATCCAACTTGTTCTTCCATTTGACCTAGCATGGGAATCTTCATATACAAAGCATAAAGAATGCAACTCTCTGCCATGGAACTGCATGTGTAAATTCTGAGGGATCATAACCTCAGTGTCTGTGGTCCACTCTCTACGAACATGAACAATCTCATCCTAAGAAGTAAAAGAGAAGAATGTTGAAATACTGCTGGCCAAGAACTTGTCTGAAAGCTACATAAGCATGGTGTTATGTTCCAAGTAGAGAATATTTCACCTTAATTTTTTACTTGTTTGCCCCAAACAAAAATTACACCTCAAATAAGACTCACAGCTTGCCTTTCTGTTTACCCCAAAGCAAAAGACTTCCTGAGAGGCTGGGATAATGTACTATGTAATTATGGTTAATTGTTGAAATTTTTAATAGAAAATTGTGAATGAAGTCCCAAAATCACTAGAGTGCTATATAGTCGTGTACTATGTACTATGTCATTTTCTAAAGTAGAGTAATGGTATGCCATGTATATTGTAACTTCTAGTTTCTTAAGGAATTACTGAATTAAAAAATATTCTGTAATTATGGTAAAAAAAATTTATGTTCAAAAGTGACCTTGTAAATTGTAAGGCTGCCAAACAACATTTGACCTTGTAAATCGTAGCCCTACCTTAGCGATATGAAATCAAAACCAGCTCAATTAAGAAGATATCAATTTAAAGTTTTCAATCAATTAGTACCACATTATCTCCTATTCAAAGTAGATTTGTCAAGTGCTATTAATATTGGCTTCTGTAAGGAATAAATTCCAACAATCAACACCAAGACTCTGTAGACTTAAACAATAGCTGTAATTAGTTACATCAAGATAGGTAGCACTCTAATGACAGTTCATAGACTTCATTCACCATTACTTTACGTTAATAGAGCTGGAGGCAGAAAATACCTTGACATAAGCAAAGCAATTCTTCATCTCAGGTACATTGCCAAGGTAAAAAGAGTGTGGTCGGCGCCATCCACCACATGATACTTGTACAACCTGCTTCATTATAGCCTTTAGAACCAAATACAGCAACATTTTTGTCATCTAAAAGTTAAGAACGAAAAGGCAGGACAACCTTTGTTTCAGTCTCTAAGTTCCATATCATGAAATCACCAGAAGCAAAGCCAGCTGCATAGGTGCTGCTTGCAGAATCATCGATAGAGTTATTATCCAAAAGAACTGATTGAATCAAGCTCAATTCTTTAACCTGCTTCATCCCCACAAATTTCATAGTTCCTAAGTCTCTTGCATATTCAAGGTAGCATATGCAGCCATCGCTCCAGTCTGAATAAGTTTGGGGGGGGGGGGGGGGAAGCAAGAGAGAGTGTTAGGCAACTTATGCTGTATGGTTTGTCTAGACATAAACAAAACAAACTCGATATACTTATATACACATCATATATCTACTTGAAGTTATCCCCAATGCACATACAATGAGAGAAAAAGAATGTAAGGCCTTTTAATATTTAAGCCTGTGCTTAAGAGAGAAAAAACTTTGTTTTCCCTTTTTCCACCTCAAAGTTGTAGGCATTAAGGTGATATGTTTAGGATGAAGGGCATACCGAGCGAATATCAATGTGATCAGCACTCAGCCAAGCCAAGGAAATGCTGGAGATAGCTGATATACCATGAGCACCTTTAAAGTGGCTTATTGGAGATATCTTTACTCCTGATGAAATGGATTCATTGAGCAGTACGTCCTTTGGTAAAGGAAATAGAACCAGATTACCACGTAAATCCCCACAAATGAGAACCTGTAAAAGTCATCAAACTCATCAGAAAGTTCTATCCTCCATAAATCATGACTCATAAGCAAGTTAATGATGAAATTGCTCCCCAGTGCAATTATAGATAGAGTCAGACAGTCATACAGCAGTGAATTCATTTCTAAGCCTCGTACATATCACTCATCACACTATGGGAACTAGCCATACCCCCATCACCATAACCACAAGTAGCAGCTCACTTTCCCTTTAAACAACTTTCTCTGTGGTTAAGAAGGAAAAGGCTATAAATGGACTACCCATCCCTAGGTATATATATATGAACTATAAGACCAATATACTAGTTAAAAACACTATTAAAGTACCCCAGAATGGTGGGATTTACCTCATAAAATTTCTCATAGGTACTTAAAGCCTTAATAACTATGACAATCCTGTGTGTTCTTTGAGAGGATATCTTGGAATAATGCAATGAACACATCATGCAGTGCAGTGACAGCAGAAAGAGGTGAAAGAAAGATCTTCAGCTAAAATGGAATGATGATTCTCAACAGATGTAGAATCACTAGGCACATGAAAGAAACATATGCATTATACATATCATTAGTCTAATATTGTCATCATCCAAACATTAGCTTGTGCAAGACAATAAGAAAATTTTAACTTTGTTTGTCAGCGTACTATAAATTGGTTTTTAATTAAATAATTAGTTGACCTGCTTCTAGAAGTTAATAAAATTACAGTGTTAATCAACATACCAGAATCAAGCACAAACAACCATCATAAAGACATACCTCTCCCTCAAAGGTGGCATCTACACACATGACTCGAAATCCAAAAGAAGATGTGAACTCTGCAATGAGAGAGACAGGGAAACATTTCTCATCAAAAGAGCTACTGTGTGAAGTGTGCTTCAGCTTCCATAGCTTTAGGGCTCCTCTAGGGTTGGCTGTAAAAATGAACCTACACAATATAGGGCAGAAAATTTTGAAACTTTTTTAAAGTACCAGTGCTTGTTAATTTACAGGAGACAGTGCCCATTGAATGAACACTTCAAGTTTATATTAAACAATATACAAGTGCTAATTGGCTCAGTGCCAAGTAGCAGTCAACGAATTGTAGTATTACAGCAGCAATATGTAGATAAGCCAATGCCAGGAAAAGCACTTGCCTCCTTATGTCATCTTGAACCTTAAAAGGGACAAGTGGCAATACAATATTCATTATCTTTTGCCTTGCAAATACATAAAAAGCTAAAAGCTAACGGAAAAAAAAATTAAGAAGGCATCAAAAAGAACAAATATGAGATGAATTCTTTTTTACCTTTGTCCCAACGACTTGCACCAAAAGACTCCCAAAAGTTGTCGATCCATTTCAGCAGACCATGAAAAGGTAGTATCCACTACAGGACAACACATTTTGTTTATGACACTGATAATTGTTGTATTTCCTTTTCCATCTCCTATGGAGATCCAATCCTCATTGACAAGAGAGATCTCAGAAGGATACTGGGATAACAGGTCCATACATATAATCTGTACCCCATCATGGACACGAAAAAGTTGGGTCCATTCCACAGCACCATTATTGCATAACTTAGCATGGTAAAGATAACCATGATTTGTAGCAATGTAAAGGGTATCTTCGCTTGAGAAGCACAAGCATCGGACATATTCACTTTTACTGCACGGTACAAGGGGATGGAAATTTTCTGAGTAATGGAACCATGAAATCAAAGGTAATAACACTATGAGAGACAGATTCTTGAGCATTTTCCTATATAAAGACAGTTGACTGCTGTTTTACGTTCCAAACAATTTATGAGCACTGATTGCTCACTTTACTCTAGATATATACTCCAGACGAAAAATGTGCATCTTTTTGACTGCAGGTCTAGAAAGTGCAAATGGTTCCCACCCTCTTATAATAAAATTCCAAAAGAAAATTCAACCTGCTATGTGCATTCCTTGATATACGGCGCTGCAGTAAGCAAGAACACTCTCTAAAAGAGAAAGAGGGGGAAAAAAATGTATAGTTCAATCAGGTTGTCCTCCGCATGCTAAATTTAACAAGACTACCATTACCTATCCATGAGTCCACTGCCCTCTGGCAAATTTGGGATTCGAATGCTCAGAAGCTGGACACCCTCTTTTTCTTTAGTTCCAGATGCCTTCACCAAGGATTTCGCCAAAGAAGCATGTAAATGGTGCACTTTGATTCCAGAGTCAAAACCACCAGTGACAAGAACTGAAGTGTTCTGATCATAAAGACATCTCCATATACCCCTCCCCCTGTGATAATCAGTAAAAGATTATCAATGATACTCTCTGAACATAGTCAATCATGTGGAAGTTGTACGTTGTAGTCTATCAAAGGGCAATCTACCCCTATGCAGGTGACTGCATAAAAATTCATAATATCATATTTGAATTCATTTGTGCAGTGCAAATAAAAGAAGCCACTGTTTCCATGCTCTAGCAATCCTCAAACTGGACAGCAGTTTTAAAAACTTACATATGCTCCTTGATGACCTTAAGCTGTTTACCATCCAATTCCCACAAACGACATGAGCAATCCTCACCAGCAGTAATGATGAACTAAGATAATCAATGATAAATACAATTAATTTACAGGAAACTGTTGTAAGAATAACAAAAAAACTTATGTCAGCTTACACAAAATTTTCCACATGCAGCAGAAAATTCCATTAAAAGAGACTGAAATAAAAGCAATTCTGGATAAAGGTGACTGAAGGTAAAAACAAAAATTTAAAGATGCACTGACTATGCACAGAAGGTCAAAGCAAGTTACTCAAAAGGCACAAATGCCTGCCATGCCTACTAGACAACAGAATTATTACAACTTAGGACATTAGGTTTCAATGAAAAATATAAACATAGCATCTCAAGATTAAGTGCTAATTAAAGAATTGAAAAAATATCTACTAAAAAAAAAAAAAAAAAAAAAAAAAAATATTTTGAAAAAAAAAAAAAAGCTACACTTGAAGAGAATACACAGTATAAGAAAACTTAAGTTTGCATTCCTCACTTCACATCAATCTTCCCTCGAAGATATTACTATAAATGTATGAAAATCTACCTGATCAGAGATAATACAATCCCAAACACGAGCATTGTGGCCAAAAAGCAAGACAACATTTCTAGCATCATCAGAGACTTTCACTTTGGAATTAATATCCCAAATACGAGCGCTGCATCCACCAAGAAACTGATTAGTAAAATAACTTATTGAGAGTTTATAGATCACATAATGAAATCAACAGCAGATTTTAATGAGAACACAATCAACCTACGATCATCAGAAGCAGATAATAATCTTGATCCACAAGGTGACCATGCAATGCGAAAAATTGAGCCTTCATGTCCAACAAGTCTACACATATGAAAAGCTTCATATGGTAAGTGTTTGTGTTCATAATAATTGAACTTGCCAGTGTTCATGTTGCCTTCCCCACTGGGGCTGACTGAAGATGAATCAAGGGGAACCACTTTCCAAACTATAATCTGTACATTTTGAACATATTCTACCAAAGTTAGCTAAAATAAGATATGAACTGCAATCATAAGAAATAATGGAACAAGACTAACTACGAACTTCTGCATTTAATAGCAAAAAGAGCACAAATGATGAGAATTTAGTTGCAATACATCTGGAATAAACCAAGAAATCAGATTAAACTATCTTTTTGACTGATAGTTTATCAAATCAAATGTGATAAAACCCAGCTAATCCATCCCAAAACAAATTAAGCTTTATGATGAATCTCCTAGTTAATATGTGGCATGAAATGAGAAAGAATTTATACATTGTTTTTTTTTTTCTCTATAACTCTCTCCAAACGTATGAATTTTTATAAGGGCAATAGTTAAAATATATTTATTGTAGCTTAAACAAGGAAAGGCCACCACCTCGTTGTAAATTGTCCCAGATGCAATTTGAAGATCTTCTAGACTTTCACCCCATAACCGCATGGAATACAAAAGGCACCTTTCTGCGCAGTCATTAAGGAAGATAAATTATTTTACAGAGAATTAAGATGCTGAGAAATGATCTTATAAATGAATAAACAATTTCACCAAAAGTGGTCGGTGACATTGCAGGGCAGGGCAAGCCTTGCAGTCGATTATGACTCCATACTGATGTTTTCCAAGATAAGCTTGGCTTCTAGAGTTAACAAGAACACAAATCTTCATCGGAAACTGAAACATCTATCCAAGCCAGCAAGGATAACATGATACTCTCTTTCTTTCTTTTTTTTCCTTTTTTACTTTTTTTTTCTTTTTTTTTTTTCTGTTCGGGTCTTGATATCGTTCAGTTAATTCAAGATGGTTGGCTTGTTTCGCAAAACTATTTTTTAAAGGAAAAGTTTTTATCATTGTCCATTGCTTAGAAAGAGAATATGCACTAGTGAGTGCAAAATCTTTGAGAAAATCCATTAGCACAAACACTTACCTATGAAGTCACAAGGTGTACACATTGTATATTTGCATCCCACCTAGATACTTGTTCCAGACTAGCAGACGCACTAAACACCATCTCTGATTTTTTAAAATAGCCACCAATGAAAAGAATGTGTGTCATACACAATAACCAGTGATTATTTATTAGGTAAAGTGAAAGGTAATAATTGCTAAATATGTGATCGTGTCCGTATATACATATAAGTGTCGCATTTATCACATGGTGTAGGCTTTTGTGACTAAAAAAAGTTTTGTAATGCTCAGGATTCCTCTAGTTTCATCAAAATTTGAGCCTTTCATATGGAAAAGCACATTTGTGACAAAGTATGCCATAGGCTACTTAAATAAAGTGAATATTTTCACATCAAAGCTACAAATATAATCCCACCTAGAAAATGCTTTGACTATGTGTTGACCCTTACATGACCATCACATGTAACAAGCGAGTGAACTAAAGAGCTTGATTTAGACCATGATACGTTATTAACAGTCCATTGGATCCTGGTTCTACGTAATTTTACAATGTAGTGTGTGTATAGATCAGCAAACAGAGTGTGAAGTCAGCATCATAATGTTATACATGAAAATAATTAGATTGGAGGACTAACCAGCAGAATGAACTTCAAGAACCACACTAGAATTATCGATATCCCATAAATATATAGAGTTGTCACCGCATCCAATGGCAAGACACCAACTTCCCTCATCCGAAAACTCCATAACCCCACTGCCATGTTAAAAATCAAATATTAAAATAGGATAATAACTACCTAAGAGAAACAAAAAGGAAAAAAGAAAGGCATCCAACCATTAACAATTGATAGTAAAGTAACAAAATCACCTTCAAGAAGCAAACATCCAAAACCCAGTTACTGAACTTGGGCAAAGATTGTATCAACCTCAATTCAAAACACAACTCATCTCCGACACCATCGCAGACACATAAATTAAAGAGCTTCATTCTCCTCTCACCATACAAAACCAAGTTATAAACAAAAGAAGAACGCCCGTCCTCCAATCCTCCTCCTTCCGTTAACTTACAATTGATCCCATGAACACGAATACCATCGAACACACGAAAAGACTGCAACAACCTCCCCTTTTCAACGTTGTATAGTAATAACTGGGACCCAGAACCTGTTTTCCAAACAACATAAACAAAAGGCAAACACCCAGAATCTGGTTAACAATCAAACACAGCAAAAAGAAAGCAAAGTTTGGATCTTTAAGCGAGAAATGACTGATTATCAATTATAGTTGATACCCATAATTTGTATTTAGTTTAAAAGAATAGAAAGCAAGTAAAATTTGAATCTTTAGGCGAAAAGCGAGCGTTTTAGTGAAAAAAGGCGAAGTGGGTATGTGTGTGACTATGTACCTGAGAGAAGAAAGGGGAGAGAAGAGAAGTGGGAGAGTGGAGGAGGAAGATGGAGGAAACAAAGTGCAGAGATTTCTCCAAGGTAGTCTCCACTTTCTAGACGCCATTGATGATCATGGTGTAGGAGTTTTAGGTCCGCCATTGCTGCGCCTGTGAGACTGTGTTATATAGAACATGTAAGTATATAAGCTTAAGCTGCTGCTATTGCTTTTTCTTCAGTGTGGATTTGAGTTTCTGGGTTCAACATTAGCATACGCTGGGCGTGTCTTCAACGTCTTTCTTTCGAGGTTTTATAGGTTTTGAGTTTTCCCACCGCTGGAGCAGGCCAGCAGGGCTTGTTATGTTATGTTTTGTCATAATGGAGCCGCCGAACGGGCTTCGTTATGTTGTAGGCTCCTTTGAGAAGTTTTGTGTTTCTCTTTTGTGTATGACATACATAAAAGTTGTACAAAAGCAAATTTTTTTCCTTCTCAGAAAATAAATATATAAATAATACTAATTGGTCACCACATCTCCTCCGCTATCAAGCTCAAACTTGTTAGTCCCACTTAAAAAACCACTGCTATTGTCCTTGTACTATAAGTTAAAAATACATTCCAATGGATCTTTATTGAACACCTAACGCATGATTACTCTATAGAGTTTGAGATAGATTTACATTTTTTATTCTAAAATTTTGTAGATTTGAGTTGGGGTTTTGAACTAAATTGGAACTTAACGGAAAGTGGAAACCAACAAACCTATTAAAACAATATATACATATATATATTAATATAGATAATAGAACATATCAGACATGAGACATAACATGATAGTTACTCTCCCCCACTTTACTTTACTCTTTAAAATTTAATTTTTATATAGAACACACATGACACAAACATTGAAAACTAAAAACCTAATTAGGGTTTTTTTGGATTATATGATTTTTATCCTTATCTAATTTGCATTTGCATCTAATATATTTGATTGTTTATGAGTAAAATTGTATATTTTTTATATGTATATGCTTTTTGGTAAATATCTATTTGAAAACGGTAAAAATAAAATGCTAAAACTACCAAAATAATAGACACAACAAATAGACCCTTAGCACTACAATTTCACCCCATCACTTCATCCATTACTATCTATTTGTAGATGTTATGTGCACATCTGAATCAAGCTCTTCACATTTATGTTTGATTTTTTTAACATCCTTTTGAACAATCTAATGGTTTTGACTTGACCCTTTGAGAAGGATCTGTTGGTTTCTTAATCATGTTACACTTAAAGAAGATGCTTATATTGTTATATTCATGTCTTTCTTTAATGTTTAACTTTTGAAAGATTTGAATTTTGTTTTGTGCTTTAGCTTTAATTTCAGCTTTGTGAACTAGGTTTGCTTTGTGTTTTATATTATTAATTCCAAGTATAAGATCTTCTTGATATTTGATTTCTATAGAGTCGGTCTTCTTAGACTTACTAAGTTGGTTTTAGTTTTGGGTAAATTACATCAAAAAGTATCAATATGTGGAGATAAGTTCATTTGAGATATTAATATTTTAAGTGATTAAAAAGATGTATTAACATTTGATAGAGTGTATTAAATGAGGCATGTAAAGTTCATTTCAAGTATTGATATTTGGATTAATATTCAATTAATCTCTTTAATTTTCCACCAATTGTCAATTATTGACACATTATTTGATTCACTTTGTCAAGTGCTAATACCATTTTTTAATTATCAAACTATTCATATCTTAAATGAATCTATCTATAAACGTTGATACCTCTTTTTATCCATTCAAAACCTTAATACCTTAAATGAACTTACTGTCAAATGTTGGTGCCTTTTGATGTAATCTACCCTTTTAGGTTAAATATTAATTATATAGCGTGATGTTCTAAATGTTTCAGTAAATGTTTGGGATGCTAAACTATTTCCGTGACAAGTCATGAATACACCAATGTTGTTGTGTTGAATTACAAGGTCATATATGATATACCTGAGAATATTCCAAATTGCCATGTAAACTAGAAATATGGTACAGAGAGGAGCTTATCTTGCTTGAAGAATGGTACTAAGAACAAATGGCTAGCGCTTATTATTCTGATTTTAAGTTCATTCTATATTTTTGTGTTGATGGTTGCTTCTAAATCTATTATTTAGTGTTAGCAAATGAATAATTAGCTCATTCAGAAGTCAATTTAATGCACATACAATAAAAGACATTGCTTTGTACTCAAAGTTGATTAACAAATAAATCAAGTGGTAAGAGACTGTTAAATTTATTTATTCCTTAAAAAAAATTTATCGAACATACACAATTGCATTTCATGAAGATTTTTTTATCTTTTCTTTTTGTAGGCCTGAAGCTAAGTGAAGAAGAAAAAGATAAAGATTAGACGAAGGATTAAAGAATAGTTGTGAGAGATTGACAAATGTTTTGTTTTTGTAACGCCCTAAATTTGATTAAGGTATTACTGTCACATATAAACAAGCTTTAAAACTTAATTTACAAATCATGGGCTTCACTAGGCCCTCAGAAGAAAATATAACCTTTATAAATAAATCCAGCTCTTAAGTAGATAAATGAAAGAAAACAAAACCAATCAACGATCCTAATCCACTCCACTCTTCCTTTCATTTATCTAGGATTGCCCATACATGGGTCAAACACTATCATCAACATCATTATCATCATCACCGACATCAACAATTCATCAACAACAACAACTTCATCATCATCATCCAATCATCAATCATCCATATGATATCTAGAAAAAGAACAACAACAATAATAATGAACCCAAGCCTAACATATAGTAACACAGGCACACATTGAGTCATACACAAGTTTAACTAAATGTAATGTAGCAACAATATGTTATTATCTTTACTTTAAGTTAAATAAATCAATGCTAGAGCACTCATACTCCGAAGCAATCCTAGAAATGATTTACCATCTCTAGCCCACCACCAAAGCAGTGGAGGAGCACACCGGTAGCCTTTACAGGCGACTACTCCAAGGCAGAAATCTAGGGGTCCTGAGTAACCGCAGCTGTTTAGGGGGTTGATATAAGTAGTCTAAATACTTATATCTCTAATATATCTTTACAAGAAAAGTAATCTCATCTAGAGTTACAGCTGTTACTCAACTTTACTTAACTTAAACCATAATATCATCGAGTTTAATGGTCCCACAAAATGTGAACTAAATCATGTTATATCATTTTGAGAATAAGCAAATGTTACACCAATATCATACACCTTATCAATTACCTGTTGAGCCACTTATGAATGTCATTGCATCATGACGGTGGCGGCCCAAGCACCTAAACTACCATGTCCGCTAGGACAAGGTTGTCGCTTCTTAGACCAAATTCAACTGCACACGCATAACCAATACTTATCAATTATTAGGTTGTCTTTAAGTTTTAATTCATTTTAGTATGTCTATCCTAGCATACAATATGCAAGTTACTACGTACCTTTAAATGACGTCTACAATCCAAAAGAATTAGAAGATAGACCAGAGGGAGGTTTGGAAACAATTATTTATTTAAGAAATTAAACTATATAAGCAACTTAATCATTTATTAACTTACATCAAGCTTATTTGATCTTACACTAATATGGAACCCCGCTATGATTGTGAATATCGCCCCACCAAAATATGGACAATTCTCATTTATCTGTTAAAGTATTTTCTTTTCACTTTACTTATAGTCTCTTATTATAAAAAGCATAACCATATCGTATATATTCAAAAACATTCATTTCCTAAGCAAACACATATATGAAGCAACATATTTCCCATGTCAATTATGGTTTATTATAACTCATTATTCTAAGCTAACCATTAACTATTAACTCATTTTAACTTAATATTAGCCAAATTGATTATAGTTAATCATTTAATCTAATTACTAAGTTAAGATAATCAAAATTAATCAATCTAATCCATTTTAGCTTACTAAAATCTATTTAATCAAGTTAGATTAAGATTGATTAATTAAGTTCATTTTTATATCTAATATTCATATTAACTTAAGTCTATATTAACTTAATCTTATCCAAGTTAATCAAACTTAATCAATCTAATTCATTTTAGTTCATTCAAGTTTATTAAGCCAAGTTGAACTTAGATTATTAACTAGGTTCATTTTATATCTAACTCTATATTTAATCAAATTATTTATTAAATCTTTAAATTCACTAAACTCATGCTTAATTAGATCATTTAACTAATACATCACATTAATTATCATTTATTTATTTCATTTTATTTTTCTTTCTTCTTTCTTTTTATTTTTTCTTTTCTTTCTTTTGAAATAGCACCAGGGGACAGATCACGCCATGATTGAGGCTATGATCTTCTCTACCATCTTCATCGTGCTCGTGATAGGGTCTGTGATCTCCATCGCTTACCTTATCATGGCCATAATAGGGACCATGATGGTCAATACGGACCTCGTCACACCTGCAATCAAGTGGAAAAATGTGATTAGAGGAGATATCGCTCTCGTCATAGCCTTGATCAGGCCGTTACCTTCAAGAATAATTTGCTTCAAGGAGATCGCAGGCTGTGTAATGACCGTGATGAATAGGGGGATCCCTATTACAAATTCCTTTGTGTGTTCTTCAAATTTTTAACTACTTTAATTCAACATACATCATCAAAACATCATATTATCAACCTTCCCATGCATAATCTTAGCTCATAAATACTTTTAATCACTTTTTATATTATATTCCAACAAATTATTTAATCAAACACTTAGTCTACTCAAATAAACATATATCTAGGTTTTTAACAACATTTTCATATATCATTGATTTATCACTATCATCACAAGTTTTATATATTTCTAGTCCTAATCCAACATTCACACACATAAATAATAATTAAAGCAAGAAAAGTAACAAAACTTATCTTTAGACAAAACCAACAGCTTGATTCTTCTACTCCTATTTCTCCTAGGTTCTTGGAGTTATTTCTAATATGATCTTTATTCTTTATCTTATTTCTTATCTTTGATTTATTCTATAGACATGTTGAATTTGAGATTTGAGGTTGGGTTTTGTGAATGAGAGAAGGAGGAAGAACGAGAGAAAAAGAAAAGAAAGAAAAGGAAAGGGAAAGAAAAAGGAAGAGGCAGGAGAGAGAAAGGAAAAAGGAAAGGAGGGAATATATATATTATATATATATATATTAGAAGAAATTTTTGAAATAAGGTACTAGATTTAAGCATTCTGATAATTATTTTAAAAATTGTAATTAGATAGGAAATAATTTGAGAACACATATGTTGAAAATCTATAACTTGATACAAAAACACAATCCATAAGTTTAACTTATGAAAATCTTATATTTAATTTGGGGTTTGAGTTTAAAACTGGTATTATTAAAAAAGTAATCGTTTTAAAAAATTATTGAGATTCAAGAAAATGATAGTTAACTAAAATGTAAAGGGTTTAGGAGTTTATAAAACATTTAAAAATATTTATTTTGAGTTTTAGGAATTTGAATTTGGGATGAAAGGAGTTTAAAATGAAGAATTGGGTTAAAATTAGATAATTTGATCTTAAATAGAAAAGTTATTGAGAAACATAAATGATTTTGAAAAATCTTTCAAATCTCAATTTCAACTCAATTCTATTTACTAATTTAATTTACATCCAATTATTTATTTATTTTCTATTGTTTACTTATTTGATCCATTTAAACTATCTACTTTATATTTCTAACTTAGGTTAAGATTTAATGTATTCCATCGTTGCTTTATTTGATTATAATTTGGTAGTTAGGTCATGTTGGCTTTGCTTTTGCTTTGTTTAATTTTTTATTGGGATAATGTCATAAATAGTACTTCAACTTTGGCAAAATATGCAACTATGTATTTGACCTTTGAAATTAATCAATTTGGTACATAAAAAAATTTGAAATTAATTAATTTAGTATTTTAAAGAACTTGATGGATGTATTATTTGGTGTGTGTGACAACTTCAAAGTTTAGGTACCTAATTGTATATTTTATCAAATTTCAAATACCATTTGTGACATTAACCCATTTTTATTTTACTTCAGTATCTATAATGTGTTTGATAAATGTTGTGTTGCATATTGCAATATTTTTTTCTAAATACCTATTAGAATGTTAGAGTTACTTAAAAGATGTGTTATGATGTTTCTTCTTCATTTGAATTGATTTTCTTTTAGCGAATGATGTGATTGAAAGTGGAAATTGGCTAGATAGAAGGAATAAGTTTGATTATATTGTAAGATTACTTATAATTTTCTCATATGAACATTTGTTCAATAAATTTACAATGAGTTTGTCGAGTTTAGGTTCAAGTAAGTCATAGGCTACCAGATGAGTTTCGATTTAGAGACAAAAACTTTATAAGGTTTGAAATGGAAGTAAAAAAGCTCTACAAGGTTTAAAGATGGTTTAGAATTTTGTAAAATCCATTTTGAATCAACCAATTACATCCAGGACTTACTTGGGTCAAGTCATCAACCTACCACTTTTTCGACCTACAACTACAACTTTTCTGCGTAAACTAACACACCTACCACTTTTTCCAACTTACCACACCTATCACGTTTCAAACAAACCTACAACTTTTATGCAAGATCCAATGGTGGATCTTGCATCTTCCCTAGAAGTCGTTTTACACGACTTGACTCAAGTTTTTCCCAATTACATCCCCATATAAAGTAAAACCATTGGCTATAAAAGCACCTAGGGAAGTTATCCTATACTGAAAATCATAAAATTATATCTTTATATTTGGGGTGTTCATGTTCCATGCAAATATAATTTGGACATAGGTCTTATTAAAAGAGAAAAAAAAATGCTTTCTATGAGTTATAAAATAATCATTGAATTTTTATTATATCTAAAACTATTAGCAACTTGATTTTTTTTAAATAAAAGGTTGTAAAAAGAAGATTAAATAAAAACGGAAAAAGAAATATATTGAATTTTCTATTATCTTTAAAATTGTTATCGATTTAAATTTTTGAAATAAAAGGTTATAAAAGGAAGACAAAATAAAAATGGAAAAGAAATATATAAATTATATAGTTAAAGTTACAGTATTAGACTTATCGCTGTTCGTATTTAAAAAATCGATGGTTTTTTTATAATTCTTCTAATTTAATTTTTTTTAACATTTTTTTTACTTCTTATTTTATTGTTATATATTTATATATAATTTTTTTTAATGTCAAATTTGGTACTTAAAACTTTGCCAAAAAAAAAAATTCAATTTTGGTACTTGAATTTTTAAGTAATCAATTTAATACCTAATCAAACTTTTTTTCTGACTTATTTTAAGGTTTAGCTTGGAAAATCTTAAAGACATTGGTTGAATCAGCTGTACAGGTAGCAAACACGATTTAAGAGATACATAAGCACTCTAATATTCTAGTGAATAGAAGATCTAAAGAATGAAGAATATATAAGCAACAAAAAAGAATGTACAAGAGAGTATAGTTATTATATGTTACACATGGTATGCACTATTGTCGATATACACTATTGTTGGAAATAGAATGGAATAAGAAACAAAATAGTAAATTCATTTATTTGTTTAGACAGATGTATAATATGATATAAGGTCTAATAGTAAATATGGAGAGATGAAACACGTATCTATCCTCTTGTAAAAAATAATTACCAATATAAAATTGATTAGAATAATTACTAAATTACATTTAAAAATTGTGCTTTTAAGTTGGGACATACAAAATTTATATGTAAATCACATCTCCAAAATGTGATATGATGTTTGGATACTCTTATTAAATCGCATCTCTTAATCAGGATATATATATTTACATGTAAATCGTGATATATAAAAATGATATATATAGCACGGTTGGTAGCAAGTGTTGGTGAACATGTTAGGCTGTGGATTTTATCCTCTTAATTTGCATATTTTGCTTGCTTTTTCACTCTGCTTTACGTTTCCAAACATGCACACTTTTCCTTGTTGGTTTGCTTTTCCAATATGTAGGATGGTTTGCTTTTCCAAGTTCACATGCCACCCAATTTACTTTGTCA
Organism: Combretum micranthum; assembly: GCA_024138025.1. NCBI lineage: Eukaryota > Viridiplantae > Streptophyta > Magnoliopsida > Myrtales > Combretaceae > Combretum > Combretum micranthum. The sequence goes on from JAMXBD010000049.1 coordinate 1,597,531, forward strand.
TGCTGACTTTGTGCACACTTTTTCACGACATGATGTGCACTGTTTGGTTTTGGGCTTTTTCTATTGCCACATCACAAATATAGAACATGATTTGCATTCTACACTGTTATTATATGATGTATATAAAACAAGATGTATTTTCTTATATCTTGTTTCTAATTCGCGATTTAAAAACTGTATATTAGAAATTATTTTCTTAATAATTATTTTTAATATTAACCCTTAAATAGTAATTTATTTCAGATATGGATGATAAATACGTGGGGAGATGAAAAGATAATTGTAGTACTTGCATCAATGAAGGATAAAACGGCATCTGGTTTCTTAAAAGTAGAATCAAATTCTCCCTTTCTAGTTTTGGAAATGTTTCTAGGCATATGAATGGGAATAGAATTCTGAGTTCAATCCCTATACCAAACGTTATTACTTAGATTAACATCTTGGACTATATATGCAAGCAAGATGATATATCTAAGAAATGCTCGTACTTATATGCACGGGGATATTTACACAATGAGGTAGAGTAATGCTATATGAGACATCCCTCTGATTCTCTGGTATTAAGGAGCATATTGTGCAATAATAAAGAGAAGCTTCTTGCGAAATGCCAATTGTCATGATAATCGAGTAGAAACTTCTAGTGGCCCAACCTCGAACTTGGAGGCCAAATTGAAAAAACATCATAAAGAGGGAAAAAAGCTACCTATTAAAAAAAACACTATCAACAAAGATAGCCAAGATTTAAAATGTAAAATGTTCACAAGTTAGTAATCAAGTTTTAAAGGTATGCCATATTTGCATCTAGGTATTCAAACAAAAATTTACAAAATTCTTTTCTTAATTGCATGCTTTTGTGCATTTCTCAATTATTTTATTTCTCTTAATTGTTTTTTACTTATACACACATATACGTGCTATATATTGAAATGACCCAAATCTCTAGATATTAGAAATTAAGTTCAGATATATTTGGATAAGTTAAATGAATTATAGGATAATTAAACAAGTTGATATAACTATAATAGTAATAAATTAAGTTGAAATTGAGATTTTGGATTCCTAATTCTCTAAACAAGTCATTAAAATGTTTAGAGGATTCCTAAACCCTTAATTCATAGTTTAAAATCCAATTCCTAAATCCTTGTAAAATTTGAGTTCATTTGCTTATGTAACAATATTAGTTCTTAAATCCGAACTCAAGTTAAATATCTTTTGTCTAAAATAAATTCCTAAATTAAGTTCTCATTTAGAGTTCTTAATTTAGAACCTATTGGTTCAAAAATTATCTTTAAAATATTTCTAGAACTATAGATATTGATACAATAATTCTAAATCTAATACCCAATTTTGAAAATACTTTTATATTTATCCTCTTCCTTTATTTTATTCATTATTCTTCCATGCCTCTTTGTTTTTTTCTCCTTTCCAAATTCATTTTTCTCTCCCTCCTTTCTTTCTCTTTTCTTTCTCTCTTTTCTCTCTTCAATCTCTCCAATTCATCTACCCAATGCTCAATTTCAAAGGGAATAAGAGAGAAATCAAGTAGAATATGTGATAGGAGAAGAGAAATTAAGTATAAGTCGCTCCAACAAGAAGAAAGAAGAGAATTTTCATGTCTTCCAAAAGCTAAGTATATGGTTTATATTGTTTTGTTTGTAGTTTATGAGTTTATAAATATTGCTTTGATGTTGAATTGAGTTAGAAGTGTTGTTTACATTTGTATACGTTGGATTAATGTTGATAGGAGTTGAGTTGTGATGAAGAACATGATGAATAGTGAAGTTGAGTTTTGTTGAAGTAGTTGGAGTTGTTTGATGTTGTTGAATGAGTGTAGAAGTGTTGTTTAGACTTGATATGAGTGGTATATAGCTTTTATGAAGTTTCGATTGAAGTAAAAAGTGTAAAAGTTTGATAAAATGATGTTTGAAAAACAAAAAAATTTGTAACTCAAGGGAAGCCATGAATCACAGGCGTGATTAAGACCTCGGTAGGCTCGGGTTAGACAATTTTAGGCAATCACAGGTAATTTTTGACTCAGATGTGATTTTTCACAAACTTTCTATCAATCACGACCATGATCCATGCCTTGCCAGTCTTGGCTTGTCACAAAACTTTGAAACTCGACAATCACAGGTGTGATTCATAGCGCGAAAGTCATTTTATAACAGCTTTCCAAGAGTCATAGTAGGGACCTAGGTCTGGTTAGCCTCATGTATGAAATTCCCTACTGCGATGATGTTTTGTAATTTAATCATAACTTTTTCATCTGACCTCCGATTGAGATGATTCAAGTTCTGTTGAAAGATTAAAAAGAGATCTACAACTTTCATGTTTTAAGTTTGTACAAAGTCAAAAAGTATCAATGCTTAAATTTTACTTCTTTTCAGCTGATAATATTTCCAAACAAAGTCAAAACTTGTATTTGCTTTCTAAATGTTTGTTGTTAAGTGTAAATAAATCTTTTTAAGTTAAAATGAGATAGATAAGTGATATTTGATGTGTTATGTGAGTTAATTGATGTAATTAAACATGAGTTAAGTAGATTTATAAATTTAATAAATAATTAGATCAAATCTAGAAGTTAATTATAAAATGAACTTAGTTAATAGACTTAGGTCCAGCTTAACTAAATGAACTTGAATGAACTAAAATGGATTAAATTATTTAAATTTGATGAATTTGGCTAAGTTTAAGTTAATTTAAGCTCGAGTTGACATAGATCTTAGTTATATAATGAATTAGTAATTAATCTAAGTCTAACTTGGTTTAATGAGCTTCACTAAGCTAAAATGAGTTAGATTGTCTAAGTTTAATCAACTTGACTTAGTAAATGGATTAAACTTAATCAATTTGGCTAAGATTAAGTAAAAATGAGTTTAATATCTAATAATTGGTTTAGATGAATGTGTTAGGATGATCTCTAATTAACATGGTGAATATGTTGTTTCAAATGTGTGTTTACTTGGAAAATGAATGTTTTTGGTTTATGAATTCTTTATTGATGTTTAGTAATAAAACACTATAAACAAAGAGAAAAGGAAATACTTTGACAGACAAAGGAGAACTGTCCGTATTTTGGCGAGACGATCTTCGCAGCCATAGCGAGATTCCAATTTAATGTCTGCTCAAATAGGGCCTTAATAAAATGAGTTAGAGATTAGTGAATAGTTGATATAAGTTCTTGTATGGGTTTGTTGAAGTGGATGTTAGTTTAAGTTCTTATGAGTGGTTAAATAGTTTAGGTTTGTATAAGAATTCTTCCTGAAACAGTGATGGATTTGAGATTCATCTTCTAAGATGGATTCTGATATACCTTCTGAGGCTCTGTTTGGATTTTATATTTAAGGTACGCAGTAACTTGCGTGTTGGATGTTAGGATAGGCATCTAAAATGGATTAAGAACTTAAACTCTATTTAATAATTGATGAGTGTTGGTTGTGTTTTCCGCCATTAAAATCCGATTCTTGCCTTGGAGTGGAAGATCGGTATTCGGTCTGGGGAGTAGCAAACCTGTCATGATACAATGACACGGTAGTAAGGCGCTTAGGCCATTTGTCATGATGCAATGGTGACTTCTTTTTAAACGGCTCAGCGGGTAATCGATAGGGAATGTAGTAACGGTGTAACATTTACTTATCTTAAGAGGAAATCATATGATTTAATTCAATGTTTATGGGAGCATGTGAATTAATTTATATTATGGATTAAGTTAAGTAAAGTTGAATAACGGCTATTAACCCTAAATGAGATTATTAATCTTTTCGGTTAAATTAATGAGATATAGGTATCCGGGCTATCTATATCAACCCCCTGAGCAGCTATGTTACTCAGGAACCCCAGATTACCATTAGCTTGTTTCGAAGTGTGAGTGCTCCAGTATTGATTTGTTTATTTTAACGGAAAGATAATAACTTATGGATTAATACATTGCATTTAGTTAAGCCGTATGTCACGCTGCGTGCTTGTGTTACTGTGTACTGAGTTTCGGCTCATTATTGTTGTTATTGTTCTTTTCTCCAAGTGATATATTGAGAATGATGATGATGATACTGTTAGTGATGATGATTTGATGAAGATGATGATGGTGTTCCTTGTTGATGATGATGGATGATAATGCTTGACTAGGGTTTTGGGCAATTATGATGATTCGGAGAGGATTTGTGGATGAGTGAAGTGAGTAGGAGCATGGATGTAGTTTAGTTATTTTATTTCTTTTTGTTTTGCATTAATGAGAGCTGGATTTATGATTTAAACTTGTTATATTCTTTAAAGGGCTTAGTGGAGCCCATGTTTTGTAATCAAACTTTTGCAAATCTTTATTTAATCGAATAATTTTCCACTTGAGAGAGTGAAAGTTTTGAAATGTGTTTATTTTGAAATTGTTTTATAAAATTTATTTCCACTGCTAAATCCAGTTATTTGAAAATCTAATTAATCGATTTCATAACTTAAAATTGAGTAGCAATGTTCAACACAAACTAAATCTTTTTAAGGAAGCCTAAGCATGTAATATTTTAGAGTATTATATGTGGCGGTAGTACCTTAAGTTATTTAATTAATCGAATTAAATTTTTAAGGCGTTACATATATAACTCAATTCTAGGAAAAAAAATTCCACAAATGGTGCATTGTACAAAGCGATGTATCTCTCTTTATGGTTCAAGAAGTGACTTTAAACTTTAGAGCTTTACTATCCTATTCAACTCACCATAACATGCATCTTAGCTAACCTCGTTAGAATCCAAGACTAATCCCAGTAACCTAGTCTTCACTCTTATCTATTAAACAAGCTTTCGCATAATAAAGCATAAGATCATCCCATAAAAGAGAGATAACCAACTTCACCTCACCAACATAAGAGTATAGGGAGCCTCACTCATCTCTATAACTCATATTATTTCAAGTAAAGTCCATGCATTCTTAATTTTCCTCCGCTTTATTTTTTGTATAATTACATTAGTTTAGTTTAATGAATTTTGCAACCTATATAGTGAGCTTTTAGTCGATAATCTCAGGCTCATCACCCAAGTTAATAGATGTTGTTCCTCTTAGGAGGCATCCTATGGGCTTAGTGACTCAAGCTACAAGACTCACTAAACCTTAACCATTTTGTTAATGAGTTTACTCGGTTGCTCAATCTCAGGCTAGATGACCTTATTGACCAGATTTTAAAGGGACCCCTTCGAACCTCCACCACTTAACTTAGGATTTTTTTGTTTGAACATGGGGATTACATTCAATTAGACTTTTACTATACATAAGTTAAGCCTTCAAGACAATTATAAAACAAATTATGCAATTGCTCGAGTCGATGGAATCAACTAACTCTTACTAAGAGTCTTATGCTAATTTGTATATGAATTCCTGGTTAATTGATAAGTAAAACTATGCCACTTAGATTCCATTGTGTAATTCTAACATGTTAAATAGAATGCAAAGGTAAGGGAAAGCAAGCACAATATTCAACATCAACCACTTGATTACATTACAATAGATACTAAAATTTTCAAAATTTAAGCACCATATTATTCAAATTTGCCTAAACATTCTTAATGGAGGGGAAACTTGATATCAGCCAAAACTCCATGAATTATTCCCTTCCTCACACTTAAGATAGAGACATTGCGCTCAACGTCTCATAAGTAAATAGATAAATGTATATATATCTGATTAGTAATTATTTAATCTTCTAATAGGTGATACTCATTAATTAGTAGATTTCCCTGAAGATTATTACGATTAGCCATCATGAGCAGGTGACTAACTCAGATCTATTACATTGTTTATGTTTATAACTAGTGGCATATGTAACGCAGAGATAATAATATGATTGTTGTGGAAATTACTAAGTATGTGTTGTGAGCTATTCATTTAGTTGACAAACCAAGATAATAAAAAGTGATAATACAGATTGTTTGATGATTTGAAAAACATGTTATATGTTGTGTGTGTGTAATGTATGATCACCATAAATCGGACTAATTTTTTTTTGCTTTATAATTAAAAACTATCATGCATTGCACGGACTGCATTATTGCATATATTAAATGGGTGATAGCCTACTACGTATTAGTATTTTGGTTGTCTGTTAATACTTGATTTTTCTAAAATGTTAGTTATTCCAATATTATCTTTGTTCTATTGGTTCCATAGGGACTAAGTGGCAACCAAGGACGCCGCTCGTGATATCACTTTGAAATCAATAATACTTAGGGAGTTTCTAAGGTATGATGTAGGAAATGGTCAATTAAAATATTCTAAAATTAAAGTGATAATCATAAAACGAGAAATCATTGATTTTCTTATATATTTATTCTCTTCTGGGTAGGTGGGTCATTAAGTAAATGTTCTTCAACCTTAAAAAGAGGGCATAAATCTTTTTCCTGTTTGGATTCTAGATCATCCAAGCTTATATCTATGCATATGCTTGATTGTTGCATTACATATGATTTTTTAATAAACCTGCTTAATGTGTAATATGTCTGGTTATTTACTGAGTCCATGATTTTGCTTACACCCCTAAATACCTTTTAGGTTGATACTTCGATCATGACTTGTATCTTCCAAAAGCATGGCTCCGATAAAAATTTAGAAGCTGAAAGAATTATGAGATATTTTGGGATAAGTTATTTATTTTTATTTCCTAGTTATAATTAGTTAGTATTTGAATTATCAATTTATGTATTTGGAGACGTATAGAACAGGAATATGGATTGTGATATTAAGTTATTCAAGATTTGTGATGATAATTATTTTGCTAATTTATGGTTTATATGTATTTGTCCTTTCTTATCGATACAACTAAAAAATTTTGTTGTTGAAAATATGTCATTTTTTGAAGGTGAACTAATAATAGTAAGTGCGGAAGGTGTGCTGCTACTACTATGGTACCCTGGGTATGACAATATCAATCTATGAAACAATATAAAACTCATTATTAGACTTAAAAAGAACACAAACTTTCATTAAAGCTGCAATTAAGTACAAAATATATAGTAATATCTCGGGTTCTTATTATCTATATGATAGGTTTCCACTCCTTAATTACAAAACTATTAAAAGCACTAAACATCTATTACACATCAATATTATAATGGAAGAAACACACCTAAGTAGAACAATCTTCTTGATCGTTCCTCTCTTTTGAATGATTTGTTCTTGAAGACTCTAAAACTAGGTCTTTAATGTATGGCAATTTATGATCCAATGAATATGTTCTGTTTTTTAACCCCTATATATGTATTTATACATGTCAAATGTCTAATATATCCTAAAAATTTGGATAAACTTAAGTTCTTCAGATATCTTTAAATGTTTGACCGAGTCTTCAAAAAGTACACGGAATAAGCACGATTAACTTTATTTGGTTGTGCATCTCCTTAGGTAGTTTTAATTGTTAAATTCATCACATCCGAGAAAGAACACAGCAAGAACACGACATAATATATCCAATTGTTCTTTTCATTGATCATTTCGCATGTATTATCTTTATCGCAACATGGTTGAAACAAGATTGCTTCTAATGCCTTATGTATCTCTCTGTCTTCAATACATAGCAAAACCCAGAATTATACGGCATGAACACGACTATTTCCATCTCGTCGTGCTTCTTTCTAACTTCAATTTTCATATATAAATATAAGAAACACGATGGAAGTATGAATTCCTTCTTTAATGTATTCATTGTCAGGAAGCACAGCTTAAACATGATGTAACTCATTCAGTTGTGTTTCTTACTGTTGTAACTTCAAATTTCACTAGGAAAGTGCAATGAAAAATGAGATGAGAACATAACACAACCTATTTAGTTGTGCTTCTCACTATTTTCTACTCATTTAACTTCGCTTGGAGCATGATAAAAAAGCACGACTTACTACATTCCTTCGTGTTCCTTTCTAATTCTCTAATTCTCTTATATCCAACATAAGCACGATGGAAATATGATTGATTACATCTCCTCGTGTTCTTCATAATTCTTTGTCAATTTCTTCACTTTGACTCCAAATTTGATATGACTTGATTAATTCTACTCCAAGCATCCTTTCCTTTCAAAAACAAAAATTAGTCAAGTTAAGTATCAAATATTAACGATAATTTATATAATTTACTACAATCTAACCTATTAAATATAGAATAAAACATCTGTATCACCCACGCTCCACTATTATCCATCAACCCCTCATCCGCACACTAATCTACGTCACTTGTAACCACTAGGTCGATCATTAATAAATACTTATCCACCAATAAGGTGATAAGTAACTCCCACCTTACCACTCACTTTAATTCAACGTATGAGCTTCTTATGACAATTTTTATTTAAGTAGCGGAATGACCACAGTAAACTTACACTTGACGTGCCACTAGCTAGATTTCTATTTATACAAGCTTCGCTTTGAACATTGATCCGAGCCTAAATTCCTAAGATTAATCTTTGTCGGATTTGAGCAAGTAGGAAATGATTTTTCATTATATAAATTAAAAAAATATTTATCATATATAGTAATTTAATAATTTTGTATGTGGCATGAAAAACTAAATTGAAAAAGAACTTAAGAGAGAGCAAGATTAATAATAATTAATATATATGTGTATGGTACGATATATGACAGCCACATATTTTTATTATATAAATTAAAAAAAATTACCAGTTATAGTATTTATAATAATTTGGCATGCCACATGGAAAAGTAAGCTTCAAAAGAACTAGATGAACAACAAGATTGACTATAATTAATGTATGCATACTACTATATATAAAAGTAAGATGATTTTTTATTATATAAATTGAAAAAAAATATATTTTATTATATAAACTGAAAAAAAATATTTTTTATTATATAAACTTGCAAATATTTATCATGTTTACGATGTATTTATTTCTCATTTTTACTAATGAAACGTTAAAAAATTTCAAAAGGGCAAAAGTAAATTAAATTACAAATAATGCGGTGAGCGTGGATCGAACACGCGACCTTCAGATCTTCAGTCTGACGCTCTCCCAACTGAGCTATCCCCGCAAGTGTTGTGTGTTCTGTTAGATAACAATTCATTTGTGAGCTAATGCTCTTATGCCATTCAACTCCGTCACGTTTCTTCTTCTTCTTCTTATTTCTATCTGTGCACCACACGCTCCAAAGGCAGTATATTGGCAATAATGAAGTCTCCATCTTTCAAGGACGAGTTCACATTTGGTAGGCGAGGAAAAGTTATTATCTTTCTGATTTTTAATCTTTCACATTTTTCATAATCATACTTTCGCTAATTGCAGAACAAAGACTTGAAGAATCCCGTGAAATCATCACCAAATACCCCAATCGCGTCCCCGTACATCACTTATTTCAATCCTAGCTTTTCTCAAAGATTTGATTCTTGTGATATATAAACCGTATTGATGTTCACGTTTAATTTTTTTGTCAGCTGAACGCGAATTGATGTTAAAGTTTCAATCTTTTGTATTAGTTAGGCCGGAATTGAGCTTAAAGTTCCAATCTTTTTATTAATCAGATCTGAATTGTATTGGGTTATAATCTTTGTTTAATTAAGAAATTAGATTGAAGTTTTGTGATGATTTGGTGCAGGTCATTGTAGAAAGGTATTCGAGGACTAATCTTCCTGATTTGGAGAAGAAAAGTGAGTTATTCATTTTTTATTTTTTTAAGTTCAGTGGTCATAATCAATTCATTTTGATTAAGTTACAAGCGCTAATGATTTAATTGTGCCTCTCTTTTATTTCTAAATATGCACAAGAATCTAGGTTATATTCCTTATCTAAGTTTTATGAATTAAGCTGTTATGGCTTAATTCCAGGAGCTATCGTGCAATTTGCATGAAGTATTGGGTTGTGACTTCTTGGTATAACCTACTAAGTGGCAGTACTTTTAACCGTGTATCGTGCTCGATTTTGTAGGATAGTTCATATCCTGGGTGGTTAGTCCATTTATGGTTGTGCCTTTAGTACATAAGCTTGAGGTAGAGCTCCAAAAGTTGTCACTTGGTGCATTCACAATGGGGTTGGATGTGTGGTGTACAGAATAGCTGTCTCATTGGAGGAGAGAAAAGGGTGTAAGGATACAATGAAGTGAGGATATCAATCAAGGATATAATTGAAAAGATTAGGTAATAGTGCCATAGTGGTAGTTTAGAATCTAGCAGCAAATATTGTATTCTTTGTAGAGTGCTGGCACTATCTTCCTTGTAATTGCTACTTGCATTAGGCGGATAGTGGATGAAGTGTGTGCTTTCAAAGGCATGATGCAATAAATCATGGTCAGTAGATTAATGATTTTGTGTAGATTTGGTTTATTTGACCTTCAATTTTCAATTTTGATCCCTTTATATCAGGATTGCAAATTTTTAATACAACTTTGTTAGGAACACTGAAGGAAATAATTTCTTGTCAATGGTGGATGCACAAACAAATCATCAGTTTTGGATTTTCTTGCTGGAAACTATGATGAAATTAGGGCTCATGAGTTTGTTAAGAGAGACTCCCCGATAAACTATTTACACCTAATGGCTTCTGCTAAAGGCTAATTTAGATTTAGAGATAACTTTCATGCTTGTATCACGTAACTTTTGACTCCCATTCCCCCAGAATTAGTTAGTGACTATTATCCTAAACTGAAGATAGTCAGTTTATGTCTTTTAACTTAAAAGGAAGCATGAGAAGATCTCATAAGATTGGAAGCATGAGAAGATCTCATAAGATATTCTGGAATCTTACCAAATGTGTCTAAGACTCCTAAAAACCACTTTTCCTAAAATTATTAGGATTAGTAAAAATAAAAAATAGGCAAATGTATTATGTGTAACGTACTTTGGACTCAAAAGATAAAAATTTCAATGCCCAAATATAATAACACAATACTTATCATTAATACAACCAACTTATTTTAACTTAAATATAGTAATAAAAGCCTGTGAAAATTCTGCAGTTCTGGGTGATTATGTATTTTGATTTTTGGATATATGTATATTTATATATCACAAGCATACTATAAGTTTGCTCACTCTCTGACTTATGCAGCAATCATCATGATTATGATCTCCATTTGGGGCATCACAGCTTCATGACTATTAGAACCATGAATTTAAAAGATCATATAACGGACCAAATGGTGAGATTCTGTAGAAACTGAACAGGGCAAGGATGGTAACTAAAATATTTAGACCTTGGAAATGTTTTCATAATTTATATCATAATGGGATTATTTCATTATCACCCGGGAACATTCAAATATATTAAAATAAAATAAGCTTTTTGCATATCTTAGTAACATCCAGCACGACTTAGATAGGCCTGGCTGAAGGTAAAGAAGGAAGACCCTTATCAAATACAAATTCTTAGTAGAAAACATATTCTATACAAGGAATGAAATTGAGAAATGGGGCCAGCCTTCTAATGGATGGACATATGGTTTTTAATTTGACAAAAATCAAAACTCAAGCGGGGAAATCTCATCAAAAGGAATATTGCCCAAATCGAGGTTAGGATGTCATATGGATAATGGGCTAATTTTTTTTTTTTTTTTTTATGGTTAATTCAAAAAATTCATTAAATGAAAGTAAGGTAAACAACCGCAAGTGCAGGATAGGATAAGGCCCAATATTTACAAGCTTAAAACTAGGGTAAACACCTAAATTGTTGCATTAAACAAACTGAAGTATAATTCAAAATAAACCTTGTTAGGGTAGAAACATTTGGAATATGTTGTCCCAATTGGATGGAATTTCTTGCCTTCTGTATGCAATAGATAGTTGCACCTAAACCAGATTTTCATCTATCATTGAGCCGAGAAGATGGAGATTGAGAGAGACCATCCAAAGCTCCTTGCCAAGTTAAGAAAGCATAAGGACAATGTAAGGCATCAATAACCAGCGACCAAACTGAACAAGAGAATAGACACATGAGGAATAAATGTTTATGAGACTCCACACTTGAATTACAAAAATAGCAGGATGTGGTAGATGTAATGTCCCATGTAGATAGCTTTTATACAACTTTTGTTGATAGCTAACTAAATAATAAAGCTATGCCTTGGAACAATGTCCTTATTCTAGACCACATTGAACCAAGGCACCAAGGAGCCTTTAGGTTTAACAGCTTTATAAGCACTATTGATAGAGAATCTGCCACTAGAAGAAAGTCCACCATATTATTTCATCTTCCTTAGAGGAATTAGGCTGCAAATTTGTGGGTATATTAAGATTTCTCCAAAAGAGAATTTCCTAAGAATGATTATCAATCAAATAGCACAGTCTTGCATCTAAGAGAAGACCAAATGATGCTATCTTCTGAGCGTTGAAGATACTGTCGAGGGGTCCCTGTGGGAGCCAATAGTCTGATCAATGGGATATGAATAGTCCGTTTCCAAGTTTTCATCCAAAAATTGCTAAGCCAGGCTTCGCAAATTCAAAAGTTTACCCCAAGTCCAAGAGCAAAGGGAGGGTCATCTGACAGACCAGAAGCTTTTACCTTTCAAGATGTTATGGACCCAATCCACCCAAATGCCCCTTACACCTCCACTATAGAGATGTCATAGTGCTTCAATTGTGCTGCCTTATTCCAAATTTCAAGTTTAGAGATCCCAAGACTGCCTTCACTCATAGGGGATCACACTTTTTTTCCCATCTCACATTTGCTTTTGAAGCAATGTTTGCCTTTCATTCCAAATTAAATTTCTCATTAATTGTTGAGTCGTCACAACTTTCTTGGGGAGTAGCCCCATATGCTTGCAATGGGCTACAGTTGCATGTGGAGTGATCCATATAGTTTGTTGTTGAGGTGGAGGATGAACAAGGGAATCGGATTCAGGGGGTGAAGAAATAGAGATGGATTCAGAGGAGGAGAAGTGGAGACTAATAGGGGGAGAGATTGAATCCGATTCTGGAGAGGGGATGAAATTTGGTATAGAAGAGAATGTAAGAATTGGGCAGTGATATCAATGGAAGCAGAATATTGACCTAGATATCTTTGTTGGTTGGAAACCTGTGGGATTTATCAAGTGTCATATATACAAAGGAATTATTATGCTGGCTATGCTTTTTAAGTAAATATGTAAGTCACCGTGTAAATGATAACTTTTCTGATTGAATTTTATCACTTCGTTATGCATATTACAATGATGCAAACATTTGATTGTTGATTTTTGAAGATTTGCATGTTATAATTTGTACCTGAAGTTTGAAGTTGCTAATATTCATGTTGAATCAAATTTATGATCATCAAATAGCTACTACGTCATATTTGGAATGATACTGTGGAAATCATTCATTGATCAAAGAGTAGGAAGATGACAATGTACAACGAATTGCTCAATTGAATATGACATTTAGCAAAGTTGAACTTCGGGTGTAAAAGTGAAAAAAACCCCGAGAGTGTCTATAGTGGTTTTTACATTTTCCATTTACTAAATCTACTTTGCAGTTTTATTCTGCAGTTCATGCATTGTTACTCCCACGAGCTAGACCATGTGAAAGTTTTTCAGCTCTCATTTTCTCATTATCGCATGTGAGAAATTCATGGTTCCTCGAGACATGACCGTGGGGCAATTTATTCACGTTTTGAGTGACAGACTCGATTTAGACCCTGGAAAAGCTCTCTTTGTTTTTGTGAACAATACACTACCGCAGACAGGTAAAACATGCTAATTCCAGTGATCTTGTCTTCCCCAGTTACTCAAAAAACATCTACTATTGTTATGCTTTACATGCAAATATTCTTGGCTGTTTGATGCAGCTAGTTTCATCGAGACTGTATACGAATCATCCAAGGATGAGGATGGGTTCCTGTACATGTGCTACAGCACTGAGAAAACATTCGGTTCCAACCATATGCAGTTATGTTAAGTTCTGTAAATTTGGTGTACCAATTAAAAGAAAAGGGGTAAAAAAAAAAAAAAATGTGTATATAGCTGATGTTCTAGCGACCTTGGTCTAATGTTAAAAGAAGAAACTATGTCCAAGAAAACATTTCGATTCAAATTGGCTTGCTTATCATTCTGATGTTATTTACATTTATTATTTTCTCCATCTCTAGCCATGATTTTTGAGAAAAAGGATAAAAATATTGTATTCTTCAAAAATATTCTCAAAATATAGCCCATCTGAAAAGATCTTAAGTATATTTAATATTTTATTTTAAATCGCGTCTTTAGAATCATTACATATATTATCTTTAAGTAACAATTTAAAATTTCATAGATTTGGAATTTTGAGCTGAAAATATGGTTTTACTGATAAAAATAAAAAGGAAATGGAGATATCTTAAATACCCAACAGCAATTTTTAAGAAATGTTTTTCAAGTTTATTATTTAACATAATAAACCTTTTTCATTTGAGCAGCTACTATTGGGATATTTATAATCTTTGAGTTTGAGTTGAGGTTGAACATAGGTATGGTGAACGGGGGCAAGGGCAATAGGCGCATTTCAAATCCATGATTGAAGAATGCTCAATAAGAATATGCAATATAAGGGGTGTAGAAAATTCATAGATTTTCTATTGGCATGGCGCTGGTCGGTCCTCTTCGTCTCGGAAAGTTAGTTGGGATAAAAAATTAACTCAACAAAATCGTTTTTTGATGCAATTGGTGTTGCATTGGTCTTCATGGAGAAATGGGACGTAAGTAAGGGGTCTAAAACGAAGCGGGGATCATCCAGATCAAATTTGGCCAAGACTGGTTGATGAAAGGACCAAGGCTGACGGCCTTGATGGCTGGCCCAACACCGGCGGCCTTGACTGGAAGGTGGCGGCGTTGAATGGAAGGCCGATGGCCTTCTTAGGCAAGGCTGGTAGCCTTGTGCCAGCCTTCATTTTATGCGACGTTTTGTTTCTTTTGTAGGTCTTTTCAAATTCTTTTGTTTTATTTCGTTCTAATACTATATCAGGGTCCTCTAGGGTTATTTGTGAGTCTATGTCATATTTTTACAAACTTTAAACACCTCTGAGAGAGATTTCTCTTTGAATCACTTGCGAGTGGTTGTTAATTTTGGAGTTCATACGTTGTTATTGAATTCCTGTTTATCCTAAACACTTCTACACTGCGTCATTTTTCAGAGCTGCCATGGCACTGAAAAATTTTGCAACCCCTGTATCTTTCTTAATCAATGATACAAAATCATGAGTTTTACACATGGTCTCATTGTTTATCTTAAAACGATGTATTCAACTCAATAATTTGAATTCCCATTATTCCTGAGTGAAAATTTGGTTGCTCTTTTGTTGTTGCTTCATTCGCTCAAGACAAGATTATGAGAATTCTACAATAATTTTCAAAGCTTTTTTTTTTTTTAAAAATCAACCGCTTATTCAATAATTCATTACTTACGAGTTAAGATGTAGTTGTCCGATTGAATAGTAATTCCATAAGGGAATTCATATTAGTTATTACACATTTAATAACTATTCATTATTGAAACAATTGCTAGTTCTAAGCCGGTAGAAGATGAATATAAAGAATTTGGACTAGACTCTTATAAACAATGAACTTGAAATAGAACGGTTCGCGACACACTAGGATTGGGTCTGGCGTGACCACTCTAATACTTAAGTCAATAAGCATATTGATCCAAAAGGTAATTGAGGAGTATGAGAAAGAGAGTTCAAACAATATTACCATTTTCATAGAGATGATATAGATATTTATAGTTAGACGATCCTCAGCAATTAATGATGGTTGGGGTAAACGTAAGACGAACCTAGAAATCCACATTCACATGTGTCAAACTTGACCGAAGAGGGTGTATCGAACACTCGTCAATGTACCAAGCTAGGGTAAAAGTTGTATGGGCTAGGCCATGGGTTGTTGTAGATATGAATTGGGTGCTAGTCTTTTGGATCACCAAGCAACTAGTGGGCTAGATTTGGCTTAAGGGACCCGTGGTCTATATTAGGCTATTAACAAAAATCTATGAATAGCAATTTAGTATTGCAGTTTTTTTCCCCCAATGTCTTCATTAAAAAAACACAAATAAAAACTTTATTATAACTCTATTTTAATTCTCAATAATGATAATAATGATAATAATATTTTATTTCATGTAGTAAAATCAATGGAAAGTAATAATTTTAAAGTTTAGTTTTAAAAATACCTTTGTGGAGTAAGGTTATGCTCATTAAGTGAAGAATTAATTATACATTATGTATCTATGTTTGTTTGTTTGTTTGTTTTTTTTTTTTTTTTTTAGTGGACCATAAGGGCTGTTGCAACACGGCCACGTAGGGTCATTATAATACGCTAACATGGAGAATCGAACTCGATTCCTAAAAAATGAGGACATGGATCGCTAGATTACAAGGCCATTGACATGTATCTATATTTTCACTCGTCATCAATTGGCATGCCTATGGTTTTTGTTTTCTGCATTTTATGAGCCATTTGTCATTTTACATATTTGGGCAAGCGTTAGCACATGCCTGTCGATGGAAGTTGAATTATTAAAGTAATATCATAGAAGAAAAGTTAATTAAACTATGTAGTAAAAAGGATTAAAACTACATAAAATTATTTGAAGGAAAAAGAAACAAAATGATAAATTTTCAAAAAATTGGAAAACCCACGAGGCTTTTATTGGCTAGCCCGGAGGCAGCTAGTAACCACTTGGTGGTGAGAGAATGGGCATGGTATTATGGGATTCCATAGATGATAGCTAATCATACATTGGAATTACTATCTAGTTAGAGGATAATATAATAGTCTTCAGGTAGAATGTATTAGGCTAAAATCTTCATCTACTATTGTAATAATTCAAAAAAAAGTTCTAGAAAAGAAAACTACCACCTAACAAGGGTGTAGAAGAAATAACATAATCCCATTTAAGGGATGGCAATAAAAAGAGAAGGAAAAGTAACAAATATATCAAAGGAAAAAAAAATACTTATTCAGAAAACTATTAATAAGCCAATATGTGCACAATTTCTTCACATTTACTGGTTTTGTACAACCAGAATTAAGATGGTGGATTAGTACGGACTATTGATGATGGTGGTGAAGTAATAGATTAAAGGCAGATATAAGAATCCACAAAAAAAATGGATATAGAAGATAATAATGATGGACTAGCAATTTTAGGTAGGGAAAAAAAAAAGGATTAATGTCAATTTTGTTATCTTAACTTTATTGAAAAATTACATTAGATATCTGAACTTGCAAAAGTTTCAATTTCAATACCTAAATGAACTTTTCGAAACTATTTTCGGTACTTCATATAACACCGTTAACTCCATCTTTCTACGTGGACAGATGGCCTAATCACAGCACAACACGTGGACAAAATTAAAAAAAGATAATTGGAAAAAGAGGGAGAGGTTAAAGAGAGAGAGAGAGAGAAGAGATATAAGGAAATAGAGAGAGGAACTAGAATAAAAGGAAAGAGAAGAAGAAGGAAGCTTAACCTAGCATCTCACCAAGCTAAGTCTTCAAAAAAAATTCTAGAATTTGCACGAGCATAATATTTTCATTGATGAAACTCACGAATATGCAAGTGAATTACTCAAAAAACTAAAAAAATATAAAGTTTGAAATATGAAGAAAATTCAAGTTTTGTATCAATTCTGATTCAAATCTATCTAAAGAAGAAAACTTAATATAAAATGAGATTCATGTGTAATTCTTCACATGGAACATAAATAATTGATCTTTTTCCATCAAAATAAGTAAAGAATAGAAAGATTTTTTATACTCTCTCTCTCTCTAGTACCATAGATGAACTGAACTTCTCTCTAAAAGTGTGTCCAAGTCATACGAAATTGAAGTATGAAACTAACATCATTGGGTTTCTAGTGTTTTTTCAGTTTTGTAAAAGCAAAATCTTTTATCTAGCTCATTGAAAATTGTTAGGATCTATAACACATAAATTAACTCACGTGAAGATGAATTTCAATTTTTGGGCTAACTATTTTGTAGGTGGACATTGATGTTTAGGTAGCTTGGGTTCAAAAAAGTTCAAATATGGGCATGGTGATTGTGCTCTTTTTTCCATCTTCTTTTCCTTCCTTTTTTTTTTTGTCCTCTCTCTCTTCACTCTCTCTCTCTGCCTAGAACTTTTCTTAACCGAAAAAAAAAAAAAGAAATTTCACATGTCGTGCATGATTGGGTTATCTATCCACGTAGCAAGATGGAGTTATCTCCTCTCTCTCTCTCTCTCCAGAATTTTTTTTAACAAAAAAAAATGTTTGCATGTCATGTCGTGATTGGATTGCCTATCCACATAGGAAGATGGAGTTAAGAGTGTTATATGAGATATCTAAAATAGCCTTGAAAACTTCATTTAGTACTGAAATTGAGCTTGTTAAAGTTTAATCTAATTAAACTTTCTATTAAAGTTCAGATGTCAAGTTCAACATTAACAAAAAAGAAAAAATAAAAAAAGAAAAAAGGTGAGGACTGGAGAAGAAGGGAAGCGCAAGGTTTCAGTGAGGAGGCTTTCGTGAAACTGAATACTTGAAAACAAATCTCTTTCGCAAAGCACACACTTGATCACCAATCAAGTTGAGCTAAATCTAACTTAGGTCTATGATAAACTGGATATTTATTGTGCTCCTCATTTTGCCTATTCACGTCCAACACGTACGGTCATCAGGTGAGAAGCTTAAGGTTATTTATATTCTTCTACCCTTGCACAATTAAGTAACAAAAGAGAAAGTCGCAGTTTAGACTGAAACATGGTTAAACGGACGGTTCGAAGATGGCCTTTGGTAGAGATAAGCCCAATTTGCACAACCCTGAGCTTGATACAAGGTGTGTGTTTATGTCGATCAAACCTTATATTATATTCATTGGTCCTAAAAGATGAAGCTTTATCCCTTTTCACCTTCCATATGCATTTTAAGCCAGAAACAGGAAAACACTAGAATAGAAAATCAAAACACGAATAAAGATATTTTGGTAATTAAAACCCCCATAAATCCTGTTTATATATTTCTCACATAATCCTCAAATGGGATTGAAATTATTATTAACCACCCACCCACCACCACCCCCCCCCCCCCCCCCCCCAAAAAAAAAAAAAGAAAGAAGAATGATTTTCATTTCTATTGACCCCAAAAATGGAATTGGAAATAAATGGAATGGAAATTGAACAAGGAACAAGAAAAACCAACGGCAACTGTAACAACCACCCGGCATTGTCTCACACGTCCCCTTTCAAGGGTCAAAGTAAGACGAAAAAAACAAACCATCCAGATAGCATGCTGGCCAAAAATAGTAGTGGCACAGCTACCATTTCTACGAAATAGAGTTCATAGTGCGTCTTTCCGGGTAAGTTGTTCAAACGTATGTTCGTCTATATTCCCACATATATATGAGTACCATGTACCATGTGTATATCCACACTTTCACCATATGAGATATGGAATGCAACCAACAGGCAAACCAGGTTGTTGGAGCACCACTAGATGGCCAGCAGTGAACCGCAAACATGTTCCAACCACCCAAGTGAATATTTGCTAGGCATGGACAAAAAGGGACTTTGATGAATTCCAAGAGCAGCAAAAACCCAAGCATGCTTGAAAATCTCCAAAATCACTCAAAAGTGCAAAATCTTAAATCGTCAGAACTTAAAAGAGCAGCTTCTGACCCCCACCTTTCCTCCAAGCCCCCCGCAGGGGCAATGCTACGGCAGGGTTTTCACTACTGTCTTGAGGCTTAAACCACAGGATCATGCTCTGATTCAGAACTTTTTAGACTTAGAATAGCTTCCGTGGAGTCTTCACCCAAGCGGCGTCTATGGAATTTTGAGGTCTTCTTCCGCTGCTTGCTCCCTCCACCTCCATCCACAAGATTCTGATTGGATCCGCTGCTTAAAGAAGACTCAGATGCGATCTCTTGAACCAGTTGCTCATCCTTAATAACTGAATTCACTACCTTTGATTTCCCTTTGCCAGACCTGTAACCATCCTTCAATAACACCTCCACATCTTGATCTGAAGCCCTGCTGTTTGACTGCAACTCCCGGACAGTACTCATAATGTTATCAGCTAAGAAATTTCTTTGACTGCTACCAACAGAATCAACAGTCTTCCCCTTGCCCTTTTTGGAGACTTTATCCTTCGCCAGGAGCCTGTTGTAACTCCGACCATTTTCTGTGTGGTCACTCGTTCTCATGCTAGCCTTATACTTATCAAGAAGTTCCTTCTGTTTTTCTGGGTCAGGCAAAAGCCTAGCCAAATCTAGAATCAAATGTGACAAGCCAAAATGTTGGACATAATCAAGATATGTCTCTGTGTCAACCGCACCCTGACGATAGTGCCCAGAAATTTCTTTAAAAGCAGTATATTTTTCTTCATCATTATCCAAGGCAGCTCGAATATTCTCCACCAGAGACTTGTTAGCAGCATGGACATCTTCAACTTTTGATAAAATCTGGCTAGTGTTGGAAGCTTTCCGCACCTGCACTGCTGAAACTGGTGGAAAATCAGACACCAACACTTCCACAGATCCCCTTTCAACAAGGTTTGGTGCTGATGTAGAATGGCTAATCCTAGCAGTGCCATCAATGTTCCTTAAAGGAATAGGGCTAGCCGAACTAACTCCATGGGCAGCAATAGCTCTTCCAGGGTTCTGGCCCTTGGCTAAATTTGCATAAGTTGTTAAAGTAGGACCATTGCCTGTACTTGAAGTCGGTTGAGATGCAATATTACTAGTTGTTTGCCTTGATGGCACTGAAGCAGCTAGTGAAGGGTAGGGATGACTGGCAGTTGGCCAAGCCTGAGATGGACTGCTAACATTAACATTCCTGCTCTTGCCACGTAGACGAGCGGCCATTGACTTAGTAGATGAGCTCTGTGAGTCACGCTTCTGAATTTGTTGGCTGCTGCTTGCATTGGCAAGGGGAGGAAAAGCAGCTTCTTGTAGAGGTGCACTCCTTGAGTTATGTCCCAAAGCCTGCAGATACCTTGAAGATGCTTCGGAATCTGTAGTGGTTAAAGACTCGAATGGCTGGATTATATCATCCACATCATTCCCATCATGTGGATCATTAATAACTTGAGCACTGGAGGACGAACATGAGGATGGATTTCGATTGGAGCCATCAGCATTGGCAGTCTCTAAACTGGCTTGAATAGCTATGGAGATTTGATCATCAACGAAATCACGACGAAATGTCTGCCCCCTTCCACGCCGACGATCTTCACCACTGCGGCGATATCGGAAGCTGGTAGGTATCTGGCATGTGAAGCTCAACATTAATACTGGGAAAGAGGAGAGATAGCTTAACAACCACAGATAATATTTGTAACAAATTTATTTTTCTCTTTTGCATTTAAAAAGAAACAACAAGCGACAAAAGAACATAGCATTATAAATTTAAATAAAGAAGCACGTCCAACCTGAAGGGCAGCATTACGTTTTGAACGAGACATACGCCCACCATGCTCCAAAGTATTGTGGCGCTGAGATCAGCAAATGAACAATCCATGAATGCAATTGTAACAAGAAAGATAGCCAAAGGTCAGGTCAACACCAAAAATGTATTGTACATTTACTAGCTTTCGTAAAGTTCCTACCTTCATTTCCCCTTCAGACTGAAACACAATGAACTTTTTGGCAAGGCAAGACTCATCTTCACAAAGGAAATGCTCCTGACGGAAGTGAATCTGTTCCAAGGTCACAAATGATCTCAGATATAAGAAATTCACAATATCTTCAACCTGCAAATTGAATAAGGAGGGAGATGGGAAAAAGAAGTATCCTACCTCTAGATCATCATAATTTTTAAAATATTCATATTGTCCAGGATGCTGCCTGCATCAGCAGAAAAAAGGTGAGTTTTCAAGGAATTGTTGGGGGGGGGGGGGCTACAATAACCATGAGAAATTCACCTTTGACATATAAAACATGTGTAATGTTCTGTAGACATGTGAGTGTATAATTCATTATCCCCATAAAATGGATTCCGGCAGAACTCACACATAGGATGCCCCATAAAACCACCTCTTTCGCTCTCATCCCCATCCACCTCAGAGTCTCCTGTGCTTATATGTTGATTCAACTGTGATCGAGTGTACAACTTTTGTTCGCAAATAAATATCTGCCAAAAACAAATGCAGCTGAAACCACCAAGCACATTGAGAAAGTAATCAAGGGAAGAGCTCACTTTCCCAGATAACATAGAGGCATCCAGCCAAAGCTAAATCCACTTACCTTACGTCCTTCCAAACATAGGCTACACATAAGCAGCCTGTGGTTATGGAATAGATGACCCTTCAGCTGCTCAATATTCCTAAACCTCCGACGCTTTGAAGTGTCAGTGGATTTCTCCTCCATCTTGTCACATACAGTACATGAAAGCTTGCACATTGCCTTGATCATTCTATAATGATCCACGTCATCAAAATATGCCCCTGTGCTTTCATGGTACCAATACGAGCCAACCCGACCTTCTCTTGGCTCAAATGGAAGGACTGAAAAGTCATTAATCATCCTTGTATAATCACCCAAAGCCTGCAAAGACCATTGCATCAAAAAATAAATATTACAACAATCTCAACCAGTTCCACAAGTCATAAGTTCTTTTCCTTTCCCCTCTACTAAACAGATAAATGTGCTTTATGTATATATTATAATATTAATGAAAGGATCATCCTAGTAGACATACTAGGCTGCATCTATTCGTAACCATGGACTTATCACTGCCTTAGTTTCATATCATGCAATAAGGCTGCCCATCTAAGCTGAAGCATGCATCACTAGCTTAACATTTTCCAAAAATTTGCAAGATATCAAAAATCCAATAAGAACCAATAGCAACTCTTAATTATCACTCCCAAACCAAAAAGGACAAAATAACTAACAACCTCTTGGAAGCTAGAACAATCTTCCCAATCATATAAGTTATAACCAGATGATGAACCTCACACAGCTCACAAGTCACAGCAGCTTTTCAAAAGATGCATCAACGCCATC
This sequence comes from Combretum micranthum, assembly GCA_024138025.1. Lineage (NCBI taxonomy): Eukaryota > Viridiplantae > Streptophyta > Magnoliopsida > Myrtales > Combretaceae > Combretum > Combretum micranthum. The sequence goes on from JAMXBD010000049.1 coordinate 1,620,441, forward strand.
AATCTTTCTATTACAGAACTCAATTCTATCGAAAAATATATCTCAAGTGCTCCTAGTATTCCGCAATCAACAACAACTTATCGTAACTCCAAATAGAAATAAGCAAACAAGACACGGTAATCAGAGAATTCCCGCTAAAAATTCTTACATTAATACTTTTACCAACAGATAACCTATACGTTACTGGATAACCCTGTCCAAATTAGAGTATTACTTTCCCAAACTCATCTCGAGCACTATAACTAAAGCCGAAACCACCAAACTAGATGCTATAAAACAACTCCTGATTGCCCAACTGATTGCCCAGCATCACCCATATTCACAACAAACACCAATGCGTTCAGTTCCACATTCACACAATCACTCACTAACCCTAACCTAAAACAACAATTAACCAATCAAAACCTATTAAAAGGAGGGATCTTTTCAATTAATGAGATAAAAAAAGACCCTAACCTTAGTGACAAAAACGACATCGGACTCCGTCTTGCAAATACAACAACGGCGATCGTCGCAGATGAATCGGAGACGAGCTACGCAGGTAGAGCAAACCTCACGGTGGCCACAAGCGCCGTACGCCACCCATTCCAAGTTGTCGGCGCAAACCGCACAGGTATCATCCATTGCTTTTAGATTAAGAAAAAAAAAAAAGGACAGAAAACCCCAGAAAACAAAAGCTAGATCAATCGATAAATACCCGAAAAGAAAGGCTAGGGTTTTAAGGAATCAGAAAATCAATATATTGAATAATAAAAGCGATATGCGCGTGATTAAATTTACCTGAAGATTTGAATATGAACGTAAAAGATTTGGGATGAGAAAGACAAGTTGAAAATTTTATGCGTTTTGTTTTGTGAAATAATCTAAAGCTACTATAATTATGAGTTTAATTTTTTAGATTGAATCAAATAAATAATTTGTTGGGCTTGAGTAAAAAAGAAAGACTTTTTGCGGATTATTTAATTTGGCCGCTTTGTTGGAGGATGAGGTTGGACCGATGGACTCCAGACTTGCCGGGCACGTAGCAGCGCATGGAGTCGGTTAGCACTAGTTTCTTTTTTTTTGACTCAAAATTGACATCGGCCCATGATTATATTTTATTTGTGTATATTAGGTAAAACATATGTCTACTAATTTTATAGAAAAAAGTTACATAGATATAAATTATAATAAAATAACTTTATAAATATCAATGTAAAATAGCATATTGATAAACGTTTTATAAATTTATACATGAAATGTCATTTGAAGATACGATTCAACTACAAGTCATATAGTGCTAAATCGCATCTTCAAAAATATTTAATTTATTTTATACGTGAATCTCATTTTTAATAGACATTTCATATTTGTTAATGAATCACATCTTTAAATAAGATTCACGTGTAAATTCGTGAATCGCCCTTTAAACATGATTTTACATCGATATTTTGGTAATAATTTTATATTATTAGTATTTTAGTAATTTTTATTTGAAGGATCGATAATCATATAATTTCCTCTGTTTATTGTATATTTTACCAGTTCTATTCTATGTTTGAGCTGATTTGTTTAAAATTTGATATTTGGGAAATCATTTATCATATAATTTATCTATTTTAATTTTATAATTATAATAAAGATTGTAATTTGAGTATGAAAGTTAGGAAGTAGGAATTTTTTTTAAAGAGAAATGTTTGAAGAATTTTTTTATGCATTGGCAAAGAGTTTTTTAATTGTTATATTTGTCAAAATGAATAAAATGTTTGTTTTATATAAGTGTAAAAAAAATAATTACTTTACAAGGGCATGGTAAAATGAAATAAAATGTACAAATTTGTAGATAAATTATAAGAAAAATTAGGATAATGGTAGATCAAGTGTCTATATTTTCAATCTTTGACAATTTAATGTCTTATCTTTAAATTTTGACAAATTAATACTTGTATTTTCAAAGTATGTGCAATTCAATATCTTATTAAATAATACATGATGAACGTTCATTATGTTCACAGAATGACTGCAGGTCAAGCACCTATACTTTGAACTTTTTGCACTTTTTTAGCAGTTTAGTATCGTATCTTTATAATTTGGAAATTTTTAACCCAAATATCTACTATTATTCTTACATCAAAATAAATATTTATTAAATATTATTAATAAAGACACTAAATCTCATATATTTTGAAAATACATTAATTTACCAAAATCTAAAGATGAAGCACTAAATTGCTAAAAATTGAAGATACATGTATTTAACCTATCTTTATTCTAAAAAATTATAAAGTTTATTGTAAAATTAAAAAGCTAATTTTGCACATAAAAGTGTGTTAATAGTATAAGAAAATAAGAAGCCCTCTCCTTTTTTGTTTGAATTTGGTGATAGTTGCAAGTTGTTAAATTAAAGGTCCACAGTAATAGTGTTAATATAACTGACATAGATGAGATACTCACTGATTAGCCACATCATAGCAGAACAGAGATTCAAGCTTGATATCATAACTGTTATTATAAGAAAAGGAGTAAGAATCCATACTAAAACCATATAGGCTCGAGCTTTTAATCCAAGATACAAGAGTAACACTGTATTGGAGTGGAGCAAAATGAACGACTATTCCAATCTACAATATCGTTTGTGCAGATAAGCAATCTAAGTGGTTATCAGTCTTAGGTTAAATCGTGTTTTTCAGCAGTAAGAACAATGCTGCTACTAATCTGCGCCCAACTTTTTAGATCATATATGTTAGGGGCAAATAAATATTAACTATGATGACACTCAAACTTATTATTAAAGGAGACCGATAATATTATGGAAGTAAGCATCAAATTTACACTGAAGGTGCACTCTCGAAAAGTGCCTTCAATATAGACGTATGAAGACGTTGTACGAGAGAGTGTTTCCGTCTTTTAAAGAAGACGATGCTTAGAATAGTGCATTCAGTGTAAATAATGATTGTGTTATTTTGAATAGCTCCTTCACTACTTATAATTAAAAAGAAAAAACACAATCAACACCACCGCTCTTCCATCTCTCACCTGCTCTCTCCCTTCCCCAAACCCTCTCTTGGCTACTCTCTTGAAGAACCTTTTTTGTACCACCAAAACACTTTTTCCAACGTCAAACTTCCATTATGATCTATGGTAATGTTCTATTCCTTTTTTTTTTTTTCCATTGTTGTACTCATTTTTAGCGTGAGTGGTTAGAAATTGTTACATGTGTGCTTTTGCCTGAATTAATGTGTTTTAGCAACTAGTGTTATAATGTTTCATGCAATTGAAATTGTGTGTGAGTTAGTGTGATTTTTGTGTGGTTGTATTGGTTGATTTATGTGTTCTCTTTTAAATTTTGTGGTCGCTTAAAAGGTGTTTAAAGAAATGTCCAAAATGTTCAAGCTTAGTCTATTAATGAAATGTAATGATTACATGGAGTACAATGTTGATGCCTACGTTATGGAAGATGCTTTGCATGGATTTATTTGTAAGGAGTACTATCTAACATTAGTAGTTTGATGTTGATAGGTTTGAAATAGCCAACCATGTGAGATTTATCTTTTGTGAATGGGACTTATAGGCACTCAATTTTTGCCAATTTAAGGCTTCAAATTATAGTAAAAAAATTAATATTGTATTAAGCCCGTAAATTTTAAAAAAATTAAAAAAAAGAGAAAACAAAACAAAGAAGTCATTACAAATGTGTAAAAAAAAAAGAAAAAATAATTAAAAAATTTTTTGGGCTTGATATAATACTAATTTTTATTATAATTTTTTTTGGACCCAATTAAATAGCTTATGTAAAATGGTCTATTTAATTGGGCTTATTTTTAAAGCTTTAAATACAATTTTTACGCAAACTAGAACAAGGCACAAGCCAACAGCCTGTATGGATAAGTCATTGGCATGCAAAAAGGAGACCTGGGTTCGATTTCATGAGGAGGTAAATTATCCTTTTCTTTTTCTCCTTATTTTTTCCACATGATCCCATTGGTTAGGTGAGGTAAGCACATATGTCATCAAGCTGCCAGTTGAGGTAAGCGCACATGTCAACGAGCTGCCAGTTGAGGTAAGCATACGTGTCAGTGAGTGGGCAGGTGAGCAGTAGGCCAAAGTGTCCAGACACATTGTATCATGATAGGTGAGCGGTATGCCAGAGTGTCCAGATACATTGTATTGTGGTAGGAAAGCGATAGGTCAAATCATCTAGATATATTGTATCGTGGTAGGTCAGAGCGTCCAAATACATTGTATCATAGTAGGTGAGTGATAAGCTAAAGCGTCTATATACATTGTATCATGCTAGGTGAACCAGTAAGTGAGCGGTAGGTGAGTCAGTAGGTGAGCATGCTAATGCCTATAAATACCAGTATACCACAACACACAACAAGACAACACAGAAGAAAAACACAAATCAAAGTGAAAGAAGAACACAAATTAGAGTCCGAATCTAAGTTAAATGCAGCTCAAAGATATCGGCGACTCACTTCGGCAGCCACGACCCGACCCTAAGGATGTAACCGGGTCAGCTCTTATAAGGTTTCCGACCCACCCGACCCTTTAAAAACCCTATAAGGTTCAATCCTATAGGGTTATAGGTTGGGTTTGGATATATAGTAAAAATCCTATAGGGTTATAGGGCCGGTATTATGATTAAAAATAAATAAAAACATTACTAAATGAGCAAAGAGAAAAAGAAGACATGAAGGAGCTACTATCTTTTTTGTCTCCTAATGATGTTTTTCTTTTATATTTATGGATTAATTATAGATTTAGAACTTTTTATTAAATTTTGTTCAAGTTATGTTTGCTATGGAAATTAATATTATTTGTTGTCCGCTATATTTAGTATAAACAGGAAATTTAATTTAACCATATCTTAAAAATATTATACGGTGACAACATTAATATATTAATGTGTTTAAATATTATATAATGAATGTGACCTACAATATTTTCTATCAATTCTACATGCATCATTTCATTTTTGAATGTATAGGAAACTTATGTTAGAAGTACCAGCTTTTCTTAAATTTATTATTAAAATTTTAAAATAAGTTTAGAAAAAAGTTATAGGGTTATAGGGTCGGGTTCCGGGTTCTAAATCAAACCCTGTAGGGCGGGTTTGGATATAGCATCAAAATACTATAAGGTTATAAGGTCGGGTCTGATAACCCTATAGGGTGGTGGGTCGGGTTTCGGATTCATATGATCCACTTGAAACCTGACCCGGTTACATCCCTACCCGACCCGCTCCAGATCCAAGTTTGACCTGACTCCACATAAGTTGTTATCATCATCATCATCATCATCATCATCATCATATACAAGTTTTTTTCTCAAAAATTAAGAAAAGGGAAAAAATGATAAAAAAAAAAAGGAAATATGCTTAGAAAAGATTTTGTCACTTAGAAAAACATTTTTTTAAATACAAATAAATGTGATAGCTTATAGGCTCCTATTGAAAAATTCTCGATTTTCTTAAAAATCTCAAAACTTAAGAAAGTTAAAATGAAAAGAATTCAAAAATCTAAAATAAACCAACAAATTAAATTTTCATAAAAAGAACTACGTAACGTCCGATCCTAATTAGCGGGTACATAGGCACCTCCGGGGCGACATAAAATCTAAAAAAACATTTTTTGTTCCATCATATTATCTTGTAAATTTTGAGCAAATATTAAACGATCTTGTCATCAATTTGTATATAAAGTTGTAAATTTAGGAATTCATGATATTTGATTTATTTTCGAGCATTAAAAGGATAAACTTTAAACTTTAAATTTCAAGTGATAACCATATGGTTTTAATAGGATAGCTCTTGAATCCAAAAATACCTGGTTTAAAGTTGGTTTTAAACTCAATTTTTTTTTTTTTGCAAACTAGTGCCTAGGTTAGGATCAACCAACCCATTGATCCTAACTCACAATTTTTTCCTGATTTTGATTGAGTGGCGACTTCAAATGTTTTCAGAAATTAAATTTCTTTTAATTCTTAGTCGGGGGTTCGTATTAAATGGGTTTAGGTTTAATACAGATCGGATTAAAAGAAATTAAACCAAAAAACGAAAAATCTAGGCTCGACAAGAATATTGTAGATGGAAATCTTGGGCCATCATATGATAATCATTGGGAACGTGAAGGTGAAAACAGATGTGAACTTTCAGAAATTAATGGAGACGATATATGAGAAGATTGGTGTTGATCCAAATAATGTTTAGTGTAAATTACATGGGCACCATTCGAAAATTATTAAAATTACATAGACTCTTAATTTTTTAAAAAGTTTGCATTTACCCCCTCAAATGGATACGGGTCCTACTTATTTTAATGAATTGTTTTCTATGAGTATATTAAATTTGACTTGAATAATAAAATATGAAAAGTAAATACCATCTCATATGACCCATTTTATAAACCAATTTTTTGGATCCAAATACCTTTACTATTGGAAAAACAAAACAAAAAGAAAAAAAATTAATCCAAAAGATTAAAAAAATGGGTTCACTTATAATGAAAAAAGTTCAGAGTTTTGTTTTGGTGTCCAAGGAATATTGATGATAAACACATGAATCTTTATTTTAAAATATGTGATTTAATCCAAACGAAAAAAAAAATGTTCTCATATATGATATCTTTTGCAATGATTTAGGGGATTTTTCTATTGTAATTACAGTGAACTAATTCTTGAGTAGCCAATGAACCATATGAAAGAAACCCTTTAAGCGATTTATTAAAAAAAAAAAAGTTTCATATATGTTAAAAAGATGTCTTTTACAATGATTTAAAGATCATTTTTATGTGAGTTATAGTGAACCCTTTTTTAGTAAATTATGAAGATAGTTTTTTTTTTTTTGTTTAAAAAAAAAAAAACCTTTTTGCTTGAAAGATTTGCTTCTAATATCAAATTTTTTTTTCTTAAAAATCTTCTGTATCCAAATCTTTTTCCTCAAAATATTTGGTCCAATGATCTTTTATATCTATCATTAATATACTCATGCTCATCACTGTAATAAACACTATAAGAAAATCACTTAAGTGTTCATGGAATTAGATGTAGTTCTCAAAGTTATGTTTCTTTTCTTTGTTGTTGTTGTTGTTGTTGTTGTTATTATGTCGCAATATTTATCAATTTTTTTTTTTTGGGCCACTTAAGTTTATAGGTGTTTAATCTAAAAAAATTAATTTGTAAAACTAGGTAATACATCACATCATCATCAAGTAATTTTTAATATGCATATAGATAATAATTCATTAAAATAAGTAGGACATACATCTATTTGAGAGGGGTAAGTGCAGACTTTTTAAAATTAAGGCTGCATAAATTTAATAGTTTTCAATGGATGTCTGTATAATTTACCCTAATATTTAAGTGGACTGGTGGTTATTTCAGGAAACTTCATCTAAGTTACCAACTCCAGACTTGCAGGGCAAGTAGATTAGTTTTCTTTTTTGACTAAAAATTAACATCCATCCAAGATTATATTTTATTTGTGTTTATTGTATATTTTATTTTTTTTACTCTATGTTTGATTTGATTTGCTTAAAATCTGATGTTTGGAAACTCTTTTTATCATAAAATTTACGGGGTAAATTACATTAAAAGATATTAACATTTGGGAGTAATTTTTTAAGGTATCAACGTTTAAGTGTTTAAAAAGAGGTATCAATATTTAGAGGATAAGTTCATTTAAGGTATCAACATTTTGAGTAGTTAAAAAAAAGTATTAACATTTGGCAAAGTGAGTCAAATAAGATATCGATAATTGACTATTCATGAAAAATTAAGGAGATTTAGTTGAAAACTAATTAAAGCTTCAGTAACTTCAATGAACTTTACAAAATGTTGATATCCCCAAACGTTTATACCTCTTTTGAACTACTAAAAATATTGATATCTTAAAATGAACTTACCTCTAAACGTTAATTTCTTCCAGCGTAATTTATCCCATAATTTACCTAATTCTAATTTTTAATTATGATAAAAAATAATTAGGGTATGAAAGTTAGGAAATATAAAGTTTTTTAAAAGAGAAAATGTTTGAAGAATTTATTTTATGCACTGCAAAGAAATTTTTAATTAGTATATTTATAAAAATCAATAAAATTTTTTACTTTATATGTAAGTGAAAAAAATAATTATTTTATAAGTGTATGGTAAAATAAAATAAAATATACAAATCTGTAAATTAAATTATAAGAAAAATTAGGATAATGATAGATCAAGTGTCTGTACTTTCGACTTTTGACAATTTAATGCTTTATCTTTAAATTTTGGCAAATTAGTGCTTGTATTTTCAAAGTATGTGCAATTCAATATCTCTATTAAATAATATTTGATGGACGTTCATCTTGTTGGCAGATAATGGCAGGTTAAGTGCTTATACTTTAAATGTTTTGTCATTTTTGGCAGTTTAGTACCATATTTTTAGAATTTGGAATTGTTTTGCTAAGTATCTATTATTATTATTATGTTTTCATAATAACTATTTGTTAAATATTATCTAATAGAGACATTGAATCTCACATATTTTGAAAGTATAAACATTACTTTTCTAAAATCTAAAGATGATGCACTAAATTACTAAAATTAAAAGTACATGTGCTTTGGCCTGCCTTTACCCTAAAAAATTATGAAGTTTATTGTTAAATTAAAATGTTAATTTTGAACATAAAAATATATTAATTGTATAAGAAAATAAGAAGCCCTCTCCTATTTATACAGAAAATTTTCTTTGAATTCGGAGATAGTTGTAGGTTATTGAAAGTTACCCTCCATAATGATGGTGCCAATATGGTTGATAAAGATGAGGATACTCATAGTATTACCCACATCATAATAGAATAGAGATTCAAGTTGACATCACAACTATTTATACCGAAAGAAGCAAGGGTCCATACTAGAACCATACAAACTCGAGCTCTCAATTCACAATACAAGAGTATCAATGTGTTAGAATGAAGGAAAATGAACAACTACACCAATCCACAACAGTGTTTGAGTGGATGGGCAATTTAAGTAGTTATCAGTCCTAAGTTAATCGCGTTTTCCAACAATAGAACAATGTTGCCACAAATCCGCATTTAGATTGTTAGATCATCCATGTTAGGGTAATAAATATTAATTGTGATGACAGTCAAGAATTAAAGAAAGAGGCTTATAAACCCAAGAATTTTCATATAAATAGAAATGGATAGAAATATAAAAGTGGAAATAGATGGTCAAAGTAGAGCTCAAACAAAAGATCTTAGAATAAAATCACAAGTAGTTATGAACCTATATATATTTTCAAAACCTAAAACAAAGTACTATAGATAGTAACGGATATCAAAGCAAGATTTTATAGCCAGTATCAGAAATTCAAAGTTGAAAATAATTTAAATAAGACGTCAAGTGTATTAAGAAGTAAATAATCAATAAAGCTTATAATTAGAAAACGGTAATTTAAGGATAAACCGTCAAGGTTATAAATATATAATAAAAAAAAAAACAGATCCATAACTCATAATCTAGACTCCAAAAAATATTTGGGTCACATCATTGATCTAATTAGTAAATTCTAAAGCTATTAGAGACTAAAATGAAATTGACTATTAAGTTTAAAAAACCTTAATTGGTGAGATAAAATCTTAAAAATAATTAATCACGTAAACTTTAAACCCAAAGTTAAACTCAATAATAACCTAGAAAATTTGTGGAAGCTTTAAATAAATTTCTAGAGACATAACTCTCCAATAATTGTGATATTTGTACCGTTTAACTTAATAAACTACTCTGAAACTAAGATAAATAACTAACTAATATTATTATATTATAATCTACTCAAATTTTGGTGGAAATAACTTGATGTACGACCGAGATGTCCTAGATTCACACCAGCCAAAATTTTGCCAAGAAAAGAGGTCAAATGGGTTGAGAAAGTTAAGAAAATAGACACAGAAACCAATCAAAAAGACACAAATAGGCCTTCATTAAATGCAGCAAGATTTGATACTTAAGCAAGTTGGATTCGGTAGAGTCTTTTTCTCCCTTTTGGTCAAAATTTTCTACCTCCTCTTAGTTAATATATATGTATATACTTTTCTTATTTAACAACAAAACAAAGCTATTATTAATATACAAACAAAGCTCTTAAAAACTCAACAACAACAACAACAACCCACAACAATAACTCAAATTCGTCCTCCATAAACCACCACTACAATCCAAACATAACAATTTAGCTCCATTAGTAGACTTCAAGCTTGGGGAATGAATAATAAGGTAAGAAAATTCATTTTAAGTTAGTTATATGTCAAACAATAGTTTAAACTATGTTTCTATTACTTAGGTTCGTATCAAGACTTTGGGAAGGGTTTAACATCACCGCATCAACTCTTATCAGGTAATATCCAGCCATAACACCCTAACTATGTATTATACTATGCATAAAGTTAGAAAATCTTATAGTAGGAGGATTTGAGATGATATATATGTTGATATATCACGTATGATACATGTAAAGTGTAAAAAAAACACTTATAAGAAGTTTTAATGCAAGTATAATACGCATGTATTAAAAGAAAATTAAGTTTCGAATTGAAGAAAATTGAGAAGATGATGAATAGTAACAACATCGCCCCTACTCTAGCAGTGTAAGTACTCAATACCGGTAGCATACATGGGTAGGTCGGCAGTGTTGAGACGGCTTACATTGGAAGCAGAAGATACTTAATATTTTTTTTATGTAAAATGAACAAACACAGGTAAATTAGAATTCAACGCCGGCAGCATTGGAGCCAGCGTACGTTGTATAATGGAGGCTTTCGAAGCTAATGTACACTAGAGCTTTGAACGTGTAAAATTTACATGAACACCGACATCCTGGGAATAAACGTCGATCGCATAGGATGCTAGCATATGTGTAAATTTCCTCTAAACGAAGTCTGTTTTATACAAACAGATTCTATATATAATAATAAACATATATCATTCATATATAAAAACAATAACAGATTTACTAAGTAAATAAATACAAATATTTTAACAATAATAATAATAATATATTAAGAAGTATTAAACTCTAAGAACCATGGGAAAATATTATTGTTATAGGTAACAGTAATTGTTAAATACTTGTTTTATATAGATAAATATATAAGAATGAAAATCTAAATAAGTTAAAATTATGAATAATGTGATTTCTAAAAATGATAAGATAATTATATGAAGCAAATCAAGAAAAATACAATGAAACTAAATGATAGATAATAAATATTAGTTACCATAATAAGGAATGATACAAAGTGATAATAATAGTAATGATAAATGTTGATTTATTAAATACAAAATCTGACTCCACCCAATAAAAATATATAAATATCAAATAATATCAAGAAAAAAAATAAAAAAAATATTAAATACTATTTGTTGCCATAGGCCATTAAAAGACCAATACATGTAATAAAATATCAGTATATGACACTTAGACACACATAAGAGTTTAGTTATATTATTTATGTTTTATTAATGAATATATTTATTCATCTCAATAGGTAACATTGATAATTGTGAGAATTTCCTCGTTGATTATTATGATTAGCCAGTATGAGTAAGTGAGTAACTCAGACTTATTACATTATTTGTGCTTATAGCTTAGCTGTATCTTAAATGAAAGATAATAACAAGATTTTGCTATGTGGTTTATGAGAATTGTATGCTATATGAATTGTTGGTTGCTAAGCTACTTTAATAATAGTGATAATAGAATTCGTATGAACTTGTTGATTGTATAACATATTGCCTATTTGTATAATGATCGGTCACCTTCAACTTGATTAAAAACTATTGGTACCATAAATGAAATGAACATACATTGCACGATTTGCATAAGTAGCATTTGAGTAAGTGGCAACCTACTATATGTTAGTGTTTTGAATCTCTGGTAATACTTGGTTTTTCTAAGCAAAGAGGCTATTAGTTTTATGCAAGATTACCTTTATTCTGTCGATACCATGAGAACTAAATAGTAAATGAAAGACGTTGCTTATGATATCGCTATGAAATGACTAACACTTAGTGGAGTTTCTAAGGCTAAAAACAGAAATGAGTGTTAAGATATGATAAATTTAAAGTGGTAATTAAAGTGAGTATTATTGTTTTTCTATATGCTTAGTCTCTCATGGGTAGGTAGGCCATAGTATTGTGTTCCTTCAATCCCGATGAGAGGGCATAAATCTTCATTTTGCTTTTTATTCCAGGTTATCTAGGCTTGTAATTATGCATATGCTTGATTGATGCATTTCATGTGATTGTTAATAAACTTGTTTTGATATGTGGTAAATTTTGGTTATTCACTAAGCCCATGGTTTTGCTCACACTCCTAAAGACTTTTCAAGTTTACATTACAATCGTGGCTCGTTACATTTAGGAGTATAGTCCCGATAAGAACTTTGGAACTGGATGCTTATGGGTCAAATTGGGATAAGTTGTTTGCTACTATTTCTAGTATAGATTAGCTAGTATATAGTTTATCAATTATGTATTTAAGACTTATGGAAAGATTATGTGGTCTGTAATATCATTATGATATCCTCTATTTGTGATGACAGTTATTTACTAATTTATGACTCACATGTGTTTGTCCTTTCTTATCTAAGCAACTAAAAGATCTGTTGATTGAAAATATGTCATTCTTCAAAGGTTAACTAGTAATAGTATTCAAGTGTGGCTTATATACTACTATTAGAGTACCCTCGGGCGTGACAAGGCTGATATAGGTTATTTGCTGAAATGCACAAGTAACTTGCTAGTGTCTATTTTAACATACCATGGAAAGATCGATATCCTAACCGTGGAAGCAACAACAATAAGAGAAGGACTATTAACTACTCAAAGAAGATTATGGACTAATGTAGAAATTGAAACTAATGTTAAAGTTGTTTTTCAATGTTTCTTTATGCCTGAGTTGAGTCATTGGAAAATGAGAGGTTTAGTAAAGGATATTAGAAACCTTTGGAACTGTTTTTCTTCTTATAGTTTTGGAATTATTTCTAGAAAGCTAATACTTATGTCAACTGGTTAGCCATTAAAGCTAGAGTAAGGATGAGTTGTAGTTTCTATGTCATATTACCTTAATCCTAATTGCTATCTCTCATTCATGTAGAGTGGTTATCTTGTCCTTTGGACTTCGGCTTTTAATAATTGTTGCATGAGCTGAATCTAGGCCGATAGAGATAGCTCCTGCAAATATCAAAAGACAGATTAGAGGGTTACCAGGGGTTGCCTGGCACGGCCACTCCGATGCTTAAGTAGCCTATGAGTAGAAGTATGGTTCATAGAAGGAGAATGTCAGATAACTTGCTTACCTATTTGTACTCTATGTTTTCTTGTTCCCTTTTTGTCACCTTGCTATGAAGGCAAAGGGGAATATTTATAGAATTTTAGGATCATACTAGACAGCTAGCATAAAGCCTGCCACTAGGCGTAGAGATGTTACTTGAGCTGGAGCTGACTTCGTGGAGTGTGGTTGAGTTGTTGATGTCCCCCTGATCACAAGGTGTGACAAGGATGTGTATTAAGGCTGAGGAGGATGACATCCCGAGGTTAAGGACTTAGGTTAAGTTGGCTCGAGGCTGAGCTGGTAGACCTAGTAACCTAATGAGCTCGTAAAGCCGCCCCCATGTGAGGACTTGAGAGAGTCTCGCATCACCACGCACGACTGATGTGTTATGCTCTTTGATGACTTGAGGTTGGGATATACTGATCTGCCGTATTCGTGGGCTTTCGAGGGCTGTAAGGGTTTCCAGGGCCCAAAAAATCGAGTAGACCTTGGGTTGTATTTTACTATCAATAATAATATTTGTAGTTTTTTGTTTTTTACTAAAAGAAAAATATGAATAAGGAAAATGAATTAATGATTAGCTAGAATATATTTTGAGTTATTTAATAAAAGTTGGTAAATGAGCTTGTAACCTAATGTCATTATCACTAGTCTTTTAAGTGAGATAAAGCTATTAGATATGTTAGCATTGGTAGCTAATGAATCCCTAAGATGTTCTTTAATATTAAATAACCATAAAAAATAGGTTTACTTCACATATTTAATGAATAATTCATGATATATATAATAATAAATAAATAAATAAAATAAACCCAAGGGAAATAGAAGAAAGTTATAACCTAAACCATTCATTACTAGTTTCCTTTGATATTGCTCTCCCTACTACCACCACCACAACACCAAATCCATACTTCTTGTTTAACCATAAGTCTCATTGATTTTATATTGATCATCCATGATGATGAGTCCATTGAATTTAACTCCACCATTACCAATCCTGTGTCTTAGCCACAAACCACATCCAAATAGCTACTAACCGCCATTCGTTATCTAAGATGTCAAAATATGGCTTCATATGCTATAGAAGAAGTAAGATCCGCTAAGTTAATACCAATCTTTTGTAAACGAAGATCTAGTATATGGATTTGTTTGTTTCATCATTTTCTAGTCATTTTACTATCTTATTTCTATCGTTTTTAAATAGATGTTTGTCAAAAAATAGATACAAATGAAAAAAAAACATTTTTACTCATAAAAAGATCAAACAGATCAAATATAGATATGATATAGATAAGAAATAGATGCAAATCATATACAATAAAAATCAAACAATCTAAATAGACCCTGCGCAAATAACCACAAACCTTTCCTATAGCAAAGCTAAATCTTTTCCACCAATCCTCACCATGAGAACACCTACCTTCCTAATAGTAAATTTAATCCCACACCACTAACCCCTCCACGAAGCATGAGTTTAGTCACTATGGGTTTTGAAACTAGTGTTGTAGCCATGATCGTATTTTCAATGTCACAGTAAATACTACTAGTCACACAATTGATGCCACTAGACTCATGATCATTAAGATAAGCTTGAGTAGCTATGGCCTATGAATGTAGGGTAGAATTTGGAGGTGGGTGGGTGGGTGAGTTTAGTAGATTGCAAGTTTGATGGGCATGTATAAATAGGTCTTGTAAGTATATTTTTCTGTCTTTATTTTTTAAACTTTTTTTCTTAACATTAAATTCTTTTATCATAAAATTATATTCAACTCAATATATTATTGTGAATAACTATTAAAAATACGTAGTATTCTATAAATAATAATTACATTGTTCGTATTATAATGTTTTCATACGTAATATTGAATAACAATAATTCTATAATTTGATTTAGTAATTTTTTTTTACAAACAAGGTTATAAAAATGGACATAGATTATTAAATAGCTATCCTATAATTTTCATGTATTAACTAGACTATTTAATTAATAATTAATTCTCAAGTAATATACATACAATCTCTTACGGAATGTTCTAAATACCCTTAATTATTTATTAAATGAAAATTTCATATTTATGAAGTATTAGAAAATATCACAATGATATTATTAACATTTTTTATAGCAATATAATTATATTAATAATTCTAATATTAACCTAATTAAAATTTGACCCTCCAATTGTATAATCCTATGTTTGTTATTTTTTAGAAAATATCAAAATGAATCTTTGTTGCAATGGAGTTCGGGAATGTGATGAGAGCACCAATTGTTAGCCCCTCTCCATCAAAATGTAGCCCAACCCACTAGAATAGAACTAAACCTAACTGAATTGTCCACGCCTCTCACTCCACTAGTAAGTCCTCTCTACACTACTCTCCTTCTTCGTGTAAAGTCTCTGATTAAGAAACCCTAACGAATCCCTAACTCTGTTTTGTAGGTTAAGTGTGGTTGTTCGAGCTACCACACCAACATCTACTCTCTCTCGTAAGTTCTCATGCTCTCTACTTCTTCTTCTTCGTTCTCTCTTTTTTGAAACCTAATGAACACTATTTATTTTTGTAGGTAAACAATGGACATTCGAGCTTCCACTAGCTCCACACAATATTTGTTGGGGGTATACAACTGATCCCCTTTTGTTTCTTCTTATTTCATTTCATATGCATGCATGTACATCAGATGTGTAATTTGTATTTGAAATTGGTACAGCTCATGACAACTAAGTTTCTATTGTGTTTGTTACATGCATCTATATCCCATGTAATCTTACATCAATGTGGGACTTTGTTGGTCGTACTTGTGTTGTAAAGATTCCTATCAGTATATTTAAAGAGTTGTAGCTCTTCTAAATCGTATAACATGTCTTATCGAAAGAGAACTAAAATTTATCTAAAACCAATATAAGAGATACTATACTCACATTAAAGATGCTAAAAAATGCAAAAGTTATATAAACAAATCACTTGTAAGATTGTTTGAGAAAATAGGTTTCTTTATATAGTAATTGTTATTTATAAAGAATAAATAGACATGTGGTTTTACAAACCCTCTGGTGTTTTTTTCGAAATAACTTCCTTCCATCCACTAATTGTCTTAAAATAGCTAATCTACTAAGTAACTTCTCTCTAATTATTTGTATTTTCTATATAATCTTTTTATATATGTGTTATGTCACCATAAATACATAAGATGCTAAATCTTATGTCACTATAAATACATAAGATGCTAAATCTATCCACCTTAATATTATAGATAATATGCCATATTTAAGATGATATATGACCATATACTATTAACATACTATTTATAATAATCTTCTAGCAAATGGACCCTTTTGCTAAAATACTTCCACATGGCCTAGGGTTTTGGAGTTGCAAAGTACATTCATATCATATGAGTAGACCTCAAAAAAGGAATAAGTAAATCCTTCTAATTACACCAATGCATATACCTAACTTACAAATTAAAAGAATTTGGCATCCGAAACTTGTTCATTGCCCATTTAATAAGCTTAAAAAGAGATAC
The DNA here is from genome assembly GCA_024138025.1 of Combretum micranthum. Lineage (NCBI taxonomy): Eukaryota > Viridiplantae > Streptophyta > Magnoliopsida > Myrtales > Combretaceae > Combretum > Combretum micranthum. Next base: position 1,637,255 of record JAMXBD010000049.1, read on the forward strand.
TTGGGAAGGAGGTAAGTGCACATGCTTGACCTCCTTGGGGAAAAGAAAGAGGGTTGGTGCCTGACTATGTATTATATTTAATTCCATGCACTTTCACATATTCTAGTCGCTGAAAAATTAAGAAAGATGCCTGACTTGAGTACGGTGCCAATGTATGGTTCATACAATGAAGCTGATGGTATGTTTTCCAATTTAATCTGCTCATTTGAATGGTATTATGCTGAATATTTATGCAATAGTAATTAGGAATGTCCAATCAAGTTTCATGAATATACTAACTTTGTTAGGGTTATCAATTTGTGCTAGGAGCCTAGAATTGGGTTAAGAAAAATCAGGTCCCATCAAACTTCAAATTTGAATTACGTTGGATTTTGAATGCTTATTTCAAATTTGAGTTTTATGTTATACTTAACTTCATTTACACTGTGTATAGGAATAGTGGAGATCTAATGAAATTAAAATAAAGTAGATGAAATTAGATGAATGTTTGTGTTTGGGAATTTTATTTAGGTGGAAATATGATGAATCCAATGAAAATGGAAGGAACATGAATCTTTTACCTTTTTTCCAAAAATTGGGGTGAAAGTAAGGGAAATGGAAATAAACATCTTAAAAATTCTAAAATATCTTCAAATGGACAAGGAAAGGAAAACATCATCAGACATTTAAGCCGTTTAAATATTTTATTTTCATTCATTTCCTTTTTTTTTTTTCACTGTTTATATCTAAATTGTGTAAAAGTTTCTTCTTCTATCAATTCTTTTTATCAGTTTTCCACGACTTTCTATCTTTTAAAATTTGTTTTTTGAATCGTGATTTCGGTTTATACACGTATTACAAATTACACTTTTTTTTTTCATTTTTTTTAATGGGAGTGATTATCAGCAAACAATATTACAGATTACCTTTTTTATTCTTGTTTGGTTGATGCCAGTGCCGATAGAAGAAGAGAGATCCCGCCATCGCATTACTTGGTAAAAATTCAGGGCTATCCGAGCGAATCGGACTCGAATAACAAAAGGGAGAAATATGAAACAAGTGAATTTGAAGCAGGAGAATGCAAATGGTATTCATACTACTCACACTCTCTCTCATCAAATTATAAAGGACGAGCAACAAAATGTGTCTACACTGTCATATATGACGTTAACTTCAATTTTAAATCCAAGTTATGCAAAACTTGCCATAATTAGAGGTGGGCAAGTGGGTTAAACGGACCAATCCGGCTCGGTCCACTTTGGCCCGTGGGTTAAATAGGCCAAAAAATTTTAGCCCACTTTAAAAACGGGCCAAAATTGCCTGACCTTAACCTAACCCACTTTAGCCTGTGGGTTAAACAGGCCAGTCCACTTTTTGACCATTTTAACTCACTTATATATTTTGTGAGTTAAATGGGCCAAGTTGACCCATTTAACTTATTTATACTAATTAAATAAGATATATATAATAAAAAAGAGAGTTTATAAGGTTATATATATTAATGATTAATTTCATTATTATTTTAATTACTTTTTATATAAAAATAAGTTTTCTAAAATAACTTATTAGTTAATATATTTCATTTAGAACAATAATAATATATTTTATAAAATTTTATGGTGCATGTGCATCAATTTGTCATTCTTTGTTATAATTAACACATAAATTTAATCTCAAGTATAAAAAATCTCAAGAATAACCTTCATTAATACATATTTACCCTATAATTATTTATTTTATTTTTATAAAAGTGGGTTGATGGGTTAACCCACTTAACCCGCGGACTAGCCCACTTTGGCCTGCGGGTTAAGTGGGTTGGGTAAAATTAACCCATTTTTAAACGGGCTAAAAAAAGCTGGCCCTAACCCGTTTTTAAAGTGGGTTAAACGGGCTGGCCCGCGGGCCATAGCCCATTTGTCCAGCTCTAGTCATAATCCTATTATTATTACTTAAGTTAATGACGAATATGATATTTGAACTTTCATAAAAAAAACCAATTAGATGCCTGAACAAAGTTTTTGTTGATATTTTCATATCTAAAGTTTAGTTTTGACATTTTTGGTATCTACCTAAAGCAAGTAAAATAAAAAATGCACGAAAAGTTTGTTCAGGTACCAAAATTATCAAAGCCAAACTTTAGATATGAAAAAAGTCAACGAAAACTTTATTTTGATATCAAATTGTTCAAAACTAAACTTCAAATACCTAATTATTCTTTTTATGAAAGTTCATATACCATTTTTTATCATTACCCCTTTTTTTTTTTTTATCTATGTTACATAAGGTGAGGTTTTTGTACCTTTTTTGTTTTGCATATTTATATTATCATTAATTTTATTGCATAAAAATCCATAATCCAAACTTTTTGATGTATGTATATTTTTTATAAAATATTAACATTAACCCTTTTTATGCCTACCTTATAAGGTGAGAGATCTTTAAATAGAAGAGATTTATTAAACGCTAATTTAGCAATTTGAATTCTTATATTGGCAAAAAAAAAAAAAAACAATTTGAATTCTTATAATATATTTGTTAAGGATCTTCTTTTTAGAGTTTTTAAATATTAATATGGGGTCTTAAAAAAAGTTTAGATCACGAACTCATAAAAAATTTTAATTTACTTTTTTTTTAATTTTAATATCTTGATTTGTTAAATGGTGTGATCCCAACCCCTAAAATCACTTAACAAATTATTAAAGAATGAACTTAATATCATAGGGTATTCTATTTCTCTTTCCATCTTTGGAAGTATTTTTAGATACAGAGGAATTCAATTCCACCCTCCGAATGCAACCAATAAAGGGGTTCTTTATATAAAAGAGTTTCGTTGACTGTGGTATGAAGCTAGCCTATATATTATTTTTGCTTTTTAATTGTGTTTTAAGTGGAGAGTTGTACACAAAACTTATTAGTGTAGGGATCTTTGTTTAAGAGAATCCCATAAATGGTGCAGCATTACTCCAAAGAACTCTTTTGAGAGATCTTTCAAAAACTCTTTTTAATAGAGGTGCTTTTTGCATATTCATTTGGGATGAATGACAAATATTGTATTCCTTTTGTCATTGCTTGGTGGAGTTATTGTTGTGATATTTAATTGTATTTTAAACATCGAATAGTAATTGTATGAATTGTTATTATAAAAAAATAATGAATAGCAATTCATATTTCCATCTTATATATCTAATAGGAACTTTTACGGTTCCGTCAATGGAATAGTCCAATCAACCATCTAATCGTTAAAATAAATATAGTAATTGGAATATTAATTATTTTAGTAATTCGATTACGGCTATGTATTGTATGAGCCGTTAGATGGTAATGGGACTGATCCCATCAAAATTAATAACGAGACCATAAAATTTTTTATATTGAATAATTTATTTTACCATCCTTTCTCAGTTACCCCTACATTCGAATTGCACACCATTAAACTTATGTTTATTTGTCATAAATGTAATAAATATTTTACTTTCATTATAGGAGTGTGATAGATATTTTACTACTATTTCAATATAATTTCTTACTTTATTAACGTCACTAAACATCATAATAATCATGTAATAGCTACCGCATCTTTATAAGTTACCACGTTTCATTAAATTATAATTCAGTTCTCCCCTTGTTATAATAAGCTAAACAGCATTTGCGTTTAATCACTTAGAACCCCATTAGAACTGTACATACTAAAATTGATGGTGGCATATTGACTTATTATTTGGTTTGAAAAATTCATCCAAAATAATAATAATAATAATTCTCAAGCCTATTGCCATCAGATGTGACAGGCTAAGCTAAAAGAATTACGTTCTAGGCAGCAGCAGGACTTAGGGACCCAAGATTCACTCCGTCTTCTATGAAATTGTAGGAGGCTGGTAATCTATCCTCGTGGATCACAAGATGGGAAGCATCCCGATCACCTCTCTTTGTTCTTACGAATGGTTCCTGACACAAAGTCTCCGAAAGGTCGTAACAAGGCGGTTGATGCCATTGTGAGATTCTTTGTATATGACCAGGATATGGATACATACTATACAGCGGAAGGTGATAATTTGAAATCTTCAAAATAATTGAGCTCAGTTTAGTCTCCAAAATTTCACAGGATTACTTGACAAACTTGTGTTGCTTCGTGATGAAAGGGAAAGCTGCTAGATTTCATGCACCAAATCTTGAATGGGGCATGTCAAGGTTTATGCCTTCAACAACTTTCGAAGAAGCTTCCAATGGATACCTTGTAAATGGTGTATGCACTTTTGGGGTGGAAGTTTTCGTCATAAAAAATACAAGAGCATGTGAATGCTTAATGTTAAAAGAGAGACCACCAACTAAAGAATATTCATGGCTGATATGTAAATTTTCAACCGTTGGAATGTCTATCTCTTCACCACGCTTCTATGTTGAAAATTATGCATGGTATTGTCCAATTTAATTTTAAAATAAGAGTAGTTTAACAAAACGTTAATTTCTCTTTTTAACCACTTGAAATGTTGATAATTTAAATAAACTTACCTTAAATGTTGATTCACTCTAATGCAATTTTCCCTTTTCCTTATTCTAGTTTCTTCTCTAATAATGCTATATTTACCCTCACCATACAGGACAATATGGTTGTTTCCACGGGGTGATGGGAAGGGCAAAGATGAAAGCATTTCAGTATTTCTTTTTTTGTCTAACTATAATATCTTAAACCCTGCTCAGAAAGTGTATATAGAGTTCTCCATTAGCCTCATGGGACTGATGAATGAAACTCCAAAGGTCCAAGGTATTTGCTAAATCTAAATTGATGTATGCAGTTATATCAAGGTTGAACTTTTGATCTAAGGAATTATTCTTTTGGCCTCACAGAATCTGCAGATTTAACTCCAGAGACACAGGTATTCGCTAAATCTAAATTGATGTATTGAGTTTATCAAGGTTGAACTTTTGATCTAAAGAATTATTCTTTTGGCCTCACAGAATCTGCAGATTTAACTCCAGAGTACACAGGTATTCGCTAAATCTAAATTGATGCATACAATCACATCAAGGTTAAATTTTGATCCAAGAAATTATTCTTTTGCACAATGCCCTTTCCCCTCCCCTAAAAAAAGGTTTCAAGTGTTCTTAAACTGTATTTGTATAATTTGAAGTAAAGGTAGGGCTAGGACACTAGCACACAAAGTACATAAAACCACATGCAGAGACTAACTAGCTATACAAATCTATCCCCATTTGAGCTATGTTTGGCTCCCATATTAAATATAGCATTTAATGCCTGTCATTAAAGATTGCTAAAGGAATAAAAACAAAAAATGGATTATAGAGGACTTAGTTACCTTCTTTAAATGTAATTGTACTTATATATCTTTCTTTCCTTTAAGCATTCCTTAGTTAATAAGCATTCTAAATGTTTCATTTTCAGAGCTAAATATTGCATTAATCTAATTGGTATTAGATCTTGATAGTAAATTTCATTTTGCATCACTTTATTTGCTTCTTTTTTTGAAAAGCTAATGGAGATATATCAATTGCAGCTACACACTGGTTCAATGCTACAAGCACAAATTGGGGTTGGCCTTTATTCTTCCCAATTAAAAGAATCAAGGATCGTATCATCAATGATTCTTTCACTCTTAAAGCGAAAGTTTCCATCATTGGCGAAGTTGATGGATTTTCTTGATAACCTAATTAGTCTAAAATGTAAATTTGACAATGTTATTAAAGCAATAACCGTAGCATAAAACCAAAAAGAATCTTTGCTTCCCCCCCTAAATATGCATTTTATCACACTTACACTAAGTTGACTTATGATGCTTCATAAATACTAATGAGATGAAAAAATAAATCTCATGAGAAAAGCAGTTTAAATACATACCTCCAATTTCTTAGCTTGTTGCTTATGTTTCTCTTAGCTACTCCATTGCGTGGTGAGATACCGGGAACCTTTTTTTGGATAAGTTTAGAATTTTATTAATATGTGATAAAACACAATGTACAAAATCAATAATAAATGATAGTACTCAAAGGAGACCTAAAATCTTGAGAAAAAGCATCATACAGAACAAAATGATGCTAAGATCAAGATTTCATTGTTACAAATTAAGAGTACTATCCAAATAGAAAAATAATGAACAATGAGGCGTGATACTTTAGTTGAAGTTCGAGAACTAATTTCAAGCCTTTTCTCATTTCACTAACCAAAATCTTCCATGCTAGTTTACCTTAGACCCATAAAAAAGAACCAAACCTTAGATACTGTAGGCATTGAAGGGATATGCCCCATTTATTAGCTTCGCTGCTCTTAAAATTTTCACAATTTCAACAATGAAGGATCATTTTAAGAACAAATGATCATGTGTCTCGTCTTACAAATTGCAGAGATAATAATAGTTTTGCGACGTGACTCCCACGACACCAACTTATTTAAGGTAATGAACTTTAGTGAGCAAGTAGCTAAAGGAAAAAAGGAGTGTCTTGGTGTTATCTTTTTAAACCACACAAAATTGAACCAAGGACCTTTTCTTCACAATCACAGATGAGATTATAGGCCATTTTGATTAAGAGTTTTGTCAAGGGATCATTCGTCCATATAAGCTTATCTTCGTTATTTGCATTAGTGGAGAATGTACCTGCCAAATCCAATCTTATGCTATCCCATACATCTCCTAATGGCCAATCACATCTCTTAGAGTTAATAATGCAACACACCTGAGCATCTTTTGGAAAGCTTAAGGACATCTAGCCAATCCACCAAAGGGCTCCTTGGATGCCACTTGTAATACCATAAAGAAATGTGGCTACTATTTCCCAATTCCCATTTAGGAAGACTATGAGCAAGTGGTCTTAATTGATGGATTTTTCTCATGACCAAGAAGTCATATAGGTGATTTCATGGACCAAAAATTTCTAACTTTAGTAAGCTCAAATAGAAGATGGCAAAAGAGAATCATTTTTCTCCAAGCATAGAAACCAAATGTGCTTGAGTTAGGTAGCTTTATTCTAAGTTACCAAATCAATAATACCGAGCCTTCCTTTATTTTTAGGTCTACAAACAACAGTCCACTCAACCTTAGCTTTTGCTCTACTCTCATCATTTCCATTCCATAAAAAACAATTTATCTTCTTTGTTAGCTTCTTTAAGATGCTTTTAGGAAGGATGAAAATGGACGACCAATACACTTGGATGGAGAAGATACACTCTTTAATAGTTAGACCCGCTTTGCATATGACTCTAATGGTTGATCTGCTTCCCAAACCTATCAATTATGAAATATCCGAGCCTTTACCTAGCTAAGTTAAAAATATTTTAATGAAATAGTATATAGATACTTAATTATGGTATTGAGTTTGAGCTTAGTTAGAAATTTATTTTAAATAGTTAAATAGTTCAAGTAAAATAAACAATGAATTATGATTAGATAATTTGACATAATTAAATTAATAAGTAGATTTAAATTACAATTGAGATTTTAAAGGTATTGCAAAATCATCTATTTATCCTTAGTAACTTTTCACAATAAATCAAAGTACTCAATTCTTTCAAATCCTTCATTTAGCTCCTTTTATTTCAAATTCAAATTACTAAATCTCAAAACAAACATTTTAAATATTTTGCAAACTCCTAAACCCTTTAGTTATAGTTAACTTTCATTTTCTCAAATCCTTATAATTTTAAAATCAGCTGCTTGTTCAAAAATATTAGTTCTTTAATCTAAACTCAAACTAGATATTAGTTTCTCATAAACTAAATTCTAGATTATGTTTCTTAATCAAGTTATTAATTTCTATAACATAGATTCTCAAATTATTTTCCAATTAGTTTTGATACTTAATATAATTATCAGAAAGGTTTAAACCCAATATCTTTATCCTAAAAATCTTTAATTTCTTCTAGTTTCCTTTTCCTCTCTTTTGCTGCCATTATCTCCCTTCCTTTTCTTCTCTTTTGTTCTCTTCCTTTCCTTTCTTTCTCTTACGTATTCTCTTTTTCTCCATTTCTTCTTCTCTTCTTTTTCTTTAAATAAATTAAAATCTTAAATTTTAAGAGGATCAATGGAGCAACAAAAGATGAAAAACAAGATTTGAGTAGAAGATTAAGCATGCAATAGCTTCATCAACCCAGGTAGTAATACAAGAGAATATCAATCTCCTTGGATTTGCTAAAAAGATAAGTTTAGTTGTTTCCTTGTTTTAATTGTTGTTTATGCATGAAAATGTTGAATTAGAACTAGATAGATATAGATCTTGTGATAAAATTGATAAGTTAGTAATATGTGAACTTATATGCTAAAACATGGATATGTATATGCATGTGTAAATTATATATTTGATGAAATAATTTATGGAAATATGATATAGATATGTATATAGAAGTGTTGTGAGTTATGTTATAGATGTGTATGTTGATGTATGCTGAAAGCAAGTAGTGAAAATTAGAGTAAAAGATAAATGAAAAACGTAACAAGTTCCCCCGTATATCACGATTGGTTATTCAAGTGAAAAATAAAATCTAGGGTAATCACGAGTGTGATGAAGTCCATGGTCTCCTCTTGATCATGGATTTTTTAAGATAATGGCTACGAGGGGCGTGATCTCCTTTAATCATGGATTTTCGAAGATACGGCCTAGATCATTGCCATGACAACTCATGATGACCATTAGGCCTCCATCATGGGTTTGATGAGGCCAATGATAAGAATTACCCCCATCACATGCATGATTTGTCCCCTAGAGTTGTTTTTATATATATACATATATATATATATAATAAAGAAAGAAAGATAAAATAAAATTAGATGATTGATAGTTAAAATGTTATGTTAGTTAATTTATATAATTAAGTCTGAGTTAAGTGAATTTATAGATTTAATACCGCGATTGGATTAAATATAGAAGTTACATATAAAATGAACTTAGTTAATAATTCTAAGTTCAACATGGCTTAATGAACTTCAATAAGCTAAAATGAATTAAATTGATTGAGTTTAATCAACTTGACTTTGTAAATGAATTAAATGTTTAATTTTAATCAATTTAATTAAGACTAAGTTAAAATAGGCTTAATAGCAAATTTTTGAATTAGATTAATAAGTTAGGATAATACAAGTTTAACAAGGGGAATATGTTGTTTCAAATGTGTGTTTGTTTGGGATATGAGTATTTTTGAATATGAATGAAGTGATGATGTTTTTGTCATAAATGATTTTAATCAAGAGAAAAGAAATTCTTTGGCAGATAATGGAGAACTGTCCGTATGTTGGCAGGACGACCTTCCAGCCATGATAAGATTCCTGCTTAACGCTTGATTAAATAGGATTTTAATAAAAGTTTGATACAATTGGATAGTTAATCTAATTTCTTATATGAGTTTGATTTCTTAAAACAAATATAGATAATTGATTTATCTTCTGAGATGGCATTTGAATCTCTGCTTGGATTTCAAAATATAAGGTACTCAGTGAAATACTTGTTGTTTATTAGGATGGATATTTCTAATGAACTAAAACTTAAAGATGATTTAAATAAATGGGTGTTGCTTGTGCTTATGTTGTTTAATCTGGTCTAGGAAGCGACAACCTTGTTCGAAGCGGGTACAGTAGTTCAGGCGCTTAGGCCACCCTTATTATAATCCAATGACATTCATAAGTGACTCAGTGGATAGTTGATGGGGCAAATGGTATGGCGTAATGTTTACTTAAGTTTAGAGTGAAGTAACATGATTTGATTTACGTTTATGGGAATAATTAAGCTAAATGATGTTATAGATTGAGACTAAGTAAAGAGCGGGTAATGACTATGAATCCTATATGAGGCTATTTTCTTGTTAAATAATGTAGGAGATATAGGTATTTGAGCTACCTATATCAATCTTCTGAGCAGCTACTGTTACTTAGAACCCTCAGGTTCCTAGGATTGTTTTGGAGTATGAGTGCTCCTGTGTTGATTTGTTTACCTTAATTTAAACATAATAACTTGTTGCTGCTGCATTACACTAAATTAAGCTTGTGTGATATCTTATGTGTGATTGTGTTGTTGTGTACTAGGCTTTGACTTATTATTATTGTTGTTGTTTTATTCTTGGTGTTACTTGGATGATTGATGGTTGATGATGATTGTCTCAGGTTATGAGAGTTTTGGAAGGAGGAGTGAATTAAAGTAAGACCGTGGATTTTATTTTGTTTGTTTTTGTATAAAGGACCGGATTTATATTTTATAATTTGTAATATTCTTTTGAGGGCCCGCTTGAGCTCGCGTTTTGTAATTTAAGTTCTTTAAAGCTTTGTTGTACCATCAAAAAAGAAAATTGGAGATACTCAATGGTATTGTTTTGTTTATAAAAGTTGGTCCACTCTTGTATGAGTGGAAGCTAGAAACATTTTTATAAAGTTTGTATTCTTGTTATAAATCTAGTTGTCTTCAGAATTTAATTAAATAGTTTTATAACTTAAAATTTGGCTAGCAAATGTTCAACATAAACATAATCCTTTAAGGAAGCCTATGCATGTAATATATAAGGTATTATACATAGTAGTTGTATACGTTTGATTAAATTTGGGGCATTATAAATTAAGAAGTGACATGTAAATTTATTTGGCTTTGAAGAAGATAATGACACTCCCAAGTATTTCATTGGAAGTTCACAAGGTTGAAAATCCAATTTTCAAATGATTCTTTCTTGATCCCTTGAGTGACACTACTCATAAAAATGTGACTTTTGGCTAGGCTATTTTGTAACCTTGATAATCCACAAAATTCTTTAAGAGTTGTTTTAATGAGAGCTATAGATTTCACATCTCCTCTGGAAAAGATCATCACATTGTCTGCAAAATAAAGGTGGTTGACTTTTTCGTTACGGCATCTCCAATGGAAAGAAAAATCATCCTTTCTACTGCCTTCTTTCATAATGTTGAAAATACTTCCATTAATAGCACAAAGAGATATGGGGAGGTAGGATCTCCTATTGAACTTGAGTGTTCAATGTGGATTTTGATAAGACAGTATAATGCAAAATTAAATATTTAATTGATGAAAACCATACTTAATTAGTCAGATACATATATGTGCATATTGTAGGTGTTTGTGGAGTTTTCTACATGTTTTAGCAGGAATTGTGATAGTTGAGGACAAAGATAATCAAGTGATCAAGGTGCATGTGTGAAGAAGTTGTCGAATGCAAAGTTGGGGCGTCACCAGTCTTTGTGACGCGACAAGTTTAAAGTGAAGACTTAATGAAATGGGTGTGATTAAAGACTTGTTGATGGTTTAGGATCGGTTAAACATCCCTACTTCTCTTCCAAATCGAACACAAACTGCTTGGATAACCATTATACTGATTCCCCATTAATGTTGACTTGACTACGTGGATCAACTTAATCATGACCTGATAAATTCTCCATCAAACCAAAGTTATTTCTAGTTTGACTGAAAAGATGACTAAATATGGAAATTGGCATGTCATTTGAACACTACTAACAAACAAATCCCATAATGGAAAAAGCACATAACTCAAGTAAATAAATTGTCAAGGAGAATATGACTTTAAATCGCTCTTCCACTGCCCAGCTAATGGGGAAAAAAAAAAAAAAGCACTCCCTTATCCCTCGTAGGATAAACTGGAATATAAACTTCTTACTCTAGTTGTTAGCCCGAGCTCCACTTGTAGAAAGTTGGCCCTGATTTACTCTAAATACTTGTAAGAGACAATTAAAGTGTAAGCCCAGGTATGAATTAACATTCTTATCTAGGTGAGGGAATATGCTACAGATGTGAGGGTAACCGTATTCAGCTATCAAAGAAAACACAAAATCCAAGTAAACCCCTCTAAAACAGGAACACAAGAAAATGAGTAGATTCTATTATATTTCTTTCAAAAGCACATGAACATAGCAATCTTTTTCACACTCATCACTTCTATCATTTCCGAAGTTAAATTCTATCCGTTGCAGTATAAAATAGGGGTAATAACAAATATATTCCCCCGTATTTGCTTCATATGTGAAAGCTCCTTATGTTTTGACTTTCGAATTGAGTCTATAAACAACAACTCTCCCCATCCTCCCCCAAACAATCCCAAAAAAGAAATAAATGAATAAATAAAAAGCCTTCCCCCCCCCCCCCCCCCCCCCCCCCCCCCCCCCCCCCCCCCCCCCCCCCCCCCCCCCCCCCCCCCCCCCAAAAAAAAAAAAATAATATTAAGGGCAAAAAGAGTGAGTTTAAAAACACCGTTTTTCTCTTTCTTTTTTCTTTTTTCATGATTTGGTTTTAAATGCTCAATTCCAAAGATAGAAGGCTAAACACATGTTTGCATTGCATTTTACATGTCTTAACAGAGTTTTATGTTTAACACATATGTACACATGTTCATTTTGGATGGTAAAGAGGATTTTAAATACATGCTATGTCATAGGGGTTGTCGCGTGACCTAAGACTAATAAAGGGAAAAGGGTTACATATTCAAGCATCATGAAGATGAATCAACGATCACCAGTTGTTACGGCACGAGCAGTGGCCAAAGGAGAAGTGGTGGAATCCTGATGAATCCCTTAGAATTATTTCTCTCCTGGAGACAGCAGAAACATGTTTCAAAAACTCATGACAGTCACCGCAAAGGGCAATGTTCTTTATAATCTTTACAGGTTTTCCTGGTTTTGTCATCAAAAGTCCAAATGCTGCAGCAAGTTTGGCACTATGATAAAACAAGAAATCCTTTTTTTGATACTCTTCTACCTCATGAAGAACAAAGCTGGTGTCAGGTGCATACCCATCCTTTAAGCATTCTAAAATTAGGATATCCAATCCACTATATATGTCTTTGGTTTGAGAATGAGACCTATCCCTAGTGTAGAATGATACAACTTTGTTTTGATGAATGACCCAACTTCTAGATGGGAATTTATGCAGCCCTCTCTCTCTCATTTCTTTTCTAACTGTTTCAGCACAGTGCCATCTCCCTGAAGCAGCATACAGATTTGACACAAGTATGTATGTGGCAGGATCCTGTGGCCCTGTTGAAAGCAGACTCTTTACAACATGTTTGCCGAGTGAAGTATTCGAATGCAATCTACATCCGTCAAGCAAAGCTCGCCAGATAGATGCGTCTGGCTGAAAAGGCATGTCACCAACTGTTTTCACAGCAAGGTCGAAAAAACCCCAGAAACCCAAAACACCAACAAATGATGCATAGTGCTCCATTGAAGGCTTTAAGCCATATTGGGTTTTCATGGAGAGAAACAATCTCACATTCATCAATCAAGCACAACTTAGTATATCTATAAGCTGAAATAACTAAAGTGAAAGTAACTTTATCAGGTTTTACGCCTGCTTCGTTTAGTTTTGTCCAGACTGACATGGCCGCATCTCCCTGTTTATAAAGAAGATGGCTGGCAATCAAGCTATTCCAAGTGACAACATCGCGAATCTGCATATCATTAAAGAGTTTAACTGCATCATCCAGGTTCCAACACTTGGAATACATGCTAATCAATGCATTTGAAACCTCTCTATCTGTGGAAACTCCAGATTTAAGCACATGACAATGTATTTGTTTACCCATCTCACTGAACCCCAATGTTCCACATACACCAAGCACTGAAGTCGAGGCAATATCATCTAAAACCATCATTCCCTTTGAATGACAGTGCTGAAAAAGTGAAATCGCCTCGTCTGGCCTTCCATCTTGTGCATATCCACATATCATTGATGTACAGATAATGGAGCTATCGTAGTCATGAGACCACAGAGCAAACATTTTTCTTGCATCTGCCATTCGTCCACACCTCGTACACATATCAAGTAATCCAGCCTCGATTTGAGCATTCACCTCAACATTGTGCTTGATTATAAACCCATGTACCTGCTCACTGATTCTCCCATCAGAAAGCAATCCACAGGCCTTAATAACACTAGCAAAGGTGGTCCCTGTCAACTCCACTCCTTCCTCAAACATCCTAACAAACACCTGTAACACTTTAGATGCCTCTTCATTAATACATAACCCTGCTAAAAGAGCATTATAAGAAGCACAGTTCTTTTCTGGCATCTCATTAAACACATCCATAGCCATATCCACAAAGCCGAACTCCATATATGCCATCATCATTTCCGTCCAAGTGATAACATCCCTCATAGTCATCCTCTCAAATAATCCCTCCACCTCCCATATATGCCCGCATTTAGTATAGAATGCAATAAGTGCATTGCGCACACTCAAGTTCACGTCCAATCCGGTCCGAATAGCATGACCATGAATCTCCCTACCTTTCCTAGAATCAAGACTCCTCACGCAAGCACTCAAAAGGGACGAAAGCGTCAAACCATCAACCCCAAGACCATCACTTCGCTGCATATTGTCAAAAAGCTCAAATGCTCTCTCCCACATACCTTCCTTAATCACATTTGAGATGACAGTGTTCCATGAAGCAACATCTCTGCGAGGCATTTTATCGAACACCTTAAAAACACAATCCAAACACCCACCAGATTTACCATAAAATCCCAAAAATGCATTACACACAAAAACACTCTCCAAAAAACCCAATTTAACCACCAAACCATGAACTTGCAAGCCCAGATCAAACCCAAACTCGTCCTCGATCCCGAACTCAACTAATTTCATACAAACACTTAAAATGGCAACGTAACTATACTCATTAGCCTCAATACCCAAACCCCTCATTCTATTAAACAACCTAGCACCTTCCATTTCCCGACCGGCTTTTGCAAAACCCGAAACCATCGCGGTGTACGAAACGACGTCCGGATGGGATAAAGACTCAAGCACATTGTAAGCATGAGATACGAGGCCAAGTTTGAGGTAAGCAACGAGAAGAGCATTACCCAAATACGTGCTGTCATGTTCTTCTTCTTCTTCTTCTTCTTCTCGAAGCTTGAGAAGGGTGGCGTGGACAGCTTTGAGCAGCGCAGCATCGTTGTGTCTTGTGGATAAGCGGAACAAGCTGAGATAGTGGTCTATGGAGGAGTTCCGAGTTTGGAGTGGAGGAGGAAAGGGAGGAGAGGGATGAATTAAAGAGGATGGTGGTGGCAGTGGTGGAAGAAGGGATTGGCTGGCCGAGATGCGGAGGCGGCAGCGTTGGTGGTTGTGGTGGGTTACGGGGAGAGAAAGGGAAGGGGGAGGTGAAGGGTTTTGTGTGAAGGAGGTGGGTGGTGGTAAGGAAGCAAATAGAGGGGCGGTGTGGTGGTGGAGGAAGGGTGTCGGATGACGGCGGCCATTTAAGTGGTGGCGGAGGAGAAAGTGGTCGACCATTATCGTTATCCATTTCTCTCCGTGCCTTCCCCTGAACTACTGATGTCTTCCTTCCCGCCAATCTTTTGTTCTTGGCCTTGCAACGAAATAAAGATTAATAGAAATTTGTACCTATTTATTGGGAATTACTAATTACAAATCTAT
The DNA here is from genome assembly GCA_024138025.1 of Combretum micranthum. Lineage (NCBI taxonomy): Eukaryota > Viridiplantae > Streptophyta > Magnoliopsida > Myrtales > Combretaceae > Combretum > Combretum micranthum. The sequence continues at coordinate 1,652,619 of JAMXBD010000049.1, forward strand.
ATAAATTTTTATTATTATAAGAGATAAAGAATTATAAAATGATTAAAAGGATAACTATTTTTCTCTAATTTTAATATATTTTTATATGTTTTATACATATTTATGAAATTCAATTTAATGATTAAGTAAAGAATAGCCAATAGTCAAGGTGACGATTTTTTTTTTTTTGTAAAAAAAGGTGCCGATTTTAATATATATTTCTAATTTATTACTAACATAATTATAATTGTAATGAGATAAAAATAATAATAATTTCTTCTCTCTTATATTTTTTAACATATCATTAACCTAATGGATATTTATTTTTTACTGTTATTAGATGAATACTAGTAAGATCCTTCAATAGTACCATTTAGATATTCATTTAATTATTGAAATAAATATAATAATTAATATATTAAATATTTTAATAGTGTAATCATCGATAGATATGGATTTGAGCCATTTAATAGTAAATGGAATCGAAACTATTAAAAAATATGTAAGTTTCATGGAATTCTCTTAATACTTCTTATAGTAAAGGTATTGACTTAGGTTAGGGGTCTGCTTAAATTGTCCGATTTTCATGGTCTGCTTAAATTGTCCGATTTTTATTCATATTTGTATTTCATATGTTTATAGGTAAATATGTCTGTTTTTCATTTGTAATTATTCGTTAATAAATAGTTTGATTCAAACAGATACCAAATCGACACTAAATTGATAGAAAACCAACGAACCAAATAGAAACATTGAGCTTAAGCTTGCTAGGGGGGAAAAAAAAAGAAAGCTTAGTTAAGCTTTTTTTTTACAAAATATATTTATTAGCTAATTTAATATTGAGGAAAGAACTCAAGTAAAGTCGGATGATATTATATTGTAATGACGGAAAAAAAAAAAAAAAAGTTTAAACATAGCTTAACTAAATTCGTAGACTATTTGATCCATTTATTCCGCGCTTATCTTATCTTATCAGGGTCCATGCTTATGATTGGCCCATATTTACATTTGTACTCCCTCTAATTTTTTTCCACATTTCCAAAAAATTGAATTAAGTGGAACGGTGATGGAGAACCTATTTGAGTCAAGTCATTGACCTGTTTCACATATCACCTTTTCAACCCATCATCTATAACTTTTATATATAACTTATCATATCTATCACATTTTCTAACCTACCACACCTACAACCTTTTAAACAAACTTATAACTTTATCCAATACCCAATGGTGAATTTTGCATCTTCTCTATAAGTATTCTGTACAAGATTTGATCAAAGTTTTTTCTCATAATGAGGCATTAGAACCATATTCTCTCACTCTCCACCATTTTTACCAATAAGATAAAGCTAGCCCCTTATACTCCATCAGCACTCACTAATGTCATGCTTAGTATGCATAAATATATTAAAATTATGATTCCAAATTCCATTCCTTTTTTCATGTTTGGATACACTTTTAGAAACTAGAATTGTGATTTTTTGGACTTGATAAATTCGGTTTTGAAAGGAAATTCGATTTTATACAATATAATTATCCTTTTATTCTATTGTATATCATTACTTGTATTTATTGTTAGAAATATTTTCAACAAATACACCCTATAGTCATTTCATTAAATTTACACTTTTAGACATAAAAATGAATTTGTCATTTTGAATTCCATTCCCTCTTATTTCAATATGTTCCATTTAAATTCATTCCAGTGTATCAAACGTAACATAAAAGCTTTCATGTTAGCTCTATTTAATAATATGGATAGGTCCCTATCAAAGAGTGATGAGTATGTAATGCAATTTGAATTTTTTTTTTCCATTTACTATGTGCTATATGGACTAGTATTTTTGCCCTATGAATTTAAGGGTAGTTCTTTTTAGTTATGTAGTATTTTGTGTGCAGGATACAAATATGATCACCATGGAATAGAATTTCAAACCAGTAGAGGAGTTTCCATTAGTAAAGGATTACATAAGTTAAATCAATTTGTTGATTGACCATATAATTAATCTACCAGTTTATAGACCTATTTAGTATGTAGTTATCATCTTAATGGCTTCAACTCCCTTCTCTCTATAAATTGTAAAGATTAGGATTACAAAAAGAAAAAAAAATAATAATAAGTGTTTTCTATTTTATACCTCAACTTTTATTTTCTTCTATTCAATTTTTCAACTTCTTCAAACATCACAAATAAAATTTTTGTTAATTCTGCTAAGTTTTTGATGAATTACTAATGCTAATGTATGACAACTTTTGATCTATCAATAATAATTAATTTATATAAATAATGTTATTAAAACATATATAAATTATATAAATAATGAAAATAATAAAGATTCAAGAATTTTTTTTATGAAGAATGAAATAAAAAGACAAGAAATTAAATAAAATGGAAACCAATATAATAAATACATAAATATTAAAAACTAAAAAAAAAAATTGTCTAAATAGTATACACATAATTTTAGTTTTAGGTACATTTGACCCCATTAATTGAATATTCCAATTCGTTTTTTATTTCTTAGCTTCAGTGGGTCATGGTTGACTTACCTCCTTCAACCGTTTCTTTAGCTTCAAAGCAAAATAATTACCAAACTTACCAAGAAAAACCATGACCTCACATTGTAGATTAGATTTCATTTACAAAGTCATAGATCTACTAACTCAAAAAGACACCAATCCTCAGCACAGAAACAAAAAATCATTAAAAATCTATGTACCTATCCAGTGTCTGTGTCTATCCTCGTGTTTGATGAGTTTGCTAGGCTAAATATCTATATATATAGAAAGACAAAGAAGACCATTTTGATATAAGGGGAGTTCTTTCACTTCATAATCGCAGTTCATACTCATACATTCTTCATGGACTGTACTAAGTTGCATTCTAGCATATCCAATTGCATGACTAGGCATTTAAGTCCATGCTCTTCTTCTTCTTCGATACATTTTCAATAGCCTCTTTGTTCAAAGAGGTGAAGAAGACACATTTATCATCTGGGTTTTTAGTTTTACCGAAAAAGAACCAATCTTTGACATGGGTTTCAGGAATTTGCTTGAAAAGTTCTTCAAAGAAGAACTTCCGGGTCCAATCCTCAAATGGGGATTTTCATCTCAATGCTGTTTCGATGCAAGATGGTGAGTTACTGAAATCTTTTTTCTTTAAGATCATGAATATGATATACGTATTTGTTGGTCCTTATAATTTTTGCGTTTCTGGGTCTGTGTTTTTTATATGTCTAATCTGTATACAAATCTTTATTAATCTATGTTTGTTATGCATGAGCCAGGATGCTTTGAATACTTTAGAAGATGAATTCTTGCTTGTGTTGGATGTAGGTGTGGCTCAAAGCTCTGTTGCTAAAGAACAAGGGAGTCCTGGTCTTCAAGAAGATGTTTCTTTGATTAATTCGGAGTCGGAGAAGAAGACAGAATCAACTGTTAGCATAACTGTTGTTGGAGCTTCTGGTGATCTTGCCAAGAAGAAGATCTTCCCAGCACTTTTTGCTCTTTATTATGAAGACTGTTTACCCGAGGTTACTTCTTTGTTATCATATTTAAACCGCGTATCGAATCCTCATCGTTAAATTCTTATTAAATATTCCGATGCATCATGTCTTGTGTTGTTTATCTATGTAATGATAATTTTTTTCTAATTATTTTGAGTCGTACTATGTATCATGATGGACATGACACACCTAGTTGATTGATTGTAAACAATGTATCGATGCAGAACTTCAATGTTTTTGGTTATGCAAGGACTAAAATGACTGATGAAGAGCTAAGGAATATGATTAGTAAAACATTGACTTGTAGAATTGATAAGAGGTAATTTTACTTTAGCAGCATTTCAAGAAATGATTAAAGTTTGGGGATATGATTGGAATACTCCCTAATTTATGCACGGATTGAAATTTTGCAGGGAAAATTGTGAAGACAAAATGGAACAGTTCTTAAAGAAGTGTTTTTACCATTCTGGTCAGTATAGCTCTGAGGAGCACTTTGGAGAATTGAATCTGAAACTGAAGGAAAAGGAGGTAATGTTCTCTCTATAGCTCCTTTCTCTTCCTTTTGTTATTTTGGAACTGTCAAATCTGTCTGCTTCACTTAGTTTCAAAAAGTGAAGTTCAGTAGCTAAAGATAGGTCATGCTTGTCCTAGTAATATTAACAATTTCTAATGATTCATCCTTTTGTATCTAATGATGCCAAACTGAAGAAAAAATCTAGCTTTGGATGACCAGACATGGATAGTGACGTCATATTTATTATCAGCTGATTTAATTATCATTTTTCCTTTTCAGGCAGGGAAATTAGCGAATCGGTTATTTTACTTGTCAGTACCTCCAGATATATTTGTGGATGTGGCAAGGTGTGCCAGCGTTAGAGCATCTTCAGCAGATGGATGGACTAGAGTCATTGTTGAAAAGCCTTTTGGTCGTGATTCAGAATCATCTGGTGAGCTTACGAGATGCTTGAAGCAGTACTTGAGAGAAGATCAAATATTCAGGTACCTTCTGAATTGCTCATTCTTATTCTTATATTACTTCAGCTTAGAATTTTGGCGTGGTTTCAACTCATTGATCCTGCAGAATTGATCACTACTTGGGGAAGGAACTAGTTGAGAACCTGTCTGTGCTTAGGTTTTCAAATCTTGTTTTTGAGCCTTTGTGGTCAAGAAACTATATCCGGAATGTGCAACTGATATTTTCTGAAGATTTTGGCACAGAGGGGCGTGGAGGGTGAGTTCCATGAGTTTTGAATGGTATTTTCTCTGTGACATTTTAAACTGGTTCGTGCTTCCTAACTCATGACAACCTATCCTCAGTTACTTTGATAACTATGGAATCATTCGAGATATAATGCAAAACCATCTTTTGCAAATACTAGCACTATTTGCAATGGAGACCCCAGTCAGTCTAGATGCTGAAGATATTCGAAATGAAAAGGTATTCTGGGGAATTTATCATTTTGCACTTGTCTGTTGAAAAAGCCTGTAAGTTTCCTCATCGCTGCTACTCATATACATAACTTGTTAACTAATTGGTCAGTATGATACCCTAATCAGGTAAAGGTGCTGAGGTCCATGAAACCACTGCAGCTTGAAGATGTGATTGTTGGCCAGTACAAGGGCCACAGCAAGGGGGTAGATCTTACCCTGGCTACACAGATGACCCAACTGTGCCAAATGATAGTTTAACGCCAACATTTGCAGCAGCAGCTCTTTTTATTAATAATGCAAGATGGGATGGTGTTCCTTTCCTTATGAAAGCAGGCAAAGCCCTTCACACAAGGAGGTAGTTGCAATTATGTATCTAATAAATTTAAATCCATAACCAGTTGATTGAAAGACTTAAGCTTATTTTATTAAATTTAGTGTTGTTTATTTTTGTAAATTAAGACTCTCCCTCACTTATAACCATGATATTATCTAAAATTCATCAAGTTGATTAAATAAGGTGAAATGAGTATATAGAGGTTTTAACATAGGACCCCTTTAATTATGATTAATTTTAGATACATATCCGGTTGGTAATTAGATATGGTGTAGTCTTGTATTTATTGATGGGTAACTTCACATTTACTACTTAAATTTTATCAGTTTATGCAATTAACTACCTAAAGTTTAAAAATGTTAATTTACTACCTACAAGCTTTTTAAATTCATTTATAATACGTAGATAAGATAGTTAATTATAAAATATTATAAAGTTCAGCTAGTTAGCTGCAAAAACGAGTAAAGTTTAGATATCAAATTGATACTTTTAAACATTTGTGATAATAGGTAAAGTTCAGGTACCTTTAATTGATTGATAACATTTTTACCTTGCATAATGCAATTCATATTTGTTTGTACTTATAATAAACATGGCCTAGAAGAGTAGCTGATATCGTATTATGGTTTTAACAGGGCAGAGATCCGGGTTCAGTTCAGGCATGTTCCTGGAAACCTTTACAAGAGAAACTTTGGAACTGACCTTGATAAAGCAACAAATGAGCTTGTCCTTCGAGTACAACCAGATGAAGCTATATATCTGAAGATCAATAACAAAGTTCCTGGTCTTGGCATGAGACTAGATCGCAGTGACCTTAATTTGTTTTTCAGAGCAAGGTATGTTAGCACACGGAAACAAATAAGACTGCTTTTTCATGCCGTCGTTCTATTTTCAGTTCATATGTTCTTGGAATTAATGAAACTGCCATGATATGCATCATGAAGGTACCCTATTGAAATACCGGATGCTTATGAAAGGTTACTCTTAGATGCAATAGAAGGGGAGAGAAGGCTATTCATAAGAAGCGACGAACTTGATGCTGCTTGGGCACTATTTACACCATTGCTAAAGGAACTTGAAGAGAAAAAGATTGGTCCTGAGCTCTATCCATATGGAAGCAGGGGACCTGTTGGAGCACACTATCTTGCGGCTAAACATAATGTTCGATGGGGAGATCTTGGTGGCGATGAATCATGATTAGCTGCAAGAAAGAATCGTAAATTTGTGTAAAATTTGGATCACACTTGGTGCTGTATAGAGGTCTAAACAACTTACGGAATAAAAGCTGGTTTGTTCTTGCTATGCGTTATGCTCTCTGCTCCTTTGGTTGCTAGGTTTGTGGGTAATGAAGATGCTAATAAAGGTAAAAAAAAACTGTTTTTTGAGTTTGTAAATTTTGTCCCATGAATCATTCATTTTGGGATGAAGCTGCTATAATGTGTTTTTTAGGAATCTTCAATTCTAAGATTTTGTTCATGCCCTTTCTAGCTAAGTTTTATGGTTGTATCAAACTGAAGGCACTGCATTAACCCACTCCTTTATAGGGTAGGCTTATCCATGCACCTTCCAGATTTAACTTCGGTTTAAGAATTATAGAGCAAGATATAAGTAACCCTCACGAATTGGATTCAAAGTGATGCTTGGTGGGTTGGAGTTCCATTCAATTAAACATGTTAATATTTTATTGTTTTAAGAATAAATATTGTTTGACTAAGATATATTCATATTTAAACTCAATTCGATGAGTGGAGCTCAATTAGGCTTGATGCTTGAATTAGATGAGTTAAACAATATGAATCTTAAGATTAACTTAACAAATTACATAGACTCAACCAATTTCGAATTATGCTCATGCAAATGTTGAGCAAAATCAAATAACCTAGCAGCATGCCAATATGTATAACTAATTCACTCTAACAACAACAATAACATCTATTTATATGTGTATATAACTTTCTTTTTTTCTTTCTCTTTATTATAGCTTAATAAAATGCTTTATATCATATAATTCATCTATATACAATAGTGAATTAGATCCTTTAAAAATAGCCCTGTAGTTTCACACTTTAACTTATAAATGAATCGGCAAAAGTAGTTATATGTGGCATTTTTACAAAAGATTAGTAAATACCAAAGTTCATAACACCGAGTCAAACTAATATGATTCTAATCTCGAAATAATTTGAAGCACTCGAATTAAAATTTCAAAATCCATATTGATTATGTTTAGAATCCTAAAATTTAGCTTAAATTGATTAAATTTATTGATATTTGGTTTATCATCTTTTCATTATTTAAATTTAACTTAAACTAAAAGGGTCAAGTCAACAAATCTAAATAAACTACTTAGATAGCTCAAATTTGAACTTCGCTCCTTGACTTCAACTCAGCTACTTAAGAGTTGGATTCAAATAAATATCATCGAACAACAATCTTTGTCGCATGCAACACCGTGTAATCACTTTGATGGTTCGACTTATATGTCGGCAGGGACATGGTTCAACTATCAAGAGTTGAATTTAAATAAATATGGTCGAATTGAAATCCAATTTATATACAACCCTGTGTCATAATTACTTCCAGGGTTCCACCTTTACTTTACCTCGGCATTGGCTGGATTAGACTCTGAATCTTGATACTGAACTTTTAATAAAAATATAATTTGGTATTTAAACTTAATTAAACTTTTTGTTTCCACATCAATAATGATATTAGGAAAATAGTATAGTTAGTTGTAAAAAAAGTGTCGCATATTAAATTAAACTGTTCATAACTCAAACACCAAATCTAATATTTATTAATTTTTAATTAAATACGAAGATGTAAAAAATTATTTATTTTAATACCGATTTTACTTATAAATTAATCAAACTGGACCACTACTACTGATCAATAAAGATAATCTAACAATCCAAACAGGCGTCATATTCTATAAACTATCTAACTTATTTTGTTTACTGGGTACTCAAGTTTTGATCTCTATATTTTTTACTGCACATTTTTCCTTAATTGAGACAGTTTTCTTTATTATTTTATTATTCAATCCGAACAACTTTACTTGTTTTACTTACTGGTTATGCATAAAATTTTGATTTGTGCTTTTGCTGCACATTTTTCCTTGGTTGAGATGGTTTTCTTACTAATTTTTGTACAATATGAACGATTTTGACTTGTTTTGCTTACTTGGTATGCATAAAATTTTGATCTTTACAGTCCCTCTGCAAATTCTTTGATCCATATTTTAAGTTTATTTTATATTGTGAACAATTCATGCTTATTTACTTACCGGCTCCTCATCAAGTTTTGATCTTTGGTAGTTTTGAGACGAAATCATGAATAAATTCCAATTACGTAGATTTTCATCTCTGCTCGAATCAACCATAGAGAGTTCCATTCATGTAAAACCCCAGAATTTTCCGAAAAGGAAGTGGAATCCTCTTCCAGTACCATATATAAGTATCTCTTATCCTAAAGGACAAGACCTTGATTTTGTCAATGTTGCTCATAGCCACCTTATTCGCTATGATTGGGACGAACTCGATACAATATCTGCAAGTTTGACACCCTCTAGAGTTAAGTTTGTTTTGTTGAAAATCCAAAAGGAACATGTACTCCTACTCTCCCTTGAGTTCTTCAAATGGGTCGAAACCTGAAATCCCAATTTGCATACTCTTCAAAGTCATGCAAAAATCCTGCATATGCTTGCAAAAAATCGGAAATTTAAGTCTGCAGAATCTATCTTGAGTTTTAGTGAACGGATCAATTGAGCTTCCGGGAAAGTTGTTTGATGCAATACTGTATTCTTATAGGATTTGTGATTCTTCGCCTTGTTTTTTTGATGTGCTATTCAAGACCTATGCACATTTTAAGAAATTCAGGAATGCAACGGATCCGTTTTGTATGATGAAGGAATATGGGTTTTTGCCTACAATAGTCGTACAATGCATATCTGTCTGCATTGCTTGAAAAGGATCGGGTTGATATCATTTTTTTGTAATATAGGGAAATGCAAGAAGTAGGATCTCACCAAATGTTTATACACTTAATATGGTCATGTCTGCATATTGCAGGTCAGGAAAGCTTTAAAACGCAGTCGAATTGTTTAAGGATATGGAGAGTTTTGGGCTTCATCCTTCAGCTGCATCCTTCAATACACTAATTGCAGGACATTGCAGCAAAGGTCTATTAAGCTTGGCTGTGAAGCTTAAGGATACTATCATAATGGGTTGCAACCAAATGCAGTTACATTTAATAAACTTATTAGCGCCTTTTGCGAGGAAGGAAAGTTAGAGGAAGCAAGGAGAGATGAAATTCATTAAAGTTTCTCCTAACACTGTCACCTATAATACATTGTTAAAAGGTTACAGCAGCCGAGTGGGCAATAGTGAGATTGTAGTCGGCTTTTCGACAAAATGTCAAGCACTGGGGTGAAGGCTGATGCACCGACATACAATGCATTAATATTAGGACTTTGTAAGGATGGCAAGACAAAGAAAACTGCTTATCTGGTGAAACAACTTGGTAAGGAGAATCTAGTGCCAAATGCTTCAACCTTTGCTGCTCTTATAATAAATCCAGAGCAAGGGATAGACCGGTTGGTCTAGATGCTGATGATTTTAAGGGAAGGAACTAGTTGAGAAAGACTTAGGCTTTCAAATCTTGATTTTGAGCCTCTGTTTGAGGTATAATGAAAAATCATCTTGCAAATACTAGGACCATTGGCGATGGAGACTCCAATCAGTTTAGATGCTGAAGCTATTTGGACTGAAAAGGAATAATTCTCATTCTTTATTTTTCATTTCAGATCTATTAAAAGATAAAGCCTGCATAATTTGTTCATCATTGCTACGTATGTGCGTAACTTGTCAACTGATTAGTCAGTTTGATACCATAATCAGGCAAAGGTGCTGAGTTTCATGTAACTGCTGCAGCTTGAAGATGTGATTTTCAGCCGCTACAAGGGCCATGGCAAGGGGGGTAGATCTAAACCTGGTTGCGCTGATGACCCATGCCAAACGACAGTCTGACCCCATCTTTTGTGACAGCAGCTTATAATTAAGTGTGTGAGGGTTTGAACTTATGATTGCTTGCTCTAATCATGAGAAATTTTAGATGTGTTCTACTACTTTCAGAAGGTTTTAGGTTTATTAGATATGGTGGTTTTGTATATATTTGATCAATAATGTCTTTATATGTTTGCTTTCTGAATGAGTATGCAATGTGTACCCATTCATGCTGATAACTTGAGATTGAAAATCTTGTGTTATGATTTATAAATCATCAATTACTGGTGTCATGTGCTGTTCTTCCTTATATGTCATATGGTTTGATGTGATCTTGCATGCATTCAAACCATTTGTTCTCCCATCTCAATTCGCTCAATCAAAATTAGGAAAAATATAAGAAGAATCTGAAAAATAAGCATAATTATTGTTATCACTTTCAGCTTTTTCAGGTTAATGGTGATGCTAACGCCATGCAAAAAATGTCAGCCCGGATAGGTGCAATTTATGTGCTTGAAACACAAGGTTTTGGGTGTAAACATGGGATAACAAATGATTTCTTTATGATTACTTTTGCTATTGATATCTTATTCAGGCGTTGAATTCAAACACGACACAGGAGGATCTCCATGATTTGGCTTTTGGTCCCATGATTGGTCAGTGAACGGTCGAGTTGAAACAGATACACAAGCATCATCTGAAATTATTGGGAGGCAAGACAGAGCTAACACCCCTTCTTTACATAGACTTGTTGCAAGTGGAATAGAGTCCAATATAGTGATGCTTGCAGTGCACAATAGGTGCGATGGAGTTGGTTGGTTTATAGTAAAAACTAGCTCTAATGTCATGGGGAAAGTCCAGCCTTACCTCAAAAGCTAGCTTGGACGCTAAATAGAAGTTCTTCAGGGGACAAGGTCAAACTCTAAAACCATGTCTTGATCGACACTAGTTGCAACTTAGAAGTAGGAAAAGTAGGCTTAGGTATGATGATGTAGGGTTGCAAATGAGCTAATCTCGAATAAGTTGAGCTATTTGAGCTTGGCTCATTTTAGGTCTGGCTTGATTCGAGCTCAAAGTGAAACTTGTATAGTTAAACAAGTCTAGGTTAAGCTTTTTTTTTTTTTGTCCTTTGCTTGTTAATGGCTCATGAACAAGTCAATTAATAGCTTATAGACAGGTTCATGAACAAATTTTTATATAATATTATTTGATAGTCTATAATTATTTAATATATATTAATGTAATATTAGATTATTTATATTATAAATATGATTTTATATATAAATAAGCTCTAACTTAGGCTCATTCAAGCTTGTTAAACTAAATAAACCTATAGGTACAATATGAGTTTGGACTTGAAAATTTTTAACGAGCTTAAACTTAAGCTTATAAAAGCTCGGTTTGACTTGATTCTTTTGTAGCTCTATGATGGTGTTTGTGCCACTGGCAATGGTGTAGGCCAATTGTAGAAAAAAGTAAAACTATATATGATACCACCTGAGAAAAATTAAGACATTTCAAAGAATAGCTTGTGAAGTAGAGGGTTTAAATATAGTACATAAAACACAGGATTATTGAAGTAAACAAGCAATATTGAGACTATAATCCTTCTTCAATACATACCTATTATAAGCTGAACAAAGCAAGATAGGTGGTGAAAATTAGCTCTAATATCATGCAAGAAATTTACGTCCCTTTCAAGAGCTAACTTATCAAGTGACTGTTCCAAATGAATGTACAAGTACTGTGGGAGGTTTGATTTTGCATTGATTTCCTATTTGCTAAGAAAAAGACATTCTCTATTATGTGGACCTTGGATCAGCTAGGATTTGAGGAAACAGAAAAAAAGCCAACAATCATCAATGGGGAAAACGAATTACAAACTTGATTTAGGACTAAAATTTTGAGCCAAATGACATAAATAGCCCGTTCAGTTGAGGAGAATAACAATTCATATTATATAAAATAGTGAATAATAATTCATATTCCTATACATATGAATTGTTATTTGATGGTTTATTTTCAATTTTTGTTATAAATACCCCTAATTTAAAAGCATTATATATACAAGATAATAGGACATTACAAGTATTTTACTTTTACTCTAATAATTGATTTTTTTATTTCTCATACCAACTATACGTTGTAATAGAAAAGTAATAGTTATTACAACTCTGTTACATTTCTATTGGATTAAAATTCAATTTACTTTTTATTCCATATGGCAAAGTGAATGAGTTGATAGTGGCCATTGAAGTTTGTTGTGGTTGGGAAAATTACACAAACGTCAAAAAGTTTTGGATTCTTAATAATAGCTATGTTTTTTTTTTTTTACTTGAAAAGGGGAATTATTTGCACACAATCATTGGCAAGTACAATGTATCAGCAAATATATATATAAATTGTGTGGATAATTCCATGGCAATTATTAGGGGTTAAGAAAACAAAACTTTGACATATATAGATAATACAATTATGGATAAGTAATTACATGTAGAAAATGAGTTGAAATGATGCAGTATTCAACTTGCTCAATTTAACAATTCAAAAGCCAAGCTTCAGCCAAACTTTATCAATTTTTAATATTTTGGTGTTAAGCTAAACTCAGAGTGATACTTAATAACTTTGAACTTAATTCAATTAAACTTGTCTAAAATTTGTTTTTTTTTCAAAGAAATGACTTCTTTTCAATTAAAAATTATACCGATTTTCGAATTCTAAATTCAACTCGAATTTAATCAATTTGTGAATTGATGGAGTTAAATAGCATAGGGTTTCAACTCATAAATTATTCAAGTATTTCAATTCAGGTGATACCAAACTTATTAGCTTATGAGAAGTTTGGATGAATTCTACTCGTTATGCAAGGAGCTGAAAGTCTAGATCCATAATAATTTCAAGGTGAAGTGAATTGTCTTATGCAATTTGTCTCATGCTATATGCCACCTTTTCAACCCCTAGAGCATTATTTAGTCTTTATCATGTTTCAGTGGTGATTTTAGAATTGGGTTCAAAAAGAGAAGGTAAGGGACCAGAAGCGAGGAAAAAAAAACAAAAAGTTGAGTTTATAAAGTTGATTGAATAGTCAACGTCAAATGGGGACATGCATATTGGCTGTTTGATGAAACTTTAAGCCTGAATGAAGTATTTGCATGTCTTGAATCCTTCTAATGACATAGCTACGTACGTTAGATTACAAGCAGATAAAATACAAACCAAATGTAGTCGTTGTACGCTGGGTGAAAACCGAGGACCACTGATTTAGTGTTTGATTCACGTAAATTCATGGAATTGGATAGGATAAAATCATAATCTTTTGTTTGGTTATTATTGTTATAAGCTTTAATATTGGAGAATAAGGTTTAATAGCATGTTTGATCTACAGGGATAGATCGGAATGAAATCGCGAGTCCGTTTTCTTTTATTGCAACCAAATAAAAAATTGGACGTATGAGAGTATAAATTTTTTTACTTTAATTAATTTTTAGCTATCGTGAAGTGTTACACACGTATCTCTATCTTAATAACTAGATATCGTGAAAGAACTGTGAAATGTGAATTTTCATTGCGTACTTTCCGGGTTTTACTCTCTTGTAATCTAGCAATTTAACGTGTACTTCAATGAGGGGGTAGTGCTTCTGAAAGAGAAGATGCCGATGGAAGTGGGAACAACTCGCTTTCCATTGCCATGGCACGTTTTCCAACATTTATGAGAACTCGAGAGGGTGGGGGTGCACAGGACCAGGATCGAGAGCCCAGAGAGGTGTAGACATCTGCCGCTGTTCGGTTTGAAGCAAATGATGAACACAGACTCGGTTGGGTTGATAATTTCTTTCTGAAAGTTTGGCTAACATGGATTGAAACCCTTGTGCAATGATGTTAAAAACTAGAATATTTTTTTCTCCGAATAAAATTGTTAGGCCTAGAATGTAGATGCTAAAGGTTAGACTCATAATGTTGGGCAAAGATAATAAAACATTACATTTACACTTTGCTTGGGACAATGAAATGAATTATGAAGACAAGAAAGTAGAGAGAATAAATTATTATAGAATTTAAATCTTTTTATATGTTTGGATAATCAATGGAAGAAAAATAGATGGTATCTAAATTATTACAAAACACAAGATATGATAAGTGGTAAATTACTTATATATGTCCATAAAAGATAATAAGTAATTAAAAAAAGGTATGTGAGTAATTTAAAAAGAAATTCCCTATCCCTCCTGATTCTCTCTATTTTAGATGGGACAAAAAAGTGATGGGACCTAAGAAAAATATTACATCCATTTTTTATCTTCTTGTCTTTCCCTCTTAAAACAAATAAGGGATAGAATTCAATCACTCCTCATTTCCTGCCCTCCTTAATCATTACCTCCTAATTCCTCTATACCAAACATAGTGTTAGTCACACAATTTGAAAATGAATCCATAATGGAGAGGGCTCGATGGGCTAGCCATAACATAAGTGATACCTCAACAACAAGGCATAGGAGGGACAAGTGAGATGAGATTTGTGAATGTATGCAAATTAAGTTAGGATGATAAAATGTGTTGGATTCAAATTTGAAATTTTAAAGGAAGCTTAATTTTTATGCTCAACTTATAATTAATTAATTTTAGAATTCTGAACTCAAATTTGATTGAAATTGGCCCTTTAGAAGTTTAAGCATATCTAATAATTAAATCAATATTAACATGTGTAGAAATGCAAATTTGAGTAAATTGGTCACATATTTGTTGCATGAATATCATGTTACATGTGGCATGAGAGGGATGAATTGAGATGGTAAGTAAAAGGTAAGAGAGAATTAGAATGGCAAGGGGTAATAGGCAATTTGAAACTTAAATGCAGTCATAATAGGTGAGAGAGCTTTTAAGCACCAAACCCTACTAATAGTGATGATAATGTGGTAACATTTTGAAAAACCACTAGGCTTATTTACATGTGCATGTAGAAACGGAAGCTACAAGGCGGGTTTCTAAATCGATTTTAAGCTCACTCAGCTAACCATTATCTCTTTAACTAATTTATGCTCAATTCATGTAATTATAACAATAAATAATAAAGAGATAAGGGAAGAAGAAGATTACACCAAATTTAATGTGGAGTTCGACTTGCTCCCTAGTATCCAAGGTCCACAATTGCCTCACTTAAGGAGCACTTCACACATTTCATTCAACAAACAATGTCTCACAAAGAAGACTTCACAAATGCCTCATCAAGAGGACTTCACTGGTGCTTACATACATATAAGACTTCGCACAAGTGTCTCAAACACATGAGGACTTCATTAAAACGCTCACAAACAAATGTGTGAATAGTGCCTTACAATATTAGCTCATTAATCTCACTATGGAACTGTTCACTCAATAAATATAAATACAAATCAATAGAGTATTTTGACATAATCTTTACAAGATAAGCTCAACTCTCTTTTAAAAACACCCCAAACACTTTATTTATAGGCTCTCAAAGTAATCTTGCTGTTACCTCTTAAAACAGTCACCAATGGTCAAATAAGAACATCTATAACAGTTATATTTTGGCTTTGACAGAGTAAACCAGCAAGCTAGTCCATTTTCTACTAGCTTGCCAGTCTAATTGAGCCTAAAGTTGAGAGGTTGATCTACCCTTTGACCGCCCCTGACCATTTCGACACTTTTTCGTATTTTGGTTGTAACTTTCTCATCCAGACTTTGTTTGAGGTGACTGAAAATGCTTCAGAAAGCTTAGAGAGAGCTCTACAATTTTTATGTTTTGAGATTTAAGAGATTCCAAATGAATCAAGGCCCTAAACATGCTTGAAGCTACCTGCAACAACAAGCACAAAATAAAAACACAAACATAACAAATCCTAAACATATCATAAACAAGTTTTTTCTTATTAAATGTAACTTAACTAAGTTGAAGAGCATTTGTGCAAGACATTTTCTCATCAAAACAAGATTGTAACCTCCATATGGTTCAACACATTTCTCTCAAACTAGCAACATGATCTTTTGAGATAGAATTTTGTCGCATGACGATGTTTTTTATAAATTTTTAGATGCTTTAAATGAAAAGGAACTAGGAGTATTTATAGAGTTAGGTCATTAATGTTATCTATTGGATTGCATTGATAGTCTTTGACAAAAACAAGCCTTTTTAGTGCATGAATTATATTGAGAGAGGTTGAAATTAAACAGATAAATTCCAATAGGCTCCACTCTAAGTCAACTATGCTTTTTTATCATTCGAAAACATGAATAAGAGCCTTGTTTCCTAACTCACAAATTAAGCCTAATATTTAATAAAATAAATTTTAGTCATCTAAAAAATGCAAACTTGATTCAAACTTTATTAGCATAAAACTCAACTCGAGCTTGATTAGACTCAGATACTAATTGGGCGAAATATTATCAAATTCAATCTTGACATGATAAAATACTTAAGTTGGTTAAGTTCAAGCTTAGTTGAACTATTATTTAATCAAATTTAAGTAAATATTAAGTTTGATTTAAGTAGCTCACGAATAGATTTAACTCCTTTACATTTGCAACAAAACCATGTCAAAGGTCATGAATTATTTCATCCAATATTAATTATAGTTCTTCGATTATTGAAATGTATATGAAATAAACCTCATCACAATCTTAGTTTAAATTGGGACCACTGGACCTGGCATTGTTAATTCCTAACCCGAGAATCAGCTTAGCTACATAGATTTAAACCTGCATGGGGACCTACTAGGTCTTATGGCTATCTAGGCTAGTTTTGTGTGTCTAAAAAAATAAAAATTGGAAAACATAAGAAAAAAAAAAGAAAAATAATAAAAATAAGAGACAATAAAATGTTTCAACTATTTTCACATGAATAGTGAAAATTTATTATCCCATAGCATTTAGGGTTTGTTTATTCCATCATACTCTTATCATTTTGACATCATATTTTTATTGTTTTCAAATATATATTTGTCAAGAAACTAATACCAATAAAAAATTGACAGTTTTACTCATCAATAAACCAAACAATTACTATTATACAAATAAGTTACTGATACAGATATGATACAGATAAAAATAGAAATAAATATATTGTCATGTTTGGTTTAATTTACATAGACTTTTGCCAAAACTAATATCTCTTTTCATAGCAATGTGAGATTTGTTTTTGTATTGTAAACTTTTTTTTAGCCTTTAAAGTATTTTATAATTCCATATTGCTAACAATAACATTACAACTAAAGTTGAATATGTTTATGTATAAATAAATGTACATTCTAAATAATTTTTTTAAGAAAATAAGATAAAAATTGAACAGTATAACATTCTTAGGTTTAATTTTATTAATTACAAATTAAGATTTACTTACATTTTTCATTTATCTATTAAAAATATAAATATTGCCGATTTAGTGGATTTGGCACTGTCCCATTATCATTTGAGCCATTTGTGGATTGCGAATGTGGCGTCTTATTAGATAATATGAATTATGGTGGATGCACTAATCAATAAAATCCTTAAATATAAAATAATAATAATAATAATAAAATAATAATAATAATAATAATAAACTAATATTTTTCTAAGAATAAATTCTAATATCGGCTAAAATAAGTGAAGTTCATCTCTCCCTGTCGCACGGTCATACAAAACCACAGAAGTCATAGAGAGCATTTACTATGTCGATTTGACGAAAAACTCTTATGTAGCACGAAATAAAGTTGAATGGTAATGTTAGTACCATCAATTTTGAAAAAGATTGAGCACAAATAAAGAGACATAATGGAAACATAATTTCACAACCAGGATGAAATATGTTTGTTGAACTTATAGGAAACCTAGGCTTAAAAAAACAAATTGGTAAATAAGTAAAGGGTAAACTACACCAAAAGATATTAATACTTGAGGTAAATTCATTTAAGCCATCAAGCATTAAATGGTTAAAAAAAGATATGAGTGTTTCGCAAAGTGAATTAAATGAAGTATCAACGTTTTGTAAAGTTCATTTAAAGTATCAATGTTTCGATTAATTTTCAATTAAGTTTTTTAAATTTTCATTAATGATCAATTATTAGTACCATAACTCACTTTATAAATTATTGATTCTCTTTTTAACTACTTAAAACATTGATACCTTAAATGAATTTATCCACAAACATTGATTCTTCTTTTGAACTAGTTTAATTGATACCTTAAATGAACTTGCCTTCGAATATTGATGCCTTTTATGTATTTTACCAATAAATAAGTAAAGAGAGAATTCAAACTGAGATATAAGATGACAAACAAAGAGAAAGGGCCGACTAGAAAATTTGTAATCAACCAACCAAATGGCTAAGTGCCAATGGCCTTATAGTTAAGGCTAATGATATCTTCTTTGATTTCTCAAGTGAGATGTATCAGTTCTCCCCTTAGTCACTGTAATTAAAAAAAATAACTAGGTGGCTAACTAGCTAACAAGTAGATATGATTGAGTAAGTTGAATCTATACTTTGAGATGGCTTATTCAGGCTTGTGGAAGCTTTATGTTGTAACTTTCTTTAAATGCAGTTATTAATTTCTTTATCATGTATACACAGCCTCTATAAGTATTGCACATACGCTATTGAGTGTATTATATATAGTTAATTATATTAAAAAATCTTAGAAATAGTGGTGTGTGATCTTGAGTGAATCAATTATCAATGAATTGTCATCCTTTATACTATAGTGATGCATTTACTTTTATTAGAGATTTTTTCTTCTTTAAAAGGTAGGTAGGTAAATGACATACCTATATCTAACAATACCTTTCACTGAGAGTATGCCATATAGAGAATTGGGAACACTATAATGCTGTTTTTTCAAGTGGCACGCCTTCAAAAGGTGTGTGTTGTTAGGACTACCTATCTTTTTTTTCCATAAGTTTACTTTTTGTTGGATGAGCAATAAAAATACATTGAAATTCAATAATTTTTGGGTTGTATCAATTGACTATTAAAATTTTTTTATTGTGCATTTAAATCCTATGACTCAAAATAGTATAGTCATGGTTATAATTTCTTATAACTTATAAAAAAAAAAAATCCAAGCTTTTACAGGATTTAATTATATTTCGAAAAATCTTTAGAACCTTGAATCACGGACCAAAAAGTTAAGAACGAGAGAGAGAGAGAGAGGAGAGAGAGAGAGAGAGAGAGAGAGAGAGAGAGAGAGAGAGAGAGAGAGAGAGAGGTGTAGTATTTCAAGATTTCACCGAATATTATAGGCCACACTAGTCACTACCGACTCATTTTATTTGACATGAATACTATTCATTCTATTATTATTATACATAAAACTACTATTACATAGTCCACTTTATGGGAATGACAATTCATAATCAATTACTATTACGTAAAACAATGAATAGCAATTCATATCTATATTCATGAATTATCATTTAGCGGTTTATTTTCCAACGTTGTCATAAATACCTCTACCTTGAAAATATTATCTATACAATTATCCTCTTTCTATAATAAAGATAAAGGACATTATAAATATTTTATCATTTGCTCTAATAATTATTTGTTTTATTTTTTACACCAAGTGAACATCATAATGACCATTACAGCTCTGTTACATTCATATAGAATTGAAATTCAATTTCTCTTTATTTTATATGGTAAAGTGAACTAGCCATATGTATAATATATATGTAATAAGTAACTATCAATGACATTTTAACGCGTAGCCATATAAATGATGATTTCTTTAAAAACTATCTATTATCCCGTTCATAAGTTAAAGTATAATTGTAATCAATTACCATATATGCATACGTGGTCTGTACTACCATTGAATATTTTTTTTTCCATTATACTTTGTGATGTTTTCAATTCTAATTTCAAGGCATAAAGCCAATACCCATGAAAACAACATAACCGGCTCCTCCACTTAGAAAAACGAACCTTCTTGTGACATGGCCATAGAATCCCAGGAAACCTTAATTATTTAATGTTATCTATTTTTCTGTGTGAACAAAAGCCACATTAGCAAATTAATTATGTGATCACTAACGAGAAACCCTTAATGATATTTTACCTTCTAATTAACTTCTGGAGGAGCAGAGCAAAAGTGCAAAGGTAAATGATTAATACCTTTTTTTCCGTTTAATTAAACGGCAAACTCATTAAGAAAACCAAACAAAGTCAGCTACTAATGATTTTAGAATTTTTTTATTTTAATTAAAAGTAAAATGATAAACAAGGATTTAAAAGTGGTCCCACGATGGGACTATATTGCTACTAATAAAAAATTTAATTAATTATAAAAAAATAGGAGAAAAACTTTTAAGGGCTTTAATTATGGATGAAAAAAATTTAAACCATTTATTCATGTGATGGGACTCATTCATTGTAACTACTAATTTACCGTAGAATTTTTCTAAAAGTATATTTTCTAAATATTTTAAATTTGAAACTTTCAATTTTAGTTATAAAAAATCTAAAACCATGTGAAACTGATGTAAGAACGAAATTGTATTTACAATTTGTGGTACACAATGCATAGAACCCAAAAAGTCAGCCATTTATCAAATTGCAACGGACCTATTGAATCATTGAAGTTTGGAAAGCAACAGAGACAAATTGAACACAAGACAACAAACACATCTGATTGACATTTCTTTTACATAAGGTAAACATCGATATTGGTACCTGTTCTTCTTCTTGGACCTTTACCCTTGGCTCTTTCTCTTCTTCCCTTGATGCCCTCTCACAGTGCACACACAAACACCCGTCCTCTCTCTCTCTCTCTCTCTCTCAATTAGTCAAATGCTTTTGAACCCTAGGCTTCTCACTCACACTCAGGACAACTACCTAACAACTTTTGACGAAAACCTAATTATTATTGCGTGAGCCATCGAAAACACAGGAGAAGAGGGGGCTCATCACATCATATGATATTGAAATTCTGAATTCATAACTATTCACTTGTTTTTTTGGTTGACCATTTAATTCTTCACTAATAGGTGGAATGTCGATCATGATTGGACATCTCATAGTTTTAATGAGTAATACTTGTATTAAATTATTTAATTTACTTATTTATTATATTATAATTGATGATGATAGAATTAGGATACTAATTTTGGAACAACAAATATACTTTGTTTTCTAGTGATTATAAGGAGGGGAGCAACTTGAACCTTGAGCATCTCACTTGGGTGACCAGACATACCCATCACTTTTTTCAACCTATAATTTATAACTTTTATACATAACCTACCACACTTACAACCTATCACACTTATAACTTTTTAAATAAACATATAACCTTATATAAGATCCAACGGTAGATCTTGCATCTTCCTTATAAGAGACTTGTCCAAATCCAACCCACCAGAATAATACCACTTCGCTATAAGATCTAGTTTGAATCATAGTCTTCACAAAAATAGACTAAAAAGTAATAATACCATAACAGCTATTTGTGAATAACCCTTTTAACTAGCTTTCTGTCCTACCTTAATGTATTAATTATTTCATGATTATAGTAAATAATAAATTTTGATAAACATTGAATAATAAAAAAAAAAAAAATTCCAATTAATAAAGCACCCTAAAAAACACTTACAGCCGTACTCCTCTCTGTCCACAAGCCACCCCTGTATATATATATTTACTGAATCCTCCTCCGTTCACTCACCCACACACGACTTCTCATTACACTCCCTAGCTCTCCTCAACATGCTTCACCACAATCACCACCACCACCACCACCTCCACAACCATCAACTCGGCAACCTCCACCAACAAACGCCCGCCAAGAGAAGACCCAAACAAACCTCCTTCAACTTCTCCCTCAACGACCACGTCGACATCCTCATCGAAATCCTCACAAAACTCGACGCCCGCTCTCTCGGAATCGCCGCCTGCGTCTGCCGTCTCTGGTGGTCCATAACCCGCAACGACTCCATATGGGAGCACCTCTGCTTCCGCCACCTTATCCCAGCTCCACCACCGCTCTCCCTCCGCCACGTCGTGCATGCACTAGGTGGATACAAGAGGCTCTACGCTGTTTGCTTGAGGCCGGTCCAAAGCCGACTAGTGAATAATAGTGGTCGACGTAAAAGGCATCATTGGTCGACCGATGATGGGATGGAATTGTTAAGGCTGACGTTGTCCTTGTTCTGTGTCGACCATTTTGAGAGGTTTGGGAAGAACAAGAGATTATCTGGGACGTCTTCCTCGTCGCTTTTGTTTCTATGTGAGCCTGTCATTAATGTTTCAACATGATACACATATTTATTACCAAGGATTTATTATTATTTTTAGTTTATATTCTAAGTTTTTTTCCCTAATAAATGCAAACTCAAATATTATTGTTATTATTATCATTTTGTCATACAAAGTGGATTGATTTTTATTTGTATTATTTGTTCCATATGGCTTCATTGATGCAGTGAATTGTAATATAGTCTATATTATTCATGTTTTAAGTGAGAAATATCTGATTTGAATAATTTTTTTATTATAATAAAAAAATGCAAAATAAAAATATTGTAAGATGTTTGTGAATAAGTAAGTGATTTACTTGTCCCTGTATATATTTATGAATTTTTAAGAAGGAAGTGCATTTGATGAAGTGTTCTATTTTTGTACTAATATTAAAATTAAAGGTCTCAGTTTGTTTGAGGAAAATGGTTTATAAACTTCTTTTTCCACCAAAAAAAGGAAAGATGGTGACTCATAGAGATAAAGTGGTGACAATAAATTAAGAAAATAATTTCCTTTTTTAAAACTAGAAATCCTTTTGTTAACACATTTTTAGGACAATGTATCCCTACTACCAACCTCCCATCACTAACTGTTATATAAATTTATTAATTACTATTAGATTATTAATATTATTAGAGTAGTATTTTGGTAAAAAAAAAGTTGTTTATATTGTTATTTTTTTGCTATATAAGATCTTCATTAGAATATCTCATAACTCATAATAACAGGTACATGCTATGTCACTTAGAATACAATATACTTAATTGTAGTTTATCAAAAATATAAAAATTTAAAGAACTTGGTTCATCTATTTAAAATACAAAAGAGTTGATTTTTTGTTGCACAAATCTAATTTTAAGTAGTATCAAACCTTGAAGTATCGTTAACAAACCGTTGCCCACGGATAATATGCACCGTACCTAATCATAAGTCGGCAGTTTTTTTTTTCAATTGTCTTAACATCTTATTTTTATATTTTTTAAATATATATTTATTAAGAAATAAATATTGATAAAAAAAATACTTTTATTCATAAACAGATCGAGTAAATAAAATATAGATAAAATACATATACATATCATACACAAACACAGATGAAGATCAGTCAATTTAAACATCGATAACTGGGTGTGTTTTTTTTTCCGAGTCTTCACATGCAAAGTCAAAAGAATAAAAAGTAAAAATTGTGTATTTGGGTTCTTTGTTCTACCTTTAATTTCATGCATTCTTTATGGACTACCAAAACAAAAACATCAATAATTTGGTAAAAAAAATGCCGAATGGATCAAATGGACTCAGTCACAGGCCTGGGCCTAGTTCCATCTACTTGATCAGAACTCCATTTGAAAGCCCACCCTGTGTAAAAGTTTCTTCGGTCCATATATACTAATAACAATACTTGTTGTGTCATATTATTATTATTATTAAGATCCAATCCCATGTCCTTTTATCTTAATAAAATTTAAGGAGGAACAAATATTAGAAAATTGTCATTTTATACATCTCAAACTCTTGAAATATTATTTTTTTTTCATTAGTTATTACTAAGAGTTTAGGGAATCGAAAAGCTTGTTAAGTATCCTTAACATCTTTGCAAAGTCTCCCTTAAAAAGTAATACAAGAAGCATTCAATCTTAGGAAAATAACCCAAATGAGAACAAAGGCTATCATGGAGTTGGGTTCTAATACATTCATCAGTTGGTTAAGGCATCAAGTTCAATGATGTATTGCGAAAAAAAAAAAAGGAAGTTGTTTAAGTAGTAAATATTTCACTTTCCTTTCTTAAGATGTAATAGGCTCATAAATAAATTTCTATTGATAAGAATATAAAGACAAGAAATTGCTATTTCTTTTGTTTAGTTCAAATAAAAATTGAAAAAAATATACAATATAGCATTGATTGTGAATGGAATCGAGACTTCAAAAATGCCCATGTTTTTAAAAGTTAAGGTCAAAATCAAAACCCCAATCACCATCTTCGGCAAAAACCTTAGCTACCATAAAACCATCAGCTATCAAAACCACGAACCACCACTACCACTACCACCAACTGAGTCATGAACCACTAAAGATAATGCGTTATTACCTTTAACTTTAATGAACGTGAGACATCAAATCTATAGGCAAACCTGAAAGCATAGTGAATCGGACTTGAAAGCTATTTAAACCAAGGTGCAAATAGTTGGTGTATATAACTAGCCATGACTAGGTTCAAGTGGTCCATGGGTATAAATCGCATGATCAGAGTAAATAGAACTACAGTGCAATTTTGCTTCGGTAGTTTGATAAAGACTAGGATTTAATTGTTTATGGGATTATGGTCTAATGGTTTATGGTTTGTTGGTCTCAAGTCTTAGGTTTTAGGTTTAGTCATTATAGGTTTTAGAGTTAGAGCAAATCCAACAATTGATATAGTTATAGTGTGCCTTGTGTTTTTAGTAATGTAACCAAGGTTTTTCTACTCACCAGAATAGATAGGAAACGGAGAAATAAATAGAGGAGATATAGTAATTTATAAGATCCTAGTAAGAGTTGCTTACATGCTATTCTTTATTTGGCCGGGTTCCCAGCTTGTGTAATAATGGTTTGTTTTGAGTAAGCAAAGCAATAAGCATGTTTTAAAGAATAGAGAGGAAGTTCAATAGTTATACCTCCTTTATTCAATAAAATGAATGGGCATAAGTTGATTGATAAGGTCTCCATGAAAACTTTACTAAAACTCAAAAAATCCAAATAACGAAAACTTATCTTGCTAAAACTAGATGCATCTAAAAATTAAATTGCTACTTTCTTAGGTTAAACTAGAGATTTTCTCCTTTATCATGCATATGCTGCAATTAATTGTTATATGCCATTTATGCATGTTGTGTATAATATGCACTTCACATTGTATGTGTAAGAACAATACATTCTTGTAGTATGTGTGCCCAAAAATAATGGAACTCGTGAAATTGTTAGTTAAAAAATGCAAAACTACCCATTACATCCATAACTTCCTTTATTTAGACTAAAATTTAAATTTATTATAAAAAAAGGTGGACTTGAATATTGTATTTTTGCATAACAATATCAATGAAGTTGTCCACAAAAGGATTCTTGACAATGACAAAGAGGAGAAAAATCAAAGAGATAAATATGTAATTTTAACTGGCTTTGATTCAATCAAACTCTTGATTAAATCTTAGAATGTTACCATATACAAGATTTTATTAAGTGATGGACTATGGATATTTATTAGATAGTCAATAATTATCATGGGATTTCTTTTGTTTTCCAATATCTAATTGACTAAATCATATTGGGTTGAAAAATTAGTTTTATGGGTGAATGTTATAGGTCTCAAAGTCTGTAAGTAATCTTAGTGAATATGAAAAAGACCTATAGAGTTCATAAGAGATCCAAATGAATACTTAAGCATGTAAGAGAATTAACATTAGGTGAGTCCAATTAATTAATACAAAATCTTTTAGTGCATTTCAACTAAACATAGTTGTTAGAAACGTCATAGTTCAAAGAATTAGCTATATATATTATAGAGACAACATTTGGATTCAACTCATTTAACTTACTATAATTTTACATGTATACAAAGGACGCAAGTACAAATATCAAATTGGACAATCAAGATTTTTACTTGAACTTTGGATGTTTCCTAAGTTTTAGAATTGAAGTTGTAAGTGATTAAATAATATGTTTAATGAAATTTTTCTTTGTTAAATTATACTCTAAAGTTTGAAATTGCAAATGTCATACTTAATCAAAAGTTTACCATTGGAGTTCTTTAATAAATATTGTGACAAACACTTATCAAATGAAAAATATGAGTGTAAATTTTGAGAATTAGGATTGCAAATTTAATTGAGTATGAAATTAGTGGCTTCAAAACTTATATATAAGGAAAAGAACCAAGGATGTGATTGGTTACTATGGCTATTTTGAACAAATTTTGTATAACTCAAGTCTGTCTTGTTAATCTATGAGGTATCCTCAAACCTATCCCAAACCTTGTAGAATATTAAGTGCATTACTAGACCTTTTGTTATGTTAAACGGGAGTTTGGATCCTGACTAAAACCCACCCAATTAGTACATTTTACTAAAATACTTTAGAATACTTATTTTATATACTCTAAATTAGGTTTAAAAAAGTACAGCTATTAAAACTTATAAAAAATTAATATTAGTAGCTTAAGCTTACAAATATCATTTGTTTTTTAAGCCAAAAGATGATTTGTGATAATAATGTTGAAGTATACATTTGTAAATGTAAAATAAAATAATCAATGATATGCAGAATTTAGCGAATTTGGATTCTTTGCCGAGTATTAACCTTATTCCATAACCAGATTAAAACACTGTAAGGTTTCAACATTATACATAAAATATGTCCTTAACCCTGTAAGGTATAACTCTATCACGTAATATCAAGTTTGGATGAGTCAAGAACCTTGGAAGAGCATACCAACATGCATCATTAAGAAGAATATCTAAAGTTGAGATAGCTAGCTTGATATGGGATGACGTTTAATGCTATTTGAACTTTTTACAATATTTCAATATTGCTATAAAACTTGAAGTTATTATATATCATATCTAATTGAATTATTATTTCCCGAATTGTCTACTTACTTCTCATTTTTAATGATTGTACTTTTTTAAACAATATCTGTTTGCCCCAGCCTTTTTTTTTAAATGATATAGACAATAAATTTTGATGAGTAAAAATTTCATTGCATATGATATTTAGTAATTCTAGACTTTAGGTATAGAAGTTGAATACTAAAGTTGTATTGAAGGTATTCTATAGGACCTATAACAACTTCAAATTTAATGTGTGAAATTGGGGAGAAAAGGAAAAAAAAACACAAAAAATTATAATCATCCGTTACAACATTGTCCTAATACTACTACAATTTACGGTGGACTCAAAGGAATTGTTATGTAACCCTCAAACATTGCCCTCATCTAGCACATGGTGTGTATACATATGTGTGTGTCACTTTCCTCCCAATGCATAACTTGGAGCTAATGGTGGGCTTGGCTTGATGGTAGGAAAAGTGCAAAACCTTATTTTCTAGGAAAAAGTGCTTAAATCTTCCCTAATGATTCAGCCGGAAAAAAAGGGGTGGAAGGTTGCTTGTCTCCTACTTCTTTTTCAGATGCCCTACTTGTCTTTTACAATTGATTTTTTTTCCCTTGTCTGATTAATAAATAACGGGCTTGCATGTTACTAGTGGTACAACTTTCTGCCGTCCTTGATCATAAGTAGCTACCTTTTAGTCTTTCAGTTTTAATAGGAAAATTGCTGTCGGTAAAACCGTGTTTAAGCCTAAATCTATCTACATTACGACTATTTTTATCAGTAATATAATCATATTTTTTTGGGTCTGTTTGGATTGTCTGATTTTCGCCTATATCTTATTTATTTAGTTAGTTTATGAGTAAAAGTATATGCTTTCATCCATATCTATTTTTTTACAAACATCTGTTTGAAAACGATAAAAAAAAAACAAAATAATCAGAAAAAGATGAAAAAAACAAACCCAAATACGATATAGCATATGGATCCATATTTTCTTTTTATAAGTATAATATATCGAATTAGAATCGCTAATTAAACAAAAATATTTCGATTTTATTTTGGTGGTGCATCTTTATGGTTAATAAAAAGTGAAATAACAAATATAACTTGAGTGGACAGATCAATGACCTCGTCTAAAATTGACGGGAATATTTCTGTTCAAAAGTCTTATGAAAGATGTGCTTAAATAATTGCGTATAATTCATGCAAATACTAAAGTTACTGGGAAACATCTTTAGACTTTAGTGGTCGTGAAGGTTTCACCTAACCTAGGAGAGGTAACACAAGTTGCATCGATATTTGCCGTTTAATTTGTATATATTAGCAGGTAATGTAAATTTTTTTATAAATATGTGTTTATTAATTTTTTTTTATAAATATGTGTTTATTCCATCACTTATATATTTGATTATAATCGGTGAAAATATTATTGAGATATTAATATCGAGGACCGTATATCTATCCATTAGAAGAATTTGCTATACTTGATGGAAGTATAATTTTTTGAAAATTCTATAGTTTGGTTATTTTACTGAACAAGATCGGCTTTATTGGTTATTTACATGATAGTTGAATTACCTCAAATAAATCATAAGGGCTACATGTAAATCCATTTTATTATATATCAAAATTAGTAGAGCATATATAGATTTCTAAATACAACTTCTTTCACTTACTTTCACCCTATTTATGAATACAATGACCCAAATAAAAAGTCCAATTATTTATCTTTTTGCAGCTCATAATCTCAATCTTATCACTACTCTCTTCTTCTTTCTCTTCTTTAATAAAGCTTAAAAGAATAATACATAAGAAAAAGGTAGGTCTACTAAAATTTTTATGTATTTATCTTTTATGTAGATAAGAAATAAGGAAAAATACAGGGTTTACAAAAGTAAAAGCTTGTGATTTAGATTATGTAACAAGTTAAGAAGATAACATAGGTCAGAAAAGTGAAAAAATCTTGAACCTCACGTTATGCAGCTGAATAAAAAGAAATAATATAGATATATAAAGTAAATATTCTCAAATAATAAATAAATAAATAAGAGAAAAAGAAGATTGGATCTTTAAAACGTGAAAGCTATTGGGTTGGGCTGATTGGCATCATGGGCTTTTTCCATGATTGGCTGAGTACTCCGTTTCCAGCTTCCAGGATATAAAATCGATTCCTATGAGAATGGAGAAAAGGTGTATTTGATGTAAAACTGAAAGGTGAAATTTATTTTATACGGAATTTTCACCGCTTATGTAATAAACAATTATACTTTCGTTCCCTTTAGGGGGACAGTACTCTATCATGCCGATTGAATTTTTTTCCATCAAAATAGGTGCTTTGTGGAGTTAAAATTTAGGATGAGTGTTTCCATGTACACACTAGGAAGTTAAATTAAAAAACTACTTATATTTTTTTAAAGCATATTAAAATAATTATGAGACCTTTAATAAGTGCAATGAATATTTATTAATTGAATCTTTCTATCTTTATTTATTTTTCAAATTAGAGGATATTCCATTAAAAATCAGTGCATAATTTCGAGGAGGCATAGAATAGAGATTATGGATTCTTTCTTCGAACGGGGTATAGGAAAATTTTCTTGTATAGACCATACATGGGACATGGGTAGATCCCACAAACATAAGATGGCAAAAAAAAAGAGTTATGATGCATATAGATTAGGTTAAAAAGAGAAAAGAAGTCCTACAAATGGCCAGTCCTTCCACTTTATAGTATGGGCATGGAGTGAAGATTCTATTCTACTGAACAATATTATAGATGAAAGACTAGGGAGAAAAAAGAAAAAAAAAAAAAAAAGCAAATAAGGCTCTTTATCCTTTTCCTCTTTTGAAGGCCAAAGTGGGACAACATATCATAGAATCTATTTGTACAAAAAGTTTTTGTTCCCAGAATATTATTTAATGTTTTTCCTGATGCGGCAGCTGCATTTTTTCTTTTCA
The DNA here is from genome assembly GCA_024138025.1 of Combretum micranthum. NCBI lineage: Eukaryota > Viridiplantae > Streptophyta > Magnoliopsida > Myrtales > Combretaceae > Combretum > Combretum micranthum. The sequence goes on from JAMXBD010000049.1 coordinate 1,682,637, forward strand.
ACAACCAGATTTCTCCTTGTAGTGACAGCTTTTGGTACCCTCTGCTAAGATTTTACTTGGGGGTAAAAGAGAAATCCTATTGCATGATGTATTTTAATATTCTGTTCAATTGGGTAGGTTTTACATGGGCATAAGTGGGTGGGTTCTAGTAACATTTTTTACATTGTATTTTCAAGGAGATTAGATCCGTTTGGATTGTTTGTTTTTTATTTGTATCTAATCTACATCTATATCTTATCTATACTTTATTTGTATTTGATCTATAAGGTTTTTTTATGAGTAAAAATATATATTATTCATTATATCTGTTTTTGATAAATAATTTTATTGAAACTAACATGAAATAGATGTTAAACCGATGTCAAATCAAACGCACCCAAAGTAGAAAATGATATTCTTGTATCTTGTATCTGGATAAGAACCTAAACTATAAGATATAGGGTATATGTTTCTAGATAACATATTTATTTTATAAAAATTATTAGATAATAACTAGTCGAATAGTAGCATTGTATTTCTACTCACAAGTTATATCAAAATAACCAACAATAAAAAAGAAATAAACATATAGTAAATTTGAACTAAAGACAAGCAGTATGATAGAAGTTGATCACTCTCATATCATAAGTCTTATCATTGGTATAGCAATTTTCACTAATATAAAGTTAAAATATAAAACATTAATATTCATTGTATAAAAATTGTACAATTATAAAATTTGCTTTTAAGCTACTATGTGAATATTATTAGGTTAATGCTTTAATGCCATAATCTGAAGGTATTACAACCTGCCACGTATTTTATTAGATAAGGACACGCTAAGACTATTAATCCGCTGATCCACAAATTTGAGATGTAATCAATTACTCACATAAAGGATACATGTTTAAAATATTTCATATAACAAAACTTCTTAATAACTTCGTTAGCATAAACTAAAGCCAACTCAAATCAAACGATAACATCTTAAGAAAATTTAGAAAAACTTTAGATTTATAAAAATATTATAAAACTTTATAAGATCTTTAACTTTGTCTATCTCCAAACCAAAATATCTAAATATTAGTAAGAAGATCAAATCTACTATCGTCCTCCCCAATCCATATAACATCATAGTCCAACAGATCAAAAATTAATGGATCATCACCTGTTCCTGAAAAATAGAAAGGAATGAGCACAGAGGTCCAGTATGCCATACCACAAACACATGCGCATGTAGGGGTGGGCATAGGCTGGTCAACCAATCCATGACCCTAATTTTTGAGCTTAACCACTACAATCGATTTTTTAAATGTCAAACCTAAACCAATTCATTATTAGCAGTTAACCATCTTAACGGTTAACTATTTTTTTTTTTTTAATATTTTTGGTTTTTAGTTTTTAACCATTTAGCATAATGAGTAACTAAAAGTTGCAGTTAACATATTTTTAGTTGGTCCATTAAAAATTAAACCAAAGTTACATGCTATTAAAACTTGTTCTATTATGAAATTAAATCCTATTTTCAAGCAAAATTCTTTTTTTGATTATAAAATCTCAACCAAGCTAATTTGTCAATATGTTAAAAACCAATGCCTAGAAATTCTCAAAATAGATATGTATGAACTCATACAAAATATTCATACTAATCAAAAAAGAAAATGAAAGTAATCAGAGAGTACAGAAAACACCTTAGCCTTATATCTTTTGAAGGTATATCTACTATGATTCAAGAAGATGTAGGCCTTATATCTTTTGGAGAGTTAATAGTCACCTCAAATTTGCACCAGCTCACTTGTTTAAAAATTCATAAAGTTGACATCATGAGCTGTCATATGGAAAGAAGAAGAAGGAAAATAAATTAGTACACAAGATATTAAAAATTCTCACCCTTAAAGAGGTATGATGGCTACAAAAGGAGAACAATATGAACATAACGGCGATCAACGAAGACGATGGCAACGGCAAAGGCAATGACAACTAGTAAAGACAATGAGTCGACGATGAATGAAGATGAAGATGAAGTTGGACAACGAAGGCGGAAACTAGAATTGGAAAGTGATTTGCCAAGAAGAAAAAGAATGCGATGGAAATTAATAGTGATTACATTTGGGTTTTAACATTTAACACCTTAGCCTTTTATATTTTTTTAGATTAATTATATATAATATTATATATTTATAGATATTGGTTAACTATTAACCATTAGTTTTTCATGGTTACAAACCGAAATTGAAACAAAAAAAAAAAATAAAACCATGAACCTAAACCAAAATCGATGGATTAGTTAACCATATATTTCATATTGGTTTTTCGATTTCGGTTCTATTTTTCAGTTTAGTCGGTTTTTTTGCCTATCTTATGCGCATGAATAGGCAGAATATAGATTTCACATACAATCTAATAATATCTGCAACAATTAATGTGTTATTATCTTTGATTAGTCAGGTAAACAACATAGTTTAAAACTATTAGCCATTAGTCATAAACTCAAAGTAGCTTATGACTCCGTAAAAACAACCAGTATGAAAAATAGCAATATATATGTATATTGGTGTCGGGAACTCCCACACATCTTGGGTATCGTTTTCGCACCACTCTTAGACTACCGAAATTATCTATATGCATGAGTTACTCGGGATAACCTTACACATAGATCATTAGGGCGCTATCCTAGTAGCAATGGTCATCCTAATCTACTAACCCAGCCATAGACAAACTGCAAACAAAATTTTAAAACCATATAGCATTATATTCATTTGTAGGTTCTAAACCTACAATCATAAGCAGCAAATAAGGTAAGGTCGTACCTGAAATCATTTTAGAAATAGATTCCCTAATTTCACTAAAACACCTGATCACATAAACAAACCTAATATCAAAACATGTCTTCACAAGTTAACCCTAATCACGTCATCATCGAAAACCCTAAAAAGAATATCAAATTCTAGATTTATACACACCTTCCCTTCTCTGATTGAAAACCACAAAAAAAGTCTCCAAAAGAACAGGGTTTCTCCAAAACTAAAACTCTCATAAAAAGATAAAGAAAAATTTAGAAAGGATTTCACTTTTTAAATTACCAAAAGAATAGAAAAGGATAATTCTTACCTATTCTTTGATTATTGTTCCTCTTGATTGTAGAATACAAACCCCTAATAAGAACTTTAAGTTTCCTCCAAATTTCTCCAAGAATTTGGTTTGTTTTTAAAATCCACTTAGATATATAGGAAAAGATTACAGTTTTAAATCACGAAAAGAAAAGAAAGGATTCGATTTACCTATTCCTTGATTCTTTTTCCCTTTTGATTGTAGAACACGAACTCCAATAAGAACTCAGGGTTTTTCCCAAACTCCCTTCAAAACCAAAAGAGCACTTTAGGAATAGATCATTAAAGAATTGAAAAGGATTACTTTTACCTAGATATTGATCTTGATCTCCCTTAATGTTAAGATCACCGATAGAAAGGTTTTAAGAGAAATCTAAGGGTTAGGAATGATTTTGGAGTAGCAGGAAGCCTAAGTCACGTGGAAGACATGGAAAAACTCTTAATTTTTCGAATAGGAAAGGTTGGTAGGCTAGGGAGAAAAGCTGGCGGCCTAAACATCAAAGGGCAATTCTGGGGCCATGACGGCCGACCCTATGCTGCGGTGCACAAGTTTAAGGTCGGCGGCGTTGGATTGAAGGTCGGCAGCTTAAGTGCCGGCTTACAGTTGTCCATTCGTCTTCCATAATGTATTTATATATTAAGGTTAACCATAAAGCCCTCTTATTTTTAATCAAATAGTACTTTTACCCTTCATTATAAAATATTTATCTATTTACATTATAGATACTTTATAAGATTTACCTTTGAAATTTTAATATTATAAAAATACAAAATAAAAAAAATTACAGATTTTACATGATACTGTGTGCCTTGTAAGTTCTACATGACATGAGTTCTAAAGTGGTTTCAAGGTGTAGCTTTCAATTCTAAAATTTAGAAACCTATACTTATAAGATAGGGTAGCGCATAAGTAAGACTCATACCCCATCAATTTTGTGCTTGCTCACTCCTAATTCATGCAATTGAAAAATGAAGAGAATGAAACTAAAGGAAACAAACTATGATAAATTTAATTACATCTACTTAAGTTTATCCTATGTTTGCTTAATTTTCTTATTTTAAAGATTGAGAGCTGTGGCCGAAAAAAAAAAAAAGATCGAGAGCTTACATTTGTAAACTTAAGTGTGCCTTAAAAGTTAAAATATTTTTCACAAACAATCTAAATTGCTAACAAGATCTTTATGTTAAAAATGCTTGGAAACACCAAAGCATTATTCATTTAAATTTCTAATTCTTTGCCATTACTATACATAAGCAAAGGATGGAGCTTCTTTTATAATGATTGCTCTTTGCTCATTAATTCTAGTCTAAACAATAGTAAGACCCCAAATTATAGAAAATAGTTTTTCGTCTTTATTTCTAGCAACAAAGTTAAACCTATTACACTTATTTGATACTTTTATTGCACCATTGTAATTGATCTTGATCACTTCATTTGTCAATATGATCCAAGTTTGTTGTTGCATAAGATCCTCCTAAGCACGACTTTGGATACCATCAATTCCTCTAAAATATTCACTCTACTTACTAAGAATGAATTTGAGACATACTCGTAGAATGTTTCAATTTGAACTATAGTGTCACATAATTTGAAACACATGCATCTTTCCACTTTAAGCCCCAGTTAGCTAATTTTTTCATTAGCTTCATCAACTATTCTTCAAAACACCTAAATAAAAGGGATCTTAGTTTATAAGATTATAATGGTTACTTATTACTTGCAAAGTTAAGTAATTTTGTTTAAAGAGTTAATAATTCTTGTTGTTTACCTTTTTTATTTTTTTTAAATGAAAACAATTCAATATATTTGCCAACATCTCTTAATTCTTTCTATTTTTCCTCTCCTTTAATCATCAACGGTTTTTCTCTTTCCCTTCTTCCCAACCATTCCTCCTACTCCTGGATGGACTTGATTATGCTTGCAACAAGGTGATCGTTCACTTTTATTATTTCCTTGGTTTTCTCTAAATATCTCTTCTATTTAAGATTTATTTCCCTTTTTTTTTTTGGTCTTTTCTAGTCCTTTTTCATTAACAAAAATAGAGGGCATAATTGCGTAGTATAGCTCTTAACATTTTTTTGAGGGCTAATGCCTAATTTGTCACCTGAATTTTGATAAAAAGTTCAATTAGGTACTGAAGCTTTAAAAATTCCAAGTTCATATCCATTTGAACTTTTTATGCCCCTTAATACCACCTTACTTAACATTATTTAATCATTGTCTGACGCATGTTCATTACTTAAAGAGACAATATAAGAGTGGAATAGTGTTTAGGGGCATGAAAAATTTAAATAGGTGTGAAATTGAACTTTTTAACGTTTAGGTATCTAATTAAACTTTTCACAAAATTTCATGTAACAAATTGGACATTTTCCCTTTTCTTAATAAGTGGTGTTGTCCTTGTGTCGCTATAGTAGATAGGTACGATGATGTTTGTCTAAAGCTGTATAATTTCAAGTTGTTAATTAAATTAATTTTTAATAAGAGGAGAATTTAGAGTTGCTACATGATTTCAAGAATTGTTCATGTAAATCCTATATGATAAGTGAATTCAAAGTAGTTCTTGTTAATTTGTGTTTTGCCAAGCATAAAATCATATATAATGTTTTGTATATTTAAGTTGCGTGAAGGTACACCCACTGAGACTTACAAAAATGATATTAAAAAATCTACCAAATGTCCATATAACACCCTTTAACACATTATAGAGAAAAGTCACTTTACAAAACAAAAGTGACAAGATAAAATGTTTAGAAAGAATGTACATTTCCACTTATGCAAACTTTACAATCTATTTTAAAGTTCACTTCACTTGCTTAATATATATATATATAATATATATATAGTATCAAATTCATTTTAATAAACTTATAAATACATCTTATAAAATAAAACAAAAGAGATACAAAAATGAAAACATACAATGCAAATGAGATAAGAGAGGGATTGAAGAAATGAAGTAGGAAGCACTATATAGTATAAAAGCATTATTTGCTCACCCCTATTCTTGGTAATAAATAATTAAATAAAAAATCTTGCTAAAGAATATATTGTATGGCTTACCAATTGCATTTAGATGCCTCCATGGTCACGGCAGGTTAGGACCTGGGGGATCTTAGCTTTTGAAATAAAGAATCAAACATGCCTATAAAGTGGCGAGTGGATTCATGAACTATGGACTCACTAGATCATAAGGTGGGTCCAAACTTGAATTGGCCTGCCATTAGTTTTTGTCTTCAATTTTTAATAAAATTAAAAAATATAAATAAATTAAGAGGAAAAAGAAATTGAAACTCAAAAAGAAAACTGAATATAAGAACATTATAATTTTTAGCTCATTTTTATAAGCAAGTGTAAAGGATTAGCATTTATCTAATATAAGCACGTTTCATTTTAGTTATAATATAGCGAGGTAAGATACACTCTAAAGACTTTAGAGAAGCCACAAAATAAAAGAGTAGTTCCATATTGCTAAGAAATGATATTCTTCTTTAGATTGAACTGTATATAAAGCAAATTATACATTTCTTTGAAGTACATTTATTTTTTGTGTTATTATGAATAATGTATTAAAGATTGTGAATAAATAATAATTTATTTCTATTCACATGAATAGTAGCCAAAATATTATATGTTATTTATTTTTTTAATTTTAGCATTGATTATTAATTATTAATTTGCTTATGTTTCTTTAAAATTTAAAATTTTATTTTTTAAAATTTTCTCTCGAATAGAATAGGTTTTGCCAAGTCCACTGTTTAGGCCAATTCAACCAGATTCAACATATGGTGAAATATCCCTAATTTTATCTAAGATCTAAATAATAATAATAATAGGTGAATTTAAACCATTAACCCTTAGATGAGTAGTTTATGTTAAACACATGTTATAAGATTAACTTTCTAAAGTATTAATTATATATAATATTTATATGTCATTAATTATAGCCATAACTTTAAGATAGTTAAACTTGAGTTAAATTAGCCAACGTTTACATAATGTCAATTACAAATCACCTAGGTGTATTTTAGTAATTAACCTAACTCACTAACTAACTTTCCTTAATTAACTCACATGCCACCTCATCAATCCATGTCACATGTAACTAACCTACATTATGACTAACATTAAACACTCTCTCCTCTCTCATTACTTTTTATTCAAGTAACCCAAAATCCATCCTGCTCTCTTTATCTTCTTTCACAAGCTACTTCTTATTATAAAAACCCATTTAGCAAACCATAACCATAACTTACCTATTTTTATCTCTAAATTCATACACCCAATCTAACAAGAGCATTAGGAAAGGATTGAAGAACAAAAAAAGTTTGGAGAGTGGATTGGTTGAAACTTCTATAAATTGCATGTAATAGTAGAATTAATTGTAGATTAGAAATTTTTTTTTTTTTTGTTATATTGTAGGTAAGTGAATTTTAATTTCAATAATAAGTTTGAGTATGTGTTTGATGATTAGATTGTGCATGTATATATGATTATGGGTGGATGAGTAATTTAGAATTAAATTCATGTTTCAATTTGATTTTGGTGATGAGATTACATGTGTGTGTGTGTGTGTGTGTGTAAATATGTGTTGGATCAATGCATGCATGTAAGAAGTTGAATTTGATGCAATTTAATGAGTGAAGTCATGATTGAACATGCAATAACATATATGAACAAAGTGTTGAAAATGGCTTGTGTGTGTGTGTGTGTAGAGTTGATGAACTGATATGTTAATTATATTGAAATTTATAGTTGTATGTATATAATATGTCTATATCGAATGATGTACCATATATATGCACGAGTTAGAATTTAATTATTTTGATCATGATTTGAATATAATTTAATTAATTATTTTGAATACTGAAATTAAAAATAAAGGGTTTAAAGTTGATTTTTTGAATGTTCATGTTAATATTCATCATGATTCAATGTGTGTAGTGATATAGAAAGTATTTCATTTATAATTATTTAAGAGTTGGAATTGGTTTGTGCTTGAGGATGCATTTTTGGAAATTTCGTAGTAATTGGTTTGAATGCTTATGAAGATATGCAAATTCCCAACTCATATTCAAAGTATTCTTCATGAAATTCAAACTAGATCTTTAATAAAGCTAAATTTAACCTGCAATGTGTTTTTTTTAATCAATTTTTGGAATATATATTAACATGAAATCATAATAATAAAAAAATATAAAGTTTCAGACTTAGCATCAAAAATTCAAATCAAAGTTAGTTTGAACATATAGAACTATGCTTTTATCTTGTTGAGTGAATCTTAATTGTCAAAACCTATTTGTGACCTTTAATTCTAGAATTACTTAGAAATAATTATAAATGAATACAATAATATTAAAATTAATTTAATTTGCTAAATATTAAACAATAATAAATGGTGTGGTTCATTCACATTTGAACTAACTCCAAAAATGGTTCAAGAGGGAGGTTCATTCCAATTTCTTCACCCATTAGATTGGTCCATTCTCAATATAAGTTAGTTAATTAAGTTTAACTAAATCAAATAAAAAAGAAAAGAAAAGAATATAACTTGAATCAACTAAAAATTAAATTAATTAGATAAATATATAAATCGATTTTAACATAATCCTTTAAGAATTTGTGAAATAAAACTTAATGATTAATTAGGCTTATGATAATTGGAATTGACTTTATATAAGTATATCCTATATAAGTAATTAACCAAATAGACTTAATTAATAATCAGTCCAAGGACTAATAAAGTAATTAAAGAAGAATGAATAGGTTAATCTAAAATAACATGGTTAATTGAATTAAAAAAGAAAATTAATGAGAATTGCATCTTTCTTTCTCCATTTCTACATTCTCTTGACATGGGCTCTTTAGCAAACAAGTATTTTCTATGTTAAGTTCAATCTATGTAGTGACTTGCTTGTTGCTTGTTAAGATAGAAATTTTTAAATGAATTAAAACTTAAAGACGACTTAATAATTAACTATTACTTGTGCTTATGTCATTTAGAGTTTTTGGCAGCCTCGTTTTACGTTGTCAAGGCATTGGTTAGATGTCAATTCCTTGCCTTGTATTTGGATTCAAAATGAAAATAAACTGATGGATAGAAATTACGGCCATATCCTCACTTACATTACTCTATACTTAATATACCCCTAGTATCTTTCTTCCACAACCAACCTCCTTCTTTGGACATAACATTCTTCATAAGGACGACGAAAAATCAAACTCGACTCATAATTGCAAAAATTTGAAGCTTTTGCAACCTTGGTCAATGAAATTTCAAATCGAAGCTCAGTGGCTAGCCGTTATTCAAGGGCTCAATAATAGATTTCCCCTCCTTTAAAGAGACATCTTAGATTGAAATCTTACATGAAACACACCCAAATTGATTTGTAGCTATCGCTAGTTTTAAAGCTTAGTTCGTCATTACCTAGGTTGTTAGACAACATGGATCGGCTACTATTGGCCACCCAAAGTCGTTGTCTACATTGTTGCTATCCATATTAGTATATAAGCTACATTCCAATCGGTCAAGGTAATGTGTAGGGATATGAATCCCATTTTTATTTTTTTAAAATTCATTGACAGTTTAGCTATTGTGTTGCGTGTGCATGCCGGGTATTCAAGCTATGTGTCTATTGTGCAGTACATATGTTGGTTGTGTGTGTGAGGCGAGACATGAGCTGGGTGTATGCATATCGTGTGTATGCGCATGTTGTGTCTACTGGTGGTAGTGTGCGCATGTGTTTTGGTGGTATTGTGGTGTGTGTGTGCGTGTTTAATATGTATGAGTATGCAGCTTGCATGCAAAGGTTGTTATTGTGTTGTGTATGTGTGTGTAGTGTGTGGATGCAGGGGAAGATTAGGGTGTGGTGTGTAGCGGACCTAAGTATGTATGTATTACATGTGTATGTACCATGAATGATAGCAGCAGTGTGTATGTGCATGTATGTTGGTGATATTGGGTTGTGTGTGCGCTTGTGCAATGCGTGTGAGTATGAGGCGTATGTGCAGGGGTTGTTATGGTATTGTGTATGAGCATGTAGAGTGTGGATGCAGAGGTGGGTAAAGAGTTGGGTGTGGTGTTTTGAGGCGTGTGTAGGGTATACTGGGGGTGTGTATAGGGCGCTCTTGGGCATCTCTCGGAATACGCATGGGGCTGGTAAGAGGCACTCATATGCTCTTAAAGCATGTCATAGTGCTAGTTTGAGTAGAGTATGTGTTTGGTGTGTTCTGTTGTCTATTATAGTTTTTGTCTTCTATTACATTCTTTAATTATAGTCTTTCCATGGCATATGACCTCTGAAGATGCAGATTTTTTAATTATTTACGACATGTAGAGTGCTATAGTTAGAGTTTCTTTTATTTTCTGTTATATGTGTTCATGTCCTAATTAAATGTTGTCCAAACAATGAGTGATAGGGCTCAATGGAGCAAAAGTGACACAATTGTCTTTATTGAATTATGTTTCGAACAAGTTCAATTGGGGATACGTATTAGTGGGCATTTGAAGCCTAGCACATTTATGGTAGTAGGAGTTAAAATGCAACAAGCTAGAGGGAGATCATTTACTCTTAGATAGCTTCATGCAAAATGGGACACATTAAAGAAGTTGTGGTGCAAATGGAACTAGCTAGCATGATATGCTACCCAAAGAGTAGGTTGGAACAATAGCACTCAGACTTTTGATGCTCTAGATGAATGGTGGGAGGCCGTGGAACAGGTAAAAATATATAACCATCTTTTAAGTAATTGATCTTCTGTAATCTTGTTTGATCATTTCTTTTTATGATGATGTAAGAATATAAGAAGACCGAAAAAGATAGCATTCTCCAATTTCATGCAAAGGGTTTGAGATATAAAGACTAGCTCGATGGGATGTTTAAAGGCATGAAGAGGACAAATCGCAAAGCTTAGGCACCCAATTCATCCATATCTCCCCCCGAAGATAGCCTTGCAAGCAGTAGGGATTAGGAATGCAACCGGGATGGATTTGGGACGGGTATACTAAAACCTAAACCCGAATCCGATACCCAATAGGATTCCCAAAACCTGTCCTAAACCCTATAGGGTTTTTGTTCATGAACCCAAAACCCGCTAGACAAACCCTATAGGGTACTCGTACCCGTACCCGTATTCATACCCGAAACCTGATATAAAATTAGAATCATTACATAATAAAATATTTAAAAACATTATTATAAATGTTTTTTTCATCTTTTTCTATTTCCGATCCGTTCCCTTTTTATAGGCCAAGAAAAAAACTCTTATCATTACTCATGCAATCCTCTTTATAAAATCCCAATCATTTTCATGAGAAGAAAATCATTGGATGAAACAGTGAGGCAACGGGAGTGAGAGGCTTCAATTTGACTAGAGTGAGCCAAGACTAAGACTAAAAGTGGAGACCATAGAGTATTAGTCTACTGTCCTAGGGTTTTTCTACTTTTTCTAAATGATTTAATAAAAAAAAATAGCTTTACAATTAATGGAGCACAGCTGGTTAATTTTAAAGACCGAGGCTAAAGATAATATATATTTATATATTTAAACGGGTTCCGGTTTCTTAACGGGTTTTATGCTTGTCCCAAAACCCTATAGGATTTTATTATTGATCTCAAAACCCATCCCAAAACCCTATAGGGTTTTATTATTGATCCCAAAACCCATCCTAAACCCTATAGGGTATTTATCGGGTTGAGCGGTTCGGGTACCCAATAAAAACCCACCCGCTTACATCGCTAGTAGGGATTCATATGGGGATCCACGGTTTGTTGATCCGATGGATACTTCCTTACTTAAAGATGACTTGGTTTAGCATTCCTCCCATAAGGGTGAGCTGCCAACAAAACAAAAACAGCCACCTCCTAGTAAAGGGAAGAAACGAGCCAAAAAACATCGATACTTGAGACACGATCTGATCAATGATTTAGGTAATTTGATTGCCATACTACAAGTTCAAAGTTCAAGCAGTAGCTTGTCTGTTGACATTGAAAAAGGGCCTGCAAGCATTGCAACGATTATGAAGGACGTCTGGGTCTTACTAGCATTGCTAGAGAATAGCCAGCTAGGTTTAGATGCAATAGAATTTTTTTATGGATGAGAAAATGCAGAAGTTTTATTTTGCTTGTCCAAATAACAATCTAAAGATTGAATTTCTCTTACGTAAGATAGTGAAGAGAAGCGGGATGTAATATGCATGTTTAGTTTTATTTCTACTATGTGGTGTGTATTCTTTTATTTGTTGTTGGTTAAATGTGGTCAGAAATGGTAGAATGTTTTTCTTTTTGTTTTTTTATTTTTCTTTTTAGGAACGATTTTGAAATATTATGTTATAAATTTCACTCGTTGCAGCAAAGGTAAGGCAGGTGATCGATATGATGAGCTTATGATAGTAAGCATGCCCTATCTTATAATAGATAGACACTTATTCGGTAAAAATATGTGTTACAACTTGACAAGAATTGGAGTACAATTTATTAATAAGCTCCTTAACCACCCAAACCCAACAAGATGCCATAATATGTTTCAGATGAGTCCAACATTATTTTGCCAATTATGTCAGACTTTAGCACAATATGGCCTTTGGGATAGCAGAGGTATGCCCATTGAGGAAAAAACTCGAGATTTTCTTAGTTATAGTTAGTCAAAGTGTGTCTACAAAAGTTGTGTAAGAATTGTTCCAACATTCGTCAGAAACTATTTTTCGGAAATTTAATGAAGCACTGGATGTAAAATTGGCATTCTCACATACTATTATACAACCCACTAATCCTTAATTTTGTGATACTTCTGCGATAATAAGCAAAAACAAGGTATATCATAAAATTTTCCATGTTAGTATGATATGGCACACATGAGATGCATATAGCATGGAATTAGTACCAAATTCATGTTTGTTTCTTCATTTTTTTCGTAGGGTTGCATTGGAGCAATGGATAGATCACATGTTACGACACGTGTTTAAGAAGACGAACGAGTCATATATATGAATAGAAAAGGCGGAGTTTTGCAAAATGTGTTGGCTGTTTGTGATTTTAGTTACAGATTTATATTTATGACAGCAGGTTGAGATGGTCAAAGCCATGGTACAAATGTATTGGCCATGGCACTTGGAGATCAGAGATACAATTTTTCGGTGCCACCCCTCAGTAAGTGATAATTTTCAAACATACATTTTTGTAAGCCATGACACAAGTTTTTTGTGTATGTCATAATGGAATTTTTTTACAGGTAAATACTACCTAGTATATTCGAGGTTTCGAAATAAGAAAGGGTTCTTAACTCCTTACAAAGGAGGGCAGTATCTTAGGTCCGAGTATCGATTAGGTGGTCTACCATAAAGTCTAAAGAACTATTCAATCATATACATTTGTCGCTACGAAACATCATAGAGCAAACATTTGGAGTTTAGAAGAATAGGTTTCGTATTCTCCATAACATGCCAAAATATAAGTTGGCTAAGCAGATAAAGATAGTTGTTGCTACTATTGCTATACATAATTTTACTTTTCAAAATGATATCAATAAGTCATACATTAGGAATGGTCTCATACAAGAGGGTTCTAGTGGGTTTGATCATAGTAATGGTAAAGATGAACTAGATGGGAGTAGTGCGCTTGAATTAAGTACTGATTTATAGATGAATGTTCTACATGATTTAATAGCTTCAAATTTGACAACACACAGTCGTGGTAGATAGATGTTGCATGGATAACAGTTTTATCTGCTTCAGCTACAGTGATGAGTTTCGACTCCATCGTTTATGCGTCATTGTAATAATGAGCTCTAACCGTTTACATTAGTAATGATGATAGTGTGAAGTGGTAATTACAACTTTGATTAATTTCTTTTCATTCTTTTCTTTATTCATACCTATATAATATGAGAGTGGTAAGCCCTAGTAGCAAACTCAATAAACTAGATTAGTGGCAATCGTGCTAAGTGAGTTTTGGTAAAGTCTGTCGATCGAAAGAAGGGAATCAAGTGATAGATTGTACTTCCATTTTGTCAATGAATAAGATCAATCAAAAAGCCAGTACTGTTTATTAATATTTATGTGTCATTCAATAGCATATAATAAAAAAAATACAAACAGGTTGTTTGTTCAAAGAAAAATTGGAAATAAAGAGATTACATAAATAACAATTTTACAATTTTCCTATTTAGGGATGGCATCCTTCTCCTTATGGGTGTTTTTGTTGAAAAAAAATTATAATTTTCTTTATATATTAACATTTCTCAAGATAATAAACTACACACATACACATACACACACACATATATCATATTAGAGTAGGTTTAGAAATATCCTTAAACATCACTATTCTATGTGGAATTAGATCAACTAGTACCCGAACTGCTTACTTCAACCAATAAACTATTGAATGTTCTAATATAATTTAATGAAATTAATATAATTATGAAAATAATGTGAAAATAAGAAAGATGATGATTAATAATTGTTAATTTGAAAGTAAACAAAAAAATAAAAAAAAGAACAAACGTAACATGATACCAAACTAATATGGAGCTAAAATTAACAGCTTTCCACACACTAGTTTTCAAACCGATACTAAACTGAAACTGAACTGATCTGATACTAAACTGATATAGATACCGATGAAAAATTGACAATCCAAAGCACCCTTATTTCGGTTTGAGGAGAGACAACCTTGCGTGGGAATGCTAGCATGGTAGTTAGGCGCTTAAACTACCCTGTTGATAGAGGGAACGATATTGATGACCTTTATTCATATTGGAGAGAAGTTATAATAAATAGTATAATAATGGGCTTGCTTACATTGCTTATTCACAATTGACTAATATGAATAAAATGAGTAACAACCATAAATCATAGACGAGATTACTTATTTAGATGTTCCTGTAAGAGATATAGGTATTCGGGCTACCTATATCGACTGTCTTAGTAGTCATAGTTGTAAAAATCGCAAGTTAAATATAAGTTTCTATAAGTTTATGATTTTTATGCTTTTTTTAATTAAAATAGATACAAAATTGATTAGCTGCAGACTTTATGTCAAATTTTGAATTTAGGTGTATGATATACCAATTTTGTACATTTTTATATGATTCATTCTAATGAATAGTAAATTGCAGTTTTGACAATCATAGGTAGCTACTACTTAGAACCCCTGTATTTTCTTAGTATGTTACTGAAGTATGAGTGTTCCACTATTGTTTTGCTACACTTAAAATTAAAGTTTTATATTGTTAATTGTTGCATTTGCATTAGAATAGGTTGTGTGATCACACTGTGTGTGCTTGTGTTGCTGTTATACTAAACTTTGACAATTCCCTTCTTTTTTCAAGAAAAGATGATGGTTTTTATATAGATTGCATGATTACATAAAGTATGGATTGGAAATCGATGAGAGAATAGCCGAGTTGGTCGTTTACATGCACAAGTTAATATTTTGTATTTTTTAGAGAGTTTAATTTGTATTGTAAGGATTCCTATGTAGTGATGGGGGAGTATTTTTGGTAAATTTGAAATTTGATACTATTATTTAGATAACTTAAGTAAGGATTTCTTAATCTAAAATTAGTTAGAATATCACTTAGTTAAATGCCTTTTGTATATAATGCTTTAAACCTTACTTAGGTGTACAGTTTGAGTGATATCAAAGCAAGTTTCAGCTTGACAATGAATTAAAATGTGTTTTTAAGGCAGTAAGATGAGTGCGGGATCATTAGGTTTTGGATGTGAAGTTTTGTGCCTTGTGCTTTTTTGATTGATTCTTAACTAAAAACTAAGCAAAATAGTTTATCACTAGCTTAAGTTTACTTTCTATTAATATATGAAAATGATATGAACTGGCTTATTGTGTGATGTTTGTCTTATGTGATATTTTGCTTTGTAAATGCTACCTCCTTATTATTTACCTAAAAATGAACTTAAATGAAAATTTGGCTAATTAAGGTAGGGCACAAATAATTTAAAATAACCACTCAGACTTGCCATATCGTTAACTTGAAAAGGCTTTAAAATGTGTCATGTGTATTTTGGTGTATCTTGTTTTTCATAATATGATAGGTTACAATAGGGACTCCATAATCTTCTATTGAATGTCATTATGGTTAAACAAATATATAAAAAAAACTAGCAAAATCATAAGAAAAAATAAGTAAGTTGTTTGATTCTATACAAAAGTTTTGATGATAGCAAAAGTGTAAAAAAATTACTAATAAGTTTATTAAGTGTTTAGATTTAAGTTAATAAATAAGATGAACAATGAATAGTATCAGGATTTTAAAGTGTTAGCTAAAGAGTATAAGGCTTTATTTTGAAGAAATAAGGCTACCAAAGCATTATCCATAGCATAGATTTGCCAAATTTAAGCATTAGAGGTTATCTAAACTGTACATAGAGAATATATCGAAATAACATAAGAGTCAACATTACACAAACTTCACATAGAGCATTCCACAAAGAGTAACATAGTATTGGACGAAAAGTGGCAGAGTCTTTATAGAATGACTTGGATATTCTTCATTTCATCATTAAATATGTTTTTAAGACCTGAATCCAAAGAATAAATGGATTTGGTAATATATTCATATGTTCACTAACTAAGAATAAAATCTATTGGGATTAGATGAGGTTTTATCAAGATTATTAAGTAACTTATTATGTGCATGAGTAAGCCGAATAATTCAAGGTCATATCTATTGGAATTCAAGTTGTTTATGATATTAGACATATTTTGTTCGTGAAGAATTGAAGAAGGACAAGATTTAGGAAAGTTCAACATGGGTTAACGCTAAATAAGAAAATATCAATAGCTACAACAATTCCTATTTTTTAGGGATATTGAGTATTACTTTAAGTAGTCTAATAAGTTTGGATTTACGGAGATACGTTACACAACTTTATTAGTTTACACGGGACATCTACAAGATAAATAAGGTATAGCTTGAGTACGTGGCATCAAGATAAAATTTTAATGTTACTTTCAAATTGCAAGATAATATTATGATAAGTAGAGGAACATATGAGCAAGATATTAGGGATAAAGTTTATCCAATGTTCAAGAATCCTATCATTTTTTTACCACTGAAGACCTAAAATAAATATAGGGAGGAGTTGAAAAATTACCAAATACTGTTGAAAACAAGCTTCTCAAATTACTTGAATTGATCATGTGTATTCTATCTTGCTACCAACTTTATTTTCTTTTGCTTGCTACTTTGTTTAGAGAAGGACCTTAGCATGTCCTTCATTTTTATTGCATTACAAATAGACTCGATTCAGTGATAATTTAAGGATAGACTAGAGAGGCTGAATAGAGGGATTGAGTCTAAGTTATTAGTAACTATTTGTAATTAAGTTTTTTTTTTTTTTATTTAGATTCATGTGGAATATAGGGACCGACTTGGAGCTGGAATAGTGGATGTAGGTACAATGCCCAACTACCATATTTCATTGTGTTCAAGCTTTTCTTTCCACTTTCTAGTTTTTGGACATTACATATTTAAGTTTTTAATTTGTGCATTGCACTAATTAAGATCAAGCCAATTGAACTTAAGTAATCAAGGGATAATCTCTTGTGCTAAAAGTTTCTAAATTTAAAAAGAGTAATCAATTTAATCCTCCTTCTTGGTTACTAATTGAGACAATATGAGTAAATAGTAAATAATATTTAGAATTCATTAATTGACTTTAGCATCTTTAAGTTGACAATAACATTTTAGCGTATTTGCAAAAATCTAATAAATTGTCAAAATAGGAATTATAAATCAAACACCAAAATATAATAGGTAAATTATATCAAAAGGTATCTCTGTTTGAGGGTAAGTATATTTAAGCTAGCAATATTTCAAGTGATTTAAAAGAGGAATTAGCAATTAAGAATAAATTCATTTAAAGTATCAATACTAAGTGGTTAAAAAGAGGTATCAATGTCAAATAAGGTAATAATAATTGCCATTAATGAAAATTTTATAAACTTAATTGAAAATTAATTGAAATGTTGATACCGTAAATGAACTTTTTAAAACATTGATATATCATTTGATTTACTTTGTAGAATGTTGATACTTCTTTTTAGCTAATTGAAATACTGATACCTTAAATGAATTATCATAAAAGGTTTACTGTAATTTATCCAAATTATAATCCAAAATTTTTTAAATCGAAAAATTAATGATCATTAGTATCATAGTAAAATAATGAGCACGATGATGTAAAAATAATTTAAAGTAGAATGATGTCAATAAATGATGATTAACTTAAATATCTTCCATTGATCAAAATTTCCAATATATTTATTAATTCGATACATTTTATAAAAGAGAATCTAAAAATCAATTCACGATTAATTAATAAGTATAATTAAAAAAACATGGACATGGTATGTTTCATGCATACGTTGGCATATGTACATATAGGATGAAATGATAAATCCATAACCTTCTTTTATTGGGTTATTGTATCTTAAAGAGACGAGTTTAGCCACTTACAAACTCATTTCTTAAAGAAATAAGTTTAACTTGTCTAAAATTGTAATATTGTTTTCGTCCAAGTTGCATTTTTTGTGATTATTTATTAAATTATTTTTTTCCTTTTCCCCATAACTTGGTCAAATTCAATAAGATTGAATTTGATTTGAATATAAAAAATAATAATTTAATTTGGAACAATAAAAACAATTCAATTAAAATAATGAAGAATTATTCAGAGGAAATAAATAATAAAATAATTAGAATTTAATTAATTTTCATGGCTACAAATTATAAAGAAGGGCAATGAGGTCATTTCATTTTGAATACACCCAAACTAATATAAATCTTAAAGCATAGATGTCTTTTCTATCTAAAACATAGAAATTATACATTTAAGGCTCTATACCCTCATATATAAGGCTTAATTTTTTTCTCTCTTTTGTCATTTTTCACATTTAGGACTTCTTAATCGTAAACCTCTAACCAAACTTTCCTAGGAAGAAAAAAAAATTATTTCTCTTAATTAGGAATAACAAACTTTCTCAACAAGATTAAATAAGAGAAAGGTAAAATTCATATCCCAATCTCTTTAATCCTTGAATCTACTATACCAATAAAATTATTAATTATATGAATAAACAAGGATCAATAAGGACTTGGAAGGAGTGGGAGAAGCTTCTTCAACAAGCTTGCCTTTGTAATAGTAATAGTAGTAGTTTGTGCTTGAGTGTTCTTGATTCTAGGTAAGTAATTTAATCTTCACTTTTGATTGTGATTATGTGATTAATGATCTATGATTTAGGATTTAATAAAGTGATGATAGATTTCACTTATGGATTGATGATTTGATGAATAAATGATGAATGGTTAATGATTGTTGTTATGAACATGGATTAGAAATCATGAAAATCATTGAGATGTAAAATTTAAATAAACTATCAAATGAAATTATTCTTTGATGAAATTAATCGGAATGGTAGTTTAAACTAAAATTTTTGCGATTTTTTAAACTCATTTACTATTTTTAAAAATTAAATTACAAAATAACAAAATAGGACAAAACAATGTTTTGGCCTATTAGTGGTAGCGTGAATATAAGGGGCTGAACTGGTCACTTTTTTCTTCTCCTTTTAGGGTGAGAGTATAATGGTTTGAAAGCTTAAGAAGTCTATTTTAATATGATGTAAAGAATTGTTCGGGATCATCCTCAGTTTAGCGAAAACTAGTCAGTATTAAAATAGACTTCCTAAGCTTTCGGAATCAGTCGGGATCATCGTTGATTTAACGAAAACTAGTTAGTTGTGTAATTGAATTTAAAACCCTAACTAACTAATTAGTTTAAGAGAAATAAATTTATAAACATGTAAAACAATGTGTTTGGTAGTTTACATAAAAATTTGGGCTTAAGAATCAGTCTAAAAATTAGCCAACTGGTCCAATTAAGTTAGGTGCGCGCTAGTTTTAACAGGAAATAAAATAATCTAATTAAAAGAAATTTAATTCTAATCAAATAAATATGAAATAAATGTAAATAATATATTTTCTTATTCAATATTAATTTTAATATGAATAATTAAATAATTTGGTTTTAGGAAATTATTTAATAAAATAGATACAAATAATACATTATAAGATGATATAAACATATTAGGAAACTAGTTTCGGTTTCTTGGCATACTTTTAGGTAAAATTAGGTTATTAAGGATATGGAATTATGAAGGGAATAATTATACCCTAAATGAGATATTTTACTTAATAAAAGTTTATTAGTTTAATTATAGGGTGAAACACGTCTTTCGTTATTTAAAAAAATTACATAAATATAAATTGTAGAAAAAAATTACAAAATTAGTGTTAAGTCACATGTTGGTCATGAAATACCAAAAATTCTATTTGTGTCACATATACAAGGTGTGATATAGTAATTTAGTCTAAAAAAATTTTGTTTTGTGTGCTATTGTATTGCGCTTTGACTATGCGATACATGTATCGTATCTATCCTATGCGATACATTGGGTGTAATATAATAAAGCAAATGGCAAAGGTAAAACTCAACAAGTGAAAATCTACCGGACTCAAATCAAAAGTGAAGCCAATTCGTTAAGCCAACAGCCAGACGACTTGATTGAGGACTTGACATGGGTTAAGAAGATTCAAGTTGGTTGCCTTCATAGACATGTGACTCGGTCGAAAGGTAGTGTCATGGTTTAACTTGAGGATGTTTAAATCCACTCGGTGATGATGGTGCAACCTCGGTGTTGATGGGTCTCGATGGGCTAAATGACAACAACTGCGTGGTGTGATTAAAGGGGTTTGTAAAGGACTCCTTTCTTCTAAGGAAAATGAATTTTTTTAAAAATCCTAGTTAGTTCTAAAGGTGGCAAATTGATGAGGATGAGGATTAAGATCAGTATAAATCGCTATATCGCATTCCCCTTATGAGATATAATGATATTGTTTCTATAATTTTTTTAATTTCGTTTTACGTAATTCTTTTGAGGATTATTAAACATTTAATATTCTCTTAATTATAAGATATGTTACTAAAGAAATCACTTGAAAGATCTAGTTACTATATAATGAGTTTAGGTGACTAGATTAAATATAAAATGAACTTTAATATATAAAAATGACCTAAAACTAAATTTACCTTTGAATTTGATATTAATTTACAAATTAATATTTGCTAAGGGAATTATGTGAAACCTCAATAAGAATAAATGATAAATATATAACTTCAAATTGGTAATAATTAACCTAATGAGAACAAATGAATGGGATGAATTAAATTTTGATCGAGATAATTTCCATGTATAGATTCTTATTCTTAGGATTTCGTATCATCTACTTGAGGCGAGATTATTACTTGAGTTTAGGTACGCAATGACTTGGGTGTTGCTTACTAGGATAGATATCCTAAAATGAATAAATACTTAAAGATGACTTAATTAATTGCTTAAGAGTGCTTGTGTCATTTAATCCGATTTAGAGAGTGACAACCTTGCGAGGCAGTGCCAATATAATAATTAGGTGCTTAGGCCACTAATGGTGGCTTAGTGGATAGCTGATAGGACGAATGGTATCGGAGTAACGTCTATTTAGATTGGAAAGAAGTAATATAATGTGGCTCACGACTATAAGCGCTGGTTGAACTACATTATATTATGGATTTTTATGGGTATAGTTGAGTAATGACTTTGACCCTAAGATGAGACTACTTACTTATAATTTCTTATAGGGCATATAGATACCCAAGCTATCTATATTAACCCCCTAAGTAGTTGCTACTATTTAAGACCCCCAGATAGACGTCTCGCGATTTTGGTTCAGATCCAAACCGTGACCCTAATCGCCAGTTAGGTTCCATATTTTACGGACCCGGAACCGTCCTCGTCTATAGCACGGGTGGGTATGAACCGTGGGCTCGTCGGTTCATGGGGCGGGTCATACGATTCCAAACTAGTATGAATTTTTTTTTTTTAAAAGATCCCACTACAAAATTTTAGTTATCCAATGCAAATACAATGTGTGGAAAAAAAAAAAAACTTATTACATTACACTTATTTCTTTAGGAAAAATTTCTTAATTAGTCACTAAAAAAGTTTATTTTTTTTTTAGTCAAGTGGTTTGGACCCGCCGGTTCTGGCGGATCTGACATAGCAAACCGACAAGGACCTCCTGTCGCCGGTTCAAAACCGCTCCACTGGGGCAGTTCTCCCTCCCAAAGCTTCAATGGTGGTTTAGGTCAGGTCCCGATTCGGACCTAACCCTGGGAGAAGTCTACCTGCAAATTCCCATAGCATGTTACTAGAGTGTAAGTGCTTCTGTGTTGACTTGCTCTATTTAAATTAACGATCTAAATTATAGGTTATTGCATGTGCATTAAAACAAAGATCATGTGATCATATTGTGTATGCTTGTGTTGCTCTTGTAGTAGGCTTTGACTTATTCCTTCATTTTCAAGTTATGAAGATGATTTAATCTGGATGCTTTAGATATGTGATCTATGTGTTAAATGTTTATGAGAGACTGGCCGGGCTGGACTTTAGATGTATTGAATATTATTTCATTATTTATATGTATTGTGGGGTTTCTAATGTATAATCGAGAGATTATTTACTGTTATTGACAAAACGTAAGTAAGGATTCTTTAAACTAAAATTTGTTAGGAACTCACTAGATAAGAACGGCTTTTGCATATAACGCTTAAGTGTTATACATGGTGAAACTGTTAACGCTTCTATTCCCTATCTGGGTTGTGATAAATTTAGTCTAGGATTAAGGCTTTCACAAAATGGGGATGAAAATTACGGGTTTCAAAATGAGGAGGAAAAAGAAGGCTTTGTTTGGCATTTACTTTCATAACTCATCTATTTGAGAGACAATGTTATAAGTGATTGAATTCGCTTTTGTTTAAGAGACAATGTTATAAATGATTAAACCCGCTTCTTAAGAGTTGGGGCTGTCATCATCTTTTGAAAATATAAGTTCAGTCACTTATAATTATATTTTTTGAAGAGACGAGTTTAACTTGTCTAAAATTAGAATTATTTCTATCTTAGTAGTATTTTTATAATTATTTATTGAATTATTATTTTTTTCCTTTTTCCCATAACTCAAACCATAATATATATAATAATTTACATATTATAATATAAAATCTAATATCACAAATACTAACATTGTTTAATAATAGGTCTCACTGGCATCATGTTATAGATTGATAAAAATATTTATATTATAAAAGATTATAAATGTGTTTTAGCTATTAATTTTGGCTTAAGTTGAGATTTTTTAATTGAACTTAGATGCCTAATCTAATATGTGTACTCATAAGAATAAAATAAAGATACATTTAATAAATATAATCTAAACATTGGTTTTTAAGATCGTGTGAATCAATCTGGTTTAGTTTATTTTTCCAAACCAATCATAAATCTTCTATTTGGTATGGTTTAAAAATTTCCAATCAATATTTAGGGAAAAAAAAAACACTGCTTTGATTTATGGTATAATTAGACTTAATTGTTTTTATTTCCCCACCTCGATAACATTCAAAGATGTTTGCCTTTGAATAAGTCTCTAGTCATTTTTTATTTTTAACAAACTGCAACAAAAACGCAAATATGTCATGATCACTAATTATATAAATTGTTAAACATTCAATTATTTGATTCAATTCATCATCTAATTAATTTTGGAAAACATGATATAATAAGAAAATTTACGAAGAGAAGATCATAGAGCAAATAATTTTTTCCCAAATAAAATAAATAAATATGGATTCACGTATTTCTGTGCTAGCCATTAATTTATTATTAATGCATATTAGGGTTTTGTAGACGCGACTTTGTCAGAGGACTGCCCCACTCTGGCTTTTTTCTTCACTAAGTTATGCTTTCTTTTTCATGCCAATCGGGTACATTTAATACACCCCTATACATATATATATATAATATATATATATATATATATAAAACAACTATCATTTCTTTCCCCATTGGATAAAAATGAATCCACAGAAGAATAATAATTGACCCAAATATTTTATTCCATTCCATTCGTCTTCTTCCAAACAATTTTATTTCAAATGAAACTTGTCTATCAAACATAAGGGTTTCTTATATATCTTTCCATAAAATATTTATATTAGAAATTTATATTAACCGGCATGTATGTTAAATAGACAAAATTATAAGAAAAATATTAACTTAACCTATCACATGTATGATTTACAAGATATATCCTTATATAGACAACGCATTAAGAAAAGAAAAAGAAAATCAAATAAATTGCTTATTATCTACCTAAATGGCTTATCTATGTTGATGAATAAATAACTTCTATTATAAATAATAGCATTTAAATTATGATTTAAGATTGTTTAACAATAAATAGTTTTTTCTATATCTGATAATTATCATTTAAGAAAGAGTAACATGTATCTTTATGTAATCACTTTACCATTTCCAAATATAAATTGAGGAAAAGAAAATAAAAGAAATAATTACCTACGTTTATTTTAAAAAGTTTGTTCCCATGTTTATTTTAAAAAGTGATGCGGTGAATAATGATGTGATTAATATTTTTTAAATGTCTTTTAATAGTTTTAAATTTGATATTTAATAGATTTTTATTAATGCACTTTAATAGGGAATTTTTTTTTTAGTCAAGGTTCAGAAAATATCTTTTGAATACTATTTAATGTCTTTTAATAAGAAGTTTATTTTTAGTCTTTTTGTTTTCTTTTTTTTTTATTATCATTTAATGTCATCTTTTTTTTTAGTCTTTTCCTTTTTGGAAGCTTTTGAGATTGATAACAATAAAAATAACAGTTATCATATTTTTCAATAAAAATTTTAGAGTCGCCACTACTCTTTTTCCTAAATTTGAATTCTTGCATAAAGTTTCAATTTTTGATGTCATTATCCTAGGCATTCCTAGAATCAATAGGCTATTGAAGATCATTGTTCTGGGTATTCTTAGAATCAATGGAATTTGTGGTATTTCCAAATTTTTCTGCTGCATTAGTTGGTATCAGAGTTGCGTTCGTTCTTGTAGTAGATGGCACTACAAAGGCAAAATAATCAACAACATATAGTGGAGGAGATTTATGTGCATGATGATCTAGATCGTAGGATAGTGAAGATGGTAGATGAATGATGGGATGCTATGGTAGAGTGATTAGTAGTAAGGGTGAACAGGTTAATTGTCAATTGGAATGAAAATCTCAACTTGCTCGTAGGCAAAACCTTAATCAGATGAGTGTGATGAGTTATCTTAGTATAACTACGTTGTAAGTGGTGACATGTTTAAGAAAAACTACTTTATAATAATT
Source organism: Combretum micranthum (assembly GCA_024138025.1). Taxonomy (NCBI): domain Eukaryota; kingdom Viridiplantae; phylum Streptophyta; class Magnoliopsida; order Myrtales; family Combretaceae; genus Combretum; species Combretum micranthum. The sequence goes on from JAMXBD010000049.1 coordinate 1,708,027, forward strand.
TTTTTTAAAATAAACATCATCACGTATGTAATTTAATCAAACAATTGTCATTTTGATCAACACTTGCAACACAAATACAAGTGTATGCTATGCCTAAATAAATAACAAGTATAATGTGTGCAACAATTGCATTTTTCTTCTAAAAATATAAAATAAGTAATTTATTTAATTGTTGAGTATTGGTATAATATTTTGTTTATTGCCTTGGGTTGGATCTAGTGGGCAATCCAGTAGGCCCTCCTTCGATATGGATGTTATTTCAGCTTAGATTTGTAATAAACGTGAGTTAAGTGATGCCACTATGTTAGGTTTGGGTCCACCTTATATGGGCCAATAATATAGTAAAAAAATAAAACCTTAGATATATAAAGAGTCTTTTTTCATTGTTGTCTTAGGACAAGGAAAAGAGAAGAGAGAAAAAACACAATATACACACTCCTAAGTCTAGAGAGAAATCTAGAGAGAGGATTTGTTGTGAATCCACCGGGTTGTGGTGTAATTGAGAGAGCCATTAGTGCAAACTAGTGAAGATTGTGTTTGTATTCCATTATTGTGTTAGTGGAGTTTTTTTTTCGTGCGGCGGCGGTCCCATGGTTTTTCCCCATATTAGGGTTTTCCATGTTAAATCATGGTGTTTATCGTCTATTTGATTTCATTGTATTTGTTAATTAATTAGGCAAGAAGAAAAAGAGTGATATTTTCTTAACAAAGTGGTAAAGGAGCGATCTTTTCCTAACAAAGTGGCATAAGAGCGTCCAGGTTTCAAAAAGAAATTAGGTTTTTTTGCTGCACAGGGTTAAGGTTTCTTTATTTCAGAAATGGCTGAATCTTCAGGTACGATGATCAAAATAAATTCATCTAACTATTCATTTTGGAAATCTATGATGGAAGATCTTTTGTATTATAAAGATTTGTATTTGCCATTGGAGAGTGATACTGCAAAACCCCAGGATAAATTTGCTGCAGAATGGGCGATATTACATAGGAAGATTGTTGGTTATATCCGATAGTGGATTGATCAAAGTGTGTGTCATCATATGGCTTAGGAGACTAGGGTTGATGTCCTATAGAAGAAATTAGAATCCATGTATAAAAGGCAAACTGCCTTGAACAAAACTTCTTTGATTAGAAGAGTTGTTAATTTGAAATACGGGGAAGGTTCTAATACGACTGAGCACTTGAATGATTTTGAAGGGCTTGTAAATCAACTGACAGCAATGAAACTTGTGCTAGAGGATGAGATCCAGGCACTCATGTTGCTGAGTTCCTTACCAGAAAGTTGGGAGACCCTAGTAGTATCAGTGAGTAATTCTGCTCCAGATGGGACCTTGACACTTGTCATGGTCAATGACAGTTTGATCAATGAAGAGGCCAGAAGGAAGGACTTGGGTATTGGTTTAGACTCAAGGGCACTTGTTGCTGATAAATCTGAAAGGAGAGGTAGAAGCAAGCATAGAGGTGACAAATCTGACAGATCTGACAAGTCCAAGGGAAGATCTAAGTCAAGGGGTAATAAAAATCTTAAATGTTTTTACTTTGACAAGCTAGGGCATTTTAAGAAAGATTGCAGATTATGGAAGAAAAGACAAGGAAAGGATAAGGGCGATGACTCATATGAGGATACCACTGCTGCAGCAGCAGATGGTGAGGTTGTGGTTACATGGGATGAGAGTTGTATTAGTTTTGCAGGTCATGATAGTGACTGAGTTGTGGATTCCGATGCCTCCTTCCATGCGACAACACATAGTGAGATTTTCTCATCCTATATTGCTGGTGATTATGGCAATGTTAGGATGGGAAATAATGAAACTTCAAAGATTATTGGCATTGGAAATGTTGCATTGCAAACTAATACAGGTTGTAGACTCATTCTCAAGGATGTGAGACATGTACCAAACATCCACCTGAATCTGATCTTTGTAGGAAAGTTAGATGATGAAGGTTACCACAGTTAGTTTGGTGATGGGAAATGGAAGCTCACCAAAGGCTCATTGATTGTAGCCAAGGGAAGGAAATGTAATACCCTTTACTTAATGCCTACAAAGTTAAGTAAAGGAGATCTGAATTTGACAGGTGATGCTACTGTGAAGCTATGGCACAAACGGCTAGGTCACATGAGTGAAAAGGGCCTTCAGATGCTTGTGAAGAGGCAATTTCTACCTGATTTCAAAGGTACTCCATTAAAACCTTGCACTGACTGTCTTGATGGTAAGCAACATAGAGTTGCATTTCAGAGAAATCCACCTAATAGGAGATCTCATATACTAGATTTGGTTCACACTGATGTGTGTTATATGAAGAATTTGACTATAGGTGGTGCCATGTATTTTGTTACATTCATTGATGATTGCTCTAGGAAGCTTTGGACTTATGCCTTGAAGTCCAAAGACTAGGTGTTGTCTGTTTTTAAACAGTTTCATTCTAAAGTAGAGAGGGAAACTGATAAGAAGCTTATTTGTGTCAGGGCTGATAATGGTGGAGAGTACAGAGGGCCATTTGAGCAGTATTGTACAGATCATGGGATAAAACCGGAGAAGACAGTTCCAAGACCCCACAGCATAATGGTATTGCAGAGAGGATAAATCGCACCATCACTAAGAGAGTGAAGTGTATGTTATCTCATGCGAAGCTACCTAAATCATTATGGGGCGAGGCCATGAGGACAGCTATGGATGTGATAAATCTATCTCCCTCATATGCTCTGGATGGAGATATACCAGAGAAGGTATGGACAGGTAAAGACATTTCATATAATTATTTACGTGTCTTTAGTTGCAGGGCCTTTGTGCATATACCAAAGGATAAAAGGGTAAAGCTTGATGCTAACTCAAGCAGTGCATTTTTCTTGGGTATGCACATGATGAGTATGGGTACAGGTTGTGGGATCCTGTTGACAGGATGGTCATCAGAAGCAGAGATGTAGTCTTTCTGCAAGACCAAACAGTTGAAGACATCAAGAAAGCTGATGCGTCATCATCCTCAGGCCAGATTCCCACAAATGTAGATCCTGCACCTTCTACAGATGCAACAGATGAGAGGACTGTAGAAGACACAATGGAAGAGATCCAGGAGCCTCAGCAGCAGATTGAGTTGAGAAGATCGTCAAGAGACAGAAGACAATCTGTCAGGTATGGTTCAGGTAAGTATGTGATGCTCACTGATGGGAGAGAGCTTGAATGTTATGAGGAAGCAATGATTCATAACAAGAAGAAAGAATGGGTTAAAGCCATGTAAGAGGAAATCAGTTCCTTGCATGAGAACAAGACTTAGGAGTTAGTTCAGTTGCCTAAAGGCAAGAGACCCTTAAGTAACAAATGGGTTTACAGAGTGAAAATAGATGAGAACAGCTCACAGCCGAGGTATAAGGCAAGATTGGTTGTGAAAGGGTTCGATCAGAAGAAGGGGGTTGATTTTGAAGAGATATTCTCACTTGTGGTGAAGATGTCATCCATCAGAGTAGTGCTCAGTATTGCAGCTAGTTTGGATCTGGAGATAGAGCAGATGGATGTGAAGACAGCATTCCTTCATGGTGATTTGGAGGAGGAGATCTACATGGAGCAGCCTAAGGGTTTCAAGATCAAAGGGAAGGAGAATCTTGTATGCAAGTTGAAGAAAAGTTTGTATGGGCTGAAACAAGCTCCAAGGCAGTGGTATAAGAAGATTGACTCCTTTATGCTTGATTAGGGTTACATCGGGACTGTCACAGATCATTGTGTCTTCATCAAACAGTTTTTCTAGTAGTGAGTTCATCATACTTTTGCTTTATGTTGTTGATATGTTGATCATTGGCAGGGATGCCAAGAAAATCAGAGATTTGAAGACTCATATGAGTAAATCTTTCTCCATGAAAGATTTAGGACCTGCTGGCCAGATATTGGTGAATGAAGATCATTAGAGACAGGAAGAGCTAGAATTTGTGGTTGTCACAGGAGAGGTATATTGGGAAGGTGCTAGAGAGATTCTACATGAGTAAGGCAAAACCTGTTTGCTCTCCACTTGCTAGACATTTCAAACTGAGTTCACTTCAGTGTTCTAAAAGTGAGGCATACAAAGAGGAGATTAAAAGGGTCCCATATGCTTCAGCTGTGGGGAGTCTAATGTATACTATGGTATGCACTAGACCTGATATTGCTCATGCTGTTGGTGCTGCGAGTCGGTATCTCTCAAATCCAGGAAAGGAGCATCGTTCTGTAGTGAAGTGGATTCTCAGAAATCTTAGAGGCACTTCCAGGTTTTGTCTACAGTTTGGTGATAGCAGTAAGCCCGTGTTAGAGGGTTTTTCAGATGCTGATATGGCAGGAGATTTAGATTCCATGAAGTCCACTTTAGCTTATCTGATTACTTTTGTAGGGGGAGCAGTGTCCTGGCAGTCAAAGTTACAAAAATATGTTGCACTTAAGGCAGTCTTGTGGATGAAGAAGTTCTTAGAAGAGTGGTCAAGAGTAGGAAGACTTGAAGCTATATTGTGACAGTCAGAGTTCTATCAATCTCAGTAAGAATCCTATGTTTCATTCCAGATCGAAACATATTGATGTGAGGTATCACTGGATTAGAGATGTGATAGAGTCCAAGCAGTTGAAGCTTGAGAAGATCCATACTGATGATAATGCATTAGGTATGATGACCAAAGCTCTATTAAAAGAGAAGATCACTTGTTGCAGGAAGATTACAAGAGTGATGGAACTCCCCATATGAGTTGGAGGGGGAGTTTGTTGGATATAAATCTGACACATATAGGTCTATATCCAAGAGGATCCTAAGTATAGAGTTTATACTTAGATGAAAGGGTGTGTAATTCAAGAAGATTTGATGATATCGAGTTATACATGGGTTGGATCGCCGCCTACATCGATTGCTAAAGCCGTACACATGTCACTCTCCCCATATGAGTTGGAGGGGGAGTTTGTTGGGTTTGGGTTCAACTTATATGGGCCCATAATATAGTAAAAAAATAAAAACCTAGATATATAAAGAGTCTTTTTTATTGTTGTCTTAGGGCAAGGAAAAGAGAAGAGAGAAAAAACACAATATACACACTCCTAAGTCTAGAGAGAGATCTAGAGAGAGGATTGTTGTGAATCCACCGGGTTGTGGTGTGATTGAGAGAGAGCCACTAATACAAACTAGTGAAGATTGTGTTTGTATTTCATTATTGTGTTAGTGGAGTTTTTTTTCATGTGGCGGCGGTCCCGTGGTTTTTCCCCACATTAGGGTTTTCCATGTTAAATCCTAGTGTTTATCGTCTATTTGATTTCATATATTTGTTAATCAATTAGGCAAGAAGAAAAAGAACGATCTTTTCTTAACAAAGTGATAAATGAGCGATCTTTACTTGAACAAAGTGGTAAATGAGCGATCTTTTCCTAACACACCATAACCTTATGCACTCTAATACACAAGTCAATCGAGAATTTTATGAGGTGGAGAACACAAGACCAACAATAAAAGCCAAATAGATTAGAGCTAAACTATCCCTTATATAGATTGGACTGGGGCTTGATTGAGAACATAAAATGGGAGGTTAAGAGGTTAAGTGTATAGTTTTTGTCTCTCCAAATTTTTCTAGAGAGACTAAGATTATTTGTCTTTTTATCTTTTTTTGATCGTTGAGATTAAGAAATTTATATGGGATCTTTTACCTACTTGGGTTAGATATGTCCTGGTTTGCCTTTGCTTAAGCCTGATTATAGTTGCCTAGGTCTAACAACGGCCAGTCTTTTAAGGTTTAGTTGTCACGTGGTGGAAATTAGCCATGGCTTTATTTTCGAGGTGAAAATCTTGGACGTAATGGATTTTTTTTTTGTCATCTTTATGTTGTTTCAACTTCATCTTTTTATTTTTTGCAAATAGATTGTTTGTCAAAAACAGATATTGATAAAAAATAGAAATTTTTACTTATAAATTAATCAAACAGAACAAATAGACTAGATATTAATACAATAGAAATATCGATAAAAACGACCGTCCAAATAGATAAAAAATGGAAGGTCTAGTTAGGTCATTGTTCGGACGCACTTACAACTCATTCATTTGATATGAATTGCTATTCATTAGTTTTGGAGCTTTGGTCAAAATTTGGCCGCTAACATAAGGTAAATTACAAATTCAATTCCCATTTTTACTCCATATTGACTTAATGCTTTATGATTGAAATTACGCATTTAAACATGTTAAAAATATGCCTACTGTTTTTGAAGGAAAAAAAATCATAAAAATACAAATCGAAGAAAAAATATAAAATAATTATTTTTATATCGCACGTTGAAGATGCGACATAAGAATTTGCACAAGTATCGTATTTCTAATATGTGATATAGCGATATAATCCAACAAACTTTTGAATATAGGTGTAACGTATGACTAACATACAATATTAGTCTAAATGTGTATCGCATGTTGACTAAAAGATACATATTGAATAATAATAGGTATGTCGCATGTTGGTTACTATACATCGAAAAGGAGATTTTTCAACTCCTGCTATGGTTCTAAAGAAACAAAAAAAAAAAAAAGTCTTTAATACTTTTCAATTATTTTATTGAAAACAATAGTCAAATAAGGTATGAAAACAACATTTATAAAATGTCTTTAATACTTTTCAATTATTTTAGCCAAGAACAATATAGTATGTTAATACTTGTCACTTTGCTAAAATATCAATTCCATTAGAATCTTGGTCAAAAGTTATTATGATAAATTTAGTTGATGATAATAGCAATTTCATAAGGAATTTTTTTTTTTTGAAAAAAATCAAATAACTACTCATTACTTAGTTTTATTATCAACAATTCAATAACGACATAGATTAGTTTCTCAAAATATCCTTAGTTAAATAATAAATTAATAAATAAAAATTCTATTATGGTTCTATTATATTTCTTGAGAATATAGTACTATTACAATTTTATGTATTCAATGAAGAGAACAAATAGATAAGGTCTAAAAATAACTTTTTATAAACATTTTCAGCTTGTTTACTTCATTCTATAGAATAAGAGTGGAACTAAATTGTAATTTAATGAAAATGTAATAAATGCACAATAACTATATGGCATTTAATTGACATTAAAAAAACAGAAAGTATCATATTACAATAAATAATAGTATAATATCCATTATGTCCCTAATTAAATAATTTAATTACATTTATGATGAATAGTTATGAGTAGATGATATAATAAATTATTACAAATAAATTATGTGATAAAAAAATGAATTATTTTTTATTATTTTGCGTAATAGTGATTTATATATGATTGGTACGCGGTTGTTACGGTGCAGCTAAACACCATCTCAATGCCCAAACAGGACCTTAACGACACACAGCCCACTCCACAGACTCATGAGCCCCCTGCCAAAATAACATGACGCACCCCCTGCGCACTATAGCAAACCTACGCGATTAAATACTTATTATTAACACAACTCTCCCCGTTTACTTTCACTGAAATCCCCACATAAAAATTTTAAATCCAAAATTTTAACAAAAAATTTTTATTTCTAATTATTTTTTTGTCCCCCTCTCTTCACACACAAACCAAACACACCCCTAGATTAAAAAAAAAAAAAAAAATCCCCAAAAATTTCCCCTAAATCTCCGATCTATCGGAACCCACCCGTAAACCCTAATTCCCCCTTTTCTTAACCCTAATTTTCCTACTGTTCATAACCCTAGGGTTTGTTTAAGGAGAAGGAAAAGGAAGGAAAGTTTTCATTTTTAGTGGGTTTTTCTGGTCCGCGGTTACACTGAGATTCAGGTATTTTAAGTTGGGCTTTGTTGAATTGCTTCGAGAAGAAACGAGACACGTGTCGATCTGGGTTTAATTTAGTCTCATTTCAGCTCAAATCTAAGTGAGTCACTGTTTTTCTCTTACTTTAATTTTGTCAATTGTCGAACTAGGTTTTCTTCAATTTTTTTGTTTTTGCATGTCGGGGAACATGAAATTAAAGGTTCGATTTAGGTGAGATATGTGTGGGTAGTTAGTAGAGTTGAGTCTGTTGTGTGTTAACGAACAGTTTAATTCGGTAGTTAGTATACTTTGGATTTTTTAGGGTTTTTCTACTTCGGGGTCAAATGTGTTTGAATTCATTGTAATTAAGATCTCAATTTCTTGATTTGTTAGTTAAATGAAGTCAATTTATGATTTAGAAGTTGGATTTTGGTTTTTAGTCATTTCTAGGGTTTTTGAGCTCTTGAGGCTGGTTCGATTCATTTAGAGGGATTGGTTTGTTCGAGAATTGTCATGGTTTGGATATTTCTGGTTTTCACTGTTTAATTAAGTCTTTGGATTCGATGCATAGTTGATTTCTGCATCCAAAAGCATTGTTTGCTGTACTTGAACAATTTGATCTGTAAGATTGTACTGGATATTTACCGTGTCTGTATGTCGTGTCCGATAGCTGTTTTTTCCTACGATCTGTTCGATATCGCACTGCAGTTTGCTGTATAATCCATTACATTGTATTTCGGTTGTTGAATAAAACCAAATCGGGTATTTGAGTGAGAAATTTGGATCTAATGGTGGAGCTGGGGTTGTTTTGGGATGCAAGTGATGCTACAGTATTACTATTTGAAGCTCTTCGAAGTTCTGTTTTTATGCTTTTTGTGGCTCAGGATTTAAAAGCCTTAAGATGTTTGTTTTCTGTCAAAATGCAGACATGAAGATGTGGTTGAATGTGAAAAGCAAAAAACTTTATCTGTCCGGAAGGTTGAGCTGATCGTCCTCTTTACAGAACTGTTCGTTGGTTGAGGTTGTTGATATTTCTTCATGGACGTAAACAAAGAAGAGGCTCTGAAGGCTAAGGAGTTTGCTGAGAAGCGGTTTGCAGAGAGAGATTTTGCTGGTGCAAAAAGTTATGCACTGAAAGCAAAAGCGCTTTGGCCTGCAATGGAAGGCATAGCTCAGATGGTAGCCACGTTTGATGTGTACTTGGCTTCTGCAGCAACAATAAATGGCGAGATAGACTATTATTCGGTTCTTGGATTAAAGCCATCTGCAGATAGATATGCTGTAAAGAGGCAGTATAGGAAGTTGGCTGTCTTGTTACATCCTGATAAGAACAAATGCGTGGGAGCTGATGGGGCATTTAAACTTGTCTCTGAAGCATGGACTCTTTTGTCAGATAGTGCAAAACGAGGCTCCTATGATTTGAAGAGAAATCAGCAGTTCTCTTCCATGGTTTCTCACTCAAATTATTCCTCGGCCCATACTACCGGGTCAACAGGTTACAGTAACTGTTACAACAATTCTTCAGCTCCTCAGGCTAGACTTGATACTTTCTGGACTGTTTGTACCTCATGTAAAGTTCAGTATGAGTATCTCCGTAAGTATGTGAACAAGAGACTTTCTTGTAAAAACTGCCGTGGGATTTTCGTTGCTGTAGAAACTGGGGCAGCCCCTGTTAATGGTTCTTTTCCTTATTGTCCTTATACATATGCTCCCAGCAATGGATATGTGAATCATGGTTCAGATGGTGTTTCCTATATCCCAGCAAGTACTACTTATTACACGGGAAATGGGTATGGAGGGTATCATACCACACAAGGGTATGACTATGCCTCCACTGGTTCTTTTCAGTGGGGTTCACATGCTGGAAGTTCTACTGTGATAGTAACTCCTAATGGTGCTTCTGCTGCATCTGTTGACACAATCTATCAGGGTAACGGGGATGCCCATAAAGCAAGAAACAGATCAGCTCCCAGTGGGAGACCGCCAGTCAAGAACACTCAGGTTGAGGTTGATCCAAACTTGCCTGTTGGTATCAATCCAGCATTCCTCACCAAGTCTGGTAGGATTGACAAAAGAAGGAAGCTTGTCGTCGGAGCTGAATTTAGAAATGGCTCTGAAGTAGTTGTAATAAAATCTTCCTCAGAAACAAATTTGGCCAATGGAAATGCCAGCACTACAAGTGATCCGAAACTTCCTGTTGCAAATGAACTGGCAAGGCGTTGCTCAGCTATGCCAGCATTTGATGCCAGAAAATTGTTGATTGAGAAGGCACGGACTGTGATTCGGAAAAAATTGGAAGAGATGAAGCTGGCTGATGCAGTTGCTGCTGCAGCAGCAGCAGCAGCGGCAGCAGCAGCTAAAGAGGAGGAAAAAGCGCGCATTGAAGCTCCTCAATCTAAGGCATCTGTGGAAACTGCTGGTGGACCAAATGCTGACACTTCAAGTCATCATGCTAGACCAAGTAAAAGTGGACCAGTTTCTATAATAGTCCCTGACCCAGATTTCCATGACTTTGATAAAGATAGGTCAGAAGAATGCTTTAAGCCAAAGCAGATATGGGCCTTGTATGATGAGGAAGATGGCATGCCTCGTTTGTATTGTCTGATACGTCAAATCATCTCCCTGAATCCATTTAAGATCCTTATTACCTATTTGAGTTCAAAAACAGACGCTGAGTTTGGATATGTCAACTGGATAGACAATGGGTTTACCAAATCGTGTGGAAATTTCAGGGCATATAACTCTGACGTTATTGAGCAGGTAAATATTTTTTCTCATGTTCTGAATAAGGAAAAGGCGGGCAGGGGGGGCTGTGTGCGTATTTTTCCGAGGAGCGGAGATATATGGGCTGTTTATCGAAATTGGTCTCCAGATTGGGACAGATCCACGCCAGCTGAAGTGAGGCATCAATATGAGATGGTGGAGGTTCTCGATGATTATTCTGAAGAGCTTGGTGTCTGTGTTACCCCCCTGGTGAAATTGGCAGGATACAAGACGGTGTACCAAAGAAACCCAAGCAAGGATGCGCTTCGATGGATACCCAAGAGAGAGATGGTACGCTTTTCACACCAGGTACCTTCCTGGTCACTTAAAGGGGAGACAAGTAATTTTCCAGAAGGATGCTGGGATCTGGATCCTGCAGCAACCCCCGATGATCTACTTCACTCTGGAATCGAAATGGAACTGCAAGTGGAGGCATAAGTTAAAACGAGAGATCTGGAGATCCATCAAAATAAGGACCACGTGGGACTTCTATCTAGCATTCTTTAGACGATTTTAGGTCTAACTGTAAAAACAAAAACAAAAGAGATATTCCATACATGGCTAGAGGCCAATGTAACATTAACCCAGATGGATTTGGAGTCTGCAATATTCAACTCCGTCATCTGTGTCTACGTTTCTGAATCTTATTGACTGTTTGTACGCAGAAGTTGGTGCACGCCCACCCTTATGTGTAGGAGTTTTTCTTTCCCTTTTTTTTATTTTTTTTTATTTTTTTTTTTAGTTCCAATGACATAGAGCACATTTGTAGAAGTGGGGCTTGTGGTTCAGGTGGGTTTTCCTTGTTCTCTTGTCCTTTACATTCGCAGGCTGTTCACTGCAGCAAACGCTGAGTCAGTCACTGTAGCTGCCATCTTTTTAGAGATAGTGGGGTTGTTAGACTTTAGTTTTGTTCTTGTCGTATTCATGTAACAGGAAGGAACACACCCATCTTATGTTTCCTGAGAATTGAGAATTTTTTTTTTTTGTGGTTTTGCTTTTGTTGTGTACGAAGCCACAGTCCGTGGGGATCGGTGACATGTTAATGTTCTGCTCCTCCAAGGACCATCATTCCTTTCGGGGTCTTCCGCGGTTCGGTTTTTGTTTTTCATAACTTTTATTTATCATTTAAATCGAGATGAACCATGTTCGAATTCCTTGCTCTCGGGGCTGCAATTTAAGATTTTGGAATTGTATAGTATACATACTTTGCAGTAAAATTGGATTATAAATGACGGTTAGTTTTCATATGTCATTTTATGATATTTTATTGTGTTTACAGCAATTCAAATGGCGACTTCCCGTGAAAGGCATGTAATGAATAATGATAAAAGCCAGAAGTAAGCGTAGGTGGATTTAAAATATAGTTTCCGATGTAATCGCATTTACACTGTTTAGACCAGCCAAAAAAGATTTGGCATCTGTAAATTGAGCTTCCATGGATGCTGTGGTTAAGGTTTTTTCCATTTTTTCTTTTTTTTTTTTTTAAAGGGAAAATACATTTCCACCCAACCCATATACCAACGGCATTCATACTTAGTTTGAATCACTATCACAAAAGATGTGGATGCATGTGGATGAAAATTAAAAAATTTTATTTACAAATTAAGATATAGATGTAAATAAGATATATATAAGGTAAAAATAAAAATCAAACGATTTAAACAAACTTACTGCAACCCATAGAGAGCTATCGCATAGCTATTCATGAAATTTTTCCATGGCTACTCTTGAAAGTTCAAACCAGACCACAACCAAACTGCTGTGACTGCTAATCTGATATACCTACCAATGCCATTATTCATCAGTCATTACATCGAGTCCACCACCTCCATAGTGGTAAGAATTTTAATATTAGAAATAATTTCAAGTAAAAATTACGATATTATATAATAGATATACAATCTTATGTAAACAAATATCAATAAAATAATAAATATAAGTTATATTTTATTTTAACTGAAATACTATTAATTAATATGGGAATATTATATTAAATTATTATATAAGACGTTACATATAAATAATATACAATACATTTTAAATTATATAAGATAGTATCGTCATATTACTTCTATATTCTTACACTATTAAATAAAATTAATATCGTACTTAAATGCTATTATTACATATTAAATGTCAATATTAATAAATGAGAAAATTACATTTGAAGTGACGGACATTTAAGGATAAGTTGAAATAGGGGAAGTGGTGCAGGTGAGGACTAGGAACCAACATTTAATAATAATAAAAAAAAAAGAATTCTTTATTTGCATCACTTTATGTAATGTTAATCACTTATGTGTGTAGATTCATTTGTTTGATCATATAAATGTTAATAGCCTATTTAAATTTATGCAAAATATTGATCTCTTTGGATGTAATGTACTTCAAAAATAAATATTAATATAATGTAATAAATACAAAATATGTATTAATACATAAAGCACCATATACTATTAACATATTAATTAATTTTTATACTTAATTTATATTGATTATAAAGATGAGGTTGTTTGTAATACAAATGTAATTAATTAAATAATATATATAAATTATAACTATTTGTAATATCAATTGTAAATATCCTTTTAAAAAAACCATAATACTACATAATAAATATAAAAGATATGCAACACATCAACTCAATTATATAATATTTAGTAGATAGAAAAAAAAATCCAGTAATATATAATGCAGAGAACATTATATTAACATAAAGCTTTATCATTGTTATTTATTATTATGTAAATATTAAGTAATAAGACATAATTATATAATTATGATTATATTGATATTGTTGTACAATTGTATTTAAAAGTACTTTTGTATATTTTTAGTGATACAATCCTTAATCTTTAATTATTAAGAAAATAAACAAAGCAGTAACAATTCTATTGAGTTGATTGAAAAAAGTAATAACTATTTAAAGCTTCATTCAATGAAGTGAACTTTCTTAAACATCTCAACCACCTCAAGGTTATTAACATGTCCTAAAAGAAAAGACTTAATTTACTAGTCGTTGGGAGATGTAAAGACGCTTTTTAAAGTTTTAAACATCTAAAAGTATGAATTATGAGTTTAAAGGATAAGTTTGTACATACTCAATAGTTTTAGGATGAATTTAATTTACATGTAATATATATATATATATATTATGTATGTATATTATAAGGACAAATATCCTCTCTCTTTTTTTCCTGTCCTCAATTTGTATCAATAAGAGTAATTATTAATATCTAAATGGATATTTTATATATATATATATATATCTATATATGTTTATATATATGGTAGTTTTCATCCCTTTTGGGGGAGAATAATTCCATTCATGTGGTTGTTAGGCCAGATACTAGAGACTTTATACTACTCAAAATTACACACTAGTTTATATGGAAGCTATGAGGAGGGAGAGACATAAGGATTTGTTTTGTCACAACAAGATGCATGGCTCACATATTGTGATGTGACTAAACAAAGCGATATGGTCGTGGACCTCTGGTTAATGGAATTGTTAACCGGAAATGCATAAGTGATAGGCCTTATTTGACAACAATTGGATAACGATGTTAATCACCATGTGAAAAAATAAATGTATGTCGACAATCATGCTGAGGATGACAACCAATAATGTGCCTAATTGGTCTAAAAATCTTTTTTAGTATGAAATACAATGAGGACAGTCCAATTTGGGACCACAAAATGCGCTCTAACGTTTACTAGAGAGATTGCAAGTATGATAGTGGTATTTGACAATGAGTTTCACAAGGTAAATTAATCTTGTAATCATCCACACAATATTTATGGATCTAAAGGAGAGTAATTTTTGTTAAACGACTACGGTGCCATCTCCTTAGATGGAAGTTAAGCGAGGATCTGGATTGTTCAAAATTTAGACTAGTTTCCTTCATATTTACGACATGTCAATTTTCCTTCCCGTCGAGATAATCAATTGTTTGTTTTTATAGTATCCAAAATATTGAAATAACAACTTAAAGGCACATGAATAAAGTTGAAAATTTGAAATTCACCTAGCACTCCATGCTCTTGTTTCAATTGATTACCAAATCAAATACAAGTTGAGACTTCAGTCTAGTGCTTAAAAAAAGTGTATGTTGGTTTGTCTTATAACTTGTATCTTAGACCTTATAGATGTAGGGTTCTTCTTAAAGTGGTCATATATGTGTCATATACATGTTGTATTTTGCATGTGATTTCAGAGTGTTGATCAGGAAATACCACTTGATGATAGGATGACTTAAAGAGAATAATGAAAAAGGAAGAGCAGGTAGTCTCAATGCCTCAAATGTACAAGTAACAAGTAAGAGAGCTTGAGTAGACCTCACACGTTAACCTTAGGGTTCTTAAGCAATTAAAGGTAATTGTTATTTGGGTTGCCTGTTTGATCCTTAAGAGCAAAGCTTCCCCTATGGAATGTTATTTGCCTTTTCTCTCCAAAAGTTGTAAATCAAAAGAAGTGATTGAGTGTTTATAGACACTTGGCATAAATGATAACCATTGGATCATCTCAATGATTGACAAATGAGATGGAGCAAAGCTTAATTCATGGCTATCTCGAATGACCTCCTCATGGCCAAGACCAATAGTCATCTCTTATATGTATGAGCCTGCCTAAGAGAGATTTGATGTGGCAGACCGATCCTAGAATTTGTATTCCAAACCCATGAAGCCAAATCTTTTCAAATAATCTTAATAAATAAACTAGACTCATTGGACTTGTCACCTATCCCATGATTCAAGCCTAAATAAATAAATAAGTATATTTTAAGTCCATTTACAAACATAAGGAATTTGAAAAATTTGTATGTATGAGATTAAATATATGCTAAAAATTACCCTTGTAGGTCCTAGTTAACAAAGAAGAGAGGAGGGATGAATTGTTTGTTATTGAAAACTTTTGCAAATTTTTAATCTTTGCATGGACAATTAATTAATGAACAAATGCAATGCAGCAAAAAAATAACAAATTAAAAGTGTGGAAAATAAAAAAGCTCGAGATTTATAGAGGTTTGTCCTTATGAGTCAATCCTCTCTTCCAGTATTACTGTAGGGATCTAATCGCCTACACTAGTCATTCTACTAATCCAATAAAAAATAGAGATTACAAACATCAATGCTATCATACTCTGTCTCACAAGCCTTACCCTACACTAATCATAAAACTACAAGATACTAAATATAATTCTCTTAATCAAACGCTTAACTTTACTTTCTAAAAAAGAGCAAGAATAGTTTTAAGATGAGATACAATAGGTTCTTAAAAATTTAAGCACAATTCAAAATGAAATGTATATGAAAAATTGTATGTGTAGGTAACTTCTGACCAAGATTTGGGCGAAGCCTCTAACAATCATCGTAGTTACGAATTTCTATTTTTCTTTTTAAGATCTGTTTGTATGCATAGGATATTCTTGAATTTGAACTTTATCTTCTTATATATCCTTTTTGTATAATTGCTTTCTTGAAAGAATCTTGGCTTCTTGAGAAATATCTTTAACTAACAAATCTTATCCGATTGAATTTTGAATGTTTGAACATTTGATGACATCCCACAAAATCTGCATGAGGTTATTTTGTTTTGTTGGGCGAGAATTGCTTTATCTGTTCTTTAATCCATTAGTGTCATTGAAAATATCTGCAAGATGCTGTTATCCGTAAAATATATTACTACACAAAATCTAGAAGAAAGTTATTAAGCATATCTTATCTTCTTCCATATATCTTATCTTCATAATAACTGCTATCTTGATAAAAATAACAGCTACCTTCAATCTTTGTTGTCAATTAGTTCGTTTGATGTCTTCATGTTTGAAAATATATGTCTTCGAGAACATCTTCATTAAAACACTGGATAAAAGAATTACTTAGTCATCTTATTATAAACCACAAGTTCTAAACTCAAAAAATTATCTTATCCCCATGGATTTAAAACCTCATTGAGTGAAACACATTAAATGCATCGCCCAAATACATCTAATAAGCAGAACTGGGTCTTCATTATATGAATTAACCAACTTAAAAATCTTGAAACAGTAATTTCCTCAAAATTCGTTCTTTTTCTCATATGTACGTCATCTAAATTCAAATAAAGATTCTTACACAGGTTTTGGCAAAACTTTGAACATTACTTCAGACAAAGCCTCAAAACTTCATTTTAAGTTTAATCATTGCAAAATTGCACACTTCATAAAATGATTAACAAACACTTTAAACTTATTGTTATCATCAAAATTTAATTAAGAGAGCTTAACACCCTGCCTCTTTTTTGCAAAAATTTTCAATAACAAATATTTCACCCATTTTCTCTTGTTTGTTAACTGGGACCTACAACCCTACTACAATAAAGTTAAGGAAAAGTGATGAATTGAGATTATAACTAAGTTTACACTAAATCCATTAGCATACGTTATTTCATTGTAATAAAAATTATACATTCCCTGATAGAACTTTCATATGTAAAGGTACTATACAAGTGCTGTTAATTCAAAATTGGTGGGGACTTTCCAGTATTTGAACTTGACGAGCTAGGAGAACGAAGCCTATAAAATAGAGCATGATCAAAGCATATAAAAGGGTTGTCCTGTGTGATCACTCTAATTTTTTAAGTTAATGTTTACTTGAGATGCATATAGAAACAATAGGGTAAGTTAATAATTTAGCATAGTAACAATGCATGTGTCTGCTTGCCTTCAAAAGCTTCCGAATGGGGTATTTATGGAAAAGGACTTTTTGCAGTTACTAACATTGTGAAGAATGTGAAGTAATGGAAAGCTGAGAATAGTTATGGCAATTGTGGGCGTTAAGCCATGAAGTCACACCTCAATTCCTTTGAGAGTGAGATAGCAGAGATCAGGGAGTATATGTTGAATTAGGTTGGTAATGCTGGGTGCCTAACTTGGAGGATTGATTTGTAGAGTTAAGGGGTTATTACTAGTCTCTTGTTTGTGTGAGAGTTAGATAAGATTAGGGTTGCAACCGGTCTCTAGTTGAAAATGTTTTCTTATGGTTAAGATTGGTTTTGTATATGGTAAATTCATGGTGAATACATACCATGAAATTGGAAATTTGTTTCAAATATGTTCTTTGAAATTGTTATCTTTAGGAGTTTATGTCCATAATGTCTTCCACATGATGTGTCAAAGACTAAATAATTTTATTTCCATACTAATTGAAATTACTTTGATGTTTTTGTTCGTTTCTTAGAAATTGGATAATGAGAGGATGAAGAGGGAAGTAAAGGAAATTGGCAACCCAATTAAGTCATTGGAAAGTTGAATTTTAGATTCGAAGAGGGACGAGCTGAAGTCAAATCCCTTTTTTGTTCCTTTTGTGATTCTTTTATTGTCTTATCCTATTTATTGATGGTACTAGATTGATGTGCATTTAGTTGGAATTGAGGCCATTTCTATTTAGAAATGAAAATTTTAAGGATTGATGATCAATGATCATCAATATCTGTAGTAGAGATAAATTCATAATATAAACTATCATTATAAATCCTATTGGAGTGGGTAAGGCCGAGAATTGAGTTTGCTAAAATCTTATAGGATTGAGTTCTGGGTATAATAGGAAAAACCCAATAGGATTTTTCAGGTTTTGGGAGACTTATAAACAATCGAGTTGGGGTCGGGTTCTATGTGACCCATCTCAACCCCGCCCCTGTTGCATCCCTACATAAGATCACACTTAAGCCTAATGGGTTGGCCCAAGTTTTAGAAAGATTGGATTAGATCCAAGGAGCCCACATGCCAAATTTGACCATTTATGAGAGTACCAAAAATGTCTCTTTTTACTGAATTATATTCTTGTCTTTTGTATGGTAATTTGAGTCAATCACTGAATCTCCATGCATATACTCTCATGTGCCATGATTTGATTTGGAGTATCTCTTTTTATGTATTTATACACGTGGTGAATAGCTAAATTATGCTTTAATACATGGATGGGATAGTGGAAGTAACTACCACTCATATAGTTATGTGTTAAAGAATCATTCATACCATGCAGTATGTAATCACTAAAATACATTTGCATTATCCACGAGGGTCATATAGCTCGTCTCTCGCTCGAGATTCCAATTTCCAACAATTGTTTCGGTATTAAGTGTGTCGCTTCATCATTTGTGTCCATGCGGTGAAGTTTATATACATCTTTGGCCTCCTTTTCTAATCCTCTCAATGATTGCGTAGTAGGAACCGAAATGAAGAATGAAATGAAGATGCCTTGCCTTCATGCATTTCAATTTCAATTCAATATGGTTCGCTTTTGATTGATTGGAGAAGTATCATCTGGTTCATATTTATTTGAATGAGAAGAATGAAAAATTAGCAATTCATTAAAAATAGTAAAGGGCAAGTATAATTTCTTGAAAACTATAGGGGTTCTTAGATTCTTAATATATTACAATAATGAATAATTCTTCTAAGAATTTATACTTGTTACAATTATGGTAGGTTTATCATATATATATATAAAGAAATCATTACTTTGTCATACGTGATCTAATTTTTATTTCTAAGGATCTCCACATGAAGAATTTTAGCCCGATTCCTTTTTGCTAAGATTTAGGAATACCAGCATCATTATGCTAATGCGTAACAATGGTAATGGCTCTCATGTAGAATCAAACTTAGCAGATGCAAGGAATTCGTGTCCATATGCAAAAAATTAGCCGCAATTATTATAGGTTTTGTTTGGCTCGTTGGCGTCATATTGCTATGACATTATTTCGATTTTAACTATTTATTAATAAACAAATACAGATGAAAAATAGATATTTTTACTCATAAATAAATCAAAAGATATTCACATACAAATAAGATGCATATGCAAATTAGATACAAATAAAAATCACACAATCCATTTCTCAATCCTTTATTATCTTTTGCAAATTAGATCATAATAATTTTATGTTTTTAGGCTACATTCATATGAATTTCATAAAACATGTAATAAATTATTTTGTCAAACATTGGCAGTCAAAAAAGAGAAAAAAAATTTCAAAGAAGCTTGTTTACTAAGTTCCATAAAAGCTTGTATTTATAATGTTGCAGAGATTTATCTTAGAAAGAGTCACCCATCGCATTTTATTCAATATGAAGGGAACCAGACATGCTGAAGCATTCCGAATTGTGCCTATTTCCAGAAGTAACTTCCAATCTTTCGACAGATAAAATATTTCAACCGTCTATGAAAATTGGACCATATATATGTGTCTTAATTTTCCTATGTAATAAAAGAGCATATAGAACTTGCACTTATTTCTACTGCATAACCTGAGAGACACCACCACATTATAAGGTCATCACTTAGATGGAGGAAGTTCCTTTTGCTTCAATAGTGGAGATGATCTGACCCCTTTATGCATCTTGGGCTTTTTCGACTCCGGTAGAGCATTAATCGATGATTGAACACGAGAAACATTTTGGAATGGATCAAATGTGATGGTTCCACTTATTCCATGACACCTTATTAGGGATTCAGGCACACATTAGGATCTATAATCCTTGCATTGTTGAGAAGCAGCCCTAATCTTCCATTATTAGTAATGCGTAGCATCCTGTTTGGAATCCCTGTTGGAACTAATGATCCATTAGGAAAACGGACAAGATGGCTCATCAAAAGGGCTGTCGGGATCGAATGGCTTAGGATGAAATCCCTGAGATTGTCCATGTTTATTGCTACTCCTGAAAGATCCTCATCATTTGGCATTAGGAATGTAAAGGCCGAATCGGGTAGCGGATTAGGGCTTGCATTTAGGATCCTGAGGAGGATCACAAATCCATGGTATGACTTTAGTCTCATTTCAGCCATTGCTTCTTGCAAATTGGTTTGGTTCATTTGATCCATGGGGCTAGAATTTGCTAATGCAAGAACTTGTAGAAGGATGAATAGCCAAAAGGCCATTTTGGAGATGGTTTTTAGTGGAAAAAGAGGTTGAAATTGAGATTGCGAGATGGTAAGTTTAACTTTATACTCGCATTAAACGGGTTATTTAATGAGTTTATTTGCTGGTTTTTTCCAACTCAGTCCAAGGAATGTCTGGCTCCATGTATATTGAGCCTAGGTTGTTTGGTAGTTCATGCGCAATACAGGTGATGCATTGTTCATATGTCTTTTTTTACCCTGTTACTCGATCATGTTTCATTCAAGTGCAAAATATTGTTTATGTTATACCATTCATTTAGTCCTACTCGGTTCGTTGGCTTCTTGTCGAAAAAAAGATAGGTAGTCCCTAGACTACTTTTCTTTGATAAGATTTTTTTATTAAGAGTCTGTCACATAAAATATAGAACTAAGTGTGTATATCATAAGTAGATCAAGGGCCTACCTACCTTTTACTTTTTATTGTTTATTTTCAAACAGATTATTTTTCAAAAAAAAAAAAAAAAATTCAGATGAAAAATAAACCTTTTTTCTTATAAATAGTTCAAACAAACAAAATACAAATCAGATATAGATAAGATACAGATGCAGATTTAATATAAATATAGATATAAATGAAAATAAGACAATTCAAACGGATGGAATCTTTGTTTATATCTCAATTCTAATATAAATGTAGATTCAAATATTACTAAAATTGAATTGCCACCTAATTTGTCTTTTTCTTTTCTAATATTATACATGTGCGATGTTCTTAAATATTAATGCACAACCAAAACTTTTGTTTCTCAAGTTTTACATATAAAATGCGAAGTAATTTATTTTCACACTCCATCTAACTTTTCTTTTGTTAAATTCATTATATTCTTAATCTTTAAAAAAAAAAATGTTATGGTAAACACTCATTAGTGTATGTGTAAAAAATGAGGTGAAATGGTAAATTTGATGACTTCGATTGGTTATAATATTTACCTATTTAAAATTTCTCGTATAAAATTACTTGTATTGAAAAACCTGACTTTGCAATTCCCTTTAAAAATACAATTCTTTTTAGATATGCTAGCACCATAATGATTTGGGAATTTACGATTTATTCCCAACTTCAAAGAGAGACCTCAATCTCAATGTGCTACACAGGTCATATTTTAGTCTCATTATTTAACTTTATTATTTTTCCCTTCACATTTTGCATGGTCGCCAACATTTTTCAGTTGTAATTTAATTTTTGTGAGTTGGTAATTTTCCTTTATACTCGTGTTGCGTTCTTTTATGACTTTATTTGCAGCTTTTTTCCAACTCAGTCCAAGTAATAGCTAGGTTCATCCATGCATGTTGCACCTAGGTTGTTGGGTAGTTCATGCACTGTAATACCTTAGAGCTCCGGTCATCGAGGTATTATTTGTTTTGGTCACATGCCATTATCCTTTTGGTGCCAACGCTTCTCAGGAGGTCATCCATCCTGAAATTGCTCTATATAGAGTACGCTTAACTTTAAAATTCCAACCAATTTTAAACCATTATATCAAAAGACGCCTTTATGATTAGAGCCACAACCTATTTTGAGAGGTAATTACATATTCTCCCACTTATAAAACTGACGTCCTTGTCAGTTTCGTTACACAGGTTCAGAACCACACTAGGCAGTGAGGACACACTCCTCCATTTTTAGCTGGTGAACTACACTGATACCAGATGTAACGCCTTAGAACTTCGCCCACCAATGTATTGTCCGCTTTAGCCACTTGCCGCACGGTTTTATCCTTTTGGTGCCATTGCTTCACAAGAGATCACCCATCCTGGGATTGCTCTACACAGAGCATGCTTAACTTTAGAGTTCTAACAAACTCTAAGCCATTACACTAAAAGACGCATCTGTGATTAGAGTTCCACAACCTATATTTGAAGGGTATCACATGCACAATACATGTGGTGCTTTGTTCATGTCTTTTTTTTTTTTTTTTAACAGCTAATCGAATTTGTTTTGTTCAAGTGGAAAATATTGTTTATGTTTTATCAATTCTTGTAGTATCTTTGTTTATATCTCGAGTAGAATGTACATGTAATGCGGGCTTAAAATTGATTTAAGAGAGAGCTCGATGTGCTAAAGGGTTATATTAGAGATTATTGGGACTTGGTTTCGAATCGGAACTGACCTTGACCTCATTTGTCACTGTCAATTTTTAAACAATAAACCAAATTGATCCAAGCAAGTCAAAATTGGCTAAAGATCAGTTGGTTTGTTGATTCTGCTATGACCCACTGGTTCAAGAACAAGCTAAACCAATGGGTCCAAGCAGTTCCATGAAAAAACTTAAGGAAAAAAAAGAAAAAGGAATAAAAAATAAATATTTAAACTAATTTTAATAGTGAAAATTGATTTTCAATTCACAATATTTAATGTGTTGTTATTAAAATCACAAGTAATAAATACACTTGAAAACATATTTTGTTGAATTTATATATATTTCTTATAAAAGCGAACTCTTTCTTTTCTACAATGTGGAACTTGTTTTTGTCTTTGCAAAACTTATAAATATTTTGTAGTCCCACATTGCTAATATTACAACTAAAAATAATTGTGCTTATGTATAAACAAATGCACAACTCCAAAAATTCTTTCAATAAATGGACAAAAGAAAATTATTCATATGCCCAATTTAATTCAAGTTAATAGTTTGTTTTACCATTTTTATTTAAATTAAACTAAATTATCTGTTTTTTTTTTTTTTTTTTTTGTTAAAAGCATGATTCTAGGTTCTTACAGTGCCAACTTGACCGGCTCCTACAGTTTTGATTGTGGTTCCCCAATTTTAAAATCAGGAATAGACAGATTCGGTTTGCTTCAAACGATGTCTAGATCATAATTTACTCATTTTAACTTCACTGTTTCAAATTGTGGCTAGATATCTTCTCTAATGTTTTGTTAAATTAACACATATTCACTTATTATATTTCCTTCACATTTTATATAGTGGCCGATGTTTTTTAATTGTGGCCGGTTCAACAGTAAGATTTTGGATCATGCCCCTTTTGTTATAGGCATCCTGCCGGAAAGACTAGCTATACTGCTCCATGAGAATTAGTTCTGGCAATTCATGGACATAATACAATTAGGAATACAATTATATATGTTAGGAAAAAAAAAAAAAAAACCGAAAGAGTACATAATCATAAAGTGAATAAATACAATTGGGAAAAACACACTATAAGGGCCTATATTTGTATAACTTTTGTAAAAAATGGGCCCAAGCACTTTTATCATGCATTTTAAGGCCTATATTATTATTTATAAGCATTTGATGGCTTTCATTAGGGTTATTTTATTGAACCGAATTAAACTGAATTGAAAACCGAACCGAACCGAACTGAACTGCAAAATGAGGTTCTTTTATATTTCAGTTCAATTGGTGGTTCAGTTTAAGAAGAACCTAAACGGTTACGATTTGGTTCGAGGGATTGAACCGAACTAAACCGTTTGAACCCGAACAGAACCGCTTCACATTAAGAGAAATAAAAAAAATAAGAGTCATTTTTTTTTTATTTATAACTCTTAAGCATTACATATTAGACTTGTATTGCTCTAATATTAATTCAGCAAAATGCAAAATTTTTATCATGGATTATATTTATAGAAGCTGTTTTATACTAGGTTGCAACATGTACAACCAACAACACTGAGATAATTTAGAACTTTAAACTAATTAGTATAATAAAAATTTAAATACGTTATAAAAGAAGAATATTATAATTAAAGTTAGTGTTATAGATTTATTAAAATATATGTTATTTTAAATTTGCATTGAAAATATTTTTAAAATAGGATAATATATATCTTTGAAAATTTTAAATATATGACTTGATATGATAAGTGACTTTAATTTTTGTGCGACATTTCTCAATATAAACATCTTTTTTGTTATTGCGAACTTAAATGACTATTAATATTATTTATTAAAACCAAATCTTTAAAAGCGTTTCGAACCGAACCGAATCGACCAAACAGCATGTGAAGCGGTTTGGTTTAAAACCCCGAACCATTAAAATAGGGATGAGCTGGCACAAGGTGGGTAGGGTATGAAACATTACCCGTATCTTACCCTGTAAGGTATAGGGTATTAAATTTTATACTCGGAACCTACCTTGTGATTACTTGTACCCATCTTGTACCGTGTGCCCATGGTACCCTGTGGAACTTCTATTTTTTTTTTCTTTTACAAAATCTCTATATTTTTTCTTTCTTTTTAAAACATCAAGTATATGGTTTTTGATATATTTTAATATAATATGTAATACTATCTTATTGTATACATTCAATATAAACAACATATAAAAAGAAATTTAAAAAGTAATTTTGTTAATATCACAAATTTTATAATATATAGAATCTATTTATATGTGAAAGTTGAAACCTACATCAAACACTTATGGAATCTATTTACGTGATATTAAACAAAATAATAAAACTTTCATAAAATTCCAAAATTAAAAACTTTGGAACTACTTCTATATATTAATTAATATTATAATATAAACAATATCTCTATATAATTTGGGAGTTCAAGTACGTATGTACATACAACCATAGTTTTTTTAAAATAAATATAACAAATCATTTTAAAATAGAATATTATAAATCCTTTTATAATAAAACTTTTTGAAATGTAATGTACAAATAATAGTCTTGAATATGAGAGGTTGCAAAATAAAATATGGTATATCATTATTATTATACAATATTTAATAGGTGAATACATGATATCTAGAACCTATATCTTGTACAACGTAGTATAGATTCCAGGGTGGGTATAAGGTTTGAAGATCTCATACCTGTACCCTACCCTATGTAAACAGGTTCCAAAAACTTGATACTCATACCTTATCTTATGGCCCTTAATACCTATCTAGACCTTATTCGGTCGAGTGGGATCCAGATGGGTATCCTGTACAATAGAGTTATCCACTTACCTATAGTTAAAAGTGGTTTGGTTCATTAAGGATTTGAACCAAACTATTTTGAATACGGTTCAGTTCAAAACCTGAAACCGAATCAAACTGAACCATGAAGCACCCCTAGCTTCCATCCATCTATCATTAATGAAATATAACGTGGCATGGATGGAGGCCCAAAAATGCATGTATATTACAAACATACACTCTTAAATGCATGATTTAGAAAATAGGTTCTCTTTTGGAAAATTATACAAATATGGGCTCTTGATTGCATGATTCAAAGACTTTTTAAGAATTGCACAAATTAGAAAAAATACATTTTACAATTTTATTATTATTTAGAAAATTAATTTTTGAAACTTATTTACAAAGTTTTTATCTCATGATATGATTTGATGTATATACATATGCACATGCACATGGTTATTAGCTATCCTCATGTATGATAATTAATTAAGATTAATATTAATTATTTTTTAATCTATTTTGTTTATATACTAACAAATAGGTGATATCATATTATAATGGACCTACAATAAAAAAAAAAAGAAAATTCCAGTTAAGAAATCAGTATCAATTACTTTAAATGCTAAATTGTTTATATATATCATATTTGTAATATTAATTGAAAAAAGTCATATAACAAGGGAAATTTGTTATATTAAGTAAAAACTTGTATATATTTCATACCATTCTCTAATAATGATAATATAATTTTTTACTTAATATTACAAATTTATATTTGTAATGTTAATTGGAAAAAACTCATATAATAAGGGAAATTTACATTAAGTAAAAATTATATTATTACAATTAGAGAATGTCATGAAACCTATAAAAGTTTTTACTTAATATAACAAATTTCCCTTGTTATTTGATTTTTTTTCCAATTAGCATTACAAATATGATATATATAAACGATTTTCTTATATTAATAATAACAGATAGCATTTAAAGTAATTGATACTGATTTATTAACTGAAATTTTCTTTTTTTTTTAATATGGGTCCATTATTATATGATATCGCTTATTTGTTAGTACACAAACAAAGAGAGATAAAAAATAATTAATATTAATCTTAATTAAATTATCATGCATAAGGATAGCTAATAACCATGAACATATGCATATGTATATATATCAAATCATATCATGAGCCACAGGCTTTGTTAATAAGTTTTAAAAATTAATTTTCTAAGTAATCATAAGATAGAAAAATGTATTTTCTAATTTGTGCAATTCTAAAAATGTCTTTAAATTTTTTATCATGCAATTAAGAGCCTTGTATTTGTATAATTTTGCTAGAGAGGACCTATATTTCGAAATCATGCAATTAAGGGTCTATGTTTGTAATATACATGCATTTTAGAGCCTCCTCCATGCCACGTCATTTTCCGTTAACGACAAATAGATGGAAACTCTCAAATGTATGTAAATAATAAATATAGAACACAAAATGCATGGTAACAAATTTAGGTTTTTTTTGCGAAAGTTGTACAAATATGGGCCATTCCATTGTATCTTTTCCAAATACAATTACATTGTAAACTGATTATTTGTTATCTCCACTCAATTTTATGTACGTCTCAAACTAATAGGAAATTGATAGGGAAAAAAAATACAAATAGGAATACAATTATATATGTATTTAAAAAAAACATGAAAATTACATAATCATAATATGAATAAATACAATTACATTATAAACTGATTATTTATTATCTCCATTCAATTTTATGTACTTTTTTCAAACTAATATGAAACTAATACAAAATAAAGATACAAACACGATCTACTAACACATTACACAAATTGTCGGTACTAATAGAGATGAAACATATGAATAGATGTAAATGTTTTTCCTTCTTTCTTTTTTTTTTTTTTTTTTTTTTTAATTTTTCCCTTCCCTTGAACCCTTTAAAAGTTAAACCTATTTCACAACGAAGCCTATGGTGTATGACTGACCTGTTAATAGGTGCTGCTTGTAACTTTGGCTTGCAAAGTTATCTCTTTTTTTTTTTTTTTTTTCGGCACAAACTTATCTTAAAAGACCAAGTTTCGCAATTTCCTTTAAAAATGGCAACCTTTCTACATATGCTAGGGCTACAATGAAGGGAATATAATAATCTTTATGCTTTCAAGTTTTGGCTATCCTTTTTTTTTTTTTAAATAAAAAATATCACTTATTATATTCCCTTCATATTTGTACGGTCCGTCATATTTATCAACCGTGCCGATTCAAATGTTAAGAATTAAGATCTTGCCCTTTTGTTTTAGGCGCCCACTCAGCATGGAGTGATAATATTAAAAAAAAAAAAGCTTCGTATAATATTAAAATTAAATTATTAAGTAAATGTAGGTTTTTTTTTTTTAAGATTAAACATGTGTAATGTCTTTAAATATTAATACACAATCAAGACTTCTGTTTTCTCAAGGTTTACATATGAAATTCGAAATAATTAATTTTTTGTATTCTATCCAACTCTTTTCGTTAAATTCTTTTATATAATTGGACTTTAAAAAGTTATGGTAAACGCTCATTAGTTATAGAGTATATGTGTAAAATAAGGAGAGGCCAAATAGTAAATTTAATGAATTTAATTTGTTATAACATTTAACAATTTAAAACTTCAGCTATAAAATTCAACAACCACTCAAAAAAGTTGATTATGCCTTTTAGATTTCTTCTTTTTCTTCTTCATCCTTTTTTTTTTAATCATTTTGCAAATTAAAACGATGCTGACTTCTAGCTCTCTTTTCTGTTAAATGAAATGATGACCCTTTAGGTCAAGTGCCAGGTCCACTTATTGTACAAAGGACTAAGGACTCACGCTCCATCTCCGACTGCAAATACGGACCCTACTCCTACTGTGGCTGGAACCTATGGTTGTGGGGGGGGAAAAAAAAAAAAACTGTCCATTTATTTTTAGCAAGACCCTCGAATGAGGGTGTACCAAGCCTCCCACGTGCGGTCCTACGTAGACATAGCTGTACTGATAGGATACTACTTCTTGTTTTGGTTTGCAATCGCATATATCTTGAGTTTACCGGTACACAACCTGTCAACTACTTGTCTTAAAACCGAATTT
The DNA here is from genome assembly GCA_024138025.1 of Combretum micranthum. Classification (NCBI taxonomy): domain Eukaryota; kingdom Viridiplantae; phylum Streptophyta; class Magnoliopsida; order Myrtales; family Combretaceae; genus Combretum; species Combretum micranthum. Next base: position 1,736,463 of record JAMXBD010000049.1, read on the forward strand.
TGGACTTCCCTTTAAATTTGCAATTATATATATATATTATATATATATTATAATAATATTATTAGCACCACAACGGTTTGGGCATTTACAATAACATTTTTTCCAACTTCTATAGACCTTGGGTTGTTAAAGGTCCATATTTTACTCATTGTTAAATTTACTGTTTCAAGTTGTGGCTAGGTGTCTTTTCTCATCTATATTACTAAAGCCATAAAGTTATCTGGTACTTTTAATGGTTATTAAATAAAATATATGTTTTAAAAAAAAGTTATACTAGAAAATTATTTTGATGACACTTTGAAATTCTTCCATAAGAGGTTATAACTCAGATTTAGTGAAGCAATTCAAGAGACAAATGATTTTTTTTTTTTTTTGTGCAAACATAATAGACTTTAGTTTGCATAGTGGTTTTAATAGTAGTAACAATTCAACTGTATCCAAACTAAATGTAACAGATACATCAACAATTATGTAGATCTATATAACAAATCTAGCTTATGAATGTACTATAAATAGCAAAAAGAAAGTAATAAGAAGGGATATGGAATTACATTCCCGAAAGTGGGTTTAAGGAGTTTGCCGACTCAAAGTAGTCATAGGTACTATTTACCTGCAAATTCCAAAAAACACACACACAAACACAATTTATTTAGTAGAGAGAACTAGCAAGCATATTGAATCAAGAAATAAGAAACTAAGGTTTGAGACTTAGCTCGTGCAAATCTGCAGAGAGAAAGTTGAGGATAAAGTGATCTTAGTTTTACTATTATTACTTAGCTAGAAGTGGGCCGAGGTTGTATTAGGGTCTTATCATTTGGTGCTTTCGTCTAAACATTAATAGTACCCAAAACTAAAGCTCAACAAATCTTGCTTAAATGGCTAACTTGGAGTTTTTCAAGTCCACTATATTGGCAATGCAATAATCATTGGAACAATTAAGCAGCAAAATGGAAAAGCTTGAATTAAGTCAAAATCAATCTAATTCTCCAAATGGTGGAGTTGGATTAAATGATTCATCATTGTCTAGAAGATCTTCAAGTACAAAAGACTTATTGAAGGGGATAAAGTTGGAGATTTTCAAGTTTTAATGTGGAGATGTGTTCGAATGGATATTCAAAGTTGAGAAATTTTTTAATTTTCATCATATAGATGATGGTCAAAGATTGACTGTTGTCTCCTTCGCAATGGATGGTGAAGTTTTACAGATAGATGTACTTGAATCACCAATTGTCAACTTGGCAAAAATTTGTGGATGCCTTAGCAGCATGCTTTAAACCATCGGCATATGAGGATGTTCAAGATATTTTGTCTAAACTTAATCAAACTTCATCACTTGCTCATTACCAATCGCAATTTGGGGTACTTTTTAATAGAACTGTGGGGTTATCAAAGTCTTTCTTGTTGATTTGTTTCATATCGAGGTTGAAACCTGTCATTAAAAGAGAAGTACAAATTTATAGGCCTAAAAATATGATGGATGCAATTTGGTTAGTAGGAATGTGTGAGGATAAGATGCATGATCAATACACTTCTTTTAAACTAAGTTTTTCATCACTAGTTGGTTCTAAAAACACTTTACAATTTAAGCCATTAGTTACTACAGCTTCTTCTTCAAAATCAGCTTTGATACTAATCAAACAACTTTCGAATGAGGAAATGCAAGCTTAGAGAGAAAAGGGTTTATTTTAATTGTGAAGAAAAATTTAGTAAGAATCATAAATGTAAAGCAAAGTTCCTAGTTATGCTAACTGATGAAACAGAGGAGTATAGTGATGATATAAATGAAATGCAATTCGATGTTTTAATAGATGAAATAGGTTGTACAGTCAATGCGTTAAGTGGTGAAATAATTCCTCATACCTTTAGATTTAAGGGCATAGTAAGAAATTATGTATTTTAGTACTTGTGGATTTTGGTAGTATGCACAATTTTGTGCAACTAAGAATTGGTTGGTATTTGGGATTGATTGTTACATCGTCTCCCAAATTTTGGGTTCTTATTGAAAATGTTCAACATATGTTGTGTGAAGGATAGTGTAAGGATGTGGAGATTGAAATTCAAGGTTTCACTTTAAGACAACATTTTATGTTTTGCTTATCGAAAGAGTAGATATAGTCCTTGGTGTTCAATGATTACAAGAATTGGGGACATTCACTTTCAATTATTTAGAGTTAGTGCTCTTGTTTATTTAACATGGCCAATTAATAACCTTGTTGGACGAGAAGGGTACTAAGGAAGACATATCTCACATTGTCAGTTGAAGAGATTATTTTGTCCCAAGTTAGTAGCTTGTTATCATTTGATAGCTTAGGTTGGTGAGTCATCTATGGATATCACCAATAATGCTTCTATAGAAGAAGGGTTAGACAAATTTCCTTAGATATTTGAACCAAGTTCATCATTGCAGCGACTTCGTTCTATTCAACATATGATCCAATTAAAGGAAGGAATCTCAGCCATAATGTAAAACCTTACCTATATCCTCATTTCCAAAAGGGAGAGATTGAAAAGTAGGTGAAGGAGATGTTGGAACAAGGGGTGATTCAAGATAGCAACAACCCATTTTTGTCCCTAGTTTGTTAGTAAGAAGAAAAATGCATCGAGGTTTTGTGTTGATTATAGAGCCTTGAATCAAGCTACAATGAAGAATGAGCTTCCAATTCTCACTATAGACAAACTGTTGGATGAATTACATAGATGTCGATTTTTTTTCTAAGCTTGATCTGCCTATGAGATGCCATTAGATCATAAAAGATCCAAAGATATGGAGAAAACATCGTTTAGAATACATGAGGGTCATTATGAATTCTTAGAGATGCCCTTTAGACTATGTAATGCACCTGCAACTTTTCAGACCATAATGAACAAGATATTCAAATGTACTTGAGAAATTCATTATTGTATTTTTTATGATATTCTCATTTATAGTACATCTTTAGAGGAACATGTCTCACATTTGACTTTGCTATTATAAATACTAGCAGACAATATCTTGTTTTCAAAGAAGAACAAGTGTGCTTTTGGCCAAACCACCATTGAATATCTTTGCCACATTGTCTCGGTGGAGGGGGTGAAACCGGACTTACTAAAGTAGATGTTGTAAAGAATTGGCCTATTCCTTCTATTGTGAAACAACTAAAGCTTTCTTGGATTTGTTGGGGTAATATAGGAGATTTATCAAAGTTTTGCAAGCATTGCAAGTCTATTAATAGATCTTTTAAAGAAAGATCAGTTACGGTGGATTAAGGAAACAAAGAAAGCGTTTCACTAATTGAAGGAATGTTTGATTTTAGCACCAGTTTTATCACTTTCAAATTTCTAAAAGCAATTTATAGTTGAGACTGATGCTTTTGACACTGGATTTGGTGTTGTATTGCTCCAAGATAACAAGCCCTTAGCTTATTTTAAGAAAATGCTGAATCACATGTTGAAATAATCTGGTTATGTTAGATAATTGTTTGCAGTAGTGGAAGCTATAAAAAAATGGAGACCATACCTACTTGGAGCTCATTTCATTATACGAATGGTCCATTAGAGTTTAAAAGAACTATTAACACAAGTAGTTCAAACTCCTAGGCAACATAAATACTTGGCAAAGTCAGTGGGATTTTTATATACTATTGTGTATAAATCAGGACAAGAGAATGTAACTTGTCAAGACAGTTTGAGGATAATCATTCTCATTTGGCTTTTTCTATGCTACGAAAGGAGTGTAAATCTTTAGCAGCTTTTAAGGAAGTGATTAATAAGATGACGTTCTTAGATTACAGTGGAATCATGGTTTATTGTACTACACATAGTTTTCAAAATCGCGATTTTACCCATGCGATTTTATGAGTTTACGATTTTAGAAGGCTCTTTTGAGTTAGTTTACAATTTTAGGAGGTTCTTCCAAGTTAACTCCTGTGTAGAATTGTTTTTTGATAGAGTCTTATGATTTCAACATAGTTTATATGTAAGCTTGGTAGAACCTTATGATTTTAATCGAGTTTACCGATTTTACCTACTCAAGTCAAATAAGCTAAAATATAAAAAATACAACTATGTTTTTATAAGCTCATCAACTATTATGAATCAGGATGATGTATTATCATTGTTGTCATTTCTATTTAGTTTCCACATACTCCCTCTATCTTTTTCCCTCCCTCGCCCAAAAACCCCTCTTCTATATTTATAGAATTCATTTAAGTCAAGTTATAGGATAAAGTTTACAAGAAAACTTATTTATTTCATTTATATAATTAAGAATTTAATAAGTTGAAAATTTTAATTTTCCTTCAATTTATCACTTATTTTAAATAAAAAAATAGAAAATAAATTAATTTTGTCTCTATTCGCTCTTTTTTATGTATGTTATATCATGAATTAAGAATTATTCTGAAAAAATGAATTTAACTTCTTTATTTTTTTAACATACATTATGTATTCTAAGTTTTCTATGTCTTCTATAAGCATATATATAGTTGTTCAAAGCTATTATAAAGGTTGTAGAAACTTACTTTTCTACGTTTTAATTTTATGTTTCGATTCTACTGACCCCCTAGTGATTCTACATAGAATCATGGATTTGATAACCTTACAGTACCATGATTAATGTTTGTTTTTGGTACCTCAGTTGAAATTAATATCTTCATTATTGACTGAGTTTCATTCCACTCCTACAGTTGGTCATTTTAAGGTCTTGAGGACTTACAAATGTGTGTCCTCTCAATTTTATTAGGAAGGCATGAAACATGATGTTGAGATGTTTGTAAGGGGTTGTATGGTGTACCAACAGTTGAAGTATAGTACAAAGAGTCCAGCATGTTTGCTGGTACCTCTTCCTATATTAGATCAAATTTAGGAAGATATTTTCATAGATTTTGTAACTTATTTGCCAAAATCCAATGGATGTACAATTATATTAGTGGTGGCTGATGGACTTTCAAAGTATTGTCATTGTGGATCTTTGCTAATTGATTTTAATGCTACCTAAGAAGCTCAATTGTTTGTTCAAATGGTGGTTCATTTGCATGGATTTTTGACATCTACTATTTCGAATAAGGATTTGATTTTTGTGAACAAGTTCTAGAGGGAGCTATTTAGTTAAGTGGTATTAAGTTATGTATAAGTAGTGCATACCATCGTTAAAGTGATGGTCAAACTAAGGTACTAAATAGGGTGCTCCAACAATACTTAAGGAGTTTTGCGATGGAAAAGTTAGTTAATTAGGTTAAATTTTTGGCATCGACAAAGTACTCATACAACACATTGTATCATTCGGGAGCATTTAACACTCCTTCTCAGATTGCGTATGGGTGACCACCTTCAACCTTGCCTATGCATTTTCAAGGAACTTCCAAGTTGGAAGTGGTTGACTCAGATATTATTTTATGAAATGAGTTGTTGAGGAATTTAAAAGCTTATTTGTAGTTCGGTCAGGATAAGATAAAGGGATAAATTGACAAATACAAATAAGATGTATAGTTACAAGAGGGAGACATGGTTTTGGTTAAGCTTCAGGCTTACAAACAAACATCATTAGCAAGGAATTTCACGAAGCTTTCTAGGAGAATCTATGGGCCTATCAAAGTTCTTAGAAAAATAGGCCCAGTGGCTTATGAGATTGAGTTACCTTCTAATTCTAAATCCACAATGTTTTTTCATGTTTCACAACTTAAATTGTCTTATGGGAATGCTATTCATCACTAGAATTACCTCCATGTGCATGTTACTATAATCCGATTTGAGAGCTATTAGCAATTGTGGACAATAGAACAATTATGAGACAGGGAGGGAAGTTTCACAAGTGTTCGTATAGTAGAAAGGAGTTGCTCTTGAAGACACTTCTTGGGAAGATTTTTCAAAGTTCAAATAGGTTTATCTCAATTCAACCTTAAAGGACAAGCTTGTTTCTCATGGGAGGGAGAAAGATGTTATGACACAGATTCAGCGAAGTGGTTCAAGAAAGAGGAGCACACCAAGATGGACTAATGACTATTTTGTACAAACATAATCTTTAGTTTACACAGCGGTTGTAACAGTAGTTACAATTCAATAATATCCAAACTAAATGTAACAAATACATCAACAATTATGTAGATCTATAACAACTAGCTGATACATGTACTATAAATAGCAAAAAGAAAGTAATAGAAAGGGATCTGGAATTATATTCCTGAAAGTGGGTTTGAGGAGTTTGACTAGCTCAATGTAGTCATCGGCATTCTTTACCTATAAATTCCAGAAACCACACACACAAACATACGTTAGTTAGTAAAGAGAACTAACAAGTATATTGAATTAAAAAACAAGAAACTAGGATTTGACACTTAGCTTGTGCGAAGTTGTGGAGAGAGGAATGCTAGGGGTAAAGTGATATTAGGTTTACTGTCATTATTTAGTTGGAAGTCGACCGTGGTTGTATTTGGGCCTTATTACGTCCTTAAGTTTAACAACTTATCTTAAAAAACCAAGTTGCAAAATTCCCTTTAAAAATTGTAACCTTTTACATATACTAGTACGAAAATTATTTGGGTATTTATAATAACATCTTTTTCCTACTTTCAAAGACAAATCTTGAGGTGCTAACGGCACATACCTTATTCATTGTTTTAAGTTTGCTCTTTCAAGTATTTGCTAGCTTTTTTTTTTTTTTTTAAATTAACACATATCACCTATTGTATTCTTTTCATATTTTGTATGGTCGGTCAATATTATTTAACCGTGTTTTTTAAATCGTAAGATTTTAGGGTTTGCCCTATTGTTTTAGGCGTTCTCTTAAGCTTGGAGTGATGATACAAAAATTTAGCTCAACTCGATTGAGCTTGCTATGCTTGTTTTATTTGTATGTTTATTTTTAAATTATTGTTCTTCTAACTTAAATTATATTAAACTAATTTTGAGCATCGTTAAAGTTATGATTAAGCTCAACTGAAGGTAAATTGAGATAATAATATGAATGTCAAACTTGACTTAATAAAGTGTTTTATTAGCTTAAACTTAAATTAAACTCTTACGTAATTGAATTAAATTCGTGTATATATGTAAATGACTTTTGATTTGTGAATTGGTTTAGCTCATTAACCTCTAATTATAAAGGGAAAAGATCAACAATTATATACACATATATATATTACATTTAATACGGAAGAGTGGCAAGTTCCTTTTTTTTTTTTTATTTTTTTGGTCACTTTCAAGATGCTTTTCCTTTTCTAAGATAATATAGTACTTGTCATGTTATTTAGAATCTTGCTTTTATAATTAAATTTCGATTGAAAAAATATTTTCCTAGAAAAAGCTGGTACACCTTTATGAATGACCAGGTATTAAACGATTAGCAAATGTCAAGATGTGGAATTATCACAATATGTCTGGAATCACGTTAAGTCGTTAACCATGATTTAAATTCTTTTCTTTTTTTTTTTAATCCTCGACCATGATTTAAGGAATTAGTACATATCCACATAGCTGTCATTATTTTGTGGAACGACTATCTGGGCCCATTTTAATACCCGATTTTTGGTAGGAAAATGGGTCTTAGAAAGATGATTGGAGTATTGATAAATTGCTTTTCTTACGCATTTTGACACTCCACTAGTATTTAGTAAAAGCGTATTTTGGTGATTTGCTTTTCACACCAATTTAAATTTTTGGACCGTGTTTAATGGACTAGCAATAGGGTATAGGAAATTGGACTTACTCAATGATGCTTTAGGGAGATTTAGATTAGCAAATTTGAAATTGGGATGGCTAGATTGATTTTTTTACTGCTTTCAGCCTTACTTGATTGTCTCATGTACGAAAAGCAAATTTAGAAAAAAAGTTTTCCAAAGCTCAATTGGGCTTCGTTTAGTTTTAAAAAGAATTATATGGCTAATATGAGATTGTAGTCTTATTTATATGAATGAAAATGGACTTTCTTCTTTTCTTTTATAACCTATTAAGCTTATCAATCCCATCTACAGGCCCAAGTCCAAGAGCCCGTATCCATAAGAAAAGAAGGGATGAATATATGCCATTGCATCTTCATGTTTTGATCCAATGGCTATTAAACAACATCAAATATCAGCTATTCATCTTAGAACGATATGACAGCTGAGATTAATCTCCAAAATTTATGAATAGGAGGTTAAAGTCTTGATGTTGATTCATTTAGTCATATTGCTAACTTAAGAGTAACATGGAAATGCTACTAAAATCAAAGTGTTCCCACAAAAGATCAAAGTGACTATTACAGGAAGAATGAATGAAGAAATCATTCAGTCTACTAGATTTTGATCTTCTCTCATGCATGCACACGACATATGTGAGATATTAAGTTCGTTTGTTCCTCTTACTACATCTCTTCCTATGACATCCTTATACGTGTCATCATCTCAAAGATTCCATAAGGAAAACCATCATGCTTATAGCTCATGATCGACCATCCGTTATACCCCTTATACATAATTCTACGAGAATTACTAGACTGTCGAATTTTTCCATGATAATGAAGCTTAGAAATTTGGAAAAAAATAAATTAACAAATTTTAAAATGTTCCACAATTAGATGGAGAAGACATATTTATATGTACGCACACATGAAATTAAACGAGGGAAGATGAGAATTATTGTTAAAAAAAAAATTGCTAAAAAAATATGTTACAACCTAAAATGTTCCACCATAAGTATGATTTTGAGCATGAGAACATCATCATACTCTTGAGAGTCACTATAATTAGGATGTTGAATTTTAAGTATTGGATTGTGATTAAATCGGTTATTGATTTATTCAAATTACCTATAAAAAAAATAACACATTCGAAATGGTTGAAACTCTATACTTGCTTATGTTGGGGTCATCCTTTTTGACAACACATTTTGCAAAATTCTGAAGAACAATCCAATAGTCTGGATCACCTGAAAAAAAAATCTAAACCAAATGTCTTTGATAGATACTTTTTTTCCATCGACAAAACTCTATCTAGATCTTAATTAGAAGGATATTGATAAAGTGATAATCGTATTTTATCTTTCCTAATTGAGACTCCATCTATATGCAGTATCATGAGATCTTAATTATAGGGATATTGATAAAGTGAGTATTTTAGCCTTAAACACTTAGTCTAAGGCCATAACCAATAATCCATGTAACATCCCTCACTAGTTTATGATTGTAGGGGTCACTTTGGTAATTGGGTTTGAAGCCAATTTAATGCCAAGAATGAATCTTTTAGGCTACTGGTAGGGTCCAAAAGATAGGCCTAATGAGGAATGTCATAGAGAGATTCAACTTGGTAGGCTCGAAATAAAAATCATTGCACTGGTTTATTTTGCTATTGGCCTAATTTGATTTTCTTATATGCAAAATATAGACTCCAAAAATATTTTTTTGGGTTAATTCGGGTTTTGTTTGGTTAAAATAGGTCTTACATAAAATAAATCTATTTCTATCTTATAATAAATATGGGCTATTTTAATAGAAAAATTACTCTTTTATATTATAAAAGCCCTAATCTTCTTCTAAGCCCACAGCCAAGCCCATGTTCATAAAAGTAAAAGAAGGGATGAATGTTGATCGTTTGATTCATAAAAGAAATCCAGTGGTCACAAGCAGCAATTGATGTTAATCGATTGTTTACTTTCTATCCATTGATTGGCATAAATCTCCACTATCTATAAATAAAAGGTTCCTCCCCTCATTTGTAGTCATTCTATGTATTGCTAAAATTGAGAGTAATGTAGAAACTCTGCTAGCATACTTTCAGAAAAGTTCAAATCACCTACTTTGCGAAGAATGAGTAAAAAACGATTAAGTCTATTTGATTTGATCTTTTGTCAAACCTGTGCACTCGAGAAACCGGGTTTATCTGTTATATGTGTTATCAATTCAAGACTCCTCTAGGGTTGATCAGCACGCTCATTACATGTGATCAACCAGTTGTAATAACCCCATCATACAATGTTTATTAATAATCTACTCAAAAATACCATCTCTTGTGATTATTTCTTATTGATTATATTTCAATCAATCCTTAATATAAGATTCTCAAAGTTATGAGAAAATGTGAAATGATCTAGATACTAATCATAAGAAATGAAAATCAAATGAAGTCAATGGAAACTAATTAAAGTCACATATGAATTTTAACGACTAAAATTTTAAAATTTGCCTAAAACCAAGAACCAACATTTTGAAGATTGAAAAACAATTCAAATATCGAAATAAAAGTAAAGTAGAATTTAATAGTAGTTATCTAAATGAAAAGTTTACGAGGAAAATCACAACGATACCGTTAAAAGCTTTAATTTTGCAAAATTACGAATTTACCCCAAACCAGGAACTTAGGTGAAATAAAATTTTAAAATTTTAATTAAATTAGAATTAATTGATATATTTAAATCATTATTAGTCCAAGAGGTAAATTACACATCGTATATTGTTAAAAACTAACTAAGGTTTTTACATACATAAGATTTAGATGCATAATATTGTGCTATGTGACAAAACCCTAAAAGAAGATCCTTTTTTCCCTTATCTAAAACTCTAAATCTGCCTTTTTGTCTCTCCCATATAAATACTCTTTTCGTTTCTGCCTCATTCCATTTTAGGAAATCCTCCCAGACTTTAAGATAAAGTTCTTTAAAACCCTAACTCCTTTTTAGTACTAAATAAGTGGAATTACCGAAAGTGTAGCACTGATTAGCTTACATAATGTCTTTTACTCGAAGAAATGGAGAGGATGAAGTAGTGTTAGAGGAGGAAAGAGACCCATCATCACAACAAAATCCGTGTCAAGGTAAGCGTGGGATTTTAAGATGTTGTAATGTGAGTATTATAGCATCTTAAGCATGAAGACTAACTTGGGTGAGTTAATCCATATTTAGGGTGTCAAGAAATCAAAGTTTTGGAGTGATTTTGGAGTCTTAAATCCTCTTCCCAACTGATGCAAGTGAAAACTGTTGTCTAGAGCAAGGTAAGACATCAAAATTAACTTATTTTCTTGAGATTCTATTGGTTTTCAGTGTTAAGTTTGCTATAGAGGTAATAAATAGTGTTTGGGTGGGACTTGAAGGTTGGGTTTTGTCGAAATGAGTTTGAGAGTGATGGAATTTAGTGTACTCGATGTTAAGTTATAAAATGATGGATTCATGCTTAGATATATTGTGAAAGTTATGATTAAACATGTTTTAAGGGATGTTGAGTTATGATAGACAAATATTAGGTTTAAACATGATCTTTTAACTCCTTTTAGACCCTAAAAGCCATCCAAAAACTCTCTTTGTCGAAAAACCCAAGTTTGAGCTCAAAACTATGAAAGCCTAGAAGAGCATGACCAATGCATGGGCTTGTTTGTTAAACCATGTTAACCTCTTATGCCAAAAACATTAAAAAACTTAGTTTTCCAAAAGAACACAACAAGTACACGAGGTCATGTACCTAGCCTTGTTCCTCTCTGACCTTCAAAACTCGAAAAGGACATGTTTTCCAGAAAAGCTGGTAAGTACATGAGGTCGGATACCTACCTATGCTTCTCTCTGGTCTTAAACACAATAAACCCTAGAAGAACAGAGGGAGATACATATTCCTATGTTCTTGTATTCCTCTTTAATCTTAAACACCTTCAATCCCATAACAACATGGGGAGTATACGAGGTCGTGTACCTGCTCATGTACCTTTCTAATCACAAACATAAGAAGAATATGACCTAAACATGCCTAAAGCATTTAATCATGTAAAAGAGTATGGGGGGAATACATTTGCTCATGTACTACCTGTATTCCTTTTTAGCCTTTTATAACTTTGCCAATTCTTGCCCAAATTGCACGAAACTTGATTTTGCTCTTCCTTTAACCGTAAGCAACCTTCCAAGAACTTCAAAACACAAAATTAGCAAGCAATAATACCCCATTCATAATGTGCATCATCCAAACACTTAAGTCCATAAATGCCTTACACAAGCTAAAGTAATTCAAATTTAATAATTAGAATAGGATAGTAAAAAATGTAAGAGATCAATGGCTTTGGGATTCAATTTTTGAAAGGTCAAGAATCGAGACCCACAAAAGTATAGCACACTAAGGGTTGGTTAACTTAAGCCCTAAAACAAATCCCAACTTGCATAATTAACTAGATAACTTGGCTATATGAAATAAATGACCCTTTAAACTTTATCTTTGAATAGATATGGTTAAAATAAAGTAGCTTAGATGTAACAAACAACACAAGTTAAATAAAGGTAGTAAATCTTGAACTAATTCCTGACTTCAATTATGAACACTTATTGGATATCGAGCTTAGAAAGGGATAGCAAGCTCAGATCGATCGATAGGTACGTAATAATTGCAAATTGCTTGCTAGGGTATTCTTAATAATTGGATTAAGAATTTAAACTTAGCTTGATTAAGTATTGGTTGTTGCTTGGCCGCTTGCCACGGGAGTGTCACTCCTGAACTGGATTGCGAGCCTGATCGTAAATTCATGATGATGTGGTAGTTTAGGTGCTTAAGCCTCTAAAGATGCATGGTTGGGCTCGGTGGGTAGTCGATATGGAAATTTTTGAAATCGAGCAGCTGACTAGGAGCAGCTACGAAGTTGTGACGTACTATACAACATTATGGCACCATATATAAAATGTTACAATGGACTACGCTCTTCAAAGGTAGCCTGTGAGGAGATGGCCCGTATGAGACTATTTCTTTCTTTTCTTTTTATAAGGTCTAGGGACTTATCAAACCCCCCTCTTTGATGCGTGATCCGTTGAGGGAACCTTCCCCTTTTGTTTGGCAGGAGTCATGAGTACTTTTGTGCATGTTGGTATTTTTAGACGTCGGGAATAGCTTGTTTATGGACTTAAAATTAAATATCCTAAAACATGGTTATTGCATTAGATTAGGAGCATATGACATCTGTGTGTGCTTGTCTTACTATTTATCGAGCTTCGCAGCTCATTTTATTAACTTTTCAAGTCTTATTGGTGATTTAATGGGGAATGAGAGATACACGTGATGACATTGTTAGATGGAAATGTACGAGACATGAGTTTTATGAGACTTCATGAAAGAGTTTTGTTATAATCATATTTCATTATTGTCATACCCCAAAAGGTACCCTAAACATGACCGTCTGCCACACTCAATAATAAAGCTTAAATATGATAACCTTAGTCATCCCAAAAGTTTCGATACCGGGTGTAAGGCGTACCTTCACGATCATAGAGGACCATGCTTTGAAACAAATGGTTTACGTAGATATGCATAATATCGATTAGTAATGGAAATCATAACATTAAAGCTTTATCATAATATAAGGAGTCTTATAGATATCAAAGGGGGCATACCACCTTAAGAAATACACTTAGTCTATCAAAGTTTAACTTTAAAAAAAAAAATACTAGCGTTTTACTTAGAAGTCTAAGTCTACATCTAGTCATTGACTTTTTCCAAAAACTCCTAAATCCAAAAGATAATACCTGAGTAAAATGGCTCCTGGGCTTCAACCATAGGTAAGGGTATTACAAAAGGTATCTAAGAGGGTGTAAGCTTACTTGTTTAGTGAGAAATATTTCCACAATAAAATACTCGTACAACCAATAATCAAACAAGTTAATTAAACAAACATATGAAGTGCAATAACACGTGGGCAAAGAATACACATAATTAACTGGAAATCATATGTTGAATGGATTTTCACCCTCTATTCGGAGCTAGGTGTTTCGAGCCATATAGACCACTATTTGCAAATAAGATTTTTGTAGTTCATTCAATCCACTACTAGCCACTAAAATGTAGTTCATTCAAGCGACTACTTACCATTAATATTCAGGTGACCATTCACCATTATGCAGATTTCGAATCCCTGCTTACCTCACTACTATGCCCTTATCCTACAAAATGTATAGTAATAAATGCAATGTGACTCACTTGATATTACGCATGAATCCATTTAATTTAGTATTTTTAGCATGATATTAGATATTTTAAAGGGGATCATACGATTAGCAGACATATCAGTACTATACTAAATCAATCAATTGACTTAAGACATTCTCGTATAGATATACTTAATCATAATTTCAACCATGTAAGTAAAGCACATGCATTTCACCTTTCTATCTTTTCCTAAATCTAATGCCACTATTTTACAAGCAAAAACATAAGTATGAAATGTAAGAAATAAGCACACTTAGTCATGATGCGGTAATCCTTTAGTCGTAATAGTCGTCCGGATAAGGAACTCGTTCTCCACGTCACATAAATAAGAAAAATACCCAAAATGAGTATTTCATGGAATTTCTACTCAAACTTACTAATTCTATTTTACAAGTTCTTCAAAATTCGAATGGAGTGAAATTCCAACATAAAATGGTCGTAACTTGCTCATTTTAACTTCGAATTTCACATATTATATATCGTTTTCTACTTACTCGAAAAGATCTATCTACCTTTAAGGTTATATTTGTCATAAAAAGCCATTTGAGTTCCAAAACAGTATGGTATAGGATAGTCATGAGTTTCCCAGCCCTCAAAATAAAATTTTCTAAATTTTTCCTCATCCAAAAGTCCATAAACAAGCGTATAGATATTTATATAGTTGAAAATTATTTTTAATGCATATATAAACTTATATTGTATGTATAATTCTAATGATGTTGTCTCAACAATGATTTTTTATAAACAACCTATCTTAGGAGTTTGAAAAATTGAAACTTTGGCAATTTTCTTTTAAGTTGTTTGAAAGAAAGTTAAAAACTCTTGAGTTACTATGAGTGGATGATTTCTTATTATAATTATATTTCCTTAACTTTTAAAAGATAAACTAAATTCCAAAACTTTGATATTTTAAGTTATCTATCAACTTTATTCTTTAAGTGGACTTTTATTTAGCGGGTTGGTTTTAACTTGACTTGAAAAGGTTATCTTGATCTTAGTGTTCATTAAAGTGTTAGTAATGATCTTATAAATAAGGTTTTTAAGAAAATTTTTCATAACAAAAAATTATTAACGTTAAGGTTTTAAATAATAAATTTTATCTTTGGTAGTTTAAAAAGAGAGTGATGAAACTTAGTTAGATTTTGAAGAAGTCTTGCATAATAACAACATTAAAATTTATGATGAACTTTTCTAAATTTTTTAAGAGAATTTTGTTGTAATATAATTCTAAGTCTTTAATGGAAACTTTTTCTTAAGTGGTAAAAATGGTTTTTATGGTGAGCTTAGTCTTATTTTCTTTATTAAATAAAGATCTTCTTTTATTTTACTAAGACAACAACAATCATGGTCATACATGAATATGGACTTATAGTTAAGTAGCATGACAAAAATAATTCATATGAAAGATAAAATACAATAAAATAAGTATGTAATAAAAGTCAAGTATTAGGAAGTCTTTGTTTGTATCAAGGCTTCTAGGACTTAGACATGGGTAAGTCCATAAAGAAAAATAATAAAAATTGTTTTGACTTGATGAGGACAAGTCTAAGAGTAGAAAGATTAGTCTTAATAAAATTGCATAAAATAAATAAATTATAAGAAATATAAGAGTATGAATAAATAAAAGTTATGTTAGTGAGCTTATAGGCTATAAGTATGTATATATGTATATATACATAGATATACTTAGTAATATATAAAAGTTAGATTAGGAACAATAATAAAACATAACAATATAACAACAATAATAATACTTGAACATTGTTAAACAAGACATGAACATATTATTGCTTCTACAATATCCATGGGTTTAGGAAACATACACTATGGTCATATTATGTTAACATGAACATGAAGAATGTTTTAGAAATTTTTACCTCAAGTAAAGAAGTAGATGGTAGAATAAAGAGGAGTTGATGTTGTATGGAAATAGTAATGGTATGGAAAGAGAGAGTTGGGAAGAAATTTTGGAGAGAGATTTATGGAGAGAATTTGAGAGAGGTTTTGTATGGTAAAGAAGTGTGTGAAAGAAATGGAGGAATAAGAGGTATTTATAGATAAATGTAGAGAGAAATTAGTTGTAATTAAATAAAATGAAAAAGGAAAAAAATAGATAGAGAAGCATGAGAGGGGCGTCGGTTTTTTTAGAAGAGAGAGAGAAATTTATTAAATTTGTATTTTTGTAATGAAAAGTAATAATATGTAAGATATGATGTGAATAATGTTTTATGGGAAATGAAAATTGTAAGAAATAAGTATAGTAGAGTGTAAGAATAGGTAGTAAGAAAAAGTAGAAATAGAGGAATAGTAACTTGAAAGTAGACATAATAAATTAATACCGATAGTAAAGAAAATACTCGTAAACAGGCTATATCTAATATTTTTAGATACCAAAAAAATTCTAAAACTCATATTTTTAGAATCCTCTCATTATTATGATTCTAATGGTGTTATCAAAATATTTTTACCATTTCGCATCTCCCATTCGGTTCCGAAATGAACTAAATTTTTTATTATATTATTACGGATTATAATCTATGATTATCTTAATTTTATTATTTTAGGGTTTAGAGCGTGTGATTATCGGATCTAAATTCACTAGAATTTGTTATAGACTTGTTGACTTCAGGGTTTCCAGTTGACTTTTGATTATAGGGTTTAAGCATAAAACTGAACGTAAAATCTAGGAGGTTTACAATTATACACTTAGATGATTGCAATCAAATAACTACCAAATACTTTTATTTGACTTGACATAGACCTTTAAGTACAAAAGTTTTGTATTCGAATTATATTCTTTTGATGGACCGTATGGCATAGTTGTCAAAATCACGAGTCAAATATACGATTTTATGAGTTTTATGATTTTTTATGTTTTTTCTTAATTGAAATGAGTGAAAAATTATTAAGGTGCAGCCTTTAGGTAGAATTATGAATTTAGACGTGCAATTTTACGTATTTACGATTTTACTAGTTTTGCATGATTCTGTACGATTCTACCAATTCTATAGGCTTGGATAAATAGTAAAATCACGATTTTGATAACCATGCCCTGTGGGCAATATTTATAAACGATAATTTTGTGATACTTATTTTCTAAATAGGTTTAATTTTATAGGTTTTGATAACCCCAAACTATGGTTAAACCATGGTTAATAATGATTTCTCAAATTAACACTTTATTAGAGACCTACTCAATAATAGAATGCTTTACACATAATGCTTAGAGGTGATATGTGTGGTATAACTGCGGGGCAGCTACAAAATGATAGGTGACTATTTACTTGAATGTTTATCCTTTGTTGTGGTGTAACTAGAGAATTCACAAACTTAACTATATTCATATTCCTATACATGAATTTTCTTTGTGACACATTTATGATCATGTGTTCATTTTGACTTTATAAACAACCAATAGGGAGGTTGAAAATTCAATATCTCTAATCCCTCTTTTGAAATTGGTATCTTAAAAAGTAAATTTATCTCAAAATCAAAATTCAATCAATCCACTTCGGTAAGTTTCAAATGCATGAAAAATCCAAGGCGTAAGAGTGGGGTTTTTCTTTTAAGACCATAGCTTGAGTTTTTACTTTCTACTAAAATGGAGGAATCTTGTAGAAAGTTTTAGTTGTATTATTAATCCTTTTCGGCATGTTGTTTTCATATGTGTGTGTGTGTGTGTGTGCGCACGCGTGTGTTTGTATGTAGGGTTCAAATGAGTCGAGTTTAGATAATACAGTACTGAGCTTGAGCTCGACTTGAAATTTTAAAGCTCGACCTCGGCTCGACTTGGTTAAGCTTGTTTAGGATTAGTTTACATTATAAAATATTTTTAATTCTAATTTAAATAATATTAATATTCAAACTCAATTAAATTCTGCTAATATTTATATTCAAACTCGACTATTTTTTAATTGAACTCGAGTAAACATCGAGCCTAGGGCTATAAATGAGTCAAGTCGAGTTGACACAATACCAAACTCGAACACAACTTGAATGAAAAACTCGAAGCTCAAACTCTAACTCTATCAAGTTTTAATTTTTTGGCTTGAGCTTGACTTGATTCGATATTTGACAAAATCGAACTCGAGTCGATTAATCTCAATTATTCTTATAAAAAATGATTTAATTAAAAAATATGCCAGTTTTTAGCACGAATTCAAGATCCCTTTAAAGCTCAATTTACCTAGATTTATTTTAACTTGTTATAATTAAAATATAAAGAACAACATATGTGGGTTTCTCTTAATTTATATCAAGAAAAGATGTTAAACTGAATATTTGGGCATAACTCATATGCACTATTTATAAGTTATATAATATATCAATTATATGCATAAGTTATGAGTCATATATATAAATAATTCTATAATATATAAATACATAATTTTGAGATTACAGATATGTAAGCTATGTAATATATATGACAAAAAAAAAAGGTATTGATGTGATACGTAAATTTTTTATATAAATAAGTAAAAAAAAAAAAAAGAATGAGGAATCAGAACAAAAATAATTGAAGGATCAGAATAAAGGAAATTCACAGGCAAACAAGAAAGGAAAGAAAACAAAAAGGAGAAAAACTGGGAAGACAAATGAACAAACGGACACGTAAAATGCAGAAGAATCAGACATCAAAAGACAGAAGAAAAATCACGGGATTACTATTCGGCACTATAGCATAGGGCACTGTAGCACTTTTAAGGTTACTGTGTTTACTGTAGCAGTAGGTCACTGTAGCACATTTTACTGTTTTAGTTCTACAAAAATTTTCTATAAAAGGCGAGTAGGATTTAAGTTTAGGTACAGAGAAAAAGATTAAGGAGAAAAATATTAGAGAGTATCTGAGTGTTTTAGTCTTGTAAGTATATCCTTGTAACATACCTCCACCGTGTTCAATAAAGCTTTTGTAAGTTTCCATTAACTATGTTCGGCTAATTTTCCTTTTAATGTATAAAGGTAACCATACTCTAAAACCTTATTAGATCTTTATATCATGAGATAAGGTTTTATAGTATGGATAAACAGATTAAAGCACCGTACTTGGATAGTAAAGCCCTGGTTCCTTTAGAAATTATACCAAAAGGGTCGGCTAAAAAACCCTTTGATAAGGCTGTTTGAGACAAAGTTTGCCGTGATTTGGCCTTGTGGGTTATGGCGTGGACATGAGGTTTTTTTTCTAAAGAAAACATTGCTCCACTGATTAACTATCTTCGCTTTAATTGTTTACCCTGCCATGAGGTCTTTTCCCGTGGCACAGAGATCCTGATTTTGGTATCAGAGCCATCTTATCTTTATATCTTAAAACTTTGTTTAACAGTTTCGTTTAAGTTATCCAGTCTTATGTTATATGATTTTCAGTTTTGTTACTACTTTAATATTATCACTATCCAACTTTATTATTATATTATGTTCTTATATTCTGTTGTTTAATATTTTATTTAGATTTAAGTCTCTGTCTTGTTTAATTTTATTGTTCAATATAAGTTGTTTATTTTCTTTACTATTTTTACTTAGCTTTATTTGTTTATATTTAGTTGTTTAATTACTATCTTACATATTGTTTAATTTTAATGATTGTCCAGCTTATATTTTATGACTCTTATGCTTATGTTTATATTATAGAAGAAACATATTCTGTTGAAGAAATTTTACATAATATGTTTGATTATGAATGGTTATAGTGAATGTTGTTTATCAAGGAATACATCGAGGACCAAGGAAAGGAAATTAAAAGGCTAAGGGATATTATAAGGAGAACAAAATGATACATAGAACAACTTGAAAGTCTTTTGGAGTTACACTTTGAGGATCCAACTCCAAAGAACATGAACTTTATAAGCACCCAACAAAGAACAAGGATATACAGTAATTTACATAGTAATTATAATTTTATTGAAGAAATAAGATGCAAAATAAAGATTTGCGAAGATAATATAATAAGGTTCACAAGATGATATTGTTTAAATTTTACATTTATTTGGTATCTTTGTATAACAGCTGTAATATCTTATATAGTAAATGTAATATATGATGTAATAGATTTGTTAATAAATCCAAGAAAACATTTTATGCTTGAAGATTATGACACATAGATACATAGAGTATATTAAAAGGTATAAGGATGTAATAAAAAGGCAAAAGAATCTTGTCAAAATTATAGAAAAGGGTTAATAGGCAAATGAAAGAATTAAAACGAAGGTTAAAAGGAAATATAATAAAACCAATACATGTTCACAATTTAGATTTATTTTGGATGTAATTTACACAAGAAAAAAGGAAAATAATAAGATATAATGAACTGATAAGATATTATGAAGGATTGATAAGTAGCATGATGGTGTGATACATAATTTTGTTGAATACATAAAGGAAAAAAAACCAAACAATAAAAAGGCTAAAGGATCACATAAAGGTAGAACAAGGGAGATTAGAATTTTGGAAAAAGGATATTAAAGGAATTGAAAAGGCATTGAAAAAGGGAAAATATCAGACGAAATCTAAAGAAAAGGAACTTTTAAAGCATCATAAAATGACTCTTTGGATCATAGAACAAATTGAAGAGGATATAGAAAGGATAACTTAGAGGATAAATTATTATAAAGGATTGGTCATAAGCATGACAGGATGAGTGCAAGTTTTGATAAGATTATAGGAAGTAGTAATTATGATAGGAAGCTTCATAATTTCTTGTAATTAGTAGATAATTTAGAAATTTTGAGTGTAGAAAAAGTAGAGAGTTAATTAGACAGTTAGGTATAGAAATAGAGGTTAATCTTTTAGACTTGAAAGAAAAAATTAAGGAAGTAGGAGAAGAGTTTATACACATCCACCAGTTTTTAGCAAAGAATAGACTGTATATATATTTAAAGGAAGGTTTTGAAAGGTACCTTACAGATTTAAAGGACAAGGAAGACATAAATGGATTAGGAAAACAATTAAGTCAGATTAGGTTGGTAGACCCTTGCATATTACCTAGTATAAAACTTCATGAGTAGGAATTTTGATTGGTTAAATCTAGAAATCAAGGAGCACAATAGGATACAAGTAGGAAATAATAGTTTTTCTCATCTTTGTTATTTTCAGTATTCATCGCATTTGCTGCATTCAGATCACAAACAATTGAATAGTATAGTAGACTTAATAATATCTTTTAGTACAACGATTCATAAGGATTTAGATAACCTTTACAAAGCTCACAACTTTTTAGGAATTTGGATGAAAGTAAAAGATAAACAGGTAAATGAGATAATAGATAAGGTTGATTATATAAAGCAAACACAGGTCGATATTGAAAGAAAGTTAAAGGAGTTAGAACATATAAAGGCTATAAGACAAGCACAGAAGGAAGAAGTAAAAAGAAATCAGGATCTAGTAATAAAGGAATTAAGGAAAGAAGCAACAAGGTTAGCTAATTTAGGAAAGGGAACAGAAAGAATGGTACCGGAGATAAATAAGACATTCTTAGGATGACCAATCATGGTGGCTTAGATGCAGATGAAGACTACATATTTGCCTTAGAAGACACAAAGGAGTTTGTAAACCACCCAAGGGGTTTTGTGGAAATATAAAACTAGTAACTGATGTCATAAGGGCCACAATTAGGCAAAACAACACAATTATAGCATTACTGGTTAGGCTTCATCAAAAGGTCAACAATTTAAGTCGTAGCTTAGAAGGAGTCTTGAAAAGAAAAGGGCATAGGAGAAGATATTTATTATCATCAACAGGAATTAGAAGAAATAATAGGAAGGCTAGAAAGGTTAGCAGTTGAAAGGAAAGAAGGAAATAAGCCAAAGGCTTATTTTATGAAAGGAGAGTGGAAGTCTCTTTCAAAGTAAACATGTTTCGAGAATCATAGGAACCACAGGAAACCCGGGTAGTAGAAGAAGAAAGTGAGGAAAGGAATAACAAGCAAGGTGAAAGGTATAACAAGTAAGACAATGCGAGGTTTTTAGATAGACTTAAACCATTCACAAGAGAATCTCATGTTTTACAATACCCTAGACCTAGCACAAGTTCTGTAGAAACCACCTCTAGGGTAGGAATTTTGGATAAATTAAACATCGAAGAAGAAGACAAGGGGATCATATGATACATTTGGAAGAAGCAGTAGACATAGACAAGGATGTTGAAATCTATTCGAACCATGCCATTACTCTATTAAACCCTAGGAGATTGTACAAAGCAGGAATCTTAAGTTGGAAAACAGGGTTGTTCAGGTCAAATAGAGAAGAAAGATCTTAGTCACAACAGGGCCATTAAACATAAGGTTAGTCACAAAAGAATCTTTAAGGCAGCTGAAAAAGTCAGGCAAAACTTTAGTCCATCTTGGGCTAATTGTTATAAAGTTAGAGGATTAACAAGAGAAAAGGTAGGAGGAAAGGTCCTAGTTATGTTAATGGATAAATCATGGAAAGGATATAAGAAAGGCCATATTTGCAACCATAGAGATAGATGTAAACAGTGGAAAGGGACTGTTCTACTGTGCACCTAATTTCATGGTTTCAATAAACAATCTCAGCAACATTGAGATAGGACTTCAAAGTAAAGGATATGAAGATCACATAGGAGAACTTGCTTATAGATATTGGCTTTATTTAAAACAACAAATAATAGTGAAATATCTTATAAGCTCGACATAAAAGGAATCATAGATGCTATGGCAACAAAAGGAATAAAGATGATAGAACCCATGGAAATAGATTCTTCTGCTTTAGAAGAGAAAATGGAATGTAAACAGAACATGGCAAGTGAGACACAAAGAGTTCCTACAGGGAGTTTGATGTATCCAAACCCAGATGGCACATACTCATTAAGATTTAGGTCATATGATGACAG
This sequence comes from Combretum micranthum, assembly GCA_024138025.1. NCBI lineage: Eukaryota > Viridiplantae > Streptophyta > Magnoliopsida > Myrtales > Combretaceae > Combretum > Combretum micranthum. The sequence goes on from JAMXBD010000049.1 coordinate 1,759,198, forward strand.
ACCAAGATCCACAGGAATGAGGATGATGAGTCAGATAATTTTAATCAAACCTTGGGAAAGAGGAACATTAGGAATGATGAATGTGTTAGAACAAATAGACATTTCAGATGGAGAGGAGATAGATGTCAACTTCTAGTTGTTGACGACACAATTAGGAAGATAAAGGAAATGGAAATATATCTTAATGCTAGATACAATTCCATGCACAGGAAATAAAAGCTAATCAATGGAGTCTTAGAAAAAAAGATGAGGATACAAATGATGAAGAACCATTAAGGCCAATTCAGTTTTGGAAAGATAGTTTATTAATAAAACATGAAGAAGATCCCATTCCATATGAAATATGGTTAAAAGAAAAAGAAATTTTAGGAGAAATGCAAAAAGTAAGGTTTGAAAGGAAAACAAAACAAGGAGATGTTTATTGTTTTGGAAAGAAAAATCAAGAAAGGGAAATCTTGTTAGAACTGGCAGATGAAGTAATGCAAATAGAACATGATTTTGAGACAGAAATAAGGTCACAAGGAGATATTGACACATGTATCTGAAAATGCCATGATGGACAACAATGAAGATATTGGGTCAAATACAATTCCCTCTGTAGTAACACATAGAGGACAAGACATGTGGGAAGGAATCCCAAGTAAAGTACCTTATACTCACTATGTTGAAAGAGAAATAGGAGATAGGATGTATAAAGGAAAAAGGATGCCATTTGAAACATTGGATAAAAGGAATTTGATAGACAATGGAAGAATCCTCAATATAAGTGCACATGATCCGCAAAGTTGGGGACCCTTGTTAGATAATTGGACACAAATGGTTGTCAAGCCCGGAGAGATAGTCCTTTAACAGAAGACACAAATCAGATGTACATATAATTAGAGTCTTTTTTAGGAGAAACAGCAAGAGCAATGAGGGAGTCTTATAAGAAAAATTTTCCACAACACGTAGCCACAGACAAGGCATTAGGGGCAAATCCATATAATTTTTGTAGTAAAATAAGGGTAGTATTAACTAGGAAGCACCACAGATTGGTGGATATGACCAACAAAGGGATGCTATAAGAAATTTAGAACAATTGCAAATAAAGGATTGATATTTTGTTAAAAGATATATATAAGAGTTTTTCTATAATTGCACAATTGCTGGATGCTATTATGAAAAATTGATAGAAAACAAATTGTTTTTAAAGTTACTAGAACCATTAGGAGCAGAAGTGTACAAACAATGGAAAGAAAAGATCGAACCAACTCTTGGAGAATAGTTAAATAACTTAGGAACTAGGATAAAGTTTCTTGTGGATAAGTTAATAGAAAAATGTACAGCTTTACAAATAAATAGGCAATTGAAAGGAGGAAATTATAATTTTTGTCAAATTATTTATACACCACAAGTATATAGAGCAAAGGAAAGAAACAAAAGGAGGCCAAAACCTAAGTACAGGCCTAAAAAGAAATATTTTGCAAAGAAAAGCGGGGCAAAAAAGCCATGGTTAAAACAAGACAGACACGTAAGGAAATACAATAAGAACAGGGTTTACAAGAATAAATTAAAGTGTTACACTTGTAATGAGGAAGGACACATGACAAAGGCATGTCCTAAAAGGCATAATAGTAACACTATGACAAGCATTCTAGTGGAGTGCATGAATGAAGACATATTGGCAATAGATGAAGACATGAGTGATACGAAAACAATCTATAGTATAGTTTCAATAATAGATCCACAGGGAATGATGATGGAGGAATCTGATAGTGAGGATGAAAATGATATTACATGTATGTTCTTAAATCAAAATTATCATAATCCTTATAAAGAACAAATAGGGATAAAATATCAAGATGAAAAGGTTGAATTGCTAAATAGGATGTTATAAGACATAGGGAATATAATGATGAAACAGGAAAAATAGAAGGTTGTAGGCATAATTGGACTCAAGGAAGTGGATCAGAAGATCATCCATGCAAATTTTGTTCTAGATATCCGATAACAAAACTCAGATATCAATGCAGAAGCTGTATGATGGAATCTTGTAAAATATGCCTAGAACAAAGAAATGAAAGGTTTTAGTTTAATGAGAGGTTTGTAATCAATAGAAGTTCTCAAAAAGATGCAATAGGAGAAACGATAATGAGGATTGACAATAAGATAGACAGATAAGAAGAGATACAGGGAATAAAAGAAAGGTTAACAATTTGAGAAAAGAAAGGCAAAGGAAAATATGAATAAAGGGATAATAATAAGAGAAGAAGGAGATGGCCATGAAGATACAATAAGAAGCTACATGGAAGCAACCAACATGTCTTTGGAAAGGATAAAAGATGAAAGGATTAAGGAGTTAAAGATGTCGAATCCAGAAGAAAGGCATATTACAAAATTTGTAGGTATATATATTAGGACAAGGTTATTCTTTAAGACACAAACTATAGAACTAGATGCATTAATAGATACAGGCAGTACTGGAAACATGATAGATAAAAGGATAGCACCTATAGTTGAGGTAGAACAGATGGATATATGTAGAATTAGTTCAGATATTCATGGAAATAAAACAAAGGAATGTAGGTGTATAAAGAAACATAAAGTAAGTTTTTTCACAGGAGAAGAATGGATTGTACCTATGCATAGTGAAATGATACAATTATGGAATTTTGTAGTTCAAAAATTAGATGTATAATAGGACTCGATTTTCTTTTAAGTAATCACCATGGTATCTTGATCGCTAGATATACTATAAATATTTTAGGACATCCGGCCATAGTACATCAAAATTATTTAGAAAATACAGAACCAGACATTAGACTGTTGCAAAGGCATAATGAAAAGGATTGCGAATGCCAAATGTTAGGAGAATGTTAAAAAAAGGAAAATGGTAAAAAAGGGAAAGAAGAAAATTCAAAGGAATTTAAAAAATTAAAGAAATTCTTAGAAGAAGAAATTGAATGGAAGAAATAGAAATAAATAAAGGAAAAATGGTAAAATGGGAAAATGTATATAGAATTTTCGAAAATTCATGTTTAGAAACAAGTTACCCAGATCTTGATCAAATCATTAGTAGCTTGGAGAAAGAAGAAATTTTTGGGGAAAACCCAATAAGGTTTCGGGAAAGGAACAAGATAGTGTGTATATTAGATATAATAAACCCTAGCTTAAGGATTTATTCTAGAGCAATAGAATGTGGTAATTTAGATAGAAAAGATTTTATGTAAATTAGATATAATAAACCGTAGCTTAAGGATTTATTCTAGAGCAATAGAATGTGATAATTTAGATAGAGAAGATTTTGAAATGCAAATAAAGGAATTAATGGAATTAAGGGTCATAGAAAGGTCAAACAGTCAACACAAAGTCATGCATTCATTGTCAAAAAAAAGGAGTGAAATAGCAAGAGGAAAATCAAGAATGGTAATAGATTATAAGAAATTGAATGATAACACAAGGGATGATTCTTACAATCTTCCTAACAAAACTGAATTAGTTAATAAAATACAAAATTGTTACATATTCAGTAAATTTGAATGTAAGTCAAGATTTTGGTAGGTAAAGATGGATGAAGAGTCACAACCATGGACTGCTTTTACTTGTCCACAAGGATATTTTCAATGGAAAGTTTTACCATTTTTATTAAAAAATGCACCTTCAATTTTTCAAAGAAAAATGGATATAGCTTTTCAAAATCTAAAGGATTTCACTACAATTTATTTGGATGATGTTCTTGTTTTTTCCAAAAGCGCACATGAACACATAGGGCATTTAAAGATGTTGCTTTCAGAATTTCAAAGACAGGGAATAGTTATAAGCACAAAAAAGGCATAGTTTTTCAAAAGAAATATTGAATTTTTAGGAGTAGAAATAGGAGAAGGAAAAATCAAGTTACAGAACACATAGTCAAAAAGGTGATAGAATTTTCTGAATAAATGAACAAAAAGCAATTACGGGTATTTTTGGGTTTACTAAATTATGCAAGACCTTTCATAAAAGATTTGAATTCTTTAGTAGGACCCTTTTATAACAAGATTTAGGTTTTAAAAGTTTACCCCAAGAGGACATAAAACAAATAAGGAAAATAAAGTAACAGGTCAAAAGGTTACCAAGGTTGAGATTATCCTTAGACACAGACTTCTTTATCGTTGAAAGTGATGGATGTGATCTAGGATGGGGAGGAATTTTGTTAAGAAAACCTCATAAATATGTTGAAAGAAAAATTGAAGAAATTTGCAGGTATACAAGTGGAAAGTTCAAGGAAAAGAATTTACCAAGTATAGATAGGGAAATAATGGTTGTTGTAAATTGCGTAGATAATTTTAGATTATTTCTGATAAATAAAAAAGAGATGTTAGTTAGAACAGACTGTGAAGCTATAGTTAAATTCCATAAGAACATATGGAGTAATAAAATGAGTAAGAGAAGATGGTTAAAGTTTAAATATGTAATAATATATAAAGGTTATAAGGTAGAAATTGAATATATTAAGGGAAAACATAATACTGCAGCAAATGAGTTATCTCACTTACTAATATAAATAATTTTCTTTTCAGGAAAATATGGAATTTCAAAGGAACAAAGGATTTAGGCCACAAAAGAGGCCAATATCTTCTCAAGGATCACATGCAAGCAGTTCTAGTGGAACAAGGTTATTAGAGGTTATGGAAGGACCACAGGTTATGATTGATGATATAGCTCTACCTATAATACTAACAAGTTCACCAAGGAAGTTTCAAGTACCATTCCCAATTAATGTTAAGGGAGAAATACATATGGCTCTCATAGACAGTGTATGGTCCTTGACCAGCCAAGACAAGTTCAAATATGTAATCTGTTGTACTCTGGCTAGATATTTTAATGAGATAGAAACACAGGATATCAAAGGAACACAAGAAACTTGCTACACGAAAAGGCCACAGGATGATGAATCATAATAAAGGACACAACGGCATAAGGGACAAATTAAAAGAAAATATCAAATGTATGAAGTTGCAAAGGGACATTTGATAGGAGTTTTTCTACTGGAATGATGTTCAAACCTAAATAACAGATTATCCAAATCCTTCATGGAGAGGATTCCATAATCTTGAAACTGTAGCAAATTAGGTCAAGCAAATAACAAGGAAATAGGAAATTTATGTGGATCCCGTTCTTGACAATTTTAGGAGTGTTAAAAGTACCACAGGGTATGTTAAGGACACACAAAGATATACAGATTTGAACTCTTTAGAAGAAGAACAGGAAAAGAAAATATTTTCTCTTAAAATCACAGAAAACCTAAATAAAAAGAGAAGTATTTAAAGCATTAAGGAACACAGTAAGGACTACAGGAAGCGTTTACATTTCAAAGGAGGAAAATAGGAAAAAATACCTCAAGAAAAATATGAAAATGCAACCGCATTCCTTTTTTCAAAAGAACTGAATTTATTTCAAAACTTCCATCTCTTCCAAATCGTTGATAAAAGATATGCGAAGGAAGCATTTTTAAAGCCTTTTATATTGCTCCAAAAGACAATACAAGAAAAACATACATGTTTTAATGGAGTTGGATTTGGGACTATGTTAAGGGTATAGGCTTTTCTAAACCCTCCATATTACTCCTATTTGGGAAATGACTCATAGGTTGAGATGAATAATCATTATCAAGATAAATATTATTGCCCAACTCATGTGTGTTATAATATACATACAACGGCTATAGATCTCAGCTATTTTAAAGATTCATAATTGGAGACTAGGAATACACATTGGCTACCCTTCTTGATTATGGGCTTGTCATAGAAATTATGGGCACATTTTCACAATTTATGACCCAACCCATGAGAAAAATGTTTCATGAAGTTCTGGCAGTCTTAAGAGATATAGAATGGGAACATGAGGAACATGATATTCTTATAAAATATTATGTAAAAATAAAGGTAGTACCACCAGAATGGTTAAAATTTGAATCCATACCAGCATAAACTTGGTTTTGGATTTCCCCAATCAGATGAAAGGTTTCAATTATGCAAAAAATCCACAGGTTGGAATCCACCAACAATTTGGAAGAACAGTTGAATCTATACATTGCTGACAAAATGAGCATGTTTATACCAGAAGATCCAGAATTTCATCTTACTACAACCACTAAGACGAAATTCATCTTCACAAAGCAAAAAGGAGTAATTTGGTCAAGATATGAACAAATTTGAAGGCACTCAAGGAAAGCTTAAACAGGGAAGATGAACATGATGAAAAGGACAATCGTATGATCCCAATTATACGGAGGATGAGGATGAAGAAATGGAAGCACAAGAAGACAAACAGGTTCCAGGATTAAAAAAAAAAAAGAATGAGGAATTAGAAAAAAAAATGATTGAAGGATCAGAACAAAGGAAATTCATGGGCAAGCAGGAAAGGAAAGAAGAAAAAAAGGAGAAAAACCCGGAAGACAAATGAAGAAATGGACACGTAAAATGCAGAAGAATCAGACATCAAAAGATGGAAGAAAAATCACGGGATTACTATTCGGCACTATAGCAACTTTTTAGGATACTGTAGCACTTTTTAACGTATTGTTTTACTGTAACAGTAGATTACTGTAGCACTTTTTACTGTTTTAGTTCTACAAAAATTTTCTATAAAAGGCGAGCAAGATTTAAGTTTAGGTATGGAGAAAAAGATTAAGGAGAAAAATATTAGAGAGTATCTGAGTGTTTTGTGAGAAAAATTTCTGAGTGTTTTAGTCCTGTAAGTATATCCTTTTAACATACTTCCACGTGTTCAATAAAGCTTTTGTAAATTTCCCTTAACTATGTCCGACTAATTTTCCTTTTAAGGTATAAAGATAACCATGCTCTAAAACCTTATTAGATCTTTGTATCATGCGATAAGGTTTATAGCATGGGTAAACAGATAAAGGCACCGTACTTGGATAGTAAAGCCATAGTTCTTTAGAAATTATACCAAAAGGGTCGGCCAAAAAACCCTTTGATAAGGCTGTTTGAGGCAGAGTTTGTCGTGATTTGGCCTTGTAGGTTATGGCATGGACATGAGGTTTATTTTCCAAAGAAAACATTGCTCACTGATCAACTATCTTCGCTTTAATTGTTTACCCTACATAAAGTCTTTTCCCATGGCACAGAGATCCTGATTTATGTTATATAATATATCAATTTTATGTATGAATTATATATAAAAAAAAAGTCTAAAAAATTAAATAACTAATGAAGAGATTCTAAATATATAAGTTATGTATTATATATATGACAAATAAATAAGATATTAATAAAACATATAAGATGTATATATAAAATATATATACATATATATTATACATAACCTAGAGATTGAAAAAATAAGCTATGTAATATATATTATGTATGACAAAAAATAGGGTATTGATGTAATACATAAGTTATATTATATATATACATAAAAGTTATAGTTTATAACTCATATTTATAACTTATAAGTTATATGTGTTCTATGTTTTATATGGTATAAGCTATGTTTTTGAGTAATTAAAAAGATGTCACAACGTTTATGAAGTAAGTATATTTGAGGTCATGATGTTTAAAGTGATTAAGAAGATATCATAACATTTAGAAAAGTGTGTCAATTTAAATCACTATTAACATGTGTCACAACGTGCTAATTTTCTGAGTTTTAATTTTAAATACTTCTCTATTGGTACATGTCAATAGCAACCTCAATTGACTTACTATGAACATTGTAACCTCTTTTTGACCACTTGAAATGTTGTGAACTCAAATGAACTTATCTCAAACATTGTAACCTTTCGGTATAATTTACTCTATATACATATGTTTCAAAATATACCGATTTTATGGAATTATGAGTCATATATAAAAAAATGTTTTAAATATAAGTAAATAGTCTAGAGATTATATAAGTATATAACCTATGTATTATATATGTCATATATATGACAAAAAATAGGATATTGATAAAACATATAAGTTGTATATATAAATTATATATACATATTAGTTATAAATCATATATATATATATATAAATGTCTAAAAAGTATAAATGTATAACCTAGAGATTATAAATATATAATCTATCTATTAGTTATGTTATATATATGTTTTGTATTACATATAGATAACTCATAATCTATACGTGTATGTTATTTACAATATATATAAGTTATGTGTTTATATACACACACACACACACACACACACACTACATTTGTTGTGGATAATATATATGTGCGTGTATGTGTAAATGAGTGTGATAATATGAGAAAAAGAGCCGTCAAAGGAAACAAGCCCCCAAAGTTCTAAAAATAGGCTTTAAGAATAAAAAAAGTCTAAATTTTATAATATTTTATTTTAAAAAAAAGAAGCTCGATTAAGCTCATGAGCTCACCGAATCAAAATTCATTACAATCTTCAGTTCCATTTTTTTCTTTTTTATCGGTAAATTAAATATAAAAAAGAAGGATTATTAATTATAATATAATAAGAATTATAAATATATAATAAGAAGTATAAATAATAAGAATAAAATAATAATTGTACTTTAAAGTCGAACTTTCATCGATTCGAAATCAAGTAGCTTGCAAGCTCTTTCGACTTACCTACAACTGTAATCGAGTCAAGTTTAAGTAGTTTGTAAAATGACTTGGTTCTTTTGCACCCCTATATATATGAATTGTCATTTTGGTGTCGTTTTTAAATCGAATTGATATATATATGATATCGATGAAAAACCGACAGTTTTACTCATAAACTGATCAAACCGAACCGATACCAAACCAATACTGATCCGATACAGATAAAAATCTAACAATAGAATTCACTTTCTCACTTCTTTTCCTCTCAAGAATAGTAAGTTCTGTAACTTCATTGCTTCATGTACTCAATTATGTTATTTCAAGTTTTTTACTAATCTTAAAGGAAAGCATCTAGATTCATGTAGTCCCATAACTCTTATTGACCTATTAACTGGAATAGCAAGCTCGAAATTAACTATATCATACATAAGACACCAAAAAAAGAAAAAAACCAACACATGAACTTTTAATTTGTAATTTCTATCATAAAATTTTAATAATTAAGTATACACAATGTAGATATTAGATCTTTCTACTTTGCTATCTAAGATTCAAATGTAAAAAGAAAAAATAACTAAAAAGCTAAAGCTAATAGAGATTTTATTCAACCAAATTAATAGCAATAATTAAAAAGCTAGAATCTCAAAATGCGAGTAACCTATTATATAAAACCTTCTTGTGGTGAATGTAGAAACTAACTAATACATAAAAAAATATGGATTATGTACTAAAGACAATTTCCTTTTTAAGCTCAAAGACTAATTCATGCACAACAACAAATATAATCAACAATGATTAATAAAGAGATAGGGAAAGAAATGTTTGCACCGCGATTTTAAGTGGAGTTCGACTGCCCTTTGTCTCCATGATCCATAATATTGTCTCCCTCAATGGAGGACTTCACTACTTTATTCACAATAAATATTTACCTCAATAGCGGACTTCAACACACAACAATACAAATGCTTAAGTTGAGTCTTTACAAACTTGAACACACTTGACTCAACTCAAGACTTCACCAAATTGCTCACAACTCTCTTAGTGTAGTGCTTGACAAATGATAGCAATTACAAAGCACGTAACACTACACTTAGCTCTCACTCACAAAATATTACAATTTACAATTAAAACTTATAGAGAGTGTTTACAAGCAAATGCTTGCAATAAATAAGCTCTCGAACCTCTCTTCAAGTCTCTAAACATTTGTATTTATAACATCTTTAAGCCCCCTAACCATTACCAACAAAACACACAAAATGGTCGAAAAAGTAAAACTCTAACGGCTATATGTCCGCATCTTATCGTCCAAACGGTATGTCTGCACCATCCGAATGGTATATGGCATCTTCACATGGCGTCCAGACGCTACCTGAGATCTTGCAATAAAAACATGTGCCGATCGAATGCCAAATAGTACTTTCCAACCAGTAGTGACAAAAATTGCAGATCCTTGCTCTCAACAAGAATTAAATCAAATAGCGTCCAGATGCTAAGCCTGCGGCGTCCAGACAGTAAGTGTCTGCTATGACGCTTACTTGTATGGCATGCAAAAACAAAGCAAAACAAGTTCAAACATATACAAAACAAATTCAACACTTAGTTTACTAATTAAGTGTAACTTAATATGATCAAATGATTAATTGTACATTTAATTTCCTCATCAAAACACATTGAACATCACATGTTCAATAGTGAATTCCATTCTTTCCTCTTTCATCCAAATATGCTTTAGGAATTAAGGGGGAAAAATACCAAATATTAGGTGACAATTAAAATAAACCCTCATTTTTCTACAATAGAATATAAAAAATAATATAACTATTTTTATTAGAGAAGGTTTATACATACATAAAAACTATAACAAAATCCAATAAATATAAATATTAAAACAAAAAAAAATTGAAGTAAAACATTTTTTCCACTTCTTTCCCTTTTCATTTTTTATTTTTGTGTTTATTTCTACAAGTTATATGAAAACAAATATATAATATAAATACAAATTACAAAAAGAAAAAAAAAAACCTCACATTGTCGATAAAGATATCTTGATATAACCTATTGGGCCCTACATCTACTTAATGGGATCTCTGACCCATGAGAAACCCTCGTAAACACTTATGCCCAAAAACTCCACAAACCCTCCGACCCATTAAGGACCTCAAGCCCCACAAGGATCTTAACCAAGCGAAGGGCCCACTTAGCACTCGAGCTCTATGAGAGCCTCAATCTAGGTATAAGGTATCATATGACCTTAGTTGCAACTCCACATATGAAGCTTTACGATAACCTACTTTATTCTCATCTCCTCGAAGAAACAAACACCAGTTCAACCCCCATCATGAACAATCATATTGACTGATTTGAGTTCAAGTTAGCTATCAAACTTAAGGATATGCCACGTAAACATCATATTTTCTATGGGCCTCTATTTTTGTATGGCTATCAATTATAAATAGACCCACAATGTCTAAGTTTTCTCTCAAATCCATCTTGTACAACTTAATCCCACAATGTCTAAGTTTTCTCTCAAATCTACCACTAACTTAAGTATTAGAGTGATCCCATCAGATAATCTCCCAGCATATCACTAGCCATGTTCTGGGTATGCAGATCCATGATGCTTTCACAACCAAATTTACCAGCAGATTTCTACCAGCAGCACACATAAAAATAGCAAGAAGTAAAATTTAAGAAAGAAATTATAAAGAGAAATGAAGACTTTACCAAGTGAGAGGTTGAATTAGTCTAAGTAGAAAGAGAGAACTTGTTTAAAAATAACACAAACTATTAAAAAATCTAAAATAAATAAATATATTCAAACTTTACATTAAAGCATACCGGTAATGAAATTACATTACAATTTATCAAATGTTAGAGCACCACCTAACCATTTTTGAATTGCAATTACTGTGATGAATTTGCTTAAACCCAACCTAAAATTCAAAATTATTTTTATAACATGAGACTAATGCAATTTTTATCCTAATAAGGCATCATAGATGTTAGTTGTACTATATCATGAATAATAAGTTCATCCTTTCCATGCATTATTGTGGCACATCTATCTTACGAAAAAAAAAAGAGGATAAAAAAAAAAACACATATATGAAGGTAAAAAATAAAGGTGTGCAAATAGGTTAAATGGGTCTACCTAACCCAGCCTCCTTTGGCTCGCGAATTAAATAGGTCAACCCACTTATCTGGTCCATTTAACCTACTTTGATATCTTTATAGGGCAAATGGACTAGATTGACCCATTTAAGCCATTTATATTAATTGAACAAAACGTATATGATAAAAAAGTTAAGTTTTGAATGGTTTTATAAATATACCTTTAAGAAACTTTGGCATACTCCAAAAGGGATTAATAGATAAGTAAATACTCTTGGGCTTTTGTTAAATTTGTTTAATAGATTGCCATATAACCTAGTGTTAATGGAGCTGGTTTGTCTATGAGAGCTTAACATATGGTAAAAAGTGGTATCGAGATAAACTATTTAGTCTACAGTATTATTTAGGATAGGGAAGAAACATATAATTGCATAGGAGACTAAGGTAATAGTTACACTATTGTCCTGCATATCAAGGGATAGTTGCTAGCGAGTACTAGAGGCGAGACGGACAAAAACTCTGAACATGTATAATTGCATACGCTTACCATTTATTATCCTAAGGAATAAGTAAGGAATATAATGATGCATTGTAATACTTGAAAATGAGGTTTATGGTCATGACCATTCATCATTAATTTAATTGTTAAAATAGATATAATAAATAAAACATTAATTATTTTAGTGATTTGATCATAGTTGGTATGATATGATCCGTTGAATGGTAATGGGACTGGTTCCATCAAAATTAATAGCAAAACCATAAAATTTTCCTACTTGAAATCATATAGTTATTGTGTAACCTCTTAGTTTTAGATAGTTTTTTTTTCTCTCTAATAATTTCTCCTATCTACTCCCATTGAAAACATCAACCCTAACCCCCCCACACAACCAACCCCCCCCCCAAAAAAAAAAAAAAAAAAAAAAAAAAAATCCTCCGTCTAAACTTTTAGGATAATGTAGAAATTTAAAAAACTACCATTCAAGTTTCTAAACTCTACCGTATCCTGGAACAATTTTGTATTCTTATAATTCCCATAGCAATTTTAATGTAAGAAACCTTAAATTTTCCATAAAAAGCTATTTATCATGCATCCAAGTCATTTTGATTTTTTTTTTAATATGTAAGCTTATTTTCTAAATAATCACTCACTGTCACTGATTGATCTTGCTATTTTTTCCTTTTTTTTCAATGACAGTTTTCCCACTTCTTTATATATTTTCTACATGCTTTCATGTGAATTTTTCAATCTCCTTCTGCTCCTGGATTGTTTCAATAGGATGTGTTTTATTTTTATTGATAATCTTTTCGTGGTCCTTACTTCTACTAGAGCTGTGTAAATGGATTTTAGCCTATTGATTGGCTTGCTTAGTCCACTTTTAGAGTTTTATTTTTTTTTTTTCAGTCCATTCAAAAGCAACTTAATTCACTGAACTTGTTTAACCTGCAGGTCAAAGTAGGCTGGGCTCATGAATTGAGTTGGTCCACTAGCCCACTTATACAAAAAAAATTATGGAAAAAATGACTAGAACTTCATATTTGAACTTAAATTTATGTATTAATAGTAACGGAGAATGACAAATCAATGACATGCATCATAATATTTTTTTAAGTATATATTTATTATTTTAAAAAATGATATCTAATGTAGAGGGCTAAATCTAAATTATAAGTTTTAAAGTCCAATAATGACTAAAAACTTGACTCTTTGGGCTTAGTAACATGACTTAGAGAGTCAAATTCATCATATTGGGATTATTAAAGAAGATTTGTCATGGTAGGCTTAGAGTAGGAATTGTTGAATCGAACTAATCCATCCTGCTTATCTACATTTCTTAAGGTGCTCATGCATTTAAAAATGCCATCAGTGGGCTTAAGAGCCCATATAAGATCCCATCAATAGGATGACTCATTTCGCCTATTGATGGCCAGTAAGATTCAACTAATGTTATTAAGAATCAAACTCTATAAATATCTAGAGCTCTTCCTCATTTGGAAATTTATATAATTGTCAGAAGTGTCATGCTATCAAAATACTCACATAGGAGATCGAATAGAACTCTGAGTGAAAAAACACACAACCTCTTTTCTAGAATAATGGAGTTGATCTTATATAACTTCTTCACTTATCACCAGTGTATTAGAGCTCTCAGAAACTGTTTGCTCTTTCCTTCTACCTTTTCACTCTTAAGTATTCTTTACGTATGCTTCCATATCACTCCTCTAAGACCATATGTAGCGCGAGACGTATGCTACATTCATGTATCCACTCTAATCGAAACCATCCCACTACATCTAATAAATTATTTAAAAAAATTATTCTTATATATATAAGTAATTAAATAGTAATAAAATTGATTATTAATATATATGAGTATTTACTTATCTACTAATAACTTCTAGAGTGTGCCAAAGGTTCTGAAATGTACAGTTTTTCTTCCATCTGCTCAATGTAATACCCATCAAAATAAAAGATAAAATCAAAACAAAACAAAAGCACAAATCCATTCAGACTTTCCCATCCATGTGATGGAATGGCACTTCAACTGGAATCTGACTACATATAATTATAATAATAATGTGAAATCAGGACTTCTTCCTTTTTTTTTTTTGGCCAAAGTGAAATGAGGACTTTAGAAGATTGCTTTATGCTTTGAAATATTCTAAATTTATTTGGTAAACATAAAAGAGCCAAGCTGGAAACCATTATCGTTTTCCTCAATATGTCCAACTAACCACATCTTGCCACACTCACCATGCCGTCATCTAACTTATTTATTTATTTATTTACTGTTTTGTAATATTTATGAAAGTGCAACTAGATGTATCTAAATTTATTTATATACTTTTTAATTTTTAAATATATAACATATTAAAAATCAGATCGCTTAAGTCTGACTTCCCTTTATATTAAAAATTTTAATAAAAGATACGAGTATTTTTTATGTACAATCTTGGGTCTGTTTGTTTTGGCTTTTTTCCGGCAGATACAGAGACTTTTTCAAACTTTTTGCTAACAAATTATTTATCAAGAAATAGATATAGATAAAAAAAGTTGACAGTTCTCATCAAAAGATCAAATAGAACAAATATAGATAAAATTTAGATGCAAATCGGATATATTTACACATATCATTTAAAAAAAGATACAGATACAGATGAAAAACAGACAATCCAAACAGACCCCTTATTTACTTGTATTTCCAAATCTTGTGTGTCAACCTCAGCTATATAATAAATTCTAGACTTAACATGAGAGGCCATGAAATTTTTCCATTGGATAGCTCACTCTTTGTCCTTTATAGAAGTGACTGGCTCTCTCTCTCTCTCTCACAAACATAATGTCAATTGCATTCAAAAGGATTTTGGTCTTTGCCATCTTCTTGATAGCAATCCTACCCAAATCAGGTCAGTGGCCTACAAGTTCTTTTTTCCTTTTCCTTTTGTTTGCTCTTCTTTGAATATTTTTGCCATTCAATGACTGAAAAAATCTACTAAAATTCAGTCATATTACAACTTTAGAAAATTTTAATAAATAACCCATTTGAAATCATATTTAGTTATACTGGCAAAACATATAACTTAATTATAAAAATTATAAACGCCATGAAATTCAATGTGACCTAGTATATTTATGCAAGCTATACTATAAATGCCTTATCATAATCAAACCGAACAGAACTGAACCGAACCAAATTGTAATATTGCTAATAATGGTTGTTTTT
The DNA here is from genome assembly GCA_024138025.1 of Combretum micranthum. Lineage (NCBI taxonomy): Eukaryota > Viridiplantae > Streptophyta > Magnoliopsida > Myrtales > Combretaceae > Combretum > Combretum micranthum. The sequence continues at coordinate 1,774,587 of JAMXBD010000049.1, forward strand.
CATCAAATGCAACAGATGGGGAGTTTGAGCAATGGTGCACAGCGGATGAGCAGACCCCAGATGATGAATTACAAGTGGCTTTAGATTGGGCTTGTGGGAGTGGAGGTGCTGATTGCAGTAAGATTCAGGTCAATCAACCATGTTATCTTCCTAACACTGTCCGTGCTCATGCTTCCTATGCTTTCAACAATTACTATCAAAAGACCAAGCACACCGGTGGATCTTGCTATTTTCGAGGCGCCGCCGTGATCACCGAGAGAGATCCTAGTAAGTCCTATGATCTGAATATCCAGCATTTGATACTAAATTTAAGCAAGAACCGGTCGTATAATTGAATGGACAGATTGGTATATTTATTTTACCACGTGTTCTATCATACTTTAGCAATTAATAATTTTAAATGTCTACTGCTTGATCCAAGATTTGGGTAATGCATCTTCACATGGGATGCTTAGGTCGACGGAGAGGAACACCGGTTTTTTTTTTTTTTTCACACCAAGAGTTTAAAATAGCTGATTTAATATCAATGTAACTTTTCATGACTTTTTTACTATCTTATTAATATTGTTTTATCTGATCTTATATAGAAAAAATAGTCTATTAGTGTTAGACAGTATTAGGACAAATAATAAAAATTCAATAATATATTATCTCTTTCAAGTTAGTAAACAAAGTAAATGATGTTGAAGAGATTGGAAAAACAGCCATAAAAAAGTTAATTAAGTATTAAATTGATCAGTTCAAAGTTTAGATACTATAATTTTTCATACAAAGTTCCGATACCAAATTTAACATCTACTCTTTTAATTTAATGGACTAAAATAGCCTTATCCTATGCTCCCGTTATCCATTCTTATTGTAGTTTTAGTAAATCGGTCATTTGCTAATTCTTTTCAGTTATAATCTATGCAGGTCATGATTCTTGCAAGTTTGACTACACTCCTTGAATCAAGATGTAATAAAAACAGAAAAAGCATGGAATATTTTTGTATGGATCGAATATTTTGAATCATTCCCTTTGTAGGTTTTATCGATTTTCCATATAGATTATGGTTTATCGAAAAATTCTTCAGGCATGCCTATCCTTGTTTCATGTTCCATTCATAAAAAAATTGCAAAATAATTCTACATTCTTTGAGCTATTCTCTCACAGAAATTCGCTTGCAGAATCAGTACTCACATGTACCATCTGCTTAGCACAAAATTTTAGAGCAATAAAACTTTAGTCAATCATGTATTAAGCAGAGACCTGTAAAAGTGTTCAGACTTAAGGATTTTACCTTGAAAGATTTTTCTTTTTTGTCACCATTTCAACGGGAAAAAGATCTGAACTTGGTATGTTTTATTTAAGAGATTATGGATGATGCGACAAAACTATAAGATTATTGGTAAAAATAAAAAAATTTAAAATGACCTCTCGAAGGAACAAAAGTAGTCATGCCAAGGCAAACTAAAAACTAAAGGGTTTTTTTTTTTCTTTTTATTATTATTACAATGGGAGGAGGAATTTAAATTAGTATGACTCAATTGAAAAATCCGTAATAATGTTATTAGGTTATAATGTTATTGACAAAATTAAAGAAGGTCAAATTCCAATTTGTTATCGTAGTTACTATTGTGCACAATAGAATTGAGATTGTTTTACCCACCATCACATTATATATATACACACACACATATATTGAAAAAAGAAAGTATTATGAACATGAGTTAGGGGAATCAATCCGTAAAAAAATTCGGGTGTAATTATACTGAATTTATACCGGCCAAAAGAAAAAAAAATTATATTGCATTTATGTATATGCGAGAAAAAGTGGACATGCAGTTATTTTCTTGGTTCTTTAATTATTTGCATTTGAATTTGAATAAGGTATGAAAGCAACATTTCCATATCTAGCACTTTTCTTGTAATATTGTAATGTTTTTCTCTGGTTGTTCTTTCTCTATGATACATAGCTGTCGATGAATATTCCCTTAGCTGAACAAGCAAGAAAGAGGCCCCCATCGTTTCACCAAAAATATTAATGGTTGTTCGAAGAATAATTCTTAAATTGAAATTTGATCCACAAAATTTTATTTATATTTACGATCAACTAGATAAAGTCTAAAAATATCAATTAGATAACTAAATTCCTGAATAGAGTTAGTTTGAGTATTATAAATAACCTTAAAATAATGTTAGATTATAAATTTAAAATAATTAATTATAAAATTAGATAAAACTAAAGTACTAACTATGATATTTGCCCTCTTAATTTACCTATTAAAATAATATTTTGTACTTTCACATGCTTTTATAAATTATATAACCAATATTGAATTGAATTCAAAAAGAAAATCCGTTTTTAAGACCCCACCGTGTCTTCAAGTATCATTTATCTATTTTTAATAACATCCTTCATTTGCACTTAAAAAACCAAATTTACATACTGATCCCAGTATAGGCCCATGTGTTTGTCAACCTTTTTACTCATCTCAAGGAACCATTATTGGGACCCTTGTCCCATTCAATGTAAAAGGATGCCTTTTGCCTTGTCTACATTGTATTGATTTGTGTACAATCCATTGTATTTAACTATCTGCACATAGTTGGGCAAAAAAGACCATGCAAATAGAAATACTTCATGGGAGGGATCCATAATTATGATGACAGTAGGCCTAGAAGAAAATATCCTCTGTTCCCTGCCTTAATACCATTATATTATACTTTTATGTACATTAAATAGAAAATCCTGATATTTAAGTGGCCATAGGAAGTTAAGTTTTAGTAGGCATCATCATCTTTCACGATCTGACCTACTGCACTGGAGTTAAACTCGAGTTGAAATTCAATATATTATGCAATTTAATGCTTTTACATATTTGATTCAATAGGCCTGTGCCTTAATCAAACTTGTTTTATTGGATTTTAATTAAATTTTGAGTCAAACATGACCCACGTATATGAGAAACAGATTTTCTTAAGGAGGATAAAAGCAAATGAAGAGAGAGAAAAAAAAGGAAAGAAAGATCAAATCAAACTGAAGCTTGTGCATTCCAACCTGACTCCATCACCATTGGAAAGTTCTAGTGACAATTCTGCAACTTGATTTTAGTGTTTCTTTCCACAGGTTATGAAAGATATGCTAGGAAGGCAAGAAGAGTAACTTGCGCCCATATGAAACTTCCAATAACAAAATACTTGTAGGATCACCCATAATATTTCACATTACAGATATATCATTTTTGATCCTTCAACAAGATTTTCACTATATTATCCAAGGCCAATAGCTAATAGAAGAAATAATTATCTCCATCTTTTCTAGGTGATAGGCACGCAGAGCATGCACTTCTACAAGAAAATATCAACTAGAACTCTGGAGAAGATCTCTAGGATTCTATATTGGCACTGGAGGCAATCTATCTAGCACAAGTGGCCTTACCGTGAAGAAAAGATGATATGTTGAAAGATCAAAAAGAAGCCCTCAAATGGCTATTATCTACATATCATAGTATATTAGGATTTCTTCAGCCATACCATTTTGTTCATATAAGCCTCAGACGAGAAAGCACAACGCAGCATAGAGTAATAATAGGAAGTGGATAGCTTGCTAGAGATGGAGAGATGTATCTACTTCTGAAGTATCAAAATTAACCGATGCATTTTCGGAGACTGGAGGATTAAGCCACATGTTTGTCAAGGGCATGCTACTGGAAGCTGTATAATCATTGTCACCACTTTCTGCATTGAGTCCAAGTGAGAGGGAAAAATCTCGCCTAGATGATCTTGGTGCATTACTCATATGATGGTGACGGTGATGGGAAGAAACATTATTGGCATGCTCCAAATGCATGGTTCGGTCTCCACGGTGTTTCTCAGTGGTGCGCCCAACGAGCTCCTTTCCCTCTCTTTTCTCCTTGGCTCTTTCGAGCTGCCTAAATCTTTCTTGTAGCAGAGCAATTGAGGAGTTAACCATTGTGGAATCACAACTTTGTCTACTCATTTCCGGAGTATAGGAGAAAAGGGAGGATGACAGGCAAAAAGATGCTATGCCCTTTATAAAGAAGGTAGAAATTTCATGTCCCGCTACAAGACACACATCTCACGACCTCTAAGGCAATGAAATACAGCAAAAGAGCGGTTGCTGAGCAGCAAGATACAAGAAGAAAGATATCAAAAGGCAGGTTTAAAGGGGTTGAGATGGTGGATGAATAGGCAAAAGGCACTTTCTAAGGAAAGAAAATTGTAAAAGAAAAAGTCCAAAGTAAGAGTGAGGTATCATTTGGAAGTGTGTTAGAAGAGAATATATGAATTGATTACGCTATGTCCTCTTGTCTTTTAAGAAGCTGTAGGCTTCAGAGACGGTGTACCGTTTCTTGTTGTGTTTTGAGGGTATATTGTTACCTAATTCATATTTCAACCGTACTACTCTGTTTCCATCTTCATTTTCTACATCAGGACAACAACATAAAGTCAAAATGCATACAATGAAGGATTATAAGATAATTGTATTCTAATTTATGGCACATACATTCAATCAAGTCGCCCCCGAACGAAGATCCCATGAGCTTCACCTGTTAGAATAGCATGCTTGCAGAAATTACATTTCACAAGCAAACAATTATGCTGCAAATGAATTAAAATATAATGAATGCGGATATACAAACACATGAATAATACAAAATAATACATAAATCCATTTAACAAGAGAGCCCTGCTATACGATTATAGGCACTATAATATCTCCCCTAATCCAATCATCCCCTAAACACAATACTGCATCGAAACTTCCAAGCATTTCTAGTGCATGGTACGATCCACCAACCACATTGCCAAAATGGTGGGTTGTTTTGGGTCCACCAATTTATTTTTGCCCCCATGAACACAACTATAATTTGACACCCCTACAATCAAGATCAGTCAAACTATTTGTTCTACAACAGACTACTGTAGGTGAATCAAAAGGAAAATATACACAAAGATGATGCAAATTAACAGAGGCAAAGCAGATTTCTTTTAGAAGCTTTTGGGATTAAAAGCACCTTAAATGAATAATGGATCCTTTGCGATAATTGAAGAATCTAGTTCCCACATAGTACAAATCACTTCTACTGCCAACTGCAATTAACGTTATACCATTAGTTGTAAACAACAGTTTGAAGACAGTAGAAGGCCAGGTAACTCAGCATCCTTCTTTTACAGTCGAAAGTGTTCCATAGAGGGAAATTGCTCTTAGAATTGATACAATGATTTAAGCAATAAAAAAACTTGCTGCAAAACTACCAAACTGAAACCTGAGCAATATCTTCACTGTAAGGGTTATTATAATTAAAGAACATCCTACAAGGGATTTTAAAAACAAAGGCAATTTCATTCTTTTTTAATCCTTGGCCCTGGCTAGCATGGAAAGTTTTGTTCTATCTTATCGAAACATCAAAAGATTAAAAATCATTACAACAGAATATCAATAAATTCATGAGTGAATTAACCAAAAATATAAATTCATGAGTGCAAGTAGATCCAAGACAACAAGAAAGTATGTGCTCAAATCAATTCATCGAGAATTGAATGGTATAACATAGGAAGATCTTCAAGCGAATGACTGAAGTTGGGGGAAAATCTTAGGCTCCAAAAGTGCATGGAAGCATGCATAAGTTCGAAGAGGCTTCAGGAGATTCCTCAAAGATCGGACTACCAACAGCTAACCAGATTCTAGAAAAAGGTTAAAAAGGAGAAAAACAAGGAAAGAACCAAACATAAAAATTTCACCAAATTTCATATTGACTGAAAGCAATATCAATTCAAAGTCAAAGAAACTTTGATCGAGTTCATTTCACAAGGCAAAGAGAAGAATTTAGTCATAATTTTCAGTGCTGTAGTATCTGGGAGAAGAGTATTCTGAATATACAGTTCAAAGCTGCTGTAAGGTCATCATCATTGAAGAATAATCACTAACTGGAAGAGTTCTCGTTACACTCGTCACATATTGCAAGAGTTATCTATAAGCACAAACAATAAACTTGAATGCCACTATAGCTTGTACGTATATTTTCCTGTTGTCAGAATCTTCTGTGATTTATTGACTTGATGGCAAGAATGGTGTTACATCTATGATAATTAACATGAAAATTGTGTGAAGTTATCAGCTGTACCTCGGGCTTCAGGATATACAGGCTGCTACCCTAGGAGCTTCATAATGGCAAAATCCAAGCAGGATTGATCCTGCAAAATTTCACAAAACAATCAAGGCTCACCACCCATTTCCACCACCCATAGCAGTAAGACAGGACTAAAACATGGGAAATTATACAAGAAGGCACCATAAAAGCCAACAAAGGAGACACCAAAGAACAATACTGTGATGGTACGTGAACAGAATCATAGATAATAAGTGGAATCAACTTAATCAATTTTTTATATCAAACTCTTCCAATTTCCATCAATTTTTACTCCTGCATTGACACAAGTGAAGAACCTGTCACTTTGAGTTCCTTAAGTTTGCAGGAAGTCCATGCTTAGTTTCAGTAAAAATTTTTCCTCCAAACAAAGAGAGAAAAAGAAATATATATATATACACATATACACATAAGTACATATCTATACTACCTACATACATACATACATACATAAATATGTCCATCTTTCTGTCCGTGTGTGTGTGTATCATGCAGCATCATAGGTGCATGTGAATAGGATGTGTAAAAGAGAGGATCAAAAGCCCGACAGAGAAAACCCTCTAGTCTCGGTTCTGAGGGCTCATTTGAAATCTCATGATCTTATAAACTATTAACTTACCACTAATCTAGACTGGTTTCAGAGGTAAACTTTTCTTGCTTGTTTACTTATGTTGTGAATCCTTGCTTATAGAAGCTTCTCAGTCTTAATTTCTCCAAATAAAAGATAGCTAAAAATCTAAAAATATCTCCCAAGGTCCACACATCAGAAGAATAACAAGATGATATTTATTTCCAATCATAACAGATATTGCTAAGATATCTTCAATACTATTCCCCTCCAAGACCCTCAAGCTTGAATAATCCCATGATTAACTATTATAGAACCTCTAAATCTGCAAGATCTGCACCCAGTACATCAAGAACCAATGGCACTAGTAAAAATAGATTCCTAAGTTGGTTTTGTTGGGACTACTGTGATCAGGTCTGTTGCTTGAATTCCATGGACAATGACTGGTCAAATGTCCAGCTAAAGTCCTGGTCAACTCACCAGTTAAACCCTGGATCTAGGTACAGTGGAGCTGCATGACCCACCAAATATGGGTTTTGACCCTGGTAAGGACCACCTTGGAAGAGGTTTAAGTTTGCTAAACTTGCTGGTCAGGGTCAAATCACAGTCAACACACATAATAACTCCCTAAATCACAGATCCATTTTACAGAGTGCCCAGAGAGATGTCCCTTCATTCACCACCATGTGGCAGCCGTTTGCAAGGGACACTTACTAATGGCGTACGCATCACCATAAGGAATAATATTTCATTTGGTTGGCGAAATAAATTAAGCTAGAAATAAAATTATAATTCTCAAGGAATGGAATAGATATGTAATAATTATTCGTTATTGTTCATTTGAGTTCTTATGAGTAAATATAGAAATATGTCAGATAAAACCAAAGAATAGCTATTCCCTTGGACTTAGAAATTATAATTCCTCATTATGCAATAATAGCAACTACATGAAATAACCAAACACATGAACACATTACTAAGAAGAAATAGCATTTTATTCTACCCTTATAAAGTAAACCAAACATAATATAAAAAACTTTGCCGGATAAGTTTCCTCGATGCATGTTATCATGGATGCACATATCCTTATGACATCTCAAAAGTCAAAATTAATATGCCACAAGAACCAGAAGCATCCATGTGCAATTTCTCTGTTCAGCATTCCCACATTTGCCACCATGTAGTGGCAGTTTGCAAGGGAACGTATCATGAATGCATACAAATTAGTAGTTTTCAGTCATTATTCTGGGCATCTGAAGGTCTCAATTTACTTGCCACCACTTCAAGGATTCTTTAACCCCAATTTCCATATTTACTTCCCAGGTAGAGATTTTAAGTGATCTTGCAGGAGAGGCTGGAAGGACAAATGCTTAATTAGCTGGTTAAATTAATTTAAATTTCCAAGAACTTAAGGTTAAGAGGCAGAGGAATTAAAACTTCTATACATCTAGCTGTGAATTGCTTTGTCATGACATCATTGCAACTAAACTGAATGTCTACACATGTGACCTGTTCTTACATGTTTGCACACGCCTATGGCTAGAGTACTCTATGTTCACATGTTTCAGAAAATTGAATTTTCCAAACATGCAGCAAAGAAAAAAGTAATGCTAAAATGTTATATAATCAATTTGTACCTTGTCAAAAATTTCTAACCAAATCGGAGCAAGGTGGCAGAACAACCAAGATCACCACAAGAGTAAACTTCATGTTGATGTGATTTGAAGAACTATAGCATGAATAGAGCCTCAAAAGAACACTTGTGCTGACAAATATCTTAAAGCAGTGTACACAAAAGTTGTACCTCCCCTTTTTTTTTTTTTCAGTAACATCACAGCAAATGAATTGTACTCAACTCTTCAGTGAAGTTCTGGAATCAGAAGAAGACCCAGCGATCAGAAGTTATTGTAACAATCTGAAATCAGACTTTTATAATTGTACCTAACATTTACAAGGGATCAAACTAAACATTTCCTCACCACGTCAACCTGCCAGTTTGCACCACAATAAAACCATACTGTGGGCAGGAGGAGAAAGCCGCCTTAATGAGTGCAGACCAACTAATCATTGCATATCCAATTCTCAGCCAATAAAGCAAACTATCAAAATATACCCCTTAAAGTTTCTCCCTCAAAGAATTCAATTTTTTGGATATTCGATCTGCCCCTTCGGTTTTGTCCCTTTTGGACAATTCCTTACCCATAATGACATATGTCTGAATACTAATACTAAAATTACGGGATTCTAAGAGGTGAAGAAGTTTCATACCAAAATCAGAATATCCTAGCTTCAATAAGCCATCAATTAATACTGTCCAAACAATCTCATCTACATTCCACTGGTACTCCAGCATGTTTTCAAATATTGATTTAGCCTTCTCAAACTGGCCCACCTGACAGAGCGAGGAGATGAGTACCTTAAACATTGGTAACTTAAGTGTGAAGTCTCCACCGAGAATTAAGATGAAGGTTTGCAAAGCCAGTTCAATTTCTAAGTTTCTGCAATGAGTAATTAATAGAGAATAATAGACGTCCTTGCTTGGAGACAGTCCTTTCTCTTTCATGTGATCCACCAACTGCATTGCATCAGCAGATTTCCCTTGCCTACACAAGCCACTGATCAAAGTGCTGTATATGTTGACATTGGGTTCACAGCCCATCTCAGTCAAGCGAGTTAACATTTGGAATATCAAATCAATTGTGGCGCACCTCTCATCTGACCTACAATTATAGACAGTCTCATTTTGAGCCACAACCTGTTCTGAGAGCAGCTGACATTCCTTTTGCAGACCTTTCAGCAAAACCTGATATGTTCCATAGCTCGGCTCACAGCATGCATCGATCATTCGCTTAAAAATACAAAATGCATGATCTAGCCTACCAGCCATCACAAAGCCATCTATCAATGAAGTGTATGTCACATGGTCAGAAGCAATTCCTTTCTGCTCCATTTCCTCCCAAAGCTTCTCTGCATTGTCAGCTTTACCCACTTGACACAACCCAAAAATAAGAGAGCTGTAAGTGTACAGGTTTGGCAAGCAATTCTTGCTTTCCATCTGATTGAATATTTCAAATGCATAATCAAGTCCACCATGCCTACAATGCCCATCAATTAAGGAGGTGTATGTTATTGTATTCGGTTGCAGTCCTTGCTCTGCCATCTTTTTCAATAAGGTTTCTGCTTCAGCAAACCGCCCAACTTTGCAAAGGCCACTAATCATTGCATTAAAAGTTTCAATACTTTGCATGCAACCATTTTTCTCCATAGTCATGAATAACAGCAACCCTTCATCTACTTTCTCATCCTTACAGAAGCCATCAATCATAGCTGTATAACAGACATGATTTGGACTAATTCCTTGTCCCACCATTTCCTCGAAAAAGGTTAATGCTGTATCTAGCTTCCCAGCTACACAGAAACCATTTATCAGTTCACTGTATGTCCAAACATCAGGGGAACATTTACAATCCTTCATAAAATCCAATAATCTAACAGCATTATCAGGGCAACCCTCATTCAAGTACCCACATATGAGTGTGTTATATGTAACCACATTAGGGGAAGGTCCAGATTTGTTCAGTCTATCAAAAAGAACCATAGCCTTTTCTACATCACCAGTCAAACATAATCCCCTGATCAATTCATTGAATGTCCTAATATTAGGCAAATGGCCATGTTTTTCCATCCAATGATATATATTCAAAGCAATGTCAATCCCTTGATGAAAACCAACACATGACACATTGATAAGGACATTGTATGCAACAAGGTTTGGATGTACTCCATCCCTCAACATTTTGTGGTACAACCCCACTGCCAATTTAATTAACCCAGCTTCAAACAACACAGTAATCAAGGCGGTATAATTCTGAACATTTGGACTACAACGTCTCTTCCTCATGCTGACAAAGAGATCGATTGCTTCACCAATGCGCCCTAGCTTAGCTAATACTGTAATTGGAACTGTATAAGTATGTACAGTAGTTTCAATTCCTTTCTCGATCATTTCACCAAGCAAGTCAAGTGCCTCATCCACCCTACCTTGCTTGCACAACCCGTTAATCAAAGTCGAATAAGTAACAGAATTCGGATAACAACCTTCATCAATCATCCTACGGAAAACACAAAAAGCCGAATCTAAATCACCATTATTGCAATGTCCAATCATCAAAGACGTGTAAGTAAAAGTATCAGGGCACATATCCAATTCAAAAATTTTCTTAAAGTACAATTCAGCTTCTTGGACTTTACCCTTTTTGCCAAGAATATTAATCATTGTATTAAGTGTCAATAAACTGGGCCTGATCCTATTGTTAAGCATCTGGGTGTAAATATTTTGAGCTAAAACATCCAAACCAAATTTTCCCAATTGCAAAAGCATGGTATTATAACTATACAAAGTTAAAGCAACAACATTTCCACTACTTTCCTTCAAATACTCAACAACCCTTTTAACCTCATCCTCACTTCTACAACCCTTAATCATAACTATCCTAACATGATCAACCGGATCATAATCCCGATCCCGAAACAACCTATTCAACATGGAAACACAAGTGCCCATATCATGTTTGTTGAAAGTCCTCTTAGAGAGCCAAAACAAGAACTTCAACGAAGACTTCGTATCCGGGTTTATCTCAATAATTCTGGTGGCATCATGAGCTTGCAATGCAGGAACTAGAGTTAAAAATTGTGGGCTTTTTTGCCACCCGGGCCTCGACAAGAGTCTACAGATTTTGCAGACCAACTTGGATGGAGACTCAGTGGAGATGAAACGATGACTTGAGATTAAAGATTGAAATTTTATGAGAAGTGGCGAATTGGGTATGTGGGGTTTTAGCATTAACATTAACATTTCGCGGGGTGGTAGTTCATGTGTTAATAATGTCTGTTCATGTAACGAAGCGAAACAGAGTGGTATTGGGTATTGAGAGAGATCTAGGGGAAGAAGAAGAAGAAGAAGAAGAAGAAGAAGAAAAAGAAAAAGAAGATGGGCTATGATGCTACGCTGTGTTTGTTTGGTTGTTTGGTACGTGGATTAATAGGGGGAAAGAAACGTGGTCTCTGAGAGGACCATTAGAGGGAGAGAATTTCCCGGAGTTTGAGGGCTGAGGAAGAAGGTTTGAAGAGTAGTAGTAGTTATTTTTGTAAACAGTGAACATTAGGAAATCTTATGGTCCATTATTAGTTTTAAGGACATAAGTTTTGACAATTATTTAACAACTTAAATATATATTAATAATTATATTATTGATTAATATATTAATTATTATATTTATTTTATCAGTGAGATTATCAATTTGTTACAATAGTATAAGTTTTGTATATTATTCTAGTCAAATTGCAATTTCCAAATACATTTCTAAACTAATGAAACTTAAAAATTGTTGAATATGATTTCAACTTTCATATGAAATTCTAAAAGATTTAGTCAAATATTATAATTTTTGTCGGGATCTTTATTTATATTTTTAACCATTTATTTAAAATTAAAAAATTCATTTATTATATATAAAATTTTCAAGATTGCTCATAATATTTGGAATAACTCTACTTTTGTAGTTATATCAATAAAGTTTAATCATAGATATCACATTTACCCAAAGTTTTAAATATAATATATATTTGTAAAAGTCATAAAAAGCAAATTTACACTTTAGTAGTTTAAAGGGTTTTTTGATATATGACTATAAACTATTAGTTTGAAAAGAATATGTATAATTAATCTATAATTGCCTCCCCATAGCTACTTGAAATAACTTGAATAAAATTGATCATTCAGAAGAGCAAAAAGTTAAAATTTATTCTTTTAAAGTAGGGTATTTTCACGCCCAACATAAAATTCAATAGAACGTGTTTAAATTACAAAAAAACATAGCTTCCCCTTATTTCTTTCCTACGTTAGCGCAATTCTTTTCTTTTCCTCCCAATCATAGTTGTTAAATCGCAAGTTAGATATACGTTTCTATAACTTTATGATTTTCTATGTTATTTCTTAATTAAAATGAATGCAAAATTGATTTGGTGCAAACTTTAGGTCGAATTATGAATTTAGGTGTATGATTCTACACATTTATGATTTTGCATGATTTTATATGATTCTACTGATTTTATATGATTCTACTGATTTTATGTATTCAAGTGAATAGTAAAATCACGATTTGAACAACCATGCTCCAGATCATTGTCTGCTAATCTTAAGGAATCCCAAACATAATTTTGTGGTAAATTAAGTTGGTGTTTTTCTTGGTTTTCTTCTCATTTTTGACAAGATAATTATATAGATAACAAAACTTAGGGATGTTTAGGTGTAGATAATGATGTTGTATAGAAAACGATGGTGAGTTCTTAGAGAGAATTCTTGAGAAATCTTAAAAGTTGAGAATCTATGAAATTTTTTAAGAAGAGAGAGGTTGAAGGGTTATAAGAAAGTAATATGGTTTGATGTTAATTTGATACCTTGAGTGTTATTCTGTTAGAAATGTGTTAACTTATGTTTAGATTAATGTTGGAATGATAGATGTTGATATGGAAAGGTTGGGAACTGTAAAGGGTTAAATCTAGATTCTAGGCCTATTAACCCACTAATGACTTAGGTTTGACTATTTAACCTGAGTAATAGGGTCCAAAGAGTCAAATCTATTAAACTAGAATAACTATAAAGGAATTTGGCATGATGGCCTCAAAGCAATGGTCGTTGAATTAGACTAACCCATCCACTCTCTACCATTCTTAAGGAGTTTGTGCACTTAAAGAGGCCTTCCATGGGCTCTTTAGCCCATGGAGAAATCCATCATTAAAAAGATTAATTTCACATGCTAATGATCAATACGATCCAACGAATGTTATCATGAGCCAAGCTCTATAAATAGATAGATCTCCTCCTCATTTAGCAGATCTAGAAAATGACGAATCCGTTGTTAAGCTGTCGGAATACTCTTATAAGAGGTCAAACAAAACTAAAAGTGAAGAACAACCAATCCGTCCTCTAAATAGTAGGGTTGATGTAGCTCCTCCACCTGTCACTAGTATATTCAAGCTCCCTAAGATTACTCATTCTCTCTACCTTCTCACTCTCAATCATTCTTTCCATGTGTTTTCACGCCATCCTCTAAGAAGGTGAATGCACAAGCCTATATATAAGCATACATATTTTCTATGACTCACACGATCCCTTGCACAAGCTAATGTATAAGTCATGTTTAGCTTTTATGACCTCTAGTACCCCCTGCATGAGCTAATGTATAGATTGAATACAATATAACTTCTTTAAAAAACTTGTAAATTCTCATATAATACTCATGAAACCTGCTAAAATCCTTTCTTTAGGTTTGAATTTCACTTTAATACCTTGAAATTGACATAAAACGAAATCAAATACCAATATCATATTAAATAACCAAACGATAAAGATAAGTTGATTTATGTAGAAGTATATAAGATCCATATGCAATAAGGAACTTAAAGAATGCAAAATGATCCCAAATACCTTTTTATTTACTTTTTATAATTTCATAGCTTTAGTTACGCTTCGAGACAACATTTCAAGTACATGTATTACTTTCTTTATGCTTGTGCTTGTGCTTGTTCTTGTTAAGGATAACAACTTAAAATATTTATATGAATACTCAACTATAAAATTAACTTGTTAAGTGTGCTTGGTTGCAGCGGGTGAACTAGGAGTAACTGCTATGCCAATGTGGCACCCCCAATGATCTTTGTGTGATGTTGGTCATGCTTAAAGATGATTACAAGTATATATAGGTTTTGAACCCATAGACTTATAGATTTTAGAGAGTATCCAACATCGTATATGTATGTATTGTGTTTTTGCATGGATGGATTTAAGGGGAGGGGAAGCTAAAATATTGTAAGATACATTCCTAGGTGGTAAAAAGTTTGATTTTGCAACCAAAAGGTCATAGTTCAAATCACATAGTTGTCATTTACTTTTTTAAAATACCTTTATTACTTAAATGATACTCTCTCTCTCTCTTTCTCTCTCTCTATACTTTTTTCTTCACAATAACTAATAATGTTAAATTCATTCATTATAAAACTATATTTAACTAAACAAATTATCATAAATTGTTACTTTTATTATTAGTATACCATAAATTATAATTTCATTACGTATCGCAAATGTTTTATCCTATCATTTTTTATACTTATTGTTATGATGTAAATTATTAAACGATTGATTATTGACTAACTTATATTAATTTTTTTATATTATTAATTAGATAAATGTGCTTAGTTATTATGAAAAAGCAATTATAGAATATCGATATTCATGTAAATTTACCATTTTTTTCTATTTGTAGTTTTTTTATTAACATTTTTCTAATCTATTTTTGTTGAAGGTAAAAATTATATAAGTTTTATGGATTGATTTTTTAAGATAAATTGATAGATAAATATACATTAATAGATATGTTACAATGAAAATGTGAAAAAAAAAGGATCACATTCTAGACATATGAGTTGCAGTCAATCCCCCCTGGCTACTATCTGATTTTATGTCTGTCACTATTTGTATGGGATATTGAGTTATCTTTGTGTTGTTTGATGGGCTTAAATCAAAACATAATAAATGATTGATTGTTGCATTAGTTGTATGCCCACATATGAATGTGTTGATGTTTGCTTATGCACATGTGCTTGTGATAGTACTATATTAAGCTTCAATTCACTTTTTTTTAGGTGACACTCCTGTTGTAGTTGATCTCTCTACTTATAACATTATGATGAGTTATAAGGATGACGTTGTGGAGATGATTACTCAGTCGATAAATAGATTAGTTACTTATTCTTGAAGATAAAGAGTCCTTATATGTGTGTTTAGCTATTGTCTATTTACTTATCTGTATTATGTAGAAACCTAGTAACACCTTCGAAATAAAGATTATGCACTAATTTTGATCTTTTCAAGAGCCAATGTCTAATTCATGCCCAACAACAAAATGAATAACGATAATAATAAAGAGATAGGGATGGAGAAATCACAACTGGAATTAATATGGAGCTCGACCCTTTTCCTAGTCTCTACAATCCACAAACAATATCTTACTTAAGGAGGACTTCACACTTCATTAACAACAATAAGCACAATGCTCCATTAAAGCTACAAAAACCATAATCACAATTACTTGAGTTATGCCTTTCCAATAATTTCTCAAATCCTATAGGTATAACTCAAGATTCCATTAAATCACGCACAAACAATTGAGTAATGTTTTGCAATAGATAACAAGACAACAAACCTATAACACTAGCCAACTCTTTTTTAACCACAAATAATCCAAATTACACATAAAGACTGTTGAGAGTTTTGTACAAGGTTTAGGATGCTATAAATAAGCTATATCCAATTGTAAAAACTTTCCAACAACTTGTATGTATAACCCTCTTAAAAAAAATGTCATTGGTCCCCCTTTCCTCTTTCTTTCAATTGCAATTAATGCTCTCTAATGGCTAGTTTTGGTCTTACAGATCCAAATTCTACCAACTCGTCGGTATACAAAATTTACCTAAAAACTTAGCGCATCAGTAAGTTGTAGGGGGGCTCTGGTAGGACCCCCAAGATCCGCATAATGTTATTGCTAGAGAAAAATTTGTAACAGCGAGTTAGTACAGTCCAATTTTACAAATTTGCTGCAAATAAAGCACAAATGAAAACGCAAACACAAACACTTTTTCAACACATTACTCATCAAAATGTTTAACCAAGTAAGTGCAACTTATTCATAACTTTTATGTAATTATGCTATGTATTTCCTCATTAAAATTCTTATTGAACACATCGGTTCAACATATTATATACTAGGATGTTAGTTTAGGACATAGACCCAATTATAGTTAAGTATAGTTGTTTACATCTATTTGATTGACTCTCTTTTGAGCCATCACTAAGTTGACTTGTGTAATGTGTAGTAGAAAACTAGTTTGTTGATTAGTGCAAGTACTTGTAAACAAGTGGTTAGTTGTAGTTGTGTATGTTTTAAGTAATGATGTATTTATTGAGGTTTAATGGTAGGTTTTAAACCTTAGTGTGTCTACATTAAATATAAACATGTGAACAGTTATAAGTGATACTAAATTTAGGATGTTACATTACTTATATAACACTGCACTAATCTTTAAAATTTAAACTTCGTTTGCCAATATTATCAATTTGAGTTATATATTTGTCCTTCTCAAGTATCTTTCTACTATAACCAAACATTATTATTTCAAGAGAAAATATCATAATAGAATATTTATTTGTTTAAACATTTCCTTACTACGTGTGTGTGTGTGTGTGTGTGTGTGTGTGTGTGTGTGTGTGTGTTAATAGGATAGCTAAATATGTAATTTTATAATTTGAAATTTAAAGACTAACATCTATCATAAGATTTATAAAGAGCTATGTTTATATTATTCTATACTAAGCACTATTTGACCACATTTAATTTCTTGTAACATTTAAGTTAAAAGAGAAAACCATAATTCATGAATAATAGGATAGCACAAGTTTATTTATTGTTTTTGGTATGCTATATTATAAAACAAAATCTCTTATGTTATATATTGTTTGTTATTGCAGTGCACTACATTAGAATAGCAATTCAACAATCATACCATTTGTGCTATCATGTATCTATTTTAATAACAATTTTTGGTTTTATCATTAGCCTACCCCTATCACCATCAATTACGACCTTTGCTCTTATACCACCACTATCATTTACTCTCACAACCAACATAGCACCATTGTGATGATTGTAATGATGCTTTGGTCTGTTAATAATAATAATAGTTGGTGGTAGTTTTCTAAAGATGGCTATAATAGATATGATCTAGTGCAATGGGTGTCCGTCTTATTGTGGTTGTGACAATGGTAGAATTAAGTAAAGTTATGACTATAGTAATGATGATAGTAGTCTAACAACAATAGTGATAAAAATAGTATACAAGGATAACTTATTACATTCCAATTATGACAAAACTTTTTCTATCTGATTTGTGATATGGAGTACTATAAGATGATCGCTTTTGCTCCTTGTCAATCCTTCTTAATTATTTTGAATAATTGCAAGTTTTCACGAATTATATAGTTATGTGATTTAGTTTACATTCATTAATTTAGTGAAGGTTAGTCATCCCTTAGTTTAATTAGTGAAGAAAAATATTATAAACACATTAACTGTTAATGGTGGAAGTTTTGCAAATCAAAAAAGTTAAATTCCCACACTTAAATTCCAAATACAATCACTAAGGTAAGTGCACTCATCGATACTTATAGTATATACATTAAGCACAAACATTATCCCTCAAGGATCAGAGAGTATCAGTACTCATCCATCTTCTAAGGTCTAGCGAATTAAAAATCAAGATTAATGAAGTAATTATCTAATTGTCAAACCAAGATTGTTAAAAAGATTTACCAAATTGCAAGAAACCTCGAGATGTTGAATCCCAACTAGATACTTATGTGGTTACACTTATGATAATTCGTTTAAAATAGCTCTATTCAGCAATACGGGATGTCCCTGCATAACTTCTTGCAGTATTTTCCATACAATCGGCTCTTTTTCCCGAATTTGACTCTTAGCAACTCCTATGTTCGAAGCAAGATGTTGTCTAATTAGCCCACGAATTACAAATGTTTGGAAAAGCTCTATTGCTATTTCCCGAGGCAATCCACATCGATGTAATGGAAGTGAGGGTCCTACGACAATGACAGAACGACCCGAATAATCGACCCGTTTGCCAAGCAGAGTCTCACGAAACCTTCCCTCTTTGCCTTCAATTACATCGGAAAACGACTTATAAACCTTATTATGACCATCCCTCATCAATTGTCCGTAGATTCCATTTAGCATTTAAATGGTTAAAAAAATGAATTAACATTTTATAAAATGGATTGAATAACGTATCAATGTTTTATAAAATATATTTAAGGTATCAATATTTATATAGTTATTTTTATTAATTTTCATCAATTTTTTTGAATTAATACCTCCTGTGATTTATTTTGTGAAAGATTAATTATGTTATTTAAACAATCAAAAAATTAATACATTAAATTATCTTATCCACAAATGTTAATACCTTATAAAGTAATTCAACTTATTTTTTTATCAATCATACATCAAATATCTCAAGATATGCCAATAATTAAAAAAAATATATTTTATGCAAAATAAATGGCACAAGTTCAGATTTTATTTTATTTCTATTACAATAGAAAAGGGATTGGACGGTCTATCTCCTTGAGAGACCACCATTAACCCCATTTAACTACAAGCTACTCACGTCACAAGTTTTTGTCATATTCTTAACTTTGCTTATAATTTAGGCGTCCATCTACACCTTGATGCATTTACCGTAATAATGCATGCTAAGACACGCACGGTAAGGATACAGAGTTAAAAACATGGGACTGAATGTCCTAACTTCATTATATCACAAGGCAAAGGAATGAGCCATCATAAAGTCCCTTTTTTTTTTTTTTGTTGTAAACTATCATCACAGATCTATTTCCACTTTTGTTTTTCCCCTCTTTAACCATTAGAATGAATCAAAATAATCAATTACGTATTACTTTTTCACTTTTACTTTTAACTTGATGTAGATATGAGAATCTAGTGTCTGTTTTTTTTGTTCCCGTGTAGACCGCAAGTAAATATTTTCAAACAAACAGTTTATCAATAAACAGATACAGATAAAAAAACAGATATTTTTACTTACAAACAGATTAAACAAACCAGATGCAAATGAAAATAGACCATCTAAAATAAATCCTAATTAAAATGATTATAAGCATGTTTTATGATTATCCGTATATATGTGGCATCATAAAAATAATATAGGGATAACATATAAAAAATAACTTGAGCAAATAAACAAGTAATAGAAATAGGCAATATAATGGATTCAATTACATAAATAATAAATAAAAAAGTCTAAAGCATCAACTTTATAGTTCTTGAATGATCACAATTGTTTCTTCTCTGCTTTGCATGTTTGATTTTGTGAAAAAAGGCTTTCTAGCATTATACAAGTTCTCCCATCTGTCGACAAAGTGTTAAATGGGAAAATATAGTTGCGTATTTATAAGTTATGGAGCTTAATAACATCTAACTAATAAACAAATCTAAGATGTAGGAATGAACAAATTGGACCCATTTTATCATACTGAGGGGAATTCCTCGTTCTAGGAGCTATTTTAGCACACCACGGAGTAATTCCTTGTTCTAAGAGTCATTTTACCACACTATGAGGGAATTTCTTGTTCTAAGGGCCATTTTACCACATTAGCGAAATTTCTCATTTTGAGGTCCATTTTACCACACTATGAGGAAATTTCTCGTTTTATGGGTCATTTTACCACGCTAGGGGGGGATTCCTCATTCTAAAGTCCATCTACCACACTAGGGTGAAAATGCCTTATTTTGAGGACCATTTTACCACATTAAGGAGGGATTTCTCATTCCAAGAGTCTTTTTTACCATACTAGTGGATGATTCCTCATTCCATGGGCCATTTTACCACAATAAGAGAAAATTCCTCATTCTAGAGGTCATTTGACTATACTAGGAGGGAATTCCTCGTTCTATGAGCCATTTTATCGCATTGTTTTTCTTTTTTTTTTTTGGGGGGGGGGGGGGGGGTGGGGTGTGGGAATCCTTGTTCTATGGGCTATTTTACCACACTAGGGGAGAATTCCTCTTTCTAAGGTTCATTTTACCATACTAAGAAGAAATTTCTCATTATAGGGGCCATTTTACCAAGAGGAGGGAATTCTTTGTTCCATGAGTCATTTCACCATGTTATGCGAAATTTCATTTTTCAGGAGCCATTTTACCATACTAGGAAGGAGTTTCTCATTCGATGGGTCATTTTACCACATTAGCAGGAAATCTCTTATTCTATAGACCATTTAACCATACTAGAGGAGAATTTCTCATTCTAATGTCTATTTTACCACAATTGATGGGAAACCCCTGTTATAGGGGTCATTTTACGATAGTAGGGTGGAATTTCCTGTTCCATGGGCTATTTTACCATAGTAGGATAGAATTCTTTGCTCCATAGGCTTTTTACCATATTAAAGGGGAATTCCTCGTTCTAAGAATCATTTTATTGCATTACGGTAGAATTCCTCATTTTATGAACCATTTTATCACATTAGGGAGAAATTCCTTGTTCCATGAGCCATTTAACTATACTAGGGGGGAAATTCCTTGTTCAAAGGTTAATTTTACCATTTTAGGGGAGAATTTCTCATTCGATGGGCTATTTTACCACATTAGGGGGGATTTCTTGTTCTAGGGCCTATTTTACTATACTAATAGAATTTCTTGTTCAAGGGATGATTTTACCATGCTAAGGGAGAATTTCTCATTCCATTGGTCATTTTACCACACCAAGAGGAAATTCCTCATTTTAGAGGACTATTTTATCACAATTTAAAGGAAAACCTTGTTTCAGGGGTAATTTTAGCACGTTACGAGAGAATTCCTTGTTTTAGGAGCAATTTTATCATAAAAGAGGGAATTCCTTGTTCCATGAGCATTTTACCACAATAGAAAAAAATTTTCCTTCGAAGGCCATTTTGACACACTAGGGGTAAATTTTTCATTCCGCTTTTCTAAGGTCCATTTTACTATATTATGAGGAAATTCCTCATCTTCTATGGGTAATTTCAGTACATGAGGGTTTTATTTATCATTGTAAGTCTCATATAATAATCATAATAGGGCACAATTCCTCAAATGTAAGGCTTATCCCGCCAATCATACTACATTTTCATTATTTTATGATATATGCTTCATTATAGGGCTCATTGCACACGACAAGCCCCAATTCATTGGTATAAGGGCTATTTTGCCACACAAACTCTATTTTTTCCACGTTAATGGCCTGATCTAACATTGCATGGCACATTTTCTATTCAAATTATATTAACCATAAATTACTTGTCTCCTTGCCATATTATTCGTTATTATAGGGCTTCATGTCTATGTATAGAGCTTACTTCACCACATAAGATCTATTCTCACCCTGACATGCCTTGATTCTATTTTGTTATGCTTATTTCACTATTGATGTCATTTCTATCATAATAAGGCTCAATTCCTTTACCTAATGTTGATATCACCAAGCAACTATTATCACAATAGTGTGAAAACTCCATATTGTCATGCACATTCATAACATGGCTCAATTATTTATGTTAAGGTACATCTACAATGCAACCTCTATTTTCACCAATATAGGTCTCAATTTCTTATCATAATGCTCATTTTACCTTTACACAACTTAAATCCTCGTTGAAAGCTCATTCCACCACATAATTACATTTTCACCATAATAAGATTAAATCTTACTGTATTTCTTATTCATCACACATATATCATAATTGCTATTTAATTTTATTTTTCCATATGTTTCAAATACTTAAATAATTTAATTGTGAAGTGAACACTTCAATTACATATGTTAATATTTTTTTTAAAATTTTTCTTAAATGCATAATATATATGATGATTTTGCTTGAATTTTATTATATTTTTAATTTTAATTAGTTTAATAATCATAAGAACAAATTTTTTTTGATATATATCAAAAGTGGCTAAAAAATGCTATTCATAGAGTTAATATGATATATCAAATCTGGTTATTTTAATTTTGTTGAGACATTTTTTGTAGTATTTTTTTCAAACATTAATTTCCATAAGCTTTCCTTTTTCTGGTGGAATTATACGTCCAGTAAATGTTGTTCGTAATTCCGTAAAAAAACATTAATTTTCATGAGCTTTGCTTTTTCCACTGGAATTATATGTCCAGTAAACGTCGCTTGTAATTAGGCAGAAGAATGAAATTCAAACGGTACATTAAGTTTGTTCTATCGACTACAATCGGTTATTTATTAACGGAATCGGCCCCAGTAAAAACACTGACGGGACCGTAGACAAAGTTTGTGAGGAAAGTCTTGTTTTTTTTATCTTTATATTATGTCTCTAGTGATGAGGACATAATATGAATTCATGGTTCGGTGATTATTATGGGTAGGCAAAAGAAACCAATCGAGTCAAATCAAACTGAAAATATGGTCTTTTTAACAATTTTGTTTAAATTTTTTCAATCCGAACCAATCCGTAAATTTATGGTTTGGTTTGGAAGATAAACTAAATCAATCTGTAAAACTGAATCAAACCGTTTTAAAAAATATATAATATTTTACTTACAAGTTATAACTATAGATTTTCTTATGATGATTGAGTAAAGGTCATATATGTTCATATGCTTTCATTTGGTATTTATTATTTGGTGAATATAAAATTAAATTTTTCATTTTTAAATTTATTTTTTAAGGCTCATTATATATATATATATATATTTTTTTTTTTTTTGTAGATGATGGATTATTGTTTTTTTAATAGTTTTTAACTTTATAAAGTATGAAATTTATTTATTTAGTTATAAACTTTTATTATGTACTAATTGCTTAATGTATTTTTGTAGGGAATCATTTTATTCGTTGATGAATTTTATTGATAAATGGTTTTTTATTTTAGCTAAATTCATTGGTAGATGATTGATTTAATGGTTCTATTAAAAATTACAAATTATGACTTACTATGTATCGGTTGGTGAATGTCTTTTATTGGTGGATAATTAATTTTATAGAGAGCTACACATTAAAAGTATGATTAATTCGTGAAATATATTGTTTTGGTTTATAATATAAACTTTGTAAAGTGATATAAATATTTAAGTATCTACACAAATGTAAAAAAACTAGAACAAAGAAAACTTTTAGTTAGAATTTTGACTTAATTTGTAATCCAAATCTTTATTTAATGGTTTAGAAAAATTCTGTCCGAACCAAACCGTTACTTAAGCGTTTAGTTTAGGATAGAAAAAAAATCAAACTATAAATTAAGGTTTGGTTTGGTTTTAGGAAAAACCGAACCAAACTAATCTATGCTCATCCCTTGACTATCACTGAATTGCTTTACATATGTTTAGACAAGTGAAAAACATGCCTACCATATTTAAGGAAAAAATTACAAAAATGAAAATTAAGGAAAAAAATTATCGAGTTACTATCTGTATCGCATGTAGGAGATGGGGTACCAAGATTTGCACAAGTATCGCAAGCCCGTCATGTGATATAACAATATAGTCCAACAAAGTTATAAGAAAAATTATATTGCATATTGGTCATACGATATAGATCGAAATGTATATCTCATGTTGGTCATGTGATATATGTAGGAACAATTACAAGTATATTGCAGTTCCAAAATGCAATACACAAAAACGCTATAGTGCATCTTGTTTGTACGTATGTAATATTTTTCATCAAATTGTAATTTTTTTCAAGTTGATGGCTAAATAGGAAATAATCTTATGTTTGGACTAAAGAAAAGAAAGGAGGAAGGAAAAGAAATTTGGATAAAGAAAGGAAAGCGAAGGAAATAAATTTTTGGCGCATATTTTCCACGGTCTGCCCAAAAAAATCTCTCTCTCTCTCTCTCCACTATAAAGAGAAATCGAAAGGAAAATGTGTTAAATGATTTAGGGTCTATTTGTTTGGCTTTTTTCGACAAATACAGACACTTTTTTTAAACTTTTTTCTAACAAATTATTTATAAAAAAATAGATATAGATAAAAAAAAAAATTGACAATTCTCATCAAAAGATCAATAAAATCAAATATAGATAAAACATAAATGTAAATCGGACATATTTACACATATCATTTTGAAAAAGATACAAATACAGATGAAAAACAGACCATCCAAACAGACCCTTAAATGCAATTACACTAAAAAGATATTTTGAACTTTTGAGGACAATCTGGTATTTTAACAAGTTCAAATAAATATCCAACTAACTCTTTATCCATGATCATTCCTTCCTATTTTCTTTCTATCCAAGCAAAGATTTTCCTGTATTTTCTTTCATCCTCATTTGTTTCCTCTTATTTTCTTTCTTTCATTCATAACATAGTGTCAGTAATCAATGAAAAAGATAGTCAATTTTTTCATGACTATTAAGTGTATAATAAGCCCGGCAAACTGATTCTCCTAAGTGCATGAGTCTACCAAGAAAGGTTAACAACCAAAAAAAAAAAAGAAAGAAACAGAAACCCAAAAATGATTAGATCTAATCCTGACAATAATCAATGTGACTATGCCCTAACCCAATTTAATATAAGCATACTTAACATGTATAGGCATTTAATAGTTTATAATGATCTCTCATTTCTCTAATAAATGGCAGATTTATGTCTCTTTTTCATTTAAAAAAGAAAAATCCTTAATGATTGACCCAAACACTTATAGACAAACAAAGCATGCATATATGGGGCTCAATGTTCTGCGCGAATTATATGGGCACATATATGTATGTGTGTATGTTGGCATGTTTATATATCGGACACTTTCATTATTGTATAGCATATAGTTACACCCCACAAAATACAGCTACATACGTGTGTCAAAAGACTACAGAAATTTGAAGCTATGACAAAGATGGAGGTTTAATTTCTTTCGATTTTGCTTTTGGTATGGAGACATGAGAAAGTATTGATCAAAATAAAATCGGATAAAAAAAGAAAGATTCCACCACCTCCATTATATATGTAATTCATCTACAATACCTCAATGGATGCATAATTTACTTATTGATCCTATTAACAAATGCATTGAGACAGTGGCTAATATCTTCTTTTCAAGTATTAGAGAGAGAGAGGGAGAAAACACGTTAGCTCAAACAGAGGCATGTCATTATGCAGGTTACAAAATACATGTACAATGATAACAATAGCACTTACCCTTTTGTCTAGGAAAAAGAATTATAAACATTAAACATCCCTCACTTGCTACATTTGACTACACATGAACTAAAGTCACTTGCTTCCCTCCCTGCATTAGCTAAGACACTAATGTTATTCCACTAGAAACGATATGCAGCAATAAGCCAGAACAGAAGTCACTTATTCCTAGCCTCCCTACCTGAGACACTAGTTGTTGGACTATAGACAGTGTGCACTTATATCTAATCCTATTATTAACAAGGTTGCCAGATCTTCAGCTCAATCGTCTATTGGATAACTTCCTACGCAGGGATGATCGTAAACGAATATATGACGGGAACTTCTGGAAAGAATTATATACAAACTTTATGGCACGGACTAAGTTGAAGGGAACTGCAGCAATTGCAAAGCATACAATCCATTGCAGGGCGGTTAATCTCACACAGTCTGCTAGATTCTTCAGATATTCAACTACCAGCACCTGTGCTGCAATGATGGCTACGAGAGACAACCAAAATCCATAAGCACGGAAGGTAGAAACAAGCTGATCCTTCCTGAATATGCTGATGGCGTCAAGCAGATTGAACACCTGGCAAAAAGTGAAGGCGATGAAGATCATTGTCCTTTTCACATCATTGTTGTGGTGAGCTACAAACATAAGACCCCTGTACTCAAAAGTCAGAAAGACCAAAAGCTCACACAGAACAAGGAGTCCTATATCTATCCACATTGATTTGGTTACAAATGACTCCTTTCGATTGGCTCGCACTCGGGTACCATTGTGCGGCTCCTGACTTTTCAACTCAATCGTCATCATGAACCCACCTAAGATCCAAGTAACCGAATTCACCCAAACTAGTTGGATTGATGTGACTGGGGATATCCCAGTACACACTGCCACAGCTAAGGATATCAGCAGGCCAGAAAAGCTAGATACCAATTGGAGTTGAGTAAACAGCTGTGTATTGTTATAGGCACATCGACCTAAACTCAGTATTGAAATCATTGGGCTGATCCCCCTATCTATAATGATTTCAGAGTTTTCTCTGGCCAAGTAGGTGCTGTGAGATTCCAATGCAATCCCCACATCTGCTTCTTTAAGGGCTTGAACATCACTCGTCAACCCCCCAACAAAAGCAACAAAGTCATTTGATTTCAGTTCTTTTACGATCTGATGATTTTCCTCACACTGGATGCCTTTTACCTCAGTTATCTGATCCACTTCATCAGTCAATACAATTGGAGTAACCTCCTGAAGACCTAAATCATCCAGTGCTTCATCATCTGAGCAAGGGACTAAAAGTCCAAGTCCACAAGCTGTCGCTCTTATTGAAGAGATCCCGTGATCTGAAAGCAATATAATCTTCACTCCTGATTGCCTGATTTTTTTAACATCTGATTTACTTTCTTCGTCAGATGAGTATTTTACACCCACTATAGCTAAGAGGACTAATTTATTATCTCTGATTTCAGAAAACTCCGTAGTATTATAAGTATAAGCAATTGCTCTGAGGCCCTTCCTCTCCATATCAGAAATGACTTTCTCAAAATCTCTCCTATGGCCTTCCAGTTCACAATTTTCTCCTTCATAATTGTAATAATGTGAGCACATTCTCAAAATGAGCGATGCGGATCCTTTCCAGTGCAGATGTAGATTGTTCCTGTCATCCCCATTTTTGTGCATCAAGATACCACTCAAGACACCTTCCTTCTTAGAATATAACCTTTTCAGGCCCTGAACAGCATAATTTTGACTCACTGTCTCTGGTGCAATATTCCATTTTGACCTCACCCAAGAAGTAAGAAGTTTAGAGATAGGATCCTGAGGTTCAAGTACTAAGAAACCAAGTGCTCTCTCCAGAGCTTCAAGCACAACAGTTGAAATTTTGCTTTCACTGTCACAGCCCATATCAGCATCACCAATCCGAAAATGCTTGATCTCAGATTGTTCACAGAATAGCCCACATGTAGTATTCATGCAGACAACAGAAACAAGTCCCATGGTGGCACAAGCAAAAAGATCTTGAATTTTGCATGGCGCTACCTTCTTGTTCCAGTAAATGAGGGAATAACAAACCACCAAAGGCATTCCATGTTGAAAGCCTATAACCACAGCAGCTAGAGAATTTGTCAGCATTGATATCCTTCCATGAGGAGCCACAAAAATGCTCTTGAGGATTTTCATTATCTCTCCAACAGAAGGCTTTCCCTTTATTTCTGGATGGTCAATACCATCATTCTGCTTCTTGCACAACAGACGAGTAAGCATCACAATAGCAACCACAATGGAGAAAACTAGTGCAAGCTTATCTATATACGAGTTAGGTTTCTCCATTCTAGCTGATAGAAGTTTCATCTCATTAGGACCATGACTTAGCATGCTTAGTGCCTCTCCAATTGCCGTGGCTTGACCTACACAAGTTACAAGCATCCTGCCAGTTCCCTTCTCCACTTTAGCACCTGAAAAAAGGAATGGATTACTTTCTCTGGAAATTCAGACATCGACATATTATCGACCAGAAAATCATTCCCGTCCAAGAATAAGCCATCTGCAGGTATACAGTCCCCTCCCTCAATTGCACAATATCTCCAGGCATAAGTCCAGAAACTGCAATCAGTTTTTGCCTACCATTTCTCACAACTGTATAAGTCAGTGACTTGTTCTTCTTAGTAACTCTGTTGTTCCCTTTCCGTTTAAGTTTTGCTGCTGCAGGGACAGTTATTAGAGCAAGCACAGCACCAAGTATTGCAGTCCCTTCATGCCATCCTCCTTTAACTCCTTTCTGGACTATCCCAGTCACAAAGGACAAGACGGCTAAGATCAAAAGAAGGATAATCGTGTAACTGTTGCAAGCTTCCCATAAGTAGCTAAAATATTTAGCCAGAGGAACTGTACCTGCACAAAGATCAAGGATTGTAATGTATGGATAAACCCCTCGTCTTTACTACAAATTAATCAGGATTAGCTAAATAATGCAATTCCAATGCAAGATTCCATATTTCATGGATCGTTGTAGTTCATCCATTTGGGGAAAATTGTAGTTTATCCATCTGTCTGTCTAATATTAATCATAGTTGTGCTCTCATATGAACCAAGCAGTTAATAAGCGTACCTAATAAGAAATTTGCAGTTTCCTGTACTTGTTGTTCTCGTAAATGTATTGAAATTTGTATGTTTCCTTACTAAACATGCCTATCAAGTAACCCAAGGAACTCAAACTATATTATTAAAAATACATTTTCAAGATCAAGGCAACTTTTAATTCCCAGAGTAAATCAGCATTGTCGATTCATACCTGTGTCCCACTCCGATGATTCGGATTCGCGGGAAACGCCGTGATCCAAATGCGATCCCAACTTCGAAGCAACTCCTTCAACACCTCCGAGTTTTCGGAGAGAATTGAAGTCTGCTTCCTTCACAATTCGCGAAATATCCACCAAAGGAAGCTCCTTTACACCAGAATTAACATCTACATCGGTTACATTCCTCTCCCCTTCCTCTTCCACCACCACAGGCTCCGCCTTCTCGTCCTCGCTCTTATCGGATGGCCTTCTAGTCGGTACTCTCCGGCGTATACTTGCAGTCCTCAAGGGCGCAGCTCCATCGGAAGAGTTCGAAGGTGGAATATGGCTCGAGATCAAAGCTAGGTTTTCACTTTCGTAATCGCTCTCGGGCTCGGGGACATCAATGGTGTGGTAAGACTTGGAAGAGGAGTTCCTGCTTATAGTTTTGGAGTTGGTACGTAGATAAGGTATCGGGAGTGGTGGAAGTTGTTGTTGAGCAGTGATAGTAGGAGGAGGAGGATGGGGGGGCTGTCGTCGGGAGTGGTAGTCGAGAAACAAGTGGTGGTGGTGGGTCGCCGGCCGGATGGAGTGCCACGGTGTCGGGTTCGGTGGTTGGTGAGAGAAACATTTTTCCAGCGACAGATTCGAGTTCGATGGAGCCATCGCCACCGGAAGCTCAGAGTTAAATAGAAAGAGAGAGAGTGAAGAAGAGAGCGCAAGTCAACTGCCAAAGTCGCCATGGCTGTTAACGCGCCAATTCTAGGAAGCTCGTTTTGATTTTGCTTTGTTTTGGGCGTTCACTTGTTTTTTGTTGGCCATTTCGTTCACTTGTTGAATGCACCTTTTTTCCTTATTTAAAGAAAAGCATTGTTATGGGAATATTAATTACAGCTTCTACCAAGCTTTTTCCCAAATTTTTCTCAGCTCACATCCTTCTGCTTGCAATTAATTATTACAATGCACATAGTTCTTGTTCTCATATTTCGTAGTTAACCCAAGGCTGTTTGTCAATTATTAAAAGCATTTATTGTTTGATTTTACACAATTTTTTAAATTATCTTTAAAAAACAAAATAATACTTAGTCAAATAGTTTATTATTCTTTTTCCCATAATTACAAGTGTTGAATCACTTTAACCAAGCAGCACAATGTTTACAAAGTCTATCTTTAAATGAAGGCACAATTATTTCAAATCCATAATTAAAAATAAAAATGTCAATATTCGTTTTTTTTGGTGTATTAAATTATTAAAGGTTTTCTTTTTTTTTTTTTTTTTCGTTGCAGGATAAATGAACTTGAGTATGATGGTTTGGAAGTTGCAAGGATTATATTATGTCAAATTTTACACTTATTAGATAAGATTTCATTAAAATCAAATATAAGGATAGAAATAATTTCCAGCTACATTTTCTTTGTGTATGACCAATCATTCTTAGAGTATTTGTACTTTTTTATAAATAATCTTATCTTTTAATATTTTTTTCTTTTGTTATGACTTTGTTTAGGATCATTGGACATGAGGCATAGAGTTTTTTTTTTTTTTTTTTTTCTCTCCAACATATTGTGCAGATATAATTGTAGGTTTGCGGACCATATTTTGATATTTTCTTATTCTATTTCCTCAACAACTAAAAGTAAGGATGCTATATAGGTAAGGTTGATTTCATTTTAGTTATTAATTTTAGCGAATTCACTTATAATTACAAAGTTTTTTGGTTTTATATAATTATGAGTGTATGGATGATGTAAATATTATTTGAATCTTAATTTTTGTGTCCTTATTTATGATACAACTAAATGTTTAAATTGTATGATTTTCTTACAATTACTATCAAAGAGTTTAATTGATTTATAATTTTCATTACAATGTTAGAATATGCAATTACACTTTAAAGCTTGTAAAATTTTTTATTTGGTCATTAAAAACAATAAAAGGTTACAAATTAGCTAGCCTTTATTCTCTAAACATGCAAGCATATTACTTTTTTTTTTTTTTCTTTTTATCTTCAAATTTTCATGTTTATATCAGCATTGCCATTGCCATGTAACATATAAGTTTTTGTCTTTAAATTTTTGCACATAAATCGTGGGCACATCAACTGCTAGTGGAAATTAAATGAAATACAAAGTGGAAAAATAGCCCAAAAAAGGTGAAATTTTTCATTCGTGAAAAAAATCCTCTCTCATTGTTCGTCTGTAAAACATCATAATTTTTCTCAAAAGAGGCTACAATCACCTATAAAAAGGATATAAAGCAAAATTTACCTCAGTACCACCTCTATCCTGATCTGATTTGACTCGGCAAAATATAAGGCGAGTCTAGCGCATCAAATCAGACCAGGATAGAAGCTCACACTCCTATTTTTTCATGCCTTTTTTTTTCTTATTTCAAATTTTTTTGGGCTAATGTCAAAACTAGTACCTAAACTTTAACCAAATGCGCAATTAGCTACCTAAACTTTTAATTTAATCAATTTGATACTTGAACTTTGAAATTAATCAATTTAATACTTAAAAAAAACTTTTCATGCATACTAATGGTACCTCCATTAAATTCTCTGAGGTACTAAATTGATCAATTCAAAGTTTTTTACGTATCAAAATTGATTAATTTCAAAGTTCAGATACTACATTGATCAAATTAAAAGTCAGGTAGCTAATTATATATTTAGTTAAAGTTCAAGTACTAATTATGACATTACCCCAATTTTTTTTATGTCATAAAAATAATATTTATATAGTAGATATTTAATATTAAATTTACTTTATATTACTCATTAAGTTAATATATTATAAAAAAGTTATTATAAATAATCATAAAAAAAAATTGCAAAAAAATACAAATAAGTGATTTTTTGATACAATTCAAATAACATAATAGATGATTTCCAATTACTCAAACACAAAAAAAAAGTAATATATTAGTTAGTATGTAAAGTTATATGTTGTGGAAATAATTAAAGAACAAATATCTTACTTGATCAGTGCCGAAAAATTCATCATCCGAAGTGGCTGAAGACCGGAACATCACTGGAAAAGGGTGAAGAAAACATCAAATTTGAGAGAAATTCAACCAAATGAAGAGAAGAAAGTGCGGAAGTAGGCGCACAGGTAGTGTTTATATAATGTGCGAGTGAGGTGAGTTTCGCCTCTTCATAATTAAGGCGAAACTTGCCTCATCTTGAAATTCAAAACTCCCGCAAAATTTGAAATTTCGCAGGTCTACCAAATTCTAAATTGTAAAGTAACATTTACATTATATATTAATTAATATATATCTTATTTTTTTAAATAATTTGGACATTTATGTTAAAAATATATGTTTATATATTATTACTAAATTTGAATATATGCCAGTGTATATATTTATATTATAAATTATTATATTAATATTTTTATTAATGATATATATTTTATTAATTATATGTAACAAATATAATATTAATATTCTTGTTAGTGATTTGTATTTTATAAATCATCACCATAACATAGTACAAACCAACAATCCAAGGAAAAACATGTGAATATGTTATATGTGGTCTGAGCAAAACATACATATATGCTATATGTAATAAAATCCTCAAACGTTGATCAAGCGTACAAAACATATATATAAGTCTATCAAAATAGAAAGGAAAGTACAAAAATCCAAAAGTTTAATCAAACAAGACATAACAAAATTTTGATCAACCCTAGACTCATGCATCTAATGCTAACTAAACTGACTGGAACTGGTGTCCGTGGCTATCTGGGTGGTGTAGACAAAAACGGTACAAGGCGGTGATGGATAGTATTTATAAGTACGAGGGTAGATACTGTTGATATAGCGATGCATGAGTAAAATGGGATAAACTCGGACCAGATGGGGAGTCATGCCAGCAAAAGGAACCAAGCTGTACATGGGCTGCTGTGACGACTGTTTAGTTGGTCCAGTGGTGGCCATGGCATAAAGGCAAACATCGGATGATGCCCCTCTAGCAAAGCGATATCGCTTGGAGATCCCGCTATAAGCTGAGTTAATGGTGGAGCATAAGTAGATGGCTGCTTGCATAAAGTACAATTGTTGAAGCATTCCTATTAGTGTAAACGGCATTAGTGTAAAGGTCAGCTGGCTCAAACCCGTGCTGCTATTCGATTCACCTATAGGTGGAGGGTATGGTGTTACTAGTAGTAAATGGGTAGGGGGAGGGGTCCTCGTCAACATCCACAGTGTGAGACACCTTCTACTTTAATTGTTCAACCGCGGAGTCTAAGCTTACAATAGACTCCTCACAAGGCTGCTCAAACGTTCTTAGCCTGTGTGCCTCCCATCGAGGATTAAGGCGCCATATCCAATATCATGCTAATAGCTAGACCTGTGCCCCAAGACCTCTTCCATGATAGCTATATCTCTCATACGTTCTTAGCCTGTATTGCAATCCCTTTCATACCATCCTGCTTTAACTCCTTTTTGAATTATCCTAATTAAAAAGGACAATGCAACTAAGATAAAAAGAAGGATAATCGTGTAACTGTTGCAAGCTTCCCATAAGTAGCTAAAAATTTAGCCAAAGGAATGGTACTTGCACAAAGATCAAGAATTGTAATGCATGGAACATCATTCATTTGCTTGAAATTTTGATAATTTGTAAACTCCTTGTCTTTACTGCAAATTAATTAAGATAGACTAAATAATGCATCCATATTTCATAGATCGTTGTAGTTCATCCATTTGGGGAAAGTTGTAGTTTATCTATATGTCTATCTCTCTGTCTCTCTGTCTAATATTAATCATGGTTATGCTCTCAAATGAACCAACAAGTTAATAAGCATACCTAATAAGAAATTTGCAATTTCCTATACTTGTTAATCTCGTAATTGTATTGAAATTTGTATGTTTCCTTACTAAACATGCCTATCAAGGAGCTCGAGGAACTCAAACTATATTATTAAAATACATTTTCAAGATCAAGGTAACTTTTATTCCCTAAGAAAGAGAGTAAATCAGCATTGTCGATTCATACCTACTGTGTCCCATTCTGATGATTTGGATTTAAGGGTAACACC
This sequence comes from Combretum micranthum, assembly GCA_024138025.1. NCBI lineage: Eukaryota > Viridiplantae > Streptophyta > Magnoliopsida > Myrtales > Combretaceae > Combretum > Combretum micranthum. The sequence goes on from JAMXBD010000049.1 coordinate 1,808,456, forward strand.
GTGATCCAAGTATGATCCCAACTTCGACGCAACTCCTTCAACACCTCCAAGTTTTATGAGTGATTTGAAGTCTGCTTCCTTCACAATTTATGAAATATCTACCAAAGGAAGCTCCTTTACACCATAATTTACATTTACATCAGTTACATTCCCATCCCCTTCCGCTTCCACCACCACAGGCTCTGCCTTCTCGTCTTCGCTTTTATCAGATGACCTTCTAGTCGGTACTCTCTGGCAAATACTTGCATTCCTTGAGAGCGCAACTCCATCAGAAGAGCTCGAAGGTTGAGAATAGCTCAAGAACAAAGCTAGGGTTTCACTTTCGTAATTGCTCTTAAGCTGAGGTTAAACATCAATGGTATGGCAAGACTTGGAAGAGGAGTTCTTAATTAGGGTTTTGGAGTTAGTGCATGGATATGGTATCGAGAGTGGTGGAAGTTGTTGTTCTGCGATGATAATGGTGGTAGTGGAGGAAGAAGACGAGGGGGATGTCATCTGGAGTGGTGGTCAAGAAAGTAGTGGTGGTTTGTTGCCTTCTAGAAGGAGTGTGACGATGTTGGGTTTGGTTGTTGCTGAAGGAAGCATTTCTTCTGTAACAGATTCGAGTTAAATGGAGAGGTTGCCACCGAAAGGTCAGAGTTAAGTGGAGAGAGATAGAGAGAGTGAAGCAGAGAGAGCAAGTCAGTTGCAAAGTCGCCATTATTGTTAACATGCCAATTCTAAGAAGCAACTTGTTTTGATTTTGCCTTGTTTCGGTTGTTCACCACATTACAATATGTTCTTAGTTTTTCTATTATTTACCTAAAAAGTATATTGTAAGCGCTAAAATATGTTTGTGTTTGTTTAAAATTTAAATTGTTCAACCAATTAGGTTGAATAGTGGCCAAAGGAAAAAAAAAAAAACCAATCATGTGAATATAGAAATTAAACAAAATAGATCATCTTTAATAATATTTTAATAGTTTATGAAAAAAAAATTGAATTTCTTTTTTTTTAGGATAATGTTGGAATAATGGTGTTTTACTAATATATTACAACTTCATTTAGCACCGTAAAATATCATACGCTATTGAATTTTTTTTATTAAATTTATTAAATTATAAGATTATGGTTCGAACTTGGAAATACCATGTCATTTAGTAGGGTTAGCAAATTGACACACAACCTATCATATTGAATACCATACAAATGGGGTGAGTGCATGGCTGTAAAATTTGAGATTCTACCTAGAATCACCAGAGGTCTATAGAATTAGAACGTAGAATTGTAATATTCTAAAACCCGTGTAAATTTGTTTGTAAAAACTATAAATTTATTTACTATAGTAATTGTTGTACAAGCTGACTTTAGGCCTGTAAAGACCCAACTCCACCTCGATAGTTAAAATAGACGATTATGGATCCTCAACCATATAATATACAGTATTATATGTAAGGTTGTCTTTCAAGAAGTGTTTGAATAATTGTTTGTCTAAATCTTCTAAATAACAAATTTGAAAACTGTTGACTTTAAAAATCTTTTAAGAAAACATACCATTCTTATCATTATATTTCATAAAAGATATAAACTTAAAACATACATAGTTAAGTATATACATTACAAACATAGGCTAATAACAAGCCTTATACAAAAGACATAAAAGATAGGTAAACTATAGTATTTACTACATATAATCAAGCTACATTAAGCTAATCTATTACAAAAAGAAGATCTGTCAAGGTCCATGGCCAACTTCTAATCCTCTAAGTCATCTAGGAAGTCCTCAAAGTCCATACCATATCCCATTCTCGCATAAAACTCATCTGAGTCATTACCATCTGAAATTAATAAAATACGAGCCAAAGGCCCAGTATGTAAGTAACTAAAACTCAAGCTTAATGGCATAAAAACTTATACTACATGCAAATGTTACAATCATCAAGTTATTAGATAATCTTTAGTTAATCAAACAACACGGGAGTATTCAAACTCCGAACAATAAAGGTATCTAGGGAATCTGAGTAACGATCTCGACTCTCAGGGGGTTGATATAAATAGCTCAAATACTCATATCTCCTAAATAAATCTATCCAATAACAATTAAGTAGCTTCCTCTTGGGTTTTTGGCCGTTTCACAACTTTACTTAACTAAATCCATAATATCACATAATTCAAATGTTACCATAAACAATTAAATTAAATCATATTATATCTCCTTAAGAATAAGCAAATGTTATACCGATACCAAATACCCTATCAACTACCCGCTGAACCACTTCCAAAAATCATTGCATCATGACTAGGTGGTCTAAGCACTTAAACTACCATGCCCTCAATCTGAGTAGGATGCCGCTCCCCAAACCGGATTCAAGGGCCTAAAAGACAATCATACAAAAAAATTCTTAAATTTTTCTTAAATTAGGGTAAATTCAAAGTATGTCTATCCTATACAAGGAATCAAGCACGTTACTGCGTATCTGAATCAAATCGGAAATTAATAGAGGTATCCAAGCAAGAATCTAACACTGTTCCAAGAAGAATCATCTCAAATCAACATTCTAATTTTAATTCATACATAAATATAATTAAATTTAAGTAAAAACTCTCAAAGAAATTCAAATAAATTCAATACAAGGTCATAACATAGTATTTATACATCATACATGCTCAACAAATACTCAAAAGATTATATATCAAGCTTTGGAAAGTTATTGAGGGAGTTTTAGAAAATGGAAACTACAGGGGACACGTCGGCCTTCAACGCCGATAGTGTTGAAGCTGTGTAGTCTACATTAGAAACTCTATGCCTGCCATCGCTGGCAGCGTTCAACCAAATGCCAACAGTGTTGTAGTCTACACCGGTGTAGACTACAACTCAAATTTTTCAAAATTTCCGAGAGTTCTACGGGGATGGTTGACGCCCGTGGATACCCCCAACACCGGCAGTGTTGCTGTGTACGCCGGTAGTGTTTACCCCTACACTGGCAGCGTTGGGATGACATATTCTGCAGCACAGATTTTTCAAAAAAATTGCAGACCTCTCCTACTCAAAACATTACTTTTACTTATGTCTTCATTTCCAAACTTCCTCCCAACACATTCCAAATACCATACCTTCATCTATATGCATTCTAACTTCTTTTAACACATAAAATCTACACTTTAACTTCATCAAATGCTCATATTTACCATTTCAAACACAAACTATCATCTAACCCTCCTTCAGCCAATCTACTATTCTCTAAATCATCCTAACCTTACTCATTTCTAACTTCATGCACTCTAACATTACTTGTTACCTATTTAGCACCTATCAGCAACTCCTATATCATCAAAATATGCACTCAATACACCACTAACATTTATATATCATCAATACTCATTTTAACACGCATATCCATAATGTCATGAAATTCACATGTCTAGAGAAATTTAAACAAAAAAAAATAAGTTTTCAAATAAGTATAAACTTACCTTAAGAAGCTTTAGTTTATTGGAAGACACTAGATTCAAAGTCTTGTTCTAGCTAAGGTGATGGGGTACAACATGTGGGAGACAAAGAGCAAAGTGTGAAAGAAAGAAAGAGGAAATTCGTATAAAATTTTGGTTTGTTTTGGAAAGTGTCTTTTTGATAAAAAAATAAGGCTTATACTTATCCAAAATTTGACTTTAGGGGCTATCTAAGTATGGGCTTAAATTAGCATGGGTTTGGGCTTTTTTTTTGGCCTAAAATCAATGTTTTGGGGGCTTGTTTAAATCCAAAATTTCTGCTATGTTTAAGAATATACATTAAGCATAATTAACTTGTCTTAAACAAATTTTTACATACTTCATAACACTTACATCCATGCAAGCACCACATAAATATTAATGACACTTATACTAATCTTCAAATTCACTAATATAAACACATATACTAGCATAAATCATATTCATCATGCTTCATGATCATGCATAAATTCATTAACATATTTATAAAATATGATGTGGGAAATTTATGGCTATTTCAAGGCCGGTAAAGGTAGCTCCTACAAACACAAAAGCTAGATTAGAGGGATACCAAGGGTTGCTCGGTGTAGTTACTCTGATGTTAAGTCAGTCTGTGGGTAGAAATAGGGTTTGTACAAAAAGAATGTATATCCGCTTTTTCTTGTCTATGCCCTTTTTTTGTCTTTCCCTTTCCAGGGAGGTAAAAGGGGTATTTATAAGGTTTTAGGATCATGCCAGGACAGGTTGTATAATGCCTAGTACTTGGCGCAGCGATGATACCTGAGCTAAGGAGTCGTGGCTTCTTGAAGTATGGTTGAGTTGTTGATGTCCCTCCAGTCATGAGGTGTGACTAAGATGCTCATTGTGGCTAAAGGGGTGAAGGCCTGAGGTCAAGCCGGTAGACCAACCGAGCTCGTTAACTCAATAAGCCTTTTTGAGGTGAAGACTTGAGAGAAGGTCTCGGGTCATAGCACACAATGGAAGTGTTGTTCTCTTTGACCTTTTGGGAGGTCTCGAGGGCTAGATATCAAGAGTAGCAGGTTTCTTGGGCGTGCTGGGGTTGTAAGGGCTTCGGGGTCCAAGAGACCAAGTGGACCAAGGATTGTATCCTACTGTCAACATTTGTGCTTCACAGCTCCACACCACCCTTCCCACCCTCCCCCCCCCCCCCCCCTTTCTGTTGTGAGAGCAAAGAGAGTGCGTAATCCACGAGGTCGTTGGCTCAAGGCAGTCATCTCTTGGTAGGTTGCACTTTTCATTTGAGCTCCATGCCCCATTTAGGGACATTTTGCTATAAGGACCATTGGATTTCCTGTTGGGTGTGGTACTCAATATGCTTTGTGGTATTTGAGGAGGTATGGTTTTTCTTAGGGGTCCTACAGATTTGAAAGGTTCCAGCAATAATTACTTCTAGGCCTGACAACTGTGGTTATTGGCCGTGACGTCAAGACCATAAGGCTTGTTCACACATCTCGAGGGGTCCAGGCCTCTGTGCTTCCTCCACTTTTCTATAAATACTAGTCTTTCATAAGGATTTCTTCACAGCATTTTCCATATTTCGTTAAGAGAGTCACCAAACACCTTCATTGTGTTCAGCTTTTAGGTGTTCTTCAACATTTTTGGCAATGTCAAACTTAGGTATTTCTACCACGCATTCCTTTTTGCATGATTCGAACGATAGGATCCAACAACTTACTGACGAGGTGAGGAGAGATGAGGGAAATATGGCATTGAGGTTGGGAGGTTTGGAATCGAATGATAGGCATAGATTAGAGAGTAGAGGCTCGGCTTTCGTCAGCGGTTGAGAGGAGAGACTAGGCAAAGTCTTGATGATGGTGGTGAGGAATCGGGTTGTTTCAAGCACGCGTTCCTACGATAAGTTAGCTGGTGAGGTCTATTGGTGCCCAGTGGATAAGTATCCTTCTAATGGCCTCAAGAAGGCATCCATCGTCCCTTTGTATTCAAGGCAACTAAAGGTGATCGTCTTGATGGGATCTGCTATAAGCTATCTAAGGAAGATCTCAAAGCTATATTTGAAGGGGAGATGAGAGACGCTCCGCAAGAAGGGAGATTATGATGCCCAGAAAATCAAATCACAGATGTCTCATCGGTGGTCGTTAGTTCGCCCTATATAAGAAGGCGTTTGAATTTGGGCAAACAATGCCTTTTTCTTCTTTTCAGAAGAAGTTTTTTAATTATCATCATCTGTGCTCAGCTCAGTTACTGCCCAATGCCTGGCGGATACCGGTGGCCTTTGAAGCCATCTATCTCAGTATCATGGTGCGACCCACTCCAATCTTGTTCCATCAATTTTTTCTTTATAAAAGATCACTAGAGGGGTGATAGTATTTTGCCAAATAGCCTACGTGTCCCTAACTTCTTATCGGGCTCACCAGCTCAAACGGGTTTGATTGGAAGCATGAGTTTTGGATAGTCAAGTTAGAGGAAAGTGTGCGATGACAACTTTTAAGTTTGAGTGGTATGAGCTGATTTGTCATGAAAAACCCTTTATATTGATGGCGCGCAATACTAGTGGGATGATGGAGTTGGACAATGCCCTGAGAGTGTGAGGTAGGAAGCCATACAATGCCACGCTTGTGGTGAGCAATTTTGTGAGGGAGGCCAATTATCGATGGAGGTGGGATGTAGTTCTTCATATGATCAACCTCTCCCTCTCTCTTCCCTCCCAATTGCCTGTGAAGTTGAGCTTCGAGGAGAAGATATTTCTCGTGGTAAAGGTGTTTTTTATCGTGATTTTGACCTTTTTTTTAAGAGCCCAAGATAGTTATAATGAATGTAGATATGGTATCAAGAGTAGTGGAAGTTATTGTTACGTAGTGATAGTGGTGGTGGAGGAAGATAGGGGGGCTGTCGTCGGGAGTGATGATCAAGAAAGAAGTGGTGGTTGTGCATCATCGTCTGGATGGAGTGTGACGGTGTCAGATTCGGTTGTTGATGGGGGAAACATTTTTCTAGTGATAGATTTGAGTTCGATGCAGACATAGCCACCGGAATCTCAAGGTTCAATAGAAAGAGAGAGAGAGAGTAAAGAAGAGACCGCATGTCAACGGCAAAAATAGTCATCGCTGTTAACACGCCAATTCCAGGAAGCTACTTGTGTATTGATTTTGCATTGATTTTGTCCTTACTTGTTGCATGCACTTTTTTTCCTACAAATTTACCCAAGAAAGTATTGTAAGCTCTAAACTATGTTGTGTTTGTTTAAAACTGTTCGACTAATTACCTAATTATGGAAATAAGATAAAATACACAGGTGAAAAAATAGCTAAAAGGTGAAAAAATTTTCATCGGTCGAAAAATTGTCTCCCCTCATTCGCATATAAAACCACGTCATTTTTTTCAAAAGAGACGACGGTCGCCTAAAAAAAGGACATGGAGGCAAAATTAGCCTTGTTACAGAATAAGGCAACTATGGCCTCTTTATACAAGAGGCAAACACACGCCTCTATCTCGGTTTGATTTGAAGGGCTAAAATATGAGATGAGTTTGAGGCATCAGATTAGACTAGGATAAAGGCTCGCGCTCCTATGTTTTGTGTCTTTTTTTTTATTATATCGATTTTTTAAGGTTTTTTTTTTTTTTTACATTCCAAATTTTTAATATAAAAATATATTAATATATTATTTCATTTGTTTTTTATGTCATGAAAATAATATTTTGAGTAATAATATTTATTATTTATATATTATGTATTTAATATTAAATTTACTTTATAGTAATCAAGTTAATATATTATAAAAATTATTATAATACTTATAAAAAATTACAAAAAACGTACAAATAAGTAATTATTTATACTATTCAAATCGTGGAATAGATGATTTCAAATTACTCAAATACATGAAAAAAATAGAAATAATATATTAGTTAGTATGTAAACTTATATGTTGTGGAAATAATTAAAGAAAAAACACCTATCTTGATCAACCTAGTTTATATGTAAACTCGATAATATCTTACGTTTTTAACCAAGTTTACCAATTTTACTCATTTGAGTCAAATAGACAAAATGTGAAAAAAAAATATAGTTGTATTTTACAAACGCATGAACTATTAAGATGAACACCTTCATTATTGCATTTCAATTTTGTTTTCATATCTTTTTTGCTTCCTCTCCCCAACGCTCATATTCAATATTTATAGAATTCATTCAAGCTGAGTTCTAATTGTAAAATTTACAAGAAAACTTATTTATTTCATTCATATTATTAAAATTTTAAGATAAGTCAAAAGGCTTTATTCTCCTTCAAATCCTAATTTCTTTCAAATAAAATAATAGAAAAGAACTTAATGTTAACTCTAGTCTCACTCTTTTTTTTTATTTATATATATGTTATATTATGAATTAAGAGTTATTATGAAAAAGATAATTTAATTTCTTTATTTTTTATGTTTATTACGTGTTTCAAGTATTTTATGAATTATGTAAACAAATTTATAACTTTTGAGAACTATTTTGCATAAGTTGCTGAAACTACATTTCTACTATTCGATTTGTACAAGCCCTCTAATAACGATTATGCTTAACATCAGGAGTTCGACAACCATCACCTGTATAGTATATGCACATTGGTATAAAATTATACAATATTAAATGCACCATACCATGCTAATTTGTTCTTGTTGTCAAATTGTCATGCACTAACTAGAAACCAAATATAATTGCTTGTTAATTTGAAAATGCATAACATATTTTAAAAGTTAAACATCATGCATCTCGAATAATAATTTAGATCCATAGCTTCCATCATGTTTTCTCTTATAATGATTTAGACTCTACACTCTATGATAAATCTTTTCTTGATTATTTGATTATATCAAATGTAATTCATGATTTATTTGTTATCCTTATATAATGTTTTCAGGAATGTTATATATATTTTGATCTACTTATTAATTAAGCTCACTTCAATTTGACATTAGAGAAACAACATGCCAGTGATGGGATATAATATCATATTTCAAACTTGATACTAAAATCATTTATTCTGCAAATAACTTTATAGTCTTGTGGCATCCGGTTCAGCTCTTATCTTGAGATATCAAGTTTGATTTCTTGTGTTAGCATTGTAATGATTCTATGTGATCGCATTATAATAGCCTTTGTGGCAAAAAAAAAATGATTTATTCTCTTTATTTTTTTTATAAAAATATTGTCTTAACAAAATTTTAATGTTCAAATAGATCTTAAATTCATATTCTATTAAGGGTCTCTTTGTTTCGATATCATTTTTTAGTTTTGGATTCATTTTTGTGTCGTTTTCAAACAGAGTATCAATGACAAAAAAATAACCTGTTTGTCAAAAATAAATACAGATAAAAGCAAATATTTTTACTCATAAACCAATCAAACAGATCAAATACTGATATGATATGGATATAGATACAAATATAAATACCGATATATACTAATAAAAAATAGATCATCCAAACAGATTAAATTTAAAAGTTTATTGAGTTAAATATTATAAACGTCGACCTTAATTTATAAGCTGATCAAACAACTTAAATGAGATTCTGCCCAAAACAGATTAAAATGGATATTTGACGGACTTAAAATAGTTTCTAGATAAATTGGAAATATGTATACCCATTGTCCAAGCCGACATCTGTAAATGAGATTGTCCTACCATCTTTTACGCGTCTGCTATTTTTTGGGTTTGTAACGTATCATACTTGTCGTTGTCACATGGAGATGGAGAATAGAGAACAACCCATTTTCCTTGCGAAACGTCGAGGAAAAGGGCGAGCGAGACGAAGAACTTGGATAAATATTGAACGATTTGTATCCACATTGCGTTTTACTAATAAAGTTAATTAAAAAAATTAAAGTTAACAAAATAATTAATAAATCTTTTATCATTAAAAATTAGTAAAAGGTTATATTTTGAAAAATTAGTTATTATTTTGAATAAAGGAAAATTACCATTTTGAAAGTATTCAGAGAGAGACAGAGTGAGTGGAAAGAAAAGAAAAAAAGAGAAATATAGTAGTTATTTGAAGAAATTTTAAAATGTATATACAAATCAGTTAAATTTATTAAAATGCTTTTGTAAATAGTATCTTTTTTACGTATTTGGAAAATAAAAAATGATTTTATTTTAAGAGCATTTATAGAAATAGTAGAGTAGATATCAAAGTGTCTTAAATAATATAGATGCCTTTTTTACATCTCTGGGGGACAATATCAATATAGTTATCTAATTTTCGGTTTTTTCTCAAATATTTGACATAAAGTTATAATGGGTCGATCTTGTAAAATAAAATTTACCAAAATAGAAATGATAGAAAATTAATACCATCATAGGTAATAAAAGTGATTTCTAAAAACAAGATTTTAAATCACAATTATTATCTGTAATTTTCAAATTTGTCTACCACCCTACATGGAATTTTGAACATGGGATTTGCGATTTTTTTTTTTTTGTAAAATAAAAAATCCGCGTGCCTCACATGTGATCTTGGAGCAGTATTTATATCATTATTCTTTTATGATTGATATTTACAGAAAAGTTTTTGTAAAAAATTAGTAAATAAATTAGAGTAAATTGCATGAACACTCTATGAAATATTTTAAAATGGCATAGACCTCATGTTTTCAATAAATGAACACCAAAACCCCTAAATTACATTTATTTTCTGATGTAGAAATATAAATTAATTAATTAAATGCTAAATATTTAGTTCCCTAACTTCTTGTGATTTGGTATTACAATTTCTTATCATTTAGTTTCGCAATTTCTCAAACTCCACTTACAAAACCAGATACGATCACCACCTGATGATTCAGACCCATTTGGCGTCACATCTTGTCCCGGAGAATCCATTGTTGGACGGTGTTGCTACAAAGGACGTCTCCATAAGATGTAATCGGGTCAGGTTTCGAGCAGGTCATATGAACTTAAATTCAAACTTGCTACACTATAGGATATACCAAACCCGACCTTAAAACCCTGCAGGGTTTTTCTTTTATATCCAAATCCGTCCTACAGGGTTTACTTTAAAACCCGCCACCCACCTGGTTACTCACCTAACTATCAACCTGATTACTCGCTTGACTACTCACCCAGTTATCAACCCAAACCCACACAACATATTTTTTTTTTCAATAGATTTAGTAGACTTAGATAAAAAAAAATAATAATAATACTTCAATAATATAGCAATTCACCTTCTCTTTACTAATTTGTTTTTAAATTTAACCTGCTACTATGTTTACATTTAATAAATGTATTTACATTATAATTTTTTTTTTAACTTGGACTAACAGGTTGATTGATACGGATCGGATATCCATCGGGTTCTAGTAGTATACAAACCCGATCCTAATATCCTACAAGGTTTTTTTCATCTATTTTCAAACCCGATCCTATTACGATATAGGATTGTATAGGATTTTTATTGGATTGAACGATCAAAAACCCGTTAATAACTGACCAGTTCCATCCCTACATTCATATCGATCCATTTACGTCCTTGTCCATCCGAATTTTCCTCCTCGAAGCAGCATTGACCCCATCGGATTCTGATCGACGGGCTTGATCAAAGAATCGGGCTAAGGTCAATGATTTCTTGTGTAGACAGATGGCCAAATGGTGTGAAGTGATTGTTATTGCTATTGGGTATAGGTTGGTGCCGGAGAATCGGTACCCGGCAGCATTTTAGGATGGATTCAACATGCAGCATTGGCTGGCAAAGCAAGCAAATTTGGTGGAATGTAGTATATTTTTTAGTACAAAAACTCTAAATAATAAAAAAGTGGGAAACTAAATAAACGAATACAATTCAAGGATTTAGGTGCTGACTTATTGAAAACATAGAATTCATTGAGGTGTCTATGCAATTTATCTAACAAATAAATATCTCGGGTTATAATTGTTGGAGTTCATACCAAACTAAAACTTTTAGTTATTAAATTTATTATTTGGTTTTTAATAATTTATATTCATATATATGTACATATATTTTTAATTTCAACGAGCATTTCTTTAACGGGCCCAAAAAAAAAAAAAAAAGGTTCATTTCTTTGGTAATAAAGGTTGTAATTTTAATAAGTAAATTTTCTATTGGAATGATATTTAGCAATTTTAAATTTTAGATGCAAAATTTAATAAATAAATTTAATTTAATCTGATATTTAACATTTTGAACGTGATAAAAACACACGAGTAAACAGAGTATTTTGAGATTTTTTGGGTCAAAAGAGTATTTTGAGATTAAAAACAATTTTCTTACCCCATTTATTCATTCTGAATAAGAATCCTCTTTCAATGGACTTTATAATGTAGATATGATCAATCTTGTCAACGTTCTACAATCTTATGAAGATTATGTTAACATCATGTTTTGTCGAGGGGAATGAAATAAGATTGGCAATAGATAGTAATTTTATTTTATGATTATAAGTATTTCTAAAATAAAAAAATTTTTTTTTAAAATAATAATAATTTTCTAGTAAAGGGAAAAATAGTGATTTCTTATCTATTCCATGTTAAATATAATAGACATTTCTTATAGTAGGATTTTCACAAATGTCCGTTTGGCATCCAAAAAATGGCAAACACTTTTTTTAAACTTTTTCTAACAAAACATAAGAAGTTCTCATAAAAATAAGTTCTCATAAAAATATCAATTAGATCAAATATAAATAAAATATAGCTACAAATTAGACGTCTTTATATATAAAATTTAGATATAAATTCATATACCATTAGAAACAGACAATCTAAACGGCCCCAAATAAGTGATAGTTATTCTATAATAATAAACCCAAAATATCTCCTAGCTCAATGCATCATAAGTGCTTTAAACACGAAATGGCATCGCTATCCTAAAAAGGTGTCAAATCTGCTAATTTAACGTGTTTTACCAACCGCATAATAGGATTCTCTATTTTAATTATTTAGTATGATATTGATTTTTTTTATTTTAACTATTTGAAAGTTGAATTTTCTAATTAAAATTGGTCTTTGTAATTTTTTCTTTGCTAATAGATATACGTTGATCTTCATATATACATAATATCTTTGTAATATGTCACGATTTGAGTCAGAATAATTAGAGTGGCCATAAAAAAAAAAAAAAAGGAATCAGAATAATTACGAAATGGGCTTAATTTATTTACATTTGTTTCTAATACATTAAAAAGTATCAAACAATTGATTTCATTCAAGATTATGTATCATCTTTTTAATGTTTTAGTTTAATACATATTAAAATTTTTACATTTTTATTTAACTTTACTTCTCAATCAACCACTACAATAAATAAAGAAAATGCGACAACAATAAAACAAGATAGATGAATGGGGATGAAACCCATGATACACCAAAGAGAATTCAGGCTTTATTATAGCACCTTCATTAATTTCAAAGCAATTCAATTTTATAAACTACCTAAATGGCTAAATGTAAATGGAGGAAGGTATACATATAAAGTTTGGATAGAATCACCTTCTAACCTTAAAATAGGGACTTGGATCTCAAGCATCTTTGTTGTTGCCACAACATTTAAAAAAAAAAAAAAAAAAGTCATAAACTTGTATAGTATTATGTTCCTTATATTGTTGTGAACTTTTCATAATTGTTCCATACCGTACTGAAAATCGCCTATTATATTAAAACTCAAACATCATACATCTTGCATAACGATTCAGATTATAATTTCTATCATGTTTTCTCTTATAATGATTTAGACTTTACATTGTAGAGTGAAAATCTTTTCTTGATTATTTAAGTTATATCATAAGTAATTGCAGATTTATTGTTATCATTCCATGAAGTTTTGAAGATTCTTATAAATATTTTGAGTTATATTTTAACTAAACTGACTTCAATTTGATATTAAAGCATAATGGCATGCCTCGGATAGGATATTATAGTTCAAGCTCAATATGGTTTAACTCAAATAATTTATTCTCTCATATATTTTAAAAAATATTCTCCTAACTAACTAAATTATTGAGGTTCAAATTGGACTATGTTGTCACACAAATCTGCTGATATAGCTTAAGCTTGGTTGGGCCTAGAATGTAATTGGCCTTCAAAATAAGAACAAGTCAAAGGACATTTGAGTTTTGTGCAGTGAAGCCGCCACAATACTAAGTTAGTTTGTAGAAAAAATTAGACAAGAGTTTTAGTATTATCAAGTGTGTGCAAATGATCATACCAAGGGATTGTGATGTCAATTTATAATGTTGAGGTCAACATGAAAATATGAAAGTCGATCATTATTAGTGAGTAAGAGATGTATCAAGACATTTGGGATGTGTATTTTAATACATTATGAGGGCAATCTTCCCATTGATGGTGATTTCCAATATCTTCACTTAGTAAATTAGATACAATTGATGCATTCACTAATTGCTTAGTGAATGTTGGCATAAAGTAGCCAGGTCGAAGCTACCCTTGTGATTAGGGAGTTTGTTTGGTAGTGGGCGAGGAAGGAGTAGTTGAGCCATTAACAATAGGGCAACTCGGCCCAACCCTACATGACTACCATAGGTCCCCAAATTAGGTTAGACCAAGTGCAAAGAACTCGTCACAAAGCTCAACAAGTTCGATATGGTGATAGAGGGCTCATCTCTAAAATAGCTCGAAAACGTACTCAAATTCATCTTTTATTAGGTTTGCTTGTTCACTGAGTTAAATATTATAAAATCCATTTTTAATATGATAAGCTATTATGATAACTCAATCTTAAAACCATACATTCGATGGCTATAACAAAGGAAAATTTTATGGTTTCGTACTTGTAAAGACTCGGCCTACTTAATCCTTTATGATTAAGCATGCTAAGTCCCCAACCACATATAATACCTAAATATTATAAAATACCTAAGTATTATATGTAAGGTTGTCTAAAAAAAATAAAGTTTGTATAAACTATTTGTTTAAACCTATTACAAAACCCACAGTACTTTACTAAAATACTACTACTCAACATGAGTAGATCATCAATCCCATATATTTATATAAAATATTACATTAATGCCAATAAATGACACTTTAGAACCTTACAAACTTATAATATATATTACAAACCATGGCTTAACCAACAAGCCATTAACTACACAAAATTTACAACTCGAAAGTCTTTTAGACAACTTAAGAAAATATTCTTGATTATCAAAGGATATCCTATTCGTCCCATTCATCCATGAAGGCTTCCCAGTTGGTCCCATAACCCATATCATCATAACACTCATTGTCAACATCACCTGCAATGCAACAACATGAGCCAAAGGCCCAGTACGCAATAACACAAGCAAAAATGAATTGTAAGTATACTTAAACTAAATGCAAATGAAACGATCATCAATTTAATTATCTTTGATTAAGTAAAGCAATCATCAATTGAGTATTCAAACTCCGATTTTAAACTTGGGGATATAGGGATCCTGAGTAATAGCAGCTGCTCAAGGGGTTGATATAAGTAGCCCAGATACATATATCCCTATATCTAACTGAAAAGAATAGTAATCTCATATAAGGTTAATAGCTATTACTCAACTTTACTTAGCTTAATTCATAATATCATCTAATTCAATCGGTCTCATAAACGTGAACTAAATTATATTATTTCCTCTTAAGAATAAGTAAATGTTATCCCGATACTATCTACCCTATCAATTACCCGCCTAGCCATTTAAGAATCTCCATTGCATTATGGTATAAAGTCATTGCATCATGACAAAAGTGACCCAAGAGCCTAATTACCGTGTCTACTCGAACAAGATTGCCGCTTCCTAGACTAGATTCTACAACTCAAACACAACCAATTTCAAACAATCTTCAATTTATCTTTAGTTAAGTTCATTGAAGTATGCCTAACTTAACAATCACAAGCAAGTTACTACATACCAATAGTATATGATTTATCACGTAAAGGATCAGTAGGCGCACTCAAAAGAGGATATGAAGCTATTACAACAAATTTATTTTATATCAATATTACTAATTCTCACTTAAATATTAATCACATATAGTTACTAAGTACTTAACATTCACTAACTTTTAAATAAAACTCATGTAATAGCATAACTTGACATTTATACATATCATAGGCTCATTAAGACTTGTAATTAATCATAATTATTTGCTAAATACTAACATTCATCAAATCTAAATGAAACTCATATAAACCATAACTTAATATTCATATATAAAATAAATTCATACAAGCTTTTTAATTAATTATAAAACTAAAAAAATAAATAAGGAACAAATATAAAGAAATAAAATTACAACAAATAAATTTAATAAAGAAAATAATTTTTAAATTTTTTAAGGTATGCCGGCTTTACGCCAGCAATGTAAATATGGAAGGCCGACGATGTAGAAGTCCGAAAAATTTTACTCAAAGGGTTAGAAAATGAAACACGATGCTATACATGGTGGATGTGATCATGTTTCAACCCAAGGGAAAAACATACAAAGGTTAGAAAATGAAACAGGGTACCATACAGGATGTATGGAAAGCTGTTTCAACTCAAGGGAAAAACACAGAAATGTTAGAAAATGAAACAGGGTACCATACAGGGTGTATGGCAAGCTGTTTCAACTCAAGGGAAAAAGCAAATACAAGATCAAAAAATGAAACACCTTGTCATGCATGGTGTTTTGAAAGTGTATGATGCATCAGTGGATGAAACACACTCCCATACATGCTGTATCAAAACTACATGGTTCATACACCTTCCCAAAAATGGTGTTTGATAGGATGTTTGAATTTTTCCGAATTTCCCTTATTTCAAACTTAATTTTTACAAACTTTTCACTTCTCCAAACCTACTTTAAACCTTATACAAACATCATACACTATACCACGTGCATTTAACCACTCAAGACATACATGAACTTCACATTCTCAAATCAAACAACACTCAACATCATTCAACACCAATCAACTCCTTCATCTCTAAACTCACCAACTTAACATACACAAAACAACAACAACACTCATCATAACTTATTAAACTCCAACACTTCAACTCAAAACAACAATAGGGCTTACAACAACCTATCTACTATCACTTCAAGTATCCAAAAGCATTCTTAAACAACTCAACATATTAACACTACTTGTAATCTACCCAGAAGTTAATTTTTAATAGAAAATTCATGAAACAAAAGGCTATAAATCATCACAAAACACATGTAAACTTACCTTAAACTTGTATATGATGAGTGGAGTGAATTCTTGGTAATTTGAGCAAGGAAACTTGTTTAAAAAGATTTGGAAAATAAGCTTAAATTTTCCCATGAATTTTGGTATGTTTTTGCTCTATTTTTCGTTGTTTTGCTTTATGATTTTTACAAAAATGAGAGTTACATTTATCCTTAACTTATTGACTTTTGGGGTAGATTTTAAAGTGGAATTTGAGTGGGCTTTGGGCATGTTTTTAGCTTGGTTTTGGGCATGCAATGAGTTAAAGATCTGCTAAGTTTGGTTTGGTTCTAGATTGAGTTTGATTTTAAAAACTGAAGTTTAACATGAATTGAAACCACAATAAACACTACTATCAATCATACTAACACATTATATTTACTTTATCACATATAACTTATCAACCATATTTATATATAATAAAAGTAATTTTTAACAATATCAATCATACAAATCACATTCACACATAAATCATAAATACACTACTAACACACAAATCATATAATTCACTTCTAATATTAAATCACACTAACTTATTAAATTCTATACAACTAAACACTTAACAAAATTCATGATTTGATTAAATCAACCTATATATATATATATATATTAAATTTAATTATGCATGTGAGTTAAGTTATTTCAGTACTTTTCTTTGAAGCAACCTATTTTGTAAGTTATTTAACAGTGCAAATTTTATACAAAACTATGATCTAACATTAAATATTTTTATATTAATTTTTTATAATTAGTTGAATGATTGGATGATGAATTAGATGGGCTTGTAATGGTACCATAAAAGTCCTACCTAGCAAAACAAATCAAGATGGACATTCAGCGGACTTCAAATAGTCTATAAATGAATTTGAAATACGTATACCATTGTCTTGTGATGGTCTTGCCATCTTTTACGCGTTTGCTTTTTCCGGTCGGCAGTTTAGGGATTGTAATATCTCTAACCTATTTATTTAATTTTTCTTTGTTACACGGAGAATGGAGAATCGCCCTCAGGAAACGTCAAGGAAAAGGGTGGGAGAGAAAGAGAGAGAGCTAGAATTTAGAGATATACACACACATATATATATATATATTCCAATGTCCTCTTAACATTTTCCATTACCTGAATTATTTTTAAATAATATCAAAATCGCTATATAAATTTTTGGTATCTTTTAACGTGACTTCAGCTACTTTGGAATCATTTGAAATGAAATGAATAATGGAATGATAAATCAATTTCAATATTTGGATATGTTACAAAATATAATGAAATAAAATAAGTATGTAATAAGATTTATAAAAAATATCCTTTTCAATAAATATATATAATAAATATGTGTGGATAAAAAGGTAAATAAAACACTAACCATCAATTGGGCGAAATGGAATCGTGGAATCAAATTCTTATTAAAAGCTAGAATCGTTGATTTCAATGAATTATAATCTACTTTTAAATACGCTTCAAAACATGAAAAAGGAATGAAATGTAAAATCATGATCTCAAACCCATTCCAGCGTACCAAACATGGAATAAGTTTTTTTATATAAAGCTTATAGATGCTAGGTGCTACATTACATAACTGATCCAACTTTTAGTTGTTAAATTTATAATTTATATTTGCACTAATATATTTCTGTTATTCAATGAGCTCTTGTTAGATAATAAAGGTTGTAAATTTAATAAGTAAAAATTCGATTGGAGTGATATTTACTAATTTTATTTGTTAAATGCAAAATTTAAAAATAAAAATTTAATTATATAGAATATTTATGTTTAATGTCTAATGGTAAAAACATCAAAAGTCCACGGAATTTTGAGATTAAAAACAATTCTCCGACCCCCATCAAATTGCAAAGCAGGTCTCTTTCATTCCAATCCTCTTGAGGGTTTGTTTAGATGGTATGTTTTTCTTCGGTCTTTGTATTTATCTGTTGATAAGTTTATGAGTAAAAATTTATTTTTCATCAATATCTTTTTTTTTACAAATAATATGTTTGAAAACAATAAAAGATGAAACCAAAACGATAGAAAAATAAAAAAACAAACATTAAGAGATTTAATAAAACAGAAATGATCAATCTCATCAACATTCTGCAATAACAAAAAACACAATGATATTACTACCTTATGGTTATCAGTCGTTAACTGTAATTGATGATGCAATAGAAACCCCTTAAAAAGGAAGGAAAAAAAAAAAAAAGAAAAGAAAAATAATTGAATAAATTTCTTAAGGTAAAAATTATAAGTGAGAAAATCAATGTTTTAGATCAAATTTCAATGGGATTCAATTTTCAAATATTTATAATTGAAAATTATAAATATACTAAAACTAAAAAATTAAATTTTTAAGTTGCTTAAATAGAAATTAAAATTATATTAAATGCTTTAGCTATCTTTTGTATACATAGAAATTTTGGCTACTCTACAAAAATATTAGGAACCGTCTTAATTCATTTATTATATTTTAAGATCAAAAGAGCTATCTCAAATGAGCATTCTCTCGATTCAGATTTTAAAATCCAAGACAACATGCTTAGAGGAGTACTCTCCTTTTCAAGGTCAAAACAGTTACCTCAAAGGAGCACCGTCTCAATTAGTAAAAACAAATGAATAAATAAATAATAAAAGAATATAAAATGATATATTTCTATCCAAAAACAATCAATGCTAATCCACGTTTACTTCATAAGAAGTGGGTAAACGTTTTTTGGTCATGCTTTTTTTCTCCCTCGAAGAAGAAGAAGAAGAAGAAGAAGTAGTGTAAACCCCAAGTTTTTATTAAGTTAAGTTAGAATTTAGAATTGAAAATCAATATAAAATCTAGTATGAAAGTTGAAATGAATGGTATAGTTAGTGAGTCTATCTATGATAGCACGCATAGAATGAATTAAGTCATTTAAAACTTAAAAGCTTCAATTAAACCATTTTAAATTATATATCAATTATTTTACTTTCAACTCTTTTAGAAACTTGGATTTCTAAAATTTAACATTTAAATTATAAGGAATTTATTATAGATTTTTATAAGACAAATTTTTATTTAAGTAAATTTATAATTTATAATTTAAGTTGATCAAACTTTGCATTAATTTAAATTGTTAATATTTAATGCATCAGGCTTTAAGAATCCCATTTGTGTACAAAACCAAGCCTAAACCTTTTCTACAAAATTAAACCCTTTTAAGCCCCACGTTACTTGGCATACACATACACACATGCAATAACTTATAATGCCTTAAAGTAAGACTTTACTTTATCAAATTTGGATAATTATCTATAAAAATTTGGCAAAAATCTTCTTCTTCTTTCCTTCCTAGTAGGCGCTAAACTTTCATTATCAAGACAACATACAAGTAGTTAAGTTATTACTTCTCTTTTACTCTGTAAATTTTGTAAGATAAGTAAATGTAAGTTGATGTTCATGTTAGGTAATGTTGAATATTAGGTTGTTAAGAGTACTAATGTTGGATAGGTGAACGAGTTATGAAGTTTGTTGTTTAAGTCCTAAATCATGGATGTTATGGACTATGATTGGCTTGTTGGAGTTGATGTGAGGAAGGCTAAGTGTAAGCAATATGAAGGTGAAAGGAGTGTATATGAATCTTGTATGTTGATGCTATAGTGTCTTTGTTGGGAACAATATCTTTGAAGTTGGTTAAAATGTGTAAAATTTTAGAGTTTAGAAGTAAGTTTTCACTAGTGCTTAATGTGGGGCGTGGTGAGGGCATAGCACACTCTGTGCATTGCCTAGGTGGATACGCCCCTTCATCGGGACGTGGCAAGGAGTGTGGTAGCCTCTATTTCTAGCCCCTAGTTGACATGCCCCTTAATACGGGGCATAATGAAGGGTGTATGAGCCTCTAATCTCATATCTTCTTTCATACACGCCATATAGATCTAAAACTTTGTTTATTCCTCTTTTTCATGTTAAATTCTTAGTAATCGAAGCTTTTCTATCTTATAAGAACCCTAAATCAGGACTCGGATTTTCCAATTGATTATTAGGACAACTGAGGCAAAATGCACAGGTGAGTAATTGAATCTTTTCACTTGTTTGTGATTGTAATATAGTAATATATAATTCAAATATAACAAAATTGATTACATATATAGGGATTGTAAATAATCATGTTGCATAATTGTTTGACTGAATGACAATCATAATTCTAAAAGTGATAACTAATTGGTTGATATTGATTAGTGAATGCTTGTTTTGTCTGGAAATTGATTGGTCGCCAAGTAATTTAATTTATACCTTACTTGATCCATAAATGAATCAGACACTGCATTACATTACACAATTGCATTTATATGTATTCACGTTACCCTTATTATTTCTACTATGTGGTAATGCTTTATTATGTCAAGTTAATCTGGTAAAGATTACCATTGGGTCGCCAGCCTTACAGAAACTAAGTAGGCTTAAAGGACGTCGTCCGATGAGAGTTGACTTGACATGATAATACTTAGTGGAAAATCTAAGACCTGAATGAAGTTAAGAATATATTGTATATATGTATTTATAAATAATAAATGAGTTTGAAAATAATCACTTCTTCCTTAGCTATTTAGGTCTCCTGGACATGAAATAGTAGTGTTGGTCCTTTAACTCCCAGAGAGGGCGTAAATCTCCATAAGTTCAGGTTTCAGTCACCTAAACTATGTTGTACATATGCTTAATTATTGCAATGCATATGAATGTTAATCAAACTTTGTGTAAATTTGCTTATATGGTGTTAAGATTCTATTATTCACTGAGCTTATTATGCTTACCCTCCTTTAAACTGTTGCTTACAGGATTATAAGATGAAAGACCAAGACCAAGACCAAGATCAAGAGTTAGAGTTAGTGTAGGAAGTGGACTTATTTGATCATGGACTTGAAAGAGAGTTTTGTTTTTGTAATAGAGATTGGAGATTAATGTTTGCAATAGTATAAGCTTTTGGAATGTAATCTTTTGAAGTTATTTTGTTATAAGTGTATGAATGAAGTCCTGAAGATAAAGTTTGTAATTTATCATGTAATAATTTTAGACTTTAACTAGTTATTCTTATATATGACTTTTATATATATGCAATGTCTTTCTTGTACTAAACAACCTTCTATCTTGTCATATCTATCCACGCCACAAAGCATGTTAGTTCTACAATGAGCATGTGCCTTTTTGAAGGCTTCAGTTGGTTACATGATGCATTGTTACAACTAAAGTACCCTATGAGGATGTGACAAGAAGAATCATCATCAAATTTGGTCCTGCTATTGAGAAACCAATGTCATAGTTACAATGTCTTCGACATCTTGTTTCATTCAATATAGTGTCATGGGGGTAAATAAATTAAAATTGCTCGTGAACTAATCAATATCACTCAATAATCACTTGAATTTGATTTTGATAACAGTCTAGTTAAGCCCAAACTTAAATTATCCTAATAGTTTGTTGAGCTAAGTTTGTATTTTATGATATTTGGCTTAATTAACTCGCTAAGATAATTTTGAACTCAAGTTGAATTTAAATGTTAATTATATTTAGATAAGTTTAGAATAGTTCGATTTAAACTGGTAGAGGACCTCTTTAAGTCAACCTCAAGATCATGGAAATTCTAAATTTGATTGGGTATAAATTGAGTTCAAACTTTTCAGATCTCAAATGGAGTTTAAACTCAAACTCACATTGTATCATTTTAATTCGACTAATGTATATCCATAGTCATGATAAATGGTTCACAAGTTCCTACAAATGGAAACTGAAAGAAGAAAAAAATCTAAGCAATTTATGCATATGTTGACTAATTTATCTTTTTGAATAGATTCAAAAGGCAAGTTATCCATTCAGACACTATGAGGCATATAAAAAGAAAATATCCTATAATTAACCATAAGGGTTAAACATATAGCTTTAGAAAAAAATTCTATCTCATGTTGCATTTTTTAGGTATTGATACTACAAGTTATTTGATGGCTTCAATTTATAATTATTTGTAAACGCACCATTGAAATATCTAGTATAGTAACTTCTTAATTTTTTTAACAATTGAATGCTAAGTTGGACAATCCATTAACAGAACCGTAAAAGTTCTTGTAATCTTAAGATGGAAAAAATTCTACAATCCATGGGACTGGTCTTGTAATGTACTTTTCTAAACAGTTCAAATCTACATACAAATTTATTTGAATCATTAAAGTACCCTTTATATTAATTTCTATAATTAGACCGATAATTGGATAGTGAATTGGAATAATCCCGTGACAGAACTATAGAAGTGCTGCAACCTTCAATCTAGAGGCCTATACATATATATCTTCAATCTGAGTTGGACAGGGGCACAACCCTTCAAGCCAATCCTACCAGGCAGTACCGGCCGGTCTTGAACCCCAAAGTTATGAATCATGCGCAGCCCATCTAGTCTCAGTTCTAACGAGTCCCCCCACACCCACCCCCCCCCCCCTCTTTTTTTTTTAACTCCCAGCTATACTGAGTCCTTCAATCCAGCAATCTCAACAGGTTCGGTTCAGAGTATCCAAACCTGTCAAACCAGCTTTCCAATTTCTTTGCCCTCTGTAATAACCCCATCTTGCTTTGGTGTCCCTTTTCAATTTGTTTGTATCACACTTCTTCAACCTCATTCTATTTGGCTTCTTCCTACAGCCTTATAATTGCATATGATGGGACAATGTCACTCCGGTACTGGAATGCTTCTTGATTCTTCCTCTAATTATTTTCCATGGCCTGTTTCAAGGACCCGCCAAGTTTACAGATCCATCACCTTAACCCGTGAAACCAACAGGAACAGGTCATTACACAGGTCACAAATCACCCCATGAGCTAAGTCTAGATTAGGACCCAACGGGACAGGTCGAGATCAGGGCACAAATCCGATCAAAAAATGTTAACAAGTGTTACAGAACATTGTTAATAGTGCAAAAGCCATAGCCATGCCCTTCAATAGTAAAAATATGTGAAAATCGTGACTAGAATGATACCAAGGAGTAAATTACAAGAAATCAGAGGATCTATCAAGCCAAACAGCATCCAACACTGGCTTCCCAAATTATTTAAGCAGCACAAACTCTATATATATATATTTTTTCAATCATTTCCATATTAGTAGGGCGGTGCTATAACACTCCTCAAAAGTGAAGACATTCTAATGTTCTTGCTTTTACAAGGCTTGTATACAGATAGAAAAGTTCTCCAAAGAAGAACCAAGAGAAAGAAACAACCTTGCTCCGAAGTTTTAAGAAAAGTTTCTTGCTTTCCTACGTTTGTCATTTTATCAAAATCTACAACAAAATGAGAAGTACATACACATAATCCATATCCTTGCATCATGGCTCCAGCTTCAGCGATACAACTCTTGATTGTCTATTGCGCTTTGCTACCTTAATAAACACTGCCGAGAGGCAAGATGGCGCCCACCATGGTCTTCGAACTTTCTGCTCCCCTTTCAAACATGCAACTGGATATTGTTTTGGAATCAGAATAGGACATACACATAGCAAAAACTAAACAGACAATCTGCAGCATTCTAGCATGACATATGAACAGTTCAATTGATGTGCCTAAAATGCAACATAACATGTTTGCCACCATTAAAGTATAGACTATGCAACCTCGCTGAGGCAGTTAAATTACATTTATATTACACCTAGCATAATCACATGAAAAAACAAAAGAGTAAGGTATAGCCATACTGGAAAGTTTAAGAGTTTGAATGGGGCAAGGGAAGCATCATTGGTTTGTTGCCAGAAAGGGAGCTTTGAACCAGCATTCAATTGACTTACCAAAGGTCCGTTCTATAACTAACTTTTATATTGGAATTGTTCATGTTAATTTAATTTTCCAGCGTTATCTCTAAAATCTCTAAGTCTCAAGAAAAATGCTGAGTAATGAAGCCAGCATGTCAATTACCATGAAAAGCACGGTTATCATGCATCCTATAAATTTTGGTCCTCATTACCAGGATTGAAACCAATAACTTCACCTCAATCCTTCTTTGCTCTGACTGTATATATATATGGCACCAGCAGTAAAAGATGTCTTCCGCTAATATTTTAAAAGTAAAATTTTTTGTCTGAATGAAGAGATTTTTGGCAATAATAATAAATACACACACACACTAGTTTACATTCAGTTTCTCCCCTGACCTACTCAAATAAGGGTCACTTTTATCTAATTGCATCTTAACATGTAATATGGACAAGTAAAAAGCAGAAGAAATAACAGCCCACAATTTAGAGCACTTTTATTTCAAGGAAATCGTTTCCTAACATCTTTTCATATTTGCTACTTGCTCTGCCTCCATTTCTATTGTCTCTTTTGCCTTCTGCATGATATTTAAGAAAAGATAATGATTACTTTTGATAGGCCTTTCTCATGTTGATTTCCTCCTAATGTTGCACTAGCCAATTTTTTATTTGATCATAAAAAAATTCTTCTAAACAAACGTACTCAATGCCGGTTGTACACACCGAAAGGGAAAAAAAATTGCAGCAATGAAGAGATAGAGAGTGGAGAAAGAAAACCTTTGATTCGCCGGAGTTCTTTACAAAGTGTGATGAAGTCTCCCCACTTCATGTGGCACCGCCTTATAAATCGCAGAATCTGCTCAGTTGTAAACATTGACATGCTCTCCAGGTACTCCCCATTGACTCCATTCTCTTTAAAAATCTGGCGGTAGCTGCCCAAATTTATCTCCTCCAGCCACATGCCAACATCCTGGCAAAACAGAGTAAAGACGGAAGAAGCCAAGTGATGTCAAAGTGGAGATTTGTATCCATGCTGCACCAAATGCAACCATTACAGACTCATAGAATACATAAGTAACAGTTCCAGCAACATTGAAGAATATAGGATGGCCATTTCCAGTGCCTGTAAATGACTAATGAACAAAAGTATCAATTTGAATACCCAAGATAATGAACCAAAAGTGTGTAAACCAATTTCAAGTGTTAGCATTTCACAAAAAGTAATAAGGAAAACCACTCAATCCGTATCACTATCCTATGCATAAAGAGAGTCTACTCAGCCAGTTGCTTACTGAAACATTTCAGAAGCAAGTGCATGACAAGAGTGATCAGATAGTCATCAAAGAAGACCTTTCCTTGGGTTCAGGAAATTTACAAATGCCAGCAACACTGTGGAAAAGAGCAAATTTTACATTATAGTGATGAGGGTATACAAACCCTATAAAATTCAAGTGTAGCTAATCCCATTCATGTCTATGATCCCATATTTTACCATATTAGGTCCCAAAGATGCATGAACATATCTGCAGAAATGTTCAGCCTTTGCCCACTCCTGCCCTCTCTTTCGCATCCACTGCAGCTTGTTCAATTTAAACAATGAAGAATGACATAGCTAATTATTTTTTTTATTTTTTTTTTTTAAGTATAAGCCCATAGTTAGAAGTAGAATGCCTGACAGAAGAAAATTGAGATTAATAGTCTTCCTATTGCCAGAACTCTTTTCTGTTATGCAAGCAGTCAATAAGAAGGCCCCCCAAAAAGCCAATCACTTGATGATCATACTCCCCAAGAAGCTTCCACGCAAAACAAGTACAATGATTAAGCTCCATAAACTCTGTTCAATCAAAAACCTCCAACCCACTCCATCAATTCCCAGTATATAATCCTACAATTGTCAACTGATCTCCCTTTGAATCTTTCAAGTGATATTTCAATACTGTATAAAATTTTTGTGTGTACTTAATCATCAAGGGGGTTACAATCTCTACATTATTAGACATGATTTTTCTTTCAACTTCATCATACTGCTTGGTACACGAAAGCTTCTAGTGAGCTTGTTGTCACTTGTGCTGTTTACTGGACAATAAATTCCATAGCTTGTTAACAGTAACTTTAATTTGGAATTATCACCCAAGTCCCTACTTCATTAATTTTGGCTACCCCTCAGGACACAATAAATTTTCTAGACATGAATGCAGGACTGTATTAACAAGTAAAAAAAGTCCACTGAAGGCCCTCCCTTAATCGGCTGAATATTCTTCCTCAAGCATCCAATTTATCAGAGAGATCACCACTTAGATAGGAAGGTAGGAAGGGGTTTTGCTTTAGCTTGCATAAATAAAGGAACTTTGACTACCAGAAACATTTCCTTTAAATTCAAGAGCACCCCAATGATCTGAGGTATCTAATCAAGAAAGACATTTGTTTGTAACCACAGCAGCATTCCCGGCAGATGGCAGGATTGCAAAACAACCAGACAACTGTTTTTGGCGTATGCATAAGAGAGCAAGCCACAAGTGTACGTGGTATACTCTATAATGACTTCAAAAATAATTTTCCAGAAAATGAGAAGAATTCCACATGCAACACTGCATGGGGAGACTAATTAATACGCTACAAATGAAAAATTGAAGATAGATGCAAGCATACCAATTTGTGGAAGGACAATGTACAGGTTATTTGATGGCCATTCGCATGGAAATTTTTTCAAGAAAAAATCAACCAGTTACAAGAAAATCGCTTGAACCAAATTTAATTCTGCACACCATACTGACAAAATCCCAGGTGAACTACCAGAACAGCATAAAAAGCAGACCAAACATCAATGATATGATCTCGTTAATGGACAATCAATTGGATCAGCTTGCAGTGAGCAAAACTCACTGACCATCGTGAGTTAAAAAAGAAAGAAAAAATTACCTATCTCAACATAAGAAACTAAATCAAACTGAACACCAAACTGTATTTCCCAGAAGCAGGATCTAAAACTAAACCAAAAAATCACATACCTCAACTGTCCAGATGAAGAAATCAAGAGGCTCGGGCTGCTGTCCTTTGCTCATCTCCCAAATTAAAAGCTAAACCCTTCATACCAATTGCAAAATGAAAAGAAAATCAATCATTTAACAAAAACAAATATTTGGCAAATTAAAAGGCACTAAACCTGATAAAATCCAATACCCAATTAGACAATCAAATCAACTATTATTACCCCAAAATAAAAAAATCAATTCAACTATTTAGAAAAAGAAGAGCAGCTGCCATAAAGACACTATTCATACAAAATACACTAAATTAATCATTGAACAAAAATTCAAACTTCAACATTTTAAAAAGCACAAAACCACATAAAATTAAAACACAATTAACCGAATAATTGATTAAAAGAAGCACAATTCATCCCGAATCAAACTTTGTTTGAAATAAACAGGATTAACCACAGAACATTTTAACACTTCAAAAAGTTCCAAAACTCATAATACACAAACAACCCAATAACAAATCAAAAAGCAGAGCAATTATTCCCAAACCACAACTTGAATCCTTCTGTAAGAATACAACTCCAAACTTTAACATAAAATCAAACACCCAATAACACAGATTACCCAATTATAATCAAAAGAAGTTAAAATTGACCCCTTTACATGAAACAAGCATAAGTAAACAGAAAGGTCCAATCTTGAGTACTTTTAAAAGTACTAAACCACATAAAACCATATACCCAAGTACACAATCAAACCAATTATTTGAAAAAAAAGGGGTGTAAGATTATCTTTAAACATCATGATTAGTTTAAGAAATGGAATTAAGAGGTCCAAACTTTAACTTTTAACATACATCATTTTGATACCCACTAGATTCTGAAGAACTAAAGAGAAGAAAAAAAAGAAAATGGAAAGCAATTTGGAAGTTGACCTACCTTGTAAGATGAAATTTGCGTAAATTTTATACATTTGAGGCAGGAAAACAAAAGGGTGGAGAGAGAAAGAGAGAGTGAGATCGAAAGAGAGCAAGGGGAAAAAGAAGGAAGAGAGAGAAGGGGGGAAGAGAGAGACAGAGAGCGGGTGCGTGTACGAGATGTAGAATACAATTGCTTAGACACACTCACGCTCACTCACACATACACATACTTTGCATTTGCTTCTGTTCCCCATGATTGTGAACTGAATTATGTTCTGTTTTAATATTTTATTTATTCTTTTCGTGTTTTTTATTTTTCTTTTTCTTTTTCCAATTTTTTTTAATTATTACCTATCTTCCAAGAGGTGAAATCAAATCTCATGATTCAAACAATATTCGTACCACGAGCTTATTGTGTTTTGTTCTTAGTTATTTGTATTAATCCATATGTGTTTAGCATTTATAGGATGATATTATGAGTTTCGTTTGGATTATTATTGTATCTTATTTATACTTAATTTATACTGTATAATATTGTTTGATTTATTTATAATAAAAATATCTTTCATCTATATTCGTTTTTTTACTTAAGTAACATGGCAAAACAACCTTAAAATGAGAACCAAATATATATTATACCATATAAGATGATTATAGTGTTTACTTTCAAGTGTAACATAACATAAGAGAACAATAAAAATAATTTATTTTTTTTTGTAAAATTATGTTGGAGTTCTTAACTTTTGGAGAATATATAAATAGGGTAGTATTTTAAATAATTAAGAAAAAATTGATATTATATAAAATATTAAAATAAGAGATCAATTGTCTAAGTGATTGAAAATTGATCAACAATGACGTGACACCCAAACATTTCACATGAGGATATCTTACAACTGCTGATGGTCTAATATAAAACAAAAACCACTCGAACGAGTCCAACCCATAAATGAATTGGACCAATTGCTTGGGTCAAGGCCCTAATCACGCAAGCCATAACATAAGGCCCACCTAGTACTTGTTGAATCAGCTCAGCAACCCCTTCAAAGCTCAATTAGCCCTCACTCAATGCCTCTCAGCATGTGCTCCTTCGTCGAGCTTAGCACATACGATGATAGAGTCGTGGGTCCACCCACGTCCTTGACAATCGCTGTCAACTACCTACTCTCCATGATTCCATGACACATTCAACTACCTAGGACCCGTCAATCATGAATAGCCCTATCTCCTCCAAAGGAATGGTAACGTCGCATTTATCACTCTATGTATACACAATTCACTAGCCCATCAAGATAATTGCTAAGTTAAGCACTGAAATAGCTAGACATGCCATGCTCAGCATGTTATTAACAAGTTTTTGTTTTGCGAACCCTTCACTATAGCATGCCAACCTAAAATTTCTTGTATCTAGCCTCATCATATTCGAACTAGCGATAATAATGATATTATATTGATCTTTCGCCTGTACTACTTTGTAAAACTTCGATATCTTCTTTGAACTTATCCTCTATTGATGTCAATTTTGGCATATGGGTTCCTTAGGCTTAATCTGACTGATTAAAGTTTGAACCGGCTCATTAGACGCAAATCCAATCTTATAACTCTTCACATAATTGGAGACTAGTAGCCCATTCACTTCTTCACTTCACTGAAGGGAATAAGGTTATAATGAGAGAGGTCTACAATGAGTTAAACAAGCCAAAAAATTTAGCCTGCTTGACAAACAAACTAAAATTTGTTGACTTAACCTAGGCTACTTTAGCCGTGGCTAAACAACCCAACCCACTTACTTGGGTCACTTAACCCACTTATATATCTTTGTGAGTTAAACGAGTCAAATTGACCTGTTTAACTCATTTATAGTAGCCAATGGTCTTACGACCTTGTGACATCTCTCATAATCTCTCATGTGAGAGATCCCATGTTTGAATCTCCCGATCTCTCATGTGACCTTGGATATTATATTTTGTTTAAAGCAATAAATACATACTTAAAATTAGTGGCCATATAGTCTAGTATATCACTTCTAGTCATTTAAATAGAAATATCGAGTCCAAATCCCCCATTTATGTTGTAATGAACGAAAAAATAATATATACTTAAAAAACGTTATAATGCATGTACACAAATTTGTCATTCTACATCAATTTGTCATTCTCTTTTACCATTAACACATAAGTCTAAACTTAAATATAAAAGTTTCAAGAACAATTAACATTAATAGTCATTTTCCTACAATTTTTATTTTATTATTTTATACAAGTGAACTTTCTCATGAGTTAAATGGGTTAATTAAATTTTGCCTGCTTTTAAACAAACCAAAAAAGTTGGCTCTATCTGTTTTTAGAACAGGTTAAATAGGCCAACCCATAGCCAAAACCCATATACATAACTCTAGTAATGAATTGCTATTACGAAAAAATGAAATAAAGTTGTAATGAATTCCAATTATGCGTTACATTGTTCACTTTGTTGTAATTGAATTGTCATTACCATCTTTACGTACATGTATTTAAACAATGAATAAACGTTGAATGAGAAATGAGATGATTAGAATATCCCTAATGTAATTATGTTATAGCAAAGCATAAAAAATATTATTTTATCAATTATAATTAACTGTCATTGTAAAAAAGGAAAGAAAGAATTTTTTTTTATTTTTTAAGGGGTAAACAAACTCTCCATAGAAAAAAAAAAAGTATTCTTTGTGTGTAACATAGTGAGCAAAATGACAATTTGCCAGCAATAAAGACTTTCCCATGACAAAAAAAAAAAAACCTTTTCTTTGTAATAATAATTTTTCTAGAAATCAAGACTTATTTTTTGCTATTAGGTTTTGGGGGGTGGTTAAATTCTTGGCATTATTCTGCAATTGAGAAGTTGTATTTTCAATGTTATATGGTTTAAGCATTCATAACAAGGGATGGAAGGGGAAGTGAAAGAGAGAGAGAGAGAGATAGAGAGAGAAGAAGAGGAGAGGAGGAGGCAAATGATGGGTTTTACATCCTTTTATGGTTAGATTAATTAAACCTATTTATTGTAAAATGGGTATATGGGTATATTATTTGTTAATTTTAATAGGGATGTGACCTCTTAACTGGACATTTAACAAAGTCGACCAGGTTTCAATAAATGCCCCCCCTCCTTTAATCTATACAATTTAGTTTTTATGGGATTAAGAAATGATAACATGGCTTAATGCTCACAACTGCAATAACCACCCTTCAACTTCCTCTACTCCATGTTCTCTACGATATTAGGAACTAGAAGGAGTTCTCCTCTTGTACGTACCCCACTAAGAAATTTTAAAGTCGAGACTAATACATCTATATAGCCATCACTATGTCGAACTAGTAATTTATTTGCTCTAATCTTTGTCTTTAGCCTTAGACCAACATTAACTTGAGTATTAGAGTGTCACACTGATGTAGACAACATAGCGGCTATGTATTTGCACAAAAAGGAGCCATCTAAGAAAGAAAGAAGAAGCAGCACTTACATGTAAGCCATTGACCTTAAAGTATAAGCTATTGGCCTTGAAGTACATCACAAGTCTACATTGCTAGCCTTTAAGCCTACACTGCCGGTTTTTAGACCTACACTGTCATGCTTTATGATCTGTTTTGTCTTTTTAGGCCACCGGCTTTTATTTAATTTCTATCTTTTAGAATTCTCTATGTAACAGTATAAATAGCTCTTTAGACTTGCCTTTCAAATCAAAACATATGATATACTGTTCAAACCCTAATTTGAGAGAGTTTTCTCTTGAGATGGTATCTTGTTGCAATTGTTGTGTGTGTTTAAGGTCATTTGTGAGTGGTATTGTTTTATCTATACTTACTCACTGCATCAGAGTGGTATCAGAGCGGGTTAATTCCTATGGAGATGTTAGGAGACAACAACTTAGGAGGTAGTCACATGATCGACATTGTTCGAGATATGGAAGCGCTGAGAACTGAGTCACAAGCTCAAAGGGCAGTATTAGACACCATGGATAAGAGAATCTAACATTGGGAATAGCATTTTGAAGATCCGATGGTGATGGAACCCAATACTAATAGACATAGGGATGTTGGTGGGGAGACAACCAAAGGCAAGAGATGCTTACAGCGATCCAATCAATCGACTTGTAGCTACAAATCAAAGATTTCAGAATTCTAATGAAAAATTGGATGAGGAAGATGCTATTTTATATGAAGAAAGACAATTGCGAATGAGAGGTGGTAATGGTGGTGGCGGATACCAAAGGGGTTACCATCAGTATGATCAAGGAGACGGTTGTGATTTCCATTTAAAGTAGATATCCCTAATTTCAATAGCAATCTCAATATTGATGAATTCTTAGATTGGCTTGCTCGAGTAGATAGATTCTTTGAATATATGGAGATCGTCAAGGAATGGAGGGTGAAATTGGTGGCGTGCCGATTGAAATGGGGTACATCTGCTTAGTGGGAGAGGCTTCAAAATAGAAGGTACCGCAATGATAGACAGCATGTGCGAACGTGGTTCCATATAAAATAAACGCTACAAAGAGATTTCTTACCATTTGATTATGAGCAGATTCTGCTCCAGCAGTATCAGCATTGTCACTAAGGATAACGTTCAGTTCATGACTACATGGTTGAATTCATGAGACTAGCAGAGCAGAACGAACTAAGAGAGAGTGAAGGCCAGCAAGTGGTACGGTATGTAGATGGTTGGAAGTTGTAGATCTGAGATAAAATCGGAGTCCATGTTCTTCGAAATTTAAATGAGGCTAAAAACATGGACCGTAGGACTGAGATGATGTTATAAGAGATGAGTACCAGGTTTGAGGGGAATAGTAGAAAATATGGAGTTAAGTGGATGAGCAACAACAAAACTATGGCAGAAAAGAATAATGGTGTTGAGGAAAGCAAAGTGGGAGTATTGAGAAGAGAGAACATAAGGCTACAGGCAAGAAACTTATTGAGGTTAAGGATAATTAGAAGCAACAAATCCCTATGAAAAAGCCTATTTTGGGTAAGTGTTACCATTGTAACCAGCCGGGACATAGATCAAACGAGTGTCCTAATAAGAGAAACATCAATATTATTGAGAGAGATGAAGAGATCTGCTGTGAGCCCGATGGAGAAGATGAATACTATGATGAGGATAAGGAGGAGATTGAGTAAACATATGTTATTAGGAACCTAATGTTAGCACCTAAGCAAGAGGAGGACATCCAACAACACCAGTTGTTTCGTACTAAATGCATAATAGATGGGAAAGTATGTGATCTGATACTTAACAATGGAAGCTGTGAAAACATTCTTGATAAAGAGGTTGTGAAGCAGTTGCAACTACCAGTGGAAACACATCCTAACCCATACACTATAGGGTGGATTAAACCAACTGAAAGGATTGATGTGAAGGAGAGGTGCAGAGTACCATTCTCAATAGGTAAGTATAAGGATGAAGTTTATTGTGATGTAGTATATATGGATACTTATCATCTGCTGTTTGGGAGGCCTTGGCAATATGATGTGAATGCCTAACATACGGGAAAGAGAATGTGTATAGATTAGAGAAAAGGGGTGTGAAGTATACTTTGCTTCCCTTAAAGGTAACAAATCAGTCCAAGACTATCCAAATAGAAGGACGCTCTTTTCTGACTATCACTCACTCAAAAAGAGAGATGGAGGAGGCCATGAAGGAATCTAGAGTTGTGCATGCACTCATAGTGAAGCAGGTCATGATAGTAGAGGGAGAAAGCAGTAGTGATACACTAAGGGTAGTGAGAGAGGTGTTAAAGGAGTTCATGGATGTGTTACCTAAAGACTTACTAAAGGGATTACCATCTATGAGGGACATTTAGCATCAGATTGATTTGGTGCCAAAAGTGAGTTTACCTAACTTCCCACACTAAACGATAAGTCCTAAGGAGAATAAGATTTTGAAAGAGAAAGTACAAAAGTTGTTGCAGAAAGGATTTATCAAAGATAGTATGAGCCCATGTGTTGTACCTACATTATTAAACTTGAAGAAAGATGGCAATTGGAGAATGTATGTTGACAGTAAAGCCATCAACAAGATCACTAGCGGGTATAAATTCCCAATACCTCGATTAGAAGACATGCTGGATAGGTTGAGTGGGGCGAATGTGTTTTCCAAAGTTGTTCTAAGGAGTGGTTATCATCATATCAGAATCAAGCCTGAAGATGAGTGAAAAACTACATTCAAAACAAAGGAAGGATTATATGAATGGTTAGTTATGTCATTTGGTCTCTGCAACGCTAAACACTTTTATGCACATCATGAATCAGGTACCGAAATCCTTCATTAGTCACTTTATAGTGGTCTAATTTGATGACATTTTAATTTATAACAAATCTAAAAAAGAGCATGTCAGACCTTTGAGAGATGTATTGATTGTACTAAAGAATAATAAATTATATGCAAATTTGAAGAAAGGTACTTTCATGTCTAAGAAGCTGTTGTTCCTAGGGTTTATAGTAAGTGGTGAGGGGATTATGGTCGATGGGGAGAAGGTGAGAGCTATTAAAAAGTGGCATGTTTCAAAGGTTGTAAGCGAGTTAAGGAGTTTCCTAGGATAAGCTAGTTTTTATAGATGATTTATTAGGCACTTCAGCACTATTGCTACTCCATTAACTGAGTGCCT
Source organism: Combretum micranthum (assembly GCA_024138025.1). Lineage (NCBI taxonomy): Eukaryota > Viridiplantae > Streptophyta > Magnoliopsida > Myrtales > Combretaceae > Combretum > Combretum micranthum. Next base: position 1,843,399 of record JAMXBD010000049.1, read on the forward strand.
CAAGGAAGGGAAGCATCGATGGGGTGAAGAGGTTGGGGTTGGTTCTACAGCACTGAAGGAGAGGTTGTGTAGTGCACTTGTACTATCATTACTTAATTTTGATAAATTATTTGAAGTGGATTGTGATGCTACTGGGGTAGGCATTGGAGCTGTGATGTTGTAAGGAAAGAGATCAGTAGCTTTCTTTTGTGAAAAACTATGTGAATCTAGCATAAATTCATCCACTTACGACAACAAATTCTACTATGTTGTGAGAGCATTGAGGATCTGGGAGCATTACCTGGTTGGGAAGGAGTTTGTTCTATACTAAGATTGTGGTGCTCTTAAGCATCTAAGTAACCAGACCCGAATTAGAAAAGACATGCATGCTAAATGGATCCAATTCCTCTAAAAATTCCTGTTCAAATTGAAGCATAAGTCTAGGATACAAAACAAGGTGGCTGATGATTTGAGTAGAAGAGCTAAGCTACTAGTGACCATGAACATTAAGGTTGTTGGGTTTGAGCATTTAAAAGAGCTGTATGAGGATAACACTAATTTCAAGGAGATTTAGGACAAATGCATTGCAAAAGAACCTTATGGTGAGTTTCATGTTCATGAAGGTTACTTAATGAAAGGAAACCAATTATGTATCATTGAGTCTTCTCTGAGAGAAAAGCTAATTAGAGATCTACATGGGGAAGGATCAACTGGACACTTGGGTAGGGATAAGACCATAGCAACAGTAGTTGACAGGTTTTATTAGCCACATTTGAGGAGGGATGTCAGTAGGATTGTGCAGAAATGCTATGTTTATCAGACGTTCAAGGGGTAGTCCCAGAATACTGGGTTATACATACCGCTGAAAGTTCCTGAGAATATTTGGGAGGACCTATCTATGGACTTCATGTTGGGTTTACCTCGTACCTAATAAGGTGTTGACTCGATGTTTGTTGTTATTGACAGATTCTTAAAAATGGCTCACTTTTTTCCATGTGAGAAGACTATTGATACACAAGTAATTGTGAAGTTATTCTTTGGAGAAGTGGTGTGCCTTCATGGAGTTGCTAAGTCCATCACTTCAAACAGGGACAGAAAATTCGTTAGTCACTTCCGAAGGACCTTATGGCAGATGTTTGATTCCTCTCTGAACTACAGTAGTATAACTTACCCACAGACAAATAGGCAGATGGAAGTAACCAATAGGACTCTTGGTAATTTAATCAGGAGTATATGTGGAGAAAAGCCAAGGCAATAGGACGTAGCTCTAGCCTAAGCAGAGTTCGCTTACAACAGCGCTATCTATAGGACCACAGGGAAGCCACCATTCTCTGTAGACTACACCAAGTCACCACAACATGCATTAGACCTGATCAAGCCGCCTAAGACACCTAAGATTAGTATAGCTGCCAAGAACATGGCTGAGCACCAGCAAGTTACTACAGCTAAAGTAAAAGGAAGAAGTGAAGAAGCCAATCCCAAGTATAAGGAAGCGGCAGACAAATGTAAAAAAAGATAGTTGTTTGAGGTAAGAGATCAAGTGATGGTATTCTTGACGAAAGAAAGGTTTCTAGTATGCAAATACAATAAGTCGCAGCCCAAGAAATATGGTCCTTATTAGATCGTGAGGAAGATAAATGATAATGCATACGTGGTTGGTTTTCCTAACAACATAGGTATTTCCAAGACCTTCGATGTTGCTGATCTTTTCCCATTCTACCCCAATGATACTCCATTACTTCCAGAAGAGAACTCAGGGTTGAGTTCTTCTCAAATGGGAGAGAGTGATGCGAATGACATAGCGAGCATGTATTTGAACAAAAGGGGGTCATCCAAGAAAGAAAGGAAGAAGTAGCACTGATATGTAAGTTACATGCCTTGAAGTACATCGCGAGTCTACATTGTCGTCCTTTAGGCCTACATTGTCGACCTTTATGACCTGTTTCACCTTTTTAGGCTACCAACTTTTATTTAATTTTTATGTTTTAGAGTTCTCTATATAACGATATAAAAAAGTAAATAATTGTCCATACTTGTCTTTCAGATCAGAACATATAATATACTTTTCAAACCCTAATTTGAGAGATTTGTCTCTTGAGACTGCATCTTGTTACAATTATTGTGTGTGTTTAAGATCATTCGATGAATGGTCTTGTTTTATCTTCGCTTACTCGCTACGTCACACGCTAGACAACCTCCTAGTGTCCTCTGACAGTGTCTTATTTGTAGGCTCTTCTACCGACCTATTGTCAAGTTCAATCATTGCAAAGCTCCTGTTGGTTTTAAAATAATAATATTAGGCAAAGACTAATTTGATCGTCGAAATAGCTACATCAGAAAAATCCCCCACATCCCTTGACTATGTTTTATTTTACAAACCCTTCTCTTCAGGCTGACCATCATGTCCAATCACTAGAAAGCCTGTACCGATCTTAAACCAATGACCCCCCTAATATTGATTCCCTCCAATAATCTTTGTGCGTATTTAGTTTATAAAGCAAGGGAATTTCTATGGTTTCATTATTAATTCTGATGAGACTACTATTGTTGACTATCCAACGGCTCACATCATATCCTAACATGATCTAACAACTAAAATAGTTAATATTTTAATTACTATATTTATTTTAATGGTTAAATAATTGACTAGATGATCCTGTCGATGAAACCGTAAAAGCTCTTGCAAAGCATAACATAAAACCCTTTTTTTTTTCTTTTATGTTGTATGATATTTATGGTTTAAACATATATTTTTTCCCAAATATACAAAATATATCTTGACTCATATTTAAATTATCCCATGTTAAAATTGGTTTAGCATTTTTTGTATTTAATAATATGTTAAATCTTAAGTGTTAATATAGGTACTTGATAGACGTACTTGATAGACGTACTAGATTTAATTCCTATGTAGGTATACAAACTAATCATCTCTCTATCATTAAGGTAAGTAGTTAAAAGGAAAAATAAAAACGTATTTTTGGCTACCCATCAAGCTATCTGCTACAATAAGAGGGTCAAGGGAGAAAATTCAGTTTTATCAAAGATTAAGAGCAAGAAAGCTCCCCATCATGTCGAATTCCGCTCAAGGTACACAATTTATTTTGATATATCTAAGTAGTTGTTATTATATTCAAAATACGTATGGGTATAAGAGTTTAATATTAACAGTGTTGAATGCTTAAAAGTATTAATTACATGCGATATCATAGCCTCATGGTTTTGAATGAATAATAATCGTTACATTAATATTATGACACACCCATTATGAATTAGGGTTTATAATGATAATTAAAATTATGAGTTATAATAATTATGGAAGATTATGATTAATTAGAATGAAAATTATGGTGTGGATAATTATGTTTATAAAGTTTATGATGTGATTTGATTATGGATTTTAATGTTTGTATTTTTTTTTTTTTATGATGGTTTTGATCCATTAAAATGTGAATTAAGTTTATGTTTTAGGGTTTTTACATTAGGTTAATTTTTCCTAAATTGAAATAATTAATAAAATAATAATAAACAAAGGAAGAAGGTTTTGGTCATAACTTCCATCGAAATAGAAAGAAGTGGCAAAGATGGTAAGATAATGTAGGGAGTGTCAACAAAGTTAATGGATGTCATATGCATGTTTCATTATTAATATCAACATTATGTTTTGTTCATAAGTATAATTATTATGTTTTATAATTTTATGTCATGATATTATGTTTGTTTTATAATATTATAAATCTTTTGTTTTATTTGTAATTAATTTCACAAACTATAATGTTAGATATTACTATGCATAAAATATTATAAAATTTAATATTTTAATTATATGACATTAAGTTAATGTTAATTTTTTAGTCACTAAAGTGACCAAATTAATTAAATGTTTATAGTTATATAATTTAAAAGAATATCTTGCAACGCCTATTATGTAAAGTTTATTAATTAATGGAAATTAAGGATTTCCCAAAGGTAAATTGATATTTTATGATTAATAAATATAAAGGAAGCAAAATTAGCATTCTTATTTCTGGCTTAAATATAATAGATATAAAATTATATCATATAAAAGTGTGCAATGAATGAATTGTTTCTAGCTTAAATATAATAGATAATGATTCTTTTATTTAGTTAATATTCTTAAATGCAATGATAAGTTTATTTACTTGAATAAAAAGATCAAATAATAATAATAATAATAATAATAGAGAAATTGATAAATTACCATATAAAACTATATGAGAAAATGTGTGATGAATGAAAGGGTTCTGGCTTAAATTATATAGATGATAATGATATATGTTGTTGTCTTTGCCCAAAGGAAACCAATAATATATTTTATGTACTTCTTGTTTGAATCTATTAATTAGTAAGCATTTATATCTCAAGCTGCTAATCTTCACTTTCAAGCTTTTGTTGTTACTTTGTTCACTAGTTTAAATTTCTTTGAATGGAAGGAACAAGTCACTTTTTACTTAGGTATTTTGGATCTTGACTTAGCCTTGTTAGAGGAAAAGCCTGCTGACCTTACTGAAAATAGTATAGAAGCTTAAAAGGCATACCGTAAGGCATGGGTAAGGTCTAACGTATTAAGTTTAAAACTTCATGCAAATGACATTTGTTAGCAACATTAAGTCTACTCTTCCAACAACTAAAAATCAAATGCAAAAGATTTTCTTAAGCTTGTGGAAGATAAATATTGTTCCAATGATCAGTCATTTGCAGGGACACTTATGGCTAAACTCACGACCATGAGTTTGATGGGTCAAAGAGTATGCAGCAATATGTCCTTGATATGACTGATATTGCACCAAAACTTAAGACCTTGGGAATGGTTGCGGAGGACTCCCTCTTAGTGCAATTCATCATTAATTATCTACCTACTAAATATAGATCGTTTCATATGAACTATAACACAATGAAGGATAAGTGGAATATCAATAAATTATCCAATATGCTTATTTAATAAGAAGCAAGATTGAACAAACAAGAAGTTCATTCTATTAACCTTGTGAGTTAAGGACTGGAAAGAAACTCAAACCAAAGGCCAAGAAATTTAAGAAGAAAGAATATGTTAAAGCTTCACAGAATGCTGATGATGAAATGAAAGGACTAAAGGTAGATAATTGTCACTTCTGTAAGAAGGAAGGACATTATCAAAAGGCTTGTCCTAAAGGTAAGGCTTGGTTCGAAAAGAAATGTATACATTCTGTTTTTGCATGCTTTGAATCAAACTTATCTAAAGTTCCATATAATACTTAATGGTTTTGAAATTTTGGAGAGAATTTTTCGATATATTATTTACATGTAAGTATGTATATATATAAGAGAATATACAAGGCTCAAATCCCACAAGAAAAAGAAACTAACTTAATTAGAGAGCTTGACCCAATCCCTTAGGGAAACTTGTAAACCCCTCGAATTCTAGGGTAAAGTTGGAATAAACCTCAGCTCTAGTCAAACCGAAATTTCAAAAGTCAACTATGATCAAGCTAATTGAGCAGTTTCAATCCAACAATCTCGCACTCGAAACCTAAGAACAATAGAAATAAGTTAATGGTGGATTATAGTTAAGAATAATAAAATTCTATTCATTTTGAACCCGAATGGAATCAATTCTCGAAAAAGTGCCCTGGTGCCTGAAATAGTAAAAATATTTTGATAACATCAAAAGACTCGTAATTATACAAGGATTTCAAAAATATCAATTTCGTAATTATTTAGTAACTAAAAATATTAGATATAGCTCGTTTACACGTATTTTTATTACTATCGGTTTTTTATTTAACTAGTCTACTATTCATAGTACTATTTCTACTATTCATTACTATTTCACTATCTCTACTTTTTCTTACAACCTACTTCTTACAGTCTACACACCTATTCTTATACTTTTACATTTTCAATACAACTTTATTCACATCACACCTTACACATTATTGCTTTTCATTACAAAAATATAAATTAAATCAACTATCTCCCTTCCCCATGCATTGTACCATCGGCCCCCCCTCTCTCTTCTCTAATATTTATTTCTTTTTCAATTTATTTTATTACATCTAATTTTCACTCTATAATTCTATAAATACCATCTCTCCTTCCACTCTTTCACACTTCTCATTTTTCCAATCAAAACTCTACCAAATTCTCTCCTCAAATCATCTCTCCAAATTTCTCTTCCAAACTCTCTTTTCTCTCTACAAAGTACTACCTACATATTCTTACAACCATCACTCTCTTTCTTCATCAAATGTACACTTTTAGGTAAAAACTTTCATACATTTATTTTTCCCATGTCATGTAACTTAGCATGACTATGGTATTATTTCTTAAAGCTCATGTGAGCTATGAAAGCAACAACATGTTCATATTTTGTTCTTGCATATGCCAAGAATTCCCATTATGTCATTTTGCTGTTATGATGATAAAGTATATGTATTTTTATGTGTTTCTTAGAGCCTAAATTGCTCACTAATTTCTCATTTACATGCTCTTATTCTTTTCTTTCTTTTCTTTTCTTCTGGGACTAGTCTATTCTTAGTCCGGGAGGTCTTGATGAAGCTAAGGCTTCCGATACTTGACTGGGACTTTGATGAAGTTAAGGTTCCCAATACTTAACCATATTATTATGCTTATTTGCTTATTATATTTATTTCTATCTTACTATGTATTATTTTTACCCTTTTTTTCATTGCTACATAATCATATTCATGCATGATTAGAATGTTGTTGTCTTAATAAAAATAAAAAAATGGTTATTTCTTTAATAAAGAAAAATAAACTAAATTTTTCATCACTTAACAAAGAATTTTTCAACAAAAGATCTAAGTATTTTTTTTAATAAATTCTTTTCAAAAGCTTAAACAAGCTAATCATAATTTTAAGGTATTAGTAATGAAGATCTCTTCAAATAATAAAAGGAACTCATTGCTTTTATAAATCGAAACTAACTAATCCATAAAAATATAATTTTTAGCATTAAACTAAAGATTTTAACCTAACCATATCTTTTATAAAACTTAAATAGGTTCATCATAGACTTTGAAAATCACCTACTAAGTAAGCTTCTATAAGACTTAATTTTCAATATTATTATTCTCTTTTCAAAGTTAAAATGAAATTTTTACTAATTCTAATGTTGATAATTCTTTATTATGAAAACTTTTCTTATAAACTTGTCTAAAAGGATTATGCCACCACTTGATAAATATTAAGAATAAAGTAAGTTTTTTAAATCAAGGTAATATCAACTTATTATTTTAGAAACCAACTCAAAGAAATAAAATTTTTCAAGAAAGTAAAGTTTTAAAAAGGTAAACTTATTTTCTAAAGGATAGAAGAATATTAAAATGAGGATAAAACACACATTCAACACAACTCCAAATATTAGACAACATCAACGACTTAAGAAAAATTTTGAAAACCTTATTTTTCAATCACTAGAAATAAAATTGGTAGATAACTTAAAAGACCAAACTTTTAGAAATTAATTTATCTTTGAAAGAGTTAGGAAATAAAAATATAAAAGGAAAACACTTATGTATAATAACCCAAAATTTGTAATTTCTTCCAAACCACTTAAAGAGAAAATTTTTAAAGTCCAATTTTTCAAAACCATAAGACAAGTTGTTTTACAGAAAATAATTGTTGAGACAACATTAATGGAACCATGCATAAAATATGAGTCTATTTATGTATCAAAAGGATTTTTCCAAACATATGCATATCTATATATTTGTTTAAGGATTTGTGAGTAAAGAAAAGTTTGGAAAACCATATTTTAAAGGCTGGGAATTTCATAACTATTTTGTACCGTGATATTTGGAACCTAAATAGCTTTTTATGATAAAAAATAATCTTAAAAATGTATAGATATTTTTGAATAGGTAGAAAACGATATATAATATTCGAAATTTCGAGTTAAAATGTTTAGGTTATGGCCATTTTAAATTAGAATTTCTTTCTATCCAAATTTTAACGCAAATACTAGAATAGAATTAGAAGTTCAAGTCGAACTTCTAAGAAATACTCATTCAAGGTATTTCTTTCATTTAGGTAACAAAGCTTCGGAGGATCCGTATTAAGAGGACTATTACGAGTAAAGAATTTTAGCAAGGATGACCGAGTGAGTTTATCTCTTACTTTTACATACTTGTTTGTGCTTGCAGTTAGAGACACTAGAAATAGGAAAAAGATGAAAACAGAATGTGCACGATAATATTGGTTGAAAGTATACTAAGCATATCAAAACATGAATTGTTGTTAATTAAATTGTATTTACTATCATAATGGAGTGTTTGCAAATTCGATGATCATCTTTAAATTGCCATAATTACATATTACGAGTTATAATAATTGATTCATGCATATCACGTAGTTAGTCTAATTTCATTAGCTACTATGCTCGATGGGATAAGAGAATAGTGTGGGTTCGTGGAAACCCACAAGTCTACAAAAATGGGCGAATAGAAGCCTGAAAGAACTATTTAAGAATAGGCGAATCGGAGCGCAGAAGAACTATTTAAAGATGGGCGAATAGGAGCCCGAAAGAACTATTTCAAGATAGAGCAAGTAAGAGCCCGAAATAAACTACATAGTTGGATTTCAGAGATGGGTTTTAAAGAGCCCGAAATACCTAACCCTGAATGGAGGGGTAAATCCATTCAAATATATGATTTCCGGTAGATCATATGTATTGCTTGTTCACTTGCTTGATGCATTTCATATGCTTGTTTAATAATTTGTTTGAATATATTGATATGAGTACGTTAATCCAAGAATATTCTCACTAAGCTAGTTAAGCTTACACCCCAATAGACTTTTGTTGACACAGAATGATATCTCTTTTGCCAATGACTTCATATACCCAAGTGGAATTATGTTTTGAAAAGCTTTTGGGGAAATCCTTTTGAAGATCTTGGAATAAATTTCCTTTAAAATCTTTTGGTTATAGTATTGATTATTTATGTGAAAGACTAAGTTGATATTTTGTTCTTTGGAGATTTATTGGGAAAATACCCCTAAGATATCTTAAGGACCATACTCCTATAATGTTGAAGTTAGATACTTATCTAGATTTCTTGTATGCAATATTTACTATCTTGAACTACATATCTTACCGGAGCCTCCTATTGTTGTAATAGATGCCTTACATATGATGTTGAAGCTTTCGCATGACTTCGGGAAGTCATTATTAAGTTTTAATACCTTACGTGACAAACTGCTATGTCTAGGGTACCCTTTAGATGTGACAAAACTAAGTAAATTAGGGAGATTGACCAAATCCCACAAGAAAAAGAAACTAACTTAATTAGGGAGATTAACCAAACCAACAAAAAAGGATGAAAATAATCTAAAAAAATTATAATTATTAAAGTACAATAATTTCATTTATTCCAAAAACTCCTTATTTCTAACACCTACTTACCCACCCACCCACCCTCCTCCTCAAGCTGGTGCATATATGTTGATCATGCCTAGCTTACCATTTAATCCTTCGAAGGTTGGCTTAGGAAGACTTTTGGTCAAAATGTCAGCTACTTCTTGCTTTGTAGGCATATAAGTCACACAAACACTTCCATTATCTATCTTTTCCTTGATAAAGTAACGATCAACTTCCACATACTTTGTATAGTTTTGGTGGACGAGATTATGCATTATACTCATTATTGCCTTCTTATCACAGTATATCTTTATAGGAGTCTCAAAAAGTACCCGTAGTTCTTTCATCAGATGCTTCAACCAAATCCATTCACATAGGCCATGAGCGATTGCATGGAATTCTACCTCTATATTACTTTGAGCTACCACGGATTGTTTTTTACTTCTACATGTCACGAGATTTCTAGCACATAAGTACGATATCCACTAGTTGAGCGTCTATTCATTAATTGAGCCAGCTCGGTCTACATCTATAAATACTTTAATAGATTTGTTGTTTTCTTTCCTAGAGTACAATCCTTTACCTGGGGTGCCCTTTAAATATCTCAAGACTATATATGCTACCTCTAGATGTCTCTCCTTAGGATAATGCATAAACTAACTTATTATGCTAACAACAAATGCAATGCCTAGTCGCGTATGAGAGAGGTAGATCAGTTTACCAACAAACCTTTGATATCTCTCCTTATTAACCTTGCGACCATCATCCATGTTTCCTAACTTGTTATTAAGTTTCATAGATGTCTCTACTGGTTTGCATCTCATCATACCCATTTCTTCCAATAAATCTAGTATGTACTTCCTTTGTGAAATGGAAATTCCAATATTGTTCCTTGCCATCTCCATACCTAGGAATTATCAGAGAGTTCCTAGATCTTTTAACTCAAATTCTAAACCGAGATAAGTCTTCAACTTATTGATTTCCTATTGATCATCCTCTTTTATTATGATAACGGCAGCATATACAATGAGAATTGTGATCGTAACAATATCCGAATGTTTGAAGAAAACAGTATGGTCAGCTTGTCCATGATTGTACCCCTTGACAATTACTGTCTTTGTGAATTGATTGAACCAAGCTATAAGAGACTGCTTTAGTCCATAGAGGGATTTTTTACACACCTTACCTTTCTGTCCTTTCAAGCCCAAAAGGCATGTCATTATAGACTTCTTCACTTAAGTCACCATTTAGGAATGCATTCTTTACATCTAATTGCATTAGGGGGCAATCTAAATTTACAGCTAAGGAGATCAAAACTCTTATAGTATTGAGCTTTGCAACCAAGGTGACCGTTTCTTGATAATCCAAGCCATAGGTTTGAGAGTAGCCCTTAGTAACAATTCTTACCTTGTGTTTGTTGATACTGTCATTCGCATTATACTTAGTAGTAAAAATCCATTTGCACCTAACCGTGTTTTTTTCTTTTAGAAGATCTATGAGCTCCCAGGTTTTATTATTTTTAAGATTCTTCATTTCTTCATTTATTGCATGTTTCCATTTTGAATATGGAGGAGCTTCTAGTATGACTCTTGGAGGCTTAGTTTGATCCATATTGATGACAAAGGCCTGATATGAAGAAGACAACCTTTCATATGACACAAACATGGAAATTTGAAGTTGAGTACGTGATCTAGTTCCTTTGTGAAGAGCAATAAGAAGGTCTTCCTCTCTTGGAGAATCTGAGATGGATATAGATTTAGTTGGCAGGTTAGACTTGGAACAATAGTTAGTTTTAGATTCAGAAGCCTAATGTGATTTCGGATCATGTGTTTTAGGATAATCTTTATGAGACTTCTCATCAATAGGAATGCCAGGTACTTTAGGAAAGGGATCTAGATTGATTGGAATGGTAGGAACAATAGGGTTGACATTGGAAGATTTTGGTTTTGGTTTGTGTTCTACAAGACAATTTAATGACCCATCTTCACCTGGAATCTACCTCAGAAGATGATTTTGCGGAAAATAAGGCTTGGATTCAAAAAAGGTGACATCTTTAGACATAAAGAGTTATCTAATAGTAGGAGAGAAACATTTGTAACCCTTTTGAGTAGGTGAGTAACCAACAAAGATGCATTTGTGTACACGATGATCAAGTTTGGATTGGCCTTGGTGATGAACATGAATAAAGACTTTGCACCCGAAGAGTTTCAAAGAAGAGATGAGACAAAAAACAGTGATTGAAAGTTTAGGATCTTTGAAGGCATTCGGTTGATCAAGAAACAAGCAGTTAATATTGCTTCACCCCATAAATACTTAGGAATACTCATGGCAAACACGAGAGCTTAAGCCACCTTCAATAGATGTCGGTTTTTTTTTTTTCAGAGACACCAATTTGTTATAGCTATCCAGACATGAAATTTGATGAATGTACCGTGATTGGCTAGGTATTATCCTAATGTTTAATTGAAATATTCTCGGCCATTGTCAGTTCTAAAAGTGTGTATGGCAACTTGGAACTGATTTTTAACCATAGAATAAAAATTATGAAAAGTCTGTGATACTTCAGATTCATTCTTTAGGAGATATAGTCATCACATCTAGTGTGATCATCTATAAAGGCAGTGAACCATCATGATCCCATTATGTTTTTTACACGGCAAGGACCCCAAGTATCACTATGTATTAATGAGAATGGTCTAGATTCTATATATGGTTTAAGAGCATATGGCATCCGAGTATGTTTTGACAATTGACATATCTCACATTTAAAGGAATTGACATTTTTATTGCGAAATAGACTAGGAAACAAATGTTTTAAATACAAGAAATTTGGATGTTCTAGTCTAAGATGCCACATCATGATTGTATCATTATTTGAAACAAGATGAGTAGTGCTATGACATGCTTGTTTATTCTAGAATGTGTGATTCTCATATATATAAAGTCCATCCTTAATTTTAGCATTATTAATCATCTTCCTGACTTATGTTCCTGAATAAGACAACCAATAGAGGAAAATTTAGCAAACCAATGATTATCATGAGTCAAATTACTAATTGACAACAAATTACATGACAAACTGGGAACATGTAGCACAAATTTTAGGGTAAGATGATATGTAAGACGGATTGACCTAAAACTGGCAACAGGGGATAGAGATCCATCAGCTATTCTTACTCTAGACTAATTATGGCAAGGAATATATGAGTAAAACAGGGAAGATTCACCTACCATATGGTCTAATGCCCTATAATAAAAAATCCAAGGAGAAGAGGTATTAGAATCGTATTTGACATTGAGGGCATTACATTGGATAACTAGAGTGCAGACTAGAGTAGGTGTTTTGTTGAGAAGTTCATGAAGAGTCTTAGTTGTGTTTTGGTTAGACGAACATTCAACATATCACATGAAGTGGATGCCCTTTTTGCCATGGAAAGAAAAAAAACATAAGTTTCAAGCAAGCTGTAAATTCATGAAATATTGGAGAGAATTTTTCTGTATATTATTTACACGTAAGTACGTACTTATATAAGAAAAGATACAATGGTCAAATCCCACAATAAAGGAAACTAGCTTAATTAGGGAGATTGACCAAACCAATAAAAAACGAAAAAAATAATCTACAAAGAAAATTACAATAATAAAGTACAGTAATTGCATTTATTCCAAAAATTCTTGATTTCTAATAGGTTTAATTATGGTTCACTACTTGCGTATCTAATATTATGCAGGTATTCCTTATAATCTAAATCATAAGCCTAACTAGCAACTTTCTGTTTATGGGGAACCGCATGAAAGCCACGATTGAAGGCATAGGGACATACAAGATTACATTGGATATTGGCCATCACTTCGATCTAATGAATACTCCCTATGTACCTTTAATTTCTAAAAATTTAGTTTTTGTTTCTAGATTTGATGTTAGTGGATATAATTTTAAGATTAGACATGGTTGTTTCAATTTATTTAAGGATGACTCGTTCATTGGTTATGCAATGCTTGTGGATAGTTTATATAAATTGAGACTTGATAATGTCTTTTCTGAATCTTTATTTATTGTTAATCATAATATTGTGATGAAACTTATTTACACTTGTTGTATAAACATTTGAGTCACATATCCAAAGAAATGTTAGAAAGATTGGTAAAGAATAAGATTATACGAAGTCTAGATTTTATAGATCTTGGTTTACGTGTGGACTACCTTAAGGGAAAGCAAAGCACACATAACAAGAAAGGAGCCGCAAGGAGCAACCAACTTCTTGAAATAATACACACAGATATAAGTGGATCTTTGGGCACTCCGTCCTTTAATGGAGAAAAGTACTTCATCACCTTCATAGCTGATTTTTCATGTTATGGTTATATATATTTGTTGCATGAAAAATCTCATGCGATAATGCTCTTGAGGTGTTTGTAAAAGAAGTTGAAAGGTAATTGGATAGAAAAAGTGGAAATAGTAACGTCTGATAGAGGTAATGAATATTATGGAAAGTATGATGAATTTGGATAGTATCCTAATCCGTTTGCAAAATTCCTCAAAAGTCATGGCATATGTGCATAATACACTATGCCAGTCACACCTTAACAAAATGGTGTGGCAAAAAGGCAAAATAGGACGTTAATGAATATGGTTAGGAGTATCATGAGTATATCTATTTTACCTAAAAGTTTGTGGTTGTATGCATTTAAAACTGTTGTATCTATTAAACAAGGTTCCTAGTAAAGCGGTTCCAAAAACTCCTTTAGAGTTATGGACTGGAAGTAAACCTAGTTTGAGACACTTGCATGTTTGGAGATATCCTACGGAAGCACAGATTTATAATCCACATGAAAAGAAATTAGATTCTTGAACAGTTAGTAGTTATTTTTTTCATTACCCAAATAAACCCAAGGGGTATAGGTTTTACTGTCCAAACCATAGTTCTAGAATTGTAGAGATTGCCAATGCTAGATTTTAGAGAATTGTAAGGTTAATGGGAGTACTAAAAATAGAGTTAATATTAATGAAATAATTGAATGTTCCATTACACTTGAATGTTCCTAAATCCACAACCATGCCAAATGTATTCCTATAATAAAAGGACAAAGTAATCAAGAACAACATTTAGATAATGAAGAAGTATCCCATGAAGAACCTAACTTACCACCAGCTAATATAAATGAACTTGTTGGAATATCTTTAAATAAACATGTAAGGGTTAGAAGGTTAGCTATCTCTGATGATTATATGGTTTATTTGCAGAGTCTGAATTTAATTGTTGCATATAATGATCTTATTTTATTTTCACAAGCCATAGAAAATGATGAGTCTAAAAAATGGACTAATGCTATGAAAGAGGAGTTGAAATCAATGGTTCAAAATAATATTTGGGATCTTGTAGACTTGGCAGAAGGTTATAAATGAGTTGGGTATAAATGGGTCTTTAATTAAGCGTGACTCAAAAGGCAATGCTGAACAATATAAAGCTAGACTTATTACCAAAGGTTATACTCAGAAAGATGGTATTGATTATAAAGAGACTTTTTCACCTGTCTCAAAGAAAGATTCGTTGAGAATTTTGGCTTTAGTGGCTTATTTTGATTTAGAGCTATACTAAATTGATGTGAAAATAGCCTATCTGAATGGGGATCTTGAAGTGAAAGTTTATATGGATCAACTTGAAGGTTTTTCCATGAAAGGAATAGAAAGCATGGTGTGTAAATTAAAGAAATCAATACATGGACTTAAACAAGTTTCCAGACAATGATATATTAAGTTTATTAATACCATCACATCTTTCAGTTTTGAAGAAATCATTGTTGATTGGTGTATTTATCAGAAGATCAGTGGAAGTAAGTTTATATTTCTTGTTCTATATGTTGATGATATTTTTCTCATTGCTAATGATTTGGGTTTGTTGCCTAAGAATAGAGAATTCTTTCTAAAACTTTTGAAATGAAAGATGGTTAAGGCATCCTTTGTGACTGGAATTTCAAATTTCCGTAACATGTTAAAGGATTGATAGGATCGTCTTGAAAAACTTATATCGAGAAAATTCTTTAGAAATTCAATATAAGTAAGTGATCAGCAAAGATAGTCCCTAATTAAAAGGGAATAAGTTTAGTCTAATGCAATGTCTAAAGAATGATGTGGAACGTAAGCAAGTAGGATCAATTCCATATGCTTCTGTCATGGGTGGTTTGATGTACTTACATACATGTGCTAAACCCGACATCAGTTATATGATAAGGATGCTAAGTAGATACCAAAGTAATCCTGGTATTGATCATTAGAAAGCTGCAAAGAAAGTGTCAAGATGTCTACTAGAGAACGAAAGACTACATACTCACTTATAAGAGGTCCAATTATTTAGAAGTAATTGGATAGTAAGATTCAAATTTTGATAGACGTGTTAATAGTAGGAAGTCAATATATGGCTTTTTGTTCCTATTTGTTGGAGGAGTAATCTCTTGAAAATATCGAACAATTTGTCATTGCTTCCTCTACTATAGAAGCAGAATTTGTAGCTTGTATGAGGCTACCAGTCACGCATTATGGCTGTAGAATTTTATTTCAAGACTTGAAGTTGTCGACACCATAAGCAGACCACTTGAAATTTATTGTGATAACTCTGCAGCAATTTTCTTCTCTAAAAATGACAAATATTCCGAAGGAGTAAAATACATAGAATTAAAGTACTTTATTGTTAAAGAGGAGATTTAGAAACAAAAGTGCGTATTGACTATATTAGAATGGATCTCATGATTGCAGATCCTTTAACTAAGGATTTACAGCTAAAGACATTTAAGGAACATGTACATATAATAGGTCTTGGTTGTATTGATGATTGATGATGTTGCAACACCCTAGAGCTTAATAATGATATGTTTATGATATTTTGAATTTTCTTATTCATTATATTTGTGCATGCTTGATAGTTTGAATAAGAAAATTATGTCTCTTTATGGCAAGTATGTGGACTATATTGACAACTTATGAACCTAGCATGATAAAATCCTTAAATACCTTAATGTAGTGATGTAAGGAAGGCAGTATGCGACTATATAGCGTACAACCACCATAATCCTCATTACGTGGTCTATTATGTAAAGGTACTTATGATGACTGATGGTTTAAAAGATTTGACTTTTGCTAGCCTTATATTATACTGTTGAATGTAATGATGGAACATCCAGCTAAGTGGGAGAATGTAAGAAATATGGCATGTTATCCTTACTGATATTTAAATAGCCTATATTAAATTTGGCTTAGAGTTTTATATTTAATAGTATGTTAAATCTTAATCATTAATATAGATACTTGATGACATACCAAATTTAATTTTTGTAAGGGTATATACCGAAAGGAAAAATAAAAAAAAAATTCGACTATCCATCAAGTTTTTGCTACAATAAAAGGTCAAGGGAGAGAAATTAGTTTTATCAAAGATTGAGAGCAAGAAAACTCTTCATAATGTCGATTCTACTCAAGATACGGAGTTTATTTTACTATATCTAAGTAATTGTTATTATATTCAAGTCTAGTGGGTTGAATCCTTAAGAGAATTAATGTTTACATTGGCACCACGGTCTTTGTTGCACTTGCACACTATAACATTACCTAATGCTTACCACTAATATAAATGGCATGGTAGTATTTTATGTTATTGGTGGCAACAAATGTGGTTGCAGCTATTATTATAACAAGGATGGTGGTAGTAGTATTCTTGTGAAAGATGATCGTAAGTGGTGATTGAAAACAATAGTTGGTTTAAGATTTGATTAAGAGATTTTATTTTATCTCATTTTAAAATTATTGTATCAACAATTCAAATTAAGATTTATCTATTATCAGATAAAATTTCATTCAAAAATAGACTTATTTTATAAAACAAATAGGGCACAATAGTTCATTTCATTTATATCTTATATGCTTACTTAATAATAATCCATAGAAAATTAGTAAATGTATAATATAATTTGCTTGAACCATGCCTATTTTGGTTACACTTGGAAAATCGGAAGGCTCTAGTTTATATAGAATGTATAAGATCAATCTTTTTCATCGCATGTCTTTGATCAATGAATATACAACAAGGTTGGATTTGTTATGTAGGAATTGCTAGAATAAAAGGAACCGATACTAAAGGGAATGAAATAAAATATGTATATAATGTATTTATTGATAACATGCTTAGTAATAAATGTAAATAATAAATATAAAAGATGATAAGAAAGTAATCTAAGTACATATATATAAGATGAAATGGAACAAAACTAGGTCTTCTCTAAATCTTCTTTTCACTTGGATTTGTTCATTAGCAATTTAAAATACTTCAAATCATGGAAACGAAATATGTATATAGTATATTTCTTGCAAACAGACCCAGTATAAATTGATTTCAAATTTATTATCTTATATCAAATGTGTCAAAATAGAGAAGTTAAATAGTATTTATATAATTAGGCAAATCATTGGCCACCATTAGTTCATTTTGATTTCCAACTTAAGATTAATGAGGCTTGATGAAGCAATTAATGGAATTTATTTTTTTTTAAATCAACTGAATGTATCGTCCATTAAAAAAATTTAAGATCCAAACAAATCAAATAATTCTAGCCCATTAATTTAAGATTTCAAAATCATACGAATCTGAATCATTGAGTTCAACTATTATAGTGTATATATGTGTGTGTATTTTAACCTTTAATATTTGCAAATTTGTTCTGAAAAAAACATATTATTAAAAAATAAAATAAAAATAAGATTGGGAAAAGCTGGATCACAACATATTTTATTATTTAACTTCTCGATCAAAGGAAAGTAGTCTACTTTCAAAATTGATTGTTGAGATATGTTCCACCTCAAGACACGAGAGACATTAGTGACATCACCTTTAGTCAACCTTTTTTATTAGTGGTGAATGATACCCCCTGACATTAAGCCAGAAGAAAACCTATCTTGTGAATCTTATTCTCCACGACCATGATGTTTGTTGAATGTGCCCAACAATCACCTAGGCTAGATAGGAGATAAAAGAAAAAGAGATTTTGCCAATTTCTTTTAAATAAATATTAGGGTATTTCTATTTTTTTCTCTTGGTGTCGTCCAATTCATAAATTGATTTAGGGTCTTTTTGGTTTGTCGTTTTAGTATATTTTGACGTTGTTTTTATACCAAATAGATACTGAAATGATATTGAACCTGTACTAATATATATTCATAGAAAACTGATAATTTTACTTATAAACCGATCAAACTGAACCAATATTAAATCGATACTGATAAAAAATTAATAACCCAAAAAGTTCCTCAATAGTTAGACATTCTATTGAATGATGCAACCATGAGACTATATAATAATTCTATAGATTGAAAAAAAGCATTGGATAGCATAATATAAAAAAAGAAAACATCTGAATAAAGGAAAAAAAAAAAAAGATTATGGTTCGGCTAACTTTTTAAGGGACTCTTTTGTTAGCTCTGATCTATGCCTAATTTAGTTTTTCTTAATAAAATCCTTAATATATTGATTATTATATTTATTTTTATAATCATATAATTAACTAAGTGGTTCAATCATTATATTTATTTTGGTAAGATAATTGATTAGATAGTTTAATTATTATATTTATTTTAATAATCAGATAATTGAATAAACGTCTACCAACCAATAATTTATTTAATACAATCTTTAAGATTTAAATATATATATATATATATATTTCATTGATTGACAAGTTACATTTTAAACTTAAGAAAGTTATAAAATTTGTAAGTTCTACTCTATCTTTTGATTCTCAGAGCTTTTGATTTGGTACTACACCCAATTATAAACCAATGGTCATTTGTTTGGTAAAATTCATTAATTCTTCTTTTTACATAACCAGTATAACATAGGGATTTCAACTTCATACTTTAAGTATAAGGATCAAAATCGAATATCATTAAATTACATGGTTATTAACAAAATTCATTAGTATTGCACCTACTAAAGTTAATATAATATGTATGATAATAATGCCGTGTGTCTTTTGGAAAACTACTACCTCTACTTTTTTTGGACATTAACTACTACCTTTATTAGTTACCAACAACTCACTAAAGACCAATTCAACAGGCAAAATCACATAGAAAATTTAGGGTCTGTTTGGTTGGTCAGTTTTTTTATTTGTATATGTATATATTATTTTTTATAAAGCTGTTAATTTTTTTATTTATATCTATTTATTAATAAATAATTTATTAAAAAATTTAAAAAATATCTATATTTATCAAAAAAAGCTAGAAAAACATACCATATGAAAATTATTTCTTTTTTTTTATTCGTGCTTGCTTTTCCTGGATAGTCGTGCCTTCATTCTCAGGTCGTCTTTTTCCTGGATTCTTAGCACAACCACAATCTAAGAAACGATTCTACAGATGTCCTTAGGGTATAAAGTAATACTTTAAGAACCATTATTCTTTTGTCTTCTCTCTTTTTTCCACAATGAGTGAAACAAAAAAATGCGATTGCTTTTTACATTGTTTTAATGTGAGTAGATAATGTTTTAAATAATATCTTAATATTAAAAAATATATAATTAAATACTTTAATTATAAAATTAATTAATTTAGTATCAAAACTTTAAAATTGTTTAATTTTAATATCTAAAAAATTTAAAATTGATTAATTAAATATCTAAAAGTACTTAATGGATGCTATTAGCATAAAGAAAAAAAATTTATGTAAAATTGATCAATTTAAAATTCAGCAATCTAATTGTATATTTTATCAAATCCAAGTACTCTTCGTGATATTTATCCTAAATCAATATATCTATAAACGTATAAATAAGAAAGAAAAAAAGGTTTAAAAGCTCGATGAGAAAGTGAATATATGCTTTAGATCATCCTAACTGGAAGTCTTTCATCCGGGTCCCAAATGCAAAGATCTTATTTTTCGATAATGTCGTATGGAATGGGAATGATCCTTCAGCTTATTGGAGTCATTAATGCGACTTTAAACACTAGTTTTTTTTTTTTTTTTTAAACCTTTTGCTTTCTGTGGTACCTTTGTGTGATTTATTTTAGACCATAAATAATATAAATAAATACTAAAGGCTTAATTGAAAGATCTAAAATGAGGGAATTTTAAAGAATAGAGTTTCTTGAATTTTCAACTATCCCTGGATGGAAAATATCAAATTTGATGTCAAATTTTACACAAAAATTTAATTCGGTACATAAATTTTAAAATAATTAATTTAATACATAATCAAACTTTTCATAACTATTTTTACTATTTTTCCAACTCTATGTGTTTTGTTTTCAATATAGAATAGACGGTTTATCAATGTTAGATGATATTAGAGAAGCTGGTAACAATTCAATAATAAACTGTTTTTTACAAGTCAACAAATAGAATAATTGATGTTAGAGAGAAAGTAAAAATAGTGACGAAAAATTTGATTGAATATTAAATTGACTATTTTAAATTTTATGTACCAAATTAAATTTTCACGTAAAATTCGAGTGCTCTATTTGATATTTATCCTGATTTTAACCTCACATTGAGTTATGACTCGTCATCTGGTAATAATAGGAATTTGGTGGAAAATTATTTCGCCAATTATAAAGAAATATATTGTACCGTCATGGAGGCAGACGTACACAATATAAATATATATAGTGTGTGTATGTTAGGGTTCCATGTCTAATGTCGTTATGTCAGCAACCGAAGAACAACGAACCAATTCCATTGAATAAAAATAACACTGAACTGCATTCATTGATTTTTCAACCTATCATTCAGTCCCTGCTAGTGGTTTGGTCAATCATTTAATGATTTCATCTTTTGAAATAAATAACCAAATCAATTTCTTTAGATCAAGCGCATAATTGCTTTCCATAAAAAAAAAAAAAAAAAATTCATTAAAAAAATAAACAAATTATTTCTATTGGAAAATTTTATTTGTTTTGGTTTTTCAATTTGACAAACTTTCTATTAAAAAAAAAAAAAAGACACCAAGCCTATGATCATCAAGCTAAATTAAAATAAATGAAAATAAATTCTAAAAATCTAGCAATGTTATTCTTATTCCTATTATATCAATAAACGATCTAAATCTTTTCCAATCATTATCAAACCACTTAAATTTTTTTATACTAATTTTTTTATAGACATTTTTTTTTTTTTTTTGCCAATATAAGCAATTTAGTTTTAATAATATCAATGGTTGGGCCCATTTTCTCTTTTTTTTTAATGTACAATGAAAATAACTGAATACAGGTCTTTAATCAGAAATAATAAAAGCTTTTAAGTTTGTATAACTCTCAAACGGCTAAATACGGCCAACTGACCATTCCTATCCAATGTAGGGCAGGCCTCCAGATACACAATCTTTGTATTGACCCACAAAATATTTTACAAAACCATAGAAATATTTAAATGCCATCTCCTTATACTTTATATTATTCTAACCCTACAATATCATAAAATTGCACGATATATAAAAACTGAGATAGGAGCAGACAACATGCACTTTTAGCCCACAAACATGAGTAGTTGAAATTTGTGGATAATAGCGTTTTACGGCACAAGTATTATTTATATATTTTTAAAAGTTATAAAAAAAAGTAGAATCATATTTTAAAAATTTAAGGTAACGTTTGGTTTTAAGAAGCAAATAAGACAATAAAAACTAAACAACATCGTATGAGAAATATTAGACAATATAATTCACTCGTATCATATTTAGTATGCATGTTATTAAACAAAGATTTTGTATTATCCATTATTCGGTATATATGAATACAATGCAATAAAACTATAAAAGGCTTGAGTTGTTAGTAAATTTAAATTATGTATTGAAAAGAAATTTATCCCATCGTCCACATGCACCCATGCTAGTATTATTATTTTTTTTTCCAAATTTGTCCACTATTCTTAAAGCCTATTGTCCATAGCAACAACCAAATAAGAGGCTATGATTTTTGTCTAGTTCAGTCTTATAAATTTATGCGAACCAAACAACTAGAGTTTTCTGCATCTAGCTAATAGTTTAAAGAAAATATATTTGCAAATTATCTTTAAATTTATTTAAATGATAACTTTTCTTTTAACAAATTATACATTATCGATCGAACCTATTCCATCTCTCTTGAAAAAAATAGAACATTTGGGTTATAAGATCAACACTAATGATTGGAATATCAGCATCATAAGTGATCTAGATTACTATGTGATTTAGTATTTAAGTATAGTAATGATGATCTAGAATCAAAATTTTTTGAAATCTCAAAATTATTCTTCATAATTAAAGGATTTCATTCAACGAATATTTTTGTTGACTTACACTTCTAAAGAGTGGATCGCCAATAAAACCAGGGTACTCGAACCTAGACATCATCACGGATCGGTTCCAAACCGGGAATCGACCTGACCCGTCACTGGTTGTTCCTGAACCAGGAACCGGCTCGGCGATGGCGGGTCTGAACCAGTAAAGGACCAGTCGGTTATGACGAGTCCTTACGGTTCCATTCCTAAAAACCGCATGACCCGGCGGTTTTGGAATCGTCGATTCAAGAACCGATAAAACTGGCGGTGTTGCGGTTCTACACGATAAAAATTATAAAAAAAGTAAGAAAAAGGAAAGAAAATTATAAAAAAATTATTTCCTATTCATAATATTTAATGTGTTATTATTAACAACACAAGTAATAAATACATTTGAAATCATATTTTAAATTTATGTAGACTTCTAATCAAAGTAGACTTTCTTTCTCAACAATGTGTGATTCGTTTTTTTTTTAAGAATTATATATCTTTGAATATTTTATAGTATCACATTGCTAATATAACAACTAAAAAAGTGCAAGTGATTGTATATAATAAATACATAATTATAGAAGTTTTTTTAACTAATGCTATGAATAATTATTGTTAGGCTCAATGTTATTTCAAGTTAAAAATCATTTTGCATTTTTTCTTAGTTAAATTAAGTAAATTATTTAATTAATTTTTTTTTTTTTTTCATGGTTCCTGGTTCCTCTAGAACCAGAACCGAACCGTGAGAACCGACAGTTCCTAAAAACCAAGAAACCGGACCGACTCCTACGGGTCCGATTTCGGTTCCACTACTTTTGGAACCAGGAACCGGCGATTCGGGTCCTGTTCTAGACCCGAACCAACCGAACCGTGATGATGTCTACTTGAACCGGAAGGGAGGAGAAGGAGGTGGCGATTATCTTTCAATATAGGTAAAGGGAGAACTACACTTGAGTACTTTACCTGATTTTATATTTGTTACTAATGCTTTACCTTCAATTAATTTTTGCAAACATACTTAACTTTATTTCATCTATACTTATCCATTCTATTTTTTTTTTCTCCAAAAACTATGCATTATAAGTTTATAACTATTTATAGTACCCTAAATTTAGAGTCATCTATAACATGTCACGTGTTCATGTTTGTTATGGACATGCGAAGGCTCGAATAAATTTAATAATATAGTAAATACTCCAAATTGTTCTTGCATGAATGGCTCCGGAATTTTATAAATTTACCTACTTATAACCATAACCAAGCACATACATATCTACTTATGATCTTTAAGAGTTTAATTATCATCCTCTATAAAAAATCACAAGGATTATAAGTTATCACAAAAATAAACTTTAAAGCAAATGCTAAGCGCCTGCTATTCTTTAGACCAACTAATCTATCTTCATTAACTTTCATATGAACTCTACTCATCATCTGGAGGGTCTTTAATGCTAGCAATATTCTGAGTCCACTAACCATAAGCACCTAGTGATATAATAGTCTACATGCTCGTCACCTATACCTAGAAAAAAAAAAGAGTAAACTAGAGCCTAATGTGTTATATCACAAACATACAAAAGTGATTCAATACGCACACATTCACGTACAAACCTAATACTAATGCAACAACCAATACCTTGTCATCTTTTATTTAAGCTAGATAGACAATATAAGGATAACTCAATATCCCACTACATGTAAATATAGTAATGCATACATACATACACACACACATATATATATATATATGATTTTGGGTACTCATGTTTCCTAATATTCTCAAAACCGAAACACCATGATTTACCCATATCATTTTCATGTATGATTCTACTCAGGATACCGTCACACATGGATTATCTAAATGTTGCGATAGCAACATAGGTACTCTCTACGTCACCCAGCTACACACAAGTAAAAACACATTATTAACACCGGACAATTAATCAGTCTATTTAAGTTTCTACCCTATGCAATCACAAGCAACAAGTAAGGTATACACGTAGCTAGAATTTTTTTTGTTCTAAAAGACTAGTTTCTACCACTTGAATTACATACGAATGAACTATGTAAAGTCTTTATATACATAAGTCAACTCTTCCCACATTCCTATTATACACACTCTTACCCTGCTACCATTTAGATTCTCAAAGTATTCTTTAATCCCTAAAAAGAAGTGTTAAAGGGTCCCTAGTCATTTTTAGACAAGAAAAAGATGACTTTCAGAGTATTATAACGTGCATAAACTAGTGCACAAGTGGGTAGAGGTTTGGGTATTACTTAGGCAGAGAAAATATATCATAAAAAGGTCCGTAGCGAAGTACACATGCAATATACAGGGGTACACGAGATATACACGACCTTGTGTTCTTCTTTTGTTCTTTTCCAAGCATAAATTTTAAATCACCAAAAGGAACACAACTAAGAACACAAGATCATGTATATATCGTGTTCTTTTCAAGGCTTTTCTTCTTCAAAAAGATAGAGAGAAACACAACTTAATACATAGGCTCATGTATTGATCGTGTTTTTATGGAAAACACAATTTTTATCATAAAGAGGTACATGAACTAGTACATAAGGCCATATATTGTCGTGTACTTTCAAAAATACGTCCATTTCATGAATTTTCACCCATTTGCAACTCAAAACCCAATTTTAATCCTTCTAAACATATTTTTATAATCCTAACATGATAAAATGCACAAGTATGCCTTGTCCTACTAAAATTAACATATATTAATGTTTCTTGGATTTTGATTAAAATACTATGTTCTGTCTTATGTTTGATAGGAGTTAATATGATAATTGATTTGGATTTTATTGATGATGATACATCTAAAGGCTTGCTTTTCCCTTTCCCTTAGTTTGATTTTCCTTTTCTTTAGCTCTTGAAATATATATAATAATTTAAAGAAAAGCTCTATGATAAAGGATGTAAACTAAGATTTGTTGAAACTATCAATTTAATTTGTTGAAACATTACATTAAATAGTTAAAAGCGAAAAATTAAAAAATTAATCCCAAAAAAATGGTTAACCATTAAAGCAGTTAATCTTTTATAGTAGACCGGTTAATAATCGAGATATTAAAAATCAATCATTATGGTTATATTCAAAAAGTAGGGCCATAGATCGGTTAACTAAACCGTGAGCAACTCCTAATTAGTCTAAGGAAAAAGATTGTAAAGTCGTAACTTACATCCTCAAGATCTCCGGTTCATTTTTGTTGCTCCTTACACGGGGATAGAGAATAGAGAGGGGGTTGATGGAAGGATGCAAAGGTTAAAGGAAGAGGATGAAAGAGTTTGAGGGTTTGTTTTGTTTTTTTGTTTTTTTTTTTTTTTTTTTTTTTGAAGATTAGGGTAAATGAGGCTATTTATGGAGGAAGTCCATAGGCAAATTATTTTTGTCCTCAGTTTTGAATTATCCTAGGATCATTTCAACCTAAATCTATGAAGATAGGTGGTGATATATATTTATATTATCAAATTCAATATATTCAATTAAACAAATCATAAATTAAATTGAAGTGAAGTGAAAATTTGTTCCTTTTCTTTTGATGGTTTAATGCATGATCGGGATAGATTTATGATGGTTTGCATGGCCAGATCAAACCATAATTCTCTTCACAATTTCATTCAATTGAGATTATGAATTGAACTAATCTTAACCCAAAAAGAAAATATTACATTAGAGCTAGACAAGATACTAGACCAAACTATAAAAGGAATCGATATAAATAATTTTCTATTTGATTTAATATGACATTTCAATGTCAAGATGGTTCATAATGGAGTTGACAGCATACAACTGAACTATACAATTTTTCACGATTTATTTTAATTTAGATCATGATCGACTCCCAACAAACTAGGTTATATCAAACAAATTTTTCAACATAGTTCAAGGAAAAACGTTTTATTCGTTTTGGAAAATACTAAATCAAAATGGAAAATAGACACAAATATAAAACTCTTGAAAAGCAGTTTCTCTCTAAAGCTAAAAGTAAATTAAAAGAAAAAAAAAGATAAATTAAATGAATCCCATATCCAGTTAAATTCACAAAGTCAAAGACTCAAAACTAGTGGATATCTCGATTTAAATTCCCAAAAGAAATAACCCAGAATATAGTGATTTACACAACCAAAGTTATATATTCTGAAGCATGGCATGGGAACTTAAATAATATATAATGTTAACATAAATTTATATATACACTTGTTATAATTGGTTTTTTACTTTTTTGCCTTTTTCCACTTGTTGTCAACAGAAAGCTTGTTTGGTAAAGGGTCCCGTCCCATGCAGTTACATTGCACCTGCATCTTTTCGGCTCCACTTATCAATACTACAGGACCACATGAGACACTTTTGACCTTCTAACCCAAAACACACACATACATATACATATATATACATATATATACAAATTAAACTCAAAAAAACTGTAAATTTTTTAAAATAAAACATTTAAACCCCTATAAAAAAATATAAATTTGTTCAATAATAACAAATCAATTTTTTATGTATTTGTATAGAACAACAACAAATTTCTAGAGCCGGTTTATTGTCTAGCTTGATTCATACTGATCTATAAAATATTAACCATATTAAGAATTCCCCCCAAATAGACTAAGAATTATTTAATTATTAAATAAGGTTAAGTATACATATACAGAGACAATTAATGCGAACTATAAAATATATAATTGTAGATGTACTTTACCTTTTACATTTACTCGCATTTGTTAATATCGTAGGACTTACGACCAATTCACTTCTCCAAATGAATAAGGATATAGCAGATTTCATTATACTGAGAAATTAAATAAAGCTCTAATAAGAATTTTTTTGTTAATTTTTTTATTTAAATAGGAGTAATTTTGAGAAAAAAAGGTAATTTCAATAAATTGAATAATTATTTATAAATTTAAATAAAAAATTACTATTCAATATTTCTATTCATAAAAAGTAAGAATGAAATGAACGAGCAATTAATCTACTTAAAATGATTGCATTAACGCAAAATATTAAGGAATGGTGCTCTTCATAAAATGTGACATTAAGTGGACAAATACAAGTTTAAGTTTTCTAGCATTTTAATGTTAAAGGTTGTTTTTTCTATATTAGCAAATAAAATAAAAAGTATTAAAAAATAGTATAAATAATCATAAAAAATTTAATTGAGTATTAAAGCTTCCAAAAACTCTTTTTTTTTTTTTTTTTTTTTTGCAAAATACAAATACTAAATTTAACATACATCCTTTAAATTATGAGAAGTCTTCCCACTGGGCAGTACGCACTAATAACAGTCTCAACACTCCCGAGTTGTACCTCTCTTCGAAAAAAGCAAGAAAATTAAAAAAAAAAAAAGGGCAAAAAAGGTGGGACCCCCTTTTTTCAAACTTTAGCAGACATAAATATATTTAAAGGAAGCTCAGACAGACAGTAGGTGGAACCTGATAGCAGATCAAGGTCCCACAATATAGCCCACTTAAGGAACAATCACTTCACACCACCGTTGAGACCATGAGAAACTGACACAGAATCATTTCCTTCTGAAGAGCTTGTATCCATTTTGTTAGGTACAACTTCAGTGTCATGCTCGGTTTTCAGACAAAAACACATTAAATTATCTAAGTTTTCAATCACTTGACTAACCACATCAATAATTTTATGGCTAACAACATTCAAGTTCTTAGTTATGTCAAGCAGAAAAAAACATTCCAAACAAGTAATCAAAACGACGGTTATAACCTAACCCCATAACATATTCTCCAGTCTTAGTCAGAAAACCATCTTGAGTGCTTTACAAATTGGGATAAATTACAGCATTGCTGAAGCACTGAAATAGCACCACCACCATTTTCACAAGTCATCTCATGATTCCATTTGACATGTTTAAGATACCATCCAACCTCCTAAAACATCATTGGAAGAACCTTATAATTAGCTGCAGTATCTGTTTCTGGATGAAAATATGAACTGGACCATCTTCCATGGAGCTCCTACTCAAGAATCAATGTTATAAATTACAAATACAGACATGACTGGATCTCAAGACAAGCATTCACGCTAAAGAAGAGTATAAAGAAGGAAGCGCAATACTTCATCCAGAAGACTGAAAATGCCCAGTAAACCCTCTCAAAATTGAATGTTCACATGCCTGCGAAAAAAGAAGGGGAAAATCTGGATGATATGCTAATTTTATCAAATGTACATCATCAAGGAAATTTCTGGCATCAAATTACCTCAACTTCACTTTTTGCGTTTCTACAGCTGCCATCTTCATGTCAAACATTGATGGACAAGATGCTGTCTAGAATCCGTCTCATCATCCTATTTTCTGAGAGCACTCAACATCAACTTTGCACACAAATAATTTAAGCACCCAATGTATCAAATTCATAAGCCATTACTGGAAGAAGTAGTCTCTGATCTTAATTGGCTGGCTTGTTATTAGTTTTGCTGATGATTCCCTTTCCAAAGTACTCGGCAATCACAGAAAACCCATCCCTTGATGACTTCACTCGTTGGAAGAACTGTTCTTGATCTTTAGAATTCTGTTCCAAACTTCTCTTCATTTCCAAAACTGATCTGTACTCTGGGGCACACTCAGGACATTCTTTTTCATTGTCTCCAAGGCAGCGTTGATGAAATGAGTGCATGCACATAAAGTGGACAGCAGGGAGATCAAGAGTGAAAGTGCATGCTGTGCACTTGCTAAGCTGAAAAATTCTGGCATTGGTTCTAAGATCCTCAATTTCTTTCCTCATAGCCAATGTTTCATCCTGAAAAAGAGAAATTTATGATCCTCAAAAATGTATTATCTGAAAAAAGAACATCATGACAGATATTAATGTCATTGACCTACAAGCTGAGAAATACTTATTTCTTTGGCATTGGTGCTAAGATCCCCAAATATATTATCTGGAAAAAGAACTTCATAACCAATATTAATGTCATCGAACTACAAGCTAAGAAATACCTATTTATCAGTCAAGTTCCCAAATATACTATGATAGTCTCAACAAATTGTAGGAACGAGTGGCTAAGATGGTAGCCGCCAGTAAGGCAGTTATGATGGTTCATTACCATTAAGAATGTTATTGGAACATGAGGAAGATAATTTTTATTTTTAAAAAGAGTAAATTACTTTTCTGTGTTTTCCATTAATCCCAACCACTTAATGCCAACCACTACCATCATTTCCCTCCATTACCTATCACTAATAATTACCAGCACATACAGCTACTCTTAATTGCTAAGATAATATTTAACAATTGAAAAATAATTAAATTATTTTTAAAAAGAGGGTAGAAAATATTTTCAAATAGCATTTTTAGCAGTGTAAACCTCATTTTTCTTTTATGCAGCCACTAAGGTGACTGTCGTCAGATATTTTACAAACTTTTGTTTAATAGCATGAAGATACCTTGTCAGATATTTTAAAGTCAAAACCAGCAAATTCTGCAAATTTCGGTCAAAAGTTACATCAGATACCCACTGGTTACTAATGGTTAAATCCATCTTTCACTAGAGGAGCTAAAAAACAAAGTTGACATGACCCACAACAATTGGGAGCTCACAACCAGGTCATTATGCAAGATCCAGTTGGGGGCTCTTGGTCTCAGACAAAATTACCTTGATTTTTTTTTTTTTTTTTGGTCGATAAGTTACCTCAATACCACAGCATCAACACTCTTTAAGTCTTATTCCAACCTAACAGCAAATATGAATAAACCTTAGACTAAGAGGATTTCATCCAAATCAATCTAAATTTGATTTTAGAGGCTTGGATACCCCTTAATCCATACAAAATCAAGCTTAAATAAGATTTCCACACAGTTGTACCAATATCACTCAAAGGTCTATCTAGGTCAAGATGTTTAGAGATTGAGTTCCATTGTCTCAATAATAAGCTAATGATGCTTTTTTCAGGTAATTAAAATTTATGCTGCTTAATTTACATACTTCTAGATGCAAGATCAAGAACTAGCCACAACTAGTGCCAAAATATAAATGCCAAAAAATGCAAAATATTAAAACCATGTATATGTCTCTCTTCAACAAAATAAATGGATATTCCAGATGACCCAAAACAGCACTCCCATAATGGAAGAAAAAGGCTAAGATGCCATTATTAAACTTTACCATCTTGCACAAATAGAAGAAGAGTGTTTTTTGTAAATTCAATGACACAGACAGAGGGGTCGATTTTTGTGATCACAGTTTTTGCAACTTGGATACTGAAACTTCAAGGATATCCAATCCCCAACACCTGAAAACTTCCCTTTTTAATTTTTTACAACCTAAAAGACTTGATCAGTGATTTTTACACATATGTTCTTTTTAAGAATGTAACTACTGGGTTCTGTTTGGTGGAAATAGTGCAAAATCAACAAATGACAAGAAAAAACATGGGTAAAAGCACAAAAGTTACTACCAACCTGATATTTCTCAATAGATCTCCGATCCTCTTCAATAAGTTTGGATTCTTGCTCAAGCTTTCTAGCAATATAATCCTTGATGACAGAGAGAGTGAGGCAAGGATTCCTTGATAGCATCTGCAGAACTATTATAGGAGGTAGAATGTCATCCCTCTCGATGTAAGTTAAGACTTCCTTCACTTCTTTGGAGCAATCTTCACCGAGCTCTCCAAAATACTTCAAAAGATCAGCCCATAGAGTTGGATCACCACCTTTACCTGAATCCCCAAGCCTTTTGCAACATGCTATGAGACCCTCGTGATCGTGGGCTTGCATGTAGCATGCAATGACCTCCCTGTAAAGTTTCATTTTCTCATACAAAAACAAAAGACCTTCAGTAAAGGCACTCATTTCACAGAGAATTATAGCAAGGTCAACATCGTAAAGTGGTTGCTCCATGTCAGATGTCCAGGCACTCTTGAGTAACCGAAGACCCTTTTCCCTTCTTTCAAGAAAATCCTTGCTTAAATCCTTTTGTTCCGAAATGGACTTCTCATTGGAGCTTAAAATTGCAGCTGCTCCTGATCTCACTTTATAGACAAGTTCACCACCATTATTCATTTGAGATACTGATGGAAAGTTCAGGTCATTCGAGAGGTATAACTCCAGGAGAGTGTTGTGTATTTCTACTTGAGCAGGTGAATCTTTCACCTTGTCTGTATATTTTTCAAGGAACTCCAAGAGAGCTTGAGGGTGATGAATGAAAATGTTCAGAAAGTCAACAGGAGAAGGCAGCATAGAGAGATGGGCACTGTTGGATGCCCCTCTCTTTCTCAATTCTGCATCTTCAGTGCAAAGTTTCAAGAGTATTTCAATTGTTTCTGTAGGCCTGTGTTCCACCATATCTTGCCATACTCTTCCACAGTTACACCAGCCTGACTAGGCTCAAGGCTTGAAATATACTGCAACGCTTCATCAAATCGAGCTAGATCCTCTAACAAAATTTTTAGGTACCATTCATGCCTTCCAGCCTTCTTAGCAACATACATTGCATGTTCATGGTAATTGGCAGCTCGACAGACCCTTATTGCAGTTTCCACATCAAATTTGTGCTCTCCAACTCCATCTTCACTTCTAATGAACACATTTAACTTTTCAACATCCTTCAATTTTGTGTAGCAGTTCAACAGGAGTGTCGTGTGATCTTTAGATGCAAGGCTTTTTTCATGTAACTTTTCCAAGTAGTTAGTGAGATTGTATATTCTTTGTGCATCTAGAAACTTCTGGATCACATAAGAGGGTTCAAGGTGACCAATGGTGTGGATATATTGAGCCATAGCCTCATCATAGTCCTGCTTACTGTAGAGATGATCCCCGTACTTTCTTAGGACTTCTGCAGTTGCAGCAGCATCAGCTTGCTGACTTTGAACGAGATTAATTGCTACATTATATAAGTTCTTCTTGAAGAGCATATCCAATTTACTTTCCATGTCCTTCTCCCCAATACATAGAGCTGTTTTGTCTGCCATTATAAGTATTATATTTCCCCATTCACAAAGCAAATGAGAAACTTCTTTGAGCATTAGGCTATGTGCTATTAAACGGTTCTTCAGGTCATATATATTAAAAGTGTTTCTGCCACTTCTTTGATCTGCTATAACACATAGAAGGTATCCGCGAAACCATCCTATAAATTTCTTCTCCCCATCAAAAGCCCAACAGGGACCACGTCCATCTACTTCATAGAAGTACACAGCCTCTGGCCGCCCAATAATTAATTCCTGCGTGAATTGACAATTGAATCTAAATCCATATGCAGTATACAGTCAGATAAGAGTAAATAGTACTAGAAAGAAACATGCCAAGTGTTTATCCACCCAAGAGAGAGAGAGAGAGATACCAATCGATCACTCATTGTAACACTATTGACACTGCACCCAATCTGATCTAAGGTTTGTCGACTAGGTGGTTGATTATGCAGGTTGAACAAGGTCACTGAAGTTGGTGTCACTGCAAACAGTTGAAGGGCTAGGCCATCTACTCTAAAGCCTAAACCTGTGACCGAGAGGTGACTTTTGTCCTGCCCACCATCCACCTGAAGTTTGAAGCGGGCAATACGCTCACGCCCAATATCCCCTTTGATACAATAAATGCAACCATTGCCCAATCCCATTGCCATAAGTAGGATAGGAGGAGCCTCCTCCAGCACCAAAAACGATGTGATCTAAAAAAATGGTGTTGTTAAATTTTCTTCCAACAAAATTGATGGACAGAGCGCATAGTAACCTCAAAAGCTAAAACTGCATTACCTTTGCTTGTGGAAACTGATTAGTGAAGATCCTTAATATCCCTATGCAGTTGGGAGCTGGACTCTCAGAGCTGGAACCCTCCTCCTGCATCCTGTCAAGATCAAAAACCTTGAGGCACAAGTCTGATTGCTGTGGAGACAGCTGCTCATCTTCTCCAATAGTCACCAAATAGTTCCGTTGCTGGTTAATCAAAGAACGAAATTCTATTATTAAATCCTTGGTTTTATCAACCATGAACTTTTTTAATAACTTTAAATCCATATCTCCCTGAAAAAATTATCCCTTTCAAACTTATATATCATAAATACATTACAAAGAAAACATATATATAATGCAATTCAATAGTGTTCCAATGAAATAATGATTCACACACAAAAAATTACACAAAATTTTGAAAAAAGTAATGTTGTTTAATCCATTTAACAATCATAAGATACAAAATAATCTTAATTCTATTTCAACTAAATGATAATGCATACTTTAACTCCCCTATACAACCCCATATCATGTTCTAGCTATTCACCAAACCAGCACATACAAACGGCAAATAAGAAAGTCTGCCTTCTTAATTATTACACCTATCATATATAATATATATATATATTCCATGAACACGGATGGGACACAGCACGAGGTGACAATAGTGAAACTTTATCCACCTAATCAAATCCTAGTGAAACATAGTATTCCAATATTTGGACAATTTGGCATATTACCAAATCACTAGCTTACACGCCTAACGATGGCTCGATGTCCCAACAATCTAATATGAAGCTGTGTTGACTGAATATACAAAACCTCTTCATTTTTTTTTTTTCTTGAGCTTTCAATAAGGGCAAGGCACTTTTGATCCATAACAGAACCAGATACAACAACGTTTAAAAAACTCAAATTCCTAGGATTGCAATTCTACTGATCAATTCACATCTAGTATCCAAATAAAGAAACGTAACAAAAACCCCAAACCCTTAACCCCCAAATTATAACGCTAATGATGCCACTAATCCCATTTAAAAAAATTCCAAATACCCAATTTTCTTTGGGCAATAAAAATCCAAACTTTAAAAGATTACATATTCATAAAAGCAAACAATGCACATCCCCACACACCCCACCCCCCCCCCCCCCCCCCCCCCCCCCCCCCCCCCCCAAAAAAAAAAAAAAGCAAAAACCCTAATCTTAGCCTAACCTTGAGTTGCTGAAGGAAGAGAACGGAGGATGAGTGAGCTTGAAACCCATAATTGAACTTTAGCCCGCGATCAAGCAAGCTTACGGTACCGTCGTCACACCCGATCACTACCTTCCCTCTTCCACTTGAGCTACACACTATTCTTCCTTGTATTTCTTCAGGGATCGTGACCTTCCCGCCCAATTTGTCCTCGAAAAACTCGAATTTTCTCCACTGGTACATTTCCGGTTCTTTATTTATTTATTTATTTTTATTGATTAGGGTTAATATGGGTAATGCGACTGGGGAAAAGCTCACATAGAGAGAAAGTGTATAAGATTGTGGTTATGAGGGAACAGAAAGATCTGGGATTGATTGAAGATTGAAGATCATGCCAGATTGTTCGAGTCTTAGCAAATGCTGATGTTGTTGTCGTCGTTTGTGTCCTCTTCCTTCATCACTGGCTAAAAGTACAATCGAGAAATAACGTAATGATTGGTAATAAACATTTACTATTTTTCCAATGCCAAAATTTTTATAGTTAATTGTTTAAGTTTTGCTAAATTTTATAATTAAGGGTAATATATAAAATAGTATCTTAATTTGTAAAAAAACAAAAAAAAATATAGAGTGTGGTTTTGAATAATTTAATATCTAAAATAGATTTTCTCATACATTTTTTATATTTAAAATTTGGTTTTGAAATAATATAAAATACCTAAATTTTTCCATATATTTTTCTTAGTATCATTTTTTATATAAATGCTTATAATTAATTATCAAAGTTTTATAAAATTTTGCATTAACTACTTAAATTTTATCAGTTTTTTTTTTAAATTCATTAATTGAAAGGCCTATAGTTTTTTTTCCGATAAATGTCTATAGTTAATAAATACTTTTTAATTTTAACTTTATAATTAACCTTATATATAAAACAGTAATAATAGAAAGTTTTTAGTAGAAAAAACCGTTTTGAACCGCTATCTTTCTTTCCATAATTCATTTTACCACTAGGAATTCAATTGTAAAATGCAATAGCACAGTAATTAATATATTTATTGTACTACCATTTAGTAAAACATATTTTACAAGGTTGGTAATGTTTTCAAGATGTAAGATAGTAATATTATGAGAATTAATAATTATTTTGTAAAAGTATGAATTTTTATTTGTTGTTTTGTATAATAATAATTATTTTAGTTTAGAAAAATTGTAAAACCAACTTTATAAGCAGCATCGTGTCCTCATGCAATACATGGGAAAAGGAAACGACCAAAAAAATAGGAAAAAGAAAAAATGTACATATTTTCAAAATAAAATTATAAAAACACCATAAATGATAAATAATCTCAATGATAGAGAAATTGAACAAATCTCTTAAAAAGACAAGTTTAAGTTTCATTAAGCTAGTCTTTTCAAGAGATGGGTTTCTTACGGTTGTTTTGAACCTGTCTCCTCAAAAAATAGTTAGTGAATGAATTCGTCTCTTTAAAAGACAGGTCAAGTTCATTATAAATACATTAACTCGTCATTTTTAATAAATGAGTTTATTTAAAATAAAATAATCTCTTCAGAAAACAAGATTAACTTACTTATTATTTAGATTTTTTTAATACAATTTATAATATTTTTATTAAAAAGTTATTTTTTCCCTTTTTCCCTTCAATAAAATGTAAGAAATTGGAAAAAAAAAAAAGGAAAATGTTTTCAAACTCTCATGATATAAATAAAATACTATATACATTTAGATTTAGATATATATTATATGTAAAAGACATATGTATACCAAAATAACATAGGAGTAGTCTTCGGTAACAGTCTCTAGTGTTTCAATGTGGCAAGATATGATAGACACATTGTAACAATCTTCAATGTTTCGAAAGACACAAGTTATAAACAACTCATTGGAATTATATGCACCCAATAGGAATACTACTGAAGGGTATAATGGGATAAGCTATAAATATGTGTTATGTCTTGTAGGTGGACTTCATTATTGATTGCCTCCCACGCTAAAAGCAAATTTCCAAGTTGAGGCACTAGAGGTTGAAGAGATGGAGGATCAATTCATGCAAGTTAGATTGGATAACCTATTAAAGCCTGAAGTTAAGCTATACAACAGTGATGACTTACTATTACCCTAACAGGTTCACCAAGGTCACACATAGAACGTATGGAGAGGATCGGGGTAATAGAGGAACCTATAGGGGAGTTCGGGTACATAATAGGGATGAATACTCACACGATGTTCAGTTTAGTGAAGCAGGACCTTCACAGCCATACTCTACAAGCTATGGCTATGAGACATCGCCTTTGCGTAAAAGCTTCCAGTTACCGTAGTAGACTCCTGCAGCTCCACAACAAAGAAGGCATGCAATGACCTCGTCCTAATAACATGGAGGGTCTTTCATAGGTTGGACCAACTCTAATCCTATGCATTAAAGTCCTCGCTTTAATCTACCCGGAGAAGATTGGGATGACATGCAAATCACTTAGTTGCATAGATCTTCATAGCAACAGCTATAGCTACAACAGCTCTATAATTGCGACTGGAAAACAAGAGAGAAGGGGGAGTAAGCAGTAGGAGTGGGCACAAATCGGTTTGGTTCAGTTTTTCCTAAAACAAAACCAAACCATTTTTATTCTAGTTTTTTTTATATTTGTGTAAATACTTAAATATTTATATCACTTTTCGAAGTTTATATTATAAACAACGATAAAATACTTTAAGAATTCATTATACTTTTAATCTATAGCTTTCTATAAAATCAGTTATCCACCAATAAAATGCATTCATTAACTAATGCATAATGGGTCATGATTTATAATTTATAATTTTTAATAGAACCATCAAGTCAATCATTTACCAATAAATTTAACTAAAATAAAAAATTATCTATCAACAAAATTCATCAATAAATAGAATGATCCGCTGATAAAATACATTAAACAATTAATACATGATAAGAGTTTATAACTAAATCAATAAATTTCATACTTTATAAAGTTAAAAAATATTAAAAAAATAGTTTATCATCAACAAAAAATATGTCATAACGCTAAAAAAATTAAAAAATGAACAAGTTGATTTTAATCAATATTCACCAAATAATAAATATCAAATAAAAACATATGAACATATATGATATTTAATCAATCATCATAAAAAAATCTATAATCATAACTTACACGTAAAATATTATTATATTTTTCTAAAACGGTTTGGTTTATCTTTCAAACCAAACTATAAATTTACGGATTAGATCAAATTGGAAAATTTTTAAACCAAATTATTTAAAAAACCACATTTCGAATTGGTTTGGTTACGGATTGGTTCGATTCGATTCGGTTGGTTTTTCTGCCCACCCTCAGTAAGCAGCATCAATATTTAGTTTCTATTATTTGTTTCATTTCACTTAATATAAAGAATTAGACCAAATAATATAGAGATTATTATATCTATTTATTGTTCCAATCATTGTGTTTGTGAAATATGACATTTAATGAATTATGAAATTGTTTTTCCATTATCACGTGAAGTGTGGGGATTGAGGGTTTGGATCGTGGAGTAAGGTGAGTTGCATTTGAGTTGTATAAAGTATAAGTGCAAATTGTTTGTGGATTTGTGTAACATTTAAGTGTAAGTGTGTGTGAATTCAAGAGTTCGAAAAGGAATATGAGATGGTTAAGTACAAAATCATGAGTCCAACTCAAGATTCCAAGTTCGATATTTATGAAATCATTTTCTAGCAATGCAGATTTCTAAAATTTTTTTTATTACAATTTTTTTCTCTTTACATTTTGGACCATTATGTTTGGATAGGTTATTCAATGGCATCAATGTAGTATTTGTGATTGATTAGGATAATCAAATGTGCTAATAAATTTAGTATATGATTAGGGATGTAACCGGGTTGGCTCTTATAGGATTTCCGACCCACCCGACTCGTTAAAAACCCTATAGGGTTCAACCCTATAGGGTTATAGGATCGGGTTTGGATATATAGTAAAAACCCTATAGGGTTATAGGGTCGGGTTTGGATCATATAACAAACCCGATGGATACCGATAACCCGGTATTATAATTAATAAATAAATAAAAACATTACTAAAGGAGCAAAGAGAGAAAAAAAAAAGATATAAAGGAACTTCTATCTTTTTTGTCTCCAACGATTTTTTTTTTTAAATTTATGGATTAGTTGTGGATTTAGAACATTTTATTAAATTTTGCTCAAGTCATGTTTGCTATAGAAATTAATATTATTTGTTGTCAATTATATTTTAGTCCGAATATGAAATTTAATTTAACCATATTTTTAAAATATTATACAATGAAAAAAGTAATATATTAATGTGTTTAAACGTTATACAATGAATGTGAACTACAACATTTTCTATCAATTCTACATACATCATTTCATTTTTTGAATGTATAGGAAACTTATGCCGGAAGTACCGGCTTTTCTTAAATTTATTATTAAAATTTGAAAATAAGTTTTTTTTTTAAAAGGGTTATAGGGTTATAGGGTCGGGTTTCGGGTTTTAAATCAAACCCTATAGGGCGGGTTTGGATATAGCATCAAAACCCTGTAGGGTTATAGGGTCGGGTCTGGTAGACCCTATAGGGTAGCGGGTCGGGTTCGGGTTCATATGATCCACCCGAAACCCGACCCGGTTGCATCCCTATATATGATATCTCAAAATCAATATTTTTTTAAAATGAATAATTATTTTTTTTTTTTTTAATTTGCAAATTTTAGAAATTATTATTTATAAAAATTGGGGGGAAATACAAAAACACCCCTTAAACTATTGGGGTGGCGCGGATTAATTTCTCGAACTTCAATAGTGTGGTTTTTTACCTCAATAACTATAAACAATTTGCAAATATGTCCATTTTGTATTGTTCAGTCAAAAAAGTATAAAAAAGATTACTGTTCAAAGTGTACAGATTTGTATAGGAGGATGTACGCATTTGTACATATAGGATAGGAATAAGACGAGATAGACTTATTTATAAATTGTTTATAGTTATAACGGTTCAAAACCATACTTTTGAGGTTTGGGGGTCAATCCGCGCCACCCTTATAATTTATGGGTGTTTTTGCATTTTACCCTAAGAATTGTCCATCTTATAAAAATTAGTTTTCTATATCAAATGCACACTTTTCTTAACAAAAAAAAATCAAGGCTTTTCCTTTAATAAATTTAACATGTTTTTAAATAAAAATACTACCCTTATTGTTTTCTTTTTAATTATAAAACGACATTCTAAGTTAGTATAAGTTATGTTTTTTTTCCCTAATGCTCATGGTTTTTAAGGGTTTATTGAAAAGAAAAAAAAGAAGAAAAGATGAAAACACAAAATTTAGTGAACAAAATACTTTTAAAGCAAAAATAAAAAATAAAAGAGTAATTTTTTTAATTTTTTATTTTTCATCAAAAACAATTTTTTCATATTTGTTTTCAACTATTAAAATGTTTTTCTAAAATAGCTAGCTTATTTTATATGTATATTTTGTGTTATTCAATTGTTAGCATTTTTAAAATGTAATACTTGTTTGCAAAATATCTTGTCATTGCAGCTTCATTTCTAATAAATAGCTACTATGACATTTAGTTGACTATAATAGCAATTATAATAAAAAGTTTCTCTTACAAAAAAACATTAAATAATTATTTATTTAATACTATAATTGATTTTTTAATATGCTTATTTAAATAAAAACTAATAAAACAAAAATCCCATCATAACTTTATTTTATTCGTTAGTAATAACAATTATGTTACAGCCTTATTCACTAAACGAGTGAATGGTAGTGATTTTTAAAAAATTGTCTTTTAAATTTTTAACATACAAACACTATTTTTTTTTATCTACATTATTTATGCTAGATCGAGTGTTTTGTTGTCCATACCTTTTTTATCTTCATAATTACAATCTAATCCTTATATAATTTTTATTACAATTTTTACCAACTTTTATACTAATTATAAATTAATTCCATAAGATTAAAAAGTTGTCCTTATCCTTCTAATTTTTAAAAACTATCTAATTGACACAAAACATACTATCATACAAATGTTTCATTAACTGCATAGCAGTTCACAAGTTCAACAAATAACCATTGTCCATGAAACACACATGTGCGCATGCACTCATCGGAATAGCTATTCCATATAACTGCATGTCCATAGTACACTGGTAGTTCTTCTCTCCTTAATCACTATTAAAAAACAATTGTGCGATGTTTGATAAACTACGTGCAATAAATTCTAGCAAATGACACTATTTGTCACATCATCATGCAATTGAATATATTTTGAAATATCTCTTCCGTGAAGCGCAACGTTATTGTTGGTTAATGGAGAAAGTTTTGCCATTTTTAAATCCTTTGGGTTCTAGATATAGGGTCATTTCATTCGATATATTACACATAACATGCTAATGCGATTTTGCAAGTTTAGAGGACGTGCATGCGAGATCATGTCCAAAAGGAAATGGTGACTGAGAACATTCGGGGTGGGATAGAATAAGTGAAGATTAACAAACATGAAGCATGTGAGCAAAATGTTGCAACCAAGCAGTCCACCATTGCCACCAGCACAATAGGTCCCGTTACAGCAACTTTGGTGCTTCTACTACTTGATAGGAATCAACAAGCCCAAAATCACTGGAAAGGAAAGCAAATTCAAGGCCGACACAAAAATATTAAAGCTTGAAGCCTTGTACGTCAACCTTTAATTGTTTTGATGGCTTTTCAAATCTCTTTATTTTTTATTAGGAATTATTTACAATTATATTTTTCAGTTTCATTGTATAACTGCCACAATTATGTTTTTCAGTTACGTTGTCAATCATGTAACTGTCACAATTATATTTGTCAGTTGCGTAACTACCTTGTAATAAGCCTATATCTAAAGGCTAATAACTACGCAAGATAGATATAGAAGTTTTTATCATATATTTTGAGATATTTGAGAGCTCTTTTAAGTGTGAAACCCTTTGTGGTGGTTTTGAATATTAAGTTTTGATTATCCTTATTCTTGAGTTCTTATTAATTATTATGTCATATAGAATTGTGGTAGACCCTATTATCAGAATCTTGTGATTCTTTTAACATCGTGATTAATTTATAGATCGTAGTCCCTATCGTTCTATAATATAATAACAAATCAGTTTAATTTTATGATTCGTAGATTCTATCAACAATAATTTTATCCATATCATTTATATTGAAAAACCGTAAAAATTTAGATCAATATTCAACTCCCTCAAGCTCACGTCAGATTTGGTATCGAGTAAAGGTTTATGCAGAAATTGTTGTTCGACACGGATTAATTGCAGGTTGGTTTAATTTTCTTTGTGAATTTTTTTGTTGTTGTTTAATTAAGTTGTGTTGCTATTGGTGATTGAGGAGAGATGTCGTCGGATGGAAGCAATGGTATTAATGTCAATAATGCTAGGGTTGGAAGGAATAATAACAACAAAAATGGTGGTGGTAAAGGAGATGTT
Source organism: Combretum micranthum (assembly GCA_024138025.1). Lineage (NCBI taxonomy): Eukaryota > Viridiplantae > Streptophyta > Magnoliopsida > Myrtales > Combretaceae > Combretum > Combretum micranthum. The sequence goes on from JAMXBD010000049.1 coordinate 1,885,467, forward strand.
GTGACTAGGCAAGAATTTACACGATTACAAACTAGGGTTAATCGGATACAAGAATATGCGAGAAGAATTTTGGAGAGATTGGAGGTGAGAGATAGGAAGAGTCAGAGTGGATCTAGTCATAAAAGACACTATAGTGAAGATTTTGACGGGCGTAGTGAAAGAAATAGGAGGCAAGAAGGTAGGGATAAGGGGAATTGATAATATCAAATTAAAAATGTTGCCTTTCACCATAAGTAATAAAGCAGAAGAATTTCTAGATTAGATGCCAAGAGTAGATAAAGTATTTGATCGCTATGAGTGGGATGAGTGCATGAAGTGAAGATGGCATCTCTAGCATTTTTTATTATGCTAGTTTGTGGTGAGATAAGTTACAGGCTAAGAGACGAAGAGTAGATGAAGACAGTGTGCATTCATGGGCTTTGATGAATAGATTGATGAGACGAAGGTTTGTGCTAGATTACTATGAACAGAAGTTGTTGCTAGAATTACATTCCTCGGGGCAAGATAAGTGAAGTGCGGAGGAGTATGTAAAGGAGTTTGAAATGTTGATGACAAGGTGTGATATTTGAGAGTCTTCATATGATTCTATAGCTAGGTTCATCAATGGGCTGAAGATGGACATCGCCAGTATAGTGGAACTCCAACATTGTTAGACTTTGGAGGATGTGATTAAGCTGGCTAGCAAGGTTGAAAGACAACAGCACAAATGGTCTTAGGAATCATATTACCATGGCAAATATGACGAGGAGGAGAAGAAAGAGGTTAGGAAGGAGAAGAATAAAGGGAAAGAGGTAGAAGACAAAGCACCTGATCAAACACGACAGAGAAGAAACCGGGAGATAAAATGTTTCAAGTGTTTGAGACACGGCCATATCGCTCCTCAATGTCCTAATAAGAGGGTTATGATCATGAAAGGGGAACAACACTGAGAGTGAGGAAAATGATAGAAGAGTAGTGAGGAAGAAGTGCAAAAAGAGAACATATCTGATTTGCCTTTACCATTAATTCTTGAGTTGGAGCATGTGATTCTAGACCAGTGAACTAATCTGTTCTACATTTAGAGCTTAGTGTAGGGAAAATCTGGTCTGATTGTCATTGATAGTGGTAGCTATGCCAATGTAATTTCTGTTGGGTTAATTCATAAATTGGGGCTACAGGTGGAGCAGCATCCAAAACCATATTCTCTTCATTGGATTAATCATCAAATTGTTGTTTATGTGCATAAACAGGTATATGTACCTATTTCAGTTGGTGATTATACTTATGAGTTATTATGCGATGTAGTACTCATGGATGCTACACACTTGATTCTTGGAAGACCATGACAGTATGATCTTTGAGCTACATTTGATGGATACAAGAATGAGTACACTATTTAGAATCGGGGTAAGACATACAAGCTGCTTCCTATGAGTTATGAAGAGGTACAACAGGTTAAGATGATGCATGTTAAGAAGATCCAAGGATTGAAAAGTTTGTTTGCATAGAGCAATTGGATGACAACTTTGAATCTAACTCTGAAAGTTTAGAAATTGAAGAATCAAGATTCGAGGATGAATCTTCTTAAACTCGAGGGTTATGGTAGGAATTACAAGTCCAAAAATCTTTGAAAAGGAAAGCAAATTTAAAGCTGACATAAAATATTAAAGCTTGAAGCATCGTACGTCAACCTTTAATTGTTTTGATGGCTTTTTGACTTCCTTTATTTTTTATTAATGTATCAATTATTTACAATTATATTTTTAAGTTATGTTGTGTAATTGCCACAATTATGTTTTTTAGTTACGTTGTCAGTTATGTAACTGCCAGAGTTATATATTTCAATTACATAACTACCTTGTAATAAACCTATATATAAAGTTAGTAACGACTCAAGATAGATATATAAGTTTTTATCATATCTTTCGATATATTTTAGAGCACTTTTAAGTGTGAAAACCTTTGTGGTGATTTTGAATATTGAGTTTTGATTCTCTTTATTCTTGAGTTCTTATCAATTCTTGTATCATTATCTATCCCCCCTTATTAATAATTATAAATGACCTTTTTATTACATTAATTATTATAACCTATCAAAATCATACAAAATTAGCCATATAAAATCATTCAGACTAAACAACTTCCAAACTTCATAACCCAACTATAATAGTATTTCCAAACTCGATCCATCAAAGTTCAGTGGCAAACCTAATTTATTCAATCATAACAAAATTGTAAAACCATTCACAACAAACATAATAAAAAACTCATAATATGGAAGAATCGAATGAATAATGCATTAATTACATGAATGTTCTGTTAACTACAAACAATAATGAGAGAAAATAAGAATCTATATACAAGAATCATAAAAGATGAAAATCTACATAATAGCTACTACTGGGTGCCTCACATCCCTCATCCTTACCTAACAAAAGTCCGGAGAAATGGTGTATGCCGATGGACATCTTGATGAGGAAGCCCCATAGTTGGATCCACCTGAGTGAGTGTGACATCCTCATCTCCACCACCAATACCATAAGGATGAAATGGGACTGTGTCTAGTTCCACCTGGGTGAGTCCCTCCCTCATATCATGTGGCGGTGACGATCACTTATTCTATGAAGCAAGGGGGGGCATGGAACTCGGTGTATGCTATATCTACCATGGGAGTCTCATTTAAATGAGCATATGACGACGATGACGATGACAAACCAGGCTCGAAATGAAGAAACTGTGGAAAGCCCAACTCACCAGATACATGTGCATGCGAGGGCGAGGGCTCGTCTCTGATATATACACCTTAGGCTCGCCCTCGCTCCTGACCTCGACCCTGCCCCTGCGTATGCCTCTCTCTAACTGGCTACTGTTTCTATGCAAGCTGAGTTGTGGGTCTTTCAGGTGCTGGTGGTGGTGCTATGGGTCACCTGTGTCTATATGGGACGTCATGCGTAGCTGCCTCTATAGCCATGTCAAGCAAGCTGCTCCGCATGCAAAATGCCCTTCTCTTTTTAAGTCATCCAGTAGCTGGATGTATATAAAATAAACCATATTGGACAATTTGTCTGCAACAATAAAGCCCTCTAGTAGTAGTAGAATATATGCCCTAGCATATCGTCGAAGAGTGATTTCATCTGCATGATCATATATCACTTTGAAGTATGTATCTATCTAGGACATCCTTAGCCGGCCGCAATCCATATCCACATCGGCCTGTGGTCTAACTCCTAATAACTGGTTACATGACTCTAGCCAATCAATTTGAGATATGCCAGTAATTGCATGGCCATCGACGGGCAGACCGATGAGTGCAGCAATATCCTGTAATGTCCCAGTCCACTCTCCCGTCGCCATGTGAAACATATGTGTCTTTGGACAATCAATTCACACCATGACTTATTCGTTGCACTCATCTAATATTTAAGCATATATACTAATGCTACTATATTCACCATAGTCTTCTAATAAGTATATGATAAATGTGTATGATGTATACCAATATATGATTTCATGATTCAGTTCTTAATTTCAAAAACTAAATAGTATAATCACAATTACATCAACTATACGAACAAAAACTACAACACTAAAAACAAAGAGGAAAAAAAATTATTTTTTTTCTTTGCTCACTAACTGAAAAAACAGAAAAAAAACAAAACCCACACCAGGCTCATTTCTCAAACCCGTACAACAATGCAACAATAGCAACAATAAATTTATGATCTCAACATCCAACATCCAACACCAGAAAAAGCAAAAAATTCACGCAAAATTTAGGTAATTTTCTATTGATTTTGATATGTTTTCGGGAATTTTCCACACAAATTTCTTCATTTCTTCACAATCTTATCACTTCCTCAACACTTGGTAATCGATCCAACTCCAAATCATACCTCGATTTTACCTAAATCACACTAGAAATTGAGGAAGTTAGAGTTAGGGTTTTGAAATTGAGAAAAATTTGGGAGAGAAGCAGCAACGCAAAATGATGAATCGGAGCTAGTGGGAGGTCTAATCCTCGACAACCTTATCTCTTAAGAGATGTGGATATCCACTAAGGACCTCGTTTCTTCAAGAGACAAGATTAATTTGTCTAAAATTGAAAATATTTTTTTTAATGATATTTTTATAATTTTTTAAAAGTTAATAATTTATTTTTCCTTTTCCCGATGAAAATCCTCCATTTCTCTCTTTCATCTCTATTTTTTGTTTTTGTATTTTTATTTTCTTTAAAAGTAATTGTTTCCCTTTTTTTCTAGACATTAAGCGTGAATGGATTATACATTGAAACTATAAAAAAAAGAATATTGAAATTTCGAGCTACATGGTTGAAAAAAAGTAAAAAAAAGACCATATATAAACTTAGCTGTTTCAAGAGGTTTGAAATTTTATAATCGGCAACCTCCTTTCCAGCCAACCGCAACTAGTCTCCTTCCATCCTTCATGGACTCCACGGAGCCTCCTCCGTCCGCCGGCGAAGAGCCAGAGGAGATAACCGTCTCACTACCTCGCGGCGGGCCCATTTTCTCTCCCAATCTTGTCGGACCTCTTTCTAGGGTTTACGATTTCGAAGTTGCCGCTCTTCAGCTCCTTCAGGTACGCATACGCACTACACTGTACTACCATTACATTCCTTTTTCACCGTTCATTTCATAATCTGCGAAACCAACCTTTCATCTTCCATATTATAACAGGAATTGAATGCCGAAGTTTCTCATGATGACTCGCATGAACAGCACGAGGAAGATATCTTGTAAGAATTGTATTCTGGATTTAATTTATAGCGAACAGTGTTCTTAGGTTTAGTATTTTTTTGCTTTTGTGGATGAAATTGATTTGCGATGAATTTAATGTGGAGTTTGAAAGATTGTATTTTTATTGTATTATTCGGCATCTGTAGCATCATACATCACAAAAGGGCTTGTTTAGGTTTTGTATTATAGTAAGGTGGATACAAGAGTCTTGCTGTTTTAGGGTTTGACAAGGTTGAGATTTTTGTTTGATGAAATCTAGGCTATGGGTTATAAGGTTGACCATTTTGCTGACTGGAGACCCTCTTTCGAGATTAAGTTTTTGGTTCTAGCTCCCACCAAGCTACTTTTGTTTACCCACGTGATGTGACTACTGGAATAATGAAAACTTCCTGCATTTGTTGGGGTGGAAAGGGTGCTTATTAGTTAAGACAAAATGGAGTGATGCAACTGAAGAAACAGAAAATTGCAGTTTTACCAACTTGTGCATGAATGTTGGAACCAATTATGATGATGTGAATCTTGGTGCACGTGCAAATGGTGCTCTGTGTTTTACAACATTTTGAAGGGAGGGAGGGAGGGCAAGATTCTTGGTACCCATGAAAATGTTATTGTGTATTTGAAAGGATATTTACTACCACTTTGATCTAATTCCAATGCACATCTTGAAAGTTAATGCCTCCTTTATCTATGCTACCTAAAGACGTATTGATACTATCTGAGTAGAAATTGGGGAGTTCCAGATCAACATAATTTTCCATGTTCTATAGTATCTTTACTATGCAAAAGAACCTGGAGAAGCAGAAGGAAAAGTCTAAACTTGCATAGATTCTTGCTGCTTTTTCAGCAATGATTGGAGTGGTTTTCCTGTAGGGTCGATGAACTTAAAGTTCTCAGTGATGAACAATTGGTGGGTATGGCCATGGAGGAAGCTCTTAAGGTATCTTCCTCTTTTCTGGTGTGAAATTTGTCGATATACCACCTGTCCATGATGATTATTAAGATGGGATTTTGTTATGCAGGGTGGAGAAGTTGCTGGTTGCTCTTCTCAACTTCCTGGAGACCAGACACTTGCAGGGTAAGTATGTCATTTGGCTTTGTCAGCACAATTTGGTTACAGTTATTGCTGTGCCTGTCCTTAACATATTATACATAGTGTATTCAGATCTTCCACATGTAATTGTAAAACTGGTCACAAGGCAAATTTTCTCTTCTAATTTTATGCCTGATAATTTTCCACTTCCATGGTATCAGCCATTAGGACTTCTCCTTGTGTTTGTGTATTTTTTATCTACACTTATTATTATTTTTTGCCTTGGGGTGATTATTTATATCCTTTAGTTATAGCATAACTCTTCAAAGTCCAAGGAAGTGTTAAGTCAACTATTCCCTTTTCTTTGTCATACTGTGCAATGGCAGTAGATTTATGTTGATTACATGGACTGCATTCTTTTTGCTGCATGTTATGTCTTACCAAGCCTAGCGTCACGGTCCTATAAAATTAAACACAAATATTGGACCCTGACACCTGGTGTGGGTGGTGATTCATATTGATAGTAGCTTCTAGCTTCTCTTTGTGTCAGATTCATGTTAACTTTAGAAACATATGACAATGATATTAGATGTTGTAAGTAATTATTTTATCTCACTATTGTGTCAGATTTGGTTACTCGTTGCCTGGGCATGCAGTATTTGCTACTTTTGGGTTTTGCCTCTGTGATCACATCTTCAATCGGATTGGATTTGAAATTCAATCCGTCTTGTTTTGCATCCTTTTATGGATTGTCACCCCTTGGGTTGAGTAAATTATATTTTGCTTTTATGCTTTTTTTTTTTTTTTGGTTTAAAGGTGATGTGTTATTAAAGTAAGTTCAAATGTGATCTTGCCTTGTTTACTTAAAAAAGGCTATTTATATATAAATTCAGCTGGCCTATGTGATATGGATTCTCATATCACGCTTTATATATTAATTTATTTTTGTGTGTATGAATATAGTATGGTTACCTATTATTTAAGGGTATGGATCACCGATTATGTGAAATTGTGAGGAATGCCATTGCTTCCAAATCTTTCTAGGCACCAAGCAATAAAACGGATGTTGGATCTGACAGCAGTACTGCATGAAGTTTCGTATATCACTCTTTCTTTTGGTGTAGAGAAGGACATCAAGGAGTATCAACAGAGGAGCATGAGCTATTAGAAAGCTCTTCAACTGAGGGCGATGTCTCTGCCAGGTGTCTTGATGGCTCCCCCTCTCAAAACCCTCCTAAAACTGTAAAGGAAAATGATATGAAGAAGGGAAAGAAAAGGAGGACGAGAAACAATCAAGTTCTTGAAGTAAGCCAGCTTTTCTTCCCTGTTTAACTTGGTTTCATTTCTACCCCCTTCGTTATGCCATTTTGTTTGGCTTCTGCTTCTTGTTCATGTACTGTTGATCATACTTTTCTATCCTCATTTAGAAATTTGATTGAATATACTTGAGTTTCTGACAATTCTATGCCAACTGTCCAGATCAATCATAACAAAAAACTTGTGGAAATCATGAGAATTAAGCAAAGGCAGGAAGAAGCCAAAGCTGAGGCGAACACAAAATTGCATTCCTTGAGGTTTGTGCTCTTCTAACTGTAAATGGCTCATAAATCTTGTTATGTGAACTTATATTCTTTGTGTTGCAGTGCTGTTATTAACAAAAAAGGTATAAGCCTGCCTATGCCTGTAGAAAATGTAGAAAAGCTGACAACCCTGAGGTCAACCAATTGCACTGTAAAGGTATGCTCACCATTTGCCATAACCTGTGCTTGAGATGAAGAATCACCATTATTTTGCTAATCAAATATTTTTTATAAGGGAAGTAAATAGTGGAATTGTTAGATTTTTTTTTTTTCAAATAATATAAAGAATTCTTAAATTTGCAAACATGCAATATGATGGTTTTGTTTTACCTGCTTTCTTAATGATTTTTCTCGCCTTGCATTCTTACTTTTGATGGAGCAATCAATCTTGATTACCTGGATTAGCCTATTAACTTCAAAGAATTTCCCTCCAAATTGTAGTGTGTAGCCAAGCCATTGTTGGTGGTAAATCTGGGCCTTCTTTCAGGAGGCATGGCCTTATTGACTACTGAGGAGACTTTCTATTAGGAAGTATTCTTAGGACAGAATGGCTGGTTTAGTCAGGATAAAAAAGGATGATCAATAGGATTTTTAGACAGTTCTCGATGTGGCATATTGATCTTCTTCAGTTTGACTTACTTGTGGGGCCTGAGTGAAGTTGCTTTTGTGATCATAGCGAAAGATATTGTATGGGTGAAACCTGCAGATAACAATGTTCATTAAAAAAAAAAAAAAAAGAAAAAGAAAAAGGAAAAAGAATATTGATCCATAGTGAAAGATTGCATCTACAATTCAATGCATAAGCTGTCATGCAGACCCCCGCCCTATATATATGATTAATTGGCATGCAGGTCATTATGATCTTAGTGAGAATTGAGCTTGATGGTATTTGTTCCTATCTCTCTTTTGGGATGAGTAAATTTGTTCTTGGCAGCTTCATAGTTAATTTTGTACATGGCAGGTGAAGCCGTCAAATGGTCAGGCAGTGCGTTCTACAGATATTGTTCTCTGTGTTGAGGTTTATCACAGTCGTAACAAAGCCACCAAGGTATCCTTCTATTTTCCAGGAATTGGTGTGCTGATGTTCATTATTGTCAATATACATGCTTGAAGAGAACACGGTATTCATATAAGACTGCTTTCTCCATGTCCATATGGCTAGAAGAATATCCTCTCTTTCCATTAACATTCTCATCTCATTTGAAGACATCATTTTTAATGCAACTAATAATAAAAATGTCAAAATTAGCTGTTCCAAATGCACTTCAAGGATCCGTGTATGCCTAATTTTTTGTGTGAGAGAGTACATGAACAAGTTAGTTACTGCATTCAATTTCATTGGAGTAGGGCGCAGCTCAGTGCGGTTGCATTGGGCATAGTGATTTTGACATTTATGCCCTTTGTATTTTCTGTATTTTTCAAACTATGATTTCGGTGTAATATTGCCACCTCGCCGCCACCACTACTGCCACCATTTCTGCCATTTCCACCACCACAATGCTACTGTGGCAGCAATGGTGCAGTAGTGTGTTGGAAGTGGCATTGTTGATAAAGACATGGTGGTGTTGGTGTTGCCAAGGTGGTAACGATAGGTTGTGGTGGTGCAGTGATGATAATATTGGTGCTTATGCATGAGGTTTTTGAAGTAGAAATGGTTGGTGGAGGTGCATGAGCCATAAATGTGACGTGACGGTAACGCAGTTTTGTTGGTGCGAGTAGTGAAGGTGGGTCGGTGACTCAAATCATGGGTGGTGGGGTTGGTGGTGGCATTGGTAATGGCAGCAAGGTCACAGTGGTGATAGTGCGGTACAGATGGGTTAGAAACAGATGGGTTGGGGGCTTTTGGTTAAGAGACTTTGTTTTGTTTAGTTGCAACCAAAACGTTTGTAAAACAAATGAAAGGTAGTAATAGCATGAGATGGTTTTTGTCAAGCACTTTATTTTGTACATTGAACAAGTCACCATAGGTTTTGTTTTGTTACCTAAAAATAGTTACAAGCCAATGAGAAAAGTGCCTTAAACTGGTCAAAACCATGAGTTTCAGTGGTGACTCTTAACTTTGGTGTGGGACAAAGACCAAATGACTGATTAAATGCCACATGCTCAAAAGGGGCTAAAGGCAGGGAGTATTTTCATATATATATATATATATATATTATTTTAGTGGCTGAATTTTAAATTTTTTATTTTAGATCCTCAACTTTTGAATGAGATAAATTAGTCTTTGTTATAGCAATGCTTAGCCTAAATGACAGGATTATTGATACATGATACATTACTAGGTCTATAATAGGTTGTGTTGTGTGAGTTGTCGTGTGTGTATGTGATGATATGTTTAAATGTATAGTGTGTGTTTGCGTGTTTAGTGTTTAGTGTGTGTTTGTGGTGATAAGTGTGTGCTGATTTGGACGTTTGCTAAGGTGGACTCTAGTTAGTTGGAAGTAGCAGGTTGTAATAGTATAAATAGTAAGCTTTGAGAAGTGAAGAGGGGAGAAAAAATCTACTCAAAGGATATTGTTGAATGGAGATTGTTTGAGCTGTTTTATCTAGTTTGGTAAGCTCTAGTCTTTTGTCTTTGGATTAGATTATCTTAGCTGTGAATTTTGTGTGTTTCTCACTTTGGATCGTATCAAATTGGTGCCATCTGTGGGAAGTTGTAAGGCCAAACGATGACAAGAATGGAAACTAGGGTTGGCACATTGAGTGAAAATTTATGAGAGATTGAAGAAGAGATGAGAGGTAGTGTTTCAGAGCTCTAACAACAGATTTGTGATACGAATAAAAAAGTAAAGACTATTGAGAGTTCAATTACTAGTATTCAAACTATGTTACAAGATTTATGGCAAGAAGCTTGTAGGAAGGAATCGATGAAAGGTTCATTTGGGTCAACCTCAACTAGAAATTTTGTCGAACAAGTTGCGAGTGGATATAAGCAATCGGAATCATTTGGAGATTTGTTTGATGATGAGGATTATCGTAGAAATGTTGCCAATCTATCGATTCCAGAATTTGAAGGAGTAGATCCGGTACATTGGATTACCCTAACCGAGCAATATTTTGAGATTCATCAAACTAAAGAGGATCGGAAGGTACTTCTTGCTGCTATGTTCTTATGTGGACGCATGGTTTATTGGTATAAAATGTTGAGAAGACGATTACCGCATTGGGACTGGAAATTGTTGAAGCGAGAATTGTTGTTGAGGTATGGTGGACAGACTGCTATTAATCCCTATGAGAGTTTGTCAACTTTACGACAAACTTCAATGATCGCTACTTATATTGAGGTATTCGAAACTATAACAACTCAAGCACCGAAGATGACGGACTTACCATTGTTAGGATATTATTTAGGTGGCTTGGGTGGAGAGATCCTTTTGCGTTTGCAAACTCTAAAACCTATTTCCCTCGCCGAAGCTATGGAACTATCATTAAATGTGGAGAAAGAATTTGAACATGGACTCTTCATAACTTCTAGACAACAATTTGTAGAGTCGAATAGGATTTACAAGCCTGAATCGATGATTCCTCGAGCTGTTTCAGTACCGTTGGGGTATGTTACATCACTAAAATCACAATTATTCTACTCACTCACCTAGCAAGTTTCGTAATCAATCCACTGCTTGGAAGACTCAAGGAGTAGATGTGGGAGGGAATTCTTGGTTTGATAAAAAAATGAGTGGAACAAAGTCTAGTAATTAGGTTGTGGGATCCGGTGCTACCACGAGAATCAATTCGTCTTCTTTTGGAGCAAAACGCCGGGGGGGGGGGGGGGGTGTGATGTCGAAGCAGCTTACTTATTCTGAATATTTGGATAAAAAGAAACGTGGAATATGCTTTCATTGTGATCAAACTTATTCTCCCAATCATAAGTGTCCTAATAAGACTCTTCGTGTGGTGATTCTTGAAGATGAGGCTGAGGAGGGCTCGAAAGAATGGGTTGAAGTAGAGAAGGAGAGAGTTGTGGGACAACGGATGAGTATGTTTCCTACAGCTGATCACAAATCGGGTGTTGGATAGATGTTTCGACATACGTGTGTGGTCGGTAGTTCCTCAATGGTTAATTCCTTAGTCACAGACTACAAAGGAGGATGCCACTTGGGAAAAATGTAGCTGCTATACAACTACAATCTACAATTCTAGATGTTTGTTCTGTCCTTGGGGACAAGGACATTGCTTATGAGGAGAGTATTGATACATGATACATTACTAGGTCTATAATAGGCTGTGTTGTGTGAGGTGTTGTTGTGTGTGTATGTGATGATATGTTTAAACGTGTAGTGTGTGTTTGCGTGTTTAGTGTGTAGTGTGTGTATGTGTGTGATATGTTTAGTGTGTGTTTGTGGTGATAAGTGTGCTGATGTGGACGTTTGCTGAGATGGACTCTAGTTAGTTAGAAGTAGCAGATTACAATAGTATAAATAGTAAACTTTGAGAAGTAAAGAGGGCAGGAAAAATCTACTCAAAGGATATTGTTGAATGGAGACTGTTTGAGCTGTTTTACCTAGTTTGGTAAGCTCTAGTCTCTTGTCTTTGGAATGGATTATCTTAGCTGTGAATTTTGTGTGTTTCTCACTTTGGATCATATCAATAATAGTATAAGTGCTCAACCTTAAAAATTGAGGTATTAAAATGAAAAAAAAAAAAAAGAAATTTCGAATACTTCTATTGGCTTCATCTGTGGTTTAGCAGTAGTAAGCTATGGGGAAGAGTGGGGAGAATGGGAGAGGGAAGGAGGAGGGGGGGGGGGGGGGGGGTGTTGTATACTTAACGTTGCCCTCCAAACAAGAGTGGAAACCAAATAAAATAGAAACGGTGAGTAAAAATGTTTTCTTAACAATCAAGACACTCGTACTGTTGGAGCAACAAAATTTCATATGAAATTACTTAGTGAAATATGGAAAAAAAAAAAAAAAAAAACTTAACCCTTAGTTCACCTGATGAAGTCTTTTGGAGTACTTTGGTTGCTTCATCACCATACCAGTTAGTGATAAATTTGTAACCATATTTTGTTAGATAACAACAAATTTACCTCTGTCAATTATAAAGTACTTTCTCCCCCAAAATATATATATATATATATATATATATATAAAGTACTTTCTCCAGAGCTGTGATTTTATGGTGGAATGGAGAAGACAAGATTGTTGAGTCTGTTTAAAGGAATTTAACTGGAATTTGTGCAACGAAAAGATGTGTAAGAAGTTATGTAGATATTAACTGATATATATATATATATATGTATGTATGTATGTATATATTTATATTGATTAAAATATGAATCATAAGAAGGATACAATTATTTTCACTTATAAATGCATATTCTATGCATTTGTTGTTGCTATATAATGCTGTACTTCCTCTTGTAATTTCCCAATGTTATTCTTGATGTATGATTTACATCCATGCTTCATGGCTGCCTGGTTTTTACTTTTGAAAAAACTATCATGTTTCCTTATGTTGCGTATCTGACATTTTAATGTACTTGGTCTGTAGATGCAGGAGTTCTTGGTCCTAGGGCAACAAATGTTGACTGAACTCAGAGACAAGATATGTTGCACAACTGACCTAATCATGCAGAAGGCTGGCACACATGATCCTTCCGGATATTTCCTCATAGAAGTAACTGTTTGACTTTCCAGATTTTTAGTCTGGTTTTAGTTACTACATTGTAATAACTTTTTTAATCTTTACAGGACCTCTTTTGTAATGATTTGAGGGATCCATCAGCCATCAATTACAGTGAACCCATTCTTGAGTGGCTTAGGAATTCTAAGGAAGAAGCTCTTAAAAAATGGGAGTGCATAGTGAGTGGTGAGTTGCAACAGAAGCAAAAAGCAATTGTTGGTGATGTTGCCATGCAATTACCTAGGTTCAGATCTGTAGAAATGCAAAAAACAAGATTTTATGATCTCCGGTTTCAACTAGGTGCTGGATACCTGTATTGTCACCAGGTATGTTGATTCTTTTATTGTCAATTGTATATTCATGGTGGTGATGTGCCTTAGCTAAACTACAATTTTTCCTTGTCTGACCATTAGACACGGGTATCTGCTATCTATATGTCAGCATGAAATCCAAGTTATCTTCTATGTCTGCATAAGGCTTCTGCCTGATTTTCCCTTGTAATCAATCTCGCATTTCCATAATAACAGAGTATCATGATATGGCTTATGATTCGTTTTATTTAGCATTGAACTTCCATGTATTGGTACAGGGAGACTGCAAGCACACAGTTGTAATAAGGGACATGAGGTTGATCCATCCAGAGGATATACAAAACCGAGCAGCCTATCCTATTCTCGTATTTCAACATAAATTTCGTGCACAAAAATGCGATGTGTGTGATATTTACAGAGCCACAAGGGTTACTTTAGATGATAAATGGGCAAGAGAGAACCCATGCTACTTTTGTGAAAATTGCTACTACATGCTTCATTACTCTGAGAATGGTCTTTTGTTGTATGACCATACCGTGTATGACTATCATCCTGACAAATAAATATATTTTGATTCTGTTGCTCCATGAAATTGTTGGTTTTCACTGATAAGTTCAGCTTGATCTTTTCATAAGGCATAGGAACTGCTCTCACAAAAGCTGGATGTCGATCACGATACAGTGTAATGGTGAAACCAGATAATGTGAACAGATCCTTTACACCGCAACCGTCATAATCCATGTTTTAATGTATTATTATGAGAGGTGAATGAGAGAAGACAATTAAAGAGCAAAGGATACATGGGTCTAAGTAGTAGCCAATATTCTAAGTACTAGCCAATATTCGAGGCTTTGTCTATGCCAGTAGAGTCGGCCAAATAATTAAGAGGTAGATTATATCTTAGTACAGGGAAATCAGTGGGTATTTAATTATTTATAGAAAGTACATGGAAGCTAGCTAGAGGTCCTTAAATGAAGGACATCCTTTAATTATTAAGGGATGAGATTAGCTAGATTTATAGAATGAACTGCAATAATGGGCTTAAGAAGTTGGAAGAGGCTAGTATTTGCAATGGAACTTGGTGAATGCTTCAACCTTGATAGCTAAAGGTCCTTGAATGAAGGACGCCCTTTAATTATTAAGGGATGAGATTAGCTAGATTTATAGAATGAATAGCAATAATGGGCTTAAGAAGCTAAAAGGGCCTAGTACTTGCAATGGAACTTGGTGGATACTTCAACCTTGATAGCTAAAGGTCTTTAAATGAAGGACACCCTTTAATTATTAAGGGATGAGATTAGCTAGATTTATAGAATGAATAGCAATAATGGGCTTAAGAAGCTAAAAGGGGCTAGTATTTGCAATGGAACTTGGTGAATACTTCAACCTTGATAGCTAAAGGTCCTTGGATGAAGGACACCCTTTAATTATTAAGGGATGAGATTAGCCAGATTTATAGAATGAATAGCAATAGGGGCTTAAGAAGCTAAAAGAGGCTAGTATTTGCAATGGAACTTGGTGAATGGTTAAACCTACCGAGGTTGGGATTGCGAGCGGAAAGAGTTGGTCTTAAATCTATTCCAAGTCTACTCGCTGGATTGTCCTTTATCATGTCTCTAATTCAAATAACCGTTCTTTATTAGCAATAGGCCTAGCCCATAATACATTATGATATATTTATCCCTCTATAATTATTTACCAAATCCCTAGTATTAGCATCGACTTCACTTTAAGCGCATAAGAAAACAAAATTACTTAAAATTATTTTAACACGGGAAATTAATAGATTATGAAACTAAAATGGATTAGGATATGACAGACCCAATCCGGTATTGAATGTACAATTCCTAAAGCAGGAACGACATTGCAGCTGCAAAACAGAGGTTGACAACGTATTATTATTATTAATAAGTGAATCCAATTTATTAGTGTGAAATTATTATATATCTATTCCTATTAAACCAATCTTTGATCATTAGTGTCAAAAAATATTTACCTCATCTTATTTTTTTATCTTTATCATATGATGGCTATAGGTAATGATTACTTATTCTCTTTCCCATTCTTTCTCTCTCTTTCCCTCTCTCTGAATTAAAAACCGTTTTCACTTTCTACTTTATCTTTTTTTAGAACTATTCCCACTATTTTTTCACACATGTACATTTTAACTTTTTTTTTTTGCACATACAACACGGGTGCATAATATACTAGTTATTTTTAAGCAAATCTAGCTCTTTGGTTTATTCCACTAGTCTCTTAAGTGAATGGCATTAGGTTAGATTCTCTCCTCCCATTGTAATGGTATAAAAAAAAAAAAAAAAAGCCTTTTGACAAAGTTTTTCTTTTTTTAACTTTGAAAAGTTTCTCTTTTCTCCATTTTTACTCTCTATAATAAAAACTGTTCCCACTATTTTTATTTTTATTTTTATTCATACAACACTACTGTATCAACCACTAGTTATTATCAGGTGAATCCAATATATTAGTGTAAAAAAATAAAAACACAGCATGACAGTTATTTATTGCATTTATCTTATTGGATAATTACTTTGCCCCTCTCCTTTCTCGATGTCACTCCACTCTTTCTTTTTCTATCTTCCAACTTTATTCTCTTTAACAAAATCATTCCCACTTTATTTTATTTTATTTTATTTTATTTTATTTTTACACACTTACTGTGAGTGTGTCATACGCTAATAGTTATTATTATCATTTGGCAACACAGTTTGTGGCAATAAATTATTTATTGCATATATTAATTTATTTTCGTAAGATTTAAATATACAAGTGGATTAATACGTGAAATTTAGCGACAATCTTTGTCCATTATCATGCCAAGTATTTCAAGTTTCACTAAATTGATCTCTTGAGCCACATGAAATGAAACAAAGTTAAATTTTCCAACCAACGTAGAAGACCCTCTAAATTCTTGAAACCCACAAAGAGATTCTAATCGAATAACATCGAAATTAACGATGAAATCTCATTAATTTACAAATTACAATGATTAGAAAAACCGTACAAATAGGTGGTTTAGACTTGAACATTGAATTTCGACATCCTACTCCTTAAGCAACGTGTTAATCACGCCTTAATCCCTGCTGCATTGAAGTAAACAATTGACTCCATAAACGATGCTTAAGTGTCCTTGTAATTATAATTTTATCTTCTTCTTCTTTTTTTTTTTAAATTTTCCCAGAACTTTTGCTTAAGTTATTTGATATTAAAAAATCCTCACCACATTATTAACTTTTATGCCTATTTCAATAATCAGGTCCCAAGTGCCTTGTCTTTTTTTTTTTTTTTTGGTTTATCAAAGAATTTGATCATTTATAGGTCAAACTGGTGCAGCAAAAGCATATGCCTCATTGGCTGATGCTCTCTATACGTGGAACAAAAGTTTGTGACTCCACAAGAAAATTAGATTTTGGGCCACTTTCACGTATACGATTTCAGTTATGTCAAGCTTGCCACAGAGCAATCATTTGGAAATGAATGATAGGAAAGAAATAAATGATGAAATAATAAAATTATTTATTTATTTAGATATACATTATGAAATACTTTACATGATATTTGTTAGAAATATCCTCATTTATAATGTGTATAATAAATATATAAGAGAATGAAATTATGAAAATATAATTATAATAGCACTAGTTAATAAGGATGGAATTAATTTATAATTATATCTTTTCAAAGATAAAATTGAAATTTTCTCAAAACTAAAATGGTAGATTCCTAATAAGCACTATTCAGCTTTTAAAAACATATTCAAGAATAGAAATGACATCTTCAATTCCAGATTTATTCATACGTGCCAAACATGTCATTATAAGTTATTGTAATTATTAATCGATTATCTCAAAATCTTGTGATAAATAAATTATTAAATAATTAGGTTCATGCTATCTATATATATTTTATAAAAGTTATTCTCATTTGGATGGAAAGATTGGTCATGAGCCGGATTGGAGCAGCTTCATGTATTATTATTACTATTATTATTATTATTATTATCATCATCATCATCATGCCCTTCTATTCATATCTGATTTTGAAATGATAATTTTTTTAAAGTAAACTACATTAGAAGGTCACACTATACAATGCTCCAATCTTAGTGCATCATCAGCCTAACACGTGTCGCCATAAGAAGGGGCATGCTAAGACTCAAAAAACATGTTAATATCGTCAAATAGTATTTAATAACTCTAAACTCATATTAAATACATAGTCTCATTAGTTTTTCATTATCTCAGAATAAAAACTTCATGGTAAACTGCAGCCATTTTCATATCTATCCTAATAGAAAATCAAATTTAGTCCATTACAAAAGATAAAAAATACTAAACTTCATGTCTTAAAGAAAAGCCAACAAACTTCAAATAAAATTTCCATTTAATCAGAATTATGCTGCAAAGTCTGGTCCACTACTGTCATCCTAATAATACTCAAATACACTGTTATCCCCATAATCCTTAAATACAGTGTTTCCTGACAAGTAGTAGTTAAAGGCTCTTCACAAATTCCTGAAAAAGGCTAAAAAAGATTGAGCCGGACAATCATCACACACATTCATATGCAATATGACATTTAATGCAATAACCATTTTTTCATGATATATAGTTTTTAAACCAACAACTAAGATTTTATGCACATCTAACTTTAAACCTGAAATAACTCACGACTCCATAACAAATATATAAATATATATATGTGGATACTTATATATATTGTTGTTAGGTACTTATCAACACCCTAGGTACCATACTTGTACCACTCTTAAGCTACTGGAATCCTCTTTGTGTGTAACTCTACTTGGGGCAACGACATATACAGATCATTAGTGCGCTGTCTTAGTAATACCGGTATTCTCGATCTACTAGACTTCTCCGAACACAAGCAACAAACAATTAATACTAGATATTATTTAGTTCATTGCAGATACTAATACTTAACACGCATAAACAACAAATAAGATAATGACGTACTTGATACGACATCTGGAATAGATAACTTAATTATACCTAGAACATCTGATCACATATAACAATATTAATCTCAATATTTTTTGTCATGGAACAAAACATACTCCTAAGATTATCTAGATTCCTAAGTCATTAAGAACTTATACTTTTCTATGTCTAGATATAACATCGTACTTATATTTATGTGTATTTAAGGTTAAGCTAAGAGTTTAAGGATTTAGGAAGACTATTAAAAGGAGTAAAAACATTGTTACAACATCACCCTGTTGGTCATGCTCGTGATGGAGGAAGTGACGACCATCACCCCTTTTATCATGCCTGTGATGGGGGTAGTGCAGGCCTTACGACCTTTATCGCAATTATGATTGGCCAAAACTCACGACTCCTAAGGAGATCATGGCCTGTGTCACGGCTATGACCCCTGTTTATGCCCTGCTTCGCTCCAAAACACGAAAAAATTATCCCAGAAACTTGTCTCATTGATTACTATCTAGACAACAATTTCCAAAATCAAATTCTAACAACATATAATTAATTCTTAAATTAATATTCTTAAAATTAAACTCCCAAAACATATTTGCCTTGATCCTTGAACAAATAAAACTCCAAAATCATGATAAAACACATATAATTACTTCTTTAATCAATATACCTAAAAATAATCTCCCATTCCCTCCTTCCTTCAAAATTAACAATTAAAACAACAACAAAAAAGCTTAGGGTTTTCAGATATTTCTTCTCAATGCACAAACACATTTAACACCGATAGTACAATTTAGAGAAGATGACTACTGTAGATTATCAAAAGATTGAAAAAGGAGGAAACTTACCTGGATCTTCTACCATGCATTGTTCCTTGAAAAGAGATAGTAAAGAGAGAGAGAGAGAGAGAGAGAGAGAGAGTTTTAGGGTTTGGTTCTTATGAAACTACTGCAGAGAGAGATGAGTATGCTTTTAGATAGGAGAGTTTTATTATCATTAATATAAAGACTTAATTAAGAGTGACAAAATTATCCCTATTAATAATTGATGAAATTACACTCTTTGCCCTTCGTTATGATATATTTTATTTTATATTACATAATATTTTGGAGTATGTTTATTTGGAGTTACAATATTTCGAGTGGTTTATTTGAAGTCATGATATTAGGAAAATACATCAATTAAAATCATCATTGACATATTGACTGTTTTCTATATATGGCATATATTTTGGCGGTATTTGAACATCCATATAATTATAATAACATGGTTAGAATAGGTTGTATAAAAAACTCTGTATGGGATATAGTTGTATACGAAATGAGTTATTTGTCCGGTATTGTCAGAAAAAATGGTTAAGAGTGTAAAGTAAATCATTGCAAGCTGCATTTGCAAGGTATTAATGTGTAACAATTAATTTAATACGCATAATATTTAGTCAGTTTAAAAACGTTATCAATTTAATTTATTTCGAAAATATCATGTATATATATGTATGCATTCATATATTAATGTATGCATGTATGTATGTATGTTAGTATGTACAATAATTTTACAGATACACAGATATGTTTATTTCATATTATTCTTGTTGTTTTCAAATAAATATTTCTCAAAAACTAGATAAAAATGAAAAATAAATATTTTTACTCAAAAACATATTAGATACATATAAGATACTAATAAAATATAGATACAGATCATATATATAAATAAGATATAGATAAAAATAAGATAATCCAAATATTTGTTACAACTTACAACATTGCTTCTATCCTCTTTTAGTTAATATAAATTATATTAAACATTTCTGTGAACTTTATAAATATATCCTTTAAAATTACAACTGTAATGCCCTAATCTATAGGCATTACAACCCGCTACCTACCCTCACAAGATAAGAACATGCTAAGGTTATTATTTCACTAATCCTCAAAGATAAATCACATAGCTTCAGTTACTCACATATAAGGGTATCTGTTTAGAATGTCTCATGTAACAAAACTTCAGGGCAACTTTGTTGGTATAAACCAAAGCCACTTAATATAATCTTAAAAACATCCTAAGAAAATGTCTCATAAAACATTTTCAGAATCATCAAAACAGATAAAACCTCATAGGATCTTCAATTTGTCTATCATTAGTGCAATATACCTAATAACCAGTAGGAAAGTCATCTCTACTATCGTTCTCCGTATAATCTACGTATACATCAAAGCCAGATAACTCGACCACTATTGGATCATCTTCTGTTCCTAAAAAATAAAATAGTGAGCACAAATGCCCAGTACGCCATACCACAAACACATGCACATGAGCATACAACATACAAATCCACATGCAACCTAGTAACTTAGCAGCAACCATATGTTATTATCTTTGATTAGCTGGCAAACAACATAGTTTAGAACTCCTTGCAAATAGTCCTAAGCCCGGAGTAACTCATGATTCCATAAAAACAACCAGTATAAAAAATAGTAATATATACATATATTAGTGTGGGAAATTTCCCACACACCCGAAGTGCCATACTTATACCACTTCTAGACTATAAGAATCATCTCTCTGCACAACTCCACTCAGGAAAACACCATACACAGATCATTAGGGCGCCGTCTTAGTAGCAACAGTCCTCCCAATCTATTAGACCCAACTAAAGACAGGCAGCAAACCCAATTTTTAAAACCATATAGTATTAAATTTATTTGTAAATTCTAAACCTACAGTCATAAGCAACAAACAGGGTAAGGAGGTACCTAAAACAGTTTTAGGAATAGGAACCTTAATTCATCAATAACACCTAAATCATCAAATGCTCATTCAATATATGTTTTCACAAAAAAAAAAAAAATTATAATATCATAATCATAATATAATCTAAATCCTAAACCTAATAGAATTACAAATCCTAAATCCATACACATCTTTCTTCTTTTGACTATAGAATCCCCAAACTCCACAAATTAGGGTTTTCTCCAAATCTCAAAAGTCTTGATTCCCTTTCAAAATCCACTAAGAAACTTAGGAAAAGACTATACTTTTAAATCACTACAAAAATAGAAACGGATAATTCTTACCTATTCTTTGATTTATGTTCCTCCTTGATTGCAGAATACTAAAACTCCAAGACTCCCTTTAGAAACCTAAAGGAAAACTTTAGGGAGAGATCTTGTTCTTTAAATCTCTAAAAAATTGAAGAGCATGAACTCACCTTGACTTTGATTCTTGATTTCTCTTGATGCTAAGATCATAGACAGAGATGATTTTTGAGAGAATTCCATGGATTAGGAATGATTTTGAAGAAGGAGGAAGGCTAGGTTATAAATAAACTTGGAAAAACCCTTTTAATTTCTGTATAGGAAAGGCTGGTGGCTTTGATAGGAAAGGCTGGTGGCTTTGATATGAAAGTTGGCCGCCCAAACATCGAAGGACGATTCTAAGACCATGTAATTCGGCCCAATGCCAACGTTGCATAAGTGAAGGCTGGTGATGTAGAGAGGAAAGGTTGGTGGCCTTGAAGACGGCTTACAACTGCATCCATTTGTCTTCCATCACGTCTCCATCATTTGATAAAACATTTAACTACACTTTAGGGTAGACCATAAAATCCTCTTTATATAATCAAATAACACTTTTGCCCTTTATTAAAAATCATTTATCTTTATATTACATCTCTCCCCCACTAAAAGTAACTTTCATCCTCGAGAGTTACTTGGATTGCTGTAACTCTTTTAAATTCCTATTTCCAATTCTGTAATCCCTGCTTCCATCTACTTTTCAACATTTAAGTCATTTTATACTCAATTATTGATTTCTTACACCATATTCACCTATTTCCAAAACTCCTTTCCTTGCTTTCTCAATTCTCCATAATTGATACTTTTATTGCACGGATTTGGTATATTTCGCCTACATTTACGTGATACACTTCAAGAATATTAGTCAAACTAATTGGCAAAGTCAATCATAAATTTTGCCTCTATTTATCATCTTCCTTGCTGAAAACCTTTCTTGTACTTAATCTCCAAATCAATTTCTTGTTTGACCTTTAGATGGTTGAAAATATTACCTCTATAGTTTCAACCTTAAATTCTAGATGTTCAAACCTTACATTGATCAAAAACTTCAAATATTACTATGTCATATGCACTTCAATTAATTCAACTTACTTTTTCCACCATTGTTCTTCATTGAAGTTCATTTATATCACTAGTATATCATTCCTCCAATCCCAAATCATTCATTAACTAACTATACCGCTTCTAACACACTTTCTTAATTCCTAACATCCTTCCTTTTTATTTGTTACCAATGTATAGATGAGGACTAAAGATTGATATTTAGGAATTTCATAAATCTTTTAAAGTCAATAGATGAATTCCAACGCTCCTAAAATGTTATTACTTCCAGTGTTCCAATATTTATCAACTGCATGTTGTCTCCACAACCATTACTCTATAAGTCTATCCATGATGTTCTCAGATTATATGATTATTTTATACTTGAATTGGGCATCCTCTTTCTTTATTTAATTTGTTTCTCAGCAAAGATTTCCCTTTTTGATTGAACACTTATATTAATTTAGCTACTAAACCAACTGTCAAACTCTTCAATTCAAATTTATAGCATTGCGATCTTTATACTTCTTTAATCTTACCATCGATCCTTCTTAATCATCTACTTCATTCTTCTTCAATCTTTTAACCTTCTAGATATCAAATTCATTTGTTATAATTCTCTACTCTAAAACTTTTCATCATATCTCCCAAAATTACTATTTCATTGCTACATATATATCACTTCAGATATTACGTTCTTTTTCTCTATCCATAACTCTTTCTCTATCAAATATTTCTAATTCCTTAAGGTTTATTTTAATTTGTCCAACAAATCTTCTTTTGATTGTGCTCCTTCACTTCCTATTCATTAAGGCAACAACTAAACTTCTTTACTTTCTACATTCATCTCATTACAATCTTTATTCTCTCTATGTTGTTCTTAGTTCCATTCAAATAATTCATGTTACCTTTCTTTTGTCTTTTAAATTCCAACCCACATAACTCTTTTGTTATATCCACTCTTTAATTCTAAACCTTTCATTATCATTCTTCTATTGAGTCTCCCATGCTTATAATGATACCTTGTGTAATAATTGGTATTTGTGGTTTCATATAGATTCTTCTAGGATACTCCTCAATAGCTCATAGTCATAACTAAGTCTAATTATCATTACTACCTGTCATCATTGGGTTTGTCATATCTTGCAATTACCCAGGATCATATTTCATTCTTGGAATTACTCTCCAACATGTACCTCTACATCCATTATAACATCTAATTATTCTCCTATTTATATTGGTTATCTCCAAATTCTTACCATCTACTCTTCAATAATGATTCATCTCACTTGTCTTCATGTATATAGTTTTACGCTTATTACGCCAACGATTGCATTTCACAGTGCCAACCACCTATCATGATTTTTTTTATACCTCCAGTTCATTTTAATCAACTTCAGTCATCATTCTTTTGGCTCCAAGTTTTGTCTACTTACCGTCTTTAACATTATCATGTCATCTCAATAGCATTCTTTATTCTTTTCTCGTATTGTCATTTATTTCCTTATAGTCCTGACTACTCTTTGTCATAATGATACTTGTTATTTCAAATTTCACTGTAAGTCACATTAAATACCTTCCCAACTACAATATTAAGATCTTCTCCACTCTTATACTTGTCAATAACTTTCAATTAAACAGTCATTTGTTTCCATACTTCCTTCAAACGCCATCTTTATTCCACTTCACCACATAAAAGAAATGAAAGAAATACCATAAATATATATATATTTTATCTATTTGGTTGTTGCGCTCCCAATAAATCATTGATAGATGAGTAATTTATTTGTATATTTCAATTGCTTGTATTATCATTATTTATACTTTTATTGTTTTGATTCTCGATTTTGTTCGGAATGATCTTACATTCTTCTTTTTCATTTTAGTTGATTTGATGAGTTTACCATTACATTAACAATTTTGGCCTTTATCATAATTGACAACTTTTATTATATTTATTATTACATTCAACATTACACTTATGAGGTCTATCGATTTTGACACTTTGTTTTGTGTTAGAGTCTTTTCTTATTTTTCCATCATAACTATAAGTTTATTTTGTCTTTAATTTATTGGTCTTCACTCATTTAATCATGTTATACATTTATATATATATATATATATATATATATATAATTTACATATTTGTTGTTTTGCTTATTATCAAGAAATTTTCATTCTTTTATTCCATCATAAATTTAATAGTAAGAGGGGTTGACAAGTGTCGAGAGTAGTTGAACTAATTAGTATTAGGCTGACTGATGACTTGACTTTTAAGACAGACTCAATATGACTTGACTTAAAACAAAAAGCTAAACATGATAAGAATAGAGGTGACAAGACTTGACATAACACGATAGAACAACAGACAATACTTATTACCCTTCAACATGACATTTAACGAACAAGACAAACCATGAACTCATCAGTCCCTCCTCACATATTCTTATATTAGATTCATTATTATTACAAAATTGTATACTAATTGAAGGTTCAAATTACTATAATTATTGTTAATCCTTGAATTTTATAAGTTGCCATTATATAGCCATCACTACCACTATTGAAATTTGGTATGGTAATTCTCATTTCCATTCTTTTTAATTATAGTTCTAATATTTTAGCTTTGTTATTTGTTACTTACAATATTTGGAGATGCTTATAAAATTTTGTCTTAAATCTTGTGCCTTTTGCATTTGCATTATTTAATTCAAATTATGGTTCCTTTTGAAATTTTCTTGAAATTCGCAATTGAAAATCATTAAAGATTTGTTGACTATTGTGGGTTGTGTCTTGGTTAACTTCAGAGGAGGTTTCAATCATTTGTTTCATTAAGTTAATTCTATAAAATGTAGCCATTGAAAATTTGAATTTTCAGTTCAAGATTTCTTCATGCAAGTTACAATTATTAATTCCTTTATGTGTGTGTATATTTCACTAGATGCCATTAACTTCTTGTATAAACATGTACATGTATTATGACAGAAGCATAGAAGGTTATATGTTTAATAAAGGTGTATTTGGTTTTGTAAATTACCATTTCTTGATTTTATTGAGCCTTAGTTGTTTTACTGATTACTTTTCTATATGTTTTATGGAGCAGCAACAAAGAAAAATAAAATAAAAAATATTCAATGAAAGATACATAAAAATAATTATGGAAACATAACAACATAAATAAATAAATAAATAAATATAATACTTATAAACAATAGGCTGTAAGGAAAGTAACAATAAGGAAATCATAATAAAGAGGTCAACCTAGAAAAATTTTATTAAAGGTAATAATTCTAAACTTTTCATAGCTACTAGTGATACCATGATCTACCCCTCTCTTCATCTCACCATCCTAAGGAGTTCATAACCTAAATTCCCTAAAGATCATAAACCTAGCTGTGATACCATTTAAGCCGTAACGCCTTAATCTGAATGCATTACAACCCATCATGTGCCCTCACTGGATAAGGACACATTAAGGCTATTGTTTGAATAATCCACAAAGATAAATCATATAACTTCAATTACTCACATATAAGGGCACTTATTTAGAATATCTCATGTAACAAAACTTTAGGACAGCTTTGTTGACATAAATCAAAGCCAACTTAATATAATCTTAAAAACATTCTAAGAAAAGATCTCATAAAACATTTTTAGAATCATAAAAACAGATAAAACCTCATAGAATCTTCAACTTGTCAATCATTAGTCCAATATACCTAATAACCTAATAATCAGTGGGAAAGTCATCTCCACTATCGTTTTCCCATAATCTACATATACATCAAAGACAGATGATTCGAACACTACTAAATCATCTCCTGTTCTTAAAAAATCAAAGAGTGAGCACAAAGGGCCAGTATGCCATACCATAAATACATGCACATGAGCATACTATATACAAATCCACATGCAACTTAGTAACTCATATAGCAACCATATGTTATTATCTTTGACTAATTGGCAAACAACACAATTTGGAACCACTTGCAAATAGTCCTAAATCTGAAGTAATCATGACTCTTAAGAATAACCGGTATAGAAAATAGTAATATATACATAGGTTGATATTGGGAATTTCCCATACACCCAGAGTACTGTACCCATACCACTCCTAGCCTATCGGAATTATCTCTATGGAAAACTCCACTCGAGATAACGCCACACATAGATCATTAGGGCACAGTCTTAGTAGAAATGGTCCTCTTGATCTACCAGACTTAGCCATAGATAAGTAGCAAACTCAATTTTTAAAACCATATAGTATTAGATTTATTTGTAAACTCTAAACCTACAATCATAAGCAACAAACAAGATAATGACGTACCTGAAATAGTTTTAGGAACATGAACCCTAATTTCACTAACAACACCTGAATCATCAAATACTCATTCAATATATGTTTTCACCAAAAAATAATCATACTATAATCTAAACCCTAAACCCAAAAGAATTACGAATCCTAAATCGATACATATCTTTCTTCTTTTGATTGTAAAATAACAGAATCTCCAAACTCCACAAATCAAGGTTTTCTCCAAATCTCCAAAATCTTGATTCCCTTTCAAAATCCACTAAGAAACTTAGGAAAAGTTTATAATTTTAAATCATTAAAAGAATAGAAAAAGGATAATTCTTACTATTCTTTGATTCTTTTTCCTCCCTCCTTGATTACAGAACACTAAAACTCCAATAATCCCTTTAGAAACCAAAAGAAAACTTTAGGGAGACATCATTTTCTTTAAACCTCTAAATAATTGAAGAGGATGAACTCTTTGATTATTGATCTCCCTTGATGCTAAGATCAAAGACAGAGAGGATTTTGAGAGAATTCCATGGATTAGCAATGATTTTAGAGAAGGAGAAGGCTAGGTTATAGAAAAAATCTAGAAAAACCATTTTAATTTTCGTATACCATGTAGGCCGACCCAACGCTAGTGGTGCATAGGTGAAGGCTGGCGACGTAGAGAGGAAAGGCTGGCGACGTAGAAGACGGCTTACAGCTGCGTCCATTCGTCTTCTATCACGTTTCTGTTATTTGAAAAAATATTTAATTACACTTTAGGATGGACCATAAAACCCTCTTATTTTTAATCAAATGACATTTTTTCCTTCATTATAAATCATTTATCTTTATTTACAACAACAAATATGTCTCTACTTTTATTTACGTGGATGTCTACATAATATAAATACTAATTAATCATTACCACATTATCATGAATAATAGTTTTATTTAAATATAAAATAATAAAATAAATTTGAAGAAAAATGCCATCTTATTTAACAAGAAATAACCCCTTGTTTATTTCTTTAAGGTGGTTGACTAATGGGAGACTGATCAACGATAGACAAAGTTAGACTAATTACATTAACTTTAGACAGGTCATTGGTGTGATGTTCTTGGATACATTTTGTTTGACTTTTCACTTATTAAATTATTGAATTTGTTTAATTATACGGTACTTTTAGATTTGCTTTTGATTAATTATTTCCATGTTGTGCCAAAGGTTACATTAGGCTATTGTATTTCATTGTAATTGAAGGACAATTATTGATTATTGAAATTACATATTAAGATATCATATGTCTTTCTTTTTGTTTTCTTGAGGACTACTAGGAAATCTTAAGTTGGCCACTTAGGTAGAATATGTGGTAAATTGTTGCCTATTAGTTTTAAGGCGGTATCATATTAGTTGGCCTTGAATTGACCTAAGATACGTGACATAAGGCAATAGGTATGAGATGAGAAACAATTTAGAATGCCATCTTGAATTGTTGTGTTTAGAGTTGAGTTAATTAAATTAGAAAGGGATTTAAGAATATAAGTTTAAAAGCTAAAGTTGAGGAAATTAACTAAATGCAAATATGCATTTTATATCATATGTGAAAACCCGATGGTAATTTAACCAGAAGAAAAATCTTATATCTAAAGATAGCTTGACTCCTTTTATAGACTTGTTGATATACTATTTTGGACATGGGTCCCTTAAGCCAACACAACCTCTTGAGCCAAGCTCTTTGGGCTTAACCCAACTTGATTTGAAGAGTTAAGATGACCTCGCAAGAGTTGGACCAAGTTACCTTATTTGTAATAACCCAGCCTTTCCTTGCACACCGACCCATTAACTCCTAGACATCTTGGATGAGCTTTGGCTTGTATAGGTGAAGTTAACCTCTTCTGGATCACCAAAAAACGTGTTAACTATTTCCTATTCATCATATGAAGATCTCTGAAGTCACCGTTGATGAGGTGTTTGTCTTCCTATTATATCGATATATACTTTCTAGAAATATCGAGGATAAGCTCCTTATTTATGGTGATCTACTTTCTAATTTGGTCGTTTTCTTTAGACTATAAATATACATTACCACCATCAGGTATAATCATCTACACTCTTTGTCATGGTAATGCTTTGTTCGATTTGCCCTTAAACGCCAACTCAAGAATTGAAGTGGCTATGCTAGACAAACTCTCATTACCTACTAACTTGTTTTTATTTTGAGGCCCATCATATACTATGCTTAATTCCTCTTACCTCTATTGATAGAACTTAACTTTAAAAAAAAAAAAAAAAAAAAAAAATTGACACAACCATCATTCTAACCACCAAACCCAAAGTCCCAACCTTTATTAGACTCCTTTACACTATTAACCCCGTCTTGCACCAAAGCACGAACCCCCACCCCTCTCAACCAAAGCCTTAACTTCATTAACCTAAACCTTCACACCCCTTTATACCTAAACCACTAACACCTTAGCTATTGGAGCTACATTAAACCCTAACACCCCATTTTCAATTCATAACCTTCCTCTCCTTCCCCCCTTTAACTAGATGAATCTTAACCCCACTAAACCCCAAACCATGTCATTACCCTAAGTCAAGCCCCACCAAACCTAAATTCCTAATCCCTATCACTAAGCTCTTACACTTGATCATCTTTCCCAATCGCTTGCTACTTCATTGTCTCTTAACCCAAATCCTTACCAATAGAGAACTCAATCCTAAATCGAGATCCTTAAATTGAGCCATCATCTGAGCTACCACCCTCTTGAATCCTGGCACAAAACTAGAAGCCCTTACATCTTGCCCTATGATTACTTCCTTCCTTTCCCAACTATGATCTTCTATAATGAATTAGTGATGGAGCTGTGATGGTATTGTGGCTGTTGTTGGTGCTTAGATAAGTTGACTTTGTAATGGATTTTGGATTTTCCATTAAAGTCCGATGTTAAAGGCAACAATGGAGACTATGTGAGTTGTGATAGAGTAGTTGTTGAGTTTATCAGTGTTGTTGTTGCAATTTAAGCAATGTAAGTCCTTCGAGTCCCATTCCTATTAATTGTCATTGAGTCAAACATATGACAAAGATGAACCATGACTTATTTATTTAACTATTATTCTTACTTCAATTGCCCTTTTAAGCTACTAAGTCACCACACTACATATATGTCAATTTAATTTGTAGATGATACATGATAGGATGACTGGAGAAAAAGGTAGGAAGGAGAAACAAGTAGTCTTAGTTTGTTGAATGTATAGGTAACAAACAAAGGAGTTGATGGAGCCTCATTCACTTGTTAATCAAATAGTTATTGAATAGTGATTATTATTTTGAAGCCATTAAACCAAATTTTCCCAAGTCATTTCAACATATGAACCAGATTTATTGAACTCTATTATCAAACCAAGAGTCAAGTCCAATATTTAATATAATAATCTTCTATTCCTCTATAATAGTACATAGCACTTTTTTAATATAAAATATTACTATCTATATGTGTGTAAGATATGTATATTTTCATGTTTTGAACACATAAGATATACTAGTTAAGCCACGTATATTATTTAAGTAATACACGTAAAGTGTTACTAAGTTAGGTGGGTTTCTATCCAAATTTTAATAAAAAAGTACTTCATTAATTTTTAGGGATTTAGTAGAATTTTGTTTCTTGTTTAGATTTTTTGTTATATTAAAAACCTGCAAAACTACTTGCTTAAGTAAATTTTTCATAAAATACCAGATATATAGCCTACTATAAACTAACATATGAACATTACTTGTTCCAAAAAAGTTTTTGGACTAGAGGTCCATCCCAAAAATAACTGTAAGTAAAAGTCAAGTTGGTTATAGCCATCTAGATGCAAAGAAATGCTTAACAAGGCTTTCTAGAAAATTTTCAAGTAAAATCCACATCCCGTGATATATGAGCTATCTAAATCTTCACTTATAGTCCTCATCTACAACTCTAAGGAATTATAATGCAAATCTACATATAAGTCATTAATAGTACTTGAAATGACTAAAAAAATGAGTGGGGAAACCTAGTAAATAATCACACTACCACGTGTTACACTGTTTTATTCTAATATATCAACAATAAGTGTAATATGACTAGATATAAGTCAAGCAATCAAGTATTTCGGTGTCTTAAAAATACTAATACACTCAAGAGTACTCATGACTCCTATTCAATAATAATGGGAAATAAAAGGGGTCCAAGTCAAGTATTGAGGGATTGGCAAGCCTCCAACACATGTAAAAACAAAGAAAAAAAAAGGAAAAAAGAAAAGAAAAGAAAATAAGTAGTCTTATCTGGTTCACTTTAAGGGTTGTAACTGGGTAGATCGTTATAGGGTTTTTGACTTGTCTAATCCGTTAAAAACAATATAAAGTTGAACCTATAAGGTTTTAGGGTCAGGTTTGGATACATAATAAAAAGCCTATTGGGTTATAAGGTTGAATCTGGATCATATAACAAACCGATAGATACCCAGTAAACCAGTATTATAATTAAAAAAAATAAACAGATAAAAACATTACTAAAGGGGTAATGAGAGGAAAGAAGACATGGAAGTGCAACCATCTTTTTTACTTCCAAGGATGTTTTTTCTTTTATGTCTGCTAAACTAGTTACGGATTTTAAAACTTTTTATTAAATTTTTTTCAAATCATGTTTGCTATAGAGATTAATATTATTTGTTGTTTGTGATATTTAGTCGCAACAGGAGACTTAATTTAGCCATGTTTTTAAGATATTATACAGTGACAAAAGTGATATATTTATGTATTTAAATTTGTATAATGAATATGGTATGCAATATTTTCTATCAATTTCGTATGCATTTTTTCATTTTTAAATGTATAGGAAACTTATGTTAGAAGTATTGGCTTTTTTAAAATTTATTATTAAAATTTGAAAATAGACTGAAAAAAAAATAAGGTTATAGGGTTGGGTTTTAGTTTTTAAGTCAAACTTGTAGGATAAGTTTGGATATAATATTAAAATCCTATAAGGTTATAGAGCTAGGTTTGGTAGACCCTATAAGGTAGCGGGTCAGGTTTCGGGTTTATATAATCCATTCGAAACCCGATCCATCTACATCCTTATTCACTCTCATGTCCAGCCATCAGTGAGCAAAATCCATTGCAATATTTTACACACGACCACATAATCTTTCGTAACTCACTATAACTTCCTCCCAGCTCCAATCGATTGGTCAATCTCGAATCTCCTTATTGACTACCCATCAATTCATACCATGCATTTCGCGAGGGTTAAAGCACTTAATTTACTTTATCATTTTGAAGCTGTGGTTAGAGTTAGACTCACAACTTAGTTCAATGTTGTCACTTGTTGGATCAAGTAACTGCGCAACAACCAACAAATAATTAAGTTAAGTTTAAGTATTAATCTGGTATTATCCTAGCAAGCAACATGTATTTACTTCATACATGATAACTTTTTCTAAATCCTTTTCTCCTTTTTTAAAGTTCAACCGTTAATAGTTATTCATGAGTTCCAAAACTTATATTAAAATAATGTCTCTGTTAACTTAAGTCAATTATTATTTGTTGTCCTTAAATTATTCAGGTTAGGGTATATATGTTTATGGATCATAGTTTAAAACTCAACTCATTTGCATACATTGAGCCTGGATATGGTTTGACAATAACTTTTAGGTTTCTATGTCATTGTTTTTTTATTTTTTTTTTCCTTTTTAGCTAAGTTGATATATAGGTTAGGATCAGTTTCAGGATTTAAGTTAACCAATCCTTAGGGGCTATGTTTTTGTGAGTTTTAGTTCTTAGCTTTTCAAGAATAGATTTCCATAGTTCACTAATCACTTATAATTTTTAATATCTTATTCCAATTATTAGGCTGATATATGTGAAAGACTCTTATTTAGATGAAACAATTTGGGCTTTTATGGTTATTTGATATATAATTTTGGAACTTTGAAGAAGTTGTACTCCATACGAGTGCAACATGGTCTTGTTAAGGGTCCTATTTCCTAATACAAGCATAATGCAATCATGTTGAGAGGTTGTGTTGACCTAAAAGATCAATGCAAGTCGCAACATGGTCATGTTGAGAGTCATGTGGAGGTTAGCAACTCAACACGGGCATCAACACAACTATGTTAGAGTTCGTGGAAAATCGCATCACCAATTACATGTCCATATTAGTGATCATGTTGGCCTCAATACTTGAGGTGACTTTAATAGGGCTTATAGGTGAAGATGAGGGAGTT
The DNA here is from genome assembly GCA_024138025.1 of Combretum micranthum. Classification (NCBI taxonomy): domain Eukaryota; kingdom Viridiplantae; phylum Streptophyta; class Magnoliopsida; order Myrtales; family Combretaceae; genus Combretum; species Combretum micranthum. The sequence goes on from JAMXBD010000049.1 coordinate 1,918,375, forward strand.
TTGGGGCAAATTTATGAGTTACCTGGATTAAAGAGAAAAGAACAAGCCATTTTTTGAAAATCTACTTCTTAGCAAACCATAAGGAAAATATTTTCAGAAGAAGGTAATTTGGATGGAAAAATACACGCAATGCATCTTACAACCATCAACAAGCTATAACTCATATCCTTGGTCCCTTTTTTTTATATGTACCACTCTATGTAGTTTAACATACATAATTATGTTCATGTATGGTTTAGTTACCACATAAGCCTTAATTACACATATAATCCAAAAATTTATCTCATAAGTTTCTTATATACATATTTGATCATAAGCAGTTAAATTTTTCTAATTCAACAAGTAACATCCTTTTAGGTTGTCGATTCTTCTAAATTAACATTTTCTTACTAGAGATTAGAGTTCACATACCATATTATAATTCCATATTGGTTCTCTTTAACTTAAAGTTATTATCAAGTCACTTATTTACCATTTTAAATTTTCTAAAACAACCTATATACAAATAATCCCAATCAAACATCTCCAAATTTCCAATTAAGCCAATTATCTACCAATTTAACAATTTCTCAATCCTACACTTTAGTATCTCATCCAAATATCTTTACAGATTATAAATAACCAAAATCACTATCAATGAAGCCCCTTAATCACTCCATTCAAGTAAGGTATTTCACTTAAAATTCTCAATTTAACATAATTCACCAAGAAATCCATCTATACAAATCGAATTATTGTTACAAGCTTTATCAATTATTACCCTTATAATTCATCACCTAAACACTCTAATTTCCATACTTAATCAAAATTTTAGGATTTGAATAAAAATTTCCCACTTCTTATGTATCACACTACACATATACACATAAGCAAGCATGGTAGCTAGCATTACTTGAGATTGTTCTCAATATCTTTGTATTAGCTCACATGTCTTATAAAGTCTTTTAAAATGGCCAATAAGTCAAAATTTAGCTACCTAATGATTAACCAACACATCCATGTCAATTTCCATGCTTAAAATATTATAAATCTCATAATATCAAACCCTAAAATAACACCTTTACCTCGTTATGAATTTTGGAAACTTTGAGTAGCTTCTCTCTCTTCTAGATCGTCTTTATTTCATTCATTTCCTAGTAAAACATGGTTCAATAACTAATTAGTGTTAATCTTAAGTTAATTGCGCTTAATTAGCATAAAAATATCATCAAAGTTTAGGGTTTAACAGGTACTTACAAAAGAGTTTTCTTGAAGAGACAAATGACTGATAAAAAATAAAAAAAAAAAGAGAAAGAAGGGGTGGGGGCGGTGGCAAAGCTAAGTCTAGTATTTAGGTAGGACATGCAGTAGGTTTTTACTTTTCATCACAAAATGCCAAATGACACAATCTTAAGCGTCTAACTTTTCACATGTGTAAAATTTTATTAGTTTTGACTAATCTAGAGTTGTGTGTGTGTGTGTGTTTTTTTTTTTTTAATTAATCTTGTGGAGTGATGATAAAATCAAATACTTAACGAAGAGCTAATCATGGGCGAGGTGAGTGCTTACTTGTGGACCCTCTAAGTTTGGGTCAGATTAGGACTACTTGCCAAACGCCCATATTTTTTTTTTATAAAATTAATGAAAAAAATAAAAATTCTTAATTTAAAATAAAATTTTAAACATAAAAGATAAATTGGTCTTTAGAATGTATTATTCATTAGCTCATTTTATTTTATACTATAGAGGATATGCATTTATTTATATATAAACATACCAATTTAAGTTGAAATATTAGTAATGTGAGACTAAATTGACACTTTAAACGAGGTTACAAAAGAAAAGAAATTCCCACATTATTTAGAAATAAGTTATTCTCCATGCAGAATTCTATAAAAAGCAATGGAGCATGTTTTTAAATTATACTTATTACATGTCTTATTATTAAAAATGTATTAAATGTTGTGAATTGATAATTAATAAGTTTTATTCACATGAAAAATTATAAGTATTAAATGCTATTTACATTTTATATTTTCCATTTCATTTTATTTTATATTTATTTATAGTTCTAATTTTTATATTAAATATTTTATATAGGGAATCGAGATAGATCTGGCCACGAACCTAACCCATCCCCATGTTTGGATTCAGATTGTAGATCCTGCAGTTAGGATTGGGCTGAGTCTCAAGTTGGACCAACTTGTGGGCATGTCTAGGAATTAGATATTCCAACATCTTATTCTAACATTATCAAACACATCATTGTATATAAAGAACTCTGCTCGTATCGGATCCACCTTTATTTTATCATATTCGGACTTATTTTCATGTACTCATCATATTGTTTGGGATTATTAGATTTTTATTGGTATTGAACCATTATCTGTAATTCATTGGTTATATCAGTTTAGTAGCAATTCGGTTTGGTTAGTTTATGAATAAAATTATCAGTTTTTCATCGATATCATATTATTATCGATTCAATATCTGTTCGGCTTGAAAATGATGCCAAAGTGATACTAAATTAGTGTAGCTAAATAGGTGTGTAAATTAAATGGCTTATAATTTCTTTCAAGTCTCAAATATGGTGTCCCAAAGTCAGAACCATATAATGTAATACTAATTCCAAATTAATCTGGAAACATTTTTATTAGCATCCAAGCTTTAAAGGGATTAAGGACTTCGTTTTCACCTACTATATTAAGCTATCATATACGTAAATCCACCAAGTCCAAGTCCTTGCAATGCTCATGCTAACCATAACTCTGTAGTCGCACATATTTTTTAGCTTAAAATATGCATTGGATATTCCATAGTTTTCTTTTCTTCAAATGATGTCGCCATATTTTATTTTTAACCAATCTCGATATTAATTTTTTGTTCACTTTGCTATAATTATAATTCTATTACACCTTTATTATTTATCAAGAGCTATTATAACGTTTAGTTGACCGTAGCGATTCGACAAGCAATCCTATTTAAAAAAAAAAAAAACTGCATAGTTATTATTTACCCAAACCTATGAATCACAAAAAAAGTCCTATCCTATTATAGCTGTAATGCATTATTCTGTAATAGATAACGTATATAGCTTTATTCATTCAGCAAAGTCAACTAATCAAATACTTTTATTTGGAAAGATTGTAAATATATCTCTAAAATTACTCTTCAAACACTAACAAATTCAGAATTCTCAAAGTGTAATTTTATTGCTTGAAGCTTTTTCTCTTTAAATCCTCTCTAAGTCATTTATGATTCTTTCAGCAAATATTTGGGAGGTTTACCAACAGATTTTAATTAATTATGAGATATAAATTAAATTTGGGAAGTTCCAATGCTTATTTGCATCACTTGATTAATAATTTTAGCATGTATTTTATAATCATCTCATTTTTATTTCACTTTATAAATTAAAGTACATTGTTGGTGAAAAACAAATGCTATATTCAATTATAGGGACCAAACTTTGTCCAATTACTCTTGTAACGCTTCCTCAATTGGAATCAATTTCGTCATCTATTTCCATTAAACTATCAAATACAGAAATAACTATAATTAATCTAGCCTAAGTCTAACAACTATTAATTTATATCTTTTAAAACACTTCAAATTTTCTTAATAAGCATGTCCCTACGTGCTTACAATATACAACTGTATAGAATTTACTATCCATGTTTACGGGGATAAGCTCATCAAATATCAAGAGAGATTTGTTTATTAATTTCAATATTAATTAATGCCATTCCTATGTCCCATAGCTTAGTGTTAAACCACTCTGGTGACGACTAATGCACACACCCAACACGTAATTAATTAACTAATATATCCTTGACAATATAGCAAACATGTTGTGGTTTATTCATAATATATGTGCTTAAAAATATAATATAATCATATGATGAGTACTTATAAATTCAGTATCTCATTATTTGAAAAAAAAAAAAATCTTTTTTACCCAAAACCTATCTTAGTTGCGGTTTGTCAGTTGAAATTTATAAAGTTCCTGATTTTTAACTTATATAACAACGGAACACGTTAGTTGATAATTATCAATGATTAAGAATAAAATTAATTACTTGCTGAAAGGAGGAAAAAAAAAGAGAGGTTAAAATCAATTATTATAACTTACGGTATCCTTAGTGAGTTTTTTTAGACACTATTAACATTGGACGACCCTTATTATTATTTTTTTTTTTGTGATATAAAATATCATTGAAACAAAAACACTTAAACAGGTATCATAGATCAACCAAAGAACAAACAAGACACCAAACAAACATTATCCCATATCCCAAGAGCTCGGTAGAGTGAGCTAGGTTTGGCAACGAAACAAAAACGCCTTCAAATGAAGACTTTAGAAACAATTCTTTCAATCTAAGAGGGGAGGAATTAAAAACATCAAAAGCAGACAGAACCTTCAAACTGGAATGTTGAGCACATGATAGGCTGGCTTGAACTAGATAATGTGCCGCCCAATTGCTATCTCTATTAGTCCACATCATAGTGATTGTCTTCTTCTTTATCTACGGCTTCAGCAACATGTGTCTATAGGCAAAGACAATACTAGGTGCATTTGAAATATCCATTTTGGTGTTTGTGACCCGTTCAATAACTTCCATAGAATCATTTTCAACAATTATATTGTTATAATTGTGGTTATCAATCCATTTGAGACTCCAATTTATTACCCATAACTCTACTAAGAGGGGAGATGTAGCTAAAATTCTTTTAATAAAGCCACCATAGCATGAGCTACAATTATTTTGATTGATTCATGCTACAAAAGTATGTCGTCTTCCTCCTTTGAAAGCTGCATCACAATTTATTTTGATCAAACCAGCTGAGGGGGATATCTAATTGTTATCTTTAAACACAGAAAGTTGGTTAGATGACTTAAGAGTATAAGACCAAAACTCATTAGCGGCAATTATTGCCTTTAAAAACCAGGTAGGATCACTTTTATCTTCAAAGTTTCACTTGTTTCTCTCTATCAAAAAATTCCATAGCATGAAAAATTTTAATACCTGTTTTAGGAATTTTTTGTCCCATCCACTTTGTTTATCCCATTTGATTTGCTCTTTCAGCCATGATTCAAAATTAGTATTAGCATGCATTTCCAAATCATCGAACTATAAGATCTGCACTCCTCTTTTAAACTCTAGACAATCACAAAAAAGGGTGTTTAATGGATTCATTTTCACCATAGAAAGTACAACTTGGTGTAGAACATATCCCTCTTCTTATTAGATTATCTCTAGTAGGTAAACCATTCGAGATGCATCTCCAGATAAATAACTAAAGCTTGGGCTATACTTTCATTTTCCATGTCCATTCTGTTTCTTTCGCGGTTTGAGATTTGTTCCATTCCTCAACTAATTTAGAATATGTAGATTTAATTCTGAAATTTCCTCTAGTTTCCTGATTGCAAGCTATAACATCATCCTTGCCTACATCTAGGCAAATTGTGCTACTTAGAAGAGAGAGGACATCTTCATCAAGGGGATATTCAATTTCGATTTCATCTTAAACTCCGGCTTAACCCAAGCCTTTGAAAGTGTAGTTTGCAGAGCCTTGAATGAACGGGGATCATAGAGAAAAGATGAAAGGCATAGACTTTCACACCAGTTATTCGCTCAAAAATGAAATGATCTACCATTTCAGGTCTCCAGTAACTCATTTTTTCATCCTCTTCGAGTATTTTTGGATTAACTTGGTAATCTTAAATCCACTACCAGCGTACTTTTTTGATGGTCTCTTTGTTAGCTTCCTAGTAAACAAATTTGTCCATAAACCTTGTTTTTTCCACCAATTCCATGATAATTTCATGATAGATGCCTTATTCCTTGTCTTTATATCCCATAACCCCAATTTGCCTTTATGCTTTGGTAGTTTAACTTTGTTCCAGTTAATATTATAGTAGCCTTTTTTACTTTCCTCAAATCCCCAGAGAAAATTTCTCATTATTTTCTGGATCTTTTTGATAGCTACATTAAGGGTCTCCATAGCTTGCATATAATAGCTAAATATTCCATGGACTACAAATTCCAAAACAACTTTTCTACTAGCAATACTCAGCATCATTGACTTCCAGCTAGTCAACTTGTAACTGATTTTCTCCACCAGGAAAGATAGATCCTTCTGTTCTATATTTCCATTTTCATTTATTAAGAATCCTAAGCATTTTCCAACATCAATGGCCTCCTTAAGTCCAATTGAAGCATCACTTTGTTGTTTTGTCGATAAGCCTACATTTTTTGAATAGATTATCTATAACCTATATTTATTTTTTGTCCAGATAATTGTCCAAAGCTTTTAGTTGTTTCCTACATAACAATAGCATTTTCTTGTGTGGCCTCACTAAGAATAATGTCATCTATGAAAAACTGCAAAGGGTTGTTGCAGAATTTCATTTGTTTCCACCACCCAACATCTACTAGATGTTGAATACATCTACTAAGCCATTCTAAAGCAACGATAAATAAGTAGGGCGAAATGGGGTCTCCTTGTCTCAATCCTCTAGATGCTTCCAAATATTCTGCTACTTCTCCATTAATAATAAGATTAAAAGAGACTGTGCGCAAACAAGATACGATCCTTATCTTTATTAAAGACATACCATTACTCAATGCTTTTAGTGGTAAAATTGCACTATTCAATGAAAGAAACATAATTTTATTGGACATCTATAAATTTCTTCGTCAAACTAATTGGCTCTTTACAAATTTATGGACTTATTAAATGGTGACAGCTTTACCTAGTTTTTTTCATGGCTTTTAGCTTAATGGCATCATCCTGGTGTTTTAAGTTGGAATCTCCCTTGCTGTAATAGGAAAAAAAAGAAGAAAAAAAATCTATTACTTCCGTTAATTAATATAAAGCTTTAAGATTTGTAATTTTTATATTGTTTTATTAATTATTACATGCCATGCAATCTTTGCCCACCTGCTTGCTCTTTTTTTTTTAATAATAATTATTATGTTTTATAGATTTCCTCAATTGTTATGAATGATTCTTTCTTTATATCCCAGTTAACAAACAAAAGGGAGGGTGAATTGTTTGTTATTAATTTTTTTTTCAAATTATAAGCTTAAAGTGCACAATTAATATATATAAATGTGATGCAAATGAAACAATAATAAAATTAAAATATAGAAAAGTAAATAGAGATTCCTCTTTGTGAGTCAGCCCTCTTTTTTAGCTTTACTTTTAGGGATTCGGTCTTTTAATCGGTCGTTCCACTAATCTAATCAAATTGAGAGATTACAAACACTAATGTTGTATTGCTTTATCTCACAATTCTCACACCTAGGCTAATCACAGAATTACAAGATACTAAGATGTAATCCTCTCAAGCTATCTCACAACTTAACTTTAATAAGTAAAGAGCAAGAATGGATTAATGAGATACGATGGAATCTCGAAAAATGAAGTGCAAAAATGTAAGTAACACAGCTTCTGGAATAAGTTCTGAAAGAGACTTTGGATGAATATTACTAGAAGGTTATATAATTTAAGCACTTATTGTATGTTATGCTTCGAATTTCTTTTGTTTATATATTATTCTTATAACATCCCTTTGATGATATCTCAAATATATCTTCAAAAATATCTTCAAATCATATAGATACCTTTTCTTCTTGGATTCAAAGTATTAAAAGCTCGAAAATATCCCATAATATCTGCGTATAGTTATATTGAAAAGTTAAATAAAGACTTTATCCATTCTTTAATTTGTTGTTATCTTTACCCATTAAGAATATTTTGAATTTAAAAGCTCTGCAAATATTGGAATATTGTTGAAACCACATAATATTGAAGTTTCACAAAATATGGAAATAAGTTGTTATGCATATCTTATCTTCTTTTGATAATGATTATCTTGTTACAAATAATCTGTCTTCCATCTTTGTCTCCAATTACTTCGTTTGATGTCTTCATGTTTGGAAATATATGTCTTCCAGGATATCTTCATTAAAATACTAGATAAAAGAAAATTTCTTGAGAAACTTATTAGAATCTACAAAAACGAGCTTATCATTTAACTTGTTCTCATGGATTTTAATCTCTTGAATGGAATGCATTAGATGTATTACTCAAATACACCTAATAAAGTAGAGCTGGGTCTTCGTAGATCCTTATGAGAAATTAAAATAGCTTGTTGTCATAAAATCTGTTTTAATAAGCTATAATTCATTTATATAGTTCTTGATATGAGATGTAATAAAACTTCTGAAAAACGTTCTAATAAATGTTTTTATATGAAATACTACATTTTCATACTTGAAAAGTAAATTAATTATCTTTGATTCCTATTTATTAACATCAAAACTATTAAGAGAATAACTTAACATTTTTTAATATGAGCTGTCAGGAAGTGCTAGCTTAGAATTTTCAAATTTATACAAATTAACTCCTTAACTTTGCATGACTATTTAAATGTGCATCATAGTTACCTAAATTAGCTAAAATATTAGAGAATTTATGATTTTTAACTTACCTTATTCAAATCCGTAATTAACAAATAATTTTTTATCTGGTTGCCATAAAATTTATACAATTTAAGTTATATATTTTACTGGATTAAAGAGTAGGATCCAGTTAAATGATAATAGTCAATGAATTGAGAAAAATTCAATTCCTTTAACTTACAGCATTCTTAATGGATATTAGTTAATGTCAATCTATATAGTTAGCACTTATTGCCTAATTAGGCTGATGCCTTTTTCTCTACTGAGTTATAATATGTCAAAATGGGAAAATTAGCTGGACATAAACTTGATTAAAATAATAAATAAATAGATACACTACAGCAGGAATGTTGGGTTGTTTAGTATTGGAAAGATAACATATATATATATATATATATAATTTTTTTTGTACACAAACACGCAATATTAAATCCACCAATCACGGACGATCGAAGAGACAAAGAGGCAATGTCGTGACAATAAAAGCGGATAGATTTGGGCCAAAATTTTATTGCTATGAATAGTGATGTTCCAATAATAAAAATTAGGTCAATTTTTCTCTTTTTCTAATTGTAATATATATTAAAAGAAAGAACTGGATAGATTTGAAAAAAAATATCAGTGTAGACTAGGTTTATGTATTATCGAACATAAACTGGTTGATCATAATAATAATTTTGTTACAGTTTTATTTTTATAAAAAATTATTATAGCATTTAATTGACTATAATAGTAATTTGATAAGAATTATCTAATACTTTGAAATAATCATTTATAACTAAGTCTATGTCATTCCATTATTCAACCTTATTTATTTAACAAAGTGAATAAATAGTTTATAAAGAAACTAGAACTACTTTTTCACATATTTATCAACTGGGTTTTTTAATTTTTTAGTAGCAATTATGGTAAGATCTCCAAAAGGTACGATTTATTTTTCTTTTTGTTAATACTAGCAACGACGCATCCGCGTTACGTGTGCAAAAATAAAACAAAGTTATACAATAAAATTTATGATATGTAAAGTTACTAAATAAATCAACACTTTTACCCTTTACATCTAAACAAAATTAATAAAAAAAAGAGTAAGAATTGTACGACTAATCAAGAAAATATGTTAAGAATTTAAAATCAGAGAACAAATAAATAAAAGGTCCTCCAAGAAAAAGCTAAAATGACATAATTTGTTTCATTGAAGTAGTGACCATGTACCTGCAAATTGGATGGAAAAAGCTAATAAATTATAGAGTTGTTTTAAAAAGTAGGTTAAAGATATAGATGAAAACTCATATTATCTAGTAATTATATTGTTGAGCTCGTTGTACAATTTTATGAGAGGACTCTTTATGCTTGAAAAACTGAAAGAAACAAAGTAAAATGTTTAAAACCAAATCAAGAGTGCATGATAATATGTGGAATACAATAAGTTAAAAAATTCACAAACCTTGATAAGGCGAAAGTATAGGGAGGTATAATTTTTCACTCTAGAAAGAAAAATATATATGCACGTGTTAATTAAAGTATTGATCATGAACGAAAGAAGAGATTTAATTGCGATACATATCTTACTCCAATAGTAATTGTTTTTTTACGAACATGTTTAGATTTCTTTCCCTTGTAAGATGTAAAGGAGTGGGTATTTTCACTTTGATGCTTGCTGAAACTAAAAACAAATCATGATAAACATTGAGAAAACAATAGGATCAATATAGTTAAACCCTTATTTAATTTAGTAAAAATTACCTGTCATATTGAATGTTTCTTATCTTTCGTTCAATCGTCTTATGCTTTTCAACCTTGATGAAACATCCCAGCCAAAGCTATAGACACTCAAGTAATTTCTCTGTGTATGAAAAAACAACATAGTTTGTTTAAATTATTTTGCTTATTCATAATGATTATTTTGGATAATTTGTTTATACATAAGGTTGGTTGAGAATTTTGAATGATAAATAGTTACCGTAATGGGCGATCGTTGTGGATAAACACTGGAAATCTCCAGATTAGACAACCAAGCATCGAAAGGGCTCCTACCATCGCAAGCATCTTAAATATGTTAAGAATTTAAATTGTAGACGTCTTTGTAAACTTTGTAGTTAGACCTATGATGTAAGCAAAGATAATGTAATTATAAGATTAGATCATACCTGGAAGAGACCAAGTTGGCACATCTTAAATTCAGTTGACAATAATTTGAGGTCTTCACCACCTATGGTTAAATGTTTGTGTGAAGATGTTATAGGACAAAGTTAGTTGAAATAGATAAAAAAAAAAGGAAAAATTAAACATTCATGAATAATGTATGGAGTTTTTGTACCTTTATGACAGTAATACGTCTTTATAGACAACATTTCATGTATATACCCCATGAAGGCCGGATATTTTACCCTTTTCAACTAAGATCTTTACTGAAGCCATCGAAACACTTCGAGATAGAGCTACATAAAGTTGTCCATGGCTAAATACATGGTCAGAAGATAAATTCTGACATTTTGAATTATTTTACCCTGTGCTTTATTAATTGTTATAGCAAAACTTGAGCGTACAGGAAATTGTTTTCTTGCCAACTCAAAGGGCAGGAGCAAGTTATCAAAAGTTTTCAAAGAGATCCTTGGAATGAAACTCTTCTCTTGATGGACCTGTCAAGACCTCTGCATAGATGAGATGTCTTAAGAAGTCGACACAAATCAACCTAGTGCCATTACAAAGATCGGGCTTTGGGTCTATGTTCCTTAGAAGCATGATAGACATTCCTTTTTTAAGTGTCAACGTGTGGGGAGGCATCTCATCAGGCGAGATGGAGTTTAAATATTCTTGTTGGCACGAATGTGAGACATCATCCGTGATGGAGTCAAATGAGTAGTATACATGGGTCTCACTTGGAAAATATTCCATTATTTTTTCATTTAATCTTTTAACTTCGACAATAGTAGGTGCTAGAATTGCATGACTAACAAAATAATCTCTATCATCTGTAGATGTTGAAAGATTTGGGAAAGTTTCATCTATTAGAATGTCGATCGAATGCTCACCTTCCCATGGAATGGCTATTGATGCTGCATACGTTGAAATCCTTGTTAATGGTACGCTCTGTTCCATCCCCAACTCTTATTAAAAAGTTCAAAAAATCTTGTCATTGATAGATCTCATATTCCGAGTCAACGGAAGAATTCGAACACTTTTCAAAGGGGAACTTGTTCAAGCCGCATTCACCATTTGATGTTTTGCCCCCTTTGAAATAACAGGAAGAACTTGTCTGAAATCTCCTCCTAGTATCATAACTTTCCCCTTAAAGGGTAAATCAACCTCCATGATATCTCAAAGTGTTCTATCAAGAGCTTCAAAGGCATATCTATTAGCCATAGGTGCTTCATCCCACAAAATTGCTTTAGAAAATTTTAATAGATCAGCTAATTCAGATTGTTTACTTATTGAACAAATAGAATCTGCATCTGGATCTAAGGAATCTTAAACCACGAGTGTGCCGTTTTGCCTCCAGGTAATATAGTTGTTGCGATTCCAGAAGTAGCTGCAGCTAAGGCAATATGACCAGCACTTTAAGAAGAAGCTAAGATAGCACAGTACAGATATGTTTTTTCAGTACCCGGTCCATCTATGAAGAAAATCGCATGTTCATCTCGATCTAATGTTGACTTCACCGAATGAAAAGCATGGCTTTGTTCAACATTCAGTTTAAGGATGCATTTATATCATCAACAACAATGGGAATTGATAACTCATCTTGAATAATCCTTGGTATACCATTCTGATCTTTCGAGAGGCTACTCAAATCAGGTAACTCAAAATCAGATAATGTCTTCCTATGTTGAGCTAATAAAAATTTTAGGTCTCTCAATAATTGGTCAAGTAAGACCACATTGGATTCGGTTGAAGAAGAAGAATAATCCTGCATCATGCTCGTATGGAATTCATCCCATAATGATCTTATAGTATTGGGTTGACAATATACCATAATAGTTACAAATAACCTCCTTAGTGCAGATGGCATTTGGAAAGAAACTGCTTCAAGTGAGCATTGGCATATGTCACCATCATTTTCGAGTAGACCTCGACTCTGTGAAGCCTTTTGGAACATATTATGCCTAACTCCATCATGTGTTAACAGGGAGTTGAATGATGTAGGACCCCGGACATGGTTGAGTAAGACACGTAAATAAAACCTTTCTACATCCATTGGTCGAACGGTGTAAATTCTTCCTATTACCTTTCTTTCATTCCTTCTTCGCTACCATGTTGAATGGACCCATCTGTGTTGTTGCGAGAATTTTTTATACAAATATCTTCTTGCTTGCAAATCAACATTATTTGTACGGAAGAATTCGTAAGCATTGTTTTTGGGAAAAGGTTTTCAGCTAAAACAGAACGTACCGATTGGTCTTCTCTAAAATGCACCATATGCATGTTAGGAAGATATATTTGCAATCTAATAACTGAAGGATATATACGACTCATTGCGAATTGCATCAATCTCCATATAGCCTCAAGGGCACATACCCAGCGTGCATCAATGAATTGTTGGATTTCATCAGTTTCAACTCCAATGCGAACTTCCATGGAAACTCTATTGGTCCTTTGTGGATGTACTTATATAGGTACTTAACACTCTTCACACTTGCAAAAACTTACACATTAATGTGGCATTCATACTTAAAAAGTAACTAAGGGTTATAAAGGATGGTCCAACTATTATCAACAATAATGTTGGGACAATTGGGCAGTGAGACGGTGCCAGAATTTCTCCGTCTATAGATTGGGTAAGAATCATTCCCCTGAGAAGTGGCATTTGCAAATGGTTTCGGGAAAAGACGCTTACAATGTCCTTGTTTCATACATGGTACTGAAGTATTGTATCCTCCACATTGTCCATAAATCATATGTTTAAGAATAGTTTCATAGAGTCGAGGTTCTTCTCTTTGATTTGGAATTTCTGCCCTTACAATGATATCATAATCATTAGGTGAGTTGAGTTTATCATCTGAGTGTAGAATGATGAGCATATGAGCATGTGGAAGGCCGCGTTTTTGGAACTCTATAACATAAGAATAACCAATTATATTTCCAAAAACCTGTCTTTCAATAATATCCCTCGTAAACTGCTCAAGACGTGGGCAGAAAACACGTGAAAGCAAATCTAGGCGATCCTGTGGTGTTTGTCCCAAAAATAACTGTTGTTGAATTTCAGGCCATTATGGGTTGCATGTTATAGTTATAAACAAATCCGATCATCCATATTCTCATACTAAAGCCATTGCATCTTGATATCTTTCATACATATCTCGTGGACTTCCATGAAATGAAGATGGTAAAACAATCCAACGACCAACATTTCTTATAAAACTCACTCGTGTATTAATTATGGAGTACAATTGTATAAATATGAAGCATTAAGAAAAATATTAAATATAAGGACCTGATTCATTTTCTGCTACAGTAATTGAATCTTGCAATCCTTGGTAAAATTCTGCTCGAATGGTTTCTTGGTTTTGTTGCAACCATCTAAGTTTTTGAGTTTCAATCTTCACGAAATTGTCAACCAAGTATTGTTGGAATAGTCTTTCACCTCTAAGAAGAAGTGATTGTTCATGCTCACGAATCTAAGAACAAAATCATTTGAAAGTCAAATTTTATATTGTCGAGCCTGGATTTCGAAAATCATCCGGTTAATTTCTTTTAACCCGATTCACATTAAACCCTAACCCATTTAAAATGAATCCTCGACTAGGGATTAAAAGAAATTTAATTTTGAAAATATTTTGGAGTCGCCAATCGATAAAAATCGGAAAAAATGAAAAGTTAGGATTAATGGGTCGGTTAATCCTAACTTAGCCACTAGTCTGTGGAAAATTTGATTTAAAAATCAAGCTTTAGAAAAAATACTAGATATCTGAGTCCGGGGTTAACCTATTAAAACCTAAGCGGTTACCACTCTAAGTTTAAAATTCAGAATTTATCCTTCTCTAAAGAGACTTGCAAAAAATATGTACAAAATAATAGCAATATTCATAAGTCGGAAATCATTTTTAATAATTTTTCTATTTAATTTTTAGAAAACTTATAATATTTACAAAGAAAAGAAAAACACTCAAAAATCATATGTATATATATTAACTTATAATTACATTCATAAATAATCATAAGAGTTTAATGTTTATAAAGAAAAAATTAATTAATAAGAAATAATAGATCAATAGTATTTAGACTTATAATATTTGATTAATTAAATAATAAAAAAAGTTTTTATATTTTTTTAATGTGTCCCGAAGGTGTCTACGTATTCGGTAATCGAGATTAGACAAAACGTAGTTCTTTTGGTAAAAAAAAAAAATTTAAATTTGTTGGTTAATCTTAATTTTTAAGAACTTTTTCCACTTTAAGTTTTTATAAATTTTGAATTTGTCTAAAAAAACTCTTTTAATTTTGATTCCTAAGATCTAATCACTTTTATTATTTTATAAAAATAAGATTTTTCTAAGTCCTTTTATTAGTTTTGAAAACACTTTTTGTATATATTTTCTAATCAAACAAACATACACATATTAACCTATTCGTGAAAATTATTCAATAAATATCAAGACACACATATACACATTAATACATTTTTTTTTTAAATATCAAAACACACATATACACATTAATGCATTTTTTTAAAATATCAAAACACACATATACATATTAACACATTTATACATATAAAAAAATTCAAAAATATCAAAACATGCATGTACATATTAACACATTTTTCAAAAAAAAATTCAAAAAATATCAAATTTGCTAAAAAAATAAATAAAATATTTTTTCTGATTTTTAGAATTTTTTCTAGAATTTTTGGGATTTTTCTGGATTTTTAATGATCTTTTTATAATTTACGTAATTTAAAAAACTATATTTATAAAATAAATAAATTACGGACTGACCTGGACCATCGGATTAACTCGGGCGAAATCTGGATCGTCGATCCCGTTGATTGAATTAGGAACGTCCGATCGAATTGACTGAATCTAGGACGTTGATTTGATGATTTGATCACAGCCGTTAGATCTGAAGATTAAACGTAGATCGTCAGATCTGTGGGGTGGACTGGATTCGGGTTGGAGTCGGGTCGGATCTCGATTCGGATCTCTCTAGTCGGGTGAAGAAGATGATGGCATGTTCTTTTGAGGCGGATTCCGGCGGCTGTGGTGTTGCTTGGCCTCCGAAACCTTGTCGGCCCGACCTATCTCGCAGCGGCGGATCTCCTGGTGGTGGTGGCTGGCGCCCATATCGACCGTAGGTGGCGGTACGACTGTGGCCAGACGGCAGCGTACGGAAAGAAAAATTCCAAAAAATTTGCAGAACCCAAATTGCAAATTCGAGCAACTTCAAACACTCTAATCAATCAAAAATACTTCCCTAATGATTCTAACACTCTTTAATTGGATCGAAATCCTCTCAATTACTTCGAATTTACAATTTTCGCAATTCGAATATAATCACTCTTATTTTCAGATCTTGATGTTCTAATGTGTATTTCTTGAAATTGAATTGTGCCTTTGGCTTGTGTGGTGGTACTATTTATAAAGTTCGAATCAATTTGTTGTTTTGAAGCTTTATGATTGTTCAATTTTTGAATCACGAATTGTTTGTGTTTTTTCAAATAAGAACGATCCAAAATTGGGACTCGATTCGTGATTGTTTGTTTAAATTGATCACGAATTTTGTGTTTATACATCATGACTCCTCGATTGGGTGTATTTAATTTGATCAAAGGACACAATTCGGCCATTTTCGAATTTGAAGAAACATGTTCATCCGAATTTTTCCCCAATTTTCATGCCTTAATTAAGATGCCTTTTAGGATGAAATAATACATGAGTTATGTACAGATGTGATGTATCCCATGCCTAGTTTGTGTCTGTACACTTAATTTCGAAAAATAACAAAGATTCATTGATCAAATAGTATCTCAAAGTGAATGAATCAATGTGTCTTTTGGGGAAAGAAAATGAAGCAAAAAGAAGAAAAAATCTGCCTTTGGGTAGCCTCGAACTTAAGTTCCCCCTTGCATCTAAACCCCTGTGTCCATGGTTTGAACCACTAGGCCGTTGGCTGTGCCTTGGTCATGTAGCCAAACCACTAATACTTAAGGCTTTTCAAACAATTTAATTAGACAAATAATTTGTTTAATTAACAAAAATATATGTTATATTGAACTCAAGTAATTATACATACATATATATCATTTATATATATATTTTTATTTATTATTTATATATATTTTTATTCATTTTATTCTCTCTATTATTATTATTATTATTATTATTATTATTATTTTTATTATATGAACTCAACATGATACTAATTTTTTCTTATAAATTTAATCCTCTTTTTAATTGGGCAAAAATTGGGTGTCTACAGCTGCTCCTCTTTATGGTAAAGTTTAGACAAAACTTTTGCCACAAAGACAAAAAGATAGCCAATTTTTGCTTAACTTCTCCTCCCAACAAAGAGATTTTTATCCTGAAAGGATGGATTTTATATTGGACACCGTGTTAAACCATCTGTCAAGTTTAGACTTTAAGATTTGCTAGGTCAACTGTCGGGCCTAGGCTTAGAAAACTGATAGACCATCTGTCGGGCCTAGATTTAAAAAACTGATAAACCCTCTGTTTGCTAGGTCAACTGTCGGGCTTAGATTTAAAAAATTGATAAACCCTCTGTCGGGCCTAGATATAGAAAACTGATAGACCCTCTGTCGAACCTAGATATAGAAAACTGATAGGCCATCTATCGGGCCTAGGTTTAAAAAACTGATAGACCATCTGTCGGGTCTAAATTTAGAAATTTTGTTTGTGGTAGGTCATTTACCGGACCTATGGGCTTTGGTTTGGTCATTTGCCGGACTTATAGGCTTTGGTTTGGTCATTTTCCGGACCTATGGGCTTTGGTTTAGTCATTTGCCGGACCTATGGGCTTTGCTTTGATCATTTGCCAGACCTATGGGCTTTGCTTTGGTCATTTGCCGGACCTATGGGCTTTGGTTTACTGGGGACTTTTGAAACCTTAAAGATTTGTTTCTTGATCCACTTAATGGTTTAATCTTTTTTTATCTACTTGGGGAATCTTAACTTTCTGATTCACTTGAGGAAACTTGATTTTCGGAAAAACTTAACTTTGTGATCGACTTGGGGTATCTTGATCTTCAGGGAAACTTAACTTTCTGATCCATTAGGGCTTTTCCGTCGTTCACATAGCCGTGTTCAAAAATTAGTTATCCGTGCAATACAATCACAAGATAAAATTGCATATATGCATTTTAAAGCCATATGGGATGCTCAAATTAATTTCTAACAGTTTTATTGGTGTCTGGTTTGAGAATTTCTGGAAATTTGTTTGAGTGGCAGTTTTGAGATTTGATCCGACTTTATAGTTTCTGGGATATCAACTTTGTTTGTAAAAACTAAAAATGGAATCAACTGAACACACAAAGTGATAAATCTTTATTTGATCATTCATAGTATATCTTTACAGCATCTGAGTTTACAGGATCCTTTAAATCAGGTTCATCCATTTGGGAAAGAATCAATGCTCCTCCTGACAACATTTTTCTAACTACATACGGTCCTTCATAGTTTGGTGTAAACTTTCCCCTGGAGTCTTGCACATTGGGCAGCATCTTTCTCAAAACTAAGTCACCTTTTTGGAAATTTCTTGGCTTGATCTTCTTGTTGAACGCCTTAGCCATCCTTTGCTGGTATAATTGGCCGTGACATATTGCGGTCAACCTCTTTTCATCTAACAGATTCAACTGTTCAAATCTTTGTTTTATCCACTCAGCTTCATCAAGTTTTGTTTCGACTAATACCCGAAGTGATGGAATTTCAACTTCTACGGGTAAAACAGCTTCAGTTCCGTATACTAAGGAATAGGGTGTTGCCCCGGTTGATGTTCTTACAGACGTTCGATACGCCATTAATGCGAGCGGTAGCATTTCATGCCAATCTGTATAGACAATGGTCATCTTTTCAATAATTCTCTTGATGTTCTTATTGGCAGCTTCAACTGCCTCATTCATTTGCGGCCGGTACGGAGTAGAATTCCGATGCTTGATCTTGAATTGCTGACACAAATTTGTTACTTCTTTGTTGTTCAAATTCGTACCATTATCAGTGATGATACTTTCTGGAGTTCCATATTGAGTGATGATGTCTCTTTTGATAAACCGCACAACTACGGACTTTGTTACACTTGCATAAGAAGCGGCTTCTACCCATTTAGTGAAGTAATCGATTGCAACCAATATGAACCGATGACCATTCGAAGCTTTGGGTGAAATTGGCCCAATGACATCTATCCCCAATGTTGAGAAAGGCCATGGGTTGACATTGATTGTAATTCTTTTGGAGGGGTACTTATCTTGTTTGCATAGATCTGGCACAAATGACAAGATCTCACATGTTTGATACAGTCTGATTCCATAGTTAACTAGAAGTATCCTAATCTCATAATCTTTTTGGCTAGCATATAACCACTCATATGAGGACCACAAATTCCTTCATGAACTTCTTCCATGAGCTTTTGGGCCTCTTTTTCATCTACACATCTTAACAAAGTCGTATCAAATGATCTTCTGTATAATGTATTTCCGCTTAGCAAAAAATGATTAGCCAAGCGCCTTAGTGATTTCTGATCTTTCTTGGTAGTACCTTCAGGGTAATTACCCGTTTGCAAAAGACTTTAATGTCTTGGAACCATGGTTCATCTGATTTAATCAAGTCGCAGAATGCGGGCTCACTTCTCACCCAGACCTGCAAAGGTTGGATTCTTGCTCCTTCAGTAAACTGAATTAATGAGGCCAAAGTAGCCAGAGCATCAGCAAACTAATTTTGAGTTCTTAGCACATATACAAAGGAAATTTCCTTGAATCTTCTATCAGATCTGCCAAGTGATTATGATAAGGAATCAACTTGGGATCCTTTTTTAAAATCTCCTCGAGTTTGAAAAATAATAAGTGACGAATCTCCAAAAACTTCGAGCTCTTGAATTTCCATTTGGATTGCCATCTCTAAACCCAAAATACGTGCTTCATATTATGCTATATTACGTATAATGGAACATTAATCTTGCCGATGCTGGGTATTGGTTTCCTTCAGGTGAAATTAGGACTGCCCCTATTCCACATCCATACACATTAGCTGCTCCGTCAAAATATAATTTCCAATTTGGCAATCTTTCATCTTCCGTTTGTGTTACCCTGAATCCCTTCGTCGGGAATTGATCTTGTTCCTTTAGTTCCTCATCAACCGGGCTTTCAGCGAGTTGATCAGCCAAGGCTTGTCCTTTAATTGAATTTTGTTTAACATAGGTAATATCAAACTGACAGCAACATTTGCCATTTTGAAATTCGACCAACCAAGGCGGGCTTATTTGCCAGATACCTCAAGGGATCATGCTTTGTAATTAACTCGATTGAGTAAAAGAGCGTGTATTGCCTAAGTCTATGCATAGTCTATACTAATGCACAACAAGTTCTTTCTATCGCTGAATACTTTTGCTCTCCATTTGAGAATTTTTTGCTCAAGTAATAAATGGCTGTTCTTTTCCATCTTCATCTTTTTGCCCGAGTACACAACCCATGGATTCCGAAAAATTGTCAAGTATAAGAACAAAGGCTTTTCGGGTACTGGAGTGATCAAACGGGGGATTTGTCAGATACTGCTTAATTCGGTTAAAGGCTTCTTCACATTCTTCATTCCATTCAATTTGGGCATTTTTTCTCAATAATTTAAACAGTGGTTGACATTTATCCGTCAACTGGGAAATGAATCGAGCAATGTAATTTAGTCTCCCCAAAAGACCTCTAATTTCTTTCAATGTTGTTGGGGGAGGTAATTCCTGAATTGCTTTGACCTTATCAGGATCAATTCTATTCCTCTTTGACTGATCACAATCCCAATAGTTTCCCAGATTACTCCAAAAATGCACTTTTCTGGGTTTAATTTTAATTGAAACTTTCTCAATCTTTCAAAAAGTTTCCTTAATACTTCTACATGATCTTCTCCTTCTTTTGATTTGGCAATCATGTCATCAACATATACTTCCACCTCTCTATGCATCATGTCATGCAATATGGTCTGCATTGCTCGCTGATAAGTTGCTCCGGCATTCTTGAGACCAAATGGCATGACCTTATAGCAAAAAGTTCCCCAGGCTGTGACAAATGTGGTTTTGACCTTGTCCTCTTCGGCCATCAATATTTGATTGTATCCCGAAAATCCATCCATAAATGAGAATAGATGGTTTCCAGCTGTATTGTCTACCAAGACATCAATATGTGGCAACGGGAAATTATCTTTTGGGGTCGCTTGATTCAAGTCTCTAAAGTCCACACAGATTCTAAGTTTCCCATTTTTCTTAAGTACTGGTACTATATTTGATACCCAATCTGAGTAATCCGAAACTTCAATAATCCAACTTCGAGTAACTTCTTGACCTCATCTTTAATTTTAAGTAGCAAATCGGGTCTAAATCGCCTTAGTTTTTGCTTCTTAGGCTTAACGCCTTCTTTGGTTGGCAATTTATGGACCACAATTGACGGATCTAAACCGGGCATATCACTATATGACCATGCAAAAACATCCAAATACTCTGCTAGTAGCTTAATCAAACCCTGTGTTGTGTCTTCTGGCAATTTACCCCCAATTCTCAAATTCCTAGGGTCTTCACTTGTTCCCAAATTAACCAATTTAGTGGGTTCAGGGGTTTCAATCCTTTCTTGATCAAAGTTTTGCCAATTTTCTTGTGTTTTCAATTGATAATCGATATCATCTTCAACGACTAACCCAGTAGGGTTGGAGGTGATATCGATATTTTCAGTATTTACAGACGCGAGATATCCCAAACCTCATCACAAAAGTCGGATCTGGTAGAATATGAATGGGGAAAAATAAGAATATGGAAAAAAAAAGAATTTATTAAATTTGAAATGGTGTTTAAGTACACTTATTTGAGCAACACATAAAGCAGAAAAATACAAAACGCAATCTAATATCGGTCCTTACTTAAGAAAATTAAAACTAGCACAAGGTATGGAAAACCAATTCTTCAAAGCTATCTTCTTGGGTGGATCATCTTCCTTGGAGTCATCTGTCTTCTGGACATGATGAGGCTTTGGAAAGGAGCTTCTGATGTGCGGGATTTGATGTCTGGATCATACTCTTTATTAAGCTTCCTTGTTCTCATCTTATTCTTCATCTCTGCTACCTCTGTTTGAGTAGGAGAATATCCTAGGCCAAAAGTTCCTATCTGAGCTTCTTTTTTTCATTTATTACACAGACTTCTTCAAATATTTGGAGCCCAAAGTCTTCTTCTTCTCCTTTTCCAATGTATGGAATAGCCGTTTCTTGATAGATGGCATAATCTTGTTCTCCCATAACGGTAACAAGTTGGCCATTTGCTACAAATTTAACCCTCTGGTGCAAGCTTGAGGGTATTGCTCTGCTGCATGAATCCATGGCCTTCCAAGCAACAAATTAAATGTTCTTGGGATATCTATCACTTGAAAAGGAATTAGGAAAGTTTGAGGCCCAATGTGACCTCTAATTCCACTTCTCCAATTATTTCCTTCTTTGATCCATCAAATGCACGTACTACAGTAGGACTTGGCTTGATATTGACGGGTCTACTTCCAACAAATTCAGAGTAGCCAGGGGGCATACATTCAGAAGATCCATTGTCAATAAGCACTCGAGAGACCTTACCATTGCTTTTG
This sequence comes from Combretum micranthum, assembly GCA_024138025.1. Classification (NCBI taxonomy): domain Eukaryota; kingdom Viridiplantae; phylum Streptophyta; class Magnoliopsida; order Myrtales; family Combretaceae; genus Combretum; species Combretum micranthum. The sequence continues at coordinate 1,940,593 of JAMXBD010000049.1, forward strand.
ACAACAATAAAAGAGCCTTATTATGTTGGCCACCTTCTCCTAATTCTTCAGATGAGAAGCTAATTTGCTCATTTGCAAAGACAGAACTGATAATATGTTCCAAGGTTTTTTGTCACACCTTCTGGAACTTTTACTTCTTTGAGAACTTTGAACAAGGCCTCACGGTGAATATCAGAGCTAATTAACAAACCCATGAGTGATATTTGGGCTGGTGTCTTGGCTAGTTGTTCAACTACTTTGAATTCACTTGCCTTCATGAGTTTAGCCAATATTGCTTTCTCATCTTCCTTCTTTTCTTCATCATTCGGCGGCGATGAATCCATGGTCACCTTCTTTGCAGTTGGTTCATAAAGTCTTCCCGAACGGGTAAGCCCGCCAATCATATCAATGAAGCGTGATTAACTGTCTGGTAATCAAATGGGGCAGCTTTGTAATCTTTACAGCAATTGGGATTTGGAAAGTATAACTTCTAGGCTTCGAGACAGTTGCCTCTTCTTTACTGTTGTTCATCTCAAATTTGATTACTTCGGTTCACATGTGATCATGCCAACAAATTTTTCTTCTTCTTTGGTAAGGCTTTTCTTCATCTTCAGATCTGATCCCCATCCAGTGGCAGGAGTATCAGCATATACGCGTGGTTCAAACCAATAGTCAACCAGATATTGGTACTTTCCATCATCTCCTAGAGTTCCGACAGTTGGGTCTCCAGCTTGGTATCTTGCCACAATTCTGCCTGTGTGCTTGACTTTCTTGGCTTTGGGACCAGCATTTCCATGATATCTTCTTTTCTTATGATTCCATTTTGCAACAAATTGTAAATGGCTGGTCTGGTTTTGGTGCGATCTCTCAGATTGATATAGGGCAAATGCCCCATTTGGCGGAGATTCCATGCCACTTGTTCTATGGTGATAGGCAATTCATCCAAGTTGACTTCTGGGTCGGTTTCGGCAGTGATCATATTAATAACCGACCCATGATTTGGCAATGGATTAGTAGAAACATTTGGAGGCTCACAAAGTCTAATTGGATGGTCTTTGCATCAATAAGATCTTGAATCTTATGTTTGAGTCTCCAACAATAATCAGTGAGTGCCCGATTTGCCCCATGTGATATTCACATTTTAAATCAGGGTTGTAGTTCCTGGGCTTATAATCATCTTTGGGTACTTCAAAGCCAATCAGATTATCGGCTCTCAATTTAGCCCATACTTAGTTGAGCGGAACCGGTATTGGAGTAAAATTCCATCGGTTGTGATGAAGATCATCAAGCATCAATGGGTCCAAAGTTCAAATCCAACGATCCATTGCAAGAGATTGGAGGTCCCATGACAAGAGCTAAGGCTAAACGAATGAGGGAGGCATTGCAAGGACTTGTTATGGAGTTGCAAGAGAAGGAATTGCATTTATCCACCAATAAAAATGAGTCAAAAGTGCTTAACATCATCAAAATAAGCTCCGGAGGATCTAAATGGAAAGCAAGTGAAATAGAGCAAAGAAGGAGCCAAGAAGTACCCTGCAGGATTCATGGCTGCAGCCATTAATTAATGGCCGCCGGCCATTATTCCTGCTCATTGCGAATTTTTGAGTCCAGAACACTCAAGGCCGCCAGCCATCTTTTATGGACGAAAATTAATGTATTTTGACGTTTGTTTTCCTTTCTTTGGCTATTAAAACCCTATAATGGTTATGTATCAAAAACAAGACGAATCATATGAATGTTATTCATTCTCTTTGAGAGAAAACTCCATCTTGTTCCTTGTGAACTAGTTTCCATTTGATTTTCTTGATCTAAACACTCAAGGAGATCGACGTGACAACTAGGTTGCGATCAACAGGTTTGTTCGAGGTCTAGTTCCATTCCATTCATTGATAATTAGGTTGCAATCAACAGGTTTGATTGAGGTCTAATTCCATCTACGACGACTTGTCTCAAGACGATCCTCGGGTTCTAATTCCAATCAACGATTTGGGGTTCTAGGTTTAAATTACCTAGGGTTACCATATCAGGTTGGGCCTTGATTGTTGATTCGAAACAACCTTTTGCTGACTTTGACCTTGATTGGTTGGCAGAACTATGGATTTAGTAAGATTTGCTGGACTTGAGATATTGACCATACTGACAGTCGAATCCTTTCCTTTGTATGAGACATTTTTAGGTGCTGTATACTTCTTTTCTATTTGCAGCTTTCCGGCTAAGATAGCATTCTCAATCCTGCATCCGGCTACTATCACTTCCGAAAAACTTGCTGACGCATGCCCTATGAGATGAGAAAAATGGCTCTTCTAGTGTGTTGATGAAAGTAAAGGTGAGATCCTTTTCGGGCATCGGGTTGGTAATTCTTGCAGCTAAAGCTCTCCATCGCTGAGCATACTCCTTGAAAGCTTTGTCTTTCTTCTTCTTCATAGTACTCAAATCCCAAACCGAGGGTGCCATTTCGATGTTAAACTTGTATTGGTTGAAAAATGCCCTGGCTAATTTATCCTAAGTATCAATTTCTTGTGAGTCCAATTGGGCATACCAGGCTAAGGCTGGACCAGTAAGGCTATCTTGAAAAGTCTGTACCATCAGTTTATCAAACTTGGCATACTGCCCCATACGTCGCACTTATAATCTTGTGTGCATGTTAGGACAGCCAGTTCCATCATATTTTTCAAACTCAGGTGCCTTGAATTTTTCAGGAAAAGCACCTTCCTCAAACTGTGGCAGGTTTAAGATTGCAGTCTGATCAAAGCAGTTAAATGTCTTCATCTTTTCAAACAACTTGTTCTCCATGTCCCTAGCTTGGGCTTCAAGTTCTTTCTTTAGCTCGGCTATATTGAACTCAGTTTGGGAATCATCAACGTTGACTGGTTGATCCATGATTTCTTTCCCTTTCTGTACCCCGGAAGATTCTTCAGATGCTATAGGGGTCTTGGACTGAGTAACATTCTGAGTCAAGGTCTGCATCTGTTCGGCAATTCTAAGCAGGGTTTGTTCCATGGCATTGAGTCTCTGTTCAGTGGTCTGGTCTGAGGTAGTGTTCCTGATACTAGACATCTTTGCTCGTGATCTAGTATAAATGGAACTTCTAACCGATTTGGGAGCTATCTTTCAGGATTTTGGATTTGCTAGACTTGGTTCGTAACTGGACCGTTAGAAGTAGAAAAATAAGAATATTAAGATACAAACACAAGGATGCAAATATGAATGCAAATGGGGATAATGACCATCAAATTTTGATAAACACATTTATTGGAGTTGTATTAAAGAAATAGTTCAAAAAAAATCTTTCACATAAGTTAAATTACTATACTAAAAGTTCAAAAACCTTAATTCCTAAAAAACTACACTTAGGACTCTAGACTAACCTTCTGGTTTTGGCAGGGCAGATGATTTTCTCCTCAAGGAGTTGAGTCCTTTTTCGAGCTTTCTTCAATTCAGCCTCTAATAGTGCCATCCTATTGTGAGCATTTTCCAAACAGTTGATCATCTCCCGCTCTCTTTCCAGGAAGTCCAGATGACACACTTCAATCCGAGCTGAAACCATTTCCATGTAAGCGATCATTTCTGGGTCAGGTTCAGGTGGTGCTGGTTCAAGGATATCAGGAGCTTCATACCGGATATCTTTATACTTCTTCATTTGACTGGCTATGTACCACCTGGTTGCTCTATAATCCCGAGTCACTTTATTTTCTGGCTCGACTTCGAAAACTGGCTTAATTTCCCTATCATCTCAGATGGCTTTGATTTGATTTAGCTTGGATTGCTTTGCTATCTGGGTCAAGGTTGGATCTATATAATCGAGAATAACTCGTTCCAGCTCGGGCTTGACAATAATGTCTTACAGCTGCCATATTGCTTGATGACACTTGAGGGGTAATAGCCCGTACAACGAGTGATTCCAATCGGGGGCACAGTTAGGTACTTCTTGCAACCTAAGATAGCAACGGGGCACTTAAACCAACGGGCTTGCCACATGAAGTCTTCAGGTCGCATGTCTTCAAATATTGCAAGTACAGACCAGAAAGGCTCGTCGTCTTCCATCTGGACCCGTTCAGCAAAAGATTAGATGAGATCATAACTTGGGCGGATAAGGGACCCATTAGCTAAGCCTTTTCCGTAGTACTTGGTGTGACTAGCAAACCAGACATCAACAGATGCATGCTTGCCTTGAAACTGCCCCTGCCCTTAGACTTGATGTGATTCAAACTTCTAATTTGTTCAGCAAGGAGGGCAGGAACATATGACTTGCCAGCTAAGTATTGTGCTACAAGCTCGACGACTCGGAAATGAATGAACATGTTCCCATGAGGAAAGAGTATGGTAGCAAAAGCAGCCACTATGAAAGCATTAACTCTGTTTTCATTCCAGGTCACAAGTGATACCGTAAAGGAATTCCGGTTGCTTATGAAATTATCAAGGGTTTCAAACCAATCCATCAAGGTAGTTAATCGGATGGAGAACTCATTGCAACCCTTAATGGCTTCAATTATTGCTTCTCTTTTTAGTCTAAAGAATTCTGAAATGATGCGGATCGGGCTATGAGTAAAGCTTGGTACATAGATCCCCTCAGAAGTAGGTGGGGCTTGAAGTAACCTAGCATATTCTTCAATGGTAGGACTTAGCACATGTTGGCCTAGACGGAATGCCAGCTCATTAGGTTCCCAGAGATAAACAAGGGCTCGAAACATGGTGAATGGAACTTGGACCTTAGGTAAATTAAGGATCGAGCCCAACCTATCCTTAATGAATGACTGTTGAGTGGGGCTAAAACTGACCAACCATTGGTCCAGTAAAATCATTGGATCCTTGAAAGTCTCCACTCGGGGTTCCTTAATGAGACGAGCCCATCGGCTATTGCTATTGTCTGAACTCGAGGAAATCATTTCTTGAGGATTTATAAAAACCCTATTAGGAGACAAATCCTATATTTTATGACAATTTTTTATTTAAAAAAAATTTTACAACTCCATTTTTTTTTTTAAAATTTGGTCAAATCCCATGAATGCATGATTCAAGTAAGGTTCTATAGGTCCCCCGGTTTAGCAAATCATAAGGCTAAACTGGAGTGGGAGTCTTTTCTTGATCTAGAGGGTGGAAACCACAGCCCCCGGACCTTACTTCGAACTCCTCGCTTAGGCTCTTAAGACGGCCTGGGTTCGATTGTATCTAGCACACATTGTATGCAAAAATGCAAATGCACATGCACGTGGAATGAACAAAATTTTAATCTAGGTTACAAACATACATACAAGAACACATACCAACAAATAATTTCATAAAAATAAAGGATAAAATTAAAATTTTAAACTTAAGTGGCTAGCCCTCTCTTTTTTAAAAAAAATAAATAAATAAGCGAATCTCCAGTAGAGTTGCCAAGCTGTCGAGCCTGGATTTTGAAAATCATCCGGTTCATTTCTTTTTACCCGATTCACATTAAACCCCAACCCATTTAAAATGAATCCTTGACTAGGGATTAAAAGAAATTTAATTTTGAAAATATTTTGGAGTCGCCAACCAATAAAAATCGGAAAAAATGAAAAGTTAGGATTAATGGGTCGGTTAATCCTAACTTAGCCACTAGTCTTCGGAAATTTTGATTAAAAATCAAACTTTAGAAAAAATACTAGATATCTGAGTCTGGGGACTAACCTATTAAAATATAAGCGGTTACCACTTTAAGTTTAAAATTCAGAATTTATCCTTCTCTAAAGAGACTTGCAAATAATATGTACAAAATAATAGCAATATTTATAAGTCGGAAATCATTTTAAATAATTTTTCTATTTAATTTTTAGAAAAACTTATAATATTTACAAAGAAAAGAAAAACACTCAAAAATCATATATATATATATATAACTTATAATTACATTCATAAATAATCATTAAAGTTTAGTGTTTATAAGAAAAAATTAATTAATAAGAAATAATAGATCAATAGTATTAGACTTATAATATTTAATTAATTAAATAAAAAAAATTTTATATTTTTTTAATGTCGCCCCGAAGGTGCCTACATACTCGCTAATCGAGATCAGGCAAAACGTAGTTCTTTTGGTAAAAAAAAAATTAAATTTGTTGGTTAATCTTAATTTTTAAGAACTTTTTCCACTTTAAGTTTTTATAAATTTTGAATTTGTTTAAAAAAAAAACTCTTTTAATTCTGATTCCTAAGATCTAATCACTTTTATTATTTTATAAAAATAAGATTTTTCTAAGTCCTTTTATTAATTTTGAAAACACTTTTTGTATATATTTTCTAATCAAACAAACATACACATATTAACCAATTCATGAAAATTATTCAATAAATATCAAGACACACATATACACATTAATGCATTTTTTTTTTTTAAATATCAAAGCACACATATACACATTAATGCATTTTTTTAAAAATATCAAAACACACATATACATATTAACACATTTATACATATAAAAAAATTCAAAAATATCAAAACATGCATGTACATATTAACACATTTTTCAAAAAAAAAATTCAAAAAATATCAAATTTGCTAAAAAAATAAATAAAAATATTTTTTTTTTCTGATTTTTAGAAATTTTTCTAGAATTTTTGGGATTTTTCTGAATTTTTTAATGATTTTTTTTATAATTTACGTAATTTAAAAAACTATATTTATAAAATAAATAAATTACGGACTGACTTGGACCGTTGGATTAACTCGGGCGAAATCTGGATTGTCGATCGCGTTGATTGAATCAGGAACATCCGATCGAATTGACTGAATCTAAGATGTTGATTTGATGATCTGATCATAACCGTTAGATCTGAAGATTAAACGTGGACCGTCAGATCTGTGGGCGGACTGGATCAGGGTTGGAGTCGGGTCAGATCTCGGTTCGGATCTCTCCAGTCGGGTGAAGAAGACAATGGTGTGTTCCTTTGAGGCGGATTCTGGCTGCTGTGGTGTTGCTCGGCCTCCGAAACCTTGTCAGACCGATCTATCTTGCAGCGGCGGATCTCCTGGTGGTGGTGGTTGGCGCCCAGATCGGCCGTAGGTGGCGGTATGACGGTGGCCCGATGGCGGCGTACGAAAAGAAAAATTCCAAAAAATTTGCAGAACCCCAAATTGCAAATTCGAGCAATTTCAAACACTCTAATCAATCAAAAACACTTCTCTAATGATTCTAACACTCTTTAATTGGATCGAAATCCTCTCAATTACTTCAAATTTACGATTTTCGCAATTCGATCATAATCACTCTTATTTTCAGATCTTGATGTTCTAATGTGTATTTCTTGAAATTGAATTGTGCCTTTGGCTTGTGTGGTGGTACTATTTACAAAGTTCAAATCAATTTGTTGTTTCGAAGCTTTATGATTATTCAATTTTTGAATCATGAATCGTTTGTATTTTTCAAATAAGAACGATCCAAAATTGGGACTCGATTCGTGATTATTTGTTTAAATTGATCACGAATCTTGTGTTTATACATCATGACTCCTCGATTGGGTGTATTTAATTTGATCAAAGGACACAATTCGGCCATTTTCGAATTTGAAGAAACATGTTCATCCGAATTTTTCCCCAATTTTCATGCCTTAATTAAGATGCCTTTTGTGATGAAATAATACATGAATTATGTACAGATGTGATGTATCCCATGCTTAGTTTGTGTCTGTACACTTAATTTCAAAAAATAACAAAGATTTATTGATCAAATAGTGTCTCAAAGTGAATGAATCAATATATCTTTTGGGGAAAGAAAATGAAGCAAAAAGAAGAAAAAATCTGCCTTTGGGTAGCCTCGAACCTAGGTCCCCCCTTGCATCTGAACCCCTATGTCCATGGTTTGACCCATTAGGCCGTTGGCCTGTGCCTTGGTCATGTAGCCAAACCACTAATACTTAAGGCTTTTCAAACAATTTAATTAGACAAATAATTTGTTTAATTAACAAAAATATATGTTATATTGAACTCAAATAATTATACATATATATATCATTTTTATATATTTTTTATTTATTATTTTTATATATATTTTATTCATTTTATTCCTCTATTTTTTATTTCTCTATTTATTATTATTTTTTTTTTTATGAACTCAACATGATACTAATTTTTTCTTATAAATTTAATCCTCTTTTTAATTGGGCAAAAATTGGATGTCTACATATATCATATAAAGTATAAATTAGTTGCTGATAATAATATAAGACTATTACCTGCATTTTTTACGCATAAAAGGCGCGACATGTGACTTTATTGCCATTTGTTGATATAGTGTTTGCATCCTATCCATAAGTTCCATACGACAAAAGTAGAAGATATTGCAAGGAATCATAATAGCCAGCAATGTCATTTATAGTAATAAGATGTCCAGAATGGGATTGTACTATGATATCTAATCATTCAATTCATCTACTTCTTACCTCCAACTATTATAATCGCAACATGGGATGCAGTTGACAGAGAATATTGATGCTGGCCAGCAGGTTGCTCGTGAATGATAAGTTGAAAATTTTTTACATTGTATAGTGTTCCCAATCGACATAATTGGTGGACAAAAGGATTGTGAGAAGTCAAAACAGAAGAAATAGTCGCTGCAATTTCCATGTTCAACATTAGATTTTCGATAAGATGATTTTCCATTTCATGGTTTGTGTAAAAATCGTGGCCTTTCATGGTTAGTTGGTAGGAGACTACCAATCTTATGGTATATCGAACCTTGGGCTCGAAACGTGTAGATTCCATGATTCCCAAGCAAAAGTGTATTGTTCACGTGAACACCCATTGAAGTAAAGGCAAATATGTGATTGTAAGATCGAATTTGTTGACGGAAATGCCTTCCTAAATTGCTTTGATTAATGAAAAGTTCAAAAAGATCAAGGGGTGGTGAGGGCATAGGCAAAACAATGCGTCCTCTTAAGCAATACATTTTAGAAGACTCGTATTGAATAATAGTGCATCACAAAATTGACACATTGTGGTAGTATCAAGACATAATAGTTGATATCCACTACCTTTGTGAAATCCCTTAGCTATTCTAGAAATGCTGCATCGATGCAGTGGGTAAACTATTGATAATTACAATTTATAAGTAGAATGTAGCAAAATGCATAATGTAGAAACTATAATTACGTATAAAAGACATTTATGTACCAGCAGTGGTTATAGATGGGGATGGTTGATTAATTTGCATGAAAGAGTCATAATCTGCAAAAAAAAAATTTAAAAAGAGCAAGATTGGGATGGGAGGAAGATGCATTCGCATATAAGCATATGTTCATCTATGTGGCATACAAATAGTTATTACATACCTGCATTTGCTACAGAGTGAAATGATGGGATCCTTTCTGTTTCATTAGTAGGAGTTGCATTTTCAAAGAAAAAAGGAAAACATTAAAAAAACACGCAAAAGTAATTGAATGGAAGAACTACAAAGATGTATGTGTGTGTGAGTATATTATGAGTAAGTTGATCAGTTAGACTATGTAAATAAGAAGCTCTTCCATGTGAGCGAGCAAAATGACGAATAATGTTAAAAGAAGGCCTATAAAGTTTAAATAAGAAAGTGTGAGTTAATCTTACAAATAACTAATAAGTTATCAAATGTAAATATCAATCGTGCCTGTGTCACAAAAAGAGTCGTCAAGATGGGTTGCATGTTGCGAGTAGCTATAGGTTTTTGGAAAAAGATAAGTTAACGTAAAATAGGCAGTAAATGAAGCATGAAACATTTATTATTTTTTTCCAAATAACAATGCATTGATAACATGTATATAGTGAATCACTGCATGTACGTGATCGGGCAAGGTGATGTATTTCTGTTAGGCGCATGCCTTTTGAAATTGTTCTTCTTTGTGAGGCATATCTAATATTAAATGTGGAATCTGTATTTGTTCGATAATGCAGTCGATGACTTGCTAGATGATCATGTCTTGTTGTGAGGTCAGAGTTCCTCCAAGCGCATTGGCGGTCCTGCCAATAATTACGCATTGAATTGATACAATTTGATTCCATGGTAAATAAGAAATAATATATGCAAAAGTACATTAATTATATTTTCATCTATTTAATTTTTTAAAATATATATAAATAGTCTCAAAAAAGATGATAATTTTTTTTCTTATCTTGTTAATTAGTATTGAAAGATAGTTGATAATAGCATTTAGTACACATATATAGACAATAAAAAATATATTGAAATGGCAATAAATACGATTATGTTTGAATCAAAGAAAGAATGAATAGCAATGTAAAAATGTGATAATGTAAGGTAATTTCATTAAAGCACCCTAATTTATTTTTTGGATCAATATACTATCCTAATGTTTATTATAGCGCTAAAAAATGAAAGAGCAAATTGTAAATTTCAAATATTAAGATTGAATTTGATAAATAATAGAATTCCATTAATTGAGGGGTTATAAAAAAAAAAAAAAAAACCTCCGATTTAATAAGGAATTTACTGTAATTTCATTCATCGTGTGCTTTGGTTTAGGCATTGTTGAACTTCAAATCAACAAATGGAATTGACTCTTAGAATGATCAAATTGGAATATCAAAAACAGGAAATCAATTCCTCTGACATTGTTGACAGAAACAAAACATAACTTACAAAGAAAGTAATATATATATATAATATATATATATATATATAAAGTAACAACGATTTTAAATGCTACTTGGTATTATATCAATCTTAAAATAGCCAAAACATAGTTTACAAATATAGATTTAGCAATCTTACAGAAGGTTAAACATGTACTAAGTAAACGGACTATTAACATACCCAATATCACTCCAAATTCAATCGAATTTATTTAACGATTGATGAACATTGGTCTCCTTACAAACTTAATCAATGTCCAAACATGAAATAGGAAATTAACAATATATAACTTCTTCAAAAACGAAACTAAAATTATAACTACCCATAGTTTTGCATTTAAAAATGTTATTATGAAAAAACATTAAAAAAAATCACCTATCAATTATTGTAATATTTAATCCTACATCAAACACATACATTAAGAATTGATTCTCATAGCAAAAAACTTAACGGAGGAAGCATTAAATAATAAACAGTAATTGACAATAAAAATGATTATAAATAAGAAAACGCTAAAAATCAGTGAATCAATCAAGTCTACGATACCAATGCGCACTTAGCAAAAATTCAAGATAAACCCATTGCATAAAAACCATATGCCAGCACACATATCCAAGTATATCAAATAAATATAATATAGAGGTCAACTTGTGCTATTTTCATTTCATTTCCATGGAGTTCTTAAAAATTAGATAATATCATATTGTTGCTTTCAACTTCAATGAATAAATTTTGAAAAAAACAAAACTGGAAATTTAAACCAAAAATTGGTTAATCCATTAAGGGGTGTGGTTTTGAGCAATATTTGTAATTCTTCTTTATTGTTCAGGGCAATTGTAAATCGAGCGTGTTCAATCCGATTGGAGATAGATATAGTGAATCGAATTGTGCGAACCATGAAACGTGGCACAACATATTGATTTTCAGACACAATAGCTAATCATTAAGGCTAAAGCATAAAATTTCATACACAACACTTGAAATCAAAGCAAAAAACATAAAGGAATTACATAAACAATACATTTAACTCCCAAATAGCAAAACTGAAACTTTAGATCAAAACCTGGTTGCTCCTTCGATGCTGGTGTTACCCATGTCTTCTATTGCCTTCATCTTGATCACCAGAAACAGCCTGCAAAATTCAATCTTTCAAACAACAACCCTGTCATAGCAATTCACATTAAGTGCAAAAAATTCTGAAACATTTCATAAGCAATACATCAATTATAAGGGGTGACTCATAAGAAATATGAAAAAGAATTCGTTAATCATCAAAACATGAAAAGTAAAAGCTGTTAAAATGCCGACATCAAAGAAGATGATATAATTTTAAAAGAAATGCGGTCGGTTAAGATTAGGATCTGTTTGTTTTGACTTTTTTCCGGTAGATACAAGCACTTTTTTAAATTTTTTGCTAACAAATTATTTATTAAGAAATAGACATAGATAAAAAAAAGTTGACAGTTCTCATCAAAAGATCAAATAGAACAAATATAGATAAAATTTAGATGCAAATCGGATATATTATACATATCATTTTAAAAAAGATATAAATATAGATGAAAAACAGACAATCCAAACAGACCCGAGAGGCATGGAGATAGAAACAGTGTATTGATGTAAAAATAAATGCACACCATATGCTCATAACAAATTAGAGATTACTATCCAACTAACACATAAATATATCCCAAAATCGCCAGCAACAAATCTATTGAAAACTCAACCTGCAATAATGACAAATTTTGAATATAAATAAAAATATATCTCAGTAATATGATATTATCAAGTGAATAAAATAATAACATAAAACTTACTCCGCAGCCATAACGGAGGAATACACTGACCGACAGCAAGAGTATCTTTGGATTACTTCCAAAAATGTCTCTGAACCGATTTATTTGGATGAAATTTACGTGATCCCAATTCAGTGAGGAAAAGAAACACGAAAACTCAAGTATCGTAGTTTTATATGTATTTCGGAGATACGGGCATTGTAAATTGAGGAGGTTTGGGTGCCAGCAATTTGAAGATATAACTGCCTCCTGGTTTAGACTTCTTTAAAAGAAATGCGGTTACGCGAGTTTGAAGGTGGGAAGATGAAAAACGGTTTTTCTATCAGTGGATGAAATGGAAAACAAAATGCACTTACGTAAGTTTCGAGCGTGGTAAGAGGACGATGGTTTTTTTATAACGTGCATAGGGGGGTCCATTTACCATCAAGAAACAAACATGCGTTCTAGCCTGACGAAGCAAACCTAGTGATAAGCGGACTTCACTAAGTGGTCCGACTAGTTCAAAGCTTCTATAAGAATCTGCAATAGGAAATCAAGAGCTCAAGACATGAGATTTGCTACTTGGGGATCAGAACATGAGACTCAGTTCAAAAGACGTTTTAGAACATGAAGCATCTCCACAGAACATGTTTGTATGAAGATAGTTGCTATTATTATACTTGTATTTATTACTAATATGGACATTAATTTTTCAATACTAATATTATTGATAATACCATATTATTAAACTTAGCTTGTTTTGCAATAAAAATGAAACTGAAGTATAATAAAAAAATTTGATATATCTAAATACTATTTTATAACTTTTGAAAGGTATAGATACTAGAATATACCCTTAAATAAATAAAAATACCAATTTGAGAGACAGATAGGGTTGATAGGCAAAGAGTTAATAAATAAAAATCCTCTACTAAATGCAGTAGAACTTAAGGAAAAGACAAACCCCTTAAATAAAAATATAGATAGTAATTAAGATGAAGAAAAGCAAAATGAAAACGAATAACAGAACAATATTCTTTACTATAAGAATTAAAACCTTAATAAAAACTAAACCAAATACCGATACGGAATAATTAAGCACCTATAAGGATTCAATTAAATTATTTAACGATGTGAAATTAAAGTAACAAGTTTAGTCTAATGTCCGGTGATTGGAATCAGTGCCTTTAATTCTAGGAAGACTCCTCTTATAGAAATAGTCCAATAATGAATTTCTGTTATTTCCTTTCATAGGAAAATAGATCAAATGCCAAACTTTTGGTAGCTTATCCAACGATTTAGCAAGGACCACAGGTGAGTTACTTGACTTTATCACATTGTTTGTGCTTGTAGTATAGTTGCATTGGAATAATATATATATATATATATTCAATTGATATGCACACGGGATTGAGAATAATGCATGATGAGTGGTGTATGATTGAATGACAAAGTACCATAATATAAGTGATAATACTATTGTATGATAAATATTGTATGAAACATGTTGATGATTGTCTGTAAATCGTATGATCGCCTTAAACTGGATTAACAACTACTGGTACTATAAATGAAACGGACATGCATTGTATGATTTGCATAAACTGCTTTTGGAGATGTGGCAGCCTACTACGCGTTAGTATTTCGGTTCTTTGGTAATGCTTGGTTTTTCTAGGCAAGAGGCTATTAATTCTACGTAAGATTACTTTTGTTCCGTCGGTTCCATGGGAACTAACCGGTAATGAAGGATGCCGCCCATGGTATTGCTGTGAAATGACTAACACTTAGTGGAGTTTCTAAGGCTTAAAACAAGAATCGAGTGCCTAAAAGTGTAAATAGATAGCTACAAGGAGGATCGTGGCATTCCTATATACTTAGTTTCTCCTGGGTAGGTAGGCTATAGTATTGAGTTCCTTCAAATCCGATGAGAGGGCGTAAATCTCCATCTTGCTTTGGATTCTAGATCATCCAAGCTTGTAATGAGCATATGATTGATTGTTACATTGCATATGATTGATAACTATACTTGTTTGTTATTGGTTGATGTGTGGTTTGGTCAGGTTATCTCACCGAGCATGTGGTTCGCTCACCCCCAAACAGTTTTTATGTAGGATTAATACTAGCTGGGATTGGGTTAGGAATGTGTGAAGAGAGCATCTCCAACGAACTCTATTGAAGATAGAGATATAGGATATGGAAACTTAGAATATAAATTAGATAAATTTTGAATTTTATATGTTGTAGTTTGCAACCCACTTTCACTATTTGGTAGGAGATATCGATTCTCTGCGATCTTGGTAGAAGTTGGAAAATTGGATTCCATAGTTGAAATCCAATAATATAATATATTATTTATATGATAAATATTGATGAAATAATAGAGTCTTGTACACTCTGACTTACAAGATGGCTCTCATGTTACGGGTGCACACGTGATATGATAGCTTTAGATAAATCCTACTAGGCCCCATATTATGATCGTGACAGCTGTAGATACCTCATTTTGACAATTTATTTTTGTCAATTTGTTAATAATTAAATGATAATATTAGTGCAAATATGGCTAAATTGAAGGATTTCTTTTTTTTTTTTTGCATTTTTTAGCATCATGATTAGAAATAAAAATTAGGAAAAATAAATCAAATTAAAGGAAATAAAATTTAATGGATGTAATATATAGGTATATAATATAGTTTTATAATCTGAAAAAATTTACTATTCATCTTCTTCTTCGTTAAGTAGCCCGACCGACCCACTTTGAGCCCGTTTTCGGCCCACTTCCGGACCTTTTTTCTATGAACCAAAGGCAGATTTGGAAACTAGGCATGGAATAGTTTGTTTAATCACATGTTTTCATCAAATATTACTCTTCCAAATCCGAACTTCAAATTTGGGAAAAACTCGTTTTTGGTACTTTCCTGAAAAATTCAAAAACATGTGAAAGTTGTTTTTTAGGCAATTTAATGATTTGGAATGTTACAATATGGGAGGTACACGTCATTTATTGCATTTAATTGGAAAGTTACATCGGTTTTGATTCAAATTATTCAAATTTTGCCCAAAACGTGTTTTACAAGCCCTAGGTTCGAGATTGATTTATTAGGAAGGTTTTGGTCGAATTAAAGCTTATAAATACCCTCCTCATCTTCTATTTTGTAAGAAGGAAGGTCTGATTTCTCAAAAATTTGTCTAATTTAATTTTAATTCGGATTTTCGTTCTTAAGTTGTTCTTGATTTAGGGTTCTCAATTTTAATTGTCAAATTGCTTGTCTTGCAGGGAAAATTAGAACAATTAATTTACATTGATTCGTTCGGAATCGTGAGGACTTCAAAAGCCCTCAATCAATTATCTCTCATCCGTGCCGATCTGCCTTCGTTGGTAGTCCACTGCTATGTCTTCGTTGACTCTCCGCCGTTCCTGCTGCCATCGCCAGACTGCTCCTGGTCATCATCGTCGTCGATCCTGGTCGTCGCAAGTCATCCTTCGTTCATCCGCTCGTCGATCTTCTGCACGCTGTCGTGGTCTTCATCCCTGGTCGTCTTCAATTCCTGCATGCGGAGCCATCTTCATCCCGGTTCGTTTTCCTTACTATATATGTGTATATTATATAATAATAGAATAATAGATTATATATAATTAGTAATAAATATATATATTGGCAGAAATATATTAATAAGTGAAATTAGTTGAAGTTTTAATAATATTAATTATAGTAATATTTGTTTGATGTTAATATATGATAATAGTGTGAAGTTTGTTGTGATAGTTTTACATGAGTTTTTGTGATGATTGATATTATGATGATTTGTTTGTTTTAAAAAAAAAAATCGTTTTGACACCTAGAAAATTTTGATTTTTATAAATTTGTTCAAAATTAATTTGATAGATTTAAGAATCACATACAATTAGATAATTTTTATTAAATTATAAAACTTAATGAACTTAAAGTGATAAGATTTCAAAATACTAAAATTAACCAAAAAACTAAATTTTTCTTAAAGAACTACGTGTGGTCTGATCTCGATTAGCGAGTACGTAGTCACCTAAATTGGAGATTCAAAATGTGTAAAAATTTTATTTTTGTGATTTTGTTTGTTTCTCTTAATTTAAGAAAATTTGTACGTATTTGTAAATAGTTAGAGTT
Organism: Combretum micranthum; assembly: GCA_024138025.1. Taxonomy (NCBI): domain Eukaryota; kingdom Viridiplantae; phylum Streptophyta; class Magnoliopsida; order Myrtales; family Combretaceae; genus Combretum; species Combretum micranthum. The sequence goes on from JAMXBD010000049.1 coordinate 1,957,078, forward strand.
TAGATTTTGAAATTAAGGTTTAAAAGAAAGCAATTTAAAATTAGAAAACTAAAGTGGTAAACGTTTAGGTTTTAATAGGTTAGCCATCTGACTCAAGTTAATTTCTGGTTCTCGTTTTCAAAATAATTTTTTTTTCGCAGATCAGTAGCAAAACCGAAATCAACCTATCCATTGGTTTTGGTTTATCTTTTTTTTCGACTTTAGTTAATATGGATTTCCTTTAATAGGAAATGGCTTGTCTTATGTTATAAATTTTTGACACGAATAGCATGGAATTCCTATAATAGTAATAGATAAAATAATATCAAAAAATCATTTTTACAAAATAAAAATTATTTAATAAAGAGAGTTTTATAGTATATTGAGATATTGAAATTAAGGATGATTTCATCAACATGACTTTTAATCTATTACTATTAAAGGAATTCCTCATTATTCGTGTCAAAAACTTTTAACATAAGTAAAACCAGTTAAATTCTCCATCATCTGCCTACGTTTCCCTCTCTCCTATACATACAGGTACAACCACTAACAAAAAAGCCATTATAATATTTCACGTTCTAAGCGCAGTTATTTTAAAATTATATCCTTATCTTTCATGTTCACATTTTATGCCGACAGTTTTTATCATTTACCCTCTCTCTAACCACTCTCTCTTTAACCTCTTTGACTCTTTACTAAGCTTGCGAACGAAACTGCCTCCACGGCCGAACCTAAGCACAAGGTTGAGAGTCGTCTTTAACCACACACTAACACCGCCTCTTTTACTATCTCCATCACTAACCATACCCACCTCCGGCATTGACAACACACACAAATCCCCAATTTTCTCTCCTCTTTTTTTCTTTATCTCTCTCTAACCTCTCCCTTCGAAAAGCTCTAAACGAAACGCATTGTTTTAAGATTGAGGACATAGAAGGATGCGCTTAGGAGTGGGTTAATTGCAAAACAGGTAATGGTATTCCTAAGACGTTAACATCAAATTCAATCCATTAGGGTTTGTATGTTCGTTCTATCCTATCTCTCGGCTCTCCGTTGGCTTATTCGTTGAAGCGCTACTGTTTCATTTTTTATTTATCTTCTATATAAGGGTTTGAAATATACTTGGTATGGTAGATTTTGTTTTTGAATGATGCAATTGATTGAGAGAATTGGTTGATTTTGATATTGTTATTATCATAGGTAAGAGGATTTAGAGGGCAATTTCATGGCTTTGGTGTGCTTTATTTTTTATATATGAATTCCATTATTCTTAAGTTTTTAAGATTTCTTCACTTCAATACAAATTTCATGATGTGATATGTGTTGTACTAATTGGAATCATTGGCTTTGTGGGGGTTGAGGTGTACAATGCATCTTAGTATGCTTTCTTTGTTAATGATGTTGTTGAAGATGTCGAATTGGGCTGATTAGAAGTCGAAGATGATGATGTCTTGTATCGAAATAAGGTTTGAATAGAATTAAATAGGGGTTTAAAATAATGAAATACATCGAACAGGTTTGCAGTAGGACATCATCATCTTCGACTTCTAATCAGCCCAATTCAACATCTTCAACGACATCATTAACAAAGAAAGCATACTAAGATGCATCGAACACCTCAACCCCCACAAAGCCAATGATTCCAATTAGTACAATACATATCACACCATGAAATTTGTATTGAAGTGAAGAAATCTTAAAAACTTAAGAATAACGGAATTCATATACTAAAAATAAAGCACACCAAAGTCACAAAATTGCCTTATAAATCCTCTTACCCATGATAATAACAATATCAAAATCAACCAATTCTCTCAATCAATTGCATCTTCAAAAACAAAATTTACTATACCAAGTATATTTCAAACCCTTATATAGAATATAAATAAAAAATGAAACAGTAGCGCTTCAACGAATAAGCTAACGGAGAGCCGAGAGATAGGAACAAACGCACAAACCTTAACAGATTGAATTTGATGTTAACATCTTAGGAATACCATTACCCGTTTTGCAACTAACCCACTCCTGAGCGTATCCTTCTATGTCCTCAATCTTAAAACAATGTGTTTCGTTTAGAGCTTTTCAAAGGGAGAGGTTAGAGAGAGATAGAGAAAAAAAGAAGAGAGAAAATTGGGGATTTGTGTGTGTTGTTAATGCCGGAGGTGGGTATGGTCAATGATGGAGATAGTGAAAGAGGCGGTGTGAGTGTGTGGTTGAAGATGACTCTCAAGCTTGTGCTTGGCTGCGGCTGTGGAGGCAGTTTCGTTCGCAAGCTCAGTAGAGAGTCAAAGAGGTTAAAGAGAGAGTGGCTAGAGAGAAGGTAAATGGTAGAATGGAAATTGTAAAAACTGTCAACATAAAATGTGGACATGAAAGATAAGGAAATAATTTTAAAATAATTGCGCTTATCTAGGTATAGAACGTGGGAAGATGATAATGGCTTTTTTGTTAGTAGCCGAACCTATATGTATGGGAGAGAGGGAAACATGGGCAGATGATGGAGAATTTAACTGGTTTTACTTATGTTAAAAGTTTTTTATATGAATAATGAGGAATGCCTTTAATAGTAATAGATGTGGACATAAGGTTTGAATTTAAAACATATGGAAGAGATTTTAGTCTTGTTTCAATAAATTGTATAAAATGTGGGATTGTGGAGTTTGATTAAAGCGAGATCATAAAGAAGATTCTAGTAAAATGGAAAGGACACAATGTGAAGAAAAATGAATTATGAAGAAAAATAAATTTTTTATTTTATTGATATGTAGAGATTGATATATATACATGCTTCAATAGACTAAAAAAAAGGAAAGAAATCCCTATTTAAGACTAGTCAATGTCATACATTAATTTACATTTATTTGTTTTCTATAACACCCTATTTTAGACTAAGCAATATTATGCAATAACTTTATTTGTGAAAATAAATAAACTCCAATCTATATCTTCACAGTTCCACATCTCTCTCTCTCTCTCTCTCTCAAGTTAGAGCCATGGCAAAGCCCAACTTGGAAAGAAACAAACAAAGCCAAGCTGTAGAAATCGTCTTATTAAACATATCAGCAGGCTAATGATGAGTAGAAATATAACAAGGCTGCAAAAAACTACTAGCCACATGATCTCGAATAAAATGAATATCAACATCAATATGTTTTGTCATGCCGTGCAAACAAGGATTTGCATTAAGCTAAATAGCAAATTTATTATCACACATTAAATGAATAAAATAAGGAAGAGTAACATGGAGATCATGAAGAATATAACAAACCCATAAAACCTCTTTTATAGTAGCTACAAGACTCCGATACTCTGCCTCTGTGGTAGACGTACTAACAGCGCGTTGTTTCTTAGTTTTTCTAGAAATTAAGGCCGAACCCAACATGACATAATAGCCAGTTAAAGAGCATCGATCAACCATAGACGACCCCCAATCAACATCTATGAAGGCTTGTAATTCCAAAGAATTAGAAGCAGCAAAAAAAAGATCAAGTGAGGAAGAACCTTTAAGATAACATAAGACATGATTAGCAGCTTGCAAATGCAAAGAACATGGCTGAGACATAAACTAAGAAAGAACTTGAATGGCAAAGGCGATGTTTAGATGAGTTTTAGTAAGATAAAGAAGTCAACCAATTAGTCTTCTATATTCGGTTGGTGAAGAAAGAGGTTTCCCTACATCAGAATCTAGTTTAAGACCAGTAAGCAATGGTTAGGAAACCGATTTATAGCCTAAAAATCCAAAATCAACTAATAAATCTAAAAGAAACTTGCGTTGATGAACAAGCAATCCTTGAGAAGTATAACATAATTCCAACCCAAGAAAGAAGCGAGTGAGGCCAAGATCCTTAATTGTGAAAAGTATCATAAAGTTATGATTTCAATAAGGAAATTGCATCCAAACTAGTTCTTGTAACAAGTAAATCATCCGCATACAAAAAAACTATAGTAAACTCATTCCAATTTTCCTAGTAAAGAGAGAATAATTTGCACGAGATCGAACAAATCCTTGTGTTAGTAAAAATTGACAAATCTCAATGTTCAATTGCCTAGAAGCTTGTTTAAGGCCGTAAAGAGATTTTTTGAGCTTACAAACTTGACCAGGCAACGCTTTTGTATACCTATTAGGCGGCTTCATGTACATTTCTTCATTAAGAAAACCGTGCAAAAAAGTATTGTTAATATCTAACTATATAAAGGCTATCCTCTAGCAACCACTACAACAAGCAATATGCGAATAGTCCCCAAACGTGCTACAGGTGAAAAAGTGTCATGATAATCCTCTCCCTCTATTTGAGTATAACCCTTAACAACTATACACGCTTTATAGCATTCAATAGAACCACTGGGTTTATACTTTATATTAAAAACCCATTTACAACCTATAGCTCATTTTCTTTAGGGCAAATAGGTTATATCCCATGTGTCATTAAGCTCTAAAGCTTCCAGTTCTTTATGCATAGCTAATACCTAATTTGGATCTTGTGATGCATGCAAATAACAACGTGGTTCTTTAGTAGTCAAAACTTGTGCTAATGAGGCAAAATAATCTGAAGGGCAAGAAGAAAAATCATCAAGGGAAAATAAAAGATAAGGATGATGGGAAGAATCAAAACAAGTAGAATCAGTGTGAATGGAATGAAAAAGTCTTGGAGCCAATTGAAAGCCTTATGTGTCTTAGATGACCTACGCACATCTGAACCAGAGAAAACAAAAATGACAGTTTGAGGAACAGAGACATCAATATCAGGTTCATTCGAAATAGAAACAAGTGCATTAGTTGAAGTAACAGACAAAGGATTAAAGTTTGAATAAGTAAAAACATCATCGTCAGACGCAAAGACATGAATTGGAAATGTAGTTGAACCAGAATAAAAAAAAAATTATTAGATCTAATAGAAGAAGAAGGAGACAAAAAAGGAAACACCTGTTCATGAAAAATTACATCGTGACTAACAAAGATACTTTGAGTGTGAAGATTATACAGTTTATAGCCCTTTTGCCCAGCAATATAACCAAGGAAAACACATTATTAGCACAACTATCCAATTTATCTCTCATGTGTGAAGGTCTAGTAGTAAGAACATACTCTCCCCAAAACTCTTTTGGAAGATTGGCATTTAAACATAGAGCTATAGCCGTGTCAAGTAAATAATGATATTTTTGCTCAACCCTCCCATTTTGTTGAGGTGTATAAGCTATAGTAGCGTCGATGTGTAATTCCTAAGTTATCAAAAGGGGTTTGACATGCATGAGAAAGAAACTCGGCTTCATTATTAGTACGGATAACCTTTGGTATAACAGAAAAATGATTAAAAACATAGTGCAAAAACTTAGATATAATGGCTGACGCTTGAGACTTGTTATGAAGTAAATAAGTCCAAATACTTCTAGTATAATCATTAAGAATAGTAAGAAAATGCTTGGCACCAGAAATGGAAGATATATGATGAGGACCCCAAATATCCAAGTGCAACAAATGAAATCTAGCTGAAGAAGTGCTATCATTTTGTTCAAAAGGAAGACAATGAACCTTAGATTCACTACAAACTTCACAAACAAAGTCCTTGATAACAAAGAACTTACAAGCATCAACAAGTTGAAGATTATAACATGAAGTATGACCTAGTCTAACTTGAAACAAGCATAAGAAATCCATTTTATTACAAGTCAAATTGACAGAAGACAAAGATTGATGATGTGCATAATCGTGTAAAAACATAAAAATCCTATTGACAGAAGACTCAGTGATATATAGTTCATTACTTGATTCAGCCTTGACAATAATTTCTTTAGATTTTTTGTCCTGAAAACAAGAGAAGAGGAATTGATGAGAACAACATAAGGATTTCCAACAATAGCCTTATGAATGGACAAAAGGTTATGAGTAAATTCTAGGATATAAAAAACATTTGATAACATTAGTTTGTCAATAAGAGGAACTGAACCAATGAGATGGATAGATTTCAATGTGCCATCTGGAAGACGAAAATGTATGGGGACAAACAAAGTTTTAGGATTAACAAGAAGTGATTTAAAAGGTGTAATGTGGTCACTAGCACTTGAGTCAACTATCCAAAAACCAACATTATTATTCAGAACATCAAAACAAGAAACAACAAAATGAGAAATTCATTTTGATTTCGTCGACTACTGTTAATCGGTGATTCCATTCTCAAAATGAGAAAACAAATTTCAAAAAGCAAAACACAAGATCTATTGAAGAAGAAGAAACAAAATAAATTATCTCAAGCTTATAAGCTTTGATACCATGTGAAGAAAAATGAATTTCTTATTTTATTGATTTGTAAAAATTGATATATATATATATATATATATATATACACATGCTTCAATAGGCTAAAAAAAGGAAAGAAATCCCTATTTAAGACTAGTCAATATTACACATAAATTACATTTATTTGTTTTCTATAACGTCCTATTTTAGACTAGTCGATATTATACATTAATTTACATTTATTTGTACAAATAAATAAAGTCTAATCTATATCTTCACACACAATGATAATTAACTATTTTTATTAGGAGGAATGGAATCTTATATTCAATTGCTTAATATAAATGGTTTTGCTAAATAACTATTTTCATATAACCTCTTCTTTTTAATCCCAATATGCATGTTAAATTATATAAAATCTTATGAATTTGATAGTTCTGTAAATTTATATGAATTGTATTTCTAAATTTATCTATACTATTAAAGCAAAACCACCTCCTTTTGTGTCTTTAGTGTAAATATTTATAGTATAAATGTTTTTAATATAATGCTTTTAACATATGAGCATAAAATATTTTTCGTATCCCTAAAATCATGAAATTAAATAGGGTTTAAATAGAATTAAATAAGGGTTGAATAGTCATAGTATTTTACTTTTTAAGCATATCGTGGTATCCTTGATATCATGAAATTAAATAGGGTTTGAATAAAGTTAAATAGGAGGTTGAATAAGCATAGTCTTTTCTGCATAAAATATTTTTGATATCCCTCAAATCATGAAATTAAATAGGGTTTGAAATTTGAATAGAATTAAATAGGATTTAAAGAGCTTTTCCTTTTGTAGCATGAGGCGTAAAATATTTTTGGTATCACTGTAATCATGAAATGAAATAGGGTTTGAATATAATTAAATAGGGGTTGAATAAGCATGTATCTTTATATATCGATCTAAAGCTCTGATATCACGTTAGCCAACATGGAGAAGTTCAATGTGGAAAATACAATTGTAATTATTATTTGTAATTAATTTCCTAATTTCTAGGACTAATTAAGGTCTTATTCCAACCTGTCAAAACAATATATCTATCTAATTTATGGATGTTGGATTGTTTTATTTATGCACGCATCATCTGCTTGAAGTTCAATTAAGAGTCTTGATTTAAACAATTTTATATTTATTTTAATTAAGAGAAGATTAATTGAAATATAAATTAATAGATTTGTAGACTTAACTCAAAATTTTAACAACACCATAGAAAATAAAAACATTTTTAAAACAGCCCACTTTAATTGTATACATTCCGATCAATAAAAATTTTAGTTACACTTCATTATTGCTTACTTTTAGATACTTGCATGATCATGGCTGGCTATATGGTGAATATAATGTTACGAATAACAGATACAGAAACAGAAGACAACCAGGATGGATGAGGGACTATGTCCCCTAAATAAGTTACAAATAGTTTAGCAAAAGAACAATATATGATGTACATATAATAGACAGATCTGAAACAGTTATGAACAGCTAGATAAACAACTAGATAACAAAGATTGTAACTAATTGATAGCTAGCATGTAAAATAGACCTATTGATCTGAGAAATCTTATAAATACGAACAAGGCAAAAAAAGGTAGGATCACCTTTGCTTTTCAGAAATTACAAGTGTAGTCAGGAGCAGCAGGATTGCTCGAAATAACCTTAACCTATCTCATCTCCTCCAACCTGCAAAACCAACATTAGTTCAAATTAAGGTTTACTTTGTTGAGAGTTAAGATAAAAAGAAGAGAGTTTCATACAAAAGAACTTATCTGAGAGTTTGGAAGAGCCGCTAGGGTTTTCTCGGGTTAGTTAGCTTATATATTTAGGGTAAAATTATGGAGTCCGACCCGCGTGTGATCTGGTTAGATATTGGGTCTAATTTTCCTTGTATTTAAGTCTCAGGCTTAACATTGGTGCTCTCGCCATGGCAGCAAGACCACAAGAGGAAATTGTTAAATTACAATCCTTAGTGTACTCCATTGCAGAATTAATGAAGGTAATGCAAGACAGTTTTCAGGAATAATTACTAACTAATGCTAAAATGCATGGAAATATGTTGACTTTGTCTACTTCTTTACAATCTTTACATAGTAAAATAGACTCTGTTGACAAGAATCAGAACAATGTTTCCTCACATCATATTCATGGGGATCCTCATGATCGTCACAATGGTTCATCATTTTCTGATAATTCCTTGACCGATAACCTGTTGAAAGGATTGAAACTTTAGATCCCTAAATTTGATGGTGATGATCCTTTAGGGTGGATTTTTAAAACACAAAAGTATTTTAATTTTCATAATGTTCCTGAGAATCAAAGATTAGTAATTGCTTCATTTGCTCTGACGGAAAGGCACTGAAATGGTTTCAATGGATGGGAAAAAATCAACAAATTTCTACATGGCCTCAGTTTTTAAAATCTTTGGAAACTCAATATGGCCCTTCTGAATATGATGATGTTCAAGGAACTTTATCAAAATTGGTTCAAAAGGGATCTGTTGATGAATATCAATTCGAACTTGAAAATCTTTCGACTAGAGTTATGGGTTTATCAGATGCTTTTCTTTTAAGTTGTTTTGTTTCTGGATTAAAACCACCAATTAGAAGAGAAATTTAGATTGCTCAGCCATCTTCTATTACTCATTCAATTGGTTAGCAAAAATGTACGAATCCAAATTTGCAGATAGTAATTTTTATCTGAAACATTTTTCTTCTAGAGCAAATACTTTGCAATTTGCAAAGTTTGCGGTTTCCAATCAGATTTCTAATTAGACACATGTTTGTCCTCATCTAAACCTACAATTCATTTAAAAAAGTAGACTCAAGCTGAAATGAATGTTAGATGGGAGCAAGGTTTGTGTTACAATTGTGATGAGAAGTATCATCACAATCATAAATGCAAGGCTAAATTTCTTCTTCTGATTACAGATGATGACGGAAATGATTTAGAACAAATGGAGACAATACAATCTGATTTTTTTACAATTGAACCTTCTGTTATAACATTGGATGACTGTTCTATCAGTTATCATGCTCCGTCAGGCACTTCAATCCCCAGAACTTTACGTTTCCAAGGAATTATTAATAATAAAGCTGTGGGTATATTGGTTGATTCAGGAAGTACGCACAATTTTGTGCAGAGTAGAATTGTTAAGCAACTTAATTTGACTGTATCCTCTTCCCCTCAATTTGATGTTCTGATTGGTGATGGTACCAAAATGCTCAGTCAAGGAAAATGTCAAAATGTTGATTTTCAAATAGAGGGTTTATGTTTTTCTGATGATTTTTATGTTTTGCCAATTCATGGTGCATAAATAGTTCTGGGAGTTCAGTGGTTACAGTACTTGGGACCAATAACGATTGATTATGGCCAACTGACTTTGCAATTTATGCATCAGGGATTATTGGTGACTTTGCAGGGACAAAAGGATGTTTTATCTCAGATTTCGCATCATCAGTTTCATAGATTACTTAAGCGAGACGAAGTGGCTTCTTGTTTTCAATTCTTGGCTCAGGAGGATAGTAGTAACACATGTGAGACTACACCATCAATAAAGACTTAGAAGCATTATTAGGCAAATACTCTCAGGTGTTTGAAGCACCTTCATCATTGCCACCACTTCAAGATATTTAGCATCAAATTCATGTTCAAGGAGGAAAGGGTCCAATAAACGTTAAGGCTTATAGGTATCCTTATTTTCAGAAAACTAAAATTGAGAAATAGGTGCCTGACATGCTTCAATAAGGCATTATCCAACACAACACCAGCCCCTATTATTCCCTAATGTTATTGGAGAAGAAAAATGATGGCACATGGAGATTTTGTATTGATTACCGTGCTTTAAATCATGTCACCATTAAGGATCAGTTCCCAATTCCTACCATTGATGAGCTACTAGATGAGTTATATGGTGCTTCTGTCTTTTCCAAATTAGATTTACGAGCAGGCTATCATCAGATTCTGATGCATCCCCGCGATATTGAGAAAGCAACATTTCACATGCATGAAGGACATTATGAGTTCCTTGACATGCCATTTGGACTTAGTAATGCTCCAAGAACATTTTAGAGCATTATGAACAAAATTTTCATGTCATTTCTTTGCAAATTTGTTATAGTTTTCTTTGATGATATCTTAGTATATAGTAGAACTATGTATGATCATATTGATCATTTGGGTCAGGTACTTCAAGTCTTGTTAGACAATGCTTTTTATCTTAAGCATTCAAATGTCATTCTGGGGAGTTTTGCACTGAGTATTTAGGTCATATGGTTTCCAATCAAGGAGTTCAACCTGAAGCCAAGAAGGTTGAAGCAGTCATTCAATGGCCTACTCCAACTTTTGTTAAGCAGCTTCGGCCTTTCTTGAGATTATCGGACTATTATCGTCATTTTATTCGTGGTTTTGCCTCTATTGTAAGTCCTTTAACGGTTTTATTACAAAAGGATGCCTTTCATTGGAACTCAGATGCCATGACAACCTTTGAAAGACTTAAACAGGCTCTAATTTCAGCTCCTACTTTGGCATTGCCGAACTTTTGAGAGACTTTTATTATAGAAACTAATGCTTCTGGATTAGGAATAGGTGTTGTCTTATTGTAGAAGGATCATCCCATTGCCTTTTTCAGCAAGAAGATGCCAGTTCATTTGCGAAAGGCCTCAGCATATGTGAGAGAACTATATGCCATTGTAGAGGCTGTGAGAAAGTGGAGGCAATATATTTTGGGTTCTCATTTTATTATTAAGATTGACCATCGTAGTCTTAAGGAGATCCTCATTCGGTTTATTCAAACTCCTGAGCAGCAGAAGTATTTGTCAAAGCTTATGGGCTATGACTATACTATCCTGTATAAAGATGGGGTGGAAAACCAAGTGGCAGATGCATTATCTTGATAGTATTCTGAAGATGGCACTTATTTTACCTGGACAGGTCCTACATTTTCTATTATTCATACATTGAAGAGAGAATACAATACTTTGGAGGGTTTTTGTGAAATCATATATGCCATGAAAGAAGGTCAAACACTCAAATGCAACTTGACATGGAGGAATGATTTGTTATATTTGGATACTTGCATATTTTTGGTGCCTCATTCATCTATTATTCCTCATTTATTGTCAGAGTTTCATGTTTCACCTTCTTTGGGGCATTTTGGATGTTTGAAGACATTTCGTAGGTTATCTTCAGAATTTTTTTGGAAGAGAATGCGTGCCATGGTGGAAAATTTCGTAAGGACTTGTGCCATGTGTCAACAAGTCAAATACTCTACTGGACATCCAGCAGGTTTATTAAGTCTACTACCTATTCCAGAACGTATTTGGGAAGATGTCAGTATGGATTTCGTCACTTCTCTTCCCAAATCCCGAAGCTTAACAGTAATATTGGTAGTAGTGGATAGACTCTCTAAATATTGTTATTTAGGAGCACTGGATACTCACTACATTGCTACGAAGGTGGCTCTTTGTTTTTACATATGGTCATTAAATTATATGGTTTTCCTCGTTCCATTGTGACAGATAGGGATGCTATTTTTATGAGTCATTTTTTGAAAGAGCTCTTTTCATTGAGTGGAACCAAGTTACTGACTAGCAGTGTCTATCACCCTCAAAGTGATGGCCAAACAGAAGTCATGAATAGAACATTGCAACACTATTTGAGATGCTATACAATGGATTGTCAGGCTAAATGGGTCTCTTTTTTGCCTTGGGCTGAATATGCATATAACACTTCCTATCATGAAGGTGCGAGTACTACACCATTTCAGGTAGTTTGTGGCATACCCCTTCCTAGCATCATATATGCGAGGTGCTTCAAAATTGGATGCAATAGATCAAGAATTACTCTACCAAGATGAATTATTGACTACTCTTCAAGCTAATCTCGCAAAAGCTCCAGAGCAAATGAAGTATTATGCAGATAAAAAGAGGATAAGTTTGGAATTTCAACCATGAGAATTAGTCTATGTCAAGTTACGGCCTTATAGACTGATTTCTCTATCATTAGAGCAGTCTCATAAGTTATCAAAGCAATTTTATGGACCATTTGAAGTTATAAAGAAGATAGGGTCATGTGCATATCAGGTCAAATTGCCTCCATATTCTAAAATACATGATGTATTTCATGTATCTTTGCTAAAAAAAAAGCCAAAGGAGCTATAAATCAGTCCTTAGAGCTACCCACAGAGGTTATCAACAACCAATCGTTGATTCAACCGTTGGTTATACTGAATGTTTGAACTATTATTAGAAACCACTAACCTGTCAGACAAGTTTTGGTCCAGTGGTGTGGGTGACCACTAGAGGACACTTCGTGAGAAGATTGGGACATTTTTTTCTCAAATTTATTTAGATTACAACCTTGAGGACAAGGTTCCATCTCAATAAGGGGAACAATCTGTTACAAATAACAGATAAAGAAACAGAAGACAACCATGATAGATGAGAGACTATGTCCCTTAAACAAGTTACAAATAGTTTAGCAAAAGAACAATAGATGATATACATGTAATAGATAGATCTGAAACAGTTATGAACAGCTAGATAACAAAGATTGTAACCAATTGACAGCTAGTATGTAAAGGGGATCTATTGATCTGAGAAATCTTATAAATACGAACAAGGCTAAAAAGGGTAGAATTACCCCCACTTTTTAGAAATTACAAGTGTAGTCCGGAACTGAAGACTTGCTCGAAATAGCCTCAACCTATCTCATCTCCTCCAACCTGCAAAACCAACATTAGTTCAAATTAGGGTTTACTTCGTTAAGAGTTAAGAAAAAGAGAAGAAAGTTTCATACAGAATAACTTATCTGAGAGTTTGGAAGAGGCACTAGGATTTTCTCGGATTAGTTGGCTTATATATTTAGGGTAAAATTCTGGAGTCCGACCCACGTGTGATCCAGTTAGATATTGGGTCTAATTTTCCTTGCATTTAAGTCTCAGACTTAACATATAATCTATTTCCATAATGAGTCAAAGATGATATTGTCATTACTAACCTGTTATTGAATAGTTATCAAGCTATTAAACGTAATACTTAAGTTATGTATTTTTGTCACCCAATATGTGTTTTTAGAAAACCTATATAACCTTTCAATAATATCTTTAGCTTCCATTGATAAATTCAAAGTATTCTAAAGGTAAAAATAACCTATATGATTGGTAAAAAAAAAATTAAATAAATAAATAACTAATATGGGAAAACTTTTAAAAATGAAATCTGAAGGATGCGATCACGAGTGACTTACTTGTTTTCTTATTGCTATCTATATCCAATATAATATGATCATGATATCAATTAACATGATAAAATATAAATTATACACCAATTTTATAGCCTATTTACATTTTATTTGATCTTTAAAGTGGGAGATACCAGATTACACTTCTTTTATTTCATTGGAATAGAAAAAAAGAATTATATAATGTTGTTTCAGATTATATATATCAATATTAATAATATTAGTTCAAACTGGGAGTGAAATGCAGACAAGATGAGCCAATCCGTATAGCTTCCTCTGCACATGATTGGTTTACTAGCAAAATTATCCTGATCCTGAAAGGGACCCACTTTCAGCCGACAACGTCAGTTTTCACAAAACTGAGGGACGAAGTACAAAAGCTTAGTAGCCACATAGATTTTCACGAAACATAATATTTTTTTATTTCTAAATTTCATATAACACAAAAAGAAAGATTTAAAAAAAAAAAAACTACGAGTCTATAAACTACATGGACTTTTTCCAAGTTTACAGAGGGCAAAACGGCCAATACACATGCATGCTGTTTCGTAAATCCAGGCGCATTTCCCATTATATTCCGCGATTTTCTATAACGACAAGTACAGCCTGTTAATTTTATACTCATCATTGGTTTTATTTTCCTTCAATTTTTTTCCTTAAAAATTAACAAAATCTTTAAATATTATTAATTTCACCTACATTAAAAAAATAAACATGATTAGTCAATTTCACCTTTAAAATAAATATAAATATATATTAATTGATTTATTAAATTTTAATATTTTATTACAATTCAATATGAATATAAATCGTTAAATAACTAATAAGTAGAGCTGCAAACAAGCTGAAATATTCGTAAACTACTCGAGTTTTATTGCTTTAGGCACAGCTTGGCTCGAGATTGATTAATAAATGAACCGAGACTGAGCCTAAGGTAAAGCTCGTTTATCTAAACAAGAACAAGCTAAGCTCTAGCTTTGACTTCGACTCACGAGCTTACTTCAAACTCGCGAGCGTGCTTGTAAATAGGCTTGCGATTAGACTCGTTAACAGATTAGTTGGCAGATTTTTGAATTTTTTTATGTATGATATATTATCTATAACTATATAATAAAAACTAATTTCTATTTAATAATTATGTATATATGTATTATAGTAAAACTTATATATATATATTATATTTTGGGTTTAAAAAAATGAAAAATGGTTATCTTGAACTTAAATTTTAAACTCGATAAAAACTCGTTAAACTTAATAAAATACTCAGCTCGGCTTGATTTAAACTCGTTTAATTAAATGAGTAGAGCTCAAGCCTTAATTTCAAACTCAAGCTCACTAAGTTTTAAACGAGCCAAGCCTAAGTCTTTAAAAGCTAAGTTTGGCTCAACTCAGCTTGGCTCATCTCGTTTGTAGCTCTACCATTAAAATAGGTTTCATGGAAGTACATTATGGGACTATAAAATTTTTCTTAAAAAATGCCTTAAGAAAAAGCATTAAGAATTAAAAAATAATATAAAATCAAATGAATACAAAAAGCCAAAAAAAAAAATCTTTATTCATCTTTGGATGCACTTCTTTGAGTATTTTTCTTTTTAAAATTATGACAAAACAAGCCTTTTTTCTTTTATGGGTTAATTTGTTTGTTTTTGGTTTTTTTCTTTTCTTATTTTTTTATAACTTTTTAAATTTCCGCATGTGTCTGTGCTTTTGGCTACCTTCTTCTTGTTCCAGTCTACGTGTGACTGGGTACATAACATGTATTTATATTTCACACACGGTGTGAGAGTAGTGGGGTTGTGTTACGCTTAAAATTTTGAATGAGCAAAAAGACAATAAACTCTTTATAGCTATCCACTCTGTCATATTTGCCTTTTTGTTTATAAAGAAAAGGAAAGAAAGGGAAGGAAAGGAAAAGGAAAGAAACGAAAGAAAGAATGGTGCTTAGGGAGTGAATTTAATTTATGGTAATGAGTGCACTGAATAACAATAAAACAAGATAAAAATAGCAAAACACAAAACTCACACACACAGGGGAGACAGATAAACAGAGAGATTTTCTTTTTCTTTCTTTTCTTTTCTTTTCTTTCTTTTTTTTTTTTTTCCCTAGAGTGTGATCAAATCTTTCTTTCATGGCTATGGAGGAGTTCAGAGGCTGACTTGGAACCTTTCCTTCAACTCCTCCATTTTTGCTTGGTATGTGTAAGTTTCCTTTCTTTTCTTTTTTTTTTTTGGTTTAGAAAATGGATTCAAAAATTCTCATTTCATGTTGTTTCTGCTTCATTTTTGGGTTGAATTTTGTGGAAGTTGTAGTCTTTATTGTATCATATGTTGAGTAGTTAATTCTTATGCAAGAAATGGACTCTTGGGGCTGTTTCATGTTGTTTTTGCTTTCATGGAGAATGAAATTTTTGTGACAGGTTCAGTCTTTGGTTGTGGGGTTTTATCATTCTCTCTCTCTCTCTTTCTTTCTCTCTCTTTTCTGGTTTATTGGTTTGAAGGGTTTTAGTGTTTTCATCTATCCTGTTCGTGAAGGTTTGACTCTTTTGTTGCTTTCACGTGTCTTCAAATGCATAGCTACTCTGCATAATATGGTTTACATTATACATCTATGCCATATGAAATATTATGTTGTCAATTGTAGCGGCTCTGCATCTGATATTATCTTTAAAGTTTGAATTTTGTGGCTTTTCTCAAAGAAGAATGTTAAGAATATTCCCAGAAAAGTTTGTTCTTCCATGAAATTGTTCAAGATTGATGGTCTTGTCGTCTCCACATTTTTAGAAGAAATCTTTTTGGATTTGAAATGCTCATTTGGTTTGAATTTCAGGCTCAGCCATACGACCACTGGTCGTATTTATTGTCTCATTTTCTGTATATAATAAATGAATTCTTTTCCGAATTGGTATTTCCATTTTTATTTCATTCTGTGAATTCATGACTTACCGTGAACTAAAAGTTCTGCCTTTAATTTTTGTGCAATAATTTATAATTTCATAGAAAACTTGCTTTATATGGCTTTTTTGACGCGTTTGACTGAGAAACTTGCCTATTTTAACAGTATTACTGTATATGCTTGCTTGATATATTTGCATTTTCCCTTCCTCAAGAAGAAAACCTGAACACGGATTTTCTCCGCACTATAAGTTTTGTGGGACAGTGATTCTATCTCTTCGTCGATGCTTTCCATTCTTGTACTTTTTTCTATTAAACAAATCCTAATAATATTGGGACTTGCAGGAGCGTAGGTTAGAGATGGATTTTTCTGAATCCACTAAGGCGGTTTACAACAGGATTCATAAGCTAGAACCCGAGCATGTCTCTAAGATTATTGGTTATCTGCTTTTACAAGATAATGGTGAAAACGACATGATCAGGCTGGCCTTCAGTCCTGATAATGTCATCCAACTCTTGATCAATAAAGTGAAATCTTGCTTAGGGTTGTGCAAAACAGCACCATTGTTACCTGTTCCTATGGTGAATGTCCCACCAGTCAGTGATATTCCTCTACAGTTCGGTCCATACTCAGGGACTCCTTCTGTTGGACTTCCATCCCCACCGACTCTCCGAGTTGCCAATCCTTACTGGGATCCTCAGGTTCCTAGTGATCAGCAGGCAGCCCATGTTGTGGATTATGTGCCTGGGGCGTACTCAGATATGGTTGCTGATGATTTTTGCCTTCAGCAGCAAATGAGATATCTAGGTTTGGAAGATCAATTTGATCCTGCTAGCTCTGTCGGTGGATTTCATTATCCCAAGCCTGCATTTCCGGTAAGAACAAGTCGTCGGTCGCCGAGTTTGCCTGAGTTTCCTGTTAAGGTTTGCCATTATTTCAACAAGGGATTTTGCAAGCATGGTAACAACTGTCGCTACTTCCATAGCCACACCATGCCAGAAAGCCTTTCTCAACATTCAAAAAGTGAGATCGTAAATGAGGATCACGCAGTTTCACAAAGTTCACTTGAGAGATTAGAATTGGAGCTAACAGAGCTACTGAGATCAAGAGGAGGGGTGCCTGTTTCAATCGCCTCATTGCCCATGTTGTATTATGAAAAATATGGGAGGACGCTTCAAGCTGAAGGTTATTTAACCGAGAGCCAGAGACATGGTAAAGCCGGTTTTAGTCTCTCAAAACTTCTCTCTCGTTTGAAAAACAGCATTCGTCTCATTGACAGGTATATGATTGAAACAAGCTCATTGGCTTCATATGTCTTTAATCAATTTTAATTTGCAAATGATTTTCACCTTGTTTGCAGGCCTCATGGTCAGCATTCTGTGATTTTAGCTGAAGATGTTCAAAAGTACTTGGACCATGCAAATGAATGTAGTGATCATGCTGGAACCTCTGGCTCTCGGCAGATATATCTAACTTTTCCTGCTGAGAGTACTTTTACCGAGCCAGATGTCTCCAATTACTTCAAGTAGGACTACATACATATATACTGACTTGATAATTTTGAGCTCATAATGTCATTACTTACCTACAATTACTTTAACTGCAGTAAATTTGGACCAGTTGAAGATGTTAGGATCCCATGCCAACAGAAGCGAATGTTTGGGTTTGTAACATTTGCTTTTACTGAAACAGTCAAACAAGTCTTGGCAAAAGGAAATCCTCATTTTATATGTGGAGCCCGTGTTCTGGTGAAACCTTACAAGGAGAAGTCAAGGCTTGTAGATAGGTAGAAATTTGCACGAAATCCCCTTTTCACCAATGGGGGCAACCTTTCCTTATATTCGGTTTTTTCATATTAAATGTACTTTTCTGTAGGAAGCATGCGGACAAAATGCACAACTCAGCATGTTATGGTCAACACCTAACTGAAGGCGATTATGATGTACAGTCGAGTGAGTTGTAATCATTAGCACATTTTCCTTGCCTAGATCTTCACTGTGTCTGATCTTTGTTTTATTCTAATGTGCTATTAGGTTCAAGATGCTGCGATGAGTTAAGGTCCCATAGGAAGGAATATCTGGATGAGCACGAGCAAGCACTTGGACATGAAAGACGGCGACTACGGGATTTACATTTAGGACCAAGATTCCTTGGTCGTCCCTCATATATAGGCCACTCAAAGGACAAATCGAAGCAATTAGAAGGTTCGGAATAACTTTCTGACTGCGAGCTTTTCTAAATTTTCTTCTACATTTTTATAATAGTTTCCTTTTCTTTGATTTTTCCTGACCGTAATCAATTATCATTATATGGCATTATAGTTCATGACGAACAACTGGAGCTTCCCCCAGCTGATGGTTTCAACTATTTTTTCGATGTTGTGAATAACAGTTCTAGTGGCGAAGATCAGATAGCAAATTTGAGCAATAGTTGCAGCGAGTATGATAGGTAATTCTTCAAAACTCGAATCACACCATAAGAGTATGTTCTATTTCGCATTAAATGATAGTGATTACATTAGCCAATTCATTTCTGATAAATTTTAACGCTATGCTTTTATGTTTCTTCCTCGAATAAATTCGAGCAGCCAGGGAATTAGCCTCCCAGAGAGCCCATTTGCACATGCAAATGGGAGTGGCATTTCTACAGCTACATAGAGATTCAATACAAGCATTATAGAGGACCAAACTCTGAAACTAAATCGTGGGGTTTGATACATAGAAGCAGTTGCTTTTCTTAATCTTTTTCAACCATATTTCTCAATATTACGCCACTAAAAGGCAGGACAATCTTCATCGTACTTCAAGTTATTGCATAAGTGGATAGAGTGCATAGGATGATACAAGAAGCAAAATACCTGACAAAGTTTATTCTAGTTCTTTCCTTTTGTTTTCTTCATGAATAGTGAAAGCACAAGCTTGATTTTTGCTTGTGGAAGGTTTAGATGAGAATGTAATTAGGTTACATAGGTTTGTTTTGGTTCAACAAGACAGAACAAAGGAAAACAAGTGCATACAGGGGTGTTTGCTAATGGCAACACTCAAGAAGGAAGTAGTATTTTTTTTGTTTAGATTTTATTCAATACAAAGTTGCATCTTTAATGTCGAACAATTTTTGGTCTTTATCGATGCTCTTCCTGGGCTTGTGGCGTTGCCTATGTTATGCATCATGTCGGGTGTAGTATTCACAGCATGCGTAGAGTATGGATATCATCCTTTAATGGGATTTAGGGAATTATTATATACTGGAAATTTTTGCACAAATTATGATACCATTCCTCTTTTACATGTGTATCATGAGCGCGGCTGCACTTATTTTTCTGCATACAAATTATTAACCATTGAGGTGTAAAAGGTGCTCCTGAAATGGTGGAACCAGCAGGTATCATTTTGGTGCTTTTATTGCGTTCTTTTGGGTTTTATTATCCCCTTAATATAAGAAAAGATACGTGGTGGTTGTGATGTGATGATCGAAATTCCTTACCTGTCACTTGGACTTGTGGTAAATTGACCCTTCTTCAATCAATGAGGTGAGGTTAAGCTTGCATGTTCTAAAAGTGGCTTTTGATGCATTTCGTTTGGTGAACGTGATGGCAAGTGTGGACCTATAGTGATTTTATGAAAGATTTGAGGACCCCATGATCCATGTGCTTTCAAGAAAACTGCACTCATGGATGACTCCATTTCGTTTCTATATATACGGGCTATGCATCATTGAGGGGTGCATGCGAGCCACGTATGGTTGATGAACTATAAAAGATAATACGATAGAAATTTCAATGATCAAATCACGAGCTGAAAGGGTATGTCGAAAAGGAGCTCTATCAACAGTTCGAGTAAAAGTATGGAGGCTATTAAGTTCCCCAAAAAAAAAAAAAAAAAAAAAATGGAAGCTATTGATACAAATGTGGTATTTGAACTTAGGATAAAACTATCCTACCATTAATATTGCTTTTCTAAAATTTACGTTTAGAAGCAATGCTTCTTAGATCCTAAACATTTCTATAGCCTGTTTACAATGTTTATTGGGTTTTTAATAAAGAACATGTAATATATGACAGCAAGATTGTGGGACTCATGCGATAGCAAGTGATTCATGAAAGTACAGATGAACATATAATGTACAAAAAAACATAGCTGAAATTGATGAACGATAATTTAAGAGGAATGAAAAATCTTCGCTCCTCTTCTAAAGACGAAAAATAGAAATATTTTCAATAAGAATGTCAAGAAGTGCACTAAAATAGCCTTGTTGTATATTTTGTTTTAGGAGAGACAAAAAAAAAAAAAAAAAAAACAAAAAGGAAACTTAAACCGTGCCAACCGTAAACAATTTGGACGAAGATATTTTATAATAGAAGAAGTACCATTCACAAATAGCCAATCCAGTAAAATGCAAATTACATTGTGCATTTAACATACATATTATCAGTAGTTCCTTTTTTTATGCATCAATATTAGAAACTATTCAACAAAAAATGGGACTCCTTGTTGGATTTCATGAATATGATAAGAGAAATGAAAGTGCACCTTTTTTTAATTTACAACGCCTCCTATCTATTTTTTTTCCCTACCTCTACATAAGAGACTGTATGTTACTAAACAGGGAATAAACAACAGAATCGGTAGTTTTACATCACAACCTTCTGGAGTAGCCAGTGCAAGAAGCAGGATTCTCTGTAATTTTCATCTTGTACATTCCAGATATTCTGGTCTTAAGCCAAACATAGTCCATTGGGCCAACATGGTCTACTTGGACAAACTCCTGCTGAAGGTCTCATCTGAAGGACCTCACCAGTGCCTAGTGCTCAAGTACTAATAGTACCGGTACCTAGCTATATGTCTTGTTTTGCTCTCTTGCAAAATAACCTACAATGGTCACCCAAAGACACTTTAAGCATGTGCCAGCTTGTATAGCAGAATAGTGAACATAGGACAATCCTTATCAATGCATTGATTTAATAATAGTATTATAGTGAGGCAATGTTGAATATTTTTCAATTTCTTGTCTGTTCTGTCATTCAGTATTATAATCCACTGTTCAAACATCTGGTCTGACTCAGGCACAGCTCTGACTTGATGCAATCTTACAATTTTATCAATTTGCAGTGTTTTTGTTATTTAATGGTCTTCAAGGATGTCTGCATAATTTACTCTTAGCAAGATTAGTCTTCTTGGCAACTGAACTAGGTTTTTTTCCATAACAATAAAATTACAATGCAATCAAAGACAAAAAATAAGAACCGCAGCCACTTAATGCAACATCATCTATCATCTCTACAACTCAGTTTCACAAACCAGCAAATAGACTTGGTTATGGCAACTTTAGATAACATACATACCTTGCTTAAAGCTGGGGAGGGAATTTTTCAATTACATAATCATTTTTACAATCATTTTCAATGGAGTGTGTACCCAACGGTGATGCATACAGAGGTAACAATGATCCACCTTTAAGTTAAAAGACAAGTTTTGAACTACATACATCCTATTTATTTATGATTTTACATGTTAATAATGCGCCAATATCAATCATCTGTTATAAATTCAGGTAACTACCACAGGCCATCACATTTCCCATCACATCACTAGTGGAAACCTGACCTGTAGGAGCTGGTATCTGCTGATTAATATCCTAATTCAAATCCTAGAATAATTTAGCTGGCTATTGAGCTAGAACCTGAGTTAGCTTGGGACAGCCGTTGCACCCCTCACTTGCTGATGTTTTTCTGAATTTTTTCCCATGGTATCAAGACAGATGTTGCTGGTTTCATCCCGTTTGGCACTTGACTGGCAGCTTGGTACATCCTTTGGTAGTTCATTCTGTGGAACTGGATCATCTTGGGACACAACTCTTTTGCCATTAATGGAACCTCTCTCTTCTTCTTTGCAGTCTACTTTGGTATTATCTTGGTCTGTTAATTCTTTCTGATGATCTGGAACTGAATCCGTGGCTGCACTCAATGTACTATTTCCATTCTTCAAATTACAATCTGACTGCTCCTTTGAACTTGTGCCAAGACCAGGGTTGTCTTTCACAAGCATATCACCACATGCAGTGCTTCCTCCAGGTTTA
This sequence comes from Combretum micranthum, assembly GCA_024138025.1. Taxonomy (NCBI): domain Eukaryota; kingdom Viridiplantae; phylum Streptophyta; class Magnoliopsida; order Myrtales; family Combretaceae; genus Combretum; species Combretum micranthum. Next base: position 1,979,545 of record JAMXBD010000049.1, read on the forward strand.
TCATCTGTCTGTGTAGCTGTATGACCATTTGATCTTACAGTATTATGAGTAACAGTTCTGGAAGGAGGCATTTCATGGTCGTGCTGACCTTCATAAGTTGTTAACACCACCTTTGGGTCATACGATGCCCTCTCTACATGTTTTTTAGCAGGACATCCTGGGCTAGAACACCTGTAATAACTCCTACATTGGATAAAAGGAAAGCAAGTCAATTCATGACTTCAACCATGAATGCTAGGGTTGTTTGAGGCATCATAACTTGGATATACATAAAAACTGATGTCAGATGGAGAACCACAATCTCATGAATTTCACAGGTCGGGAAAAACATTTTACTAGCTGATTTACATAACAAATATGAGATGAGATTCCAAGATGTTAAGTTTTACAAGACTGCCCATGTTTTGACAATCTTTTTTTGCCTACAGTACCATACATATGCTAGATTTACTTGTATGGAATTTATAACTGTACATGAAAGAGCACAAATATAAACCAAATGACACTAGCATCGATATTATTAAAGAAAGAGTGATTACAAACATTAATTCGATGGAATTAGAGCAAATAGCAGAGCAAGATGCTGCTTAAAAGTTCCTAACAATCTGACACAAATAGAAAAATGAGCCAGAATTCTGTCTCCTACTAACACACCCTCTATTTATACACCCAATAGCTCCAACTGAGTTGCCACAGGGCTATAGCTCAGTGGCCCCTTGTAAAAGGCTAAAAGACACTGTACTATCAAACTTCAACTCTTCTACTACCAAAATTTGACAAAGTATCTGCCAATCCCACTGCTTAAAGTTTCGTGTGTCCTCAAGGCAGATATCTGTATCTTCCTGGTCAGCCTTGTTTCTCCTCCATGCGCACATCTCCGGCATTTCCTTCTTCCAAAATCATGATCCGCAAAGATTTGTTTGGGCATTTCTGTAGTGAGTGATCAGGTTGATAACACCTAAAGACAACCCCTTCTCTCTCTCTTTCTTTTTCTTTACTTTTATTTTCTTTTCTTTTTTTATTTTTTTGCTCAAACCTCCTCGTAAAATTCAATCGCTTCTCTTCCTTGAACTTGCATTACCAAGCTCCTACTGTCGCAACAGAAAAAACCCTGCCCGCTGTCCATTATTCTTGATTGCACCATTTTGAAATTTCAATTCTCCCATCACCACTCTCATCATTATCTAGGAAACAACCATCACTCCAACACAAGGTCATTATCCACTTCTAAGAGCACATTTTCAAGTCCACAAGTGCAAAATAGACCTCCAGACTTTTAAAACTCAGTTCATCTCATATATCAAAGCTGATCCCATTGTATGTGCAACCGTCAGCAGAGCATGAGTACAAATTTCTAATTCCATTCTTCAATCCAGTTGTGAATTTATCTAAGTAGTTAATCTTCTGGTAAAGTAGACACTAAGCCATAAGAGATTCAAACTCATCAATGTACCCTTCCATCATTCCCTCTTATCAAACTACCACCAACCTCTTGGAAGGATTCAACTCCTTCCAACTAATGGGATGCATTCAATTGAATGATGGCAGTTCACTCTCTTTGCTGCTGCAAACATTCTCTAAAAGGATCATCAAAGCTCACATCCATCAAATCCATAGCACGTGTTGAATCCCTCAGCTGAAGAACATGTACAATCCCAATGTCCAATGCTCTTTAGAGTTTACTGGAGCCATAAACCGTGTCATGGCCCTAGAGATAATCTCTAGACACCCTCCTCGACTCGCATTCACAAAAGCCTCTCAATCAAATCATTTATTGAAGCTAGCTTCTCATCGATCAAGGCAAACTTCTCATGAACTTCAGAGATTTGTTTGCAACTGGACTCATTACATTTCATGTCTTTCACCATCCAATCATAGGTTTCTCTGACAATCCTATTGTGCTTCCGTCCTCACTATGTTCCTCCTCTTCAAATCTGGCAAGCCAGACTAATTGATAGGAACCAAAAGACACTACCTAATTTAGGGAATTACTGCAAGTAGCAGAGCAAGATGAACCTAAACACAGAGCCTGTCAATCTAATTTGAAGATGAGTATGTCTGTTTCATCATATTTTATTTTGGCATTATATTTTTATCATTTTCAAACAAATATTTGTGAGGAAACAGATATCGATGAAAAACTAACAGGTTTACTCATAAACTAACTACAATACAAATATGATACAGATATGATGTAGATTAGTTATAGATGCAAATCGGATACAGATACGATATAAATAAAAATCCAACAATTCAAACGGACCCTCTATATATACCCCTATTACCACCAACTGACTTGCTAGGCAATAATCCTTTTGGCCTATTAATAGAAGACCTGAACATTACCAATTATCACTCTGCCAATTATCTTCAATAATTATACAACTAAAATTTGATTCATAGTAAGTATCTATCAAGCCTTTTCATTTGCAAATTCAGATCTTGATCCATGCAACTCCTAGTATAGCTAGATCATAGTTGAGGACTCAAATAGTAAACCATTCCCCACAGCAAAACACACTACGTAAACATACATATCCATCATCTACAAATAAATAGGTAGATGTGGTGTAAATGCAGATCAAGATAAGCATCATTTCAACTCTGATATCAAATCCTTTCTCCTGGTAAGCAATATTGGCTTCTATAACAGCATTTGTTACTAAGACAAGTAATATATATACCTAGGATTTGGATTTCCTTTCACTAGCTTCTGTCCATATTTGCGCCAACGATATCCATCATTAACAGTTTCAGAATCACTGGAACTCTGAACCACAAGGCGCGAGTCACCACGCAGCTTATCCACTGAGGCTGAATCAGCAATATTCCCATCCTTTTTCCTGTAGCGATGTTGCGGCTATAGTTACAGAAAAGGTCATTCAAAAGGTATATGCTAAAAGAAAAGGAATGTGTTGCCATCAAGACATACTTTCTTTTTGAGGCAGGATCATCATCATCATCTGCCCCATTTCGCAGCCTACTTTTCTGCGCAGACATATTTTTTCCATCTTCAAATGGTATAGTTGCTACAGGCTGGGGTGCATCAGTAGCCTTGAGCTGCTGGGGCTCTTGCTTGGGTACATCCAATGATTTTTCTATAAATGTGTTTATATTTATGTCAAATAGATGTTTCGATAGCTTGGAATGACTTAAAAAACATGCTTTTACCTTCTGCACATACTGAAGAAGGCCTATCTGGCCTTTCTTCCATGATAGACACTTGAAAGCCAACAGCAAAAGGGATGCTACTTTGAGGTTTAGGATGGTCGTGGTGACCAAAGTAGAGAGTATCAGTAACCAGTCCCTCGAGGGACCGTTCCACTTGCTTCTTAACATGGCAGTTTAACTGTGTACATTTATAATAACTGCGAATGAATTCATTTCCTTTGACATTCTTCTGTCCATACTTTCTCCAATTATAGCCATCCTGCGACACTTTTTCACGCTTTACAAATGAACTGCTTCCTTCCTTATCCAATTTTGGGCCATGGGCACCCATTTCAGCCCCCTTTGGTGTTTTTGGAGGAACAATATGCAGATCAGCTTTATCGCCATCACCTGGGGCCGTATGTTGCATGCTATCAGGGCTTTGTAACTCATGAGATGCATCCACGGTTACTCCATCTGGATCATCTTTTACAGGAGTACTTAGGCCATCTTCTGAAGTTGGATCAGCAACAGGAGAAGTCATGCTACAGGAGCAAGGCACGGTCTAGCTTCGCAAATGGAGAAGGTGAAGCTCACTCAATCACTTCAGCCTACAGAAATCACAAAGCCAACTAAGCTAATTTTAGAACATAGAATAAAGTGAAGTGATCAAAAAAATAAAAATGCATGAAAGTTCCACAAAACCATACTTTCCTGGTATAGCAAATCAGCATTTGCTAGAGACACCAGGTTAAGAAGATACAGTACGGTTTCCTCATTTCAGCATAACCTAAGCATTGAAGTCCTCCAGCGGAAATCAAAGTCTACTTCTGGCTGATTGAAAGAAACTACTAAAAATATACAAGCATCAATGAAAACGGAAGCGAGTTTTCTCTAGCTTGATAAAATGTAAGAACATGACCAAATTAATATAAACCAAGACAAACTCTAATTCTTGTACTCTTATTTTCACTTCTCTGAAAACCCTACAAAATTTGAGGAGAACAGAACACGCACAATACAATTAATAAAAAAAACAAAACCTTTCCTAATTTTGACTCAAATTATTCAGCAACTAAAAACAACCCACAATGAACTCCAAAACAATCTTCTAGACCACGGATTTCATCTTTCGAGGACACAAAATTCAACATGTGAACTCAGCACAACCAACTGCTAACAGAGGCGGCCTTGTCCCTTCAGCCCACCCCTTCAATTTTTTTTTCCCCCCTTTTTTCTTTTTGGAAACACCGTGAGAAGTCCAATAACTTTCTTAAAACTATTGCTATTTTTCTTATTCTTCCTACGTTTCCTACTGCCTTAAACATTGAAAATTTACACCACGCCCTAAAATCCTTCCCCCATCCAGCACAACTCTTGTACAGTAACTCAAACAACTATTCCTACACTCCCAAATTCATAAAATTCAGCACACAAGAAGTAAATTTTGCTTAAAATAACCAAAATTTACAGTAAAATGAACATGAATTTTACTATACTGATCTCAAATTCCTAACTTTTACTGTCTTTTCTTTTTTCTACTTCGACAAACATAGTAAAATTAAACAACATAACACCTTAATTACTCAACAAAAACATAAATTCACACTTAATTATGACGAAATTCAGCTCAATTAACAGCTCAAAACCCTAAAAGAGCAGTCTTTTTAACATAATTTCTAGATTTACTGAACTTCTCCGCTACATAAGAATTCTCGAAAAAACCGAGAGATCAGTCACGTGAACTGAACAAAATCCATTACCTTTGACTCCGAAACGATCAAAGCCGTCGATCACGTCGACGAATCATCGAAATCAGAGGAGAGAGAAATAAGAGAGAGAGAGAGCGTAGTGTAAGCCTGAGCTACCGATGTCCAAACTCAACTCGGAGGAGGAGGTTATGGTAAATGATCGAGTGTGGTAGGGAGTATGGAAGCATCTGTGGTATTGGGTTTTTATTGGGTGGTGGGGGCGTGGGACGCACAGGATCGATTCTTATTGCTTGAGTAAAGAGGGTGTGTTTGGGAATTTGTGGGTGAAAAGTTCCATTTGGGAGTCGACAAGTGGGGAATTTGTGTTGTTGGAAAGGATTTGACAAAAGCGGCCTTAAATTCTGTGCAATTAATTATTTCTATTGTTGTTCTTTCCGGATGTCATAATGTTTAATTAATTAATTAATTAATCTCCTAGATTATTATTGTTTATTGAATTTTTTGTGACTTTGATTATAAAAATAATCTATCATTAAATAAAGTAACATTCCGGTTGGTTTAATATTATACTAAATATGAAGTTGACCGGAGATTGTCACATGTTTAACAATTAACTACGAAGGATCTATAGGGTAGGTAAGTTATATTTATAATTAAAGCAAGCTTAATAAATAATTGTTAGAATTCTTAAATTTTAATATTGCTCACATGCTTATTGGGAGCTTCTACGATCTAGGTAATGGAATTGTTCATCATATAACTATTAAAATAAATATAATAATTAGAATATTAACTATTTTAGTGATTCGATCATGATTAGATCTGGTGTGAGCCATTAGATAGTAACGGGACCGGTTTTGTCAAAGTTAATACCAAGACCATAGAATTTTCATATGTTGCCATATTGCGGTATAAATAGTAGTTTTTCAACAAAATTTATTTTGAATTTGATTCTTGCAAGAGATGATAAATAAGAAAAATGAAAAAGTAAAGCCACTTATATTGATTAGATCTGTTCTCACAATTTTCACTTTAAATATTAGGAAAATTTTATGATCCAATCATATTTTTAATGGGACCAATTTAGTCAATTATTTAACTACTCAAGTTTATATCAAATTGTATTTATACCATGAAAATATCTAATATATGTGTTATTATATTTATATTAAGGGTTCGATGGTTAATTGAAATATTTTGTTAATACTACCGTAAAAGTTCATACTCTTGTTTGTGATTTTCTTTTAAAAATACAATAACAATATGATGAAATCGTAAAAGCAAAAATCAAACATAATCAAGGAAATAGAATAGTTCTCAAGGAAATTCTGAAGTTACATAGTAAGGATCTGGGTGAATTGGATAGTTTCCCAAAGTCATCAGTTACTTTCAGCAATCATACTTTAAAAAGTGCGAGAAAAAGGTAATGTGATTTGTTTCAAGTCTCACAATCAAACTTAGAACAGTTCAAGTTTCCCTAATAAATGCGGGAGATCTAAATATAGTCTTGAGCTTAGTTAAGGGAAGGATTGTGAATAAAATACAAGGCGAAAGAATATAGTATTGTCAAATAGTGGGATGGAAATATTCATAAAAAGCTAAATTATACCGAAAGGTCTCAAAAGTTTTAACATTTTAAGTCATTAAAAAAATCCCGATATTTGGAGAAGTAAGTCAATTGATATCCCAACGTTTGGAAAAGTGGATTGATCGAAATCCTCATTAATACGTGTCAACAGGAGAAATTTTAATTAAAAATAAAAAAAAAAATTCTTCTTCTAAGATCTCTCTTGACATGTATCAAAAAAAAAAATTCAATTAAAATTTAAAAGACACTTTTTCAAACGTTAAAACCTTAAATGAACTTATTCTTAAACGTTGAGACCTTGTAGTATAATTTTCTTATTCATAAAACCAATGGCTTATTGGCTTATGCAATTTCAAATTATGCAATAAGTGTCATCCTTTTCTCTCAAACAATGGGGCAAAGAAGTGGCAATTATAATTGCACTTTTTTAACAAGCTGAATTATTAGTACTGAGAGTGTAGGAGATTTTAATAGATATTTTTTAGGAAAAGTAGCATCAAATATTGCAAAACCGGTGCGTTGTCGTATACAAAAGCATTTTTTTTTTTTTTGAAAAAATATTGATTTTTAAACGAAAAATGCAAAAATTGGTTTCAGAGTTGATTGCAAAACAATTTTTGTGGTAAGTGGACAATGGTGAAAGTATCAAGATGTAATTAGACCCTTGGATTAGAGATGTGCTATGTTTAAAATGTTAGTTTATTTTATTTTATTGTGGACTAATATAAGTCAACTTTTAATATAAGAATTAATAGAATGTTAAAATTTTATTTTGTTGTTGAATAACTTTATAATATTACACATATATTTTATCAATTCTATTTTATTGGGTTATTAAACATTTATCTATATTATGGATTAAATTATTATTTGTGGGCTTTGTTACTAAATACCCAAATAATGGGTAGGATCACCCGTATTATCATAATATATAAAGAGAGGTTTCTCCTCTCTACCTATATAAGTATGTTGTGTTTATCCCATTAAGAATACAACGATAGAAACACTATAGGCTAAGAGAGCAATAAAACTTTCACATACACACTCTAATTCAATTTAGTAGTATTACCTTTTTTATTGATTTTAAGATTGTTTAAATGGATTAATTGTCAGGTATGCATCAATCTCTTATTTTATGATTTTAGCGTGCTACAATATGAGATTATGCATTGAACTTATTGAATTGTTAATTTTAAATTTTATCAATTAGTATTAAAGCCATGTATAGTCACTTTATGGCTGTTGACGTGATTATTTGATGTTGTTAATGTTTTCTCTTTTGAATAGAAAACCCTAATTAAATAATTATTTATATTTTAAAAAAATGTTATGAAATTGAGAAGTTGATGCCTGTCTAAAATTATTTTAACAGTTAAAAAATCTTCCTTACACTTCCAAATGCCTAATAAAGTAGATGGATGAGATTGAGATAATCTTGAATTTCCAACACTATTAGCTCCATGCCTTTGTAGCATCCTTTGCATTCTCTAGCCCTATGGAAATTATATTATGTTTTTATGGTGGCGGATAAAGATGAAGAATCGGATTTTGATGCTTTATGATGTAAAATTTTAGCCTATCATGGATTATTTAAGTTATAGATATACTATTATATTGCAATAATTTATTCGATGCCAATATTGTTTCTTATTGGAAAACCCTAATTAATCATAAATAATAAGTTATATTCCAACAAAATCAATCTTTCCTACATTAATTTTCTGAAAGCTAGAATGATTAATATGAACCCTAACCATGGTGGGTAGATTTCATGATCTTTATGGATTTATTTATTGTTATTAGATCGTCGATCCTAATTTGGGAAGAAGATATGGATAATCTAAATTATTGTTTCACATATTATTTTCCTTATTTTTATTGTGTATATAACTATCAGTATCAATAGAATAAGATAATGAGGTTTTAGCAGAAGATACAGATCTCTTAGAGTATCATCTTTATGTATTCTTATTGTGTATGTATATCCATTAATGTTAGTATTATAAAGTAATGAATTCATGTTTTTCAAATCTTTTGATAGTTGATGCAATAGTCAATTCATAAAATACTTATACCTATAGATATAAGTAGTTGAAAATTAATCCTACAAGGATAAGCACGAAGTTTAATTTTTTCCTTTTATTAAAAAAAATGAATAAGAAATATATTCTATTTGACTACTGGCATTATTTTCTAAATTTTGTTGCCATACCATAGTCTTTTGATAATATAGTAATTTTACATTCATTAAAAGGTTTATTACCTTATTAATATTTTATAGATCTAACAAGAAGTTTTCTAAATATCATGTATATTGTGCAACCTCCAGAATTGTGATAAATGTATGATTTGATTTTGCAATTTTGGGACCAATTTTTAGGAATGAGTATATATATAGAATAATGATTTTGGTATAGAGACCTACACAATGCCTTAGATCCCTTAACAAAATGGAATTGCTAGGAGGTGCAATAGTCTCCTTATGGATATGGTAAAATGCATGCTAATCCATTCTACTTTATTAGAGCTCTTGTGAGGTGATGCTTTAAATGGTAGCATACATTTTGAATTAGGTACCCAGTAAATCCATATCCAAATGAGTTATTCACTCAAAGGAAACCGAGTTTGAAACATTTTCATGTTTAGGGGATGTAAGGTAGAAGTGAGACTCTGTAACCTACAAATAAGAAAGCCTGATCCCAATAATGTTAATGACTCCTTTATTGGCTATTGTGTTGGTTCGAGAGGCTTTAGGTTCTATTTTCCTTCCTATACTACTAAGGTCATTGAATTAGATCATGTTATTTTCTTAGAGGATCACTTAAAAGGGGAAGTGCGATATCATATGTCATCAATTTGGAAAGTCGTGAAGCACTTACAAGGTATAAGGTACAAGCTACACAAGACTCTATGCTTAGTCATCAAAGATTAACCACCTCGTGGTGACCGGTTACTTTATTCAAACTTTGCTAGCTGCTTTGATGATAGAAAGTCAGCTACTGGATATGTGTTCATGTTGGCAAAAGGAGCTATTTGATATAAAAGTGTTAAACAAACACTTGTAGCTGCTTACCAAGTTGTATGGTTAAGGAACTTGATATATGGATTTTGTATTATTGCAATATATAAAGACCTTTGACCATTTTATTGTGATAATAGTGTTGTTGTCAATTTCTCTTAAAGCAATAAAAGTTCAACTCATACTAAGTATTTTGTAACTAAGTTCTTATATGTTAGAGAGAAAGTTCATGAGTTTTAATCTCACATTAAACATATTGCTACGGAATATATGCTTGCAAACCCATTAACTAAAGGCTTAACTATCAGAGTATCTCATAATTTTTTGTTGGTTTAGTTAAGTCTTTTTTTTTATATTTTGGGTTAATGGGAGTTATATGACCATTTTACAATATTACAACTTTTGAATAAATATCAATAATGTAAGCTTTCGATATTGAGATTGTGACTACAATTTACTATCACTTTTGTTGCCATATAATTTTGTTGTATATTCTTCTATTATGGTTTATGGCATTGTTTGTATAAGAGACATTCTGGCCCCGTCTCATTTTGTTAAGCTAACTTCTTTAGTTACTTGTGATGAAAACTTAGCAAGCAACCTGAGGAAATATTAGGACCATTTTGTCAGGATTTGCCTATTATTCACATGTTGTTTGGCATTTCCTTTGATTCCCACATTCCAAATTTACTTAACTCACTGAGAGATTGGAACTTAGCATGCATGACATTGATATCACTATATGATACAATATTTTACATTAGTAGGAAACTTTACTCTCATTTTGGACTTAAGATTTGTTGGTTAAGAGTGCTTGTTTATTATTTTAACATTCTTTGTAGCCACATTAATCCATACTATTACTGATATTAATAGTTGACATATGCTATCCAAGTGAGAGATTATTAGTTTATTTTATTTTATTGTAGACTAGTATAAGTCATCTTTTAATATAAGGATTAATAGAATGTTAAATTTTTTTGTTTTTGGATAACTTTATGATATGACCCATATATTTTATCAATTATGTTTTATTGGGTTATTAAGCACTTAATTATATGGAAGATTAAATTATTAGTTGTGGGCTTTGTTACTAGATAGTCCAATAGTGGGTAAAGTTACCCATATTATCATAATATATAAGGAGAGGTCCTTACTCCATGTCTATATAAGTGTATTGTGTTTGCCTCGTTAAGAATACAGAAAAAATAAAAAAAAAAACTATAGGCCTAGAGAATAGCAAAACTTTCATATACACACTCTAATTCAATTTAGTGTTACTACCTTCTTTATTGATTTGAAGATTGTTTAAATGGATTCATTGTCAGGTGTGTATCAATATTTTATTTTATGATTTTAACATACTACAATATGTGATTATGCATTGAACTTATTGAATTATTACTTTTAAATTTTATCATAAAAGATTTAAACTTTCTCTATTATTTCCTTAGGTTTGTGCTTTTTCATCTTTTGACTTAATATCAAAAGATTTATGCTATTTTATGTTATTTTCTTGAATATTATGTGGGTGGAATTTAATTTTTACTTAGTTTTTATCATTAGGCAATGGATTTGAATAGGCACTTAATTGCAACTTTCTTAGTCATATCTTCTTTAAGTGTAAGGCCGGGTTTGACCTTTCTTGGAAAAAATTACTAAAATAGGAGCAGTAAAAAATTAAATACTAAAATAAACCATCAAATCACATCTTGAAGTGCGAGTTTTGTGGCTTCATGTACTTAAATACAATTCTCATTGAAAACATGCAAGTTTGTACACATGTCTTATATTCGGAACATGCATGTTATTATACTTGTCTCGCATTGGGAATGTGTGCTCTTTGCAAAAAGTAATACACATTTAAAACATGTGAATGAGGTGGATTATTTTAATAATTAATTTCAATTAAAGCCTATTTTAGTGACTAATTTAGAAAGAAGTTCTAAATTAATTAAAAATTCCATCTTCTTCCCACGTAGACATATTCGTTAAGGAAATTTTATTAAGGAGAAAATTTTGGTTTAAGAATTGACACTATTATTCCTACAAAATATCTATTCCTTTATTTGGTTTGCAAAAAATTATATAAAAAAAAATGTTTATTCCATGTGATGCAGAATAGATGAAGAACCTACATTCATTCTTTTTACTGGAGGAATGATTATTTCTAGCCAAAAATTATGTTTTATTCTGAAAATACCTCTAACTATAAAATGAAGAATTACTATTCATTTCCGGCATTATTCAATTTCATTGAACGTTAAAGTCAAGCATTAGAAAACACACAACAATAAGCTTTAATACCAAAATTATTATAAGAGAAAGAAAAGAAATAACTCAAATATAAAAAATGATGCAGGACAAGGAGAAGAAATGGTTATGATGCAAAATTTGAGGAACCATAAGGAGAAGTAATTGCCTCGATGCCAATTTGATGTCGGATGACCAAGGGGAAAAAAATTACAAAGGAATGGGAAGGACATGTAACATATGATTAATTATTGAAAACACATAAACCACTAAAACAAACTAAAAATATATTGGGAAAGCTGAAAATAATTATAAAACAAAATAAGAGATGTTCCTTTTCATCATTAAGGAAACCATAAATCCCAAAGGATAATCTAATTGTATCACACTGCGAAATAGAATTTATTGTTACCCTAACGCCGTCATCTCACAATGGGTTTCCATGCATATCTCATACCAACAAGTTCTCAGTCTAATTACACCATTGAAAGTGGAAGAATAGAATCACACCGCATATGAGTTTTCAATGGAATGACATTGGCCAAAAAAGAAAAAGAAAAGAAGACTGAGAATGTCTATAAGAATTTTTATAATGTCACATTTGATATGTTGGAATCATTTAGAAGAAAATGGATTAGTAATCGTAGGAATGAAATAAATGAATTGAATAAGGAATCGAAATCAATTTCTATGTTTGGATACATTCACAAAATAGAATGAAATGATTATTTAATAGATTTGTGAAAAATATCATTTATATTAAATGTAGATAATAAAAATATGTATGATAAAAATATAATTAAAAAAGACATATTATATAGATGAATGAAATCGTGATTCCAATTTTGAGAATGTAGAATCAAATTTCTCCTAGAAGCCGAAATCATCGATTCCAAGGAATCGTGATTCTAGCTTCCAAAAATGCTTGCAACCATTGGAAAAGGAAATGAAAGTCAAAATCACGATTCCATTCAGCCATTCTTGTATAACAAATGTGTCTAAGAGAAATTTGATGTAATTATTTATTAGCTATAGTTTGTCAAAACCTAGGGTAGTCTGGGGGCTTAAAGGGGCCCCAACCCATTAAACTCGAAAAATTTTATTTTATTTTTAAATTATTGTATTATATATATTTATAAAGAGCAAATAATGATGTAAAAAAAAAGTAACTTGGTGGTTAAGTGTTTTATTTTCCATCCATGAGGTCACGATCTCAAATCCATAAGTGTATTTTTCCTTTTCTCAACATGCATTTATTATATTCTCTTCTTCTCTCTTTGCTCTCTCTTTTTTTAACTTTTTCTTTCACAATGATTAATAGAATTAAATTCATCTATCATAAAATTATATTAAATAAATAAATTCTTGTAAACAACAATTTTATTTATAGTGCACCACAAATAATAATTATATTATTCATATCACAAATTTTTTATTTTATCACATAAAGCATTATTTCACAATAACTAATGGAATTAAATTCATTTATCATTTTGTCCAAAAAAAATTCATTTATCATAAAATTATATTTAACTAAATAAATTCTTGTAAGCAACATTTTTTTATTTGTAGTGCACCACCAATAATAATTATATCATTCACATTATAATTGTTATGATTTTATCACATAAAGCATTTTAAATAACACTAATTATGTCATATATTAACCATTTTTTATAATTAATATTCAAATAATATATATACACAATATTTTTCCAAATACACAAATACCTTAGTTATTTTTTGAATTATTTTTTCGTACTTATCAATTTGTAAAATAAGATAACGAAATTATTAATAAAATTCCTATACATATATAAGATACGATATAATTGTAATAGTAAGCGGACACACGTATAGATAATTATAATATTAATTTAATTAACATCTTGATCTCAAGTAGTATCATTATGCATTTGCCCCTGACTAAAACCTCAATAATATAGAGTATATAGATAAGTAAGGAAATTATAACTCATACTATCTTAACTAGATCTTTCTATTATTAAATTGTCACTCTCATATAGAAAATAACAAAAAGAAAATTGAAAGATTTGTTTTCGTAAGAATGGATAATAATTGAATTAAAATAAGAATATCATAAGGAAATTTGACTTAATAAACTTTAGGTAAGGTAAGTACATCTAGTTATATTAGACCTTTTATAGTAAACTTTTGTACTTAACAAACTTGTTCATAAGCATAGGCTAGAAGCTTAAGTCAAGCAATCTATGCTAATGGAGAATGCATCTCATCATTTGCTCATTATAGCTATCCAATAGATACAAATCATTATAATTTATACGATAAACGAGATAAAGCACCAAAATTGATGAATAAGCACCCCCATACATTTCAAAAGATTGCAGAATTGCTATTGTAATTCTACTCTCTTTAGCACCTAATGAGGCAATGAATGCCCAGTTTCAACATTACAATTGATACCCATAGTATGTCCCATTATTTAATTGCTAAGATTTGGTTCCTCTTTTCTCAACTTTTTTAATTACATCCTTTCCATGATTGTCTCAAAATTTTCTAACGTTACTAGATGTGCATATTACACAGCACACACATCAGCAACTCCTAACGGCATCATACTCAGAAGTCAAACCAACACACCTAATATTTACAATAACCATTGAGCACAACCGCCTTTAAATAAGGAAAATATCTCTGTATATGACTAATGCTCAATTAAGAACAAAATGATCATCATTTTAAAAACACTGCTACAAAAATAAATTTACCACATCAAAGCAACTTTACTTTTTCTTTTTTTTTTCCCCTTTCCACATTATAAGTAAACTTATTTAAACAGGCTAATAGAATCACTTTATGTATATTCATTCTCAAATTTTAAGTTTAAATCGATTTTAATATTATACTATCTCAAATTACTTCCATTATATCCCTATAGGATAATAGGACATGCAAATGCTACAAAGGTTAAGAAATACAAGTTACTAAGGCATCATGTAAATTGATTAGTAGCGTACAAGTACTAGTAAAATTATAACATATAAATAATTTTATAAAAACTATATACTATTACTACCTATTTTAACTGCTCAAAATACAGGCTTCTCAAATGAACTTATTCCAAATATTAATTTTTTATATGGTATAATTTACCTAGTGAAGTTCTGTACGATTTTAGTAGCTCATTAGCCGTCAATTGCATTACTACCTGATAATAATAACAACAATGATAATAATAATAAAAGAAAAAAAATATATCAACAAATCAATAATAGATTTGATTTAAAATTTAATTTCTTTTCTGGATATATTAAGGTGACATTGGCATCCCTTTAAATGTTGAAATAAAAAAAAAAAACACACATTTTTCTTTTGATCTAATACTAAATCAGTATTTTACATAAATATTACTTTTTATCGGCAGAATACATAAATATATACTTAGAATTACTTGTTAGTTTATTCATCATTTAATTTAAATGTTATGTTAACATAATCAACATTACATTAAATATTATGTTAACACAATTAGTATCACACCATTCAATACAATTTGGAAAATCAATTTAAAACAAAACTTAAAAGTTATATATTAAATATAAAATATTGACTTAATACCATGTTTAAGGAAAAAAATTTCAGTATTAGCATCATTTAAAGGATCTAGGTGAGGCATTTGAGAAATTTGAGAACTGCAAATTTAAATCCTTAGCGGCTGGCGCCCGGCGCTACTCTCAGGTTTCGAGGGCGAAGGAATAGATATAGATAAATCAGTAGATACAGACATTTTTTCAAACTTTTTACGAACAAATTATTTATCAAGAAATAGATATAGATAAAAAAAAGTTGACAGTTCTCATCAAAAGATCAAATAGAACAAATATAGATAAAATTTACATGTAAATCGGATATACTTGCACATATCATTTTAAAAAAGATACAGAAACAAATTAAAAACAGACAATCCAAACAGACTCAATTTTTTTTTTTTTTAAACTTTTTAGTGTGGGTCCAAAATAATATAAATGAATTCCAGTGACCTGCATAGCGTTAAGTTTTGGCTAAATCTGATGTCCCTCGTAAAGCTGCCGGTGCGTTGTCACATCCATTAAATCCAATAGGAAGCTTCCCTACTGTATTCTAAATATGCCCATCCTTTCCTTTTGCATTCCTTGAAACATAAATAGATATTGAAAAGGGGTTGGTATAACAACCCATCGCTAAAAGCGACTAAAAATAAAGTTTTGAAATAACACATTAAAATGATATAATACCATATTATCAAAAAAATTTATGTCAGAATAATAATTGGTACTTAAAAAGAAGTATCAAATTAAGATGATATAATACTGCATTAAGATAAAAATAGTACATTTGGACGAAAATTGATACTCTAAAATAAGTATCATATTTGGACAAAAATACCAATATCACAATAAAAAAAATCACATTTTGATGAAATTGGTACTCTAAAAATACTATATTTGAATAAAATTACCCTAATAGGACAAACAATTGAAAATATTGTCGTGACTAATTTGTATGGAATCCTATTTAAAAAGCTACATAAATTAACCATTTACTATTTGGAGTATATGGCAAGTACATAATCAAAAAACAAGAATAGGGTTTGTTTAGATTGTCTGATTTTTATTTGTATTTCATCTATATCATATTTATATTTGTAACTTATCTATATCATATATATTTTATCTGTTTATAAGTAAAACTTTTAATTTTTCATCAATATTTATTTTTTAATAAATATTTATTTATAAATAATAAAAACATAATATCAAAATATTAAAAATAATCCAACAATATCTTATGATGACATCCCCTTTTGGTCCTCTATCTAGTTTTTGTATATTATATTCTACTTGTACCAGCAAAAGGGAGGTGTCTTGCACTTGCACCATTCTAATAAAGTTAAAATGCTCATGAGACATTTTAACCTATTGCAATTAAAGCTTTGAAAGAAATATATATTAAGTATTGTTAGAATTTGTTCCTTCTCTATTGCCTCTCAAGTCTTAACTAACGAGGGAAACATCTACCTTTTTCAAATTAACCAAATCAACCTTTTACAACAACATCTGGTAGTTTGGATTTTAAGCATTTAAATATAAAGAAATACTTTTAAAGCCAAACCTTGTAATATTATCCCCCACGAAGAGAAAATACGTGAAATTTCAAAAAGAATTGTTGCTTGATGGAGGAAAGAAAAATATAGTTACACAGAAAATTTTTAAAGCATGAATTAGAATGGAAAAATAAAGAATTTCAAAACATTATATGACTTCAGAAAGTGGGTGATACTACATAAAAACAACTATTTAAAAAAATAAAGAGAAAACAAGATGTTAAACTATTATAATTCTAATTGCAAATGAAATTAAAATACCTATTAGGTATGTTTGATAAACAGTATCAATTTTTTTCCAGTCCACATACAATCCCAAAAATATTGAGGTTGCATTTTGCCAATTTTTAGAAAAAAAGTTACTTTGTGGCCCTCTCCACATTATTATATATTATTTAATATTATACATACATTGATGCATTACACATATACCCCTATACTATTTATATTTATATTAGCATACTTAACACTACCCTCAAGCATGCAAAGATGTCCAAAAGCTCTGGCTTGCTACAAATGTACCAAACTCTAAATCTCTCAAAGTCTTAGTAAATAAGCTGGCTAGTTTATCATTGGAGCTGACAAAGAATGTCATGAATCATGATATTTTAAGATTGCACCTTATCTCTAGCAAAAAACAAGCAATCTCCATATGCTTGGTTCTCTTATGACAAACAAGACTATAGGCAATGTGCATAGCAACATGATTATCACAATAGTAGCTCATTGGCTCATTTTAACTAAAATCTAACTCAATAAATAGTTGCTCAAGCTAGATCCCGTAATCCACTTTTGCACTAACACAACAACAACATTGTTTCTTACATTCAAAAGAAATCAAGCTTTTTCCTAATAGAACTTGTTAACCTGATGCAAACCTTCTATCTGCAGGATTACCAACCTATACATAAGCCCTCTATTTGAAGCAACCTTAAGTTAACGCAATATCCTTACAATGGCCTCCTAATACATTTCACATGAAGATTCAAGAATCTGTTTGGCTAAACTTACAACAAAACAACTCGTCTAATTATTATAAAATAATTTAGTTTAACAACAAGTCTACAAACCCACCTATATAAGATAGTGGCTTCCCTAATACTAGTAGAAAATTCATTTACAATCCATAGGAGTATCCACCAACTTAGCACTTAACATCTCAATTTCCATAAGCAAGTCTACTACATGTATTCTTTGAGAAATATAAATGTGTACCCATAAGCAAGTAATCTCAATACATAAAAAGTATTTTAACTCTCCAAGATCTTTAGTTTTAAATTATTGATGCAAGAAAGCTTTCAATTTAGAAATCTCAATGTTATCATCTATGAAATGATCCAGACACCACCCATAACTAATTAAAAGTCAAATAGAATAGTCAGAAATAATAATTAAGAATTAAAACAAGAGGATGAACAAAATTAATTAGTTGGTAAGGGTAAAATAGAATTTAAAGATGGTTAACTAATAGAACTAGGTTAGAAAAAGCTGCTAAAGAAAAGTCTAATGCAAATAGACGGCTATGATTGTGCCATGTAACACTCTAGGAAGAGATCTATAGACCCTAGACCCTGGGCCTATATAAACACCCTTTATTTTCTATTATTACCTTTTTAGGGAGCCTACTATAACCCTAAGGTAAAAAACCTAGACCCTTAGCCTTTATTTAAATGTTAACTAAGTGAGATTAAGGAATGATTAGCACTAATCAATTGAGATTACCCATTTTATGATAGGAAATGTGGATAATGAAGATAAGCTTGAAGAAAAAGGAGTACAAGGAACTCAAGGAAATTTGTAACAAAGTAAGTGTACAGATTTCAAGTGCCAAAAAGCAATGTTTAAGATGTTTTGGATATAGATTATGACATAGGGATGTTGGTAGGATTGAAGAAAGTAAAGAAATCAAGTTTGCAAGTATTTTAAGCTTAGAGAATCACCCAATAGTTGCAATAACAAGGTAAGACTTAAAAATCAACCTATAGTATTATGAATATATGATATTGAGGAGATAAGATGGATTTGAAAATGTTGAAGAAGAAATATGTTTTGGTTGGATTTTTGTTGGGAATAAACCTGAGAAGAAATGTATGTTGCTGTGTGTCTAAAAATTAACAAGATCATGGAATGAGCAAGGAGCATTGTTATTGCTATAGAATAACTTAATGAAGCATCACACATGAAAAATTTTGGAAATTCCAGAGGAAGCATGATAACTTAGTAGTTGTCGTCAAACATAGATGATTTAAGCTTTGATATTGGATTTATCATGTTTTAGCATATGAGAGATGATTATAGTTGAGTCTAGGCATAAATATGATCATCTAAAACCTTTGAGATCACTAAAATTTGACCTAAGAAGCATGTGTGGATAGAAATAACAAGTTGAATCGTGAAATATACTAAACCTAGGAGTACAATGGGAACATGATGACGTGTTTCGCACCGTGCTTCTCTCGGGCACACAATTGTATAAGAAATGAGAAACCTAGAATAGCTCAATGGGAACACAACGCAGTATTTCCCATTGTGCTTCTCTCTCTGCCAAAACGTGATGAACACTGAGAAACACAGGGAGATACACGAGCTGTGTTTCCACCGTGCTTCTCAGTAAGCCATGTGAACCATAATGAAACGCAAAAAAACACGTGGAGATATACAATACAGTGTTCCCCATGCTTCTCTCTGTTTCACAAGTGCTTTGAGGCACTAAAGAGAACGGGAAGAACACGGTACCGTGTTTCCCGCTATGCTTTCCTTTGAAGCGCTCGAATAAAGGAGAAACAACGACTCTCTTTTGGCCATATATTAAAGCATGGGGTAATACATCTCCTCGTGTACTAGCCGTGCTTCCTTCCTTTCTTATTTCTTCTTCAAATTAAATATAACTTGATCCAGTTTCTTCCTTAGACTTAATAAGCTTCTAAAAATGATCTTACAGCAAAATGACTAAATCAATATAACCTAGATATACTAAACAAAGTAAAGGAGTTAGAAATTGATGATCATGAACTAATTTCGTTCTTAATTACGAACAACTAATTGGACTTTGACTTGGAAACAGATAACAAGCTTAGGTTGACCTACAAGTACATAGTAATTGTGTATTGCTTGCTAGGTAGAATTAATAACTGGATTAAGAATTTATATTCGATATAATTGAATATTGGCTGCTACTTGGCCACTTACTCTAGGAGTGGCACCCTCGGACTAGGTTGCGAGTCTGATCGCAACTTCGGGATGATGCGTTAGTTGTAGGCCCTTAGACTCCCACAGCGTGCACGGTAAGGACAAGTGGATAGTTGATAGGGAAGATTCCAAAACCAAACGTTCAATTAAGAGCTAGTGCGAAGTTGTAGCAAAGTTATATGGGTGTATAAGCTCCTTCATAAAGCATTGCAATGGATCGTGTTCATTGATGGTTGTTTGTGTGGAATTGATTCGTACAAGAATACCTCTTTCTTTTATTTTCTGGTAAGTTCTAGGGACTTATCAAACCCCCCTCCCCCCTTCGATGCATGATCCACTGAAGGAACCCTACTCTTTCTGTTTGGCGGGAATCTTGAGTAATCTTGTACATGTTTGTATTTCTTAGATGCCGGGAATACTTAGTTGTTAGCTTAAATCTAATTAAACATAAATTATGCTTTTTATATTAGCCTAAATGTGCATGACATGTGAGTATGTGCTTGATTACTATTGTACTGGGGTTTTGCCATTCACTTTATATTATTTCAGGGGCTGACGAGAGCTCGTATGTGGATCTCTACTATAATTCTATGGGTTTTAGGACTGACGAGTACGGAGAGTGAATCCGACAAATGGACTCTTAAATGGAACTTTGAAAAGACTAACTAAATGTTTGTTCTTTTCTATTTAAGGACTACTATAAACCCTTGACCTTTTTATTACTTTTGGGTCGAGTTCTAAACTTGTCTTTGGATTGAGCCTAGCTCTCCTTTTATGATTGTTATCCCAAATGTTTGAATCTTAAAATTTCCGTTCTGCTCTTTCTTAAAGCACTTTTATGCATATTGATATAATGATTTCTAGATTATTTATAAACTATCTTTCGACTCAATATGGTTTTACTAAAGATCATAATCATGATTTCTAACCAAGATGTGATTAGAAACTCACCTATATATCGGAAGCTTTGCACATGTCGATTAGAGGCGATTTGTGTAGCGAAACAAACTCACCCTTAAGCACTCTAAGGGTCGAGTCGTTTCAATCTTCTATAATGATAATATCATCAACATATACCTTTAAGAAAACCCACATCTCTGAATCTGACAGTGTATGAAAACTTGAATAATCCGACATCTGACATACTCTTAGCCATGTCAAACTAAAGAATTGAAGAACTAAATTTATCAAACTAAATTTGAGGAGACTGTTTTAGCCCATATGATGATTCATTTAATCTACAAAATAGATTTGACTCCCACTAAGCAACATCAAGGTTTGTTTCATATAAACCTTTTCATGTAGATGTTCATGAAAGAAATCATTCTCAATATCTAATTAATTCAAATGCCACTTGAAAATGTGC
Source organism: Combretum micranthum (assembly GCA_024138025.1). Lineage (NCBI taxonomy): Eukaryota > Viridiplantae > Streptophyta > Magnoliopsida > Myrtales > Combretaceae > Combretum > Combretum micranthum. Next base: position 2,000,947 of record JAMXBD010000049.1, read on the forward strand.
TAGAGCAAAAAGCAAGGAGCAAACAAATCAAAACCATCTTAGTTACAGGGGAAAAAGTGTTGATGTAATCAATACCATATACTTGTGTTTAGCTTTTTATGATATGGATGAAAATTCTCTCAAGGATCACTCTCACAAATTTCTCACAAGCATATGTTTTAGTGGTTTTTCATTTTGTGAAATTTCAAACAACAAAGTGGATAATTCCTTGTGGATATTCCACATAAAAATAAATTGAACAAGATGGTTGATTGAACCAATATGATGTATGATCCAATTGAACATATTTACACAATTTTACAAGCATGTAAATTGAATGTTGTTTTTCTCAATTTCACAAGATGGTTGTGGAAGATTGATAAGAACAAGGTATAAATTCTCAAGTACACAAGTAGGAATACAAGCATGTAATTTGGATGTTGTTTTTCTCTATGCACACCATAAAAAACAATATTACTCTTCATCAAAAGCGTCATTTAACCATACATCCTACTCTAATCTCAAATTAAACCTCTTAAGCACAAATTAAATCATATTCTTTACCCTTAAATAATCCATGAAAATCCTTGCAAAGTACCTGCAAATATAATACTAAAAAAATATGAGTAGCTTTACTTAACTCATCTTAACTCAAGCAATGCATCAAACATTCCCTTTGTCTCCACATATACTTAACATGGTCTCTCTTAACTAAATATCTTTGATAGCTGCTTGACTCCAAATCCAAGAAACCTCACATTAGAAATACTAATAGTCAACCTTACAATACTAACCTTATGAAATGTTTCATGCCATACATCTCTTTGGAGCATAAAAAATATTCCTTTTATGCCAACAATTATCTTCTCAATAACTCCCCATGTTATCAACAAAGACTCCTTTTTAGGAAGATTCGGTTCTTTTTATGTTTCCCTTATAACCTTTAGACCCATAGATTACAACTCAATTCTCTTTCCTATCAACCAATACAAAATAAATGTCAGTTCTCCATTCGTATGGATACAAGTTGGATATTAGCTTTAAGGTACAAAGCCTCCAGTATAAAAAGAAAGAAAGAAATATCTAATGTTGTTAGGTATAACTCTAAACATTATAAAAATAAAAAAAAAATGAAAATAAAGAGGAATAAACATGGCATATTTCACTTAATCTTTTTCTCCATGGTCTTCTTAATATTTTTTCTTCATTTTTAAGATCCCATAATGAAATACCGCAACCTTCACATATATTAGAAATTGGATTTAGATAGATTTGAATGAATTATAGGATTTAATTAGACAAGTTGGCTTAATTTAATTAGCTAATAATTAAGTTGGTTTGAGATTTTTGTTTCAAATTCCCTAAACATGTCATCAAAGTGTTTAGAGAATTCTTAAATCCTTGATTTTTAGCCTAAACACTAATTCCTAAATCTCAGTAATATTTGAGTTCATTTGCTTATCTTAAAATATCAGTTCTTAAACCCGAACTCAAATTAAATATATTTTATCTAAAATAAATTCTCAAATTAAGTTCTTATTGCAAGTTCTTAATTTCTAACATATTGGTTCCGAAACAAACTTTTAAATACTCTTGAAACTATAGATATTTGATCTGATAGTTCTAAACCTATATCTATAATCCTTTATTTTAATTTTAATCCCTATCCTTTTCTATTTTATTCCTCACCTGCTCTCTCTCTCTCTTCCTTTCACTTTTCTTTCCTTTATTTTCCTTTCCCAACCGATGCTTCTTTTCTCTCTTCCTTTCTTCTTTGTTTCTCTTCTTTTCTTCTAATTTCTTCCACAAATCTCAAGATTAAAACCAACTAGAGGATGAATCAAAACTAGAAGATGAACTAGATGGAGGAAACCGAGTTAGAGGATGAAGTTTCAACTTGCGTTCTTTTCTAAAAGCTAAGTATAGTTTACTATTTATTGTCTTATTTATAATTTCGAATTTAAATGTTGTATAGATGACGTATATGAGTTGAGAAGTGTTGTTTAAGTTTGTATTTGTAAAGGTTATGGTTGTTGAAGTTGAGTTGTTGAGAAAGAACATAAATTGTGAAATTGGGGTTTGAAGTTGTTTATGATGATTATAGTGATGTTTGATGGATTGAAGTGGGAGTTTGTGTTTATTAGATTATAGTAAGATCAAATAACAAGTTTTAAGAAGCTTGAAATGAATTTGGAGGAGTTTGAAACAATTTGAACAAATGTTTTTCTCAAAATGAAAACAGGGGAAAATTTGACAGTAGCGTAATGCATGTACGCCGGCACTCAACGTTGCCGGTGTTGACGTTTACGTTGCCAGTGTACGTGCAAAATTTGGCGGTGTTGGGGAGTCATTCGGTGACCAGATTGGTGGACCTCTAATGCTAGCAAATTTGAACTTTTACGCCACCTGCGTTGAGCACCGGTGTTGGTTTTGTGAATTTTTTCAGTTTTGCAGCCTCTTCGTATTTTAGTCATAACTTTTTCATCCGATCTCTGATTGAGGTGATGCAAGTTGCGTTGGAAAGATAAGAAAGAGATCTGCAATTTTTTGTTTGAGTTTTTGCAATTATAAAATATCAGTGCTTAAATTTTAATTCTTTCCAATTGATACATTTTTCAAGCTAAGCTAAAAACTTGTTATAGATTGTTTTATATATGTGTTTACTTTGACAAATGGATCTTTTTGACCTAAAATGAAATAGATAAATAATATTTGATGTGTAATGATGATTTAGTGATATAATTAAACATGACTTAGATAGATTCATAGATTTAATGAATAATTGAGTTAAATATGCGAGTTTTACATAAAATGAATCTAGTTACAATCTAAGTTCAACTTGACTAAATGAACTTGAATGAGTTAAAATAAATTATATTGAGTTAGTTTAATTACTTTGGCTTAGTAATAGATTAAATGATTAATTCTAATGAGTTGACTTAATGAACTCAATTAAACTAAAATGAACTAGATTTCTTAAGCTAATCCACTTGGCTGGCTTTTGAATTAAATGGCTAAGGTTAATCAATTTGACTTGGTAAATGACTTAAATGACTAATTCTAATCAATTTGACTAAAGTTAAGCTAAAATGGGTTAGTAACAAATAATTGAGTTAAATGAATGTGTTAGGGTGATCTTTGAATAACATGAGGAATATGTTGTTTCGAATGTTTAATTGTTTTGGATTTATATGTTTTTGAATATAAATGTTTTGTTGATGCTTTGTGGGTAAGAAACCATAATCAAAGTGAAAAGAAATACTTTGACAGACAAAGGAGAACCGTCCATACTTTGGCGGGGCGATTTATTGCAGCTATAGTGGGGTTCCACATTAGTGTCTGCTCAAATAGGATCTTAATAAAATATGGTATAGATGACATAGTAATTGATTAGATTGAGCTAGTTTAATTGATTGGTTTTTTAATTGCTTTGTAAGGAGTTGGTGGATCTTTTACAAAAGGAAATAAACTCATTTGAGTTTCTGTCAAGTAGTGGACATCGTCATTGGGGTTCATGTTTTTCTTACAGGCGATCTTATACAAGGTACGCAGTAACGTGTTTGTTCTTTGCTTAGGATAGACATATCTTTAATAAATTTTAATATAGAAAAACTTAAACCTTTGTTTGAATTGGATGTCTCTTACGCTATTTAAATTCGTATCTGACCTAGATGGCAGATCGGTATCCGGTTCGGGGAGTAGCACTTTGTTCAGATTGGGGGCACGGTAGATTAGGCGCTTAAGCCACCCCTGTCTTTTGATAAGACTTTCCTAAGTGGTACGGCGGGTAACTGATGGGGAAACGGTATCGGCGTAACTTTTGCTTAAGCTTGGAATGAAATAATATGATTTAGTTCAAATGTTTATGGGAACAATTGGACTAAGTGATGTTATGGACTAAGATAAGTGAAATTGTGTAACGGCTGTTAACCCTAGATGAAGTTATTTTCTCTTTTATGGATATATCTTCTAGGAGATATAAGTATCCGAACTGCTTATATCAACCCCCTGAGCGTCGTGATCGTTACTCAGGACCCCAAATATCCTTGCTATCCGGAGTTTGAATACTCCCATGTTGATTTGTTTATTTTAAAGAAAAGATAATAACTTGTTGATTGTGCATTGCATTTAGTTAAGCTCGTGTGTCACTCCTTATGTGATTGTGTTGCTGTGTACTGGGCTTTGGCTCATTCTTGTTGTTGTTATTCTTTTTACAGGTTTTGTTGTTGATAAAGACGATGTTGATGAAGTTGATGATGTTGTTGCTATTGGTGATGCTTGACTCGGGTTTTGGGCATTTGTGATGATTCGGAAAGAATTTGTGGATGAGTGAAGTGAGTAGGAGCGTGGATGTAGTTAGTTATTTTATTTCTTTTTGTTTTGTATTAGTGAGAGCTGGATTTATGATATAAACTTGTTATATTCTTTAAAGGGCATAATAGAGCCCATGTTTTGTAATTTAACTTTTGCAAAGCTTTGTTTAATCTAATAATTCTCCACTTAAGAAGAGTGGAAGTTTTGAAATGTCTTTATTTCTAAATTGTTTTATAAAATTTATTTCCGCTGCTAAATCCAGTTGTTGCCAGAATCTAACTAAACGATTTCATAATCTAAAATCTAATAGCAATGTTCAACATAAACACCTTCTTTAAAGACAACCTTACGTATAATTCGTAAGAGTTATACGTGGTTGGGGACTTGATATGCTTAATTTGAGAATTGAGCATGTCGGGTCTTTACACATAAATACAATAAAATGCAAATATGAAGCAAATATTTATTAAATTTGAATAATGAGAGGAGGAAATGTATATTATCAAGCATGTTCTCTCTACAACAATAATATCATCCTCCAATCACATAAAAATTGCAGTGTTAAACATTTTTTGTGTTCTTCATGGGTGTTAAAGTTCCTATATTTTAAGTATAATAGGCAAATGATGTTAATAGTTTTTAAGTTAAATGGAGAAAAAGTTTAGTTTACACATAAAAGGAGGAAAAACAAGATAAGCATACATATTAATTTCTTTAAATTCTTCTTAATAGATAAAGATGATATTTTCAATGTTTCATCATTGCTGCCCCCATAATTCCTTGAGCCACACACCTCCTCTTTCTTTTTCTATCTTTTCTCTTCTAAAAAACGGTATAACACCTGTTTTAATAGTATGTTAAGATGTGGGGAGATGAGAAGTTATAGAAAGAAATCATTTGATTCCAAGATCATCCAGTGAGAGCAAAGAATTTTATGAATTTAGTGAGCATTAATAATGTTAATGATAAATGCAGATTATACTCACTTTTCATTCTTAAATTAGGCTTAATTTGTTATTGATTTTATATAAATCATGAGGAATTGGTACTTAAGTGTGCTTAATATGATATTTCTGGTCTTAAAGGAATTATAATGAAATATAATCAAAATGGAGAAGACTTGTGCAAGTTTGAAAAAATGAAACATTCAAGGCTGGCAAAATCGGAAGAAAGGTTGCCGGCTCATGAAAAAAAAAAAGGACAGCTTTCATCAGAATAGAATCAACACTGGCAATACAAAACAAACAACACTATTGGCCTTCAATGCAAAATTCATCAGCTTTCATTCAACAGACCTATACTCCGGCAAATTTTGGTTAAACGCCGCTAGTGTACACATACGTTGACGGTTTAAATTTCAAAGCTAGTTGTGAACTCGTCTCGGAAATTTTTATCTAACATGTATGCCGGTCACTGCAAGTTTAATGCCATCGGCTTTATGCCAGCCTTGCCTATCCACATAAGTGAAAACTTAAGCATTGTCATCAACGTCGCCAGCTTACATCAAGTAATTCCATCACCGTTCAATGAAATACAATGTACATTGGCATCTGGATATTTAAGCCGTCGATGTAAACCTAAAGCTAACAGTGTAAACATGAACACTGGCTACCATCTCATCTCAGATTTAATTTTACATTGAATGCCGGTAAGTAGGCCGACAGCGTATGTTGGGAAACTGTTGGCTTTTGTTTTAACGAAACAAATTTCCTATTTTGTTCTACAAAAACCATATGTTGTTGTTTTGACATATCCATTCCATCATATCCAATTTCATCATCTAAGAATTATTTAGACATTCTAAACCCTAGAGAGAGCAATTTTATGATTATGAGTGGCTAAAGTTTCAATTTTCTAGCCAAAGGATTGTTAGGGTTTCAGTTATTCAAGGATTGTGAGAGCTAATTAAATTATTTGTTCTTTTCTTTATATTTGGGTATATATATATATATATATATATCTTCTGAATGTGTTGTCATTGTTATTTTTCTTGGTTAATACAAATTAGGCCTGTTTGTTCAGTTAGCAAGGTAATATACTACCAATTAGAATATCAAATCCATAATTGTTTGATTGTTCTAATATTTATAGCACAATAACATGATTGATTATATGAAATAATTGACTTGTGTTATAACGATATATAACTTGGTCTAAATAAATCATCATATGATTTGTTGGCTAGAATTGATAGTCTCTCTTGTTTTTCATGCTATTGATAGATTAAATCCTAAAAGCTAGTTTAGGGCTATTTAATCAATAAGGAAAATAATCAAAGAGCCTGTTTTAATTATTAAAAAAGTAAGGAGAGATAGGTTGTTAGAGCTTTGTCAACAGTCATAACCAATTTATCCAAGATAAAGAATGAAAATCTTTGCATCAATAATCAATTCTGTGAACTGAACTATAACGACACATTCGATTAGGAACTCCTTGACATTGAATTAATTCTTGAACTTTGTTTGCTTATTTTTTACATAATTAGTTTTATTATTTTCTTTGATTTCACAAACACCACACCCCTCCCTTCCTCTTCTTTTCTTCATTTAAGTCTCTAATAGAAATAAATTTTACCAATCCTGTGGATACGACCCTACTCACTAATATATACAAGTTATATGAATTTTTAGAGTAGGAAAATATATTTGTTGGATTTGACACTCACTAGTTAATAACATTGAATATTGAGGAGTTATGAAGTTTAAGATATGGAGAGATGGGTAGTTATAGAAAGAAACCTTTATAATGTGTTTTGTATAAGAGAATTAGGAAGGAATAATGATAAGGAGTGAAGGACATAGGAGGGATAAATTTTATTCTCGCATTTGTCTTCAAAGGGAAACACAAGGGAAATAAAAATGGATGTGATATCCCTAGGTACCACACCTTCCAAGATGGAGAGAATAAGGGGGAAAGGATTTTTTTTTTTTTTAAATTACTCTTGTACCTTTCTTTTTAAATCACTTATTATCTTTTAGTGGTATATAAATAATCTACCGTTAAATCTTATTATGTCTTTTATCTATTATTATTAAGCGAAAGTTTAGATTCGTGTTAAAAAAATTACTTATAATATGGTATGGCAATTATTCTTTTCTTCTATCTCTCCTTCCTTACTCCTCTCTTTCTTATGTTCTACATTATCTCTCTTCTCTCTTTAATTTTTATTGGTAGTTATTTTTTATATACTTTTTTATGTCGATATTTTTTATATACTTCACTCTTCTCTTTCTCTCTCTTTTCTCCCTTTTAATTTATTTGTAATAAAAATCCTTCTTACTCTTTCTTTTCTTTTTGTTTTCACACACGCAGCACGAGTGCATCATATGCTAGTAATAATTAAGAGTTAGTCCATTTTCTTCTCATTCATTATCCAAACACACGAAATGATTTAAATTCTAATAATTCATTCTCTCCATATTTTTTTTTTCCATCCTAATACATTTCATCATGGAGGACAAAAAAAAAAGTTATATTTCATCATGTCGAACAAAACCCAATGTACAGTAAGGAGAAAAATATGTTTTGCATTATACCAAGAAAAAGAAATTTGATTTGCAAATAATGCCCTCATTTATTTTATTATTGTCTTTTTAATAGACAATTACAAATGAAAAATATGTAAAAACTATTCAGAGGCCAAAAGGTTTTTCAACTTTGGCATAATAGATGTATAAAGATATGTTATAAATGGGTATAATACATATTTATCAATCTTGTCAAAAAAAAAAATTCATCAAAATACAAATTATAGAAAATTAATCAAAATTGTATGTCATAAATACGACTTTTAAAAAGTACAAAAATTAAGTTTATGATACGTGATTTAAGAAAAATAAAAATATATACCTCCAATTGGTATTTATGTAAATAGATTTATAACAAATGGTAGATAAATAAATATCTTATTATAAAGTATCGGTCGATATATGTTTTTCAACGTTTTGAAAATTGCTTTTAGTGATGTATTTGTGGACGTTACTCCTATATTTTGCAGAAACTTCTAACAGGTCTAAATATAGGCCCTCTTTTGCAAATAATTAGCCACCGCCTCTTCACGCCATCAAATCCAAGCTTCCTTCTACTTCTACAACTTAAAAAAAAAAAAAAAAAACAACAATTTGCCCTAATTCCCAAATTCTTCAATTCAATATCTCTCTTCTGATTCCACAAAATCTAATCTTGAATCTCTCTCTACCTTCCATTAACGATGCTTCTTTCTCCAGGCCACTCTCCGCGCCAACTCTCAACACCTTCCCCATCCCCACACACTCCCAATAATTCCATCCAAAACCCTAACCCTAGCTGCACTTCCTCTTCGATCACACCTCTAAAAAACCCTATCCTAACCCTAGGAAGCGCCACACGGTCCTCGATGAAGACACGTACGTTGCTGCGATCGAGAAGATCATCGAGCGCGACTTCTTCCCAGACATCTCGAAGCTTCGCGACCGTCTAGATTGGCTCGAAGCGATCAAGACTGGTGACCCGCTTCAAATACGCGATGCTCAGTTGAAGATCAACGAACGCCGTGGCTTAGGCGTTAACAATACGAACACCGAGGGTAAGTGTCAGACTCCTGGTTCGACTTTTATGCGAAATTTCACTCCTTTGATGAATTCGATAGCAAAACGCCCAGTGGTTTGGATGCGGATTCGATGAGTAGTGTAGAATTTGATGGGAATGGTGGTGATAATGGTGATAACGTCGATGTTTCGTTGTCGTTGGATGAGTTTTTTCGGCGTTACACCAGTGAGGATAACGAGAGTTTTTCGAAGATTTTAGATAAGGTTAATAGGAAGAGGAAGGAGAGATATGATTATTTGATGGAGGGTGAGAAGAGTGAGAATGTAAAGGCAATTGAAGATGTGAAGAGGGATCGGATTACGGATGGCTACGGGACATCGGATCAGCCGCCCAGTACATTAGAAGGATGGAAGTACACGGCGAAGAATTTATTGATGTATCATCCGGCGGACCGGGGCGAAGCTCCATTGACTGAAGAGGAGAGGACGGTTAGGATTAAAGGCTTGACGAAAGAGATTAGTAGATCGAATACGAGGTTTCTTGGTAAGATGATGGATTGTAGGCCTAAAGAGGATGGAACGGTTGAGGTGCTTTACACTCCAGTTGCTGGGGCTACCCCTCTTCCTATGTCGGATAGAGGGAGTGATAAGATGAAGAAATATGATTTAGATGAGTTAAGGAAAACCCCAAATCCATTTTACATGGAATCTGAGAAACGAGCTGATAATGGTTACAGTTTTGTGAGAACTCCATCTCCAGCTCCGGGAGTAGATGAATCGCCGTTTATTACATGGGGTGAAATTGAGGGTACCCCTTTGAGGTTGGAGCCTGAAGATACTCCAATAGATATTGGGGGTAGTGGTGATGGGCCTCATTTCAAGATTCCTTTGCCACCTGCTCGAGATGTGAAGGCTCATTCACTCTCGAGGGAGGCTGCTCGTAAGTTGAGGGAGAAGTCTAAGATGTTTCAGAAGCCACCATTACCTTCACCTGTTAGAGGGGGAAGTGCCAGTCCGAATGGTAGGACTCTATCTCCAGCTGCCCAGAAGTTTATGAGGAAAGCAATTTCAAAGTCATCTTCATTGATGAGTCTCTTCGTGCTAGTTACAGGGGCTCTAGCCCTAGTATTGGGACTCCCAAAAATGCAAGGAGCATGTCCAGGTTTGGAAGAGAAGGGAGTGCAGTTTCTAGATCTCCTTCTGTAAGAGATGGTTCGAATCCCCCTTGGTAATATGTGTATTGCATTAATCAATGCTTTTTAACTTCATACAAGAATGAATTATATCCTTTTTCCGTAGCAATACCTTGTGTTGATAACAATATTTTAGCTTCATCTCAATGTCATGTTTCCTGAGATTTCGGATATTGGTGGTTTTCCTAGTCTTCAGGTTTTCATCATTGCTCTTTATACTCTGATCTTTACCTTCTAATTTCACATTGTGCTTAGCTGTGCAAAAAAATTTATAGAAGCTCGTATCTGAAAGATTTGTGGGTAGAATGCATAACGATCTCTCACTGACGACAACCAATCAGAGGATGAATTGAAAGGGGACTGCCATCTGATGCTCTGATGTGACCAGTTTAGTGATCGTTGAGATAAAAATATAATAAGGGCAGCACTGTGAAATTGATGTCTTGAAATTCTTCATTTGGATATAAATCTGCAATGATGAATACAAGGCTAATTTGTGGTTTTGTTTGTAGTACTGTAACATAAGCATTTGCACTAGGGCCCATTTTCTTGGAAACTTTACACGACCTAAGCTCTCTAGACTTGGATTCGCGATAAGTAACCTGAGGAAAGCTATTCCTTTAATGGACAAACACTAGTTCTCCTTCAAACTCCTTTACTCAATGATGTTTATGAGCAGTTAAAGTAGGTAGAAGATCTAATACATGTCGAGGTCATTAACCATAGGCTGCTTCAGATGGTCTTTTTAATGCTTTGGTTCACTGCAAAATTCAACTGGAGGTAATAAAATTTCTTAGTTTCTTACATTGTTTCCAACAAGACAAATTAGAAAATTACACAAGCTTCAGTTTCCATTCATTTGAGAATGATAAATGCTTGAATATATTGTCGTTCGAACTTTTCCCAATATGTCCTCTAAAATTGGCTTATGAACTTTACATCTTGATTAATACAATAGGAGGAGGAAAGGGTTACAAATCTCACTATATCTCGGAAAATTGAGTGAGCAATATGTGCGTTGTCTAATGTTTTCAAATAAAGAATAAAATGTTCTATTTTCAAAAAAGAATTATACACAAGAAAATTGAACCATGGAATTTCGAAGTTTCTGGTGGTCCAAAGATGAAAGCTACACTCAATTGGATCCATGGTGAGCCCAGTATCAGTAACGGAGAGTACAAACTGGTCATGAGAGAGCTGAGAAGTATCGTTATCCAACTGACAAAAGGCAAACCTCATTCAGTGCAGTGATTTGTCCTTTCATAGATGTCCTCCTAAGCCAGTACCATGTGATTCCGAGATAATTTGCTTCCGTAAAGAGGATTTCGAGATGCATACTCAATTACGTCTGGACATATACCCATCATGCAACCTAAATGGTGATACTTCAGCAGACTTCCGCCCTTTGAGTCAATAAGAATACAACCGATTGGATAAGCTTTGTACAGGATCTTTAATTGCTAATACAAGAAAATGCATTTCCCATATAACCATGAAGCTTATCAGTATGGAGAGCCTCCATATAACGTGTCTTTAGTGTTGTATGATCCTCTTAACATTTAGTGTACTAGGGTAAACTAGTGAGAAGACATGGTTTAGTTGCTGCCAATACTCATCAAGTCCATCATTTAAACACGGCTCGGACCTTGGATCCCCCAATGGAAGGGTCTGATCCCTAGTATGATATCAAACCCAATGGGACACATTTGATATAGGACAAAGTCAAACCTAATCTATACCTCTGTCTAACAACAGTGGACCTATTGCTACGATATCTATATCAATGTTAAAAATATATGTAATAAAGAAAGAATAACAAATTATAGATTAGGAAAGAGAAAATCCACGTAGAACAAAGATTTTAATAAACTTTTTGGTAATCATGGTACAGATAGTTGTTAGCGTGATAATATTAGGATTACGTATAAATAGACAATCCTTGAGACCTCATCTAAACTTAACCATTAAATCCTAATTAAAAGGTCTCAAACCACTCACATGACATGTTAAATATTTGAAATTGATATTGCAAGATAATGAGAAGAAAAAACGGAACCACGCTTCTACATCGTTCATATAATTTTTGAAAGATACAAAAAGATCAATCTAAGGAGGTTGGATTAGCAATCCAAATTCAGCATATTCTATGGGTGACAGAAATCCCTAGTAGTAAATTAAATGCTTCATATTCTTTCATGGTTTATCCTAAGTAAGGTTACTACTTACTAGCACTTGTACTTTGTAGCCCCTCAGACATTGACATGGTGTTGGATTTCACCATATTTCTTATTGCTACAGCCATCATATGCACTTTAACATGATGTTGACGACATACAAGCATGTAAACATCAACCCCTCCAATTAGTTCCTTTTGCACCTCTGTTTTTCATGAAGTAAAGAATGCCAGGTTATTGCAAATTGCACATCGTGTTGTCAGCTTTGTGCCTATATCTGCTGGGGATTACATCTAACATAGAGTTGAAACTCTTCCTGTCAACTACAGCAACGGAAGCAAGTATATAGGTCCCTTAAAACTGCCCCAATATGGTCTAAGAGATTTGATGTGCTCATCAAGTCCAATATAATTGATTAAATCAGCTTTTGTAGTTGTACTGGTTCTTTAATAATATAATTGGTTGGATAAGCTTGCAGTTGTATTGGTTCTTCAATTACTAAGACCAGCATTAACACTAGTTCCTTGGCATAGATAATGGGGGCCAAGGACTTCATACTAGGGTTCTTCAACGTTGAGGTCCATTTCCTAGAAACTGGGTCTTTGTTAGCTAACCTTTCTTTTCTTTTTTTCTTTAGCGTATTTGGTGTATAATTTTTATTATGCGGATCCTTTAAACAATATAAATAAATATTAAGATCTACCTTTAAATATCCTTAAGGATAAAATTGAAAGTTTCATATAAATGAGAGTTCCTTAAGATATTGGTGGGCATCTAGGGACTCTAAATAGGATTATAAGGATTAAAGATTGTCTAATAATAAAAAATGCATTTCTTAGATCAACACAAAGCTTTTCAATGCGGAGAACCTCGATATAACTTGTCTCTAGCATTGTAAGATCCTCCAAAATTTATTGTATTAGAGTAGACTACCAAAAATTAACAAGACATGGTTTGATTGCTGTGAACTTGTTCCTAACCAATAGATACATAACTCCAATGTCCTCTACTAGTGCTACCAAAAGTAGAGCTGTGCAAAAAAATCAACTAAATCGTGAATCGAATCGGATTGGAATGAACCGAAATTTCGATTCTTCTTTGAAACGATTCGATTCATGGTTCGGTTCGGTGAAGAGCAAACAGTTCGTAGTTTGATTCGGGATCATGAACCGAACCAAACCATTTTATATATTAAAAAAATTAAACATATTATTTTTAATCTTAATTGTTTTATTAATGAGACGTATCTATGTCAAAAATTTTAAAACAATTAATTTTTTAAAAAATAATTGTTTTTAAAATTTTTGACTTAGATATGTGTTATTCATTAGAATAAAATTAGATTTTTCATAATGTGTTTTAATTATTATGTTATTTATAAGTAAGATAGATTTTAGAATTTAACCTCTATTATTCTAACTTCTGCATACTTCTTTTTCATTTGTCTTACTAATTAATCTACTTCTATTATTTAGTTACTTATTGATTTATATAATTGGTAATATGTTAGTTAGAAGCACACAAAATCATATTTTATGTCTTATATTGGGATAAAGTCTAGTATACCATTATAGTTCAAGATAATTCAAAAAATGAGACTAGTCACAACTATAATTTTATAATAGATGAAATCTCTTCCTTCCTATAAGTTTTACAAGTTTATTTGATAAATGATTAATTTAAAATATTGTTGTTTATATTTGCAATAGTGATAAAAAAAAATATGTAATGGAAGTTTTTCAATAGAGTATATTTTTTATTTCATGATAAAACAGTTCGAACGGTACTGAACCTTTTTTTTTATCGAAAAAATTACAAATCGAACCGTATGGTTAGGTTCGAATTTAAAAGAAAAACCAAACCGTGAATTATGGTGTGGCTTGATTCAAGGTGCGAGCCGAACCAAACCGTATCGTGCACACCCTTAACCAAAGGTGTTGAAGGAATGGCATATGGTTGCAATTACGACCTTGATTTTTCCTTTTTTTAAAAAAAATTATCAAAGATACATAAATATCAACCGGATCCATGGATTATTGGTTATACAAGGCTCATACCTTAGGATCCCCTTATGTATCTAATTCCAAGTATAGGTATTAAATCCAATGGGACGAATCAATATAGGCATGGTCAAACCTTTCTTAATATAACCTTTATTCGTAAGTTATTTAAAAAGTTACTTAACATGTCATATCAGCTTTTTAAGCCACTCTTCACTTTATCTATGAGTAACTTAAGTAAAGCCTCTTCATAATTTTTAATACATTTTGCAGGTCCCATGTTAGATAATACTTTTAACATTTTTCTCACTATGTTAATAAATATAGAAATAAATTTTAAAAACATTAAATTAATAACAATTATTTATTTGCATGTAGTAATAATGATTATTTATTTATTTATTAAAAATATTTAAGTATCAAAATATAAATTATTTTAAAAGCCCGATTTCAAGACCTAAATGATGTTTTTTGGGCCTCTAATTGGCAATTACAGGGTAAATCCCTATACTTAATGTAGCTCTTTAAACGAGCTTCATTTGGACTCATTATAATAAGGATCCTGAATTATATGATGAAAGTTATAACTAATTGAAGGTAGATTGCACGTCCACTTCTTATTGAACCTAAACAAAACATACAAACCAACCACAACCACACCACAACCACAACCATGACCTTTAATCACATTCGCAGATGAAATCACATCTAGAACCATGGCTACGATGTGATCCACGATTGCAGTTCTAAACAAGGTTTTGATTGTGGCCACGATTAAAAGGTTGTAGCATTATTAGCGGTTGCGATTGCGACCAATTTAAAGATTTCTTTTTGTTTCAATTATCTCTCTACGCATCTCTTCTATTCATTCCTTTTTGTACATCATCCACTGATGATGCATCCACCATCATTATTGATTTTTTAATGATTTCTCTACGTTTTCTGATTATAACTAAAGTTTTGTGGATTTTAACTCATAATTGGAAATTTGGAGAACATTACAGATTAATGAGACTTTGGAAAATTGCACCAAATGAAAGGTATGATCCAACTTGAGAAATAGAACGCATTTGAAAGTTTTGTTAGTTTAGTGAATCATCAACATATGGCAAATATTGAAAGTTATTTAAGTCCATCTATAAATACAATTTGTAAATTGAAATTTTTTTAATAGAAAGAATTTGTGGAAATTATGGTGAATTTTAAAAGTAAAAAAAAAAAAAAAAAAAACTTGTAAATTGTTATATATTTATAGATGAAGAAATTAAAAAAAAAAATTCTGTTACAATCGCCAGAACAGCGAAATTTCATTTTGCTCATAACAGCCATAATTATTCACAGCTAATACAGCCATTTGATTTATGGCCACAATGACCATTTCTTTTACTTTTCAGAAGGTACTGTGAAGTGGTATTAGATTTCAAACTAACTGAAGACAGTCACAAGTTGCTTGATAAAGCAACTTTACAAGTTAAGCAACTTAGTTTATTCGCGTAGAGAATTGTTTATGTTTTGGTTTTTATACTAACTTCAATAAAAGTGGTCTTATGCTCCTTTCTTTCAAGAGGGTATCTTTTGTTACAGTACCTATATTAATATTAAAAATATTCTTCAAACAAAAATACAAGAGAAGGTAATAACAAATTATAGATCAAAGAAAAGAAAATTCGAGCAGAATAATGAAAATTCAATAAAGTTTCTGGTAAACTTCTTGTATTAGTTATGGTAGAGATGGTTGTTTAAGAGATAGTAGGCTCACATATAAAAAGATCTCAACCCTTGAAATCCCATCTAATATTAATTATCCAATCTAGTTAAAAGATCACAAACCGCTCAGATGACTAGTTAAATCTTTGAAACTGATATTAAAGATAACAAGAGAAGAAAACAAATGAACCATGCTTCTACATCATTCATATCAATTTGAAAGATAAAGATGAACAACCATAAAAGGACGTTGGACCAACAGTCCACATTCAGCATTTTTTTTACAGATGACAGAGATCCTTGGCAGTACAATCACATGAGCCATATTCTTTCATGGTTAATCCTAAGCAAGGTTAGATGCACTCTTACTTTGTACCCCCTCGGAACATTTATCAACCTTGACTTGGTGTTGGGATTTCACCGTATTTCTTGTTGCTTCAACCACTGTCTGTCCTTTAACGTAATGTCGCCGGCAGACAGGCATGTAGACGTTAGCCCCTCCAATTAGTTCCTTCTGCACCTCATTGGTTTTCCTCAAGGTGAAGAATGCCCGGTTATTGCAGATTTCGCATCGTGCTGTCAACTTTGTGACTGTATCTGCAAGGGGGATTACATCTAGCACAGAGCCGAAACTCTTCCTGCCATTTGCAGCAAATACAACAAGTAAGCAACTATATAGGTTCCTTAAAAACTGCACCAGAACTGACCCTTGGACGACATTCACTTTGTTTCTCAAATCAACCGAAATGTTGTGAGCACAATAAAATTACCTCAGATAGTCACCGTCCAAGCCTGCAGCAATAACAATCTTTCCATCTAGATCAGCAGCATGACAGCAGAAATCATAGAGATCTTCGAAAAATTGAGCTTCGTCAATGCCAATGACATCTACCTGTTGATTAAACACCAGTTCTCTCATATCAACTTTTTTTTTTTTTTTCATTTTCTATGATTATACCTAACTTGAAACCTCTGTTTTACCACTTATGGTAACAAATCATCCGCTGGAGTACAAATAACATGACATTCTGACCAGATATCAACATATTCAATTCTGACAATTGATTTTAATGGTTAATTGACTAGATCGTTTAGTATGGAACTCAAAAGCTTACCTTGTTATAGGAATCACTTCCCATATTGTGCTTGAAGGACATAAGATCCGGCAATGCCCAGCATGGGAATTCAACCCCATCATGTGTTACTACTGAATCCACTGCATATCTTGTGTCTTTGCTTGATTTTATAATTGCCACGTTTCTATACATCGACACACCAAAGTGATCAAGTCTTGGTATATAAATAACAAAAATTAATTCCACTTCTCATGAACTGAAAAGCATAGCTAGCATGTGTAAGAACTTTTACCAGAAGAGAATCAAAAACAAAAAGGAAAGAGTTTTCCGTGTATCAAAAGTTACAAAGATTACGACTTGTTTGATCCATACCTGCCCTTGCTGGTCTCTGATTTGATCCGTCGGAGGAGAGTAGTGGTCTTACCTGCGAACATAGGACCCACAATGACGTGAACCTCACCCGAATTGCCCTGAGACAACAGCAGGTGATCATCTCCGCCACCCTTTTTGCTCAAACAGATTTTGGGTTCGAGGACGCCATGGAAATATATTCAAAAACAGGGACGATAGATTGAAACTTTATATGCGATAAATAGATGCGTTTGCGTAAATTTTTAGTCTTTGAATTGGTTTAGGTGTTTTAAGGTGTAAAGATTGAAACTTTGACTCTCGAGAGATTTGGTGATTGGGTGAGTCGAAGAATTGGGTATGATGGATTGGGTTGTTCCAGTAGAATGCATTAAATATAGGAGGCGGGTGGCGTTGTGATATGGGCGTTTGATTTGGAAAATTCAAAGGAAAGGGAGGGAGTGGAGGAAAGAGAAGGGAGTTGTGTTGTGTTCTTTTAAAAGAATTTTGAGAATGATGGCTTTTGGAGGGAAAATGAATCAGTGGTGGATTCTAATTAAAATAAAACGAGTACGAGGGTTTTTTTTTTTTCCTTTCGCATGTGCGTGGGCGTGGGTTGTCTTGTGATGCTTTTGCTGCGTGGGTGGATGGCAAAGGACATAGTCATTTCATTTTATTATGCTGCACAATAAACAAATTATACATGATCTTGATTCGGATTTCATATACTTTTGCTAATTGATACATATGAGATGAAAATATGAAATATAGAAAATTTATGATCATGCTCAATTTAGAGGACCGGTGTTATAAGTGATCATTGAAACTCTCGATCTATAAACACAAATTGTCACTCTTGCTTTTATCAAATAAAGTAATAATATTAAGTGTTTTTATCCTATTACTAAAGATAACAATTTAAGTGATTGATAAAGGTGAATGTTGGATTTCGTATTCAGACTTTACTTATTTGTGCAATTAACTACTTTAAGTTTTTTTTTTTTTTTTTTTACCATATAACTACTTTGAATTTAAAAGTATCAGTTTACTATATATAATCCGTGGTAAGTAGGGATATGGGCCATTATAGGATTCCCATCTCATCCCATCCACTAGAAATCTGTAGGATTTTAGGGTTGAAATTAGATATGTAATAAAAATCCTATAGGGATTTAAGATTAAGTTTGAATCTTATAAGATACCCAATAGATAACTCAATCTGGTACATTTCATAATTGATATTTAAAAAAAAAAAAATCTAAAATTAACCTAACCCTAGCCTCTCTTTTCTTGTCTGCGTAATCACACAACATAGACCACACCCTCCACCCCATAGCACGTATCGTAACCTCTCCCTTGAATTTACAATTTAGATTTGAAAGTAAGTTAAAAAAAAAAGAAACATAATTGGATGGATCGAATGGGTTCCAAGTTCTAAAGCAAATCTATATAGTAGGTTTATGTCATATGAAAACCTATAAGTTTATAGGATCGAGTTTTGGTAAACTCTACAAAACAGTGAATCGGATTCCAAATTCATATATAACCATTTTTTGGAAACCAATTTTATATTGATATACATCCATCAAGAGCTATCTCTAATAATCTTTCAACAGTAGACATTTTCTTTAATGTTTAAGGAAATTAGGCTTTGCTGGGTAAGAAGGATAGATCGAGTACAAAGGATACCATTAATACCATTTTTTTTTTCAAATATAAATCTCATAATGATAGCATTGTACTTACCCTACCTTATAAATTCCTTAAACTTCCACCAAATAAATAATTATTTAATAATTGTTGTAAATGAACATAGAATCCTTGAAACCTATACTCTATAACCTTAGGGTACAAGTTCCAAAATGAATATTCGATTTGTTTGGATGTCTATTTTTCATTGGTATCTATATCATATTTGTTCCGTATTAATATTTGGTCTATTTAATCAGTTTATGAGTAAAAATATCCGTTTTTCATCGGTATCTATTTTTAATAAACAGTCTGTTTGAAAATGATAAAAAATAAAGCTAAAATGATATAAAGATAATCAACAAATATACCTATGATTTATATATATATATATACATTACACTACAATTCCTATGCAAAATATAATAGAGAAGCTTGGAAAGTACAGAATTACGGGAATGTGCATAATACAATTGCAATTTCTCAATCAAAACAGAATGGAAAGTTATTTTACAATAGAAATAAATTTTTCATAACATGCCAACCAAAGATGTTGGTGAAATATGATTCTTATGCGTAGAAGATAAACTTTTAGGGTAAATTACAAATACATTCTTTATATGTGTTTATTTGCGCTTAGCTTTTTTTTATATATATATATATTTCAAATCCTGCAATTAAATCCCAAATCTTGAAAAAAAATTACATTTAAAACCTTAAGTAGTCATGAATATATCACCAATCTAAATAATTGTTCAAATCACAATTTTAGTTTATCTTGAGCTTAACAATAGAATTTTATTATTTAAATTTCCTTATCTCTGTATGCATACATAGATATTTAGTATGGGCTTACTTAACAAAATTAAAAGCAAAAATAGAATAAGTTTTTTTAATAAGGTAACAATAAGATGCTCCACTTTAATAATATACTAATAGGCATATACATTTATTGCAATTAACAAAGTCAATCTTTGATGGTCAACTATGGATTATGGGCTCCCCAAACACATTTTAACCCATTGCACACCATGGTCAACCCATTGGACCTAAACTCATCTTAAACTTTAAAGAGTCTTAACCTATGAAATCATGTGCCAGATGGGTTCTAAGTTAGATCACTTGCATATTCCTCTCAACCACCATTGGTTCTCATACTAGAGATAGGTGGATGTGAATGATTTGTTTAGCCCTACGTCCACAATAACCACCTTTAACTTCTCAATGCTCTATGATTGCACAACATAGATAATTGTGGGAGCTCATCCCCCCTATATACCTCATTTATGCATTGCGAATTCAATTATGTTTCTATGAAAAATCTAATATTCCTCAAAAATCTACATGTTTGGGATGCAATTTGGCTTGAGCATCGAAATTTCCACACCAGATAACCTCTCAACCCACCCTTAACCATATTTTGTTTTATAGGCCTATCATACAAGCCCTAAAGGCAAGCTCAATGCTTATATTCACCCTCTTGTAACATAAGAAATAATAATAATAATAATAATAATAAATAAAGAACATATCCTATATAATATCACTCTACTATTATTCTTCTATATAAACATTTAGCTAACTAATTCATCTTAAATGATATTAACATAATACATTAAACCATCCAAAGCACTCTAATATATCAATATCTATATTTATTTATATTATTTAAGCTAGAACCTTTCACTCATAGTCATCACGCGATTTTATTATATGATTTATACAGTAATTTTATTAACCTCTTTCAATTTAAGAAAACAAATTTACTACTCCAACTATTCATTTCATCTTTCTCACTTTTCTCTCTCCCATTTTTTTTTTATTTTATCATTTTATATTTTATTGCATTTTAGACAAAAGCTTTTATTCGTTGTATGATTTATCCTCCATGTGAAATATTGTCCCTTTTAAAAAATAGATATTGCATTCAACTTCTTTATGAAGGAATGAGGTTTTATTTAGTTATTAATTTAAATTGTACTGTTTATTCTATTATATTTAAATTAGAAGCTTTCGTTTACAACATGAATTTTTTTATTATCTTAACGTTGAATATTGCTTATTAAAATAAATATTGCTTTTTAAAGGCCAAAAATAAAATAAAATAAAATACATATTGCATTTAACTTTTTTTTTTCAAGATTAAGGTTTTATTTGATTATCAAGCTATATTATCTCAAAAACTCTTATATTTGTGTCGATTTTTCATTATCCTCTTTAATTTTTTTATCTGAATCTTTGAATTTAAATCTAAATTAATCAACGATACATTGTGTAGTTAAAATTAGGCTATGCAAAAAAACCAATCGAACTACAACCCGAACCGAACCTAACCAAAAATTTGGTTCTTTTTTGAAATGGTACGGTTCGGTGCAGAACAAATGGTTCGCTGTTCGGTTCGGGACCATGAACCGAACCGTTTTATATATTAAAAAAATTAAACATATTATTTTTACTCTTAATTATTTTATTAATGATACATATCTACGTCTCAAATTTTAAAAATAATTAATTTTTAAAAAATCAGTTTTTTTAAAATTAGTAAAAAATTAATTGTTTTTTTTTTAATTTATGACTTAAGTATGTGTTATTCATTATAATAAAATTATATTTTTCATAATATGTTTTAATTGTTATGTTCTCTATAAGTAAGATAAATTTTAAATTTTAGCCTCTAGTATTCTAACTTCTACATATTTCTTTTCAATTTGTCTTACTAATTAATCTACTTCTATTATTTAGTTACTTATTGATTTATATAATTGGTAATATGTTAGTTAGAAGCATACAACGAATTAAATTTTACATCTTATATTGGGATAAAGTCTAGTATACCATTATAGTTCAAGATAATTCAAAAAAATGAGACTAGTCATAATTACAATTTTATAATAAATGAAATCCCTTTATTCCTATAAGTTTCATATGTTTATTTGGTAAATGATTAATTTAAAATATTATTGTTTATATTTGCATTAGTGTTATGAAATATGTGATGAAAGTTTTTTGATAGAATATATTTTTTATTTTATGAAAAAAAACGGTTCGAACAGCAAACCGACCCATACAAACCGTTTTTTTTCTATTCGAAAAAATTACGAAACGAACTATATGGTTAGGTTCATATTTAAAAGAAAAATCAAACTGTAAAATATGGTGTGGTTCAGTTTGAGATGCAAACCGAACCGAACCGAACCGAACCGTACCGTACCGTGCACATCCCTAGTTAAATGAATAGTTGGTGTATCAATTATTGTTGCTATCGATTATAAAACTTTATACTTCTCTATAAGTTTTCTCATTACAATGATGGACATAATCCATCCTTTTCTTCTTGTTGATAGGATTGGTCTTGACCATGTGGACTTGTGGGATAAATAATATATAAAAAATTAATTGAAGATATATTGTTTTTCTGGTAATGGCTTAAACTAGTGTCACTTTTGTTCCGGGATGAGTTACAGAACTTATTACACTATTTTGATGATTGATTGTTGAGCCTTATAATAAAGCAATCAAGGATTGCCCGATTGAGGTCGTTTTGACATAGAAAAATGTTGCTTAAGGCTTGTGATTGATTGTTTTATGTTTTTGGAGTTCTTAATGTTGGATTTCCTTGGAATTTTTGTTTCTTATTTTGGTTTAGGTGCTTAAAAGTTGAGCTTAGAAAGAGAAAGCATGATTTTTGCATTTGAAAGTGTAATTGTATTTAATCCTCTCTTCAAGAGTTTGTTTAGAGTTATTTTTTACCAAATAGCATCTTTGTAAGATTTTATTAAAATAATTTTTTTCTCCTTTTTCCTCTTGGGAAACTTAGGCTAACAATTAGCAAGAAGGAATTTAGGCATGAAATCTATGTATTGAGTAGTTTTTTCAAAGGTAGCATTTAGGTTAGAATATAGGTATGAAAACTCTCCATAATTTATATATAAGTCTGGTCGGTTGATTATGTTCTTGTAAAGGCCTAAAGTCGCTAGAGCAAATTAGCTCTTTCGACCCAAAGATAAAACTGATCTAATGGGCAGTTATCGCTTTACAAGCCCAAATCAAGAATCTGAACCCACTTTAAAAAGCTATCTTTTCAGAAGACGTTGAGGCCTATAAAAGAAACATGAAAAAAATATAGAGAAGTTGAGAAAATAGATGATAAAATCTGAAATTATTATTACATGACTAAATTTGAATAGATAAAAATGGGAAATTGCAACCGGGAACGACGCCGAGTCAAATAAGTAAGGAGCTAGATCAATATTATTCTACATATGTAAGATTTTGTTAATAATACATCCAGGATGTTTCTAAAACTTAATGGGTTAGGCAAATCTTTTTAAGAAATGATTAATTATATTAGTATGATATAGAAATGATCACCATACGTGTGTGTATGGATAAAATGATCTTTTTTTTTTAATTTATTACTTGTAATTTTTTTTAATTGCTGCGATGAAGTTTTAGTGAGTTCATTCCTAGGTTCTAAGACCAAAGATAGAGCAAGATAGTGCTTTCTCACACAAATTCTTTTAGACTTTGAAGTTACAGAGATTTAATTCATTCTAAGGTTGTTTGTGATACCTGCAAATTTATGAGATTGAATTGAAAAATAAATAAATAAATAAATAGGACATGTATATGCAAGCTTCTCTAAAAACAAGTTCTAACTTTCAAATTCCAATTTAAATCTGAGCTTAAATTTAGGCTCATTTAGGCCTGATAATACATATAACTATATAAGCTTTCTGAATGAGTTTGAGATTTAGATTCCATATCAAGTTTGAACTCAATTTTGAATTTTTTTGGATTAGTAAAAGCTCAACTTAATATGCTTAATAATTTTTCCAACAAATCAAGTCTAAACCTTTAAAAACTAGATTTGACTTAGAATTATTCGAAGCTCTATATTATTATGCTAC
Organism: Combretum micranthum; assembly: GCA_024138025.1. Taxonomy (NCBI): domain Eukaryota; kingdom Viridiplantae; phylum Streptophyta; class Magnoliopsida; order Myrtales; family Combretaceae; genus Combretum; species Combretum micranthum. Next base: position 2,024,863 of record JAMXBD010000049.1, read on the forward strand.
TATGTCGCTAAGTTAATCAAAGGAACAAAAACAAAAGTGCAAAATCAAAGAAGCAAGAATAACTTGAGCATGAAAATTATCACCGATCTCGTCATATTACCTTCTTTTGATAGGTGATTTTGGTCATTGGTCTCTACACACAAATCAACCTCTCTAAGCCATGTGTCAACCTAATGAACTTTTCACCGAGCTATTTAGGTCATAGGCCAACTTGTTATGAGCCTATAATAACCTTAAGGCAACTCTTGACAGGTCTCAAAAGGTTGTATCAAGCTATCTTACTTTGCAGTAGCTTAGTTACCCCTTGTTAATCTCTTGATCATTGTTTGAGGTCACCTATATATTTTAAGCAAGTAATTTGACTTTTTAGCTATATCCAATCAACACAACGGCTTATAGAAGATTTCCAAATTTAGAAGATATGCTTACCATATCTTCTTATATTTATTTTCCCAAAAATATTGGGAGATGCTTTTCAAATTTGAGTCTATCCACTTTCCGAATTTAATATGGATCTACTCCCACAAATACCATTATGTTATGTCCATATAAAATAGATTCACTTTTTGATAACTTTCTTATTGTCTTGCTGTTAGTTTGTTCTCATGCATATATATTGACTTAAGCATCGGATTGATTGTGCTACATAACTCCCTAATGCCTATTAACCATGTTTTATCTTGCAGCCCAAGTTTTCTGCTGACTCAAGGCTTGTTAGGCTTAATTCTCGAACATTAATGTGTGGGATTAAATCTTTAAATCCCTAAACTCAATAACGTGTGCAAAATTAAGGCACAAACACGTAGAAGTAATTGTGGAAGTATACCTAAATATATTATATGAAAGACACATAGAATGCTTTGATTTTAGATGACTTGGTCTTCCAAGTCAATATGCAACCTTTAAAAGATTTCCTATATCTCTCTCTATTATCTCTGATGATGGGATGTCAAAAGAGTATTTTTGTGCATATGACTTGGGGACCATGACCATATATTTATACACATGTCCTTATTTTTTATTTTGTATTCTATCCATCATAAAATAGTAAACAATATATCCGGTCTCTACTCGTAATTTTCCATACTTAATATATATGATACTTTTAAAGTCCATAACTTTATTTGGACTTTATATTTTATAATAACCCTATTATACAATTAATCTAATTTACACATATAAGCCCATAAAATTGGGTTATTAAAAATAAACCTAACAATCTCCCTCTTTGGCCATATGTGTGTAGCCTTATAATTGTGCACAAACCATATTTCGTTATTATTCCTGAATGCATCCCAAAACAATCCGATTCATTAATAATATCAATATAAGACCAAAGCGGGCATCGTCACATATGTCATAACTAACCCTTCAATGATCACATACATTAATACAATTGAATGGCATATATCAATTATGAATGTGTAGCATAGAAATTACATGTAATGTGATCTAACATGCTTATTTCCAATTGATCCAACCTTATACAGTATGAGTTTATATATCAAATTTGAACATGAAACTTTATAATTGGAATAAACTTTATTACTTTATAACTAAAAACTTTACGCATAATTGTATCATAGTCTGCAAACAATACAATATGTCTATAATAATGAGCAATAGTTTGGAACAAAAACTCCCGCTGAAATTAAACATCCTAAAAATACATAACACCTATATGAGCGATATGCTCACGAAAGACCTTGGGTCGTAAACCTTTAATAAGTGGATCCGCAATCATTGAGTTTATTCCTATGTGCTTTATAGACACCTATCAATTTTGAACTCTTTCTTTTACAATCAAGAACTTAACTTCAATATGTTTTGACTTTATTGATCTCTTGTTGTTGGGATACAACACTACTGATTTATTGTCATAAATTATCTTTTGTGGTCTTTCAATATTACTTATAATACACAACCTCGTGATGAAATTTTGCAATCATATCCCATGATTGGATGCCTCATGACATGATATAAATTCTGCCGCCATGACGGAAGAAGCCATAAGTGTCCACTTAGCACTTTTCCAAGAAACCGCACCTCAAGCATATAAGTATATTTTGATGTGGATCTTAAGCTATCTTAGCATCCAGTGAAATCAAAATCATAATACATAATGATTTCCAACTAATATGATTTCCTGTATGTAAGCATATAATCCTTTGTTCTCTATAAATACTGCATGACTCTCTTAACTACTTTCAAATGATATACCCTAGGATTACTCTAACATTTGCTTAACATTCTAATGCAATATCCAAATGCGTACATATTTGATTATACCTATGGCTTCCTGTAGCTGAAGCATAAGGAAACCTTTATATATATATCTTTACTCTAAATGGCATTCTTGGGACATCGAATTAAACTAAATTAGTGACCTTTAGCAATAAGGGTATCTCCTGGTTTATATCATGTATGCCAAACATTTTGAGCATTGTATTAATATATCTCTTTTGTAATAATCCAAGAATACCTCATGAGCGGTCACAATGGATCTAAATTCTTAATATAAAAGAAGCTTCACTAAGATATTTTATTTCAAAATTTTGTGATAGAAATCTCTTGGTTTCACATAATAGGCTCATATTATTTGTGGTAAGCAATACGTCATCCACATATAATACTAAGAAAATAAACTTGCTCTTACTGAACTTGTGGAATACATAATCATCTATAGCATTCATCTCAAAACAATATGAGACAATGATTTTGATGAAATTTGTGATACCATTGTTAAGATACTTGCTTAAGCCCATAGATGGAATTCTTTAACTTGCAATTTTTTTTTTCCTTTTTGAATCATCATAATTCAATGTTTTCTAGTTGCACCATATAAATTGTTTCATCAATTTCACTATTGAGAAACGTTTTCTTTACATCCATCCAATGTAACCCAAGAATAAAATTCATTATATGTGCCATTATAATCCACAAAGAGTCTTTCAAAGAAATAAGAGAGAAAGTCTCTTTACAGTCAATGCCTTCTTTTTGAGTGAAGCCCTTAGCCACAATACATACTTTATACCTCTCTATAATGCCTTTCGAATCCCTTTTGGTTTTAAGTATCCACTTACAACCAATGGGATTCACACGTTCAGGCAATGGTACATGGTCCTAAATGCTGTTATCCTTCATATACTTCATCTCTTTCTTCATGGCATCTATCCACTTTTGAGAATCAAAACTTTCCATGGCTTGATGGAATTTGATTAGATTTTATTCCATCATTCCAATGTCATCCTCATGTTCTTGGAGAAATACAACATGATCATCCAGAATTGCACTTCTCCTTTCTCTAGTGGATCTTCTCAATGACACTGATTCTTGAAGATTTGAAGTTTGTTATTATGGAATTTGAATAGAAGACTTATTTTTGTTTCCTTGTTATGGATATGCTTCTTAAGAAATGTCGAGTACTATAACTTGATCCCAAACACTGTCAATAGCAACTAAAAGGACATCAACATGTTTCTCCTCAAGGACAAATTCCTTAACTTTATCTCCTCTAGAAAACTTAACATCCTCAACAAACCTAGTATTAATTGTCCCAAACAATGCTTTAGTAGTGAGATCATAAAACTTGTAACCCATGGATCTTTCAGAGTACCGTATAATGTAACAACTAATGGTCCTTAAGTCCAGTTTCCTTTCATATGGCCTATAAGGTCTAGCCTCAGCTAGACATCCCCAAATATGCACATGTTTTAAACTAAGCTTTTTGCCCATCCATAGTTTATACGAGGTCATGTTAGTTGTCTTATTTGGTACTCTATTGAGTAAGTATGTTGTGATTTTTGATGTTTCTCCTTATGAACCTTTACTACCACAAAAGAAACAAGCATCATGATTCGGTTCCTTATATTGTTTCTTTTGTGATGTCTTTATTGCAACATCCTCATTTTTATACCTTATTGAGACATACTTTACTAAGAATACATAAGATATGGCCTCCTTATTCTTGGTAACCCTTTTCTTAATATCCCAATATTACTCCTTATATGTCCCAATTTTATCAATTCAAGCAATATTGGTAAAAATATTTAAAGTAACATTAATAACTAAACAGAGAAAAAACAAGCAGAAACTAAATTATGCTCACATTCATATCGAAACTATACTTTATAGTTCAAATAATGTCATAACCCATCACAAGATACCTAACACAATATTTACATCTTATCTTTAGACAAAGATGAAAACTTGTAAGTGGTACTCTTAGTTCGGTGATCAAGCATTGATAGTGAATTTCTGTCAAATGATTAAATCTTTCTTTGGACCAATAATCATTCACATGAAAAATCAAATAACCATTACATATTTATCACCGCAGCTATACGTGTAAGTCGGCCAAACATTAACCTTCATTTGGGTCGATATATATTCACATGACTTACATCTATACAACCTTTTCTACTTATTCAAAGCGAATGATTTCCATAGGAGAGGTTACTTTGGTACCATGCTATTTCGACCATTTGTCTTAAATAGTATATATAAATTTGTCATGATTTGAATTCCTATTTTTTTTTTTTTATTTTAGATACTTAGTACAACATCAATATCTAGTCTTTGGACAAAAATACAAACTGTAAATGGTGTTTTCTAGAACAATAGTAAATACTGATAAAAAATTATGCCAACGATGTCTCTTCTTTTGGGTTGATAAATCGCATGCATGAAAACAAAAATATCACATATTTATTATCATATGTCTATCATCTAGTCAAATAATAACCTTTCTTTGGGCTTATTATTATCCGCATGAATATAGACATTTCATATAAATCTTTATCTCGAAACCTAAACATCTTGAAATAAATCAAAACAATAGAGGTTATTTTTATAACAAATTATTCCAATTTATTTTAAGAAGACAGTTAGACAAGATTTGTCAAAATAAATAGAATAAGTAAACAAAGGTTTACTTTTATCTCAATATTTAACCTGACCTTTTAAGATCACTTCACACTTAATATAATCCAATTTAAAGGAAAAATTTTATCCCTTTCTACCTTAATATATGAAATTATTATTCTAAGATTCCTCTATCGTTCAATTGTTGTGGAATTATCTTTGATCATGGCATGCAGTCCATGCCAGTGAATTGAAAATTGAATTTATGATGATAGATTTAACCAACACATGATCGAACCCGAAACAAAGAAAGAGTGCTCAGCATTGTCATAAGATGTCGATTTCAACTGAATCCATATAAAAATTATACATACATAGATCTTATTGACTGGAATCCATACAAGAAATAATAGAACACATAAAACCATCATCCACCATGTGTAAATCCATACGAAAAATTCATGCAGACAATCACAAATAGCGAATTATTTACTAAATGTTAATCGTTAATAACAAAGTTGCATAAAACCATGGAACCAACATTTCGTACACTAATGACGATCTCCACAAAAGGACATAACATGATCATCATTATTCTGTAGTCATCAGCCGAATGTTGACCCTGGAAAAGCGATAAAAGAGTAATCATGCTTATATATATGTGTGTGTGTATATCTATAATCAGCATCCTGAGAATTTATATACAATTACCTTATCGATCCATAGTTTTTAGATTACAAACATCAAAATTCTGATGACTTTTAAATTATAAGCTAAATCCTTTTATGTTTAACCCTTCAAAACCCTCCTTTTTAAAATTAGGATTATATATATATACACACCTTAAACAAAATGTCAATATTGAAAACCATGATCTTTAAAAAATTAGGAAAGAGCCACAGGCAAATTAATCAACAAAAACAATAAATTCATGGCTCTAATCCTATACATGACCACTCTGATATCACTCATGGAGATTAAACCTTTAAATCCCTAAACTTACTAACATGTGCAAGATTAGGGCACAATCATATAGAAGTAATTGCATAAGCGTACCTAAATATATGATATGGAAGATGTATATAATGCTTTGATATTAGATGGCTTGGTCTTTCAAGTCAATATGCAACGTTTAGGAGATTTCCTCTATCTCTCTCTATTCTCTCTGACGATGTGATGTTAAAAAAGTATTTTTGTGCATATGACTTAGGGACCACGACCATATATTTATACACATGTCCTTATTTTTTTTATTTCCTATTCTGCCCATCATAAAATAGGAAACAATATATCCATCTCTACACATATTATTCCATACTTAATATATATGATACATTTAAAGTCCATAACTTTATTAAATCACTTTATTTTGGAATTTATATTTTATAATAACCCTTTTACACAATTAATTTAATTTACACATATGAGCCTACAAATTGGTTTATTAAAAATAAACCTAACACATTGCCCTTAGAAATCAATCATCTTACTAATACAAATCTGCTCGGAACATTTTGTGCTATTTATGGGAATGCAAAAAGTGGTACTTCCAAATGTTCTAAGCAAATTTTCGTTGGTAAAGTAGTCCATCAATAAGAGCTTTGTATTTAAGAACTAGGTTTATAAGCCTTGAATCAACAAAGTCTTAGCTTGCATGACATAACACAACGAGTAAATGTTTGGGGCTGCTCACCACGATCATTTCAATGCTTAAATTAGTATGTATGTAAGAGAACAAAATGACAAGAAAAGTTACTAGAGAGTGAATATGTCTTACTGGATGTAGCATTGAGGCATTTAGAAAGTTATTTTTGAGGTATTTGGAAAGTGGGTAAACTCAAATATAGAAAGTATCTTTGGATAATTTGGGGAAGTGAATATAAGAAAAAATGGTGTGCACATCTTCTAGATTAGAAAACGTTCCATGAACTGCTATACCAGTTGGAGATAGTTGGTGGGTTGATTTACTTGCCTTAAATATGCATGTAACCTCAACAAATAAGTAAGATTGGCAAATGGCAACTAAGCTACCATCGAATTAGGTAACTTCACACAGCCTTGTGACACATGTTTGCGGTCATCCTAAGGTCATCATGGGGCTCATAATAGGTTGACCTACAACATAAATAGCTCATTCTGTGGTCTAATAGACTAGCCTATGTCCTAGAGTTATCAGTTTGGGTTAAGGAATCTATGATCAAAATTGCCTATTAACACTTGTCAATTCTCATATATATATATATATATCATTCAGTTTACCACGAGATGCAATAAAATTTAATAAGTTTATGTCTACTTATCTATCACTAAAATAAATGTTCCATATATTCTTTCTACCATAAAGTAATTTTAACATTGTGTTAAATTTATTAGAATAGAATTATCGTTCTATCTTTATATCTATTTCTTATATGATTTGCAAAAAATTATACTATGAAAAGTGTCTTCCTTATGATATGAAATAGATTAAAAAATATTTTAATCTTTTTCTTCGTTGCCATTCCTCACCGGATGGTGTATTTTTTAAAAAACCAAAGTAATATTATTTTTTTAATTTTATTCTATTCTAATAAATCCAACACGAGATCAGTTGATATACCAGAGGTAAGCATCGATGGAGGCCAAGGCATCATCAAGATTATTCTCTTTTTAATTTTTTTATGGTTTCTTAGTGTCGTTGGAATGTGGCGTATAGCAGATAACAAAGGCATATAGCTTGTAGGAGTTACTACTTGCGTGAGACTCTTACATGCACAGTGGTTGACGGCTTGAAGCCTGAAGGGGTAGTATCTCATAATTGTAAAATCTAAGTCCAACACTTGCTGTGGAAATTCTTGTAACAAGTAGCGTATGGACGATTTATAGAAAAGACTTAAGATCCACCGTTGGATCTTAATTTAAACTGGTAGGTTTGTTTAAAAAATACAACATATAGTAAGTAAAAAAATGGTAGGTGTATTGGTCATGATTTGACCCAAATAGGTCCACACCTAGTGTTAAGAAGAGTCAAGTGTATTGGTTCATCAAGGTCTAAAAAACAATTGACTTGCATTTAGCAAATCTAATAGAGACGGTCGATAGGCCATTAATGAAACCATCAACAACATGAGTCATTATGCTTTTCTTATCATATGTTTAAACTATGTAAAACTAGAGTTGGTAATCTAGGGCTCCACTCATGAACTCGATGCGGCACGGCATTATTTTAAAATGGTTTGAGTAAGAAAAAATTGATATGAATAGAGTTGCAAACAAGTTGAGCTGCTCACTAGCTACTCAAGCTCGACTCACTTCAGATTTGGCTTTACTTGAATTCAATCAATAAATAAGCTAAGCTCGAGCTCAAAGTAAAAAGTAAAACTTGTTAATATAAATGAGCCAAGCTTGAGCATTAATTTAGGCTCACAAATTAGATGTGAGTAGATTCGTCTAGGCTTACAGTCAAGCTCATTAACAAATTCGTTGGCATATTTGTGAGTTTTATATTTTTGATTTATTATGTATAACTATATAATTAAAACAATAAGAACAAATTCCTATTTAATATTTTTTGTATGTAAATTTATAGCAACACTAATATTTTACTTTTAAGTTTGAAAAAATGGAAAATTAGTTATCTAAATGAATCGATGTTGAACTTAAATTTTAGGTAGGCTCAATAAAAACCTCGATAGGTTCAATAAAAAGGTCGACTCGTCTTGAGCTCGTTTTATAAACTAGTTGGGTTCAAGCTCAAACTAAAGCTTATTTAGTTGGGCGAGCCAACCCGAGCTCAAGCTCAAGCTCGTTTAAGCTCGAGCCTAAATTTCGAGCTCTCGATTCGAGCTTGATAAATTTTAAACAAGTTGAGCTCAAGCCTTCAAAAACTTAGCTCAGCTCGACTCGTTCGTAGCCCTACACGAATAATAAACTGGCTAAACTCGAAAACAATACGGATTTAAACGTGTCACCACGTTGGTGATCCCAAATCCACTAGTGCATACCAACTTGAAACTAACCAGAGAGAGAAGGAGAGACCATATGACCCAACTCCTTTCCCATAACTAACCTGCGATCTGATTCTTCTTCTTCTGCTTAAACTACAAATTCACTTGACCCATTTGGCTAGGGTTGAATCACATTAGCCAAATGATGTTCATTTCTTCTACTATTATTTTTTTTATTCTTTTATTTTTATATTTGTTTTAGTCTTGCCTATATTTTGTTGTGTTTGCAAATTGAAGCATGGTTGTTTGTTTGGTTGTTTGTGGTTCAACTATTAAAATTTTCATATATATATATATATATATTATTTGGGATATGGTTAGAAGAAGAAGAGAAGGGGAGAGAGAAGGAAAAATGTAAAAAAAAAAAAAAAACCATCATGGACCAAAAAAAATATTTTAGTCAGGTCTGCTTGCCGCATCAGCACTCAGATATGGATTCCGTTCGTAGGTACTGTGAGTTAAACTTTTAAAAAATTTAGGTATTTTCTTGTAATGAAACTTTGTTCAAGTATAATCAAGGTTGTCAAACTCGTGATTCTACAAAAAATCGTCCAGGGCTCAATAGAATCGGAATGTAAAATCAAAACGTAGAAATATAAGTTTCCGCAACCTTTGCAAAATAGCTTAAAAAAACCATATATATGCTTATAGAAGTCATAGAAAACTTAAAATACATAATAGATATAAAAATAATAATAAATAAAGAAATTAAGTTCATTTTTTCATAATAACTCTTAGTCCATGATAATACATGAAAAAAAAAAGTGAATAAAGTCAAAATTAATTTATTTTCTATTGTTTTGTCGATAGGCTCAATAAAAAGTTTGACTTGTCTCAAGCTTGGTTTGTAAACGAACTGAGTTTGAGCTCAAGCTAAGGCTTATTTAGCGGGACAAGACAAGCTAAGCTCAAGCTCAAGCTAAAGCTCGTTTAGCTGGACGAGCCGAGCTCGAGCCTAAATTTCGAGCAAACAAGTTGAGCCCAAGCCTTCAAAAGCTTAGCTTTGCTTGGCTCATTCGTAACCTTACACACAAATAATAAACGGCTTAAACTCGAAAACAATACGGATTTAAATATGTTTAAGTTTGGGTTTAGGACCCAAACATATTTGCAAATCCACGAAGTCGTTAATATATATATATATATATATTTTGCTCATTTTGTTAAAATATAATGCTTTTATATTTAACTAAATTATAAAATGAAAAGTTATCCATGTAAGAAAGAAACTACATATATGTATAGATATTATAAATTATATATAGAACACACACATATAGATATATAACATATATAAAATATCGATCTTATTTTACAAATAAAAATATATAATTTATATATTAGTAAACGGTTGAATTATTTGCTACATATACAACACATATGCATTTATATATACACAACATACATACCATATGTATATAAACCAATTATCTGTAACAACCGTATGTATAAATATAACATACACATATAATCAAATCTATATGTTATAAATACATGATCTATATGTTATGTCAAGACTATGGATATAACATATTACATAAATATCTCTATTAAAATAGAGATTGTAATAAACCATTTATAAAGCAAGTAGATTGTATATAAAGTATATATGTAACTTATAGAGCACATGTAAAGAATGGATTTCTTATAACGTATGTCTTATAGAGCACATGTAAAGAATGGATTTCTTATAACGTATGTCGCTGAAATTTACATAAATAACATATATATATATATATTATATATAACAATATTTATAACGTATATGTGTGTGTATTTATAAATATACTTATTTATACATATATAAGATCTATAGGTTATATAAACAAAATTTATATGTCATATATGTGTGTGTATATACATATATGTTATAATTTATTTATTCCATGAAATAAATATACTATATATGTTATAGAATATAGATCATATATAGCATAATATATGAACATATGTTAATATATAGATTATATTTCTACATTAAACTATTTCTTTTATATGTAGCATTTATAGTTTGTAAATATATAACTTAAAGAGTATATATAAACTATAAATTATTTATAACATATACCATATAGATATATATTATAACCTATTTACATGTATATAACATATTTTTACATATATAAATCTATAGGTTATAAGCATATAATATATGTTATAATCTATTTGTTACATAAATTAAGTATGCTATAGGCATGTATGTTCACAATATTATATATAAATAGATCTACCTAGGATAATAGTTATTTTGATACATTAACTTCTCAACATAATATAATATATTAAAATTCTAGCAGAATTTATATATTTCTATATGTCTTATCAATTAATAAACGGGTTGACATGAGACATATGACATAGTATAAATAAGTTAGGTCACGGATTGAGGTCTTTTAGATACAAACTCGTTTAGATACAAATTTAAGACATAACATAATAATATAAATTACCAGCACTACTTAAAACCTTAAATTTATATGGGAGATATATATCAGTTTATAATCGACTTTAAAGATAATACAAAGTCTATTATTATAATGAGAGTATTACTATTTTCAACATAGTATCACTATTACTACGTTTATCTAAGATTTTCCCCACATATCGCTGTTTCTTTTCCACTTTTATTTTCAAACATTTTCCTTTACTATTGTTGCTTGCCTTATAACAACCTATCAGTCAGGAAATTCCCAACAGCCCGTAAGCCATAACCTAATTGTCAATGTAAAGAAAATTAAATAAATTTCATAATTAAATGGACTATTAGTTCCATGAAATTCTCGTCGCCAATGTGATTTTTTCTATTTAATTTTCACGTGACATATCATTATTTTTAACCGATTTTATTTTATTTTCATGAATCATGAACTTACCTATAGCTTGTTCTTGCTGAGGTGCAAGCAGTTTTGATTTAAGCATCTAATATTTTCGAGTAAGATCATTTGTTGATATGTTCGACGAAGACATATCGAGGGAGTATTCGCTAAGGTATGCATGAATACCCCTTTTGACCGGGTAAGAACCAGATAGTCATTGGCAGACATAGAATAACGTATAGATATATATTCTCCGAAACTTGCTTTAATAAGGTATGATAAAGTACGAAATCTTCGACTAATGCCCATCTTAAATTTCAAATTTGCTACTTAAATATATAGAAAGTAAATGTTTCCAGATAACTTATACATATCTTATTAGAAATTATAAAATACTATTAATAACTAAGAAATATATAATAATATTTTTTTAGCAAAAAAAGGAATATCACTTAGCCACTTATTATGGAAAACCCTAAAATGGTGCTATCTACGCTTTATTTTTTGCCCCTCTCCTCTCATATCATCGTTTTTTTTTTAAATCTTCTCGCTTATTTTTCTTTTTTCTTTCCAACTTCAAATTCTAATCTATTGAAATTTCAAAACTATAGTACAAAAGAGGTACGTTCAGTAACTTTACTCTTTAATTTCATTTTTTCAATAAAATTTTCATAGAATTGCCAGTAAATTGTGGGTTAAAAATTTTAGCAAGAGGAATTGGGTAATCAATTTATTCTATGCTTTTTGCTCATTATTTAAGCAAATTATACTAGAAGATATCAACGATTGAGAGTAAGTTCATTTAAGGTATCAAAGTTTTGAGTAGTAAAAAAAAATCTATTAACATTATGCAAAATGAATCAAATGAGGTATTAATGTTTTGCGAAGTCCATGTAATAAAGTTTGGATTAGTTTTCAATTAAGTTTCTTTAATTTTGTATCAATGGTTAATTGTTGATATCTTATTCGACTCATTTTGCCAAACACTAATTCCTTTTTTTTAATTACTTGAAATATTAATATCTTAAATAAATATATCCCTAAACGTTGACACATTAAATGAACTTTGCAAAACTTTGATACCTTAAATAAATTTACTCTCAAACATGATACATTTCAATGTAATATACTCTTATTATTTCCTGTATGATGTTACTCTTCTTCTTTATGTAAATCTACTTCAATTTTTACACATAAATAAATTATGTATATTATAAAATTTATGATATTAAGAAATTCCTTTTTAAAAGATGATACTAATTAGTTTCCATATTACATGAAAAACCATATATAATGATAGAAACTTGAGATTGAAAAAAAGAAATATATTTAATGGTTTCGTAAAAAAAAAAAAAAAGATACAGATTCTATAGAATACTCTATACGCTTGTACCTAATAGTTTTATGTGACATGCGATACACGGTGGGCACAAGGTGCTACAAAAAATGTTTTAAATATGAAATTTAATACTCTATAAATTATAGGATAGAATATAAGAATAATATTTCATATCCTATCTACCTTATACCTGTATTATCTCTATCTATAAGGTTTGAAACCTTTTTTAATTATTTTCTATACATATAATATGAATGACTTTTCAAATATTACAAGGAGTGATTGACTCATCATGGTATGACTTTTCAAATATTACAAGGATAAAAATCAAAGATCGACATTCACCAGGTACCAACTATGTGGAAGCTAAAAAGCCAGCTACATAGAGCCACTAAAATAAAATTCCCAACAAAATGTCGTGGGAAGCACGAAGTAGCATGCTGAATTGCCAGAATGACGACTCAGGCACGAAAAAAAAGACAGGAATCCTATCGTATTTAGAAAGTGCTAATTGGATCTCTAATGTACCTAAGACTGGAACTTGTCCTCTTACAATAATATTGGTATATCTTGAAACTACCGATATTCCGCAATAAAAAATGTGGGAACTTGGAGATCTTAATAAGCATCCACCGAAAGAAAACACAGCACAGGACGTTCGGAGAAATATAAACGGAAGATGTATATTTGAATTGACTAATACTAGAAGTCTTCTCCACCATAGCTCATCCATAAAAATTTAACAAGAATAGAAATATGGTAAGATTATTAAGGGATGGATGGTGTTCGTTTTTTGCAATCATAAGATAATATGTTTAGGTATCACATATGTTTTGTCTGTTTATAAGTAAAATTATCAGTTATTCATCGGTATCTGTTTCTTGATAAATATTTATTTAAAAACGATAAAAATATAATGTCAAAATAATCAAAATATGATGAATCAAATAGACCCTTATGGTATTCTTATTTATCCATACTTTTTTTCCTTTTTCGCCGTATCCACACTGTGTTCAAATAGTTTTCTTTGAAGCATGCGTCAAGCATAAGATAGTATAGAATTGATCTTTGTACTTACATAAAGATGACTATAGACTAGAGAGGCAATCAATTCAATTCTTGAATGGATGTTATAAATCTTGAACCCTTCTCAATACCTTTTATGTTCTAAAATTCGTTCCAGTCTTCATAGGACTTTTTACGTATTCTGAGTTCATATATTATTGATTTTTTTAAATCAAGAGAAAGAAAACATAGCTACTAAAACTTATAATACTGTTTTTTTTATAAGTAAGTTACAATATAATTTACTATGAAAATAAATAATATGTTTGAATTATACACTTTTGTGAATTTAATATGAATAATTAATAGTAGGTGTATTACATTTGTCCCAGAACTCCATACAAAGCTCCATATGGTTTTAACATTATATCCAAAACCTATCATAGATATTATCTTATTTAAAAAATATATTATATTTGATAAGTCAAACACCCTACAAGAGCTTAGTTGCTTCTTCCGTACGCTTGATTATTCCTTAGATTCCAATATTAACTTAAATTTTGGATGACAGGTTAGCTATTTCTTTTTTTATTTTCTTAAGTCTGTTCCAATTCATCCTTCTAGATAGCTCTTTAGGCTTTTTCACAATTTTATACCCACTAATTTCAATCTCTCGTAGTCTTATTAGGATAATAGCATCAATTCCCGACAAATTGACTCACTAGAGGCCAAACCAATATTTAGAGTACATCCACTCCCACTACAAACATACTATTGCCACCTATAAACTCCTTATTGATGCCACTTACTACGTTATATGTGTAAGTTGATCCTTCCGCTTGAATTTGAAAGTTTGGATAACATCTTCCATCACCTAAATTTATGATACAATCTTCGTGAAGCTAATCAATGGCCAGTGGTCACCACCGACTCTTAAAGATTACTAATGATATTCCAGTTGATCTCAACTCTCTCCGCTTGAAATCGTCTTTGTCACTTATCCGGGCTCTATATAGGCTTTCTCTTGTCTTGATTTATTTATCTTCTGAGATTGCCTCTTCTTGAGCTGCCACTAAGGCACATTAATAAAGATTTAAACAAATCCTCATTACAATGTGACTCGCTACATAGGTACTCCCTTTGCAATGATGTCCTTCCTTTGGTAATTGCTCTTCCTCTTGGGCATAATTCACAGCCCAATTTTCTACGAGAACTACTCATGCATTAAGTTTGACATGCAGTAATTGCTATTTAGGTGACTTAATAAGGCTAGAATGTTTAATGCCAACCATCACAAGATAATTTTTTAAGAAACTCTCATGGATAGAGAGAGAAACTTTGATGATTCTATATTTCACCCAAATTATGCATTATAATCCAAGGGATCATCCATGTATTTACAAGAGGTCTATTAAAATAAAAAGAGTTTAAGAGTAACTTGATTTAACAGTTGGAAATCATTATTGTATACTTAGTCTTACATTCACATACTCTGTTATGATACTATATATTTGAAAATTTTGGAGTCTTCCCTCTCCTAAAATCATTATGAGTCATAGGCTTTCCCTCAGGTGAACCTTGAACAGCCTCTTGGGTCTAGCCATCTAGGCATGCTTGAAAGGTTGGTTTAAGACATATTGACACTTGTGTTCTGAAGATGGCTAGTGAATTGTAAGGGTTTATTTGGATTGTCGGATTTTTATCTATATTGTATTGGTATATGATCTACACATGTAACTTATTTGTATCATTTATGTATCATATCTATTAGGTTATTTTATGAGTAAAATTATTAGTTTTTCATCAGTATCTATTTATCGATAAGCATCTGTTTGAAAACAATAAAAAATATAATATCAAAATTACTAGAATATGATGAAATCAATAGACCTTAAAAATTTCAAAATTTCCAAACTTCCACATTGACAAGTGGATTGGGAGGTCAATATTTGGATAGTGGGGCAGAGTTTTGGACATTTCTTATTTGCAGGTGCTTTACTGAATAGACACATTTTACCAAAAAAATTTGCAAGGAAAATCCACCCCTCATATACCATAATAAATTAGGTCCATCAAGATTGATTATTTAATTTAGGGTAAACTAAAATTAAATAACCTATGTTTTAGCACTTTTGTAATTAACTGACTTGATTTTTCAAGCTAACTCACGTTACGCACCATTTAATCCTCCATTTTAGCTGATAATTAGGCATGTGCAAGTCACGTGAGAATTG
Source organism: Combretum micranthum (assembly GCA_024138025.1). Lineage (NCBI taxonomy): Eukaryota > Viridiplantae > Streptophyta > Magnoliopsida > Myrtales > Combretaceae > Combretum > Combretum micranthum. The sequence goes on from JAMXBD010000049.1 coordinate 2,041,106, forward strand.
AACATAACACCCCATTGACCTAATTTCAATTTCAATATTAGAAACCCTTCCAATCTTAACACATCATGAAAACAAAATAGGAGAAACACTTCCAATCTTAACACATTGCCCATTATGAAATCAAAACAAGCTTAGCACTCCCTCCAATCTCAAGACAGCATAAACCCTAATTTCATTTCAACATCAGAAACCTAAATCCCACGTCAACATCAGAGCGTTTCACCATATCTAACCAAATCCAATTTCAACATCAGAAACCTTAATCATACTTCATAATTAAAGTGTTTCACTATATCTCATCGGATGAGAGTTGTTGTCCCCCATATCTGAGAATCTAATCATTGGTTTAATTACTCACAAAATCAGGCTCTCTTAGGTGAGCAAACCATTCTATTGTTCTCATTCTTTTTTATTTATACACACTTTGCAATTAAGTTGTTATATATTGAAGTAGTTGTATTTATTCTACACAATGATCTCAATTCATCAGATCCTGTTTTTCAGTCATTTCTACTATATAATATATCATGTGTTCCTACTTTACCTAATATTTTACACTCTTGTAATCATCCTCTATGTGATAAAGAGCAAATATAGGGTAGTACAATAGAGGGGGAAAGGGAAGGTAGTGGAGGAGGAGTAGATAAATAGGAGGAAGAGTAGATAAACAGGAGGAAGAGTAAATAAACAAGAGGAAATAGTGCCTCTTTTGACAAGTGTTGTGACAAAACCTAATTGCATCATTGCACTCCTATCCTCATTTCATCTGTAATTAAGATATGTTTATTTCATTGCAAGTTTTGAAATTTTGAAGTGACGGTGATTCCATACTTGCTCAACCTCCATATCCACTATGGTAGAAGACTTAGAAGAGGAGATGTATGTTCGTACAATGGAGATTCTATTGAGGTTAGAAAGAATATTGATCTAGATGTAATGGGTTTTCTCAAATTTAAAGATGTTTTTTCTTATACAGGTATGCCCACAAGGTCATTCATATATTATGCGGTACCTAGGGAGACGTTTTGTGATGACTTAATGCTCATTTAAAATGATGTTGATCTTATCACATTGTTAGAGCTACACCATTCTATGGGGGTGTACACAATTATAATGTATGTTGATAAGCAATACTTGAAGGAGAATGTTCTAAACTCGACTGCCTTAAATGCACTACCTATGGAGGACTCTAACATATAGGATGTTGGTGAGCTTTTGTGATGTTGCTATGATTGAGGATTTTGATGCTTGTGATACATACAACCTTGACATAGATGAAGATGATATTATGTAAGATTTTACGATCTGCCTTATGATGAAGCACATGATGATAGGGTTACGATGTTTGGGAATGAGGTTGGTGAAGTACAAGTAGGTAACGATGAATGGAAAGAGGATGTCGTTAATGATGGTGACTACATAGTTTGGTTGATTTGGAGGATGAAGAAGCACTAGATAGATGCGTTGAGTACAATTAAGATGTTGATAGTAAGCTTCCTAGGATTTTGATAGGAATGAAATTCCTAGATGTGAAGATTTTAAGGCAGTGCATCCTTGCCTATGCTACTAGGAGTGGCATCAAATATCTATTTGCCCTTAATTATCCAATAGAAGTGTCTATCCATTGTGTTAATGAATGTGATTAGCGAAAATGTATGGGTCAAAGCTTAGTGATGAGGAAACATTCCAGGTAAAGACATTCTAGCTAAGATGTATTTGTACTCGGGGTTTCAATGACAAATATATTATCTTTACGTTCCTTGCAAGAAAATACTTACATGAATTTCAAGACAATGGCCCAAAATGGAAAGTTAGTGTTATCTAATCTCATGTTATAAGGGATATCGCTATGGATAGTCCCACTCATACTGCCTACCATGCAAAGAGAAAAGCACAAGTCATTTTAGATGGTGATGATTCAAAGCAGTATGCCATGGTTTATGGTTATGATAGTATGGTGGTGGCTCATAACCCTAGTAGTCGAGTAATGATTAAGTGTGATTCATCAATGGAGGGGTGCGCACCCAACTTTTAGAGAATTTATGTAAATTTTATTGCACAAAAGGTTAGATTTCTTAATGGGTGTCGTCCAATTATTGAATTAGATCATTCTTTCCTGAAGGGATGTTTTGGTAGGCACATACTTGCAGTTACTGATTGAGATGGGAATGAGAACATATTTCCAATCGCCATTGCAGTTGTTGAGTTGGAATATAAGGACTCATGATAGTGGTTCCTAGAGATTTTTAAGGAGGACATTGGAGACCCAAAAGAGCTTGGGCTTATTTTTATTTCAGATAGGCAAAAAGTATGTTCAATTCATCTTCTTAATCATATAAATATATTTGATGCATTTGCCCACTCAAATTTCTAACAATATCTTGTTGTGTAATATTGCAAGGGCTAGATAAAGCATTTGAGGACCTTTTTCCAGCTTTTGAATATCGCTACTATGTAAGAGATTTATATGAGGATTTCAAGAATTATAATTGCTGGTCAATAGTTTAAAGATGCAACGTGGGCCATTCCAAAAGCGACGACCATAAGGGAATGGGAGGCAAAAGTTACTGCCATGAGGATTTTAAGTGAGGCAACATGGGAATGGTTGGCAAGGATTCGAACACCCCATTGATATAAAGTCGCATTTCAACTATTGTGCTAAATGTGATATGCTAGTGAATAATCTAAATAAGTCTTTTAATCACATGATACTCAAACAACGGAGAATGCTAATAATATCAATGATGGAGTGGTATAGAGTGTGTTTGATGAAGAGGCTTAATCTAAAAAAGGAAGGAATGAGGAAGTACGACAAGGAAATTTATCCTAACGTTTTGAGATGAATTGATAAGTTGATAAATACTGCTAGAAATTACTCTACTATTGCTTCTGGTGCCAACATGTATGAGGTCAAGAATGGGTTTAAGCGCCATGCGGTTGACATTAACACACATACGTATGATTGCAAGGCATGGGAGTTACAAAGATTTCCTCGTAGAAATGGTACTACAGTGATTCTTAGGAATTTTGAAAGGCCAAAGGACAATGTTAATGAATTTTACAAGAAGCCTGTATACTTGGCAGTTTATGGTACAATCATACCCCCAATGCTTAATGGAGATTAATAGCTACATTCAAGTCATGCAAAACTTGTCCCTCTTAAATTCAGGCTTCAGCTAGGTAAGCTAAAGAAAGCATGTAGACGAGTTGAAAATGAGCCACAAAATCTTAACACAATTACCCAAAGAAATAGGGTGAAGTGATGTGGCAAATGTATTGGTAATAGTCACAACTATGGATCGTGTCATGCAACTATCATTGGGCCTACAATGTGGCAAAGACAGCCTAAACACCAAAGAGAGAATGTGATGTGTATTGATATTAACCCTTGCATTAAACTTACATTATGGATCTTACAAGTGCAATATGATTAATTGTCTTTATACTTTATCTATCCATTAGAGGTAGTAATCGAGGTTGAGGAGGTCGAACAACTAAAGGAAGTGGAGGCAATGGCAAGGGTGATAAATGCACACTAGCTGGTAGACCATCGACTTCATCCTCTCAACCTATCCTTCACACTCCCCTATCATAGGCGAGTTTGTACGTTACTAACTACTTATTCATGGGCTGTTACTCAAAGTAAGTGTGTGCGTGTGTGTGTGTGTTTCTCCTTTGAAATAGGGACATTTGCAATATACAATAGCAACATGGTTTTCCTAGCCTATGTGTAATGGTTCAATTAGCAAGAATTCTAGTAGAGAAATGAGTAGCAGAAGTAGCAAATCAAGTGTAAGGTAGTCCATATCAGTTAGTGCATGTGGAGGTTATATTCATGGTCGTTTTGTGTATCAAGGTGCAAGTGGAGGACGGTGTAGAACAATGTGAATAGTACTTCATTTAGTTGTTTTACTTTTTTTGAGTTGCAATCATGCTAGAATTTTGATATAGTAGATATATAGCCAATTTTGGTAAAAAAACATACCTCACGTTGTAGCTATTGGAAATTGTGATAGCATATTTTGATTTAGACGCCATGGTTAGAATGTGCATATTTTGTGTTTTTGTGGTTTGGTTAGGTTTACTACAGATTTATGCAACCTATATTGTATTATTATGCAATTGGAAACTTACTTTTGTAGTATAATTAGTATTACTACATGTATTTATGGAGTTTACATTGTATTTATGTAATATTAAAGGGTTTTTTATTTTTTTAAGGTTAAATTCTAATATGCAAAAGCAGTAGATAGTGAATAGATATTAGATGGCATTTTCTGCATTTATTTTTTCCTCTTACCTTGTTGCAAGTAAAAGGTGAAAGCCCTATTCCAATTAAAACCTATAGGATAAAATTCATAGGACCATTGAGAAGGAAGTTACGACTTAATTATAGTCGGATCAATTTTTGGTTACTTGAATATTCAAGACACCGGTTATATTATTTGAAGTGGTGATGTATGTAGCAAAAGCAACATCATGGAGATGGTAGAATTCATCATTTTAAAACATTCTTTCTTTTAGGTTCATTATATGGTGGATAATCTTCTCAATGTATGATGATTTTGATGTATTTTAACTAGATTGTTTCATGTCTGATCAAGATAAATTTTCTCCACATACTCAACCAAGGGGTGAACCCCACTCGCAGTTCGCCCTATGATTAGACCTGATCAAGATAAATTTTCTTCGCAGATGCAATCAAGGTGTGAACTCCACCTGCATTAGACCCTTGCCACTTATCAAAAATTTGTATTGTTGCTTTTCTTTCAAGTTTGCCACATCATCATGACACTCACTATATATAGCTTGTATATTACGAATTAGGGCAACTAACACATAGAAAAATATATACTAACACTTTTGAGAGATATTCTTTTGTATCATAACTACCTAGAGATAGAGAGTTCTAGTGAGAGAAACCCATTCTCTACTAGGGTGGAAAGATTTTGGATCAATTCAAGAGCTTATCTGAGTTCATTTGCAAAGATCTCTATACTCTATAGGCATTTCATATCTTAATTCTTCATTATTTTCTCTGAATTCATGTTTAAATTGATATATCTTATGGTGAAATAATTGGATATTGCTTAAATTTTGCATATTCAAATCTGATTCATGTAATTTTCATCGTGCATTTATTGAAATATTATTGGATTCTTGTAATTAATACTAAAGAAAATGTGTTAGGCAAAGGTGTAACGACGAGCATAATTTAAAGGTAATATATTTTTAACATAACAATAATAACAATGGGGTGGTTGAGTTATTGGCTAGCGCATGTCTCATAGTATCTGAACCATCGATTTTTATCTTGCTTCTAAACATAAACCACAAAAATAATATATATTAGCACATGACAAATATGAAAACAATGAATGTTAGAGGCAATAGGAATCCAATGTAGAGTCGTGTGAAACCTAAAATAACCAGTATTGACAAGAATTCAAGTAAGAAGAATTTAAATGAGCCTTATAAGAATAGCAATACACTTGAACAAATGTCTAACCCAATACTTCAGACAAAAACAATAGCCATATACTTTGATAGAACAATGAGCATAGACATAACCATTCTAATGAACTTTAATTGCATATTACATTTTGCCACAGGTTGAGCAAATGTCTATCTCAATTTAGCAAAATACAACTCATCTCCAGTAGATATTGTGCACAATATACCCTATGAAAAGTATAACAATAGTAGCATACGATAGAAAAAGGAGTCTTCGCAACTTCTTCATCTCAGAGTGCATATATATGCTTCAACTAACTTAAAGATTTTCGACTAATTCCTTCTCTCTTCGTTTTGTTGACTCCAATTCAGATTAAAGCCTGCTAACTCGTTCTCACATCTTTTTCCCAAATTCTAAACCATAGCTTTGTGTAGGTGGATTTATCATCTTGAAGTAATTACAGTTATCTTGATCCTACACAATTAACATGATTTTTTGTGAGTAAAAAAAGAATGTAGGGCTTCGTGTGGAATGAGTCATTATTAACACTTACCCAGTATTTATGACATCCTTCAAATCTTCTTCCAAAACTTCTAGCCTTCCATGATGATACAATTACTGACCTTTCCTTACAGTTAAAAGTCATTGTGTTCCTCTTTGAAGTTATGGAATTGGTTGATAAAGATTGTGAACTCATTTTCCTTGCTTGCGTAAACACAATAGGTACTTAGTTAAACAAAACCAAAGAATGGATGCACAATAAACTACAATATCAGAAGATACCAAAAAGAAACATAACTAACACCTCTTCATAAGAAAATTACCAACCACAAAAATCAAGATTGCTGATACTCGATCAATTAATTGTAAAACTACTACCAATAGTTGTTAAGTTGCTCTTATTAAACTTTGATTAGTAAATCATTAGTGTTTTGTTTCTTGTTTTCATTATTATCTTTGATTCTAATTCTAATATTGTGGGTGATTATAAGTATGTTCATTTCTTCATTTGTAACTTTAAGGTTTTAAAATTTGGTCTAGGTCAGCTAGTATGGGTAGTTGAATTGATTGAATATGGTGTTTTTTTAGGATAAAGATCATATAACATTAGCTTTAAGTTTTTCCTTTGTGAGTAATCTGTGTTTTAGAAATCAGTTGGAGGCAGGGCAAAGTACTTCATCAATCTACCTAAACTAATTACATGTAAAGCCATAACATTTTTTTTTTGTTTCTTGATTAGAAAAACCATTATTGAATATAATCACCAAAGAGATTTATACAACATGAATGAACCAGAAAAATAAATTATCCAAAAAATTATACCATACGATAAATAGACCAAAGATAAATCAAATACAAAATCTGTCATGATAGACTTACAAAAAATTATTCAATAAAGGAAACCAAAAATTGATGTAGGGGAGACACAATGATGCAAAGAATGTGAACAAGATAACGCATGGGGATAAGTGTTGTCTTCTTTGCAACATGCTTCAAATTTCACCTCTAGAATAGGAACATCGCAATCACAGATAAAAATTACCAACTACATTCAAATGATGAAAGCCCTAATTTTAGAAAAAAAGTTAGTAGTTTTAATTTTAAAATTTCAAAACCTAATCAAGTATAACATCGGATTATTGAAGTATGAGACCAATATTTAAACTGATACTTTCTTTCAAATGACGAAGGCATTTAGTTCTTTGAATTGGGGATCTTCGAGCCAAGACACAAGATTTAGGGATAGAAGAGTGTGTTTTTTATGGGGGAGAATAACTCTCATATGGTGAAACACTCTAATGGTGAAGTGAATTAGGGTTTCTAATGTCGAAATCGAAATTAGGGTTTCTATTGTCTCGAGATTGGAGGGAGTGTTAAGCTTGTTTTGATTTGATAGCGAGTAATGTGTTAAGATTGGAAGAGTTTTTGCTATTTTGTTTTCATGATGTGTTAAGATTGGAAGGGTTTCTAATAATGAAATTGAAATTAGGTCAATGGAGTGTTATGTTTAATTCTCATGTGACTTGCACATGCCTAATTAATGGCTAAAATGGTTGGGACTAAATGGTGCATAAAGCAGGTCGATTAATCGACAAAATTGAAAATTTAAATAAGTTAATTGCAAAAGTGCTAAAAAAAATTGTAATTTACCTTTTAATTTATTAAAAAATGACCTTGTAAACATTTTGATCATCTCTACATGACCACGTGTGAGCCATTATTGAGAAGTAACAAAATCCAAACACACTTTTATTGAAATGAGATGAAACGAAATATTAATGTCATATTTGGTATGTAGAAATATGCCCAAAATGAAATAACAATTCCGAGTTCCATTACAATTTTTATATTTGGTAGCATTTTTAAAAGCCGAAATTACGATTCTTAGGAATCAATTATATCAACTCTAAGGAAGAACTCGATTCTGCCATTGAGAAGAAGAATTTGTGATTCTATTAATTTCTCATAAATAATTATTTTTTTATCCTTTTACTAATTTATTATTAACATTAATTATTAGAAACATGTTAATTTCACTACATTCTATGATGTATCCAAATGTAAAAGAAAAGATTAAGAAATAAGTATTTCTTTCAAAAGGAATTATAATATCTTATTTATTACTTATTAGCAATACGAAGAAAGGATGGTTATTTTGTTCCGTCAAAGAAGAGTATGTGAGCACAATCATACAGCTGGGGATGGAACTTACCTTATTTTATTACGCCAGGACCAGGTAATTAACCACCGAGGTTTGTCTAATGGTTTCTTTTCTAAATGACACGTAAAATTGTATTTTCTCATGTCCTCACTAGATTTTAATTTTAGTAGTGTATGAGTTTAGGATGCCCAAGGGCTAATTCCTTTCCATCAAAACGACTGCGGGGGATAATATTAATACATACATGATAATATATACATGATGAGTAAGCATCAATTAATTATTATTTAAGATCTTTTTGGATTGTCATTTTGGTGTATCTTTCAAACCGAACTGATACTGAATCGATATTAAACTGATACAGATATGAGTTTTTTGGTTCGTCATTTTGATAGTTTTTGGTGTCGTTTTGATGTCAAATAGATATTGAACTGATATTAATATGATACCGATAAAAACTAATAGTTTTACTAATAAACTTACCAAACTGAACCAATACTGAACCGATACCGAATCAATGCCGATAAAAAAACTAAACTGATCAAACCGACGCCCTTCCACGAATGGATAATGTTTCCCTTTGATGTACGGCAAAAGAGGGTTAGTCTATAGGCAAAATTTTCCGGTAACGGTTGTGCGTCTGGTTAAATAAGTTTTCATTGCAGGTGATCATAAATGACAATGAAGCATAAAGCAGATATCTTCCCTTCCATGCGTTTCCAAATATTGGTATGAACTATGGACCCATCCACCCAATAACAACGATTGGGACATAACCATCAAATGGAACGATACAAAATATAATAACTTTATGTTAATAACGCTTATTAATGACAATAGTGTTTAATCTTATAATAAGTATGCACAAATTTGACCTTTTTTTCATGATTAGAGGAAGATTTAAAATTATACATTTTCTATAAAAGGATAGCATTTATATTAACTTCTTAAGAAATTTAACTTCAATCCTCTTAATAAATTCTCTGGGGCAATGGCAATTACTCATTTACACTAGCGAAGCAATCGGTGTTGATTTCCGAATTTTTTTTAACACACAAATATTGTGCACTTTTTAGAAGAATTTATTAAAAATGGCCCTTATCAAACTTATTACAATAATAGCTAGGCAGGCGCATACACTTCGACACATACACCGTATTGAATATGAGTATGAACTTTTAATTTGAAAATTACAATAATTGTATGAAAAAAAATAATGAAACCAGATGGGTTTGAGAGGAGCTTTGCAATATTTGAATGATACCTTGTAAGGTTTTGAAACTCAAACCCACCTTTTGAAACCCAAATCCACCTAAGACGAGACCTTATAGGGCATTTAAATTCGAAACTCAATAGAAATATTACAATTGCATTGAATAAATGCTCGCATAAGGGTTTTTGTGCAGGATTGGTGTGCTTATAATATTCTATAAAATTAAGTGTATCACTGAAATTGCTTTATATATATATATATATAATATATGATAATAATATAATAATGGATTGAATCTATACAAAATTTACTAATATTATATGAAGAAAGTGAGAAATTTCACTTACAATATTCTACAGCCACCTATTCCAGTAACAAAATTTACAAACAATGGCAATATACAAATAACTAATTACATAAATAAAAAACAACTTTATGACCAAGTATAATTGAAAATCAATGGCTATATAAGTTAAAATCAAATTACCTATAATATCCTTTACTCCATTACATGATTATTTGCTAATGTCTAATGACCCGCATACCATTATAACTTCATTTTTTCAATTATACTATAAAAAATCCCAGTGAGATATATATATATATATATATATTAGTTTAATACATATATTAACAATCATAAGTCCACCCTTATCGGAAAAAGTAAAAAAAAAAAAAAAAAAACCTTAAGTCCACATTAAAGTGGAAGATATATTTATTTCTCTTAATAGGTTTGGGTTTCCATAAGATTTTATACCTATATCGAAATCTAATTCAAAACCCTATGGAGTTTAACTAATGATCTCAAAACTCATCCCAAACCTTGTAAGAGATTTAACGGGTTGCACGAGTTAGGTATCCTATAAGAACCCACTCACTTACATCCTAAATGAGTGTGATGACGCATATCCAGATGAGTAGTGGATAATTATCAGTGTGTTTTAAATAAGAGATGGAAATGGTACGTGGTTTTTATTAAATTGTCTACATGAAAAAGATTTATTAGAATTTTTATGTCACTAATCATTTCATGTAACATATCATGCTTAATGAATCGTAAGCCTTTGGTTTAACTAGAAGGATCATACCATATTGAAATTAATTAATTTAGTTGAAGCTTACAATGAAGGCAACTTGAGAGTGTTTACACTTGCTAAAAAATTATAGAGTCATTTACATCAAAATGTATCGACCCTTAGAGTAAATATTTTAAGTGGTTAAAAAAAGAGTCGTTATAAAATAAATCAAATATAGTATCAATATTCTACAAAGTTCATTTAAGGTGTTAACATTTGGATTAGTTTTTAATAAATTTTTCTTAAAGGTGAATCGTAGATATCTTGTTTAACTTACTTTATCAAACATTGATTTTTTTAATCATTTAAAATGTTAATATTTTAAATTAATTTACTTTAAAGATAGATTTCTTTTTTAATCGCTTAAATATTAATACTTTAAATGAATTTACCATCAAATATTAATATATTTCAATATAATTTATCTTAAAGTTATGTCTTAATATTTTATTTGAAGTTAAGGTGCATGCACTTTACAGTCTTGTAATAAGTTTAATCATAATGACTTCTTTTGGTATGTTTTGTATAAATATTTGGCTTCTCGTTTTAGAAAGTTTTATAATGGGGGAAGGGGAAGGGGAAGGGGAAGGGGAAGGGGAATTTCTCTAATTTTATTCCTTGTTATTTACTAATATTATTAGTGTTATTTTTAGTTCAACGTCGCCCAGTTCCACTACTGTATATTTAATTTGCCAACCACTTATGACTTATGGCACTCGTGGGCTTGTCGCATCACTTTTTTGGATTATTTATGATGCTTTTTAATGTCTTTAAACGGACGGTAAATGTTCCAGGGAATATCAAAAAGCTGGGAACGCCAGGTACTTTAAAATATTGTCCTATACCAGCTCACATATATGTTTCCCTTTTAAATGAAAAAAGGAAAGCACCCGAAGGAAAATGAGTACCCCAAAAGAGTGAAATGGCCAAATAATTAATTAAATAGCCTATAACAATGTGAAACATAATCATGGCAAGAAAGTTCCATGGTTTTATTCTTCATGGATTATTGCAATTTTTTTTTTTTTTAAATTGATACTAGGCTTCGAGGTTTTATAATAGGTGCAATTATTATAACGAATAACTCTATTTTTCATCAATTTTTGTTACGCAAAATTTTAAAAAATATTAATAAATTTACCCTAGACTTATGTTTGTATATATTTATTATATGGGGGTACATGACAACTTTTTATTGGTTTCAAATAATTAATAAAATTAAATAATATTATTAAATATGTTTTATACATTTAATAAAACCGCAGAAAAAAAAGTTAAAAAAAAAACCAGCCACTTGCATGGCCACGAGCCCTCTTAAGTCATCCGTGACCACCTTGCATCTTGCGATAGGTTTCAGTTTTTAATCTCTCTCTCTCTCTCTTCCTTTTCTTTTCTTTTTCTTTTAATTAATTTTTCTTATCTTTTTTATTTTCCATATTTTAAATTTAGCCATACAATTAAGTCTCTATTTAATAAAATTTATTGATCAAAATCGACCATCAACATATAAAATCCATTCCCACATGATAATCAACAAGTACTAATAAAATGCAGACCACCTTTGTATAATTTTTCCTTTTTAAAATGGAAAACTTCACTTGTGAGTTCTCACCTACTATGGATTTTACTAAATAGCCTTATATGTAAAAGAAACATTTAAAATAAGTCATGATCACAAAATTTTCCAAAAGGATAGCCGCTACGACCATAGAGATGCAATATGGAACCAATTTTATGAAATTTAAACTTATCACAAACGTTATAAAGTTTTTCAATCATGTTTAACAAGCTTGCTAAGTTAGGCATTAATTAAAATAACTTTATAATAATACTAAAAAATTCAAATGATTATCATATAAAAGAGAAAACATAACTTGAGTTATGAAAATGAGTTAAGACCTATAATTTGGTCAATTTAACCCATTTAAAAAATAAATTACAATTAAGTTTTTTAACTTGTTTAAACAGTCGGCCGTATGAACTTAGCCCATAAGCTATAAATGAGCCAAGTTGCTCACAAGTTTTTCAAACTTAGGTCAGTTTTAATTCGACTTAACTTAAGCTTGTATAGTAAATAGGCTGAGCTCAAACACAAATAAAATCTATTTATTCAAATGAACCACATTCAAACTACTATCTAGCCTCACAAGTTTATATATTATATATATATTATGAATTGTATATTATAAGTATAAAATAAATTACAAATGAATCCTTATTACTCCCTTATCTTTAAAATCATGCATTAGGACCCAAAAATAGTCAAATGGACATTTTTTGAAAAATTTAAGAGTTTAAGTGCACAATATCAAAGATAAGCGTTTTAAGTGCACATGAAGTAATATAAGGAGGCATTTTTACAAATTATCTTATTATTTATGGGCATTTTTATTATTTATTTATTTATTATAAGTTATAATATTTTTTACTAATAGTTAATAATTTAATAAATTAACTTTTAATTTTTTAATTTTTCTATAAAATTAAGAATTATATCAATAATCAAAATTATAAGGAGATGACAAATAAAGTTAAGGCCAAATTTTGGTTACAATAATCTTATTATGTCTCACTTTTTATGAGAATATTCAATAAAAAAAATCACAACAATATGACAAAGATAAAAGGAAAATAAATTTATCCTTTATTTTTTAATGACTTACTAATTTTTAAATTTAAAATAAATATTAGTGAACATAGTACACACGGTATGGGTAGATTGAAAATGATAAGTAATTAAATAAATAATCACTTATAAGGATGTTTTAGAAAATACAACTTTTATTTAATAGTTATAATTTATATAATAAACACATATCTTGATAAATCCTCAAAAAGACTTGCATATAAAGCATATATAATTGAGCCTCTTTACAAATTATCCTAAAATATAAATAAAACAAAAAGTTGATTTCTAAATTATGTAAACTATATTCATTATCCACTCATCTATTTATATATCTATTCATTTTCTATATTTAGCTTTTTAAATTTTACTTTATCTTTAGATTCACTTTAAGCTCCATTTCACCTGACCTGCTCAAACTTAATTTGTAAATGAGCAGAGATCAAGCTCAAAATAAGTTTTCTTCATCTAAATCAGTTAAATAAGTCAAGCTTAAGCTTGTATATTAGGTTCACCAAAATATCCAGCTCGGCGTAAGCTTAATAATTTTTGAATAAGTCGAGCCCAATTCTTTAATTGTTTGGCTTGATCTGACTTGACTCAACTTGGATTGCTTCGACTTGACTTATTTGTAGCCCTCACATTTGCTACATAGAAATCGTTAGGAATGGAATATATTAAATTGAATAAATGAAATGGAAAGGCATGGATGATTAATAAATTCTTTTGGTTAGATATTCATGGAATGCAATGATATATGAAATTTATCCAAAATACTTTAGTAATAAATGTGAATATTGAATAATAAACATGGAAATGGATAAAAAAATAATATAATAGCAATCATTAAAAAAACAGTGAAATCTTCATGCTTTAAAAAAGTGAAATCGCGGAATCGAATTCCCCCACAAACCCAAATCGTCCATTCTCAATAATTGTGATTCTGATTTTAAAAGTATATCTTTGAGAATGAGAATGAAACTTGCAGTTGTGATCCTATTTAAGGTTTACTTCTGTGTACCAAACGTCAAACGTGTATAAGTTAAATAGAGTCAAATTGTTACTTGGTGGTTGACAGACCGATCCACTTAAAAAGAAATAGCGATGAAATTACTAATTAGAATTTACGAGTAAACACTATCCTTTGCCAATTGACACAAGTTCACTTATCACTATTTTTTTACCTCATTTGTCATTTCGCGTATTGATTTGTCGATTCCACTTTCATCCCCGACCCGTCGTCGATTGCGGTACTCACCTCATCCAGTAAGTTATTATTGAGTGAACATCCTGGCGCCACCCCTTATATTCAATGATATGAATGGAGAAAACGGGAAAATTCATTATATTTTGCAAGGTGGCTTTCCATATGATTGTTTATATATATATATATATATTTATCTATATTTACCTTTATCAACAGGTTTTTTAATGAAAAATCTTTACGGATATATAAGATTTCCGCGAAGAGGTTCTACAATGATCTGAAGGGAATGAGACTTTAATGTTATGTTACTAGGAAATTGCAAATCCTCCAAGACCCTTTTGGTCAACAGTGAAATAGACAATTTCTCTGATTTTGCAGAATAAAGATTGTAGTTTTTGGTCCACAAAGTTTCATGATACTCTACACTAGACTTTAGTCTATTTAATATATATTTATATATATATTTTCCTACCAACAAAAACCACACAACATGTACTGGCATTATCTAAAGTTAAATAGTAAAAATAATCTATATTTACATGTTGAAAGTTTTTTTATAAGTAGATAAAAAAAGTTTAATTGATTTTTATAATCCACATAAATATAAAATTCATAAATCGGTTGGGGTACACACAACATCCTCGAGATTGACTTAAGTAAACAAATTCTATTTAGGATCACAATAACTAGCCTGTACCCATCTAACCTAATGGTTTAAAATCAACAACTGAATTAGCTTTTTTAACCCACTTACAAGTCCACATAACTACTAAAACATTATAAAACGAAGTTAAATGCCTTCAAATACATATTTTAATTTTTAAATGCTAGCTTACTATACAAAATGTCATATCATTGATATTTGCCTACTTATTATAAACAGACAGGTACAAAATCTGGAAATTTAATTAAAGAGGCTGAGCGCATGAGTAACAAAAGGGCTTTAGAAATAACGGAATAAAAGCAAGAAGGGAAATGCAAGACTTAAACGTACCGTGTCATCAACGATGAGATAGTTAGGACTTGAGAGGCATACCTAAAAAGATTCTTGGGGAAAGACTAAGACATGGATGAGACTTGAGGAAAGGTTAAGACTCAGTTATCTGATCATTTCGGAGATTGAAGTGTTGTAAAGAATCAGATTATGCAAATGCAGTCGCAATGATAATAAGAAACCAAGGATTGTAGTGACAATAGATTAACATAATAATATAAAATACAATTAGGGTTATGTATATATTTATTATCGTCATCTTAAAATTTTGCTAGTTGAGGATTAGACCTAAAAAGCTTGAGATTAGTGTGGTAGATCTACAAAACAAGGAAGTCATAAGTGAAACAACTAAAGAATTGTTGATTGGTCGTTATAATACTTAAGCGAGTAATTTGTTAGGACAAATGTTAGAGACGCAAAGTAAGAGCAATGTATATCTGCATGAGATGTGTTACTATGAATCCGATGACCTAATTATAGGTTAAAGCCAGTTCAATATTTGGCAAGTGGATCTTCCTCTATAGGAAACTGCATTCAATATTTTAGGAAAGTGTATTTTTCTCTTAAGAGAAGTTTTAAGATTGTTGAGGGTGTGTAGCACATGATTGGCTATGTCTAGTAATTGCTCGCCTAGTGCAACAAGAACCTTTAAGGATGGGTTGGAGCTTAGAGAGATCATACTGTGGCATTGGGTCTAACATCGAGTAAGAGGTGACTGAATTATTGCTGACTAAGATGCTTGTTTTGATCTTGCATAGCATATCAATATCTATAAGAGGTTGGACAAGTCAACTGCCCAACACATAAACTAAATATTTAGTGTAAGTTGGGGAACCATGTCAAAATCACCTATCGATAAGGTTCAAATTTCCTATCATGTATTAATTTTGTCCCCAGGTTTGTCCTAATTTTTATAAGATTTAAAAACTTAACCGAAGCTCAATGCCATGGCAAGTCTTGATAAGGAAATTACCTCGTAGAGTAGGGAATAGATGTGGTTGGATCGGGTTGACTATAGGATTCCATCCAGTTATATCCTTACCTAACCAATGCAATGCACTCTCATATTCTTTTCTTTCTTTCCTTCTATTTTTTTTTCCAATTACCTTAGTGTGCTAATGTTATGTTGTATTTCTTATATTAGTGTTATTATCACTACTATAATTAATAGAATAATTGTGCTAAATCTCCTTCTATATAAAATAGATGTTTAAATTTTAAAACACTCATCAATAACCTTGTAACTTAGTGGTGTCATCATTTTTGTCTCAAGTAAAAAGTACAGGCTTTAATCCCTTTTCCTATTATAATGGTAAAGAAAAAAAATCCAAAACACTAAAAATTGTGCTCTCAAAGTTTGCTACTTTACTCCTTTGTTTTCTCCTTTAAAGATAATAGAAAAATAAAAGAAAAGGAAAATGATAACTCTATTTTTTATTCTTTAGTTTTTGAACATTTTATTATGTCTAATGTTTTCTTTTGTTTTTCTTTAATTTTAATGTTATTTTTTCAAAAAAAAGGGTAATGGAGAGACGTAAGAACACTGTTTTTGTTTGCAATGTAAACTCTCAATTTTAAAAATAAAATAACAGCATTCATAAACAAATATAAAAACATGTATTTATGATTTATCCCAATTAATAAATCCACGTTGCATAACAGAAAAAAAAAAAAAAAAAATTGTAAACACGTATTGTACGGGGCTTCTTCCGTCCATCATTGACGAAAAATCGAGATACACGCGTCGTCGTCTGAAAATTTAAAAGGAAGATCGTATAGAAGTCTGCGGAGGACGTCGACTAAGGGTTTGTTTTGCTTTTCTTATTTTTATCTGATTTTATTTGTATTTGATTTGTAATATTTGTATTTTATTTATTTAATCTGTTAAGTTAAGTAAAAATATTTTTTAATCTATATTTATTTATTAATAAATATCTATTTAAAAATAATAATAAAAAATATCAAACTAATGAGATAAAGATAAAATAATTGTACCCTAAATGTAACAATGGTTTAAAAACTAAAACAAACGATGAAGTGGAAGAACCATTTGGTTAATTATTTTATTATTAAAATAAATATATTAAGTAATATATTTATATTTTAACAATATGATTATAGATTATTAAAAATAAAGTAATTGATAAACAACAAAATCATAGATTTTCCTTAAAGTATAGAGACAAATTCATAGAAACTTTCTTTTTCAATGATAATTGAATAATATAAATAAGTTACAAGCTTTTATTATCTTTTTTATCTCCAAAGTTAGAGCCTTCCTTCGGCATTTTGATCATTCGACGTCGACGAGAAATGAGCAATTGTTTTTTAACCTAAAGTACCAAATTCTATTAGAAATTTTTTATCTTTTCACTTTACAGTCAGACGGAGGAAAGTTGCATGTATCTTTTTCAATCAGTTTCTGATGCGGTCGATAGATAGTCCAAGGATTTGTGAAGACATGGGAGTGAATTCAGAGATTTATATAATTTTTGAATCACCTTTTGATCGAAAGAATTTTTTTTTAACAACGCCACAAAAAAAAAAATTAAAAAAGTGAAAAAAGAATTGAAAAGAGAAATTGTGACAACCAAGAGTAAGGGTCTGTTTGGTTGATTGTTTTAGGTCGTTTTGACATTTTATTTTTTTTGTTTTTAAACAAACTATTATCAAAAACAGATATAAATAAAAAATAAATATGTTACTCATAAATATATCAAACGATCAGACATAGATGCAGATCGAATACTGATAAAATACAGATGAAAATTAAACAATCCAAACATAGTAACAAATTGACCGTGGGCAACTCCATATGAAGAAATATGGGAGACAAATTAATATAAGATTTAACGAAAGTAAAAGTATAGGTAAACGAAGATAATAGCTATGATTAAGCAAATTTTTTTCTCAAGTATCTAAATACTAGGGCGATAACTAAATAAAGAAGGAAATAAACAAATCAACGCAAGAAATGAAAAAGCAACAAGCCCTAAGCCCCCATAATAGCCACGGCAAGACAATGAACACAAGCAACCGCAACGCAACTTGAATTCAATCGAATTTCAAGTTCAAAGCTCATAACTCCTTAACCCATCCCAAGATTAGTTCATTTAAGTTTCATTTGGGGTGTAATGTTGCATTTTTACATTATGGACTAATATTTTAGGTTTGATATCACGGTTTGCTTAAATAGAATAAGGCCTGAAAGAGATAATAATTCTTTTGTTTTATAAATAAAAAATATTTTCTTAAAAGAGTGGTACTTTTAGTGAAAAATAAATATTCCATTTCAACTTAATATTATATGGAATAGGTATGTCTTATGATAGAAATTTTTACAAACTAAAAAGGAATAATTTTTTATAATGACTGAATGACAATTTTATTTTAATAAATCAATCACAACATTAGATATTTAACAACTTTTTCAGAAGTAAGGAGTGGCTGCTTCAATTGGTCCTTATGAACGTATGTTTATTATATAACCTAATTTTTTTTTTATAGATATCATATATGCATATTGCAATTCATTCCAAATATGATACGACCAAACATAACATAAAAATATAATCAATTTCATATTAGGAATAAAGTTATCATTATGATTTCATTTTACACTTTTGCTACATATTAAATGCAACCACACGCATAGACAACAAAAGAAAATTCAAAGTCAATCACCATTTTAATTCCATTTGCCTTAACTTGCATTTCATTTTAACCTCATCTGAGCTGTATTTTAATCTAATATAAAAAGCAATTCTAGCCTAAATTATTTATTAGAAATGTAACTGTGGCAGGCTTGGAATAAATTTCATAAAGCCCGAACTCATCTCATACCTTGTAAGATTTTTCCAAATAGCTAAATCCATCCACCTGTAGGATTTTTCTCATCGACCCAAAACCCGTCTAATAAAGTTTATAGGATATTCAAACCAATGGACCCAATAATCATATTAAAAATTCTATATAATTTCTAACTTATCTCTATGTATAATTTTCTTTATACACACACACACACACATATATATATATATTATCCATACTTTTAACAGATACAATCTTTCCGGTATTTCCAAATCTCAACTTTTTTTTCATCTGTTTGGTACGAAAAGAAAAATAGGAAGGGGAAAAAAAAAAAGCAAAAATGTGTTAACCATTAATAGCCATCCCAATATCACCCCAAAATCTTATGGAGTTTTTAAAAGATCTCAAACTATTTTGAAACTACGTGGTAATCTGTTATAATATATTTATTAAGTTAGGCAATCGGGTGTCCTATAAAAATCCATCCTTATCCCGTATGACACATGTGACATGCAAAAATGGAATGAAATGAAATAAAAACATCAATAAAGTCATTGATTCTTTTTAAGGTACTATAGTGATCTTTGCTTTTGCCCAAATCGGCACCACTGATTCTAGGATATCATAATTTTTCCTTTTAAAAACAGACTCAAACATTAAAATAAATATATATAAATATAATGTAAAATTGTAGCTCATCTAGGATGATTTGCACGAACCAAACATATCACTAATTCATGTCTCGGCGCATGCTCGCTAATGAGCTTTCGTGCATCTCCTACAAAATTGTTGTGTAATTATCGCTCACTCTTCTAAGTATCGTACTTAAAAATTTATGTAAACTTAGATACATGATCAAAATGTAAAATTAAAATATCCCAATCAAAAGGAAATATTAATTAGGTAAATAAATAAATGGGAAAAGTGAGCTTTTCTTTAAATAATAATGATGGTGATTATAGTGATAATTTACCCTTATGTCATGTTTATTATGTCGGAATCGTTTGGAATTGAATGGATTAGAATATGAGAAATGAAATAGAATGGAATGAGTGGTTGAATAATAAGTCTATTCCTTTGTTTGGGTATATCATAGAATGTATATGATATTTGTTGAAAATATCTCAACAATAAATGTGAATAACAAATGTATAAGAGAATAAAAAAGTAATTATAATAACAATTATGAATGAGAGGAATAGAATCATGATTTCGGCTTTTAAAAATATATCCAATCATAGGAATGAAAATGGAACCTAGAATCGCGATTTATTTCAAGTTAACAGATAAGTAAGAGGAAAGTAGTCTTTTAGCAACTTAAGATATTTTAAAGAGACGATTTGGACATGCTAAAAAGTCCTTACACTTAAGTTAGGAGGGGTGCACTAGAAATTTAATTAGGTACATTACATCAAAAGGTCTCAATATCTTGGAGTAAATTCATTTGACATTTCAACATTTTGAATGCTCAAAAGAGGTTCCAACGTTTAGAGAAGTAGTCAACTGAAGTCTCTGTTGCACGTGTCAATAAAAATAATATTTAACTAAAACTCAGAAGATTTGCATGTTGTGACACGTGTAGACCTCATTGATTTCACTTTTCTAAACATTGAGGCATTTCGGTGTAATTTATCCTAATCTAATTTAATTAAAATCTTGTGTGTGTGTGGTGGTGGTGTGTGTGTGTTGGGGGGGGGGGTGTGGAGGGTTGGCAGGAATAGCTAATATAATATTAAACATTTGAATTTGAAGAATTGTAGAATCTAGTTGTAAACCCCCAAAGTTTTACGATCGATTAAGCTTAAATCCTAATTAAAAGGTCAACCGGAAATCCTAAAGTCAACAAAACCTAGTCAGGCGCAACCGTTCAAGTCCAGCAATCCCGTATTCGTAACCCCAAGTAAGTAAATGAGAGATTAGTATGTAAAATAGTTCGTAATAGCATGAGAAAGCTTAAAAATATCATATTAGTTAAACCGCAATTCATTTTGAGCAAGATCGGATATAGTTATCAAAAAGCATGTCTCGAGACTCGAAATAGTAAAAATATTGAATATACGTTAGACTCGTAAAGATATAAGGTTTTCAAAAATGTCAGTTTTATAATTTTTCGATAACTAAAAATATCAATATCGCAATTATACCCGTATTTTCTTACTATCGGTACTTTATTTATCATGTCTACTTTACATTACACTATTTACTACTATTTTATAATATTTATCTATCTCTACTTTTTCTTACAACCATACACATATTTCTGACAATTTTCATTTCCAATACAACTTTACACTCTCATATCTTATTTTTCATTAACAAAAATACCAAAAAAAAAAAAAAATTCTCTCTCTCTTCTGTCATATTTGCGTCGGCCACTCCCCCTTCTCTCCTCAATTTGTTTCACTTTTCAATTATTTAATTAACACAAATTTTCCTCCACTTTTTCCTATAAATACCGCATATTCCTTCCATTTCCTTCACACCTTTCATACACTAATATTACTCTCTCGAAATCTCTCCAAAAGCTCTCTTAAGTTTTCTCTAGTTTCTACTTCTTCTATAGGTAATAGTTTAAAGCTTTGTATGTTCATTTACTTAGTATGAGCATAGTGTGTGTTTTCCAAACCCATGGAGGTTAAGAAAGCAACAATATGTCATACTTTGTTTTTGTTCATAAAATTATTTTCCTTTATGTTGTTTTTATATATATCTAACTAAATATATATATATAGTTATATATATCTTTTGGAGCATATAAGCTCATTTGTTATTGCAATTTATTTACTTTTAAGTTATTTTAAGACTAGTCTTTCTAGTCTTAGACTTGTCCTCATTAAGTCAAAACAATTTCTTTTTCTTTTAGACTAGTCTATTCTTATTCTCGGGAAACCTTGAAAAAAGCTAAGGCTTCCGATGCTTGACAATTATTATTAAGCTTATTTATTTCTTATGTTCTTCATTACCTTATCTTATGATATTTTTAGCTTTTATAAACTACATGATCATATTCATGCATGGCTAATAAGTTATTGTCCAAATAAAAATGAATCTTTTTTATGAAAGAATAAAATTTGATCAAAGTTTTTCCAAAGACTTAGAAAAATATTTTTCAAATAAATCTCTTTTAAAAAGCTTATGTAGACTCATCATGAAATTTCAAACTATTAAAAGAAGTTTCTTCAAAGACTAAAGATATTTTCTTTTCAAATAACAAAAGAAGTTTTTGATATATAAATAATAACTTGGTACTATTTTTACCAATTTTTAAACCAAGAGCTAAATAAGTTTTCAAGAAAATCAACTTACAAGGAAAATGAAAATAAATTTTCAAAAAATAAACTCATCAAGTACTACTAAAGAAAACTTTTGAAAACTCTATTTTTCAATTCTTAGAAATAAATTTTTGTAGATAACTTCAAAAGACCAAACTTATTTTCAACTCACTTTTGATAAACTTAAGAATCATAGTATATTAGATTTTGATCATCCAAAAATTTATAAGTTGCTTGACGCACATCTAACAAATCCAAATTTCCAAAACACTAGAAAAGGTTGTTTTAAGAAAATAAATTAAATAAGACAACACCTATAGCTTCATGCATGAATTATGAGTCTATTTATATACATAAGGAATTCTTTTAAAAAATATACATATTTGAGTTTTACTTAAACAAGCCTTAGTAAAGGAAAGATTAGAAAATATTGTTTTCCAAGAAAAGAATTTTCGTATTAAATCAGTACCCTTTAATCTGAGACCCAAATAACCTTTTATAGTAAAGTAATCTTAGAAATGGAAAGATCTTTTTGGGTAGGTAGAAAATGACATATAATATGCGAAATTTCGAGTTAAAATGAGCAAGTTATGGCCATTTTAAAATGGAACTGCCCTCAAGTCCGATTTTACCGCAAATTGAAGACAAATTTACAATCTTCAAAGTATAAAATTCTATGAAAGACTCATTTTGGGTATTTCATCTTGTTTGGGTGAAGAAGGAATTGATATTGCCTTCCCAAAAGATTACTTCGACTAGGAGCGATCGTCATGGAGTGAGTTAATCCTTAATAATTACATTTCCTTGATTGTGCTTGTAAGTAGTAGCACTAGATAGTAAGGAAAAAGATAAATGAATGAATGTTGTGTGATTTGGATTCATGATTGAATGAAATGGTCATTAAATAAAAGCTAAGTATATCAAAAGAGGAATTAGTGAATAACTTATGTTTTCTTGCAATGGTATGATGAATAATTGTTTTGATCACCTTTAATTTGAACTCGGCGATAATTGAATAACCCTATATTGAAAACACAACATATCATATTTGTGAGTCACATTTATTTTTCACTACTATGACTCCTTGTTTCCCCACACGAGAATAGTAAGAGCCGAAAAGTCCACATGGGCAAATAGGAGTCGGTAAGTCTACAAATATTGATGATCGTATGGGCCGGTAACCACCCAACCCCCGACATGGAGGGCGTAAAATCCATACCACTCATGGTTTCCGGTTAATCGTGTGTATTTGGTTTGCTCATGTGATTGATGCATTCCTATATGATTGTCTAAAATACTTGTATGTTTTATGAAAATGTTTTGAAGATGGGAGTTATCTCACTAAGCTAGTTATGCTTATACCTCTATAGTTTTTTGTTACAGTATGATAACTTGTGGTTGGCACCAAGAAGCCATTTTTTCAGGTAAGAGCCAAAGCTACTAGGAGTTTTTGGAAGAAGTTTATATATTTACTTTTGGATGTAGATTTCTAAGAAAAATATCTATAGTAGACTTATGTTATATTCATGTATGTTATTAAGATGACTTAGACTAGCAAGACTTTAAGTGCAGGGGAATGCCCCTAAGAAGTTGTAAGAAACTTTTATCTTAATGATAATTACATGATTATCTTTATGAGTTCTTGCATGCTTTTATTATCTGCTTAAACGTAATATCCCTTTGAGTCTCCTACTATCTTGGAAACACGCCTTGCACGTGATATCGAAGCTCTTGCGTGACTAAGGTTGTCATTCATTAACTTTAATATTATGTGTAGCGGATTACCACGTTTAGGATACCCTCCGGGTCGTGACACTAGCAGTCATCCCTCTTCTCTTTCCCTTGGATGCTACATGTATGCGTAGCGAAGAAAGAATTTCATTCCGATCTTAAAATCAAAAAGTTAAACGCAGTTGGACTTAATGGCAAGAATCTAATCATCCAATTTAGTGAGTAAAGCTCAAACCTAGTTTAATAAAGTCTAAGGCTAATTCATCAATAGAATTTAATAATTAAAATAAATATAGTAACTGATATACTAAGTATTTTAGTGGTGTGATTACTATTGCATATGATTTTAAACTATTAAAAAACTAATGTAATTGATTTTGTTAAAAAAATATGATCGATAGAATTTTCCATAGTTAATTACTTAGTTTAATCATTAATTCTTGATATGCTTGTGGATAACCAAAGATGAATAACAAATCAATTGATTGATGGGGTTTGTTTGGTTCGTCTTCTTTTGATCGTTTTGACATTTTATTTTTATCCTTTTCAAATAGAATGTTTATTAAGAAATAAACACAGATGAAAAACATATATTTCTACTCATAGATAGATTAAACAAACCAGATACAAATCAAATACAGATAATACACAAATAAAATACATATACAAATCACATAAAGATAAAATACAGATGAAAATCTAATAATCCAAAACAACCCAAATATGAGGTTCTTATGTATTTGAATTTAGGGACTTGGATACTTACGAACTTGCTAGGAAAAATCCTTTAATAACCTAGAATCAACCACAATGATTTTTCCTCTTGCTTGTAATGATCACAGCAATCAAATAGAATAAAAACAACAAATACTAGGATTTACATGAAAAACCCTAATTTAGAGAAAAACCACGGGACTGCCGCACAAATAATCTTCTACTATCAACAATAATAGGATGTACAGATTATTCTTCACTAGATAATACTAGTATATACTTCTAATTAACATATTATCAATTATAAAAATCAATAAGTAACCAAGTTATAGTGGTTAATTAATTAGTAAGAATAATGAAAGAAAAGAACGTTCGTAACACTAGAGGTTAAAATACGAAAAATTATCTTATTTGTAGACACACCATAACTATCGATACATGATCTGACCATTTTAATTCCATTCTCATGAATAATATAAATCTAAATAAAAAATAAAAATAATTAATCTTTTTAATAAAACAATAAAAAAATAATATGTTTGATTTTTTTTTAAATACGTAAAACTGTTCTGTTTGGTTCAAATTGTACAATTCGATTTAAGGTCAAATTGTTTATTCTTTATCTAACAAACCACAAATTGAATCATTTTGAAAAATAATTGAAATTTTTGCATGAATCGATTTAGTGCAGTTAGATCAATTTTTTACATACCCCCGTCTGGATGGTTAGTGTAAATGTGATTTAAGCTTTTTGATTGTTGTATGAGAATTTGTGGTCGAATGGCAAAGAACGTGTTGTCCCAATGGTAATTGAATATTTTATTTTGAATTCTCCTAGTGCTATTTGAGTGAAGGTGGCTGGACAACATTATAAGAGCCATTCAAATGGTAATTTGAAGGAGCATTGGTATAATCATAGTTACCTAGTTACTAACATAAACCTCATGGTAATAGCTAAGTTTAATCCTAAGTTGATGTTTAGGATCTATTCATTTGTTGTATATAGCAATATCCTATAATAATTTGATTTTACTACAAGTTTTGATCATTTGAAGAAGGATTTTTAGTAAGATTTTGGTAGTTGGAACTTAGAGACCCATCTTCAAGCTTCAAGAAGAGAGGTTTTTAATTCTTGTTTAATGTAAGTGTTTGTTTGTGTATGTTTTTAATATTCATATGAAGGTCAAACTTTAGGGTATTATGCGCAATTTCCTCTAAAACTTAACTATATGTACAACAATAATAATAACAATTGTTTAAATGAGAGGTATTTTCATTTTTCCTTAAACTTTTCTATAATGATGATGATGATGATGATGATGATGATGATGATAAGAAGAAGAAGAACAGTAATAATACAACATTGACCCAGTCTATAGATAAACTAACTCACCCACACATCGTAAACTGACTAGTTTGCAGTATATCCTTCTAAGTGGTCGGACAAAAGTAATAAAATACATAAGTAATAAATAGCAAGATAAAATTTGAAGCGAACCCATTTCCACTTGAGACGGTTTGATTCTAACTCATTCAATTGAATCAAGCCTTAAAAAAAATTATTTTAACTAAAATATTTTTTAAATATTTAATTTAATTGACTTAATAGATGAATTAATTAATACATCTTAATTGGATTGATAAGATTATATGACTCAATCGAGCTTTAGATAATGGGCTAGACTAAGCAACAAGTATAATCAAATGTGCTTAATTGATAACTTAAAGTAATGGGCTTGTGATGAGCTCAAAACAATCATAATCAAATAGATAACATGTTATTTTGTTTTGCATACTATTCATTGATCGCCTTTAAGATTCGACCAATCATCTTAGTTTGTCATTGCGATGATGTATAACTATGTGATGACCATGGCATGTTGTGTGTATCTATTAAATGGCAATCACTAGTCTAATATGTAAACTTAAATGAATAATAATAATGCATGACTTGCTTGTATACGATCATTTTGTCCTCTTGAGATGTTATGGTAGTTACATACTTAAGTTATGGACTAACTCGATAAGTAGTTGATAGGGAAGATTCGTGGTAGATTTAGTTAGCTTGAGTAGATGAATGAAGTTGTAATAAATGGTGTATAGAATTATGGGATTATTAGTAACATGTTACAAATAATCCATACTTAATGATGGCAAACTCATTGGTGAAGTCTACGTGAAATTACTCTTGTTTTCAATTTTTAGACATGATGATATGGTCGTCCCCACCAACCCAAAATGTTTCACTCTATTGGAGTTTAGACCCTCTCATTCTTAATTCATGTTATCAGGGTCACAACTTACTCTAATTTCCAAGTGTTAAAAATTTCTCTTACTTACACTAAGGTCATATTTCAATGATTTGTTTGCATTAGAAATAGATATGTGTTTTAGTAACAAACTATATACAAGTAAAGAATAATGTAAGGGATCTCGAGAGCCATACGGACACTCCAAGAGGGAAGAACCTCCTATTTCGTGACAAGTGGTATTGAAGCTAAAGTTCCAAGCTCCATTAAGCTACCTAAATGTTATCCTAACGTGATTACTATGTTGGTAGTTCATGTTGTTAGTTTAACTCTTAAGGGTGAGGCTCAGGGTGAGGAGTGAATACTAGAAAATAAATTTATTATTAGAGTGCAGCCATGATACAAGTTGTGGTTGAAAAAGAATAGGCCTAAATCTTTGCAAACGTATGTTAGAGGGCAAATCCTACTATTGGACAACACAACGATAGTTGATCCCGAAGGAAAAGGGATTAGATGAGGGCAAGAGGAAGCTTGTAGAAGCCCGAAGTTTTTGTGAGATGATTGTAGGTAGAACCGAGTCAATGATTTGGGTAGTGGTAATAGATTTACCTCTTGACAAGGGCATCATGAATTTAGGTAGAAGAGTATGTCTAGGTCCGAATGTTGAAGGCTGGGAAGGTTTAACTCAAGCATGTAATGTTGCGACTTGCAAGTGGCACCAACATGGTAATTTGTTCAGGAAGTGGGTTTAGTCTCCCATGAGCAAACTAGTTGAGAAACAATGCTACTCTCTTAATAAGTTATGGCAGGCTAAAACTGTTAGTGATTGTGCCGTAGGCCAATTACTGGATTTTGTCATTTGATATATATATATATATACATATATTATATATATAAACAGAGACATTTCTTTTGTATTGTTTGCATATTTACTTTATAATAGAAATCCATGAATAATTTATTATTCTAAATGTTCCTAGATGCTCATTATTATGGGAATAATAATGACTTAAATCTAGTATGAGTTTTCATTTAGTAAACATGGGATGTCTATTTGTATGGTGATACAAATGAAACTCATAGGCATATATTAGATGACTGTGTGCTGAACTGACCTACTATGAGATCACTACATGGAATATTGTCATAAGTGATTTTCATAATAACTATGTCAATGTATCCTTAGACCTGAAATCACCATAGGTTCCAACATGAGAAACGTTATGTTTCAACTCAATCAAACGTTATCTTTAACCGAATAATTATAAAGGTTGAGTTTAGGCATAATGTATATCATGTAGAGGAATTTGAGTGATTAAGATGGGATTTGTCCCTTTCGTTATGAGAGAGATATCTTTGGCCCCCTTGATAAGTGAGACTGAGAAATGCATGGCCATGCTCAAATGAATTGATAGTGTGATGAATTTCATTTGTATTATCAGATCACTTGGAAATCGAGAAATGATAAGATTGAACAATATAAGAATGACACTCTCTATATCTTATATTCAATCTAGATATCATGTGACAAAAAAGATAATGACATAAATTATAGATCAGACAAAAATCGGATTACTTATATTCACATAATTTGGGTAAACATAATGTCTTGCTAGAGACCAATGATGTCTTGTAGGTCTAAAAAGTGTTTAGGACCTACTGCCAACATTAGGTGTACCTACAGGGTCACACACAAAAGAACGAATGAAATAAATTATGGGTTTATATTTAAACCTATAGGAATTATTATATTTATTATTCTTAAATAGTTTAAGAATAATAAATGATTATGACAGATAATTAATATTTAATGAAAAAATGTATTTTATTAAATATTAAATAAATATCTTATCATATATATCTTCTAGGGTTTCCTATATGTGTATATATATAAATCTATAGACAGCCTTTTAAGTCAGACTCTTTGACGTCACATTAGATAGCAGAGAAATTCTGCAAACCTAAAAGAGAGAAAAGAAGAAAAATAATTCCTACACGAATTGGATTCGTGTTCTTGAGTGCTAGCACACAGTCGTTTGCGTGTGGATACCGTAGAGGGGATTACGAGACTGTGGTTCCTGCAAATCCGATCTGCTGATCGTTTTGAAGCATCAATAAGGTATATTCAAGAACCCCTTTTGTTCAAATCTAATCAAGAAACATGGATACTAATTTGATTGAATCGCATGGATCCGCCATTGAGGATGTAGGATTCGTATTTTTATGAAAAATAAAATATATTTCCGCTGCATTTTGATTCCTAAATTCCCAACAAAAACCACTTGGGCCTCCCAAACAAGAAGAGAGCTATGATAACTGTAAGGACCCAGCTTAGCTCAATCTAATTATAAGGCAATGCTAAATCCTCTAGCCGCGTATAATACCTTAAGTATTACACACATAGGCTTCCTTAAAAAGATTTGTTTATCTGGAATATTACTAACCAATTTTAATTCCTAAAATCATTTAATTATATTATAAAAATAACTGGATTCATAAGGATAAATAAAAACTATACAAAAGCATTTTAGGAACTACTCTCATGAGTAGATAATCTTTCTCATAAACAAAACCATACCATTAGGTATCTCAAATACCTTTCATGATGCTAAAATAGAACTTTAAAGGCTTATTACAAAAACATGAGCTTCTCAATTAAGCCCTTAAGGAAAATACAAATTTCAAAACATAAATCTAGCTCCTTATACAAAAAATAAACAAAATAAAATTCAGCAATCCTGACTTGTATCACTCTTAAACAAATCTTCCTTGGGACATCTCACTCTCAAATCAAACATCATCATCATCACCACTACCATATTCATCATTACCTGGAAAGAAAACCATAATGAGTTGAAGCCTAGTACACGGTAACACAAACATAAGCGAAATGTCACATAAGCTTAAACTAATGCAAGGCATCAACAATAAAAGTTATTGTCTTTTAATTTAAGATTAAGTAAACAACACTGGAGCACCTACACTCCGAAATAATCCTAGAAATTTGGAGTCCTGAGTAACAACAGCTGCTCAGGGGTTGATATAAATAACTCGGATACTTGTATCTTCTATATCTATCTGAGAAAGAGAAAATAGCCTCATCTAGGGGTCACAACCATTACTCATATTTACCTAGTATCAGTCCATAACATCGTCCAGTTCAACCGGTCCCATAAACGTGAATTAAACCATGTTACTTCACCTCAAGCTTAAGCAAACATTTTATGTCGATACTGTTTGCCCATCAGTTACCCATCGAGCCACTTATGAATCACCATTGCACCATGACATGGAGGTAGCCTAAGCGTCTAACTACCATGCGCGACTCTTGATAAGGTTGTCTATTCCTAGACCATATTAAACGACACAAGCATAAGCAACACTCCTCACTTAAGCCGTCTTTAAGTTTTTGATCCATTTTGGAATTCCTATCCTAACAAAGCAACACGCAAGTTACTGCATACCTTAAGTATTTGAGATCCAATCAAAAACAAAAGATAGACCAAGGACTATCCTAGAGAATAGATCAAAGGCAAACATTGTTCAAGAAATTAAATTACATAAGCAATTCAATTATTTATTAATTTACACCAAATTTCATATTAAACATTCATTATAGGTTTTCATTTGATTAGACATGAGAATAGGAACCCTGCTGTGGCGGCGAAGATCACACCGCCAAGATACGGATAGTTCTCCATTGTTTGTCAAATTATCTTGTATTATACCTAGCTTTGGTTAACATATTTTAAAAATTACGTACTACTTATTATTAAGGTTTAACCTAATCTATTTGTCTAAACTAATTACAAGCTAAGTTTATATTAATCTAATCTAAGCCAAGTTGATTATAATAAATTATTTAATTCAATTACTAAGTTAAGTTGATTAGACTTAATCAATCTAATTCATTTTAACTCATTAAAGTCTATTTAATCAAGTTGGACTTAGATTTATTAACTAAATTCATTTTATATTTAATTCTTATGTTTAATCCAATTATTTATTTAAATCTCATATTTAATTTAACTCTTGTTTAATTACGTAAAATATTAACTAATATAATAAATTAACTATCATTTATCGTTTCCATTTTTATTTTATTTTTATTATATTCAATTTTTTATGAAGAACACAAGTAGGTGCACGTCTATATTTTCACCCTGCGTATATGCATAAGAAGAAGCATGATCAAATATAACATGCTATGTTCCCATTGTGTTTTACTTTGGTTTGAAAACCATTCAGAATCACAACGTGATATAACGAGTCGTGTTCCTACCGTGTTTCACTAGACATTTTATCACTCAATGATTAGAGAGAAACATAGTAGGATACAATGTGTCGTATTTTAGTCGTGTTTTATAAACATGAAAGTTGTTCAAAGCTCGGTGAGAAACACGATGAGATATAATACGTCGTGTTCTAACCGTGTTCTACTTAAAACATAAAACCCACGTTGATAAGAAAAGAACATGGGGAGTTAAGGGTGGCTGTGTTTTGATTGTGCTATTCTGGAAACACGTGTAAAATGAATGGAAAGAAGCACGGTTGGATACAATTGACCATGTTCCTACCATATTTCATCTCTGGTAAGTAAAAATAAAGAGCATGACAAAATATACAACCCATGTTTCCCCTATGCTCATTGCCCTGTTCTCAAACTTCCAAACTTAACTCAGTTCATCTCTTATTTTACATCATTTTTCATCTTCTAATATCTTATACTCATCACATAAACTAAGATTCATCATCTATAACATCTATAAATATGTTTTACCTCATATTTCATCTTAATCCTAACTCTAACATGTTTACACAACTAGGTCTTGATACATAAATTCATATACTATAAGTTTGCAAGTTTTAACTTAAATCCTATAACCCACAACAATTCATCGAATAAATATATATATAACAACTTAGCTTATATGTTTAGTAAACATAGACTTCTTGATCTTCATTTCTTGCAGGTGAAACTATCCCTAGTCTTGCCCTCCATCTTCTATTTCTATTTCTATTTTCAACTTTAATTTCCCTTTTTATTCTAGTTGAAACTGAGATTTGAGGGTTGAATTTGAAGAAAGAAAAGAAGGAAGAAGAACAAGGGAAAAGGAAGGAAAGAAATGAGAAAGAAAAGGAAAGGAAAGGAAGAAAACAAAAATGACAAGAGGAAAAGGAAAGAAATAGATAAGGGTAAGGAAAAATTAAAAGTTATTTTTAGAATAGGATATTAAATTTAAACATTTATGATAATTATATTAAGTACCAAAACTAATTAGAAAATAATTTAAGAACATATATATTAAAAATTTATGACATGATATTAAAACACAATTAAAAAAATTAATTTATGAAAATATGATATTTAATTCGAGTTCAGGTTTAAAACTAATATTTTTAAACAAGTAATTGATTTCAAGAATTATAAAGATTTTACAAAATGAAAGTTAACTAAAGTTTAAGGTTTTTAAGAAGAATTTATCAAGCATTTCAAATTGTTTGTCTAAGAGTTTAAAGATTTGAAATTATAAGAAGAAGCATTTTAAATTGATGATGGAAAGAAATTGAATAATTTGATTTGTAAAATTAATAACTGAAGAAAATAGATATTTAAAAATATTATTTAAAATCTCACATCTCAATTTAACTTATTTACTAATCTAATTATACACATTATCTAATCATGTTCTATTATTTAAACTATCTAAACTATATTCACAATTAACTATTTATTATATTATTCAATTAAATCGTTTCTAATTTAAGTATGTGAGGGTTTGGGGTATTTCAATAATACCAATATGGTGCTCTTTAAAATAAGGATGGGCTTAGAACAAATAGGTAAACAAGATGAGAGAAGGCTGGCTCACTATCCAGCATGGGGATGGTTGAGCACTACACAACTACCCTAGGAACTTATGATAGGAGAACCTTTTATCTTATGATACTAATGGTTTTTTAGTTTAATGGCATTAACACTAATATTCCAAATATGATGAATCAAGTTTGTATTAGCGTTTCTCTTGTAGTGAAAAATATCAATTGCATAACAAAAATTATTGTATTTTAACAAAAGTATTTTACTAAATCATAGATTCTCATCTCCTTAGTCTGTTTTATTTATATTTAGACATCACAATGGTTTGCGTTGGTTTTAGAACCGAACTAGATCCACCTGTTCCAATACATAGCAATCGGAATTGTAGAACTCAGGCTGGTTCTTGGTTCTAGAAATTAAGAACCAAGATTGGATCCGTTGATTTTTTTAAATAAAAAAATCAAGGACTTTACTCCATTTGAGGAATAAAAAAAATCAATTTATAAAAGAAAAAATAGAAAAAAAAATTAAGTTAAAATAAAAGTAGGCAAAAAACAATGGTCTTTAACCAATTTGTTAAAAGAATTGTTTAAGTTATGCATTTTATTTATACACAAAGTACATCCAATTTTATTTATAAAGTTAGCAATCTGGGATTATGAAACACTTAAGATATAAATAAGATCTACAAAGACAAAAACAAGTCCCATATTGTTGAGAAATAAGAGTTTGCTTTGGGTCAAAGTCTATATAAATTCAACTAGACATGTTTTTAAGTATGTTTATTGCTTGATCTGTTAATAACAACAACATATTAAATGTCATGAATAGGAAATAAATTTTCATTATTTATATCAAAACGGTTTATATTTGTTTCTTATTTATATTTACTTTTCTTCCATTTTTCTATTCTTTATTTCATTTTTCCTCTTTTTTTTTAATTAAGGGTTGACTTGGCAGTTAGGACCTGACAAATCCCCCTTCTTTTAGATTGAAATGGTTAGAATTGCCAAAATCGGTTGGTCAATTACTGGTTCCAAACACCACTCAAGGTCCATTTTTCAACTTAGGCACCGACTACTATGGTAGCGATTTAGATTGATCTTTTTATTGGAACCTACCATGACAGTGTCTATTTTTGTGTTATACTTTGTTTTTTAAGTTCTTGAAGATGAATAAATTACTACTGTTATTATTATCCAAATTTAATGCACAAAAAATCTTAAAATGGATAAACTATTTATAATATTAATTTCAAAAGGTTTGATTAAATTCATAGCTATCATATAAATAACATTTATTTTACATGATTGCATAAAAAAGTAGTTATTTTAGAAAAGATCGGTATAATTTGTAAATAAGTTATTTAAATGCTTATGTGGGACCTTATATATGTGAAGCCTATGGGTTGAATAATACGTGAAACTTATAGATGTTTCTAATTATATTTTTATAACATCATTTCAAGGTAAAATTTTAAAATTTTGATTCTGCCCAAGTTTCATGACAACTTAAAAAGACAAACTCCACACAATATACTTAAAATTAGTGATATGATATTGCTTTTGATTTGTTGTTATTATGTTAGGTAAATTACATTGATCATTCTATTCAACTTGACTCTTTCGAAATACAATTGACACCTTTGGTTTTATTTTATTTTTTTCTTGGCCGAAATACCCTTGGTTTTATTCACATTAATGCTAATATAAAACAAATGCAAACCATCATGAGCAAGTCAATATTATTAATATTTTTATATGATATTATAATTATGAAAAAATTAATTTAAAAATTACGAAAAATTAATAAACCATGCTTTATTTTTTTAATATTTCATGAACATATGTATACACAATAAATTAATAAAGATGAATAACAAAAAATACAAAATAAAACTATAAAAAAAAATTGTTTGGTGGTTGTCAAAGGTGGTCAACAAAATCTACTAAATATATATAGAGTAGTAGGGTGGCAAACAACAACTATTAAATATATGCTGGGTTGTGACCTAGTTAAAATGAATTTATTGACTCATTCTCTTAGTGTTTATTGGCTTAATTACCATAAGGAACCTCACCACCATAAATAGGAGGGTTGCAACTCATTGGAAGTAGGTTGCGAACCACCATATACTTGTTTAACGACTGCATAAATGCAGGGGGTCGGTAGCCTGCATCAAACATTTTGTTCCTTCCAATTTTGATTTCTATTAAATTCTTAATATATATGTATGCATATATAGAGAGTCGATTACATTAGAAGGTGTCAACATTTAGGTAAATTCAGTTAAGGTATCAATATTTTGAGTGATCAAAATGAGGAGCTAATGTTTTATAAGATAAATAAAATGAAATATCAATGCTTATTAAAGTTCATTTCATGTATCAATATTTGGATTAGTTTTTAATTAACTTTTCTTAATTTTCCTCAACTTTCAATCATTGGTATCTCATTTGACTCATCTACAAAACATTAATTTCTATTTTTAACTATTCAAAACAATAGTACTTCAAATCAATTTACCATATTATTTTGTTGATACCTTTTGATGCATTTAATCCTATATATGATATAGAAATATTTAGAGATATTAAAAAAAATAGCATTATATAAATTCTTTTAGGGTAAATTACATTAGATGATATCAATGTTTGGGAGTAAATTTATTTAAGGTATCAATATTTCAAGTGGTTAAAAAGATGAATCAACGTTTACAAAGTTTTGGTAAAAAAAAAAAAAAAAAGGTTTACAAAGTGAATCAAATGAAGTATCAATGTTTTGTAAAGTTCATTTAACGTATCAACATTTGGATTAATATTCAATTAAGTTTCCTTAGCTTTCATTAATAGTAAAATATTAATACCTTATTTGACTCATTTGCGAAACGTTGATACTTCAAATGAATTAATCTCCAAACGTTGATTCTTCTTTTTAACCTCTTGAAACGATGATATCTTAAATGAACTTATCATAAATGTTGATATCTTTTTATATAATTTACCCTATTCTTTTACTATATTATATAGTTAATAAATATAATTACAATATTTAAATAAAATTTATTTAGTTATTTGATAGATGTTCAAAGTTCAATGAAACTAAATTAGATTTCTCTAATAGCTTGTTTCTTTTTTCCTTCTTTTTTTAAGATAAAATAAAAATAAAAGAGTAACCATTCTTAGAAAATAACCATTGTTCCAAATAATAGTTTACAAAGTATTACATGTTTCATTCCATCTCTCAAGACAAATATTGGAAAGAAAAATTATATTCCTTTGATCAAATTAATATTGGGTTAATTACATAGGAATATCAAGCTAGAGGTGGGTGCTGATCAGTTTGGTTCCATATTTAATAAAACCAAACCAAATCAAACAAAACCAAACCAAACCAAACCATAATTTATGGTTTGTTTTTTTTTTTTTTTCCTTCATAAACTAAACTATTAAATAACGGTTTGGTTCGATTTATATTACGGATTAAATCAAAATACTAATAAAAAGACTTAAGTCTAATATTTCACATTTGTGCAGATATTTAAATATTAAAATCACACAGTAAAATTCATATTGTAAATGTCAACAAAATATTTTATAAATTCATTACATTTACAATCCATAATCTCATAAAATCATTTACTCACAAACACTGTATACTTACTAACTAATACATAGTGAAATTTAATCTATAATTTTAAAAATAATTCAGTTAGCCATCTACTAATAAATTTGCCAAAAAAAACCATCTACCAATAAAAGTCGTATATAAATAAAAGTAATATACCAATAAAATATACAATGAAAAATTAATACATAATAAGATATATAACAAAATAACAAAATCAATATTCCATAGAGTTCAAAACAATTAATAAAAAACAACATCAAGTTACTAATGAAGGAATATATTTTGAACTCAAAAAACAAATTTTTAAAAAGGAACAAGTTATTATTAATTAATATTCATCATATAATAAAATCATAAGAATTTATATGAACTTTAATCAATCATTATAACAAAATTTATAATTACAAGTAAAATATTTTTATATTTATCTAAAATAGTTTGGTTCGGTTTATCCCTTCAAACCAACTATAAATTAATGGATTGGTTCGGATTAAGAATTTTCTAAACAAAATTGTTTAAAAAAAAACCATATTTTTCAGTTTGGATTGGTTTGACCGATTTTTTTACCCATCATCAATCACAATGTTTGAGGATAAGTTATTTGATGTCACAATATTTATAAAAATAGGTCAATCGAGGTCACTATTGACACATGTCACAGTGTAGTAGATCTTCTGAGTTTTATTTAACTTTTAAACTTGTTGGCACATGTCAATGATAACCTCAATCAACAGGAAAAGGAAATTAATATTATTAATTTTTTTCAAATTTCGAATATGTCACTATGATGAAAATAATGGTAGTTTTAAACAACATAAACTTGTCTTCTAAAGAGATGAGATCATAAGTAGTTGGTCTCGTCTTTTGGAGAGATGAGGTTGCACTAACCACAAACACAATCATGGCGTATCC
Organism: Combretum micranthum; assembly: GCA_024138025.1. NCBI lineage: Eukaryota > Viridiplantae > Streptophyta > Magnoliopsida > Myrtales > Combretaceae > Combretum > Combretum micranthum. Next base: position 2,078,478 of record JAMXBD010000049.1, read on the forward strand.
TTAACTTAGTATTTTCTTTAATGTCTTCCCTTACTATATGCCAGAGTGCATGTAGTCTTAGTGGAGACTATCATCAGGAAAAGTAAAAGGAAAAAGAAAGGAAGGGAAAAGAAGAGAGCTAACTCATGGTGTGTGTGTATATGTATCTTCCTCTCAGCTAGAAGTATGTGACAAGAATAAAATAAAATATAAAGAAAAGAAAAAGCCACAGTATTGTAAATTGAAGTGAAGAAATGAATGACACTTATGGGAGTGGTTGGAACGTGCTACGACGAGATCGTCGAAGCTTGAGCAGTTGATATCGTTATCCAAAAGAATGTATTGTTGAGCTAGGATTTGCGGTGGTTTTGGATAGGGAAATTGATAGATCAAGCTACTATGCTTGTGATATTTGTAGAGGCTTATTTTGGTAATTGGGCTTGAAGCCTAATTTAATGCCATAGGTCGGTCTTCTAGTTGATGATAGGGCTTAGAAGACCAAGTTTAATAAGGGATATTGTAGGGAGATTTGGTTTGGTATGCTTGGAACAAGGATTGTTGGACTAGTTTATTCTGCTCCCGGCCTAATTCGATTTTATCATGCATCAAAAGTAAACTCTAAAAATGTCTTATAGAGTTAATTAGGGCTTTATTTGATTTAAAATAAGCCTTTAGCCCTTTTATATTTAAAATAGTTTTTTTTTAACAATAAATTGACTTCTTTTTATAATATAAATAAAACCTTCTAGTTCATTCACAAAGCTCAGTCCAGCCTACCATTAAAGAAAAGAAGGCTTCGCTAGCAGCATTGGATCGTTTATATATAATCTAATAGTGATCAGCCATGCTCAATCTCATCCATATGATCAGGCATTATCTAATGGCTAGCTTTAGCCTCCACCATCTATAAATAAGCCCTAATTATGTTTTCTCATGCATTAAAAGTAGACTCTAAAAATGTCTTTGGGGTTAATTTGGGCTTCATTGGATTAAAATAGGGCTTATATTGATTAAAATAAGCCTTTAGCTCATTTATATTAAAAATGGATTGTTTTAACAATAAATAGAATTCTCTTTATAATTTATGTAAAACCCTCTAGCTCATTTAAAAAGCCTAGCCCAAACCAGCCCACAATTAAAGAAAAGAAGGCTTCAATAGCAGCCGTTGGATCATTTAGATATGACCTAATGGTGATCAGCCATGCTCAATCTTGTTTGTTCGATCAGACGTTATCCAATGGTTGACAGTAGCCTCCACCATCTATAAATAAGTAGTTTCTCCTTTCTTTTGAGGTCTTTCTACATATTGCTAAGATTGAGAGCAATGCGAAAACTTTACTGAAAGAACTCTAGAAAGAATTAAAGCAACACTTCATAAATAATGAGTCAAGAATGATCGAATCTATCTGATATGATCTTCGATCATACTTGCGCACTCAAGAAACTGGATTTGTCTGTTCCTCTCTGTACCTCTCTTTACAGCATTTGTACACGTGTCATTAGTTCATAACTTCTCTAAGGTCGACTAGCACATTCATCGCATGTGATTGATTAGCTGCAATAACCCCACCACATAACATTAAAGAAGAAATTAAGGAGGGAGATTAATAAAAGAATGAAATGATATGAGTTGTCCATGGAAGTTGCATAATCTTACCTGGTGGAGTTTCGTTGGTTAACGACTTTGGCTCGTGGTCAGTGCAACCTTGTCTCGTGAAGATAAGGGTTATTGTAGTTGTACAAAATCGTCTCTTGAAGAGATGATGTCAAGGTATTTTTATTAAACTTATCTCTTGAAGAAATAGGGTCGGTCACTTATGACATCGCCTGCTCAAGAGATAAGTTTAAATTACCTAAAATTGAGATTATTTTTGTTATAGTGGTTTTTTTTTGTAATTTTTAAAAATTTAATAATATTAATTCATTTTCCCATCAGTTGAATTACTTCTCTAAATGCTATGACCTAAAATAAACTATAAAAAATTTAACCTCAAATAAATTTACCTCCAAACACTATGTATTCCAGTATAATTTACCTAATTGATATTATATATAAATTAAACTGATGATAAAATTAAGTGAACAAACTCTAATAATACCGCATAATTAAATTATAGGTAAAACTAAATTTATATCAAAATTACATAAACTAAATTAATAATAAAATATCAGCATATCCTTTTCTATATTATATATATTTTGTTATACATAGCTTATGATTTAGGATAAACATCATTGGGATTGAAATTTTCATTATTTCTACAATTAACTTAAAAAATATAAAGGTGTCACTTTGTCACATATAAACATCTTAATGTTATTTATAGTACCGAACTAGATTCATTTAGGTAAGTAACTACAAAATTAGGAAAAATTAGGCATCATATTAATATTTTTAAACTCAATATAATAGATAAAATCCAAATTCTAAATATAACATTTTCCCTATTACTCATTAGTGTTTTATTAAAAAAAGTATGAACATGATAAAAACGGGTAGCATGAAAAATAATTAATAAATAAATCAAATTTGATGGAGAAAAGAAGCTCCTAGTCCTTCTAAATTTATTGCTATATATAAAGTCAATGAATTCAGAGATCAGAGCCATCCATTATGCCAAAGAACGCAAATACAAATAAAGTCAACAAAATCAACGGTCCCTGTTCAATATTCAGAAAACAGACACACATAACTGTACATGCAAATCCTATATAAACACAGTGTCTTTCTACAACAAGTATAAAAAGGAACCAAGAAGGTCCGTCTGTAAAGCATTCCCTTCACATTTTATCATTTTTTTTTCTCTTCCAATTTTTTCATTTCAATTCATATTTTCTTTAAAATTTCATTACAAATTATATATATGTTTTTCTTCTTATCTACATATTTTACAAAAATTACTGTCTTTGTTATCAGAGTCTATATATACTCTTGAAGCAAAGCCTGGAAGGCTTCTTTTATCTCTCTCTCTCTTTCTCTCTCTCTCTAGACACCAAATTCAATACACATCTTTGCCTTTTTAGCTAAACACTTGAATCTCTTTCTTCACATTTGGTAATGATAAAATAATAAACATATTAATATCAAATAAAGGCCAAAATTGAATAAATATTGAAACTTGTTGATACATAATTTTGTTTTTTTGGGGGCATATTAAGAGCATGCCCTCAGGTGCCATACCCATCTCCTGTTCATCCAGATCTTAGCTGTTTCACAAGTTTTGGCATCTGGGTTTTGCATCAATTGGTGGGTTTGATGTGAATCTAAAGATAAAGTTTTGATCTTTATGAATTTCCCAATGTTTGGATCTTGATAAAAAAATACTTCTTGATGGTCTTTGTTCTTGTATTTGTTGTGGCTCTAGGTGTAATCTGGATTCTGGGTTTTGGTTAGATGAAGGATCTCATGCTTTGCTACTGAAATCTGAGAATTACTACCTAGCATCAAAGATACAATTTTTGTGTATCTGATTAAAAAAGGTATCGATGTTTATGCATATATCTATTCCTTTTGAATGGATTGTATTAGATGATGTTTTGTAGTTATTGGATTGGATTTTTTGCTGCATTATGTTGCATCATCTTTATACTTGGTTTTGCTTTGATGGTTTTGATGTAAAGTTCCTGAATTTTGCAGTCTTTGATTGGATCGTGAAATGAGTGTGGAGCTATGGTGTTTAGAACTTCATTTTTCTTTTCGTTTATTGGATAAGATTGTTTTTGAGTTTATCTTGTGTTTTGAGTAACTGAATTGATCATCTAGTAGGTTTTATTTGTAGGAGGCGATGCAATCCGACAATGGAAAATTATTCATTGGTGGAATATCATGGGACACAAATGAAGACAAACTCAAGGAATATTTTGGTGCTTATGGAGAGGTGGTGGAAGCTATCATCATGAAAGATCGAAACACGGGGCGTGCCCGTGGCTTTGGATTTGTTGTTTTTGCTGACCCTGCTGTTGCTGATAGAGTCATTAAAGACAAGCACAACATTGACGGCAGGATGGTAAATCACTACTTTGCTTGGCAGTTTTTTGTTTGCCTTAGCATATGTTTTTTGCTTGATCTATGAATTGATAATTGCAAAAGAAACTAAAGAAATTCATTTCCGTGTTGGGATTGCACATTGCTAGTTAAACACTATTAATGCAGGTGTTTTGAATCCAGTCTTCAAGTCAACTAAATTACTCAATGAACTTAAGCCAAGATTTTGTAATTTTTTATCTAGTACATTATTTACTTTGTTGTCCAAGGTTTCTGATTTTTTTAGATACTATAATTTGGAAAATTACAGTAAGTCTGTTCATTATAAATCTTTCTATCCCCAGGTTGAAGCAAAAAAAGCTGTTCCTAGAGATGATCAGAGCACTCCAAGTAGGAACAGTGGAAGCATCCATAGTTCCCCTGGTCCAGGCCGCACCAAGAAGATATTTGTAGGTGGTTTGGCATCGACTGTGACCGAAAGTGACTTTAGGAAGTACTTTGAGCAATTTGGTACAGTCAACGATGTTGTAGTTATGTACGACCACAACACGCAGAGGCCTAGGGGATTTGGGTTCATCACCTATGATTCTGAAGATTCAGTGGACAAAGTGTTGCTCAATACTTTTCATGAACTTAATGGTAAAATGGTTGAGGTAAAGAGAGCAGTACCAAAAGAGTTATCACCAGGTCCTAGTCGCAGTCCGCTTGGTGGATATAATTATGGGATGAATCGTGTCAATTTCCTTAGTGGATATACCCAAGGATATAATCCTAGTGCTGTTGGAGGCTATGGACTTAGAATGGATAGTAGGTTTAGTCCAGTTGCAGGAGGTCAAAGTGCTTCCCCCCTCCATTTCGTATGAATTTTGAGCCAGGTCTTAGCCCAAGCTATGGTGGGACTACAAGTTTCAACAATAATATTAGCTATGGTCGGGGCTTAAATCCTTACTACATTGGCAGTTCTAACAGATTTAATAGTGCTATTGGATATGATGGAGGAAATGGGGGTAACTCTTCCTTTTTCAGCACACCAACTCGAAACCTGTGGGGCAATGGTAGCCTTAATTATAATACAAGCTCTGCAAGTTCCACTAGTTTACTCTGGCTCAGGAACTACAGGCATTGGTGGGAGCAACTTTGGCAGTGGTGGAGTCAATTGGGGTTCATCACTGATTGCAGGTCAAGGTGGTGCCAATAGTGCTTCTAATGATAGCAGCAGTTTTGTATATGGCAGAGGTAATAGCAGCTATGGCTTGGGAACTGGTGCTGGGGGCTATGGAAGAAATGCTGAAACTGGCAATTCTTTAACATCGTCATATGCTGCTTCAAATGGGGCATTTGATGGAACCTTTTCAGACCTGTATGGCAGTAATTCTGTTTATGGGGATTCAACCTGGAGAACATCAAACCAAGAAAGAGGGGGCTCTGGTTCCTTTGGGTACGGGCTTGGCAGTGGTACTTCTGAAGCTTCAGCAAAAAGCTCACCAGGCTATGTTGGTGATTATAATGTTAATAAGAGAATCCAATAGAGGTAATAGTCATACCCCTCTTGATGCAAAGCTCCAATTTCTTCTATATCTGTTCTACTTTTTCAAATCAATTATTGTTTGAGATTCCATCTTAATGATGAAGCTTTTTGTGGTAGTTGCTTGAAGATGAAGTTTCATAGTTATAGATGTCCATGAAATGCATGTGATGTAGTGTGTGCTAAGAAACGAGGGACTTGTAATTTTGTACAAAATTGGGAAATCCCTCTAGTCAGAACTTTCTGAGTTCATAGATAAAGTGCCTATGATTTTTTTTTGGGGGTCCTCAATTGTCTTGGAGTCATAGAACAAACTTCATCTAAACCAATGCTAGGTTCTTTCTTTGTCGATTTGTGTAGTGTAAACATGCTGAATATTGTTGTCTTAGTTAGTACAATTACATATGCTTTTAAAAGCAATCTTTGGGTGTATATATTCTGCTTAGACATGTATTGCTTCCATTTCTGCTTCAAAATTTTTATTTAAGATTCAAACACTATTTTCGCCTCTCAAATCCTCCTAAAGATATCTGCTTCGAGGGTCAAATAGAATGATAGAATGGGGAATGGCTCTTTTCCATGAATCCAAGTGCTTTATTTGCCCAAAGTGATGCAGTTTTTCAGTTTTCAAGGGTCCATGGTAATGAATGGATGGTCTCTATTTATTGTAATATATTGCATGTTTCTGCTGCATGCTTATAGGATGAGAATTCATGGTGGGACATATAAAATTGTCTAGAACTTGCCTGAGAAGTGAGAAGTGAGTCCATGTTGGTTGGGGCTTATTTGATTTTGCTATTTTGATGCATGTACAAAATATATACTGCCAATAGGAAAATATTTCGACTGCAATTTGCCCTTATTTTTAACTTGTAAGACCATCTGATTCCATCTGCATATTGCACTTTTGAAATGGATGAGGCAATCTCTTTTAGCTCTGAAGTTATGTGTTTCATGGCGCATTTAGAATATCATTAAAGGTTGATGGAACTAGATTCAGCCTTTTTTGTTGCTTGAAAATGGTTTTTTAAGGTTGGTTTGTAGTCATGCTTAGGGTGTAAGTTACAACTTTTAAAATCAAGGGAGTCTATAGCATTATGGATGTTATCTGGGGCAAGTGAAATGTTGCCTTTGTATGTATTCAAACCATGTTGATTGGACAGTCTAGCATTTTCTCAGCACAGTTTAATGAACTTATCCTTCAATTGAGGAATTTGAGTGCCCTTGAAGCTTGTCTTAACTTATTGGTAGTTTTGCTATGATGAAGTTGTCTAAGTGAAGATGAGAATATTTCCTTTTGGCGATGTTCTTGTTAACACAGGTTTTGTGCTGATGGAATCTACTTCTTGATAAAGAATTTCCACGTAGTTTTTAAGGCAACTTACGTAGAGTGCGAGAGCCTATATGCATATGCTGTCTAAAATGATCATCGAAGAGCTTTCTTTTTGTTATTTATTATTATTTTTTTTTGGATGAAGAATTATGGAAGAGTTGATTCAATGAACTTTTCTTAATTGGATCATAACCTGACAATAAAGTTTTAGTATGAGTTTGCTAGTATTTTTATTCCTATTAAATGTCAGCACGATCTTCCCTGGGTCTAGACATGTTATACTGCTTTAGTAATTGCTTTATATTTTATACTAAAGAATCGATTGACATGGTAGTTAATTATATTGAAGGTCCCTTATCCTTGTTTAGATTGAGATAGGCAGCACCGTGGTGTGGGTACTAACCTATATCAACTTTCATTTTAGGCACGTACGACAGATGATGGTTGTGAATGTCTTAGATCGAGATCTGGAATAGGACTTACATATAAGTTTTCTTGATATTATATTATAGAGCCTTAGAAATGGGTGGACAAACTGCCATTCTCTCTTGTTCAAAAGCTGGAAGGCATTGGATATTTAAGAAGGCTTTAGAGTTTAGAACAACAGTTGTTTTTCTCTCTAATAATCTCTAACACAGAGGATGTGAAGCATATCTAATTGTCCTTCTTGAAGTAGGTTGATGATATTTTGTGAATGTTGGCCAGCAACATAGGGAAGTTTACAGAATTTTTTTTGGAAAATTTATTATTGAAATACATTATGCTTACGTACTGCTGACGCTTGTTATTAAAGATCATATAGTGCTATTAAGTCGTGTATCCTCTATGCACCTGATTCACTACACACAGCATACGCATGGTTTTGCTTGTGCGTGCCAGATCTATCATGGGACAAAATGGCTAAACAAGAATGGATGGCAATGGCATTGGTCAATTTATTACAGTAGAGTCACTGCGTAGTTTGTTGGTTTGGCTTACGGAGTTGGTGTACAGGCACATGTTATGAGGTTGTACTTTTCTAGGACTCATGGCATGGTTTATACATAATTGCTCTTGCCAATAAGCATACAACTACAGAGAATTTGAAGGAGGGAAGGGGAAGAGGGTGGTTCAAATGTGTTTAGATAGATTTAATGCCTACTAAGATATAATATTGTTACATCGAGAAATGATTGTTGGTGCTTTGTAACATATTGTATTTGATTTGTCAACTTTTCATCTGTTTGGCATCTATTTGGTGTTTGTTTAAATCTGGTATTTGTCAAAAAAACAAACAATGAAAAAAGATTGAGACTTAATTGCTCATATATAAATCATACAAATTATATATGGAGCAGACATAAATGCAAATCAGATATGAATACAGATTATATGTTATTAATATGTGTGTGAGAGGGTGGCAAGAGTGTGCGTGATTTGTTTGATATAAAAATTGACAAGATATCTTCTACTTGCATATATAATAATGTGCTACAGTGATCGTGAACCGTGTGGAAAATATATGGAGTATTTTGCATGCGCGTAGCTATAGTAAATGAAGATAAATAATTGCTGATGATCTGCATGCATGTTTCATCAATAGGATGAGGTTGTTATTGTGCTATGGAATTGATTATTTAATCCTTCTGCATTTCTCAAAATGCATGCATAAATTTCTTTGATATTTCTAAAATTTTATATTCTCATAAAAGTTGTATTATGTTTTGCAACAGGTACTGCTTTTTAGAGAAGCTTATTCAACAGTGTTGTAGGTGAAGACAATTTGATGAAGTTGGTGAATTGTGGTTTGGAAATTTCCTTTTTTTTTCAAGTTTTAGTGGAAGAATTGGTGAGTTAGAGCTAACACGAGTGTCGGTTTTGGAGAATTGCATTTATAGATAGAAGTTACAGAGGATCTTGTGTTGGGGCTTGAGTTTTTGAGGTAAAACTTTAGATTCATGTTTTCGGTTCTTTTGAGTAATGTAAAATTAGATTGCGGGAAATAGTTGGAAATGCATCATGCACCTGTGGTGAGGTGGTGTGATTCATAGAACCATAGACTGCAATTGAATGGAAAAAAAAAAAAAAAAAGGAGGGAAGTTTTCTTCCCTTAGATTTACTCTCTTTAGTTTCTGGCAAAGATTTGGGACTCTTGTCAGCTTCTCTTTCTTCCCTCCAGATTGTAATCAAGATTTTTGATTTATTAGCATGAAATATGGAAGGGATACCCACATAGGGATCCTGGACAAAGTCACAGCATACTTCCTTTTTACCCCCCACCATGAGGGCATTGTTAGTGAGACAATTTGAAACTTAATTGTTTGTATTAATAGAACTTTTTCACATGTGCTTGTATATGGTGATTACCTCTTCGAATATTGGCTTAAAATTCAATAAAATCGATACTTTTCCCGAACATCTGATGAGCTTTTTGCACTTCCTGAGATTTTCTTTTATTCTTCTGATGCATTGATCTAATATGTAGGATATATTGTACCTTATTTCTCGTCGCTTTCCAGGTGATTTCGGTTGATTACTTATTTAATGCAGGTATTTGCAAGGGAGCTTTACTGCATATTTGGTTGACTGGAATAGAATAGATATTCTACTTTTATTATCGTGAAATAACTATTTCTTCATTTAGTTAGTAAAGAATTCTATATAAGGAATGTTTATTCCATATACATGGAATCCTTATTCCTTCTCTTCATCAAAGGAATCACAATTCCTTCTAAAAAGTATTTATTTTTCCAAAAAAAAAAGCTTCTATTTTTAAAACAAAGAATTGTTATTCTATTCCAATTTTATTTCATTTCAGTGAACCAAATGTACAGTTAGGGTTATTATATATTAATCATCGGGAGCTTTAGGATTAGTGAAAATCCCTTCATCAAGGGCTATTGTGGAAACTTTGTGCTTACTGTTTGATACTTGATTCTTCAGTTTATTTGATACGTTGGCTATTTTAGCCGTATGGTAAATATAATGCGTAAATTATACTAGAAGGTCATAATATTTGTGAGTAAGTTCGTTTTAAGTTATAACATTTTGAAAAGTTCAAAAGAGGTTGACATTTAGTAAGTAAGTTCATTTTATGTCATAACGTTTAAAGAAGTGGATTAATTGAGGTCATCATAGCATATGTTAATGTGAGAAATATTTAATTAAAACTTAAGAAACTCACTTAACTAAATCTTATAAGACACTTTTCTAAATGTTATGATCTCTTTTAAACTTTTTATAATGTTTTACTCTAAATATTATGATTTTTTCGGTATAATTTATCGTAAATGTAATATTGTTTCTTCTCAAATCCGCAGCTGTTGCCTGCAAGTATATTTTCTAATCAATCTCTAGGAAAGTGCTCTGGTAGATTTTAGTTATTGATCATTCATAGATCTTGTCAGTTCTTTAATTTCCTCAGACTTTTCATACGTGGTATATACAACGAGATCGGGTCTAGATTAAAATATCTCCAAATCCACAGCAGAATTACATATCTGGGGAATGGACAGTTGCGTTGCTAGGAATTGTTATACAGGCATGTCAAGCCTTGCTTTTGGTTCGATTTTTCCTTTCTTGTTCATCGTAAATTATATAGTTGAAATACAAAAGGGTAAATTAAGCATATCTTGTTGAAGTGAGTAAAAGATAGGACTACCTATTTTGGCAGGAGTGCAAAATGTAAATTTTAAGTAGGTTAATGTGGTGAATGGTATTTAAATTTTGATAAAATATGTAATTAGGTATTTAAAATTTGAAATTGATCAATTTAATATATGAAAGAACTTTTTGTGTGTGCGCTAACAGTATTTTCGTCAAGTTTTTTTTGGTATTAATTGATTAATATGACAGTTTTAGGTATCAAATTGATCAATTTTAAATATTAAATCGATTAATTTTAAAATTCAAGTATTTAATTACATATTTTGCTAAAATGTGGGTATCATTTGTAACATATCCCTAGCAATCTAATCGATAATTTTAAAGATAGAGGGCTAAGGTATATATTAGGAAGTGTATTTGGAACTTGTTCAAATAATATATCTCACGAAAAGCATGCAAGTGTTGTTTATGTGCATTCGTTTCTAAATGTAAAGGATAATTTCTAAGGGTAGAGTGAGACGGTGGTAGATATTGTAAGATGGATACTTAAAGTGTGTTAAGAATTTCAATACTTAAGTATTTGCATGTATGCATTTGTTTCTATTTTTTTAGCCATTTAATAATTGGTCGTTTGCTTTACATAGTGAATAATGTTATAATAAAATTACTATTATTGAGGAATATGATAAAGTTGTGATAGAATTTTCATTTGTAAATTTTTTATTTAAATGAAAGTATTTTAGGAACAAAGTTAATTCCACCATTGAATTGCCATTTACATGGTGCTTTTTGTAATAAGGATTATTTTCGAAATCGATATTATGGTGAACTAAACTTTGATAGTTTTTTTAATAAGAAATAGTATTATAATGGCATTATGGTTACAGTAAAATGAATAAACAGTAAACAAAAGTATTTTTGCAATATCTTTATAAGTTTGCATGCTAGTAGCTTGTTGACACAAATAAGTATTTATATTATTATTATTTTTTTATGAATTGGCTTAACAATATAAAAAAAATAAAGAAAGAAATTTGCGAAGATCTGGAATTACAAATATGTTTCCTCCCTTGATTCGTCAATATCTAGCATATGATTAGGCTGAGCAAACAGCAAGACTACCTCAACATCATGTGTGACTACATAAATCAATGGCCCATAATTGTCAAAATCGTGAGTTAAATGTCTAATTCTGCGAGTTTATAATTTTGTATGCTTTTTCTTAATTAAAATGATTGCAAAATTGTTTAATTATATATTTTAGAAAGAATTATGAATTTAGAAATATGAATTCGTACCCTAACAATTTAAAGTTTTACATGATTTTGTATATTTTTTTGATTCCATACATTTTAGTTTATAGAAAAATTATGATTTTAATAACCATGGTGACTTATTAAGACATTTGACGTTTTTGCTTATTAAACAATTAAGCATAGAAAATTTTTTCCATGTTATTTATCTTTGCATTTGAGAGAGAGAGAGAGAGATGGAGAGAGAGAGAGAGAGAGACCTATGGAGTGAGTGTGGAGATTGTAAGAGTATTTATTATTTAATTTTAAATTTTATCAAGTCGGTTTTCTAATGGGCCATTATTATGACCCACGAATTAACCTTAAATTCTATAGGTTGATAAAAGAATTCTCAAACCTGTTCAAAAATCCTATAAAAGGCTTTTAATAGGTTGGTAGGTTGGGTACCCTACAATGAGTCATTTGGCTTCATCCCTAGGTGGAAGGCGCTAGCATTTCAAAAGGTATGCCATAATTATAGATATTGTAACAAGTAAATTTCACTATGGTAGTCAAACTGGATCTCGCTAGGATGTAAGATAGGTCGTTTTGCTTGTGGTAGGACGTGGTTGGCCATCATGGTGATTAATAAACGGGAAATGGAAAAATGGTTTTTTTAATAAAACTTATTTTTCATTTTTTTTTATTTATATATAGATATATATTTCATGGCAATCCACTATTATTGGATACAGGTTACAATAGTTGTAGACTGTAGTCCACCATTAGTTACACTAAAAAACTATTAATATAAAAAAAGAAAAAAAAATTACAAAGATAGGTTGAGCTAATTATAAGTTATAATTTCATTTGGTGAATCCGTTCACCACAATTGATCCAAATTCCAAACCATGGAAACACACCAAACAAAAACACCATGAGAGGAAGAGGATGGTAAAATGAAGGTGAGAGTGTAAAAGACATGTTTAGCTTATCTACTTTTAGGATTAATTTTAAGTGACATTTTTGTAATTTTTTATAAAATCATCACTATTTTTTTCCTTCTCCCTAAAATGAGCTTTGGAGGCAACCTTGAACAATTAATTGTACTGGAAATGAACTAAAACGAGACGACTTTGCGTTTGTTGCACTTTTTAGTAAATAGATGCTTAAAAAGCCAAAGAATAGGGATATTGTCGGGTTGAAACGCTTGCTCCATTTCCCTTTAATCCTGGCAGGTATTGATGAAGAGTGAAAACTTTTGTAATGGTGTCTGTTTGCAAGAACCTTCTCAAGATACACATCTCTCTCTCTCTCTCTCCCCCCATGATGTTGGCACATGATTTGGAGCCCACGGGTTTTTACCATATAAAACTGCTTGCACATGTTGTCGAATTCATGGTATGGCATGTCGCATTTATCACATGGGAAGCACTAGAAATGATGTATGGACTTTCTAGGGTACGGTTAAGGAACATTGTCCCTTTTTTTTATAATGACTTGAATGCATCGTAAAATGTTAAATTTATTTAAAAGATATCACAATGAAGATATTGATAATATGTTTTATATATTGATTAAATATGAGGGAATTATTAGTATGTAATTAGAGAAAAAAGTTATAAAGAACAAATTAATGACTTTTTTTTTCCTTGCTTCTTTAAATAAACACACAGCTTATATTTGGAAATGTTTATTAGACATACATGCTAATTCCTGATTTAGACTAAGGTAATTATTTATTTAACTAAATAACATGATATAAAATAATTTAAAAATTACAAAAATATAGAGAGAAACAAATTGCACAAAATAAAAATAGTTATAAAAGATTAAAACTTAAAACTTGCTTGATCAGTCACCCAAGGTTAAGTGATGGCAAGTTAACTAAGTTTAAAAATTGTTGGCCATGATTTTATGTTAATCCCTCAAAGGTAATGGATGGACATAAGGATGATGGGTTGTCCCAAAAAGTTAAAGAAAGAAAGAAAAAGAGAAAGGAAAAGCTAAATTTCAAATTATAGTCCCATTGGATTTTAAGTGCGAAGTTATTCATATGTTTTTTTTTTCCCTTTTCTTTTTGTCTTTCTATTTTGAATTTTAAGGTTAGTGAGTTGCGGCCCTCCATTCTAAGGCTCGCTTGGCTGGCTACCTATGGTCTAGAAGAGACCAACCAAGTGAGTTCTAAGGTTTGAATGTTTTTGTTTTTTATTTGTTTTTTTTCCATCTTCTAAAAGTTTATATTGTAGTTTTTGTAGCTTTGATGATATTATTTAAAAATTGTTAATCTTTCAATCATAGAGATGTTTTATATTAAATCATCCTGAGTTGCAATTATTATTATTTTTTTCTCACTGAAACAAAGGTTGAGATTAGTCAGAAGATACATCATTTGTATAAAAGAACGTGTCCATTTTGCATTAGTCAATTTATATAGGTTAGAGTTGTGACCAATTAAGAAGTGGATCGAGGATCACCGTAATTAGTAACTGTATTTGATATATTTAAAAGCGTAGGAAAGTAATCTTCCTGTGGCGATATCCAGGATTTTTACATGGTGAGTTGGAGATGATTGGGATGTCCATCGATCGGCTGACGGCTTAATGGATGGATGTCCGCTTATCCAATTAGATAAGAGCTCTTTCTAGGACACTCAAAGGGATTTGCTTGAAGAAGCTAGATAGCCCAATGAGTGACTGAGATGATAGGATAGCTGGACGTATGGGCGTACCATGTTTAAAACGGTCTATCAACAATAGCTAATCCAAATCTATATATCTAAATAAAAGTTTTTGATATTATACATACATGATTCTAGGAAAATTATGGGAATTGGTTTCATTGGTGATTTATTAGTTCGGATTTATATATAATTGTGATTAGATATTGAAAGACTTAATATATTAATTATTGTGTTTATTTGAATGGTCAAATGCTTAATTAGATTATTTTATTGACTTGAAGTGAGTGGAGTTATGAAGAACTTGCATATTTTCATTGCATTTCAATATGTGTGATAGCTTAATGACTTTATAGTCTAGTGGTATCATTTATGATTTTTCAAGTGAGAGGTACTATTCGAATGCTTCTTTTTCGTCACAATAAAAAAAAAGATTGTATATGATGAACGTTTTTCCTATTTAAGATTATGGAATATTGGAATTGAATTGATCAATGCAGGTGACCATAAAATATTTTCTTTAAGTCTTCACCAAAAAAAAAAAAAAAAAAGAAAGAGGTCTCACTTAGATAACCCAAGTTTTGGCAAATTGATGGATGCAGAAATGCTATCTATTAAGTCCTAAAACGTATTTTCCCATATCTAATAATAGGTCGTTGTTTTGTATTTATTTATTTTTAAGTAGTGTTTCGTTGAATCTATTATAATATATATTGGATTTTGTAACAAGCTGCCAATGCACTTAATAACATATGTGGCAATGTTGGTAAAATTATATTTCTATGATTTTTCTATATATAACATGATTAGTTCTCAAACCGCGGGAAAAAAATTTGCTGTCCTTGGTTTGCTGTCTCGATTATATCTCTATAAGTAAATATTTGATCCGTATCAAAAAATACCTTTTATATTTTAAAATTTTTTATATTCTTTTAATTTATTAAACACGTATAAAATATTTATTGATAGGATATAAAAGAGACAATATGTTAAAAACAGCAATCACCATTCCCAAACAATGTACATTTAATGTAGTGTGTCTATGGAAATGGAAGGTTAAAAGCGTGTGGTGACAAGACGATAGCACTGCAATTTGTCTTCAATTGTATTATGGTCGCACCTCTTAATTTTAGTTTTCGTTATAAAGATTAAGATTCAGTTTATGGCTAAATATAAATCTGATTGATATATATTATATATATATATATTTTACCTTGAGATATTTGTCTGTTTACATATTCACTATAAACTTTTTTACACAAGCACTACTTATATAAAAATAATTACTTAAAATACTTTTACAAAATTGTATATTTCAACATGTGACTTTGCCTGTTGTGTATATATTGCACATCCAATATGTGATTTTTTTTTTTCTTTTAAAGAATATCACAGGTTCAATATACGATTTTGTGATGCCTTGAAATTTTTAAATTACATATAATATGTACGCCTTTTTTTAATTTTAAGTAAATTATATATTTTAGAGATATACGATAGTATTTAAGTAATTATAATTATATGATTTGTAATAATATAATTTTATTTTTACTTATGATTATATGATTTGTAATAATATAATTTATTTTTTTTGAATTGATAGACATGTTTTACATCCATTTTTTCTGGTCATTGTTAGAGCTATGATACACGCAATGTTGAGTTAGCGGTCTTAACATCGGTTAGATGTAATTGAGAGAAATATTGCAATAGAAAAGCACTATCTACAATGATTCGTATAACATTATCGATAATAAAACACTTTATGTTTTACAAAAGTTCAACACTTTTTAGTTTTACAAAAAGTTCGATTTTCTCATACGCATGATTTGTGAATTTTGATAAAACAATAAATCAAGTTCAACAATGCTTTATTATAATCTATCTATAGCTAGTTCCACTGTCTTTCTCAGAACACCCAATCAATCCTTCTCTTCTCAATTTATCTTCCTTGGATTTCCTGCAGAAGATTACCCAACTATTAACCTCCAGAGCTATGCAAACCCCGATCATGGTCGAAAGACACAAACAATAGCTCAATTTAGCATAAGATCTGCTCAACCCCATTGCCTCAAATCCTTGGAAAACATTCACTACTCCTAGGACCACACAAGCATACCCTACAAAATGGTGGTAGGATTTCCAGTACTTCCTAAACTTGTGTGTAGTTTTCGGCCGGAACAGCAGGGCCAATGTCTGGAGACCCCCTAAGCAAAATGCTGCAAACCCGAGTTTCCTATGTAGACCATAAGCCACTCCTGGAGACATCTCTCCTAGTCGAATCCCAATTGCGAATCCGACAGTTCCTAGGAAAAACGCGAATAGTTGGATTCCAGCATGAGCATAAAACCAGGATGGTCCTAGTGCTTGTATGTGCCTTAAAT
This sequence comes from Combretum micranthum, assembly GCA_024138025.1. Lineage (NCBI taxonomy): Eukaryota > Viridiplantae > Streptophyta > Magnoliopsida > Myrtales > Combretaceae > Combretum > Combretum micranthum. The sequence goes on from JAMXBD010000049.1 coordinate 2,095,181, forward strand.
ATCGTGCCACGATTGCTCCTAGAGGAAGCAGAACTCCCCAGGAAACAGCATTGATGATACCATGAATCGTTTTAAGCACCCTGATGTTATTTCCATGTCGAATGCCGGTTGATCCTGACAGAACATTGATTGTGGCAGTTGATGCAAGGTCATTCATTGTAGTTGGATGGATAGTTGGGGAGTAGCCCTGGACATACAATCCGCGGTTCCAAACAAAGTGTATGTTGGTCTTATTAGGGCTAAGTTTCAGTGTGACATAGATTTGAACTGATGCTCCATTGTGAACTGTGGCCATCTTTCCACCATATAGAATGGCAGATGACGACAAGACATGAAGGTCAAGGGGGCGAGATAGGAGAGGGTTCTTCTGAAGCTTAACCGTGGGATCTAATATGAATGGCATTAGTACAATCTGTCCTGAATTGGGGTCAGGGAAGGCTATGAGCGCCCGAGTACCGGTCATTTCAGCAGAAGTAGGATTGATTCCCCATCCTACCCAACCGGATGGGGAAATGAAGCTGCCAAAGAAAACTAGGTCTAATGTTGCATTGTGGGGGTGGAATGTCCATGCCATGGATGCTTGTTGTGTAGGAAGTGATGTGCACTTTTGGTAATTTTTCGTGGATGTTAGGGTGGTGCAATGAGAAGATGATGCATAGTGAGAGTAGGAAGATAGAAGGATGAAAAGGATGAGGAAAAGCATGGTTTGTGTGAGGAAGGAAGATGGAATGGATGGAGTAGGAAACTGTCTAAGGTTTTGTTAACATTTATCTGAGGGTTAATGATGTTTTTTAAGGAATATGAAAGGGAGATTGGTCATGATGGTTACCAAACAATTTATGGGAAACATGTTTTCTACTTAGCTTTGAAGTTAAGGATATAGGATGGTGTAATTCATCCATTTGTTTTTCTATTTGTAGTGGTTGGTGGGAGTGTGAGAAAATGATTGATGGTAGTGGCTAGTGATAGTGCATACTCATGATTTTTGTAGATTTATTTGTTCTTACTGTTTCCCTCATTGAATTTTATAGAAAAAGTTGCTTCTTGAAAGCAAATTCAGATTCTGCTTCACTTTGAAGCCAAGTAAACTCAAGGAATATTATTGCTTGTAGTAAATAAGTTTTGTCACTATTAAACAGAGGGTAGAGACAGTAGAAGTTTGCATATTATTGCTTGTTAATATTTCTACTATTATATTAAAAATAATTGACCCGGACATGCTAGCAGTTTAAGAATTAATGTGTAAAACCGGATCGAACCGAGGTTGAAAAAAAAATAAATTATTCACACTTCATTCATCAAGTTGGTACTTACAAACTTTATTTTTCTGGATAGCTTTGTTTCTTCTGGAAGTACGTTGTGGGAACTTTAAGTGGGGCTGGGGGAGTCAAGAACCGCACACTTCGTATTCCAGCAAAAGAACAACGTAGACGTGATAGACTGAAGATGGTCCAATCTCCAATACAAAGAAATTGTAAGAGCTTGCATTATCTACTCCAAAAACTTAGGATTAATTGAGACTATACGATCTCATGAACTAATCAGTTTGTTATCTAATTATTAATATAATTATATAAACTAATAAATTAAGAAATTTAATAATTAGATAATAGATTAAACGATTTTATCAAAGAGATGGTGTGTCCTACCAAAATTTTCTAAAAATAAGATTTCGACCATTTTGGAACACATCGGTGATATCTTCAGCTCGTGTGCTGATAACAATTTTATGTATCTTAAGAAACAAGCGAAATAAACGTTCTTTTAGACAAAGATTATATTTAAACATTTGTACCATTCTTTTTCGTTAGATATGGTTGCATTGTTATATTATTGTAGAAGATAATATAAAGGATTTTTTTTTGGAGGTAATGGGAACTACGTAAAGGATTGATTTTAGAAAGGTATATTTGTTTCATTATATTCTAGTAATTTTGCATCATATTTTTATGATTTGTAAACAGATATTTGTCAAGAAACGATATTAGTAAAAAACTTATAAATACAATGAAGTGTATGCCTTTCATTTTCCTGGATGACAAAGAAAAGAAATATCAATTCATGGATGGTAAACCAAATAAAATTTTGGTTGTGGCTAAAATTATTACTGAGAATAACTTAAATAAAACAATAGTGATCATTACTCAAAACAATGAAAGGCATATGGGTTATTGTTATTATTATATTTCTCTGGGCCAAAAACGGTAGATGGGTAAAAGTTTCTTAAATAAGTGCAAACTTATTTATGTTAAGCTTTCACTGTGAGATCTAATGTGAAGAAGTTGATGGCATACATCTTAATGATGTAACTGGAGGAGGTTTGGGATGGGTCATGTCAAACCTAAGCCAATCCTACTTTTTTTTAGGATCTTTCGAATTTGATTCGAAATCATATAGAGTTTTTATTATCATTCTAAAACCCGCTTGGAGCCAACTCGACCTGCCTTTATAGAATCTTTCTTCTAATCTCTCTTTATTAAATTTTTTAAAAAAATTTTCAAGCTTATTTTTTTGTTTATTTTTATTTTTGAAAGGATTTATGCTAAGGTAGAAAAACCTTGTGAACTTAAGAAATGCCTGCATTAATTTTTCAAACATCTATCATCAAACTGTTGAGATTTTTTGGGCAGTTTTGCCTAACTCTTTTATATATAGATATATATGTATCTAAGTCCTAAGGTTTCATAAGAGAGAGACTAAAAACATTTTTTAGAGTTTTTTCTATCAAAAAACACTCAATATTTTGAGAGATTGGACAATATTGAATATTTTTCATCTTTATACACTTTTTTTTAATATTGATAATTTTTTTTGCTTGCCCATGGGTTTTTTTCACTCTTATTGGAGTTTTTCCCATGCAGATTGTTGGTGCCGTTTTCTCTATCCTTATCTTTTTTATTTAATTGTTTTTATTCTATTGATTGTTACCAACTTTAACCGATCCTAACAAACTAGTATCAGAGTAAGAGTTGTTCAATATTAGGGTTTTCTATTTAAAAATTGGAATTTTATTCAATTTTGAAATCAATGGTATCAACAAAATTTGATATTAAGAAGTTTGATGGTAACTTCTAATTTAGTTGTGGCAAGTGAAAATGTTAGCCATATTGGTACAACCTGGATTGAAAAAGGCTTTTGGAAAGAAGTCAAATTCGATGGAGGATGATGCGTGGGGTGAAATTGATGAGAAGGCGTTATTTGTTATTTAATATTGTCCATCTAATAATGTCCAGCAAGAGGTGTTGTCTGAGAAGAGTGTCATTGGATTATGGTCAAAATTAGAGAATTTGTATTTGACCAAATTTTTGCAAAATTGATTGATTTTGAAGCAAAGGCTTTATATTCTTAGAACGCAAGAAGGTGCTTTTCTTAACGAGCACATCACCAAGTTCACCACCATTATAAACGATTTGCAGATTAGCATCAAGTTGGAGGAGGATCAAGGGTTGCTTTTGTTATGTTCTCTACCTTAATCTTATAAGGCATTTCGTGAGACCATGATATATGGTTGTGATACTCTCGTGTTTGATGATGTGAAAACCAACCTATATAGTAAAGAAAAACTTGATAATGAGCACAGTACAACTACTAGTTCCTCTAAGAATAGTGCCTTGATGTCTTGAGGTAGGGAGCAAAGTAGGAAAGACTTAGGTAATGGAAATAGGTCCCATTCTAAGCCAACGAGTAAAGAAAAATTATGCAGATATTGCAAGAAAATAAAACATATAATTAAGGATTGTTCCAAGCTGCAGAATAAAGAAAACAAAAAACTCATTAAGAGTGGGAATTCTAATGAAGAGGTTGCTGTTGATTTTGTAAAGATGAATATTCATGATTATTAGTTGCTTGCATTAGTTAATGATAAAAGATTAGGATCAGAATGGATTTTGGATTCTGGTTGCTTTTACCATATGATACCAAATAAAAGATTGGATCACCAATTTTAAACCTTTTGATGGTAGGACGGTCTTTATGGGCAATTCCAACGTTTGCGAAGTGCAAGGTATTGGTTCAATCTTTGTGAAGATGCATGATGATGTTGTTAAAATACTTAGGAATGTCCACTATATTCCAAGTTTGTCTAAGAATCTTATCTCTGTTAGCACCTTGACAAACATGGATGTTGACGTATTATTGAAAATGGTGTGATGAGGATTTCCCATAGTTCTCTCATTTTAATGAAGGGCATGTTACATGGCACTTTATATGCTCTTCAAGGTCCTATAGTTGTTAAGTCTGTTGTAATTTCTACCAAGTTTGAAAATATAAATTTATGGCATATGAGATTAGACTATATTTCAAAGAAAGGGATACACCACTCGAGTAGCACATGTTTACTATTAGAGCAATTGGGTAGTTTAGTAAGTAGAAGTGTGTCAGTTTTGGTATAGCAAAACATATAACCAAAGCATCTTTGGACTACATTCATTTAGATCTCTACAGGTTAGCTCCAATCACTTCTTTGGGTTTTGTAAAGTATTTTCTCACCTTCATTGATAACCTTTCCAGGAAACCTTAGGCCTATTTTCTACAAAATAAATAAGATGTTTTCAAGACCTTTAAAGATTGGAAAAGTATGATTGAGAAGCAACTTGGAAAGTGTGTTAAGTGGCTCTAGACTAATAATAGTCTCGAATTTGTAAATAGCAAATTTAATTAATTTTATGCCTTTAATGGGATTATGCATCATAGGATTGTTGTCCATATTCCCCAATAGAATGGAGTTGCGGAGAGGATGAGCAGAACCTTCTTGGAAGAGGCCATGTGTATGTTGTCTCATGCTAGTGTTGGTAAGGAGTTTTGGGTAGAAGTTGTTAATACTGCCTATCATCTTGTTAATCGTTCTCTTTATTCAACATTTGATGGAAAGACTCCTGAGCAAGTATGATCTAGTAATCCACCAAAATATTCACATTTAAAAATATTTGGTTCTCTTGCATATGCTCATGTGAATATTGGCAAGGTTGATGCTTGTTAAATACATTTTTATTGGGTGCTATAGGGGTTAAAGGCTGTAATTTCTATAATCTAGAGACCAAGAAAATCATTATTATTAGAGATGCAGTATTTGATGAGTACTTTTTAGTTTGGTGTTAAGTAACCTACTTTTTAAAGTCAGTTTGATGGTACACAAGAAAAGGTAGAGGTTCTTATCCTTTCTACTTTAATACCTAACAATTCATGTTTGACTTCAAGTCAGACTAATAGTCATATAGATATTCTTGGTACATCTCAACAACCCTCTATAGCGAAGGATAGACAAAGGTAGCAGATCAAACCACTAGTTAGATTTGATGATATGGTGACTTATGCATTTAGTGTTGTAAATGAGATAGAGTGAAGTGATCTTATTACCATCGAGAGGCTACTGAAGCTTTAGGCTCTAATAAATGGTTCATTGCCATGAAAGAAGAGATGGAGTCACTTTGAAAGAATGGTAGATGGGAACTTTTACCACGTGTGGTGATAAATATGTATTCTCTAAACATTTGTCTTACATTCTATCTTACTTTCATGTATAAGTTGCACTTTTAGGGTGAATTTCTATTGTACAATGATAAATTACATAATCTTGGATCAATTGTTGTTAAAAGAGTGAAAAATTGCAATTTTTATGTAGCAATAGTAGATTTTGAGCTTGACACAAAGCAAATGAGACGTTAGACTGACCAAGTTGATCTTAAATACATGAGCAGTAGTAGTTCTGAACTGCTAAATTAAGTCCTCATTGAGCTGCCATCAATAAATCATCATTGACTTACTTTGTTAATGACTGAGAATGAGTTGCTATTTTGAATGCTTGAGCTCTTGACTTGATCTGCACTAAGCAATTGAGCTAGAGTGGGCACCAACTTGAGCTTAACACACGAACTAACTTAGTTTATGCTCTCTTCTTAACGAGCTCCTATGACAATACCGAGCTTCCACTTGCTAAGCTTTTGCAATCGCAAATGTCGACCTAGATTGAGCTTATAATCTACTGAGTGCACACAACAAAAGATAAAGTAACCTTGCAAACATGACCCGACTTGATCTCCGAGCAGCTCATGAATTTCAAAGACCAACCAGAGCTTAGCAATGTTAATATGCTAAGCTCCTAAGTTGGACAATGACTTGCACCACATCATGACTTGGTCTTATCGCAGCAATGTACTGAGTTATTTAATAAACCGACTTGTTCAATGCCTAGCAGCCGAGTCATTAAAGTACAGCAACAATGGAGATCTAAATCGACCTTTTATTATTAAGAGATGAATTGAACACATCCAAGCCCGAGTTGATCTTACTAACAACTGAGTACTTCATAAGCAAGCTGACTTATCTAAGTATATCATTAGGCAACATCTCCGATTATTATTTTTTTTTGGGTAATTTTTGGACTTACTTTTATCTTGCTTTCTTTTGTATTTTACAATAAAGGGACCACTCTACTTTACACTTGCCATGTCACATACATCATATACTATAAAATACCCATCATCATTCCCACAGAAGAGGTCATTCATCATCCATTATTCCATACTAAACCTCTTATTCCCCTATCCAACATTCCATTCATCATTCATTTACACTCCATTCTCCATTTTCCATTTCATGCTCATTCACCTCACTTCAGTTCGCGTCGTTGACCTCATCTCATCAACCTTACCTCACTTCAGCTCATCTTCTTGTATTGTTCATTATGAACATTCATAGTAGAGTTGGATCTAGAATCATTAGGAAGATATTTCTAATATTTCAAGTGGATTCTTTCCATTATATTTTGTTGAAGATTGTGCTCAAGATATTGTCATGAATGAAAGTATGTTTTAGAGTACGAGCTGATTTGTTTGAATGGGATTATGTGATGGACTAATAGATTTCTTGAGTAATTGAATTGTTCTTATAATGGGTTTTATTGAATTAGAACTTTAGTTATTTCTATTTCAATGTTTATGAGATAAAAATTTGTCTATGAATTAAGATTTGAGATACTTGAAAGGGATTTGATAATTCGATTGAAATAGAAAATAATTTCAAAAATTGACACGAACACATGCTATTTTGGTTTCAATCTTATAATTCACAGTCTTAATGAAATTGAAGTTGTGGTATAGGACATGGACACATACTTGAATCACAATTTCAATTATAGGAGCATTATTTGTGAGAGAAATGTGTTATTTAGCTTGTGATTGTCGATAGATTACTTGAAAGGGATATCTATGCTATAATTAAAATTTTGCAACTCAAGAGGGGAGCAATTTCTTGTGAATTTAATCAAAATTCAATTGAATAAACCCAATTATAAATACAAGGTAATGAAAGGAAATCTGGCCTTTACGATTGTATAATCCCACACTTATGAATTGGAAGAGTTCAAAAGTAATTTTTAGTAGAATTTAGTGTTATGTTAGTAGTAGACCTTATAAGTAGATCAATTAGACTAGATCAAAAATCTAATATCGCCTTGCTTAGCTTAGAGGATGTCACTACATTTTGGTACTTAGTCAATTGGCTTCCTATGGATCACAACTTGGTTCTTACCAATTTTATTACTGTACATGCATCTAGTGCACTGGCCGGTAGTTATATGCTAAAGAATAGTTTTTAACAAAAAAAAGCATAGCACCACCCAGTCGATAAGAAGATTGATGGCTCCAAATAAGTATTTAAGAAGAAAGAAGGAGTAAATCTAGATGATAATCGCTATAAAGCACGCCTTGTAGCTAAGGGCCACAGTCAAGTAGACGGTATAGATTATATTGCATTTCTTTATGGTGATTTAGAGGAAGAGATTGCTATGAGTCAACTGAAGGTTTTGTTGTTGAAGGAAGTGCTGGTGATTTAAGTAAAAGATAATCTCTTACAGGTTATGTTTTCTCACTAGGAAGCTATGCTATAAGCTAGAAAACCTCATTGCAGCCAACTGTAACTTTGTCTACTATTGAGGTTGAATATGTGGCAGTGACTGAAGTAGTTAAGGAGGCTTTATGGTCGAAGGGTTTATTGTATGAGTTTAGATCCTCATGGGATAATACTATTATATATTGTGATGATTAGAGTGCTATTTATCTCACTAAGGATCCCATGCATCATGAGCACACTAAACACATAGATGTGCATTACCATTTTATTCAAGATATTGCGAGTGATACTCAATTGTAGAAGATTAGCAGCTATAGCAATCCAACATATATGTTGACGGAAGATGCTTCTAGGTGATAAGTTCAGCTTATGTTTGGACTTGATTTCTGTTATGAAGAGATTGATATAGGCTGTGGTGGCCTATTTAGCAAGTGATGACTCATTGTTTCTTTGCTTTTGTGATCACTATTTTTTTTATTTGTATACTTTTACTCATTTTTGATGTATTCATGAGAGTTTACTACCCATTAGGTATGTAGTATTTTAGGTAGAGTCACAACTCAAGGTCACAAGGCAAAAAGGTAGAGATTTATTGAGATATTTTTTGTAGTTTTCCCTCACCCATATATATATGTGTAAGATATACATGTATTAAAGCCATATATATAGATATATTTATGTATGTATCTTAGTCTTAGGGGTTTCAATAAGAGAGAGACAAAAAACACTTTTGAGAATTTTTTCTATCAAGAAATGCTCAAGATTTTGAGAGATTGGATAATCTTGAATATCTATCATATTTGTACATTTTTCTTCAAAAGTGAGATCTCTTTCACTTGCCGGTGGTGTTTTTTTTTTTTTTCACTCCTATTAGAGTTTTTCCCACGTAAATCTCTGATGTTGTTTTTCTCTTTCCTTATCATTTTATTTAATTGTTTTATACTATTGATTATTACTAATATTTACCCCTATTAATCCTAACACAAACTATGTATATATCATCTCAATAAATAATTCATATAATCATTTTTTTACTAAAATTATGTCTCTAGAGATTGTGTTTCTTAGAGATTCTTTCTTTACAATTTTTTTATTCTATACTCTATTATAACTTATCGAGTTGGATTTCTCATCGGGTCATAATTATGACCTCAACCCCACCCTAAAGCTTATAGGGTTATAAAGTTTTTTCAAAGCTCATCTTAAAACCTTATAGGATTTGACCTTATAGGTTTTTTAGTGAGTAGTTATAAGGTATGGGTCGATTAGGTTAGGTACCTTATAATGATCTACCTAGTTGCATCCGTACATATCCTTAAATGGGGTCTTAGTATGCTAACAAGTTGTCTCTTAATGTATGTACCAAACAACCATTTTGTGTATCATAGTTAATAAGATTTTATTAAGTCATCTATTAATTGCACTTGCCCATAATAACAAGAAGTGGAAATGTAATAAAAGTCATTATGCCTTCTAGAATTAATGAGAGACCGAATACACTTCTAAATATGAAGAATAGGAAACCTTTTTTTTAGTTTTGAGTCAGCTAGTTTGATCAAATGACTTTAATCATTTTGTGTCCATACTTTTGTAATGAATCTATAAAAAGAGATTATTGCATTATGAGTAAAATAGTTATTTGACATATAATGAAGTTTGTTTACACTTGATATGAATACACATGTGGTAAATGTAAGCAATATATATATATATATAGAGAGAGAGAGAGAGAGATTAGATACAATGGGATGTGTAATGTTAACACATATAATAACAAAATGCTGTTAGGGCCTTCTTAGCACTTAGTGATCTTGCCTGTGAAAAATGTGTCAATTTTTCAACATGTGTAAAGTTATGGAGTGCCACTAGGGCTTGAATGGAGGGAAGTGCTTAAGCTCAAGAGCTCTACATCAATGAGCCATTTTAATCAATTGTTTTATACTTCATGAAATCCATTCTTCAATGGTGACATCCATATAAAATTTCTATAAATGGTGGCACTATGATGGCTCACACTGTTTTTACTACGACAAAATTTCTTTTGAAAAAGAGAAAAATATTTTAAAAATATTTCACATAACTTGATTACTTCCATATTCTTAATAGTTCATATACATGTGATTGATATGCCCAATTATTTCAACCTAGATTATAAATTTATTAATTATTTAAGTGATCACTAGAGAAATGATAGCATACAAAAAGACCAATCACACAATCAAACAATCAATTATTTACTTAGGCATATATATATATATATATATAGATAGATAGAGAGGGGGGGAAGAGAGAGAGAGAGAGAGAGAGAATCTACTTATCTAGCCATATTTACTCATTAAAATAGTTCTTGGATACTTCAAAATGAGAATTGAGTCATGTAAATGACTTAAAATATAAATATAATTAATATTATTTATTAATTTTGGCTTGACTCAAGAGTTAGGTGATAGTGCTTAGCAGGTTTTAGTTCAGTTATTGGGATGGTTCAAGAAGATTTGATTTGGTGTGCTCGGAATAGGGATCATTACATCGGTCCGTCGCATCCAACCATTCTTAGACAGGCTCATGCACGTAGATGGCTATTGGTCTTAGCCCATAAGAAGCTCATTCAAGATAACCATTAATTGAGCTTATTCCTTCTCATCTGTCAATCATAGAGATGATCTAATAGTTGCCAATCATGTCCAGTGTCTATAAATAATTAATCATTCTTCCCCGTTTTAAAATTTTTAGGGAGAGAAGACAAACAATATTCCATAGAGGAGACTTTATACATGAAAATCAAACAAGACAACCGAAGTGATCATGTTACAACATAGTAACAAGGACAGCAAAATCAATAAACATTGTAACTAAATAAGTTATAACTAGAATGAAAGTAATACAACTAGGACCAATCTTTAACAAATATGATAAATGTACAATATAAATAGTAGAGAAGAGGGGGAAAGCACCATGGAATGAACCCTTTCAGAAAGATACTTAAGTGTCTTGAAGGTTTGTGGTTGACTCAAATAAGCCATAAGTCACCATTCACATTTACCTTGCATGAAAACATAAGAATCCACTAGCAATAGGAAACCTTAATTTCAAATTCAATTGTAAGAGAGGAGAGTCGGGATGCTTTAACTAATATAGAGAGACAAAAGGGATTGAGAGTAGAAATTGAGGTTTGTATACCTAGGTTATAAATCTACTAGTAGGCTGGGCTTTATTATTAAAGGCTAGCCTAACACAACTCTAATTGCTTAAGAATTGTAAGGTTGATGGTGAGGTCTACTTAAACCCCTTTACTTGTTATTTGTGCTTTCGAGATATTAAGACTACTTGTTTCTTCTCTTCGTCATTCTCTTCAAGCCATCCTGTCATGAAGCATCATCTCCTCAGCGGTACTTTGAAGTCACGTGTAAGGTTTGATATCCATGTGATAAGTGCGTGCGTGCCCACTTCAAGAACCTTGTTATTACAAGTCACTTAGTACATTTAAATATGGTCAGAATTATAATCAAATGATAAGAAGGATAGAGTAGTATTGGAAAAAAAAAAAAAGGTTGCTTGTCTTTCGCATTTTTTCACTTAAATCTTATTTTGGCCATAGGTATTATGAGTTATATCATGTTTCTTTTTGTTATTACGTTCCTATCAATTTATAACTATTTCATAGAATTGTTACATATCAAATTTGTTTTTTTTTCTTTTTCTTTTTTTACACCCATGATATATTTAATATTCATGTAAAATATCGAACATTCAACTCACTCATACCCTTTTGTTTTCAAGTTTCCCTAAAAATACCTAAAAGTATCCCTTTTCTTAGTAAAAATGCCTGGACCCCAAAATTCATATATTGATTGTTTCATAGGCAATCTCGAATTCACATCGCATACTCTCCACCATCATCTCCTTATCATTGCAAATTATCTCCTTCGGATGATCTTAAAAGTATTACTTTATTTATCTTGCTCTTTGATAACCTAATTTTACAAATTACAAGTGTAATGCTTTGTCTATCTAGCATATGAATAAAGCATTATATCTTCTTTCTCTAGAATTTAGAGAAAATGGAAATACAAGAGAGTGAATGACCAATGGGATTCGTGGTTTTTTCCCCTCTTTTCCAAGAAAAACTTTCCCAAAATTTTCAAGGAGTGTATTTACAAACCTTAAAAAATAAATGGATTGTTTTCTTTTCTTTTTTTTTTCCCCTTCTTTTCTCTTGGGGCCATTTGGATGCCTCTAGAACACCTTCAATTTGGCCATTCTTACCTTTCAATTATAAGGCCTTTGTCCGTAATTTGAATCACTATTTTCACAACTTAAATGATGCTATAAAAATATCTAAATTATTCGGTTTTATCCTTAATCATTACTCTTTTTATTAGTTAAATATAGCTAATTAATGTTAAGTAAAAAGGTGCATGTTGTTGATGGTCAAATATGGATTATGAGCTTCTTAAGTTTATTCCGACCCATTTTTTTTCTTGGGTTGATCCGACCCATTATTCATTAGGGTTGGTTATGGTTGTGAAAAAAATTGACAGAATCGAGTTGAATCAAACCAAATCAAAATTTCAAAATGGTTCATGGTTTGGTTCAGGACCTTGAACTGAACTGTATGGTTAGAATTGAACTAAATCATTGTACATTTTTTTTTAAATTCAAACATATTGTCTTCTTTTTTTAATTATTTTATTAAAAAATTATTTATTTATTCATTTTATTTAGATATGTATCATTTAGGAGAATGGGATTGGAATGATAATATCATGTTTCAATTGTTGTGTGTTTACAAATAAAGTAATTTTAGATTTTGACCTTAGCGTTCTAAACATTTTTTTTCCTTTTGTCTTCCTAACTAATCAACTTTTATTACTTAGTTATTTATTAGTTTTTACAACTAATAATGTATTAATTAGATCTATACAACGAATTAAAACTTGCATCTCTTACTAGAATAGCATATTCTTACTTTATTGAGTCTAATATCATTATAGTTAATTAGCATTATAATTTCATAATGGATGAAATCTTTCCCCCATTATAAATTTTACATATTTATTTATGTTAATAATTAATTTCAAATATTATTATTTAGATTTGTATTGGTAATATGGAATATATAATTGAAATTTCTCTATAAAATGTATCTTAATTTTAAGAATAAAAAATGACTCAAATGCAAACTAAACCATACTAAACCAATTTTTTAGTTCAAAAAAATTACAAACTGAATTGTATGATTGGGTTCAAATTAAAAAAAAATCGAATCATAATATACGGTTTGGTTCAGTTCAAGAAGCATATTGGACCAAACTATGCCACACACACCCTTAAGGCTGGCCTATTAGGCCTAGCTCCAACCTATTTTGACTCATTTCCTACCCTGCAAGATTTATGACTCCTTAGGCACTAGAGATTAACTTACCAAATGGTGTTCTGAATGGATTCTAAGCTAAGGCAACTTGACACATTCCCTTCAACCACCACCTGTTCCACTGGGAGAGATGGTTAGACATGTGGATTAGTGACCTAGTGATAAGAGTAAGCGAATGAAATACAGGCCAGAGTACTTGGAACAGTATGTTCACTAGAGTTCTTGGTTAAAATCATGTGCTGTCAACAATTTAACAACCAAAACATATATGCCCGGTTACAGAATCACATGTTGCCAACAGCTTAACAACCAAAACATACATGCAAGGTTACAGCTGTCATAACTAATACTATTGAATTTATAGCAAAGCATCATATAAATAATAGATGGGGTACAAAGAGGAGTTACTAAGAACTATTTTTTCTTGAACTCATTCTTGAGTTTTGAGTTGCTGGACGCTCAAAGAGCCAGTAAGTCACTTTCACATTACCTCGCAAAACAACATAACAAAGCTTTAGTTCTTTAGTTTTCGAAAACACTAACATCACAGTTATTACAAACCCCAAACACATTTCATTTTCAATTGCAGAGATGGTGTTCAAGATTCAAAGAGTTCAGTAGATAGAGCTCATTACCTTCGAGTTGGGAGATCTGTTGTTAGCATATCACCTAGCGATTTTTTTTTTTTAGAGTAGTTTAGCTTTTTTGAATCTAGGGTTTTCTGGAAAACGACAAGGTAGTAAAGTAGAGAGATAGGGCTTGTATGAAGATTGATTGAAACTTGAAAGATTCTTTGTGCTTGTATTTTACCCAGACAATAAGACCATGAATAGAATTAAACTTCTCAATAAATTTATGGGCCGTGTTTTCTTAATTGATGAGTGAATAAGTGGGCTGGTCATTGGCTTATAATAATAGTTCCCATGTCTACAATTGGTAACCGTCGTTAATACTCCATGCTTGCATGATACAATTAGTCAAGCCCAACACTCATTTTCTCATCTACTAGATTTGAACTAACAACACATGTCAAATTATAGAAAATTGCCTATTCACTTTGCTGAATGAATAAGACCGTAAAGATATATTAAATGAATAAAATTAGTGAACTATTATTACTGTAATAGAGCTATAATAATATATTCAATTATTAATTGAAAAAAATTAATTTTACCATTGAATTGCTATTCCTGAGTAATGAATGTGCTCTTTGATGTTTTTTTTTTTTTTTAACATAGGTTCTCCTATGGAATTATTTTAATAAAAAGAATAAAGTGAATTAGTAGAAAAATTGAATTTGTTATTAGAAAAAAGAAGAAAAAGTGAATTTATTAACTGTTTTAGATAATAATCATGAAAAAATTACATGGAAAGACATAAAGTGTGGGGTTAAGTTCGTTTAATGCATTAATATTTGCAGAGATTAAAAAGTAACTAATGTGAGGCAAATAAAGCATAATTACTAATGATTATCAATTCCATCAAACTTTTTCATGTTAAATGCCAGATGGCATAAAATATTTTATTTCTTCCCTGCTTCTCATAAGAATAATCAAACAAACAAAACTTAAATACTAAACAACAAATGAGAGTGAGAGGTTATCGACCTTAATCAAACGAAATCCACTTTCCTCCATATTTCTTCTTTTTCTATTTGTTTGGATTGCTTCATTTTCATCTATATTTATATGTATCTGATCTACATCTGAATCTTATCTGTATTTGATTTGTATTTGATTTGTTTAATCTATTTAAGAGTAAAAATATTGTTTTTCATCTGTGTCTATTTGAAAATGATAAAAATAAGATGTCAAACTGACTAGAATAAGACGGACCAAATAGGCCCTTACCAATAAAACCATTGATGTATAACTATTTATTCTCTCTAGTGCTTCAGTGAGTATAATTATAGTTGAAAACACACTAAATAATACTCGGTGGGAGGAGGAGGGGAGGATTGGGGGGGGGGGGGGGGGAGGGGTTGGAATGGGGATGGATTGAATATTTGACCTAAAATGCATAAACAATTATTTTTTATGCAATGAATTAATTTAAATTTAATAGTAATAGATAATACAATAGCAGATTATAATATGTAATATAAAAGTGATAGAGATAGAAAATTTGAGTTTATATTTATCGTGGAGTTCAACTCGCTTGCTGCTCTCCACGATCCACCAATGCTCCAATCAAGGACTTCATAACACTTTATTGATCACCAACAAATATACGCTGAAGCTGAGCAATACACAAGTCACAACACTTCAGGAAATAAATATTTCCTTCGCTCTTTAGTTACTCTTTTATAGGTTACAAGTATAAGAATAGAGTTCTATAATGATATTTTCTCTCTTACTTAGAATTTAAAAATAATGAATAAGATAAAATAATTTAAGATAGAGAACATGATTTGTTTGTTTGTAAATAAAAGCTTTCAAAAGAATGTCAAAAAGCTATCTAAATCTCCAAGGCAAAGAGTATTTATAGTCTTCAAAGTCTTAAATGTCTGTTGGAGATATGTATGACACATGGCATCTATTAATGTACACAACGGTTGAATTAATTAGCCATCGGCTTGCGGTCCATATTGGTCCAAGGATCTCGTATGATTTGTGCATTTGTCGCACTTGGTTTTAGGCCTCGACTACCTTTGTGCTTTGATTCACTAGACAGGCTTACCGATGCTATGCCTACAAGCACAAAAACAGAGCATACACACACAATGCAGATTTCCATATATATGTATATATATCTATATATCCTCATAACAATTCTTTAATCTTGTCAAGGTGAAGTGTGTTTATAAAATATTTTCATAACTTTTGCTCTCATCAAAATCACATATAAAATAATTTACTTTAACAATAGTCATGGAGTTTTTTTTTAATATAAAAAAATATGGCAGTGAAGCTTCAGAGCCATTTAGACAAGTATTGGGTTGCTAATGATGATTGAGAAACCATTCGACAAAGTTGAAAAGATAACATCACTATTAATGCAGAGTGGTTGGATGAGATGGTACAAAGGAAAGACCATGTGATACGTCTCAAGAATTGCCATAGTTGATACCTTACGTCTTACATTCGATTGGTAGAAAATTTAAACCCTAGATAGTTTTACAAATTGGGTGTAGATTTACCATTGATTTAGGGTTTCACATGATGTTTTGTAAGATTAAGGTAGTTGTCTTCTTCACTCTTATTTATGTTTTGACTCTTTAGGTTTTGTTCATTTGATTATTTTTATGAGAAAAGGGGTTGAGTTGTTAAAAGGGAATAAAAAAAAAATAGTATTTTTATGACACCTGATATTTAACCTGAGAAAATTTGACGGAATTGATGATCATTAGTAATTATACCATATTTGAATCACATAGTTATTTTCTTTTTTAAATCTCTGCAAGACTAATGCCTTATCTATATCTATATTATTAAAGTAAAAAGGAAGTGTTTGGTGTCTTTAATATCTTGAATTCTTATTATATGCAGTTGATGCATTTGCAATGCATTTGCTAAGGGGAAAAAAATTCATATTTGAAATGTATGATATAGTTTATTATATTTAAATTCATTTAATTCTTTTTTTTTTCTTGATAGCAAACGAAGATATTGACTTAATAATAATAGATTACTAGCGAATACTGCATCCATATTGCGTGTGCAAACTTATTAAAAAATTAAAGTTAAGTAAAAAATTTAAATCTTTTATCATTAAAAATTAAAAAAGAGTGCTTTTGTAATAAAAGAGATAACATTTATATTTTGAAAATTGGTTAGTATTTTGAATGAAAGGGTGAGTGGAGAGAGTAGAAAGAAAGAGAGAGGGTATATTGGGTAATGGAAGTTATCTCTGAGTTTAAATTACTAAAATGCCTAAAAGATTATAAATATTAACTTTTTAAGTTTTAGCAAATAAAAAAAAAATGATTTTATTTTAAGGGTGTTGATGGAAATAGCAAAAAAAGCATCAAAGTGTATGCCCTTACTTAAATAATCTATTTCTATTAAAGGAATACCCCATAATTCGTGTAAAAAATTTTTATCCTAAGTAATGGTAGTTATTATCTACCACTAACTATCATATCTATATGGTTATACCTTCCCCCTGTCTCTCTCCCACTCTCTATATTTTTTTGAGCAGTTTTTTCATAACACCCACGCTATATAAGTAAACTTCCCACTTTTCCTGTTTTTCGTAATCCACTCTCCATGTTTTTCTCCATTTTTTTTATTTTTACACACGCAATGCGAGTGCGTCATTAGCTAGGGAAAAAAATTTGCTGTCCCTAGTTTGCTGTCTCCATTATGTCTCCACAAATAAGTATCTGACACATGTCAATAAATACTTTCTTTATTTTATGGATATTTATATATTTTTAATTTATTAGACACTTGTCAAATACCTATTGGTGGGGACACAAAAGAGACACCATGTTGGAGACAACAAATACCTTTCCATTAGCTGGAAAAAAAATTTGTTGTCCCTAGTTTGCTGTCTCCATCGTGTCTCCACAAATAAGTATAGATCCAATTATAATTGTAACTTTTTTTTTTTTTTAAAAAGTAACCGCTCTCTCTATCACTACTTTTTCAAAACAATTAGCGGAAGAAAGCACTCGCGCTGCGTGTGCGGAAAAAAAATAAATATATAATAAAATAGTTATTTTAATATAATAAAAATAATATTGAATCCTTCATATTATATAATTAAACAACCAAAACGTTAATCCTTTAACATATAATATCAATATGATTTATAATAAAAATATAATTTTGATTTAAATAGATTGCATATTATTATTTAAAATTGTAATATAAGTTTTTAGAAGAAAAAGTGAATGATAGAGTAATTTTGTTAGAATTGGAGTTTAGTGCAAGAGGAAGATGTGAGAGGTTAATATTTTGAAATGTTAGTTATTATTTTGAAAAAGAAAAAGAAGAGAGAATATTAAGGAGGAAAAGAGGGAGAGATGGGAGGTTATTATTTCGAAATATTAGTTATTATTTTGAAAAAGAAAGAGAGCAGAGAATATTAATGAGGAAAAAAATAATACTTATAAAGCAAAACGGTTGCTGCAGACTATAGAGAGAGAATGAATGAGAGAAAAAATGGTGTGAACAGAAATTACTAAAAAGATCTTGAAAGTGGTAAAAAATATAATTTTTACTTTAATAAAACAAAAAAATAATTTTAATTTAAGGACAATGATTGAAAATAAAAAGAGACACCAAACCCATTGCTCCTCTTTAAATAATATAGAAGATAATCGCTCTCTCCATAATTGAAAAATAAAAAAAATATAATTTTCTTAAATTGTATATAATTTTAATAATAAAAATATTATTTGCTAATTTAAAATTTTTTTCAGTAAGTTTCAACATATTTTTTTCTTACTTTTCTTTATAATTTTAAAGATGGATTTATTATATATTTAAATATAAATATGTTTTTTTAGTACATCCATGGTTGATGGTCGACCACTTTGTCATATGAGCATTTTTGTTTATTTTAATAATAACAAAAGAGATAGTAATTCAATTTCTAGGTCCCCAAAAAAAAAAAAAAATTGCAAAACCTTCATGGAAATCCATTTCGATTTCCATTCCACTAAAGACTTTAGGAAGAGAGAGAGACTGAGAGAGAGTCACTAAAGAAGGAGAAAAGGAGGAGGAGAAGGAGAAGAAGATGGGGGGGAAGCAAGTTTGGAGGGAGAGAAAGTAGTATTAGTTCCATACATGGAAAGCTCACGTACCAAAATATCATGAATGGATGCAAGATCCTTCTCTGCTTCAAGCTACTGGTTCTGAACCTCTAACCCTAGACCAAGAATACCAGATGCAGCTTTCTTGGACCCAAGACCCCCTCAGTAAATCTCTCTCTCTCTCCCCACCGCGCATGTGCGTATACATATGTTCAAAAGCGAATCTGGGTTATGCTTAATATATTGGTTTGCCGCAGTTTTTTGTATAAAGTTAGGACCTTGCTTGTTTCTTGATGAATTATTTTGTTTTCTTAATTGAGGAATGCAACCCACTGGTCCTGGATAGGAAAATGTTAATCGTGGAGTAATCGACATAAAGGTGAAGGGGATTGTTATGTAATTTGGGTTATTTCTACTGAATTTGGTTGCTGTAGTTTCTAGTATAAACACTATTATGGATAAAGAAAAATTATAATTGTATGGCCTGTCACGTTTGGTGAAATATGTCCTACGGAAAGGTGAAAAGTTTCTGGATTTCAAGTGCTAAACAAGTTTCGGGTACCTGTTGAAGTGATCATTTTAGATAAAAGGCTTGTAGAAAAGTTATGATTTTGGGGATGAATTTTGCAGAGCAAACTTTCATCATACTGGATAAGGAATTGGTGACAGGAAAATTTGTGCATGGGAATCCGCAAGTGGAAGGTAATTGTCCTTTCCTTTTTGTGATTGGTCTTTTTTAATTTGTTTTTTTCGATTTTGTTTTGTCTTTGTTTTGCCTCTTTAATCTTTCTAGAGTTTATGTGATGATTGAGACTAAGAGAAAGTTTTGCTTTTTGTTTGGTTTGATTCTTGAATGTTCCAATTTTGGAAGATAGTGTAGTGATCACTGCTTACCCTTAAACCATAGGTGATCATACGGCTTTATCCGGTCAAAAATCAAAATAGAAGATAATAAGAACTGCCTGTGAAAAATTTTGCCTGTGGCAAAATAGAAGTGCTGCCATATCATCTTACACTGTTTGCTTCTTTTACATTTTGACAGGAGTTACCTTCTTGTGTATTCCTCATTGAGAAGGCAATTTTTTGGTGTGCTTTAATTAACTGGTGTCATCTTTATCTATTTGTTTATACATGGCAGCCATGATTGGTGATGTAAATATTATATGAACGATTTGGATGATCCCCAGATGGCAGAAATCGAAATAATGATTGCTGAACGTAAAAGGTACTTGATTTTAATTTTATGTGACAATGGTACTCGATGTCCAGGATTGTGGTTCTTGTACAGATTTACAGTTTTACTTCATCATCCATATATCAATGCTAAGTATGTGGTAATACTAAAATGTTATGTCTTTGCTTGTTATGTTTGTTCTTTTTATGTTGCTGTCTGCAGTGGATGGTCTATCTAATATATGAAGAATCTATTTGAAAGTTCTGCACCTACAGTTTGTATTTAAACCTTAGGAAAAGTCCAAGAGTTTTTCATGGTTATATGAACTTAAGTATGTTCTTTACAGCAATACCAGACACTTTAGCGGCACTTCAAAATTTGGTGAGTTGCATGATTTCTGTTTATGCAGTTGATTGTGAAAATGATTGGGGAGAAGAGGTTGGGGGTGGGGTTGCAGGCTTGTGTAGCAATATCAATTTTACTGGTGTCATAGTGATCTTTGTTCGTCTTTAAACACTTAAATGCTGCACACTATGATGGATTTTGCACTCACAGGGTGAGCATTGAGAATACATCTGGGGCTTTCTTTGTTAACGCATTGTAAGCAAAAGGAAATCTGCAGTAGACAGTTTTGTGGTAAAAGGAGCTTTCAAAGAGGTGTGTTTGTGAACCTCAGGGCCTCAACTAAATTAGAAAAGGTTTTTGAAGCTTCACAGGATATGTTGGACTTTAAGCATACTTTCAGCAGTCAAGTGCAGATTCACCATGTTTACTTAAATTAGCTGCAAAATGTGGATAACCAATTAAGGTAATTGACAATCAGAATGATCAGACAAGAATGATCATAAGGACAAGTTTTGGATAATGATTGAATGAATTATGGATAGGCATTAAGTTAAGCATATGCAAAGGAATTATATCAAAATGAAAATGTGGTGCAAAACAATGTGGGCAGTGCAGAGCGACAATGAGAAAAAATTTCATCCTAAATCCAAAGCATATGTTAAATGCATACATATATAATGTTAATCGTATTTTGGGAGAGAGTTGCAGCAATTGTTTGCTGTGGAGAAGACTTAAGGAATGATATTGAGGGGTACCTTGCTGATGGTGGAGCACAAGTCACGGTAGTATTGGAAGAAGGATGCATAATGCATTCAACCATAAAGCCGTTGCACCAAGGATTTTCCTGGATCCGAAGGGTCAAGATTTCACAGAGAATGGGAGGGATGAGCAATGTTGAGAACTATGCATAGAAAAACTGAATAAGAGAATGTGATTTTATGAAAGCCATTAAGATGTAATTTGTTGTCATCCTGGAAGTCTTGGCAATATAGTAGTTACATTGACTCTTCTGTGTTAAACTCATTTAACTAGATGCCTGGATTTCTGTGAACTGATTACATTGCTCATGCTGATACCATATGATGGAATTGCAGTTAAGGTCCCTAACATCTATTATATTAAAATGGATGGGAGAGGTAAAGGGTTGGTATCTTACATTTATGATATAGCTATATTAATTATATACATTAGAAAAAATAGCTATAGTTGGAGAGAAATCATTTTAGGTGGCTATAGAAAAAACGTGACATTCTTCTTTCAATGGTAATTGCTGTATAGAGATAAAAATGGTCTTAGATTTTTTGCCATTTAATAAGCACTAGTAATTGTACAATTGGATTTGTAAGTAGATACTATTTGACCATCATAATTTATGAAATGCCTGTCTTCTAAATTCATTATGTTCCTTTATATATTAATTTTATTTATTTATGTTTCCTGTAACATGTATTTTTGAATTCATAGTTGAATAATTATTATCTCTTTACTTATCTTTATTAGTTCTCATTTTCATTTGTTAACATATCACCTTTTCTAGCTTAGCCGTGGCAAAGGATTGGGAAAGGAATCTGTGCTGATGATGATGGCTTTTGCAGTTGAGAACTTCAGGCTTCATACGTTCCGTGCAAAAATTGGCGAGTCAAACGACATGTCTCTTAAATTATTTCATAAATTGGTCTCTCTCTCTCTCTCTCTCTTTTATACCCTGCAAACATGGATGTGCATGTGCATACATGCCTGCATGCATATGCACATCATACTTTAAGCTTTAGAATAGTGCAATATGGTGCTGCTTGACTGTATATTTCTCATTCTCCTCATATTTGTTTGCATGTAATGGTATTCATAAGTGGCTATCTAATTGACTGGTTTCCAAATGATTGCAGGGTTATGAGGAGCTTTCTCGCAGTGAAGCCTTCAAAGAGGTGAGAATGCATTTGTATAAATTTGCACCATATTCAGATGTATCACAGGCATCCCTTTTTTCATGTATGGGCAATTCCTCAATATCTTGTTCATTTGCAACAAAATATTTTCTTTGTGCGGTGGTTAAAAAAAAAATAAAAGCTTTTTTGGAGAGAGAGACTATTTCACTAATCGGGTCACAGGTATCTAACATATTCATACCTAATGATTTTCCACAAAGTAGTGACGTTCTTTTATATATCATATCCTTGTATGCACCTTACCTATTTAGCTCAATAAGTGAGGCTATATGCTATGATGCAATATGAGGGTCAGGATTACTAACAAAAACTAGCAGGGTTGTCTATGATAATTCCTACAAAATAACAACATATCTATTTTAGGATATTTAGTATTTATCATGTTTAACAACTTAGCTTATTAAGCAACTTCCTGCAATGCTATGTAATGATGCCAAATTCTGTTCTGTAAAAAATCATCCCACCATCGCTATCAACACCATCAAGAGGAGAAATAGCCGAACACTATTATACTATTTGGCATCCAAATTACGCTTCTTTTAGCTATCAAACCTCTTTTTTGAAATAAATTTGTTGTCTAAATAGTTCATTGACCCAATGATGAAACATCTTTTCAACTGAATGACTCAGTGGGCTGTTCTGTAGGTGACACTGGAATTAAGAGTGACTGCAGAAAAGCTCAAAGAGCTCCAGGATTTGATGAATACCATAATTTGCCAGAAATGACAATTTATGTTTAACCTGTCAAGGTATTGAGGAAGGTTTCCTGTTTTGGCTGGAACTGGTGGTTGACTATTACAACTAGCTTAGTTTGACTAAAAGTAAAACTGGAAGAGTGATTCAGGATGTTCTGGCACTAGCGTTGTTTATTTGGCCTTATGGGAACTTTGTTTTCCTACTGTAGGGGCACACATCAAGATATTTAGACAGATTTAATGACATTAGTTTTTGTGTTCTAGTGATAAATTAGGAGGGCTATTATTTGTTTCAGTATATTTGGCAATAGTATGCTAGAGGTTCCAAAATTTTGTTCAAAACAAAGCAAAATGATAGACAATGTCCAATGCACTAATGTTTATGTTGAGTCAATGATTCAAGCTAGAATCCACTTTCTGGTACTAGAGCAATTCTAATACTTTTCATTTGTGTATCTGGTGCAAATGTTTTCTGTATTGATACATAGCAAAAGAACTAGGGTGAATATACTTTCGTGATGTGATTCTGAAAATTTTTGCTGCTCTAGGAATTTTTCCATTTGATTTGACAAACTATCATCTGTCGTTTTCTTCATGTCTTCAATCAATGAAGTGCTTTTTCGCTTGTCATGGATAATGTGTCATTAATATTCAATTACTATCAACTACGAGGAGGACCAAATCCACATTAATCCTGTTGAAAGATTGGTGGTCATGCTATGTAGCTATAAGGGCCTTGGCATATGGAACATGTTCAATTTCTCCATTGGAGAGGAAGATTGGTACCACCGCATACATCCTACTTTGAGTGCATTTTTCATTAATGTTAGGATGTTTGGGTCTATGGGTACTCAAAGAGTATTTTATAATGGTGTTTGGATTCTAATACAACACTGGACAAGAACAGTGCATCATAAATTTCTTGTAATATGTTTGGTATGATAAGAATAGCACAAGGTTATTTATTTATTTAAATTATTATGGTGTTTATTGGGCAAGTATAACAGTTAATGGTGGGGATGATATTTTGGTAGTAGTATTGTGATGATAGTAGTTACAACTTGGTGTTAGTATTGTGTTGGTGGGGATGATGGTAGGTGATGATGGTGGTGGCAATGCGGTGATGGTGATGGTGACGGTGACGGTGGTAGTGATGCAATAGCAGTGGTGGTTTTAGTATGATGGTATTAAGGTTGTGTTGGTGGTGATGATGGTAGGCGATGACAGTGGTGGCAATGCAGTGGTGGTGATGGTTGTGGTGATGCAATAGTGGCGGTGGTGTGTGTTAGTGTGTGGGTTCTTTTTTTTTTTCCCCGGGGCCATGATGGTGGTAAGGCTGGTACGGTAAAAATGAGTAGTGGTTGTAATAGTATGGTCTTTCTATTAAGAAATTCTAGTTTTGTTTGATCTCAATATTTTTATACTCTAATATAAAAAGGGCAAATTTGGAATTTTGTTCGGTACTATGAGTGGAGTTTTGTCAAATATCAAATTAATTTTGCAGATTATCTATGACATAATGGATATTGTACAGTTCAATGTTATGAAAAGCTACGTAATTAAACGTTGAGTGAGCTTGTTTTGTCGAGATCCTTATGGATGATATTTTGGTATACATAAATAATAAGGAAAAACATGCGAGACATTTGAGAGTTGTGTTGCAGAAGTTAATAAATTAGGCACTGTGCCAAATTGAAGAAATCTGATTTTGGTTGGAACAAGTTAAGTTGGATTCCTTATGTAGATGATTGAATTTCGTTACAAAGGCTTTGAGCCTAATTTTCATTTGGGTTTAACTTTTTGGATTAATGTGATAGGGCTTTAAGAGTTAAGCCTAGTTCATTTGGGATGATCATGGGAGAATTGACATGGTAGGTTTGGAGTAGGGTCCGTTGGAGTTGGTTTGTCCAATTCCATCATTTCTCATTTTGGCTCACACGTTACAATGAAGGCCTCAATGGACCTGGGTCTATAAGGGAGTCCATATTCATATTCATAACGAGAAGAACTCATCTTAGTCGTTGGTCGTCTATCTCATCTGATGGACAACATCGATAGCTAGATTCTCTATAAATACCTTGAGTCCTCATCTTATGGGGATAGATGAAATCTTGGACAAACACTGTTATACTGTCGGATTTTCATTTTTGTGAATCGATTACTTGACTCACTCAAGAACGTACATGATATTCGTGGTACTTAGTGAGGTTGATCCTTTTAAGCTCCCTCACCTGTCGCACGTGTGTTAGAGTCTATTGAGATTGCCTACTCCTCCTCCTCCTTACACGATTCTTTCTTGATCACCCTTGCACGTGTTTTTCCTTAAGTCACGTGTAGCACGATAGTCACGCGGCACGCATGTGATCGTTGCATCTGGAATCATTCCCATACACCTTGTATTAGATCACATCAGCATTTAGAATAATAAGGTGCTGGTAGGGCTGTAAAGGCTCAAGCTTGTTAAGAAAATTATAAAATTCGAGCCCAGGCGATCCTCAACCGAGATTAGAAATTATAGGCTTGGACTGGGTTTGGAAGCTTGTTTAAATCTAAACGAGCCTATAATCGAGCCAATGCTTGGAAGCTCATTCATGCCTAAATTAGTTTGTACAAATCTTTCCATTTTGCAATTTGATTATTTGGGATGTTGCAGTCTACGTTTTTTCCTATTCAAAGACTCATTAAAGAAATAAAGAAAAGATTATCTCTATTTCAGCTAAGAGTCAATGCACTTCCCTGATAGCTTTCCATGGAAAGAGTCCTTTGGTCTTCTCTACCTTTCTCTCGAAAACAAAGATTTGAAGTGGTCTATAATTTATTAAGTACTTGGGGAACGCTCTGCCCCTTCACCTACAAAAGGATCCGTTACCGGAGTTCTGCGCTAAGGCTTGCTATCGAACTTACTTCCCTCAATGACCGCTGTCTCTTTGTTGACTCTTTCCCTCATTCCTTTGATCTTGGGCATCTCACTTTTTTTTATTCAATGCCACTACTTGAAGTAATTGTTACAATCATGAGATCTCCTCCAAATCACTCATATGACCATTGGTAGTAATGGAATGCTTTCATTATAAAAAATGAAGAACATTTCCTTTCCAACAGTCCCCTTTGACTTGCCGCCCTTACCTGTAGGCTTGGTTCTATCTGTCCTATCACTACCATCTTTAGGGAGTGATTTTGAGGTAGAGTAACCGATGAATGATTTCCTTTGGTATCGGCATAAATCCCAATGTGGTCCTATTTTCTAGTTTATTTTGTTACATAAAAAAAAAAAAAGAGAGGTGGAAACTTAGTACCAAATGCTTGGCAAAGAAAGGAAAAATTTTTAGTCCAGGTGAAATTTTGAATAGTCATTCCAATCTTTTTCTTCCAATTCTATTCAAATGCAGTTGCTTGTCCCTCATCACCAATAGAAGAAGAAGAGAGCATCAATGCCGCTCAGGACCAATCCTCCAGTTCACTCAATTTATCCTATTAATGCTTGGAGGGGAAAATAAAAGTATCCCTCATTATAGTTGATGGTTCCAATTTATCCTGTTTTGGAACTAAAAAACCAAATGTGCTTGCACATGACATGATCAATTCGACTTAAGGTCCATGATGGCCCTTTTATTGATATTGATGATTGGATCTCTCCCTTTATGGAATTTGAGTGATAGGCCAATGCTAAGTGTTAGCTCTTGAGGGAAGAGACAAAGCCTTTTCGCTTTTCATTCCTCATACCATCAAGGGGAGGAGAAGCCGATTATCTAAGCAGGACCTTAACTTCTAATTTGGTACAACCGATGAATAACGCTTTTGGTTTTGTCAGTGATTGAAACAATTTTGTCTTCTCTATATGTTTGTTCAATTACTCTTTTCCTTGCTAATGCAATGTATGCATTAGGTACGAGAAGCAGATGTCCAACGGTGATGAGTTGTGTGTGCTCTATGCAGCACGTCGAAGCCGTCCAACAGGAAGTTGGGGCTTTATCAGCCCAAGACCTTCTTCCTGGCCATGGGAAAAGCATAACCATAGATTTCGTAGGACGATTGCCCTATCTCTTAAAGGGGGGAATAACTACGTTTTTAGGAGGTATAGTATTGTATAGGAATACAGTTAAGTGCTTAGACCAACATGGCACCTTACATAGCGGTAGTTATTCTCTCCTGGCCTCGTCACAAAGTTGATAATGACTTTTGGTATGTTGTACGCATGAAAGGATCTCAGCTGGTGTAAGTTTCTTCTCATCCCAAAAACCTCATTTAGATGCCATTGCATGCAAGAGGTGCTATCAATCAATGGACAAAGAAAAGTCAACCAATTGGGAGAGAATCAATAGATTCCTTTTCGGGACAAATAGGAAGAACTAAAAGATTCCACCTGAGTAGATTCATCCCCATATAGATTAGGCGGCAAGGGATAGGATGATAAAAAGTCTAGAATTCTGCTTCAAAAATGTAGTGGTCTACTGCTGTCTTTATAAAAAATATGCTGCAATCTTCAATCATCGTTCATCGAGCGCTTTCTAATGAGTCGACAGCTGATGGTTGTTGGTGACAACTACTACCGAAAAGCTCTAATGCAAGAAGTTGAAGGTTATGAAAGAAATCGATCATTGTCTTGTGAGCTTCAGGTCAACTTCATAAGACGACAACACACATTCTCCTTCACTCTCATTCAGCCTTAATGGAAGATGTTTTAATTCAATTATTTCATGTTATGCTTAGTACGCAGTAAAGCTATCTAAGTAGAGGAAAAATATTTAATCGGTAATACACATCATGTGTATGTACGTATGGTGGGTATACCAATTATATTTTAACACATTGATGAAATAGTGATGAGTTTCTAAGTAACTACCACTATACAACCACATGCTAGAATACCAGTTGTAATATTACACATCACATGTATATTACTCGTAGTGTATAATACTCACCTACGTCGGGGTCTTTATAGATGACAATGTGGAATTTTCTCTTTGTTGTTTATATTGGATTTTATTATTTTTGGTGAATGATAATATGAAATTTTTTCTACGGTGTTTGTATCAATTTTTATTATTTTCGTTGAACCACTGTTATTATTGGTAGCGTAATTTGAATATCACCTGTAATTTTAATGGAATAGTTAACGAGCTCAGAGGAATTTTTGTGTTGTTAGATATCCATTATGTTTTACGAGTATATAAAACACACTTTGCTTTTACAATCTATGATTTTAACAATTCTCAATTCAACGTAAGTGTAAATTTTTGTATTTTTAATTATATTCATATATATATAATTTTGATGTTTAATAATTGTTTTATAATTTGGTTTGAGTATACTTCTCAAGTAAAAATTATATATAAATATATGTATTAATTGCTCATAATATGCAAGTTTTTTGCCATTAATAAATGTACGGATACAATTTATATGTGTCAATTGCCATAACATAAAATCTACTGTTAATTGCCTTCCAACTTATAAAGTTACTTTAAGATATTATAGCAATTAGTTACCTATCATTTCTTAGCATACTTAAGTGAGTGTTATCGTTAATTATTTTTTTTGCATCTCAATGTATTATTATTTAATTAATTATTTTTACGGCTCAATTTATTATTTATTTATATTTTTGCCACTTGCAGGTTTTGCATAATTACTGATTTAATGAAGTTGAATAATTGCCTTTTGTAATCAACAGAAGGTATGTCAAATATCGTTCATTTTACCCGTTTACGTGGAT
Source organism: Combretum micranthum (assembly GCA_024138025.1). NCBI lineage: Eukaryota > Viridiplantae > Streptophyta > Magnoliopsida > Myrtales > Combretaceae > Combretum > Combretum micranthum. The sequence goes on from JAMXBD010000049.1 coordinate 2,123,980, forward strand.
CTACTTCTTTTGCTAATAGCAATAATTCTTAGCATGGTTAACATACAGGTACACCTAAACAAATATGTTTTTTATTTTTTAAATATTACATTAAACATTATCACATAATTTTAAAAAATGTGTAGGTAATGCTTATCCTAGTAACACATCGTCATGGTTCCGGAACTGAACTGAATTGAAACTGCCGGTTTTGGATTTTAAAATTGAGGAACCGGAATTGGAACAGTTTCCCACAGTTTCAGTCCGGTTCCACGCAACTGCCGATTCCTAGTTCCGGTTTTGGAACCGCGGAACCATTTTTTTAATAAAAATAAATAAATAAATTTTAATTTTTAATAAATAAATTTCAAACTCAAAATAATTATTGGATCTACAAGTATTTAATTATTCAACAAAAGTTTTGAAAAATTTGTTTATAATGCATAATTATATGTATACAAACACATTCAATATCAATTATAGTTAGTATTATGAGATTGTATAATACCCTAGAGGATAAAAAAAATTACAATGCAAAAAATGGTCTCACATTATTAAGAAAATAAATTTTGCTTTAAGGAGAAGTTTATTTAAAGTAATTATATATGATTTTAAGCTATGTTTATTTGTGTTGTTGATAATAACATATTAAATATTATGAATAAGTAATAAAATTTACTATTTGTATGAAATAATTTAAATACTAATAATTATATATTTAATATTATTTATTATTTTTTTCAATGAAACCGAATATAACCATCGTTTCTAAGCTAAAGAACCGCCTAAGAGCTATGAAACCGGCGGTTCCATAGCTGGTTCTGGAATCGGCCAATTAATCCAGGTCCGATTCTGATTCTGGAGTTGCCGATGATGGTTTTGGTTTTGGTTCGATTCTTGATTCGAAACCAAATCATACCTATATCTATCTTAGGATACCAATCCAAGTCAGACTATTGCTTCCGTGGATACGTTTTACAACATTATTTCATATAGTGATTATCATTTTTCACTTCTTCACTACGGCTACGAATTATACTTATTAGTCATTAATGTTAGCAGTTTCTTTGATATGTCAACATCATAATCTCCATATAGCTAGGAAATTTCATGAAAATCTTGGATATCAAGTACTAAATCTTCCTATCATCAACATGACAATTATGTACTGCGCGATTATTTCAACATTTGAGATATGTTGCTTTAGATCGCGAATTAATTTACTGTCATTTCACCACCATTTAACCTACTCAAACTTTTTGATTCTCAAACAAACATTAGAAGACATTTTAGATGATATATCCGGTCTTACAATCATAGTTTTCCATTTAATTCCATGGACATTCATGTGGATGATAGTTTATTATCCCATAATCATGGCATCTACACATTTCATGCTCAAGATTCAATATATCACATAATCAGTAGGTTTTTGACCGATGCACATGAAAGTCCAAAGTTTTTGTAAACACACACATAGCGACACATATATGGATTAATGACAAAAATAGTATTTAAACTTTAGTTTTAAATAATTTGGTACATGAACAAAATTTTCGTTGACTATTTTTTCATATCTGAAGCAAGTGAAATGATGGATGAAAAAAGTCCATGAAAAGTTTGTCCAGGTACCAAAATTATCAAAACCAAACTTCAGATATGAAAAAAGTCAATGAGAACTTTGTAAGGGTACCAAATTGTTCAAAACCAAATTTCATATACCTAATTTTTCATTTTACAAAAGTTCAGTTACCATTTTTGTCATTATCCCTGTTAATATGTATGATACAAAAATAAGAAACGCATAATTGATTGTTCGAGAACTCATCCTTAAGTATAGAAATTGTTGCCAACTTTACTTCTATTTTGAATGTTTGCAATCCTTCTGTCCATCAATTTCATCAATTTTCTACACTTAATAATGTTGAGTGTTGTTGCCTTATTATTTGGTAGCATACTCCAACTAGTCCATGAAATTTGCTATTTCTAGCAAAAATTGGCTTATTTGATCTTTTTTTGACCTAAAGCGCAAAATTTCGATAAAAATTACGTAATTGCATTTATATTGATGTGCTCTAAAGAAAAAAAAGGGGGTTTTAGCTTGGTGATCCCAGAGCCTCAAAATCCATGGTTTGTCCATTGAAATAAGCTATTTTTGATAAAAATTGGATTACCTTATTTTTTTGAGGACTAGAGCATGAAATTTCTACCAAAATTACTTAATTGCATTTATATGGATGTCCTCGTAAGAAAAATAGGGTTTTTAACCGAGTGACCCTAGAGTCTCAAAACCCATGGTCTATAATCCATCGAAATCGATAATTTTTAGCAAAAATTAGATTTTATGATTTTTTTTGGGCCTAGAGCAAAAATTTCCACTAAACTCACTTAATTGCACATGTACAAATGTGTTTCGAAGAAAAAAAGGTTGGTGGCCCTAGAGCCTTAAAATCCATGGCTTATAATTCATTGAAATTAGTAATTTTTGACAAAAATTAGATTACCATATTTTCTACGACATAAAGTGCAAGATTTCCACCAAATCGCTTAATTGCACATATATGGATGTCATTTTAAGAAAAATAGGTTTTTTAGCTTGGGGGCCACAGAGCCTCAAAATCTATGGCTTATAGTCCCAAAAAAATCGGTCATTTTTAGTAAAAAATTGATTATCCAATTTTTTAAGGCATAGAGTATGAAATTTCTATCAAAATCACTTAGTTACACATGTACAGATGTGCTCTGTAGAAAAAAAAAAAAAAGAAGGATTTTTAATTTGGTGACAAAATTGGGTTACTTAATTTTTTTAGGCATGAAGTGCGAAATTTTCACCAAAATCACTTAATTGCAATCAAACATGATATGTTATTATCATACATGTTTGTTAATTGAGTTATGATGATTTAAATGTGTTGGGAAATCTATTTATATGCACATATACAATCTTAACAATTTAAGTTATTGAATTTAAATAAAATATTAAATGAATTTATTATTGGATAAAATTCATAAAATGGTAGTTTAATGTGTTTATATATAAATTGGAAATTTTGTGATTTTTGAAATACATTTACTATATTTAAGAATTAAATTACAAATAGAAAAACATGGCAAAATAATGTTTTAGTTAACAATGGTGCTATGAATGTATAGGGCTAAGCAGTGACTTTTTCTTCTTCTTTAGGGATGAGAGTATAATGGTTTGAAAGTTTAAGTAGTCTATTATAATATGGTTAAACAATTGGCCAAGAACCGATCGGGATCATCCTCAATTTAGTAAAACTAGTTAGTCATCAATGCTATCCTTTGTTCTCGGCCAGATTATATGTAATTGAACTAAAAACCTTAATCAACTAATTAACTTGGGTCAAATTAATTTATGAACATGTAAAAACTGTGTTAGGTAGTTTAAATAAAAATATGGGCATAAGAACTAGTCTAAAAGTTGGTGAATGAACCAATCCAATTAAGTTAAGATGGTGCTTGTTTTCAATAGGAATTGAAATAAAAGAATTAGAAGGAAAATTAATTCCAATCAAATAAATATGAAATAAGTGTAATTGATATATTTTCATACTAAAATATGAATTTTGATATGAATAATTAAATAATTTAATTTTAGGAATTTATTTAATAAAATAGGTACAAATAATGTATTATAAGATGGTATAACCTTGTTAGGAGCTAGTTTAGGTTCTTTGGCACACTTTTAGTAAAGATTAGATTATTAAGAATATGAATGGACTAATTACATCTAAAATGAGTATATGAATATAATTTAAAACTAAACTTACTTAAGAACTTGATATTAATCTATGAATTAATATTTAAAAAGAAATTAAATGAAACCTCAATTGGAATAGGTAATATATATATATATATATACATATAACTTCAAATTAATTAATAAGTAATCTAACAACAATGAATGACTGAATCGGTGACTTAAAACTTATTTGAGATAGTTTCCTTATATAGATTCTTATTCTCGACATTACCTATCATTCATTTTGAGGCAAGATTCTTACTTGAGTTTTAAGTATGTAATGATTTGTGTGTTGCATGCTAGGATAAGCATCCTAAAGAATTAACACTTAAAGAAAAGACAGCCTTAATAATTGCCTGTTGCTTGTGCGTCGTCATTCAACTTAGTTTGAGGACGACAACCTTGTTAGGTGATGCCAGTATGGTAGTTTATTGCTTAGGCCATCATATATTCTTTAGTGGCTTGAAGGGTAGTTGATAGGGTGAATGGTATCAAGATAACATCTACTTGAATAGGTAAGAAGTAATATAGTGTGACTTATGTTTATGGGACTGGTCAAACTGTATTATATTATGAACTGAGATATGTAGAGATGTGTAACGGCTATGATTTCTAGATGATACTATTACTGTATGGTTTTCTAGGAAATATAGGCATTTGGGCTATCTATATTAAACCCCCGAGCAACTTACTACTTAGGACCCTTGGATTCCTACATTTTGTTGCTGGAGTGTAAGTGCTCCATTGTTGTTGCTACACTTTAATTTAAAGATGAAAACTATTGGTTGTTATATTGCATTTATAATAGGTGCATGTGCTCACCTCGTGTATGCTTGTGTTCATGGTTGTCAAACTCACGAGTGAACCCGTGCGTTTTTACGAGTTAATGGTACGATTTCGATTCTATTAAGATACAAAATCCTTTCTGGAGCACATTCATATAGACTCATGGTTCTATATAGTAGAATTGATAGTAGAATTAGTGGTAGAATAAGTGGTAGAATCAATAGTTGAACCATAGAGTAGTAATTTTAAACATTTCTGTTCTATTTGAACTTAAAAAAAGTAAGTAATTTGATTTAGGAACTTTTGTGTTGGTTATTAATGTTTATCTTAAGCTAACCTAATTTTAGGTGTTTTTTTTCTTCTTTCTTTTCCTTTTGTTTCCTTTGTATTTTTTTTGGAGGGTTATTCTTCTGGGTTATATACCCTGATATATTTTAAACTATTAGAATGAATATTGAACAAATATATAGAGTGCTATATTTTCCCTCCTTTTTAAAATTTTCTATATGTAATTTATTTATCGTAAATTTAATTTTTTTTGTGCAAATATACAATAAACATGAAAATGTTCATTATTGCGCAAAACCAATTACTTACACATGATAATTTGAATGATTTACAATACATCTTGATAATTGTAGATTGTGAACGAGGAAATGTAAATAATTATTGTAATTATCAAGATTGCATTAAACATGTTAATGAGATCATGTAAATTGTGATTGGTAAAACTTAAATTTTCATTGTATGTAACTACAATTAATGCTGAATTTTTTATTTTCATCATTTATTTAAATTTTTGTTAGTATGGTAAGTAAATTTACAATTTTTGCAAGCAAAATTATATTAGTTGTAAAATTTTTTGATTTTATATTTCAATTCTATGTTATAATCTTACAGACCCCCTGACGATTCTAGGTAGAATCTCAAGTTTAATGGCCATACTTGTGTTACTATCGTATTAAGCTTCGCATTGTTCATTTCTTTTTCAGGTGTTGAAGAATTTGATGATAATATTTATGATTGCATGAGGTTTGGCATGAATTTTGAAGAGTTACTTGATGAGTGGAGTAATTAGGATCACTTGACTGTTTTGTTTGTTCTAAGTTTTTCGAATTCTATTTTCAAACTTATATTTTTGATAAGGGCCTATTTATAAGCCTGTGGTCTATATTTTGAGATACCCGATGTTTTAGAACTTGTTTATACATATCGGTCCTCTCATAAGAGTAACATTTTTGGAAATCTTTTGTAAAATTCACTTTTCAAAATAATGTCAATTATTTTTAAAATTTAATTAAATGATTTTAGAATTTAAAATTGGTTAGTAATAACCATAATAAACTAATCTTTTAGGGTAGCCTTATGTGTAACGTCTAAGTATTATACGTAACGAAATTGAATATGGCTTGACCTAATTTGGGACGTCGCATATACTATTCAAACCTAAAATTACCAAATATGAACATAATTTTAGAAATGCAAATAGAAAGATTGTGTTTGCTTGCTCATTTATTCGAAGTGTAAGTGACTTATATTAGAGGTATCAGGTTGCAATCTTTTGTGGCCTGAATCTCAAAATGGATTACCATTATGTCAAACCCTACAAGATTGACTAGATCTACTTTCGTGTGTATTTTATTTGCGGTTTGTGCAATTTATGGAGGATTTTCTTGAAAACAATGTGCTAGAAAAAAATAATTGCTTATTCTTATGTCATAGAATTAAAAAAATGACGCCTACCTCATGCCTACATGCTTATTCTTTTAGACCCTTATGATAAATTCAATTCACCAAATGATTATGATACTATTGTTAGGGAAAAAATCCTTAATCGAGTAAAGAGCATCAACTATTTTAAACTGTCTTCAAATATATGATTCATGGACTATGTGGAGGATAAAACACATTTGCACCATACATGAAACACGTACATTGTAAGAATTTTTTTTCCTAACATTTTTGCACCCGTTACATGCCATGGGAATGAATCATACCCAGTATAAATAGTGCTATGTGCCATTATCTAATTGTCTTAGTGTTAATGTCGATAATAGTTGGGCTTTTTTGTCGTAATCCATGGTTTCTCCTCTAGTATGACTGCCACATTAATATGGACATTTGTCTGAGTGTAAAGAGTGTCAAGCACTTATATATGTACATACATAAAGGAGTTGGTAATTGAGTTTCTATTGAAGTTTGTATTGGACCTAATAATGATAAAATCTAACAATTTATTAATGCATGTTAGGTATGTGCTCCTAAAATTGTTTGGAGAATGATGAAATTTCCAATGAGTTAGATATATCCTCCTGTCCTATTACTTATTACAAATACATCAATCTAACATGCATACACTAATTTTTTGGATTACTAATCTGTAACTTTGATTTTGGCCAATAACCAATCTCCCTAAACAATGCTAATGAAAATGTTTTGTATAAATAGTATAGACTGTGAAGCATGATGTTTTCTATACAAGGAATTTCCATAGCACTATATATTGGTCAGTTCATCATGGCATTAGAGAAGAAATAGCAGAAAAGGTTATTGAAAGAATTTATACAGTTTCCTCAACTAATTCCAAAAGATATTATTTACGTGTATTGATTAATTTTGTTTGTGGCCCCACTTCATTAGGTTATCTTTTAACCTATGATGGGATCACCTACAATACATTTCAAAAGGCTGTGAAAAGTGAGGGTCTTTTTGAGAATGATGATAACATAAGTCAATGCTTATTTGAAGCCGTCTTTTTCCAAATGTTATATGCTCTTAGGAGGTTATTTGTAACTATTCTAGTGTACTGTTAACCCACTCAAGTTAGATTATTTGTTATTGACAAACTGCTACCTGACCTGCAAAGATTGTTAGCACAATAGGGAAAAAGATTGTCCGATTATGAATTTCCATGTTTACATTACAATTAAGTAGATCAAGACATTATACCAAGGTTAATTGTAGATGAGATATCAAATCATATAGTTATTGATGATATAAATGCACCATCCAACCTCAATGTTGAACAAAGATATGCATTTGATTTGCTAAATTCTGCGATTGATCGCAATGATCATGTGATAATTTTTATAGATGGTGGGGGAGGAATTGATTAGACATATTTGTATCATGCTATTTTGGCATATCTTTGAAGTGTTAGTGACATTGTTTTAGCTTCTGCTACTTCTGGCATTGCATCAACTATCTTACCAAGCGATAGAATAACATACTCAAGGTTTAAGATTCCTTTAAATCTAGATGCAAATTCTATTTGTTAAGTAATCAAACAGTTTAAACTAGTCGATTTGTTGAATATTTGTAAAGACATTTTATGGGATGAAGCTTTTATGATTAATAGATATGCTTTTAAAGCTCTTCATAGGACATTTAAACATATTATGGATGTTGATGTTTCATTTAAGGGAAAAGTTATTATATTAGGAGGAGATTTTAGATATATTCTTCTAGTGTTTCCAAATGGGATGAACCATCAAATGATAGATGTGTGCTTGAGTAAATACCAATATGAAAAAGTGCTTAAATTCTTTGGTTGACTAAAAATATGAGATCTCTCAATGATAGAGATTTTTCATATTTAATGTTACGAGTTGAAGATGGGGTTGAGCACTATGTTAATGATGATTTCACATAAATACCACTATCATTAATTATTGTGGAAAGGTGAACAATCAAATCAAAATCTAATCAATGCTACTTTCTCGAATCTTCCAGCAAAGGTTGTATATGCATCTTATTTTGTTAGTCATGCAATTTTAGGTCCTATAAAAGCTGAATTAGATAGAATGAATAATAGAATGATTCAATCATTTATCATAGAAGCACACACATATTATTCATTTGATGCCATTGCAGATAATGTGGTCCATTTATACCAGCAAGAACATTTAATTTCCATATCTCCTAGTAGGATAACTCCACACATATTAACACTTAAAGAAGCAGCTCCTATCATGCTTGTACATAACTTAAACTCGAATGCCAATCTTTGTAATGGTACCGAGTTAATTTGTGCCAACTTACAGGTTTTGATTGGTTAGTCAAGAGGATTACGAGTTTTTATTCTAAGAATATCATTGAAAACCTCCTAGAACATACACCGTCCACTTGAGATGATAAAAAAATATTCCTTGTGTGTTTGAGTTTTGCTCTAACAGTTAGTAAAGCATAGGGTCAAACAATGGAGAATGTATGAATCTATCTTTCTATACATGTTTAGCCATGGACAACTATATGTAGGTTTATCATGAGGAGTTTAAACGGAATCAACAAAAGTCTTAGTCAAGAAGGGTGAAATATATGGAACTGATGGTGTGTACACAAGAAATACTATTGTTTTTTGCTTCATTTACGTTTTCTCAATTATATGTTTTAATGTTTTCTGTATGTGTGTGTATATATATATATTAGTTTCCTAGGATTAAAAAGTCCATCCTTGAATTGTTGTACAAGGAGATTAATGACTTGATTGCAAGGTAATATCACTTTTACAAAATATTAATTTGATATGCTCATCTCTTCTCTACTATTATATACTTTCAATTAATTTTGTTGGTAAATGGTAACCTATTCAATAAAGCAAATTAGTTGCAATTAGTGTATCTATAGTTAATATTTCTGTTTGTTTTCTTTTATTCTTGTTTAATGTACATCCATTGAGGACATTCTAAATGTAATTTTTTTTAAATGGTTTTAATTTGTTAGTCATGTATATAGTTTACTTCATTTCTTTTCTACAAATTTTATTTCACCAATTTATTTACTTTTTCCCACACATCTTGAATAGGTGTACAAACACATTTTGATTCTTTCTTTCTTTCTCCTTTTATTTTTTTTAATGCATTTTAGGGAATTTTAGCAATGGACTAGCCATATATTTGTAATATTATTACCTTCCATTTCAATTTTTCCACATTGGCAAAATTTTTTATTTGTGTTTATAGTGTTCAAACAACTTTAGTAATCCACACATACTATAAAAAATCGAGCTCTTGCTACTTTATTGTAGAATTAATTCATTTTCATTTTTTTTATCAATTTTATATTTACCAACATTAGAATATATCATGTATATAGTTCCATTAAGTTAATGTGTTTAGATTTTTTTTTAATATTGCTTTATTTAAATTTTGCATATACAACTTGGGTGCACGACCACTACTTTGTGTGTGTATATATATAGTTTGTATGTTTGTGTTTTCTCATATTGTAATATAGCATTTATACACTATATGATATATAGCATTATATATTTTCATATATATACTTTATTATATGGTAATTACATATGCAAATATATTAAAATTATATAATGAATGTTAAATGGTATATTAGAAAAATACAGTGGAGGAGACCAATATTTGGAGATAAATTCAAGTAGGGGATCAACCTTTTAAGTGATTAAAACAAAAATGATCAATGCTCTTTTTATTATTGCAAATAGATGCTGATATTACTTTACCTAAACATCCCACATGAGCATCTTTTATAATGACAAAGTAGCAATCTTTTATTTGCATCACTTTACATAGTGGTAATCCATATTCTTACTACCTAAAATGTTGATCATTTGTGTAAACTCTTTTTGAAATGTTGATTTCATTTGATGTAATTTTTTCTAATATAATATGTTGTAGTATATATGGAATTATCTAGGAGTTTAAAATGTAATATATATATATTTTTTATAATATGCTTGTTTGTTTTTGTCCTTTTCTGTAATGATTTTAATTTCATATAATACATACATCAACTTTATAGTACTTTCCTAAGTTATTCATTTCTTATTTACAAGTCCATTTTGCTAATTAAACAAGTTCTATTCCTTCCATTTTAGTCAATGTAATAAGCGTTCGAGACTTATCAGAGTTATATTTTGTTCCTCAATAATAGGTATGACATTACAACTCATTTCATTTAGTTAAGTAAACAGATACTTACTCCTTTTAATATATACCTGTTTGCTTTCCATTGCCAAAAGAAACGCAGTCATCCCTGCTTTTGATATTTGAAATGGTCATAATGCTGACATTGCAGGGTAATGTTTTAGACTTTAGGAACTGAATATGTTCACATGAAAGTCTTTTTTCTATCTTTTGTTTCATCTTTAATTGTGCCACTGTTGAGAAAGCTGAAGATCAAATTTTGTTGATCCTGCTTGTTGAAGAGAATACTCGTTATCGGAAGTTACATTGGATTTCTATGTGTATCCTGAGAACGTGACTGGGCAATTTGCTCAGGCTCATCGACTCTTTTCGTTCCATTCATATCATGCGGTGTCACAGAGTGGAACTAGATTATTTTTGTGGACTATGACTATGTTTGAAGTAGGAGATATATTGCATCAAAGTTATACACCAAAAGTTATTAATTGTTATCAGTTTTAGTATATCCCAATTTCAAGAAAGACATAAACTGCACCATCAGTCGGCCACCAAACACCAGGTAGGCTCTATTGCGCCAGGTGCTACAATTAAAGAGGAAAGAGTAAATTTCAAAAACGTAAAAAGAGGATCTTACAGAGTTTTTCATTTGCCATTTTTTTTCGTGCATGGAACATGTGTATATGGTTTGATTCATTAGTTGTATCATGTCCCAAACATGTTATACCATTATGTTAATTTTACGCATGCCATTGATGCATTTGCTGGAATGTATATATAACTGCTTTATGGCAAAAACAATATTATATATACATTTTCAAATATTAAATAGCCTTTATATTACTTTTCTTAACAAAAAAAATAGAAAAAAAAAAAAGTAATATATGGGGTTATGCCTCCTAAACTTCATTTCATGGGGGGAGTTTGCCTTGCAAAACTACTCTTGCTGGGGAGGTGGTGCTTCTACTAATACATTTCCTGCAGAAGAAACTGGTTGTCCAACCCCCCCAGCGACTTTATCAGTAGAAACGCCACAGGCTGGTGGAACTTGTTTTCCTAAAATTTTGGGCTTCACATTGCTACATGCGGATACGATCGGGCCTTGGCCTCCATGGTACTTTAGATCAATATCACCAATCTCAACATTTTCGCAAGGAAATTTAGGACTACAAGAGATTGTCACAGCAGCTGGAGTTGCAGAAGTTCCACGGATTCCTTTAATGATAACGTTGCTAATCTTCACTAAAGATGGTAGCTGAAGACAGAAATCAAACAATTAAAAAAATTTCAATATGCTTTATGTCCATAGTATTCATGGCTTTATGAAATTTTTAAGCTTGTTTCTTATGTTTACTAAATTACCTCAAAATGGTTTTTTTTTTTTTTCGAATAAAAAGTTGCCAAAAACCATCACGCCTTACACTTAATAAATACATTGACACCCTTAAATTAGTTTTGTAAATGCATGGACACCATTGATAATTTTTATGTAGAAGGGCTCAATGTTTGTTAGAGGGATGTAATTGTACAATTGAAAGAACATAAGTATAGTTTTAAATTCAAAAGTTTCAAGATGCAGCTGGCATAATAGATTTATTTTCACTAACTACTTACCTTTGCATTGCATTGATTCCATGGGCAATAAACTTGGTCTATGATTACAGGATTGCTGACATTTTCCATGATGATATCTTCAAAATGTATGTCGGAAACAACCCCTTCATAGGAAGCCGGCCATGTCTTAATCCTGACACCATTATCTGTTCCGGTTAGGGTGCAGTTTTTTACAGTGAACCCAACGACAGGGTCTTCCTTTTGAGTTCTGCCAAGACTTCCAACACTTATACCATGGCCGGGCCCACAATTCACTCCTTCAACGTGTATTTGCTTGCTTCCGTCGCCGAGAGAAATGCAGTCGTCCCCAGTTTGGATGTTTGAGTTGGTAATGTTGATACCAGTGGATTTACCAATGTGAATTCCATCGGTATTAGGGCTCTCTGCTGGTGCTGAGATGGTAAAGTTCTCAAAGGTAACATTTTGGCAGGCAAATACATTTACATGAAAGTTTTTGCTATCTTTTGTTGTCACGCCTGTGATTATGCTGTTGTTGAAAAAGTTGAAGGACAAATTCTGTTGATTCAGCAAGAAAAAATCTCATAAGCATATAATTACATCATAAAACATGCAAAATATTCGCATGGTTTGCAAAGTGGGAAGTGTCTTTCATTGCTGTTATAGAAGTGTTATGAGAAGATATTTTAAGTGTTAATTGGGGTTTCTACATGATTTGTGGTTACATAGATAATGTTTGGCATGTTCTGTAAATGTTTTCCATAAAACCTTGTTGAGGCAAAAGTATAAAATGTAAATATTATTTAAATATATGACTAGAACTGCTATGGATTTCTTTTTTTTTTTTTTTAATTATATTTTAAGAAAATTTTCTTAATGCCTTTTATTACTAAATTTAAAGTTCAATATAAATGAAACCTAAATAGGATGATTTTTCGGATATTTGTGAATTGTAATTTTGAAAGTTAGTTTTAGTTTTGGAAAGAGATTTTCATTTTTGTGGAAGAAATATTAGAACTCGAAAATTTTAATTAACATGGACAACATTTCTATCATAAGGAGAGGAAAAAAAAAAAAAAAAGGTGTTTTACCCTCTTTCTTTTTTCCTTTTTTTCCTAAGTAAGAGCAAGGAAAAGTGTTTTCGTAACAAAAAAGGGGCATTAGATTACATGTAAACTTACCATAGGAAGCATTTCACAGTCTTTTTTCTTATGGCAGTCATTCTTTCCCCAAGCATGTTTTCCTTGACCATCAAATATGCCACCACCGAATAATTTGAAATTGTTAAGGTACATAAATGTAACCCATTCCTTTTTGATATGGCCTGGATCACTGGGTGCCAATAGTGTGCCTTCTACCTTAAACTCCATAGATGACTTGCAGGGACCTTGCATGTGGGTTTCACCTAGAGAATATGTGCCTTTAGGAATCAAAATTGTCGCAGGAGATTCTGATGCGCAAGCCTCCTTAAATGCCCTCAAGAGAGCCTGGCAAGAAATTCGAAGTATAAAACTATGGATCGAGATTTCTTTGGATTAAAATAAAAAATGGTAACCTTTTTCAAAAAATTATACAAATCCTATCAAATGAAAAAAAATCTCAGAAATAAGCTACTTAAACTCGTCTCAAGAGATGGGGTTGTTGTAAAATACAATAGTCTCGTTTCTTCAAAAGACGAGGTCGGTCACTTGTGATGGTCTGTTTGTTTGGCTTTTTCCAGCAGATACAGACACTTTTTTCAAACTTTTTTCTAGAAAATTATTTATCAAGAAATAAATATAGAGAAAAAAAAGTTGACAGTTTTTATCAAAAGATCAAATAGATCAAATATAGATAAAATATATATGCAAATCGGATATATTTACACATATCATTTTGAAAAAGATACAGATATAGATGAAAAACATACCATCGAAACAGACCCTAATCTCTTCAAGAGATGAGTTCAACTTGCTTAATTCTGATATTATTTTCATCCTAATAACAATTTTGTAATTTTTTAAAAAAGAAAAATATATATTAATTTCCTTTTCCCGATTTCTTTGATTAAGATTCGCTAGTCTACAATTGCAAAGTCTTACCTCTTTGATATCAGATTTTCCATCACTGCTTGCACCATACTTTGTCACATCGAATATATCAGCATTTATCATTGAAGAAAAACATACTAACAACAATATTGCTCCAAATTGTGTTTTTGAGATTGCCATTTCTGCCTTTTCTTACAATCTCCTCGCCTTGTTTATATAATTGAATCGTACATTTATCGTGCGGAATTCAAATTATATAGCGTAATGTTGAGTTAAGTTGCAACTGACCACAACTAAATTTTTCTATTTCAACTTCATCCTATTATTGGGAAGTGTCTTGTGACCTCATGTGATTAACCTCTAGCAAAGATCAAGGGTTGGTTTTTATCTTTAATGGATTAAAATAATTGGCTTTTTGAGAATTTAAAAATTAATACATCTTGACCTTTGTTTTCTAAAAAATACAATTCATGAAAAATCTATAGTATCCTTCTGAACTTGGCGGTTTTAATTTTGACATGGTGGGCTGTTAGCAATCTTCTTGATTAAATTTCGGAAGCAAGAAATAAATTTACAACTTATTCTAGACATATATATGAAATGGAACGAATTTGACATTTTAGGTAAATTTAGAATAAAACTGTTTCTTGAAATTAATGGCTAATTTGTGTTTTAAAAAACAAGGCTGGCTAATGGTAATATCAATATTGAAATTTTGATGACATATTGTCTCATACAGCAAACATAAATGTTTAAAACCCGTAATAAGTAACTTCCGGAACCTTCTTGAGATACATATAGAACTACGATTAATGGCCTCGTTGAGATAAAAAAAGAATTTTATTCTGTATTTAATAATTTATACGTACCATGATAATTTGCAAAGCGAAAATAAATTATCCCATCATAGTATGAAGATTTAATATATGACTATGGTCTAAATAGAAAAATTAAATCTCATATCTACTGTTTTTTATTTTTAGTTTTTTATGAGACAACCATAGTGCTCAAGTGCTTGAAAGGGGTGCCTATGAAAGTATTCTTCACTAATTAACATTAACTGTGAATGAATTAAGGGACAAGTCGTCGAAGCTTAGTTCTCATATAAATACGTTGATATAAGTTTTTTGCACAGACCATAGGATTCACATCATCACATTTGAATGTTGCACTACGATTTCCCCAATATATGTCAAGTTAATGTCATAGATTCCACTATAGACGCATGACAACAGCCACGTCGTCACGGTCGGTTCGGGTCCGGAGTCGGATCTGAGCTACAGGTTCCTGATTTTAAAACTGGTGGAATTGAAACCGAAACTAGATCCGTGGGAGCCCATCTAGTTTCCAAGGTTCGATTTTGGTTCCTCTAGAATCGAGAACTGTGAAATTAAAAAAAAATTTTATTAAATAACCTTACTTAATTTAAGTAAGAAAAATATATAAAACAAACTTTAACTTAAAATACCATTGGGCTTAATTGCTATAACCCATTAGTTAAAAGAAATTTTATAGTCGTGTGTTTATTTATATATAATCACTTGTATTTTCAGTTCTCATGTTAGCAATGTGAGATTATAAAATATCCAAGATACAAAAAAATTTCATAGATGTAAAAACAAGTCTTAAGAAAGAAAAGTCCAACAACACATATGATTTTAATTATATTTATTATATGTGTTATTGATAATAACACACTAAATATCATGAATGGGAAATAAAATTTTACTATTCACATGAAAATAGTTTAAATATTTGTTTTTAAATTATAAATATTTTTTAATTTTCCTTTCTTTTTTTTTTTCCTTTTTTCTTTTAATTTTGTGATGTGGAACAACCAGTTCTCTAGCCAGATCCCAAACCATTGGGTTAGATGGTTTTGGAGGTAGACCTGTGAGAATCGGCGAGCCTTTAGCTGGTTCAGACTCGCCTTCCCCAGGATAGTTCTTGGTTTGGAACCGACTCATGATGATGTCTAAGTGCTACAAAAGCACCATTTCTTAAAGCTAGTATTGATAATCCACACTTTAATTGGAGCCTAATAATGAAAATAAAAATAAAATTTTAAATAGAACTAGCAACACTTTTTCTTTTAATTTTAGATTAGTTATCTTTATTTTTTTGTTTAATGATATGTTCAATATAATTTGAATAACTTTTTTTGCTTACTGCATTCTTCATAAAGTGATGGAAAACATCCATATGTACATAGAAGCTTACATTGGGTCATCAATCCCATGTGTTTTGTGTTATTTTGGTTACTACAAGTCTTGTTTGTTTCATTTCAAATAGGACATTGATATTAGTTTCTTTCATCATTGGTTTCCTTGTTTAAGTGATTAATTAGTGTCGTTTATATTGAGTCGAGATGGTGAAATATATTTATACTATTAGGGTTTTCTTGAATAGGTGTAATCACTCTTAAAGTTCTCCGATTTCGAAATTATACGGCTGACAATAGTTTGGTAATTAGAGATATAATCGATAAGATTTTGTAATACTAAGAAATCAATTGCGATGAAGTTTTTGAATACATAATTGTTTATAATGTAACACTAAATTGTAAAGATGAAAATTATATGGTTAATCTGTAAGTTAAAAACCCTGATCATTAGGTACGGAAAGAAGCAAACCCTAATAATAAGTCAAATATCTCTAAATATAGTTAAACTCTAATAGTAATAATAATAATAACAATTGCAAACAAATGACCCCCTAAACTTTGACATATGTATGGATATACCTTTGAACATTTAAGTGCTGCTAACAACTCCCTTAAATTTTGATAAATTGACAAACTAAAAACATTTGATTTTATTTAATAAAATACACCAAGATTAAAATTTAGATGATGCTAAAGGATACTTTAATAAGTTTGAGGGATAGCCGTGCACCAATGTCAAAATTATTTTTGGGGTTGTTTGTTGATCTATCAAAGCTTGGGGTGAGTTGCAAAGTTCAAGGAGTATATCTCAAGGTCAAAGTTGTATTTTCCAACAATAATAAAAATAATAATAAACAACTCAAAATTAATTTGAAACCCTAAACTCTGAATACCTTAAATGAACATATATGACTAACTAAACATGGTATTATATAAGTTAAAGTACATAGAACTTAATCCCACGCATGGCTTCGACGTCCACTTTGTTTTGAAAGAAGAGACTAGATATATATGATATATATATATATATATATATATATGAGCTTGATAAAATGACGAAAAAACATTTCCGTTGTTTTTCCACTTCTATTTTCATCCAGCCATGCAAGAAAAGAGGTGTCAAACCATCTAACCACATTTAGCAAAATGAGAAGTTGACTTTTCAAACTTAAAAAATACATTGGAAAAGCAGAGCAACAAGGGACAAAACAATTCCCATCTATATTCTTTTTCTATTTTATTCACAAGCCAAATATACATACATATATATATATAATAATATATATATATATATAGAAGGATTATATTGTATACAAGAACCGATCGAGAAACTAAGAGATAAAAATACCCACAAGTTAAAAAGTGTGATCAAAACTTTGGTCAGGTGTTTGCAACAAAATGTTGTAGAGCGCTTCTTTTCTTATCTTCCTTATTATTATTTCTTCTCCGCCTAGCTAATGCATCAATATTCTTCATATCATTAAAACTATATAATAACTTTTTATAGGTTGATTAAAGTGTCTTGATGATTAAATTAACTATGTTTTCCCTCCCTCTACTTTCCCTCTTTTTTTCCTTTCTCTATTCAAGTTGGTTCAATCCCTTCGTAAAGAGCAGTTAAAAACAAAAGAAAAAACTAGTTTCCTATAAGACGTGTCAAAACTAATCTCTTTTTTTTTTATTATTATTATAAATCAAAATTCAATAAGCTTGATTGAGTTGAGTTTGTGTTTGTATAATGCCAAACTTTGAGCTAGACTCAAACTTAAAATTTTAATTTTGGGTAGAGTGTATCATCTCGATTAGATACGTTAGCAACCCCAGGTACATCCTCTTAAAAGTTAAATTGTTCCACTAACGTGCTAATTCTTTATCAATTAATCTTTTATATTAATTTGCAGTTGTGATTACTCTCTTGAAGTTGCTTTATATTGCTATGTTTGAGAATTTTTGTGAATAACTTTTTCATTCATATATTAAAACAAATAAAATTAACTTTCCCATTTTGGATTTAAAGTGATTCTAATTAGAGTAAATGTTACATTTAATACTTAAACATTTTTATTTGTGTGATTAGGGAGAGACCTTCCCTCTATTAATCTAATAGTTAAAATAAATATAGTAAATTAAATATTAACTATTTTAATAATTCGATCATGATTGAATATAGTTTGAACCGTTGATGGTGATGGGACTGGTCTCAACAAAATTAACAACGAGACTACTGAATTTTCCTATGCGATTTATACCTTCTTAAGTTTTATGATTTTTTGTAATTAACCATATAATTTAGGTACTGTAAATGGTTTCAAAAAGTCTATCGATAATAGATACTTTAAATTTTTATGTATTTAATTATAAAAATAAGTAAAATTCGTATAAAAACATGTCATTTACCCTTCTAGTTATACATCACAATATCAGATTGACTTGATATTCCATTGGAATAAATAATCAAAGTGTCGCCGATGTTGCTATGATTTTGAGGTCTATAAGGGGCTCCACGGAAGTTTTCCCTAATTATCTATATGAGGACTTCTTTACTATTCCACTTTCTGAATAGACGTTGCCAAAGAAATAAGAACAATTTGTGGCTCCGCAGGAAATTTTTACATCGAGTCACAGATTGAACATTGTAGATGCAGGGTCCTTATTAGTAGTGGTCACGCACGTGTTGCGAGTATCTTGCACTGAGCACGTAACTTCGGAGTGCTATTGAGAAAATGACACTTGATGATGGGATGGCTTGGAGAGAATGACAGTAGAGGATGACGTAAGTAGTCTCAATGTCTCAATTGATTAAATGACAAGTAAAGGAGCTTGAGTAGACCTTGTGCGTCAACCTTACAATTATTGAGCAGATGGAGTAGAAATCACTTGAGTTGCTTTGTTTGATCTTCTTGAATAGAACCTCCTTTACAAACTGTTGTTTGTCTTCTCTCTTTAAAAAAGTTAGAAATGAGAAAGAGTGATTGAGTATTTATAAGCACTTGACATGGATAACGACCGTTAGATCACCCCAGTGATTGACGGATGAGATGAAGTATGCTATATTCATGATTATCCTGAATGAGTTCCTCATGGGCCAAGGCTAATAGTCATCTTCTGTGTGTATGAGTCTGCATGAGAAAGATTGGATGTGGAAGATTGGTTCAATGATCCCTATTCTGAGCCCACTAAGCCAAATCGCCTCAAGCCATCCCAATAATTGAACCGAACTCGTCATACCTTGTTACTTAGCCCACGAGTCAAGCCTAAATAAATAAATAATCTTTATATTTTTAAAAGCCTCATTGCAAACGTGACATTTGGCTGCGATTTTTTTGAAAAGACATGTACTATACATTCACCATTAAGTGTAGCCTACACAGCTTTGGTTAGCCCTTAGTTCAACAGCTAGTATTTAAGTAGATTGCAGTAGCTCTATTCAATAATTTCCATGAATAACTATGTTGAAGCTAAGATCTAACTTAAAGCTGATGCATGGGAGATGAAAAGATTGATAAGTTTATTACTTGAATTTTTGTATTTCACAATGTATAAATTTTCTATCAATAAATAATTGTAATATCTGAGTAAGACAGCGAATTGCAAAGATGTGTATAGTTTAGGTAGTTAATTGAAGTTAATTAAAAAATTTGACAAAATTCAAATATCAAGTTGACATTAAGATTTAAATAGTTAATTATAAAAATAGATAGAATTTAGATATTTGATATAAACATCATCCATAGACATGGGCACAAACTGACCATATGGGTCATGTCCCATCTATTGACTCGGCAGATTAGGCTGGGTTGGACGCAATATTTGAAAAAAAAAAAAATAAAAGAGGAAAATGGGAAAAAGAAAAGGAAAACTAGGAAAAACTAATACAACTAAGCAAATAATGTTTAAAGTGAATATTGGAAATTTATTATTATTTACAATGTAGTTGTTGTTAATAAAACAAGTAATAAATACATCTAAAAAGATGTATGGTTGGAATTTTATAAATTTCTAACCAAAGTAATTGCATAGTTTTTAAAAATGCAGGACTTCAGTTTGTCTTCATGCAAGTTTTTAGTGTATTGTAGTCCTATGTTGCTAATTTCATAATTAAAAATGAATGTACTTGTATATATATATAAATGCACACCTTGAATATTTTTTTTTAACAAATGAGTTAAAAACTATTGTTTTTACGCTCAATTTTATTTCAAATTGAAAATTTATTTTAGTTAATTTTAGATTTATTTTATAGTTTTGTCTTTTTTTTAATTTATTTTATAAATTTTTTATTTTATCTTATAAAAAGTTAATTTTAAAATAAAAAAGCATGTCCAGTGCCATTAAACTGGCCTGTGAACGGGACGGTAGCCAAAAATTGGCCCCACTTAGCCAAAAACTGACAAGTTTTGGACCCTCTTTAACCGGTCTCGCGACCCGATATGAATCTAGACCGGTTCAGACTCATGCCGACCCCCTGTCCTCTATCTTATAACAATTTGGAAATTACTGGGTTGCTTCATGAATCACGGGTGTGAAGGAGTTTCGTTGATCAAATCAAGAACAAAATGCCTGGAGCAGAGACAAAAGAAAAGTCGCTTCCTTACTCAATAAGGTAGTTAAATATGAAGAAGGAAAAAAAAAAAAAAAGCTCGAATTAGTACTGTTTCTAGATTCCCACTTTGGAGTACATGCCAAATTATTGTGTTCTATATTCCTGCCTGCTTATTGAGGTGTTAAAAAAAGCTAATGTTCACGGGCATATCGGAAATATTTCATTAGAAAGCCAAAAATAAAATTTTAAATCTTTCTTACAATTGTAGATTTTGACATGAATATTATCAATATTATAAAAGATAAAGTATTTTCTCTTTCTTTAATTATTAAAAAAATATCATAAAAAACTCTCGTTAATGAGACTCTGAAACGGAAGAAGAAAAAAAATTTAAAATAAAAATCCGCTTCCGGTCTTACATTATTGTTGGTTCTTTTTTTTAATCTAAATGGTTAAAAGAGGGGAAGCAGGGTTGATGTACCGCAATGCCATAATTTCCATCTAAATACTAGTTGCGATTATTATATATCTCTGTCGCATGCTCTCCACGCGTTAACTACACGGCATATTCTAATATTAAATTTAGGTTAGTTGCTTTTAATGTCATACTTTCTCCTTTTCGCTAAAAACAACCATAAAATGTCAAAAGCAGTCCATCCGCACCACACGCCCACCACACGCCACTAGGTTTTTCATATTCTCAGAAAATTGAAGGGAAACACGGTGCGTAGGTGCCCTTGAAAGTTACTTTTACGTTGACTAGGAACAGGGACTTTTACACCAAATTATACTCCAGATTAGGTAGTGAATCCAGATACGCTCATTTTTCAAGAAAAATTGGTTGTAAAATCGATTTTGTTGAAAATAAAATTTATGATGTATAGCAATTAAATTTCTCCACGTCCCTTCTCAACCTATGCTAACATCAAGTGAAGTGGAAACAACTGGTTATGATGTTCGGCCAAAATAAATTGCCTTGTGCATCACATATAGAGGCCAGCAAGAGCTGATTCGCATCGGCAAACCGGCCGGAACCGGCACCAGCGGGCTGGAACTAGTGGAATGGGTCCATCCGTACTGTTCAAGGCTCGTAGGAAGAATCACCGAATTAGCGGTTCATCGACCGATCATCATTCTTCAACTGTCTGATCCGCCGGTTTGGCGGCTCAAGTTAAAAGAAAATAATAAAACTCTATGTATTTTTATGTATGTATAAAAATTATTTTTATGTACTTATAAAAATAATAAAACGAAAGTAATCTATACAAAATAATAAAAATATGTATACATATATCCTAAATGTTTTCATAATTTTTGGAAAACAAAAGTTGAATTTGCTATGCTATTATTATTGAAACAATAATGAATGGAGCTTGGATGACCTATGTTAATATTTTTGCCAAGTGAGTGACCCATGATTTATACAAAATTGTAAAGCTTAGTAAATAATTGTAGAATAACACATATAAATATATATTGGTCATAAAAAATGAAGGCAACAATTTTTTTTTTTGAAAATTTCTCATTTAAAAAAGTAATATTGAATATTATATATAATACTAATTTTTAATTGAAATAAATTTTTTAGACCAATAAAAGTTGAACATTTATTCATCTAACAGTTATTAATTATGTTGATACATTTGTATAAAACTCAGTTCACCTATTTAACGAAAAAAAGTAACACGAATCATGTATTTATAAATTGATCGAAAATAGGTTATGTTTTTGTAACTAATCCTATTTATATATGTATATATATAGTATAAGTAATAATAATAAGGGCTATTGCGTGTGAATAATTGTTGTAAAATTGAACCCTAAATTTTATCACATTTCCTTAAGTGATGCAAGTAGAAAGCATGTTACAGTAGAAGATATAAGACCAATCCCAACAAATGAGGAAAAGTAATAGTTCGTGAACTTTTTTGTGTTTATTTCATTTGAAAGACGGTGCAAATGGTTTGACATAGCTTTTTGAAAAATTTGACATGCTATTTTAAAATTGTGACCACCTGTGTGTAGCGATGCAAGCCTTGAATACATAGAATTATTACATCTGTAGATTGCTTTTGTTTTTATTTCATTTGAAAGAGGATGCAAGTGGTTGACATGTCTTTTTGAAAATTTGCTATGGCTATGTTTGAATTTGTCACCACCTGTGCGTAGCTGTGTAGGCCTTCAATCCATACAATTATTGCATCCATTTGCAATTAATAGGATGTGCGTATTTTCTTCGTCCATTCATTTGCTTTCAAAAATCTATATTTTTGTCAAATATCAAGTCTGTGCATTTACCTTCGTTCCATAGAAATATTTTCTTTTTGTTGCTACAAATTGACTTCATTGTCAATTCATCTACTTTGCAAAGTCTATGTTTCTATCAAATATCATATATGTGCAATTACCTTGGTTCCATAGAAATATTTTTTTTTTGTTGCTAGTAAATTCACTTAATTACAATTCATCTGCTTTGAAAAATTTATAATTGTCTCCAATATCTATTCTGTGCAATTACCATCCTTCCATAGCAATATTTTTTTCCCATTGCTACTAAATTGACTTCATTGTCAATTCATTTGGTTTGAACTCTACATTTGTCTCCAATATCTATTTGTGCAATTACCTTCCTTCCTTAGCAATTTTTTTTTCGTTGCTACTAAATTGATACCTGTTGCTCTAAAAAAATGAGATCATTTTTTGGTGGACGTTCCAGTACCTCAAAGAAGTCTTGGTGTGATAGTAGTAGTGGGAAAGGGAAGTCTGTACAAGCTTACCACTCTGTTGATGTAGATGACCAAGCAAGGTACGTTGATTACAATCAATTCCATTCAGGACATATGAATCCAAAAGCATTTCCCCCCTACTTCGCTTGGGTTTGAGCAGCGGACCTCGGTTCATTACACACATAGTGGCTCAAAGACAAAGGATCCAGAAGTGCAAGAAGTTCCACTACCTGAGGTGCAAGAAGAACAATATGAGCCCGACATATCCGATGCTATGGGTCAGGCTGCAAACCAAGGTAGGCCTTCCCGTCCTCTTAAGTCTAAAATTTTTACTAAACATTTTCGCAAAGTTACTGATACGGGGATGGAAAGACACGCGGATATTGCAATTATTGTTCTGCCAACTACTGATGGAGATCAGGGGATGGATACGACACTTTTACCAGGCACATGAGGTCCAAACACCCATCTGAATTCGGTTTGCAGCCATCCTAACAGCAAATTGGTCATTCCGGCCGAACTAAACAAGCAAAAATTTTCCAGTATCGTGATGAGAATTATAAGCATGGTATAGCGCGAATGATTAGTGGTTTATATTTGTCTTATGGCGCTGCATAACATCCCGATCTTAGGTATTACCATGAGGAAACATTGAACCCTCAGGCTCGCCTTTACAGTGCAAGGATAATGAAGTGATACACTGACGAGCTTTACCATAAAGGTAAAGAAGAGCTTGCATGTCAGTTTGAGTGTCTGAATACGAATGTTTCTATTTGTTCTAATATTTGGACAGATAGGTGGAATGAAAATTCATATAGGTATAACATGTCATTGGATAGATGATAAGTGGGTGATGCATAAGCAACTTTTAGCACTTCGATATATGGATGGTAGGCACACTGCACAAAACATATACTCAATCATAGCTACCATTTTACAAGAATATCATTTGAGCAAAAAAATTTTCTTAATAGTGTTTGACAATGTAGCAGCTAACACAAAAACTATTCCAGATCTAAAACGGCTATGTCAGCCTACATTAGGTGAGATATTTTTTCACATCAGATGTGCATGTCATACACTTAATTTGTGTGTTAAGAGTGGCTTAGAAACATTGCAAATTAAGTACCATCCAATCAAGGAAGTCGTGGGGTATTTGGTTGATCATCCAACAGTGAACAAAGCGTGGCGTAGATACTGTGTTGAAAATGGTGTCAGACCATGAAAGTTTAAGAAGGATGTTTAACACAGATGGAATTCTACATACGAGCTGTTGTAAAGTATAGTACCCTATAAGGAGCGTTATGTGATTTTGCATGCTAACCTTCCAGACATGTCGCTGCATCCAACCAATTAGGACCTGTGTGGTAGTTTGCTGCAAGTTTTAAATTTTTTTTATGATTTCACGAAAACATTTTCGAGGGTTTATACGCCTATGTGCATTTGTTCATCATGGAAGCTTGTAACATTGTTGGTATATTACATTAAGTGAGGAGTGATGTTCTCTTGCAAGGTGCTATAAACGATATGTGCGTGAAGTGGCTGGACTACTATAGGGAAATTCCAATGATTTACCACATTGAAATGATCTTGGATCCACGGTTTCGAGTTGAAGGGCTTAGACATTATGTTGATTTGTACTATAAGATTGTTGATCAGTTGTTAGATATACTAGATAGATGTACTATCAATCCAATGCAGGTGGTACATGATGCGGAGAAAGTTTTCAACGATTTGTATAACTGGTTTTCTTTTACTAATGGGGGGCAAGTTCCCATAAGTCCATCCCCGGTTTTGCCCGGGCAAACATTTACAACCGAGGGAGGACCACTAGTCCTTGCTACATACCTGTAGTGGTTTAGGAGGTTTGGAGGTTCTAGTAGTTCTGGAGTTGTTGAGGAAATCATTAATTACCTCAGTACTGCATTTGAGTTTGGCGACAATATTAATGCACGTGATTTTCAGATCATTGAATGGTAGTGAAGCCACAGCAGAATATTTCTGATTTTATCTCACATAGCGAGACAAGTTTTGGCTGCTCCTGCATCAAATGTCGTAGTTGAGTAAGCATTTAGTACTATTGGGTTAATATTGGATGATTGTAAATCAAGAATGTCAGCAGTAACAGTTGAGTCTCTCGCCTGCATCGATGACTGGAATAGAGTTGAGCAACGCTTATAGCATATGATTTGCAGCACAAGTGAGGAGGATGAGTATTTTAGTGATTTCAACACATCTGGTGGTTCCATCGGTGGCTCCACGTCGGAACATGCCCAAGCCGAGTAGTAAGGGAGGATAAGAAGTTTCTTTTTAAGCATGCAATTAAGTTCGCTTTTTTTGGTAAGATATGAACAAGTTTGATATTTCAAATTTTGCATATAATTATAATGCCGAATTTATCTTATTTTTAAAAATTCATATAATTTCATTAAATTATTATCTCTCTCTATATATATCGATAGTGATGTAATGGTTTATTCTATTACAAGTTTCAACTTTGTATAATTTCGTTCTTCAATTATTACCTTTGTGAGCATGTGTAATTTTTAATTATCAAGTTGTAATGATAAATGTATTGGAATTGGAAATTTTGTGCAAATTAATATGATTTTTTCCCTTTTTTTTAAATTTTTTCTTTTATTATTTTTTCTTTTTTTAATATTTTGCGGTTCGTTTCCAAATTTTGTTCAAATTAATATAATTTTTTTTGCCTTTTTTTAGAAAAATTTTCTTTTATTCTTTTTTTAATATTTTATTTTTGGTATTTCATTTGGAATTTTTTGCAAATTAATATAATTTCCCCTTTTTTTTTCCTAAACTTTATTTTTTTTTTTTTTTTAAATTTTTAAAATATTTTCGGTGTTCAAAGTGCCTTGAACCAATCCTTGAACCGCCGGTTCAATCCCGATCGGACCTTCTCCTGGCAGGTCGGTTCCGGGTTGGCTCTAGTTCAGGCTGGTTCCGGGCGGTTGAATCGGGTGCCGTCGTCTAATCACATACCATCCATTCAATTTACGTCATGTGATTCTTCTTAAAAATTACATTATTGTTTTGGATTTGATTTGGGACATATAAAATGGGTAAATGTCACGAATTGTACCTACACTATAGAAATTGGGTATTTATGTCTTTAAATGTAAATTTCTGTTACAAAAATCATTGTTGCCGATTCAATCTCTATATATAATAACTTTTTTCTACCAACTTTTCATTGAAATTTTTATTTTTAAATGTCAATTTTCTTGTAGTTTAAATTTTGGTAAAATTACAATCAGGTCCCTAAACTTTAAAATTGATTAATTTAATACTTAAAAGAACTTTTCATATGCGCTAACCAATATCACAAAGTACTATTAACATACATGAAATTTTTTTTAGGTACTAATTGATTAATTATAAGTTTTAGATAGTATTTTGATCAATTTTAAAGTTAAAGTATCTAATTATGTATTTTATCAAAGTTTGGATACAATTTGTCATTAATCCTATAAAAATTGGTGTATTTTTTTTTAGAAAATATAAAATAATAGCCGTTTTATACTCTTAATATAATTTGATCGCTAGGCAAGCTCGTGATGGATCTTTGTTTCTTCGCCTTTCATCTAGGGGGTTGGTTTGAGAATTGATTGTATTAGCCAATGTCTACATTCAACCTTGAAAAAAAGATAAAAGTTGTAAGGCAATAAGCGATGTATTGATTCTAGCAAACCCTTCAATTCGCATTAATTTTTATAAAATAAAGTATAAAAAGCAATATAATTTCAACTTTTATAATTTTGTATTTAAGTTTTTATTTTTATTTTTACAATTGAACACCTATTTCTTTTGTTTGTTTTCAAATTGGTGACATCATTAATGAGAAATCTAGCTACCATTTGCAGTTAGTTTTTAAAGGTTTACTTAGAGCTGGAGTTTGTTTAGGTTTAAGGTTGTTAGGATCGACTCGGACCGGCCGGTTCGAACCGATCCGATTGGAATCGGCCACGAAGGCAGGCAGGTCCGACGGTTAGCTTGCTTTCGGCGAGAACGGATTGACCGGTTGGTTCGACCGGGAACGGTCTACCGGCCGGGTCTACGGGTCAAAACGCTCCTCATATATATATATATATATATATATATATAAGAAAAATTTAAAACCCAACCTGCTGTTGGCTATAGAGAACCGTATAGGGAGAGGGACAGTAAAGGTTAAGCTAAAAAGCAATTTAATGTAAAGGTCAAAAGAAACAAACTAAAACAGTGAACAAAAAGGGGGAAAAAAAAGTAGAAAACAGAGTGAAAACCCTAAGCAGCCAAACACCTAGCGTCGTCGCATCCTCTCCCCAACGAACCAGTCAACTCCAGAATCACCCATTCGTTGCTTCCATCAAACTCGACTTAGCCGAACCAACAATAGCATATGCCGAGACCAAACGTTAAACCTAGCACCAAGGTTAGGCCGCAGCATCTTTAACGCATCTCTACCGGGGTCGTGAACCACCAACACCTTGGCCGCTCAACTCAGTCGCGTATCACCACAGTCACATTCACCGATCTCCCCTAACCCTCCTAACCCTAACCCTAAGACTGGAACCCTAGGGACCATGGACAACCACCCCGGGATCCCATCCCCTGTCTTTCCCCTTCCTCTTTGGTGAAACACCACTTCGGCGAGCACGCGAATTGGATTTTCGGTGCCTTCTGTAGTGAGTATGCAACCTCCTCTACTTCTGTCATCTCTGCGTTTGGTTGTGTTTTATTGCTGTCGGATGTCAATATGGTGATTACAAGATGGAACTGAAATTTAGTGTACGAAATACTAACATTGACGAATATGCTGATTAATGGGATATCGGTATCATTAAATGTTGTATGAGAGAGTGAAAAAAATTTCAAGCTTTGGCAGACACCCTATTAGTGTCTCCATACTTGCTAAAGTAACCTTTGTGTTGCTAAGATTGAGATATCTTAAGTTTACTCCTATATGTGCAATCGAATGAATTGAATTATCATCAATTCCACTAGAGTTGAGATCCAAATGTTCTATTGCATTCATACTGGAAATGGAAATTTAAATTAGTTTACCTACTACATAATGTAGCTTTGATACTACATATTGCTATTATTAAACTGAGTACATGTTCTAGCATTGGTAGTTGTTACTAATTAATAATTATAAATGCTCTCTTTTTTTTTTGAAGAATAGGTTGTTGAAAAAGAGACATGGTGAGTAGTCAATCATCTTCTTCAATTCGTACCAAGAACAATCCTGCTTGGGAGCATTTTAGCTCATCTACTATTGACAAAGGAAAGACTGTGTTCAAGCAATTCAAAGAGCACACATGGCATTGGCTAGATGGTTTTTTAATGCATGTATACCCTTTAATGCTTTGAAGTCACCTTATTTTCAACCTACCATGGATGCTATTGCTGCAATTGGTACTAGATAAGGGACCGTCTTTATCATGCCATGTGTATTCAGTTGCTAGGGGATTGTAAAAAGGAGTGTCAATTGCTTATTGATTCATATAGAAGCAATTGGGCTAAATCAGGATGTACAATAATGGCTGATGGTTGGACTGATCAAAGACAAAGGACCCTCATTAATTTTCTAGTGTATTGTCCTGCTGAGGTGATGTTTGTGAAGTCAATTGATGCATCTAATATTGTGAAGGATGCTAATAATTTATGCAATATGTTTTCAGAAATAGTTGAGTGGGTTGGGCCTTCTAATGTGGTGCATATAGTGATTGACAATGCAAGCAATTATGTTGCAACCGGGAAGTTGTTGCAAGAGAGGTAGGATCATATATATTGGTCTCCTTGTGCAGCACATTGCTTGAATTTGATGTTAAAAGACATTAGCAAGATGGATCATGTAGATGAGCTTGCAAAATGTGCTTCTAAGGTGACTATATTTGTATATAACCATATTCACTTGTTGTCTTGGTTGAGAAAAAGAGATGGTTGGAAAGAAATTGTTCGTCTAGCAGTAACTCGATTTGCCACTACTTTTATTACTTTGAAAAGTATCTTTGAACATAAGCATGACTTGCAAGCTTTGGCAACAAGTACACATTTCACAAGTCATAGGCTTTCAAAATGTGTTGCTGGAAAAGCTTTTATTGCTATTGTGTTAGATACATCATTTTGGGAAGATTGTTTGCTTATGGTGAAAGTCACAACTCCCATTGTGAAGCTCTTGCGTATTGTGGATGCTAATAAAAAGCCTTCTCTTTCTGCTGTTTATGAAGGGTTTTCTAGGATTCATAAGGGGATTATATCAGTTTTTAAAGATAGAAAAAAATTGTATAGTCCTTATATCAAAATTGTTGATCAAAGGTAGGACAAACATTTTCATCGTGGTCTACATGCTACAGCTTATTTCTTGAATCTAGCCTTTATGTATGATGATACATTTGAAGAAACTGCAAAAGTTATGCAAGGCTTATATGATGTGCTAGAGACAAAAGTATTTGTGGTGATAGCATAGCTGTAATTAAAGACATGAAATTGTATCGTGAAAAGAGAGAGTTTTGGTCGGGAAATAGCTGTCAAATCTATCAAAACATCACAACCAAGTAAGTGACCATGGATACTGGAATCAAAATTATTTTTAATGTTTATTTTTCACAATTTATTTGACTTGCTTTATTGAATTGTAGATGATTGATGGAGGTTTTTTAGTCATAGTGCTCTACATTGCAAAATATTGCTATTCGAATATTTAGTCAAACTCTTTTGCTTCTGGATGTAAGCGTAATTGGAGTTTCTTTGAGCGCATTCACACAAAGAAAAGAAATAGATTAGAGCATCAAAGGCTTAATGATCTTGTTTATGTGAAGTATAATTTACGTTTGAAGAATAGGTATGTAAATTATTTTGACCAAGAATAGTTCATCACCACTTCACCTTATGTATTTTTAATTTTTTTCCTTTGCTAATTACTTCTTTAGGCATCAAAATAAGAAGAAAAGTTATGATGCAATGGATTTTGATTGCATTGATAAGACGGATTTTTGGATAACTGAAGAAGAAGAAGATTTACCCCCTGAACTTAATTTCGATGAGTTATTGAACAAGCAATTTATGAAGATGATGCCTCCTGTAACAACTGATGGTTTGATTAAAGGTTAGCATCTATTTCAGTACTTTTAAATTATTAATTTTGTATATGTTCATTGAATATTATTTTTCCTAAGACTTCGTATTCTCTTTTTTTTTTCCCCATTTTCTTCCAGATACAAAGATTAATGAAGATTTAATTTAGATGCAATTGCAGACTGAGCTGACTTTATGCATACCTTTGAATCAAATGAAGATCGGGATGAATTAATTAAAAGTTGAATTAATATCTTAGTTTATGATATTTTATTTTTGTTTTCAAATATACAATGTAATTTCAATCTAATGATGGATTTGATAAGGTAAATTTTATTTATTTTCCTTTTAATATTATAATTTAACATAAAAATGCATTTTTTAATCGACCCCAGTTCGTCCTCGGTTGAACCGGTTCAACCCTTGACCCCTGACCCTCTAGCATATCCGGGTCAACTTCCTTGGGTTGACAACCTTGGGTTTATGTAGCATAGGAGTTGGGATTGTGCCTAAAGTTTCTTATTTGGTCATGCTTGAGCCGAGCAAGGCTTCTAAAATTTTAAGTCAAGTTCAAGCTTGAATTTAATAATGTCCTGCCTTGATATAATGATGTGTTTGACCAATCACAATCAATCAAATTAAATTTTAAATCCTATTCTCACTTTGCGACTAATCTTTTGGCAAATGTACCTATCAATTGTTGTACTAGTGTAAGCATAGAGATTGTTCCACCAGAACCTATAATTACTAGTATTTACCCGATTCCTACTATATAGCTAATATAGTTCGAATAATAATGATAAGTTTAAGAATTAATTAATTAACTAACTCTAGCAATATCAGAGTCACACGTCTAAAAATATTAATCACAAAACATACCCTTAATCTTCATAACTCTATTTTTCAATCTTTATAAGATATTCATTGATGGATATTTACATCCTTAAATTGCAGGAACTCTATATTTAATTATTGTCTCTTTCAAGAATATTAATTTCTAGCCCTACATGATTAATGGAAATGTCTTTCATCATTAATTACATATAAAATTGCATGATAGTTCAAGATTTCCAACAAAGATTAAATCTTTATGCAGGCAGTTTATACAATCTATGTCTAGATCCACATTCAAACTTATTTATTCATGCTAGATCTATTTCATCAATTAATCTTTCGATCTAATTAACAAGAATCATGCATCGATGTAGTATTGCGTATATGTTAAATCAAAGAATAATAATTACACATGGATAGATTTAAGAATACATAAACTACCATTAATGAAATAACCAAATCTTTACATTAAGTTTAGGGTTTCTTAAGACCTATGGTAAAGAGATCTATTTTTTCATAGATAAAGATTTACAATAAAGATATATAGAAAAATACGAAGAAATCATGATGAAATCCCCCTTAAATTGATGTCTTGTGATCTGGGTTGAGCTCTTGCGTTTCTTTACTCTAAAGTACTTATTTTTCCCTCTAGCATTTGTAGGAATGAAGATATATCTCATGAATGATGAATAAAGATAGTTATTTATAGATAATGATGAAAATAGTTCTGTATAGCCATCTTGCACGACCGTGTAGGATGGCCATGTAGGATAAAAACTCATGACTTTTGCCCAAAATGACATTACATGGCCCCTATCATAGCTTGTGCTGGGAGCCCATACAGATCTCTGTTAAGCTTCTGACCATTTTTCTTCTCCTACATAAGTGTTTTGCACAACTTTTGTAGCTCATTGTGCACTTTAAAATCGCTTGCTAGTCATATTTAATTCCTGCATCGGTATTTTGCATAGCTTGTGCTGAATAGTCATGTATGTTATAAATCTTCATTTTGCCTTAGTCTTCATCAAAATCTCCATGAACTCATAAAAAATGTCTTCATTACGCTCTTTATCTTCTTTTGTTTTTGAAATTTACATTTTAACCAAACAAGTATCATTTTCTTTAACAAATTACATAAAATTCTTATAATATAATATCATATTAACACATATAATAAGGGTTTTTAGACACTTATCATGTAACCAATTTGCTTTCTTATTAATGTAGGGCAGTAGAAGCAGGAACATAAAGCGATAAAGGGACAATATACACATATGTAAATTGCACGAAAAATAATAAGAAATGGTTTGGCAGTCTCAAATTATTATCGGTGAAAATTTTGACAGTGGTTTCACACTACAGTTGAATGGTATAGCCTCACACCATAATATGAAAAGGAAGAGATAGTATATATATTTGCAAATTACATGAAAAATAATAAAAAGATGGTTTGGTAGCCTCACACTACTGGTAAATTTTGACGATGGCTCACACCATCGTTGAATTGTTTCACGTCACACCACATGATGAAAAGAAATGCATCACGACTTTGAAAAGAAATACTTTTATTAAAAACTCTATAACTCCTCCCCTTGTATATTACAATTTTACCTATTTATAAGATAGACTAATATTTGAATTAAAAGATTTAATATCTAAAATAAGATACTAATCCTATCAAATCCTAATAAAATAAAATATAATGAAATAAGATATAATAACTAAATCAAATATATCCTAATAAAATAAAATCTTCTATATTATTTTTTTAATCTGCATAACTTATTTAAAGTCGCATAATGTGTGGTTTGCAAATAATGAAATTACAAAGTTTGAAAGATTTGTCTTACAATGTGCTATTTACAAGTTATAACAATTTTAAATTTTAAGCTTGAGAGTTAGTGGATGTGTCTTGTTTTTCAAACAAAAAGTGCAAATTCCAACAATATAAAGTTTTATAAAATTGAATGTTGCATGTGAAATAGTTGTGCATGGTGAAAGTTACTAAGATAAGAATAGATATTCAAATTTTCAAAATAATTAATTAATGAAAAATTTGAATTAATTTTTAACAAATTAATATGTGATAAAACATTAACATGTCTCAAAATTAACATATAGATATTTTTAAATGCAATCAAAATTAAAGTATAAATGCTAAAATTAAAAAAAAATGTATGATAGGTATTAATGATTAGTTTCCCCATTAATGGAAACAGTATTTGAGAGCAAATTGAAGAAACATTTAATAAATTGCAAAAAAACAAAAGGCAAAAAAAAAGGAAGAAAAGTTGAAAGTGTATACCTTTTATATCTCGATGCTAGTTTTCCTTATTCAAACTTACGGAACATTCTAATTATTAGAGATTACAAATTGCTCGGTTTATTGTTGTTGACTACAGCTGTTTGGGTTAGTTTATTTATAAATACAGGTATCAGCACCCCGCTTATCTTTCTACCCACAGCTAATAAAATGTGCCACTATGAATTATTAAAATCCGCAACAGTTAAAGTGATATTATTCTCAATTGATGAGATATACTCAAACTATAAATCATGTTCGCCATTAATATAGAGGTAGAGCTGCAAACGAATCGAGCTACTGGTAAGTTACTGAGGCTCGGCTGCTTTAAGCTTGACTCGGCCGAGCCTAAAGTAAAGCTTGTTTACCTACTTGAGTCGAGCTAAGTTTTGATTTACATTTATAAGTTAGCTTATGAAAAACTCATTTAAGCTTGTGAGGCTTGCACTAGGCTTGATAATAAGTTCATTAGCGGATTTGTGAATTTTTATCCATAATATAATATATATAACTATATAATTAAAAAAAATGAAATTATTTCTATTTAATATATATGTATATATTTATAGCAACACTTACATATTATATTTTATATTTGAAAAAAATAAAAACTGAGCTATCTAAACAAATCGAATTTGGGCTTAAATTTCTAACTTGATAAAAAGCTTAACTCAACTTGATCTCATTTTATAAACAAGCCAGCTCAACTTAAGCTAAAGACAATTTAGCTAAATAATTCAAGCTCGAGTCTAAATTTCATACTTGATAAAAAATTGGATCGCATTCAAACTCGATGAATTTTAAACGAGTCGAGCCTGAGTCTCTAGAAGCTTATTTTAGGTAAGCTTATTTGCAGCCTTATGTAAGAGATTGCCAATAGTTTTATAATATAATAACATGAATACTGTCCTCTCAAATAAATTGACTAGATGCCAATCATTAAGGAACTTGTAGGACTAAACTAAAATGGAGTTGGCATTTAAGTTTTATTGATCATAATTAAATTGAGTTAGAATTCAGTCATATCTATTAAAAATTTTAATTAAAAGGAATATAATTTTCCAAAAAGAGTATATAAAATTAAGTGAAGCAACCTTCAACTTGTAGAATTATAATTTTGAATTCAGGTTAAGTTTAAATCTTATAAAAAAATTTGATTTGAATATGAGATGGAGTTTTTTTTAAACCAAAAAAAAAAAAAAGAAAAAGAAAACAGAAGCTTGAGGAGTTAATAAGAGTTTAATGTTGTTTGGTTGAGATCAAACAGCATAGCTCTTAGACATAAAGAGGTGTATATATATCCTTGATATGTGTATAACAAGATACTTTTTGCAAAATATGTAATAGTTCAAAACTTTGTCAATGGAGATATTGCTCTCTTGGTCTACTTTCCAAACGTCTCTATGTTGGGGGTGTTCTTCACTGAAAAAGTTTAACTTTAGAGCTCTAATTTAACTTCGAACCATTTCACCAAATGTATCTTGATGATTGGAGTTTCACCATATTATATTTGATGTGTTGTTTGTTTTGGCTTATAAGATAGAATTTCTACAACGGAATTTGGAAAATGTAGTTCTATTTTCATAAATAGAATCATTAAATATAATTTTTGTGGTAGAAATTCATTTAGAAATAGAATTTTTGTCTTAAAACCTTATTTTTTTATAGTTTTAGTGCTAGCTGCTTTTCAAAAAGTTATATATACTGTGAGTGCTCTCCATTAAGCATGTTTAATCTTAGAGTTTTAGTGAATCTAAGCCATTATACCAAAAGATGAGGATGATTATAATTTTCCCCTTTATATTCGAAGCATATCACGAAATATTTTTTTGAGAAATATTTTTACTTTTTTCATTTGTTTGTCAAGATAAGAATGTGGAATTTTTTTTCCTCTGTTGAAAGTCTTAACCTTTTTAACGAAAACGATTTACAATTTTTAAAAGAGAATTTGTTTTGGAAACAGCTTTCTACAATAGTATTCTATATAAAATTAATTTCAAACATTATTTTTAATATGTTTTATAAAATATAGCCAAGCACATGAAATTATGTGATTTTAAAAATGATGAAAAACGATTTCTGCGTTGCTTCGATCTGCGGTATTAACCTTCTGGCTCCACATGAACCATTGAATCATTATAAATTCATTTGTTGAGTTCCTCAGACATTACCCACAGATAGCCCACAATCCACATAACTTGCTCTCTCTCTCCC
Source organism: Combretum micranthum (assembly GCA_024138025.1). NCBI lineage: Eukaryota > Viridiplantae > Streptophyta > Magnoliopsida > Myrtales > Combretaceae > Combretum > Combretum micranthum. The sequence goes on from JAMXBD010000049.1 coordinate 2,159,876, forward strand.
CTATTGATCCCATTTTTCACACAAAAATGAACAAAACATTCTACTTCATAACCTTTACATGTGCAATAATCTTGTTGTTATGCACACAAACTTCATCCAAACATGCAAATCCTACACTTTCTCCAACAACAACAATCTCTATAATTCATGTCTAGACCTACCTTACCTTAATTCCTTCCTACATTGGAACTACAATCAATCGACAAGAACCGTCGATCTTGCCTTTCGCTACGCTTCCGCTACGCCTTCCACATGGATCGTATGGTCAATCAACCCTAATGGCAAAAAAATGATAGGGTGTCAAGCCCTAGTGGCATACCAAAATTCAGACGGGTCAATGCATGCTTATACATCATCAATTGATTCGTATAATACGAGAATTCCACAAGGGAGTTTGAGTTTTGATGTTCCTAGTATAAGTGCTTCGTTTGTTAATACTGAAATGACCATTTTTGCTAAGATAGTGTTGGGTAGTACATGGCGAATGTTGACCATGTGTGGCATTTGGTCCCATGAAAGGTGCTGCACCGGGCACGCATGAGACTAGTGGGGACAATATGAGATCTTATGGGACGGTTAACTTCTTGTCGTCGGCACAGACCACGCCGGGCGGTGCGGGTGGTCGTGGTGATGCTGATGGCGATTATGAAGATGGTGGAAGCTCCTCAGGATCTGGAAGTAGTTCGAATTGGGGGATAAGCTCAAGGCAGAAGAAAAGGAATGTATGTAACTTTATATATATATATATTATTTTCTATTTTCAACATATTTCTGCTTATTTGTATGTTAGCTTTGTGATTACTTGTTTGGACTTTTATAATTAGATGAGATGGTTTATTTTGAGTTGATTTGTGGATCTGGTAATGAAATTGGAATTATAGCCGACTAAGTGTCTAACTTTTCATTTGTTTGTATTTTAGTGCCACCTTTATATTTGATAAATCTTAGCGATCAACATATAATTTGATAAACATTTATTTAATAATAATAGGATAATGGTAGACTAAATGCTGTAGTATAAATTTTGGCAATTTATTGTTGTGTTTTATTCTGTATAGACGTTGAATATTGCACATACTTCAATTGTATGAACATTAATTTGCTAAATGTAAAGATATAGCATTAATTTATCAAAAGTTGAAAGTATATACGTCTGGTCAATAATTATCTCAACCAAATTACATGTACCAATTATAACCCTTTAAGCATGAAGATCTAGATAGAGAGAGACTAAAATGATTTTTTTATTTTCTCAATTCAAATAAAACCTGACTCCCGTAGAGATATATGTATATGTAGGATTGGACTTCATATATATATATATATATATTACTTTTTCCCATTTCCGAACTCTTTTCCTCTATTTAAGAAAAATGGAAAAAAAAAAACATTGAATAAAAGAAATTCTTAAATTAAATAATGTCACACTTAATGGTTCATTGGATAAAAGTTCTCAATTGTGATTTTCCTATTTTCCCCTCTCGACTCTTCTTATTGGTTTTATATACTTATAAAATTATACAACAGACCAAATTTACCCTTTGTTCAGGTTCATGGAGTATTGAACGCAATCAGCTGGGGACTGATGATGCCAATGGGGATCATGTTTGCGAGGTACTTAAAAGTATTCAAGACATTAGATCCTGCCTGGTTTTACCTACATATAACTTGTCAAACCTCTGCCTATGCGATTGGGACTGCTGGTTGGGCTACCGGTTTAATGCTCGGTGATGGTGGTGGTGAAACCGGTAATCACGGTACTATTGGTGCTATCCTCTTTGTTGGTGGAACGCTTCAGGTATGTAATTATATGGATTTAATCTCCTAAAAATTTATTATCTTTAAATTTTCTTAAATTTACAAGCGGCAATTGACATTTAAATGCTTGAAGTATTTTATAACATCATTATGGCAGTCATGCTTTTTTTTTTTTTTCACCCTAATTTTAACAATTGGTTGTATATGACAATACCTGAACATTATGATTGGCTCACCACTAAAAGGAAATAAGGTAGGAAAGAGATATCAATTTCTTGTTGTATAATTAGGAGTATTTTTAGAAATATAGATGCCCATTTTCAAGAATAGTAATTCTTTCCGTGAAAGAAACGGATGAAAAATTCCTTATTTATTTCACATTACATGAAATATAAAATTTTTATGATAAAATTTTTCATAAATCAAAAGAGCGAATGAATATTTTATGATAATAAAGATAGAATATCGATTCCATTCCTATTATAAGAAATTTAAATTTAGATATTTAGATAAAGTAACTTACTCATGTATATATTATTTGGCGGGAAACTGCTCAAACAAGTAGAAACAACATATTCATATTTATCCTTGGAATCTGTAAGGTGAAAAGATCTTTATATTACTCTGCTCTCATGAGAATAAAATTTCAAGTGTTAGAGAATCCTTTAATAAGGTTTTAAGCAATAAAATTTAAAACATACCAGCATAGTAGTCTATGGCGCAGTATCTTGATAGGAATATGTACTAAATTTGGCACGGTTGGCCGCAAATTTTAGACTAACAAAAATGCCATGTCACTTCATAAATTGAATAACCCAAGTTGTACTTATGAATATCTTGTTGGCTAAGGATATAATGGGTCTGTTTGTTTTGGCTTTTTTTCGGCAGATACAAACACTTTTTTAAACTTTTTTTTAACAAATTATTTATCAAGAAATAGATATAGATAAAAAAAAGTTGACAGTTCTCATCAAAAGATCAAATAGAACAAATATAGATAAAATTTAGATGTAAATCGGATATATTTTACACATATCATTTTAAAAAAGATATAGATACAGATAAAAAACAGACAATCCAAACAGACGTGACAATTTTTCCGAATCCTTAATACGTAAGACAATGCTTAGGGTGACTAGTTATGATAAAATTGCCCACAGATTAGAGACATTCAGGGAGCCTGATTAAAAGATTTCGAAGGAAAACAAAATAAAAATGAAGACAAAAACATAAAGAATCTTTCAGTTGGACCAACCCTCGTTCGTGGACTAATGTTATAATTTTATGAATCGCCACTCATTCACTAGTGGACATTCTTTATAGGGACTGCCGTGATATCATATTTGTCTGGCCGAGGCAATACTATTTGCAATATATAAGAATTTTACTTTACACCTTTTTAATTATACTATTTGCAATAAATAAAAGTATATTATTTTATATTGGTGATATCATATTTGTCCAGCCGATGCGATGCTATTTGCACTATATAATTGATTTACTTTACATTGTTTGCACTTTATTAATGATAGCCATAGAATTTCCCCATACCATTTGCAATAAGTATTATTATTATCTATGCATTTAAAAATTATCAACCATCAGCCCAATTTAGAAATCTTCCTCTAAATTGAATTGCAAAATAACCTTCTTGTTTTACAATTTGGTTCTAGTATTCTTATGAACTGTTGGTTCGATTCCTTCGAATGACCTATAAATAAAAACTTATTGAAGTGAGTCAAACTATTGAAATAAGAAAAAATAAATAACTTAGAAACTTGTATAGTTTATGTTACGATCTCATATTAATTCTAGGAGAAATTGTGAAATGGTACTGAAATTATTCTATATTAATATAGTAGTTGGTGTATTAACTATTCTAATAATGTGTCATCTAATTAATGATGTAGCATAATTTTCCTTTTAGCTTCCCACTTTCTATATTTGTGGTTATATCATGATTAATTTATTACACTTTGCTGTCAATGGATCTAAATTACTCTTCTTGCCAAATAAAAAAATCGAAACAACCTTAAAAACGCTCACCTATACCTCTTGATATAGAGTCATTTATTAAATGGTTGAACATTACAGTAGCTGCAATTTCTTTCTATCAACATATGATTGAAAAGTAAAATAAAATCAATTTAAATGCAAATAAATAAAAGAAAGGGCAATATATGAAAAGATATAACCCTAATTGAAACCACCTAATGGTATAATAATAATTTTGCTTATAGATTCAATGGATTTAATTATTTGAATTTAAACAAGGGGTTTGCTTTTAATTTTTGGACCTAGGTATTTGCTTTACTCTTGAGGCCGAAGAAGGATCACAAATTCAGAACACACTGGAACGTGTACCACCATTCAGCAGGATACACCGTGGTCATCCTGAGCGTTGTCAATGTCTACAAGGGCTTGGAAATATTGAATCCCGACAAGAAATGGAAGCAAATTTACACAGGATTGCTCGTACTATTGGGAATTATCGCAGTGATTCTGGAGGCAATTACTTGGGTCATTGTCATCAAAAGAAGAAGATCAACAGAAAATGCTCAAAAAGCCATGACGGTGCAGAACTTTAACGGATATAATCATGACATGACCAGTCGCAATGATCATCATGGAGTTTAGACTATAATTTATATGATATACATTTATATACGGATTGGATATAGTTGATATGGAGGTTTATGATCACTAGATAGACGATTCACATCCATTTGTTCATCTGGCTGTTTTTCACATTAATATATTTTATTTTACATCATACTACGGTGGCAGAGCGGCAACCCATTTAGGGTTGATTTATAGTTGGAGAAATTACGGATAAAGTCATAAAAGAAATAATTTTGTGTTTAGAGTGTGTAGCAATAATAATTACTTATTTAAAGTTAAAACGAAAATAATTACTAATAGACAACTTTAAAATCATGATTTATAGACGGGATATAAGAAATTAGTATACCATACATATATGACGTTTTGAAAATGAAGAAAAACTAAATTGCGACAAAAAAGAATAAGAAAGCTTACTACATAATGTCTAAGCCATTGAGAGAGAAAAGAGAGCTTCAAGTAATGTTGATAGTATTATTTAAGTGGAAATATGTTCTTTGACAGTTACAAGCCGATGTAAAGCAAATATATATATGTATGTATGTATGTATGTATAAAAGCCTATAAAAAATGTACACATGTAACCTATCAAAAGTATACATGTGTAATAAATAAACTCCTATACTTCTACCCCCCTCAAGTTAGATTATAGCCTTGGTTAGTAAATCTACCACTTGACTTGCAGAAGGAACATGCACAACTCTAAGAAAACAAGATGATACATGATCACCAACAAAATGAATATCTATGTCAATATATTTAGTGCATCCATGATGACAAGGATTTTCAGCAAATTGTTGGGTAGATTTACTATCAGTAAAAAGAGAAATGGGAAGTGAAGAAGAAACTTGTAAGTCACGTAAAACATGAGACACTCATAACAATTTCTTTGAAGTAGTAGCTAAGCTATGGTATTCTGCTTCAACAGACGAAGGGGAAACAGTATCTTGTTTCTTGGTCTTCCAAGAAACTAGTGATGATCCAAGAAAAACACAATAACTGGAGAGTGATTTGTGATCAAGACAACAACTTCCCCAGTCAGCATTAGAAAAACCATGAAGTTGCAAAGAACTGTTAAATGGAAAGAACAAACCATAATCAAAAGTTCCTTTAAGGTAGCGCAAGGCATGGAAAGCTGCTTCAAGATGTGAACTATGTGATGATGAAACAAATTGACTTAATTGCTACACAACAAAAGACAAGTCAACTCGAGTGATAGTCAAATAGAGTAATCTGCCAACAATCCTACGATAGAGAGACTGATTAGAGAGAGGTTGTCCAGAAGATTTATCAAGCTTTAAAGGAGATAGGAAGAGAATAACATCAGGTTTAGCTGGTATCAAGCTTGCATCATCCAATATGTCAAATAAAAATTTCCTTTGGTTTAAAAGAAAACCAGTTGGCAATTGGCATATTTCAATGCCAAGAAAAAAGCACACTTCCTCAAGATCTTAGATAGTGAAAGCTCAATTAATACGTGCTTTTACATCAACAATGTCAGCCAAGGAATAACCATTAACTAAAACATCATCTAAATATACCAGTAAAGCAAAAAAAAAAAAAAAAAAAAAAAGAAAGGAAAACTACTGCTAGTACACCTAGTAAATAGGGATTAATCGCATTTTGATTGCTTAAAATCCTAAGAAACAATGAATTTGGTAAACTGTTTATTCCATTGATGCAAAGCTTGTTTCAAGCCATAAAAAGATTTAACTAACTTACAAAATTGGGTAGAATCTATCATATGATAATTTTTTGGTGGCAACAAAAAAAATTCTCATGAAGTGGTCCATGTAAGAAAGCATTATTAATGTCCAGCTGATGTACAAACCATTTTTTAATTGATGCAATAGCTAAAAGAATTCAAACCGTAGCAAGTTTGGCAATCGAAGAAAAAGAATGTGTAAAATCTAATTCCTCAATTTGAGTATAACCCTTGGTAACCAGTCATGCCTTAAATCTCTCTATAGAACCATTAGCTTTATATTTGATTTTATATACCCATTTACTACCTATAGCTTTCTTACCTGGTGGTAAAGAAGTGAGATCCCAAGTATGATTGGAATCCAAGGCTAACAACTCATTATTCATAGCCTCTATCATCTAGGATCGTCCTTTGCTTCTTGATAATTTCAAGGTTCATGAATTGTTAATACATTGGCTAATGAAGCAACATAATCTCTAGGCAAATGTGTAAAAGAAGTTAGATGAAAGAGAGGGTATGAAGTGGAAGTTGCATTGGTAGTAATAGCACATTTATTAATTTGAACATCATGTATATAATCATTTAACCAAGTAGGTACATGATGGGCTTGTTGAGATTGTTGGAGTGATTTGTGTGGAAGAGTATTTGTAACAAGGGATGAACCATACTCCAAAAGAGGAACAGAAGTAGGAGTACAATCAGAGTCTATAGCAGTGGGATTTGTAGAAGAAAGAGGAGCAACGCTAATATCTGAATGAGGCAAAGACATAGTAGGAAACATAGGTGAATGATCAAGATCGAAGCATGTTCAAGAATAGAATTATTGAACAAGAATGGAAATATGTGCTCATAGAAAACAACATCTCTTGAATAAACACCATCTTCGTTTCCAAATGATAAAGTTCACAACCCTTTTGCCCTATGGGATAGCTTATAAAAATGCACTTTCTTACTCTTGCATCAAATTTATCTTTATTATGTGGTGATGTTGAAGCATAACATAAACAACCAAAGGTTTTTAAATCATCATCAGAGGTAGGTTATTTATGAAGAGTCTCAAAAGGTGTAGACCAATTCAAAGACTTAACAGGCATTTTTTTTTTTTTGTAAGAATGATGGTTACTAAAATGCGATCACCCCAAAATTCCTTTGGTAAGTTGGCATGAAAACATAAAGCTCTAGTAGTATCCAATAGTGTCAATGTTTCCTCTCTAAAACTCCATTTTGTTGTAGTGTATAAGGAATATTTTTCTAATGAAAAATACCAAAGTGACAGAACAAAGTTTGACATTCTTTGGATATGAACGCTTCACCATTATTAGACCTTATAGTTTTGACATTTCTATAAAAATGATTACAAATATAACGAATAAAATTGTCTAAAATGCTCAGAGTCTCATGTTTGTATTTCATGAAATATGCCCATATACACTTACGCATATCATCAACCAAAGTAAGAAAAAGTTTTGCACTACACAAGAAAGATGTATTATAAGGTCCCCAGACATCAACAAGAACCTATTCGAAAGGACATTCGAATTTTGTAACACTTAAATTAAAAGGCAAACAATGAAATTTAGCTAAATGACATGTATTACACATGAAATGAGACAAATCCAAATTCTTACTACAAGGCAAATGTTTCAACTTTGAAATGGGAATATGACCTAAAAGATTGTGTAAATTTTTAAGAGATACATCATTAACAAGTACATGAGAAGGGAAATTTGTGTAGGTATGACACTTTGATGTTTACCATCTATGGATTTATTACTTGGAAATGACTTGAGTATATGAAGCCCGAATTTAAGATTTGCTTTTACTACTAGCATCTTGGTATGTAGCTCCTAAAAGAAACATGAACCATGAGTGAAATAAGCACACAAAATAGTACCATATAGTAGAGTACTAAGAGAAAGCAGGTTGTAATGAAATTCAGGCACAAGAAGAACTTTGGTCAAGTGGATACTATCATTGATGACAACAGTTTCTATGGTTGTAACATGTTTCATTCTACCATCCGGTAGCTTAATTCGGATTGGTTTGGTGAGTGTTTATTGGTGGGATAAGAGATGGGGGTAAGGAGTTATATGATCAAAGGCCCCTCTATCAACAATTTAATCCATAGAATTATTACGTAAAGACAAATTAGATACTAGAAAAGACTTGTCACTTGCAAAGTTCACCATGGAACAAGTACTTGCCTCTACTTCTTTGCCAACCTTCAACATTTGAACAACCTATTGATGAATTTTAGTAATAAAATCTAGTTAAATGACACCTGCTATATCAAGACATTTCCTTGGACTAAAACCTACGCCTAATGGCGTATCAACAGAGGACTCCACATTTATTGCTATCCAAAACTTTCCCTTATCACGTGAGCCGTTAAACCACTCAAGAAAGCCTACTAACTTAAAACATTTGTCCATCGCATGACCATTCTTTTTACAATGAGTACAAAAAGGCTTAACACCAAGATTTGTTTTCATCTTTCCAACCTATCATTGCTTGTTTTCGTGAGCTTCGAATACCATAAGGCATATTTTCTTCAATATGAATTCCAATGCCAGTTACTTGCTTCTATTTTTCTATTTGATATACTAAATGGTAGGCTTTACTAACACTTGGCCATGGATCCATAGAAAGAATGCTACCTTTAACATTCTCATGCACATCATCTAATCCCATAAGGAACTATAACAGCTTTGTTCTATTTTCTAAATCCAAAATTTTTCTACAGAAATCAAAAGTGCAATTAGCACAAACACTACAAAGAAATTCAAGTAATGAACACAAAGCATTTTGTTCATCCCAAAGCTTTTTGAGGTTATTGTAATAAACTATAACTGACATGTTTCCTTACTTAAAATTCACAATACCATATCACATTTGATAAAGCAAAGGACAATTTGTAATTCTAAAATGTTTATGAACATCATCCCACAGCTCTTTAGAATTTTTAACATACATAAGAACTTTAGCTAATTCCTTCTTCATTGAATTCAATAACTAACACAAGATCATGTTATCACATCGAGTCTACTTTTGCATTTCTATTAAGTTTCCTTCTGGTTTAGGATATGTACCATCAACGAAACCTAATTTTGCTTTACCTACTAGGGCTACTTTCACCAACCAACTCTAATTGAAGAAATTGCTACCATCAAACAACATGTTTGTAAAAGGCCAAAAAAAAAAAAAAAAACAGCATGTTTGTAATAACAGCTCCTAGACTATCATATCCAGAGAGGAAAAGAGAATAATTACCATTGAATTTGATCCTAACATAGAGAGATTGCTATCTGAAGTAGAGAAATTACTCATTGCAATTGCAAGCTAAAAAATGCTGACCCAAGCAGTAAAAGCGGAAAGTGAGTACAAGAACCTAACCAAAATGAAGAAAAAAACAATGAAAAGTAGAATTCAATTGAATCTTGTCTATTATAATACCATGAAGAAAAACTAAAATGCGACTGAAAAGAATAAGGAGTTACTACATTATGTCTAAGCCATCAAGAAAGAAAAGAGAGCTTTAAGTAATGTTGATAGTATTATTCAAGTGGAAAAATGTTCTCTGATAGTTACAACCCAGTATAAAGCAAATATATATATATATGTATGTATGTATAAAAGCCTATAAAAAATGTACACGTGTAACCTATCAAAAGTATACATGTGTAATAACTAAACTCCTATACTTCTACTGAAAATGCAATTTGGCTTAGTACGTATGATTATCGTGTTTTATAGTCACAATATTTATATAGCACTATATCTGCTCAATCAGATGCATCTTTGTGGTGAAACATGATGGGTTGATCTCCTTCACACATCCCTCCTTTTGACCATTACGGTTCATGGAGTTCATTTGCTCCATCATCTAAATCTTTCACTGTTTCATCATCACTTGGACTGTATTCCAGTTGGACATCTCATTGGTGAGATGTTAGAGTACCTGCAGATGTAGCTTCTTTTGGTCCATGTGAATGGACCTCTCCTTTCATAGGAAAGGACATATTTGGCTTGCCCAAGCAATTTGTTGCTTCTTCTTCTCTACTGGTCTAAAGCATATTTAAAAGGAGAATGGGAAAAATAAATGCATATAAGTTGGTGTTTGAAATGGATGTGTGAATCTGCTCTCTCTTAATGCATCTAGTAATTTCTTGCTTCATAACATATATAGTATATCGGCATTTTTAAACACGATTTGTAAGTTTGTCACTAGACGTAGCAATAACATGAGAATAAAATGTGATTTACATGTAAAATTGCATATCTTGTCATTGAAATGCGATTTAGGTGTGGTATCCAAACTTGATTTTTTGTTTTGGAAACGCAATTTGTGTGTAAATTTCGCATATCTTACCTTAGAAACACAATTTTGGAGTGTAATTTAGTAATTTTTTTTCATATCAACTTTATATTTGTAATTATTTTTTGTAGTAGGAGGAGATATGTATTTCACCTTGTCATAAATGGTACCTGAACTTTGATCAAATATGCAAAAAGGTACCTCAACTTTGAAATAATCAATTTAGTACTTGAACTTTAGGATTGATCAATTTGGTATCTAAAAAACTTTAAAATTGATCCAATTTAATATTGAAAGAACCTGATGAAGGTATTGTTAGCATTCACGAAAAGTTCTTTTATATTCTAAATTGATCAATTGCAAAGTTCAGGTATTAAAATGATCAATTTCAAGGTTTAAATATCTAATTGCATATTTTGTCAAAGTTTAGGTTCATTTGTGGCATTAACCGAGAAATTATATGAAAGAGGATAGACACAATGATACAAGTTCAAATAAATAATTGAAAGATTTAAATGTACAAGAAATATGCAAGTTACTTAAAGTGGAACAAATAGAGAAACATGACAAAATGACATAGCAGCTTTAAGTGTTGAAATGGTTGTTGGTTTGATTTGTAACATATTAGCAAAATCTAATGGAGTCAAAATAGCAAAGTAACTATATCTTCTATTTGTGCTACTTTGAATAGGAGTTATCTTCTCTTTATACTATTAAAATCTTTCATCTATATTTGAACTTGATCTAAATGTCCATCTCCTACTAGGGAATTTTTTCCTTTACAATGATATGTTATTGCCCTTTTGCCATTAATATCTATGTTTCTACATTTCATTGCAATTTACATACATAAATTTTTGGTTGAATCTCTTTTTTAGAACACACAGTACATACATACATACATACATACATACATACATATATATATATATATATATATATGAGATAAGAGAAAGAGGCAGTCCATAGTATAAAGGTCTATTTGTTTCATCTTTTTCTTATTGTTTTGATATCTTATTTTTACAATTTTCAAATAGATGTTTGCCATAATAAACTAAATAGATAAGACATAGATATAAATACAGAAGAAAATTAGACAATCCAAACAGACCCTAAGATATGTTAAGAAGAGGGGTATCTTTAGTAAAAAGAAATCTACATATGCGCTTTGTAAAGGATTTAACATCATATATAAACTAAAATGTTAACGTTTTAGTAAGATTAAGAAAGGACAATCTTCACAAGAACAATGAGATCAAGAAATCACAATGATTAAGGTTATTAAAAGTTTGATAATAGATATCAACGTAGTCATTACGTTGAGGGGAAAAAATTTGGTTTAGATAATGTGTAGAACCTTTCAACATATTCAAGTCTTACTCCACATTTAGGCAGGTGTTTTTACAAGTCTCTTGTTATGCGAATAAAAAATCATTACCTTTAGAGCTTATATCATAATTGAGGAATAAAGCACCATATAGGATTTTGACAAAAATAAAGAGTCTATGAACGATAAGTTTAAAGTATCGACCTGATAATAGTATTAATCACTAGAAGATAGGATATGTACTTAAATATTAAAAATTATAACTCAATAGAAGGAAAATGGTGGAATAACATATAAGGTAAAGGAAGAGCTTATGATGCATCTAAGGTGAATTAATGGGTAAAAGTGATGATTTCAGGATGCAGTAAGATCAATGACTATGGTTATGGGAAACTAGGCTAGGCCACTATGTTTGTCAATAGTTGTAGGCCTATCAATCATTGGGTCAACCTAACCTCCTTGGTTGACCCCAAATATTCTTGGTCACTTGCGTAACCCCTATAAGTGCTCAAATTTGTCGTTAAGGATCTTTAATCAATTCATTTAAGTAAGGAAGCAAGTAATATAGTAATAGGAATTATGACCTTTAGTGTATAATATATTGATTTATGGCATGTTATAAGATTTAGAGTTTTGATTTTGATTATTTTTAGGGACTAAAGTGCTATAAGTATGTTGGTTACTATTTATGTGTTGTTTTTATATGTGTAGAATAAATTTTGATTAGGGTAATATATTTCTTAAGAGATGCATTTGAGGTATGGTATAAGGTCTTTGAACCTTTTTTATTTATTTTGATTGAAATATTACAGGTTTATCTCTTTAAAATAGGTCTTAGAATCTTTAAATTCATTGTAACACAAGACCTTAAAATCTTCATATCTAATGATACTCTTGAATCTTTTGATTCAATTTGTGATATGAGATCTTGTAATATGTGATTCCAATATCACATGGTCTTGGGATGACTAGGTCCACTTAGTAATGAATTTGTTTCGAAAAGGATTAAAAATAAAATAATTAAAGCATTTTTTCAAATTATTGTTTAGTGGAAAACTTTGTGTGTGTTTTAGTGTGATTGGTATTGTTCACGTAGATCTTTGCTAATAGTGCATTAGATTGGTGAAGACTTGGATTAGTGCTATGGATATGAAGAATAGAAGAATACTGAGTAGAACAGTCACAAGATCTATTAGGGTTACTCTATTACCTAAGTTAATTAGAATTGATGTAGGGAAAAGACAAATACAATTGAATGTAGGCTTGGGTGTGTAGATAGATGAAGATTCAAAGTACTTCGAAATGTATGGGAGAATAGAGAAAAAATAGTGGTAAAATGAGTTGTTGTATTTTAGTTATGATTACCTAAAGTATTAATATATGCATAAGAGTCATATAAGTCATGTGTGTGAATATATAAGAATAAATAATACATATTTTCAACGTCCCTCAATCAAGTGGGACTTTGCAAAAGTCCATAAACATCATATAACTAACTATCTTCAACCAGCTTCATCAAAACATTTACAAGCTATTGATGAGAATGAACGTAAGCAATAGAAAGGAACTTAGACTCAATGTGATAATGAGTAAAGTGTACATCAACTTCAATGTGTTTTGTCCATGAATGGACACAAGGATTTTCTTCTATCAATTTTGCCATCTACTATCAATAATGCTATACTGGTATAGAAAGAGGAAATATCCAAATCATAGAGAAGATAAGACAAACATAGATACCCTTGGTAGCTGTAGCAATACTTCTATACTCAGCGGTTAAAGCATATTTATTGATCGAGTTTTAATAAAATTCATATCCTATGATCTCTTTCTTATGATGTGGTCAACGCTAGTCAAGAGCACCTATCACATGTATTATAGGAATGAAATATAGGGTTGTATTCATCGAGAATCTTGGCAAGGATTGTTACTCACCTTTTTCCTATTATTTAGCCCATAAAATTGAGTGAATATTACAATTATGATATTAATTAATCTACTAGCCTCCTATAAATTATCACTAATGATTACTAACAATGAATTACTTAAACTAAATGCAAAACACAATGACTTGGAGCTTGCTTCACCAACAAACTTGACATGTACATTAAGAACATGCAATACATTAACGCCTTTCTCAAGATCACCAACATCTAATCTTAAGTTTATCTACTAGAATCTCTTCCTAGCTAATAACAATTCAGAACTGCATTCGGTTTAGGAATTCTTTACTTAATTAAGTAGATGCACAAGAATTTTACTATCTTATTTCTAGGATCATGAGCAATTCCTTCCAACAATCTAGATTTATTCAAGAAGATGATCTCTTAATCTATCCAAATGAAATTTGACATGAAACTATACTATGCATAATGTAATACCATGATTCAAAACGCCAACTGTTGAATTTAAGAAGACTTATAATAATTCATTAACTAATCCTACTAATATATATCAAGTTACGATGCAGTAGGACTAAGCAAAACTACTCATACATCATATAACAAGATAAAAGAACAACAATTAAGACAAAACAAAAAAGGAACATGAAAAACCTCCTTTTTCTTTTCGATAAATGTTTGAATTCTTTAAGAAACGATTACAACAATCCATCTCCTCTTCCTTCTCTCTCAAGAATCTCCAAGGAGCATTGATGTGCTTAGGAGGAAATCACTAGAACATCACAAAAAAATACAAAATAACGTAACAACGAATCTTATGTATCCTAGAAATCACGCGCAAAGAAAGTAAAAAGGATATAACACTAATAAGAAGTTGATATAACCCATAACCACTCATTAATGTTTGAACTCGCCACAATCCGAAGATTGATAAGAGTAAAATTTGCCACAATCACAGAGGATTTATAAGAATAAAGGTTTTCTCATAGAGAAAGAAGCTTCATTCATCAAAATCAATGTTACCTATTACATCAATAGAATTTCCTATTATACTAATTCCTGACTTGTAAAATAGGAAAGATAACTAATAATAAGAATATGAAAGCAACAAAAATATCAATCTCTATCATAACGATAAAGAAAAAAAAGGAAAGTAACTACTAAAGGAAAGATTTAAATCTATCCAATAACATAATAGGAAAGTAGATTTAAATCTATCTAAGAATTGTTCTGATTCACATGCCAAAAGCATCATGGACTGATCCATGATTAAATCTTGATTTAAGTAATGCTACATTATCCACTGGTATTAATCTGGCTCTATTGAGAGCATGGTCAAGCATGGTTGAGGGCTCAATAAAAGATATGTTAAGGCTCGACCAAGGATATATTATGCCTTGGCCAGTTCTGTGGTATCAAACAGACTCTGTCAAGGGTAGGGTCATTGGCTTGACTAAAAGCTTTTCAGGTGCGACAACTCCCATTTTAGCCTCGATGACTTATAATGCATGAATGCTCTAATGTTGCTACTGTTGTATTCGAGGCACAAGTTAAGGGCTTCTTTCCTCTGCTTTCATTACTCAATTCTTCTTGTTCTTCCTTCAATATTAATAGATTATAATCGAAACAATCATGCTTCACATGTAATCTATATGTAGAGATAAATTTTTTTTTCATCTTGCTTCAAACAATCTATCATTACTCTCGACGCAAGATTTTGCAATTCTTTAGCTCTCAACCTTGTAATAAGACCTTCAAGTTGATTCCCATTAAGCACATTACAACATGATACAATACATAAAAAAACTGTGAAAAAGGTACAATGTTACAAAGAAGACTAGATTAACATGGTTCGGTGTGTCAAAATGATGCTAGATTCCTAATGTAACGTTTAGATCTTATACTTATAACTCTAAAGTGATTAGACATGAGTAACATCTTTTCCTTGTCTCAATTGGACTTCAAATCTCATCAAGAAATGATCATTTTAACTTTTGATACAGAAACATGAGGAATCACCACTTCCATCACAGTCACGACTCTAGCGGAGATAAGCTTAAAAAATAAAATCCGCATCAATCACCATCCTTGTTACCATGGGTGATGGGGGTGGTGATCTCCATGTCATAAATTTCCATTGATATCACGCCAGTGATTTGTCTCCGAATTCATCCGCATCGATCACCATCTCTATCATGGCCATGATGGGGGTAGTAATGAGCGCAACTTTCACTTTTTTTTTTCTTTCACATCCACGATTGCTTCATAATTCAATCTTGGTGCTTGTATCACTGCCTCAATCATGGCCATAATATGCCTTTATTCTTCAAATCTTAAACTTGAGTTGACTTATCTTCTACAAAAATTGTTGATGGATTGTCTTTATCACCTGAAATGAATATGTTTAAGAATTAAGTACCAAATCCTTTAAACTAATCATAAATAAAGGCACATCTAAATAAAATTGACCCTGATTTTATAAAGTAAATAACCCCTATCCCTCAGCTTCTACCGAGGAAGAATAATTTGTCAATTTTTTCTTCTTTTTTCAAGCAATTCAGGAAGATTCGAGGAAGATACAAAATTCAATTAATGATTTTCGATCAATGTGAGAAGTTTGCCAGTATGCATTAGAAAATCCATACACTTGTAGACTTGATTTGGCTAAATAGAACAAACCATGATCAATTATGCCTTTGAGATATTTAAGGACATGACAAGTAACATGAAAATGTGGTTCCTTAGGCTATGAGACAAATTGGCTTAATTGTTATAAAATAAAAGTAATACTCGACAAATTAGTCAACATGAGGTCTAATAATCTAGCAATAAGTCTTCTGTATGAACTAAGAGCAACCAAAACTTCCCATGTTTTCTTTTCCAAGTGAATATTTAAAGGAAAAGCAACTAGTATTGACTTAGCTCCTATAAGTTTGACCTCTTGCAAGATATCAAAGAAAATTTTCTTTGATATGATATGTTTAATTTTTTCTACACATCTCAAGATCCAAGAAGAAACAAATGCCTCTTAGATATTCAATGGTAAATGACTTGTCCAAAGAAGCCTTTGAAGTAGAAATCTCATTCAAATTATCTAGAGCCACCAATACATCCTCAACGTGAATTTATAAAGCTAAAAAAATCATTGCTAGTATGCTTATGAATAAGGAATAATCATTGTGAGATTATACCAACCCAAAAGCACCTAAATGTCGAGTTTAACTCCTTGTTTTACTGTTAAGAGGCATGTTTAAGATCATATAGTGAGCAAACCAACTTAAAACTATCCTTGGAGCAATATTATAACCTTTTGTTGGTTGCATATGAATTTCTTCATTGTGATATCAATGAAGAAATGCATTACTAACTTCTAATTTATGCACATGCCACCCTTTGCTAAACAATAGATCAGGTAACCACATAAGTTTAGCAATTAGTACCGTATAATATCAATTGTAATCCCTTACTTATAATATCCTTTGACAACAAATCAAGCATTGTATCATCCAATTGACTTATAAGCTTT
Organism: Combretum micranthum; assembly: GCA_024138025.1. NCBI lineage: Eukaryota > Viridiplantae > Streptophyta > Magnoliopsida > Myrtales > Combretaceae > Combretum > Combretum micranthum. The sequence goes on from JAMXBD010000049.1 coordinate 2,177,030, forward strand.
GTATTTAACTTTGAAAATCCACTTATAACCTATGGCTTGTTTATTTTGAGGTAAAATTGTGGGTTGCTATTATGGAGTTTCCTTATTTTTCTTTTTCTCTCCTTTCAATTTAATAAGAATAGCTATTACTGAACAAAAGAATTCAACATTTTATTTCTTTTATACTTGCCAAATTAACCTCAGAACGATTATTATATTTCAGCACAGTACTACTTTTATATAAATGAAAATAAAGCTAATTTCACCATCATGGTCTTTGTATCAATATAACGTAGATAAATTTGTTTTGTATTAATATATGTTTATATATATGTATGTATCAACTACTAATATAATATTTTTTAAAACCACTAAATATACATTATATATAATGATATATATTTAAAATATATATTATTGTTAACATATTTGTTGTATATATTATAATAGTATATTATAGTGTTTATATGATACAAATATGTTATAGATGTCATATATTATACATGTATATGTTATCATTAATATATTGAATTTACACATATCAATGTATTAACATAATACTTGTTACAGCCATTAAATACATGTTTTACATATATAAGATTATTTGAAAATATTTATGTATTATTGTTAACATTTATGTTATATATGTCATACGTATTATACATATATATTTGTTGTATATCGATATAATGTACTTATATATATGTATAAGCATAATTCTTGTTATAAACACCAAATATATGTTATATATTTTAATTTATATATAATATAAATATGTGTTATATATGTTATATTATAATAAACAAATAATTTATATAGGTAAATTACACAAAAAAAAATATCAATGTTTGAACGTCGGTTCATTTGAGATATCAACATTTATAAAATTCATTTAACGTATCAATGTCTAAGGATAAATTCATTTAAGGTATTAATATTTCAAGTGGTTAAAAAGAAAAATCAAAGTTTCACAAAGTGGATCAGATAAGGTATTAATAATTGACCATTGATGAAAATTAAGGTAAGTTAAATGAAAACTAATCTAAACGTTGATATCTCATTTGATTCACTTTGTGAAATATTGATTTCTCTTTTTAAGCGCTAAAATGTTGATATCTTAAATGAACTTACCCCAAAATATTGATATCTTCAAGTAAAATTTATCTTATTATATATATTTTATCATACACAGATTACACATTAATATAATATATGTTTTATATATTAACATGATGCATATTACAATCATTATAACATATATGTAGTAGTTGTTACATAAGGTTATAAGTATTAAAATCATAATGTCTATAATCATAATTATATATGTGACAACCATTTAATATATTATCATAGCTAGTAAATATATGTATAAATGCATTATAATGTATATATAATGCATACATCATAATGAAAATGCAGCCAGCCAAATCCATTATTATGTTAATTATATGTATAGATCATAGTTATTTTGGTCCATTAATTTCTATTTTTATTTATTCCATTATTCATTCTCTCAATTAAACAAAGTAATAACAATAAATGAACATAGTAATGCAATTTGAAACTTATTAAAATCTTATTCAATTACACCATATGGCTATCCATTAGAACTTATTCTATCCAATTAAGTGAATTGTAGTATATGCAATATACATATAACATATATAAATCATGGTATATATTACCTATTTATTCTTTTCTTTTGTTTTTTTTTAGCCAATAACCTTACAAGATAGTGGTATCACTCCTGGTCTTTTAAGCGAGAGATGCCATGTTTGATCCTATTTCCGCTGTCATGGCAAAAAAGAAAAAAATTTCTCTATTTAGAAAAGGGTTTTCCACTTTAATGCACTTTATATAGAATTCTCGTTGTGTGGTGTTCTCCCTTCCGCCGACCTTGTTCACTGCATGATATTATGCATCCCACAAGAGCCTTTCTTGTTTAGTGGCATGCACTGAGTTGAATTCTATAATTTCTGCCCTAAACAATCTTTTATACGATGAAAATTGAAATGAACAAGGGGTATTATGTCCTTTATCATATAGGTAAATAACCGGTGCGATAAGCTTGAAAATCTACGAGAAATGATCACAAACTTAAGTGGTTTACTGATTTCCATTAATGCGTTATTGGATTTGTTACTTCTCTATAAATAAAAATATTTCGTCACTTAAAGGGTCACCAATAAAGAATATATGTATATATAGATATATATTGAACATTTTTCTCTCATTGGTAAAGATTAATTACCTTAGACAATGCTCATAGTTGATAGAACTACCAGCAACAAGAAATCGCAGTTGATCATCACACGATTCACAAATATGAGATTGTTTGTAGTCACTTATAAATATCTTGCATGTCTCTCATTCTAATGAATAACATGCTTAACGTGGTGGTACGTTGTTGTTGTTATTATTATTATTATTATTGCTGCTGTTGCTATTATTATTATTATAGAATCACAGACGCATATGTATATGTAGATGTATGGATTAGATTATAAAGGTTTTGAGCCTAATTTTTATTTGGGTTTCACTCATGGCTTAATGTGACAGGGCTCAGAGAGTTAGGCCTGGCTTATTTGGGATGATCAAGAGAGATTTGACATAGTAGACTTGGGATAGGGGCCCATTCGAATTGGTCTACCTAGTTCCAACATTTCTCAAATTGGCTTGCACACATTATAAATGAAGGCCTCAATAGGTCTGGGTTCACAAGGAAGGCCACTTCTATATCCATTATGAGAGGGACTTATCTTAGCTGTTGGCCGTCTATCAAATCTGACGAACGACATCGACAGCTAGATTCTCTTTAAATACCTTTAGTCCTTACCTCATTTGTATAAGCAAAATCTTGGAAAAATACCGTCATGCTACTAGATTTCTATTTTCATGAAACAATTGCTTGATTTATTCGACAACACATACAATATTCGTGGTATCTAGTGAGGTTGATGCTTTCCAGCTCTCTCACCTATCACCTATGTGTTAGAGCCTATTGAGACTGTCTACTTCTCCTCCCTACTCAATTCTCTCTTGACCATCCTTGCATGTGTTGTTTTCCTATATCACACGTAGCACAATATAGTCACGCGGCATGCACGTAATCATTGCAATTAAACCCATACCCACATAGTATATAATAAAATATTAAGGTAAATTAGGCTATGGTGGCTTAATAATATGTAGAGATAAGTTATTTTGAATGATAATATTGGGCAGCGGTAATGTAGAGATATGAGTTATTATAAGTAGTCATTTCTTACTTATTTCTTATATAGTACTCGTATTAAGATTATCTACTTAAATAAGGTCTAATATAAATTAATTACCAAAATATAATTTCAAAATTGCATGTATTAAATAGGATATGTGAATAGTGCATTTTTGGACTTTTATTGCGTATTATACATGTGATACACACATGCATATTACATCCATATTGCATCTTGTAAACAGAATATATATGCATATCTTATATTGTAAACATGATATAAATATGTTATGAAAAATTTATATCGTGTTTATAAGATGTGATATATGTACAAAGCATTATACCATGTCTTATAAATGCAATATAGATACGGAATTTTGATAATTATTTTCATTTAACCTATATTTTTGAAATTTTTATTTTTTTGCAAGTGTTGTAGACATATTCACCCAATTATTTTAGTAATGGTTATGTAATAAATTAGTGTTCTTTTATTCTTATTTTTAAGACTTAAGTTCTTGCTTCCTTTCTTTTTTTTTTTTTTTTTTTTTTTTTGCCCGGGCGAAGACTTAAGTTTTTGCTTAGTTATTTATGATCCTGCAGGCACCTTTAATATAAGTGTATATTAGTGCTATAATATTAAAGCTGTTGGAAGAGGGTTTAGTCTACTAGATGCATATATTTTATAAAATAATAGCTATATTTTGAAAAGGTAATAGATTAATCTTATATGTAATTAATGAATTCAATCATTTTTATGAGGTAAATATTGTCAATGGTACCCGAACTTTAGAAAACTATATAATTAGATGCTTAAACTTTAAAATTGATTAATTTAATATACCTAAAATATCTTTTCGTGTATACTAACCAATATGACAAATGTACTTTTAACAAGCACAGATTTTTTTTTTTAAATACTAAATTGATGTATTTCAAAGTTTAAATATCTAATTACATATTTTGATAAATTAAAGTTCAGTTATCAATTGTGATATTAACTATTTTTATTATTTTGCCATTAGTATCACAAACTACAATGGCTTTAAATGAAAAGACTCTCGGTAAGGTAGAAAAACTATGTTATATGTTCAGATTAAATCGGACTGGACAATCTTACATGCAAAATTAACTACCACACAATGCACACACTGTATTTAGTCAAAAAGTAGAATGTAGCAAATCTAATTTAGCTGACACATGCATCATGCCTAATCAAAGCTACAATTTCGGAATCATCCAAACATAATAATAAGCAGTTTAATTTTATCACCAAATCTTCATGACCACATATATAGGAATCGGATAGATTAATAATGCATGGACAACAAAAAACCAAGCAAATCACATTACCAAATTATTCGGATTCTCAGAACTATTATTAAAAGAAATCACTATGTCAGGTAAATGACGTTTCAGTGGTTGTAATTTTTCTTATCTTCACTATAAATTACAATTGAAGTAATCTGTTATTGTCCTAATATCATCTAGTCATAAAATCTGATTGAAATCAAGAATAACACGACCAAAAAAAAAAAAAAAAAAAAAACAGAGAGAGATATAGAAAAAGGAAATTTACAAAATGACTTCAAGAACGGGGATAAGGGCTACATTGATAATGACTTTATTTATTTTGTGGAGAAAAGTTGAAGCTGTGAATATTGTTGCATCAACGGGTGGAGGTGGAGATGCTACCCAGGTAAAATACATATTCATTTGAGTCAAAAAGTTTCTTCATTCTCAGTTTATAGAATTACACGAGAAATTATCCACGTTTAATTGGTTTAGATGGTTGTATATTGTTAATGTGGCATCTTAAATACGAAAGTAGATACATGATCGAATTATAACAACAATGTAAGTAAGACATTTTATTTGGATGATTTTTGGCTAGTACAATGGCTCATTCGAGAGTATCCCCTTTTTTTTCTTTGGGTCCAAACTGGCTCGTCTGATGGGTTTTCTGTGTTTTGTTGTGTCAGGCTATTATGAGTGCTTGGCAACGAGCATGTCCATCCCCAGGACCAAGCACACTCACAATTCCAAAAGGGATCTTCACGGTTGGTAACTTAATGTTTCGAGGACCATGCAAAGGTCCTATTAGCATCCAGGTTCAAGGCACCCTTAAGGCTCCGGCCGACATCAGCCAGTTCAAAGACAAAGGATCTTGGATCACTTTCCAAGGTATTGATGGATTGACCCTATCAGGTGGTGGTACTTTTGATGGCCAAGGATCACTCACCTGGTCCCAATACAACTGCGGCAAAACTGGAAATTGTGATCTTCCAATCGTAAGTGATCATGCATTTCTTTGGAAAAAGCATGTTTTGCATGCAAAAATGTGTGTTTGTATATACGTTGTGGCTTGATTGTTTTTTTATTTTACAGAACTTGCAGTTTAATTCAGTCAACAATTCACAAATCCAAGGCATTACTTCATTAAACAGCAAAATGTTTCATTTCAACCTTGATGGGTGCAGCAATGTCACTCTTCAGCAAATCACAATCAATGCACCAGGAAGCAGTCTAAACACCGATGGAATTCATATTGGTCGATCCACTGGAATCAATATCACAGGTGCAGACATTAAGACAGGAGATGACTGTGTCTCACTTGGCGACGGAAGCCAACAAATTACAGTTCAAGGTGTTACCTGCGGTCCTGGACATGGTATCGGAATAGGAAGTCTTGGAAAATACCAGAACGAAAAACCCGTAACAGGAGTTTTCGTTCGAAGCTGCACCCTAACGAACACAATGTTCGGATTGAGGGTGAAGACATGGCCTAGTTCCCCTAGTGGCATTGCATCCGGTTTACATTTTGAAGATATTACTATGACAAATGTTTCCTCCCCCATATTGATTGATCAAAACTATTGCCCATATGGTCAGTGCAGCCAAGAGGTAATTCAAATTATGCTAAGCTGCTCCCACTGATTTCATAAGTTTACTATATTCCTATTGTAATTTTTTAATATATTATATATTTTTATTTTGATATTATTTGTTTGCGAACGTTGCCCCAACTGCATAATTTTTCTGGATCCACCATTGATACATATTATATAGAAAAGTAAGTTACTAATTCTTTTTCTTTTTTAGGCTCCATCTAGGGTGAAGATTAGCAATGTAAGCTTCAAGAACATTAAGGGTACTACTGCAACACCTGTTGCAGTGAGTCTAGTGTGTAGCCGCGGAGTTCCTTGCCAACAGGTGGCGATTGGGGACATTAACTTGAGGTACAATGGAAGAAATGGTACTGCAACATCGGAATGTGCTAATGTGAAACCTACGATCATGGCAGGCAACATATATCCACCAGTTTGTGCTAGAACTCGGCCTTGAATGACCTTTACCTAGCTAAATGCTCTACAAGTCAATATTCATGGGAAAAGAATCGGTTTATACATGCACCCCCTTCATGCACTTGGCATGATGAGTGTTAGGTGACAATATAAGTAATTGTAAAAATGAAGTTTCTGTACATTAGGATTAGACATGTTTTGGATCGTCCTATTAAGAGATGAAGATTTCATTTTGTTTTCATGATTATAATGATATCTATAGGTTGTAACTGTGCAATGCCATTAATCATGGTTGTATATGTTTGACTAAATATTAATGGAAACTACTTGAACTTTGTCATCTAAGGTGATTACAAGTAAGTTAATTTTAGAGATACTTACACATTTTAAAACTATTGCTCATGAGCAACGTTCTTTGCTTTTTAGTTACACAATTAATTAATTAATTATAGAAACCCAAAGGATTGGACAAAGCTTTAATAATACTAACATGTCATAAGATTTGAATACTAATGCATAAGTACGGATAAAATTTCATTATGTGAATATTTTTATAAATATTATTTATTATCCCCTACTACTGAAAAAAATATGATATTTACTTGTTACTCATCTGGACTCTCCGATAAATGTGTAATCCTTAAGAAAGTGGACCACAAGCACTCCTACATGCTGGCTTCAATTCTTATATATCACATGCTCAGTGAAGATTCTTCCTAAAAACAGATAGGCTAAATATCTATCCACGTTTTACTCTATTGAGAGGGTACACTTCTTCTTTGGCAAGCAAACACTTACCACCGGATTGTACTTTATTTATCTTATTTCGATATTCTTAACAAAGAAACATATGCACAAACTATGCAGCACACTCGCTCCATAATCTTCTTCTTCATCACATCATCATTGCATCCATCATGCAGCCAGTATATATATCTCTTAACATTTTGGAAGTCTTTAGGTAAGGAAAGGTTGAGCGAGTAAGCATGTATGTGTATTGCATTCACATCCCAATTTCTTCTGTAAAACCTAAAATATCTTAGCTTAGAATTCGTTTACATATATATTTAAATCAATACACATTATAAGCTATAATCTTTGTGACGCGCATGTACTTTGAGATGGATATATTCGTAACTTGATTGTGTAGAAATCAAGCAAGGCAGCTAAGTTTTAGAATCTCTTGAAGTCATGAAATTGGCGAGAATTCTGAGCGTGCTATGCTCGTGCATCGCTGGTGGTGTTGTTAACTTGTTGGAGTTGGTCGTGTGTGTTGTCTCTAATATGGTAGGTGTTGGCCGGCGTTTGATTAATGTGGTGGTGTCGGTTGTTGTGGCAGTGCGCTAGTGCAGGTGGTGGCCTAAGTTGTGCGTGTTGTCTTGTTGGTATCGAGTTCGTCGAGATTGCAGTGAAGAAGACGAATTTAAGATACTATAGTGAATTTAATTAAGATATAGACTATAGCTTGGAACCTAGTATAATTTACCCCAAATTTATAGAAGTTATTATAACCATTTTATTCATGTAATTTTGAGATCAATTAAGAGGTCCCGAAGGATTATTATGACCTTTAAGAGCCACGGTAATATGATTATTCCAGTGTCTCTTACATTTGTTTCGTGCTTGTCATTAATGTTTGTATCAAAATTAAATTGTTGATGGAGATCTGAGAAAGCATATGTTTGAAATAGTGCAGTGCTTGAGATAAAATATTATAACATATGACCAAAAAAGACAAAGAAGAAGGTGTTGCATTAATTATAATTATATTATATGATTCTAATTGCTGGTGTCTAATAAATTTGAATCACCACCCTAAAACGGATCCCAATATTATCATCTTATCAACTTTATTAAAAACTAGAACATGCATCTCATGACTGAGACGCAAAGTGAATGTAATTCACACAGTGAGCACTTGCTTCAACCTTGTACTGGGAAACATGGTCCTCTGGTTGAAGCCAAATTCAAGGATTCACCACTTACGGTTAGATAGATTGTGCGTGCTCCTCTTGAATCCACTCTTGGGAACATAGGTAGTATCAGACAAAATATTTTAGGGAATTTGCAAATAACCCATCTAATTAAATAACCTTCAAAACCATTAATAAATTGATAAGCTAAAAGACTCTTAATTTTTAGTTTAAAAATAGAACATTAAAATCAATATTTAGGGGTGGGGTGTTAAGCACACTTTGATAAGTTTGAGGAGTGCTTTTACATCCAAGTCAAAGTTTAGTGGGTCATTTTTTATTTTTTTGGAATTATTTGTCAATTTATCAAAGTTTAGGGAATGATTTGTGACATTTAAAAAGGGTATGTTTGTACATAGGTTAAAGTCTAACAAAGTGATTTGCTATTTCTCCAAATATTTGTTATATTACAAAAATTACACTTCAATTTAAGATCGTATTGCTCTCAAGCTAGATCTCGCATGTCTTTTGAGCATTTCGTTAATAGTATAATCACAAACCAAGTTTATTGATGTCATAATTGTTGCAATGCAATGGTAAGTTGTTCACAAAAGAGATAAATTATACTAATAGCCACTAGAAGGTTTATTACCTCAATTCTTTCAATTGTGTAATTACATCTATCTACCGTACGTTGAACCTGCATTAAAGATTATCAATGGAGTTCGTACAATTCAAGAATTTTTGCTGGAATAGTCTACATATTTGCAAAACATAGGGTGGGTAAGTTTCATCAATGGTATCTGAACATTTTGGTTTGTAATAAAAATATACCTAAAACAATTTCTGTAACACACATAAACTTTTCAAATGTTTTACGAAAAATATATGTCACTAGATTCCAATCTTTTTTCAAATCAAGCTCTAACATGGCAACAATGATTGATTAAAAAAATCCTTGTCCTAAGTGTCTTTTTTTTTTTTTAATTTCTCTCTCCATTTTAACTTTTGTCCATTTTCTCTCCTACGTGGATTGTAATACCGATTTCTTCCCATCTACCCTAAAAAACCCTTCATTTTCACCACAGTCCTCAAAATTTTATGATAAGAAAGACACTGAAACCTCTCTATTTTAAACCTATCAAGGATTGTTGTTTGTGCATTCTTCTCCAACAAAGGGCATCAATGTTGTTAAGAGGATGGTGCTTGTTCCCATAAGGTGTAACTCTGACCGGTGTTCTCCAAAATACAGTAAAGGTGCTTTTGATGCTTGGGTGTTGTAAATTTTGATGCTTTAGTAGTTAGGATGAACTTTTATTGCATAGGCCTATATTATATTGTCAAATAGCTATATAGAGTGGTATTTGTGCATTTTGTGTTACACTGTTGATCGTTGAAACCCTAGTGTTAGTTTATGAAACTATCTATATGGAGTATGTTGTCTATTGGATATGCTGCTACTAGTGCTATGAGAAATGTGATTTATAACCTATCTAAGGTTTGAATGTGTGTTTTTTTACGTAGATTCTAGTGATGGGTATTTCTCAATTAGGGTGCATCATAATGGAGAATTGGGTAAATGGGTCTATAGAATCTTTTGACCGATGCCATATCGACACTATGTCCATAGTGTGCTTGGATAAGTGGTTGCAATGTTTGGGAGTGGCTGAGCTTGTAATGTACTATGAAACTCCATATATGGACTTTAACAATGGTCTTATTGCAATTGACAATGATTTAGATGTTTTCTTATGTGCTCTAATGTGGATGAGAATCGGTTAGTAGATGTTTATTTTCAACACTTGATAGTAGAGGACCTACAATACATGAAAACACCACAAAAGAAGCATAACAGGATTGTGATTAAAGAAATTGAGCTCTAAAATGATCAGGGAAGGGGTGATCCAAAGTTGGTGGACCACATTAATAGAAACATGGCTACAAATGAGTTATCTACTACTATGTTTGCTCGCAGAAGAGTTGAAAAAATGCAAAAAACTCTAAATACTGCTTCAAGGAGACTATTATACTATGAAGATAGAAGTAGTTCTAGTGTTCCATTCTCCCCTACTGCAAATGTGCTTGAAAACATTGTCATTGCTTCTAACATTGGGCAACAAGAAATAGGAAATGAAAGAGACATCCAAGATAACAATGTAAATGATGATGTTGCATTCATGGAGCATGATAATAATATGGGTGGAGCTAATGCTGACTTAATAGAAGCAACGGTCAATGAAGAAAATACTATTCTTGATGATGATGCAAGGGGCATGGATAATCAGAGCACCTCGACTGTGGCTTGTATGGTATTAGAGGATGGTGATGGATTAAATACTAGGATTAAGGAAGATATAAGACATGAAGCAGACATTGAGGATGTGAGAGACAATGATGAAGTTAACTTCATGGAGAATAATATCAACATTGACGTGGCAGACTAACATAAAGGAATTAGATGACCTGGTGGAGGATAAAGAAAGAAAACTAGGTGTAACGAGAGATTCATATGAAGAAGATGATCCAAATGAAGAACTAGATGACTTGGTGGAGTCGAACTAGGATATACCTAGTGGAGATGAAGACTATCATGATGTTGTATCCCAGAATATGGGAAAGAAAAATAGAGGAAGATCATCTGCAAATCCCATAGGCCCTTCACACCAATTAAGGGTATTTGTTGATGACCTTGGTGAGGAGGATAGTGATTATGGCCAATTTGATAAGCTTCACTCTAATGATAATAGTGATGGGCTTGAAAAGATGCATTTCCCCAAATTTGATGATGCAAAGGACATGGGAGACCTAAAATTGATTCTTGGCATTAAGTTCAGGAGCTTTGCCCAATTTAAGAAGGCTTCTAAAAATTGGTCCATTAAAAGTAGATTCCAGGTCCAATTTCCCTCAAAATGATTAAAGAAGATATGGTCACAAGTGCTTCTGTTAAGGCTGCCCATTCCTACTTTTATGTAAGTAAGGTGACAGAAGTGAACCAACTATACAAATTAAGACAGCCAACATTAACCAGATGGGGAAAAATTTTAAAAAATTTTCATGTTGCATCTCAATATTTAGTTAAGAAGTATTTAGAGAGATTTAAGGCAGATCCCTCATGGAGTATAAATGGGTTTGTTGCTACAATGAAGGAGAAGAAAGGGTTTAGTATAGGATGAATAAAGGCTTGATGTGCTAAACAAAAGCCATGAAGGCTGTTCATAAAGATGAGAAATAAGAGTACAATAAGATTTGGAGCTATGCCATGGAGTTGACAAAAAAGAACCCAGGTTTCATTGTTATAGTAGCTGCAAACAATGGGGTATTCAAGTGTATTTATGTTTGCCTAGGTCCACTTAAGGAAGCATTCAAGAGTGGTTATAGACCCCTAATTAGTGTTAATGGAACATTTTTGAAGGGTTTGTATGGTAGTTAGCTCCTATGTGCCATGGGTATAGATCTAAATGAATGTATATTTCCAATAGTATATGCAATAGTGCAATTGGAGAATAAAGAAAATTAAAAGTGGTTCTTAGAGCTTCTAAGTGAAGATTTAGGTATCTCAGATGGTCATGTTGCTAGTTTTATGTAAAAGGTTCGTAATGTGTAATTTCTAATTAAGTTTGTATGTATTGCAACTAGCTGAATGTATTTAACTTGGTTTTTTTTTCCCCATCTTCTTTGTAGGGGTTGGTTGGAGTAGTGAAGGACCTATATCCAAACATAGAGCATAGAAATTATATGAGACACATTTGGACTAATTTTAGACAAAGGTATCCATAAAATATGGACTATTCTTAATGTTAGACATGAAAGGCAGATACAGACTAGTCTTATTGTTATTTTTACTATGCTAGGTGGGCTAGTAAAAAATAAAAGAATTTCTTTAAAATGTTGCAAGAGCTACTTATGTTCCTAGATTCGAGTTTTAGATAGGAGAATTAGAGAAAGAAGATAGTGAAACTAAAGAGTGGCTCTGTAACATTCCATGTGAAACATGGTCGCAAGCCTACTTTGCTAAATTTTCAAAATATGATATGTCACTAAATAATCTATGTAAATGCTTCAATAGGTATAAGTTTTCCAAAACCTTAGGTTCACATGATGCCAAATTATGATGTTTACTTGCTTTTGGTTGTTCATATCAGGTACATTTTGGATGTTAGAGGTATGCTATCATCACAATGTTGGAGATAATTAGATTAAACTAATATGAAGGATGAATGAAGAAAAGGGATTGGATGCAAAATTTGATTGGTTAAGGTAAAGAAGACATATGTCGAAAAGTGGTGAAAAAATTGGATAAGTTAAAGGACGAATCAAGTCATTTCTACCTAGACTTCAATGGAGGACCCAAGGTAGCCTATTATGGCTTTGATACAATTTATGTGGTGGATATGGTGGAGAGAAGATGCACTTATAGAAGGTAAGAGTTTACAGGCATTCCATATGCGCATGTTATAGCTTGTCTTTAAGCGAACAATGAGCAGCTTAAGTAGTATGTGGAAGCCTATTACAAGGTAACCACTTACGTGGATTTGTAAAAGCATTACATCAACTTGATTGAAGGCAAGCAAATGCAGCCAAAGATAGCAGATGATGTATTTCCTATCTAACTACCAGATGAAGTGGAAAAGAAAAAGGGAAAGAAGGCTACTGTAAGAGGAAAGGAACCAGAGGAGCTTTATAGTGGCAAACCTGGATACAAGTGGATTTCAAGGAAAGGCACCATTTAGATCACACTTTTTGGGTCAAAGGGACATAATAAAAGATTCCACACAAAAGGGCCAAACAAGGTGCAATGCATCATATTGTGAACTTTCTTTCCATTCTTTAAGTAACGACAAGTAGAGGTACCATAATATGTTTTGCTCTTTCAATCCTTGTATAACAAACAAAGGAGGCAAGCACAAGATGGAACACATTCGAGTCAGGATACAACACAAGGGTCTGAAGTAGTAGATGATGGACAAGATCTTTTAAATACTATCAACATGCATTCCTAACCTATAGTATAGTTGAGCTATGAATAGGAATACTAGGAGGGAGTAGGGATGGTGCAGGATGAAGAATGCACAAGTTTTGTCTACAAAATTGTGAATGATGGCCTATGTTTTTTGGAAAATATCTCCATGTATAGATGTGTAGACATTGTGTGCAATTTATGTCTTTTGTTATTTTTGAATTAAATTATGAATGATGTACAATTCACCAATGTGTATGGTAGCATATGTTCTGCCAAGATATGTATATATAGATGATGGAATTTTTCAACAATCCATTTTGAATGAATGCATTTTGTTTAGTTACGGGTTATCATGGTTCTTACAATGTTTGCTACTCCATTGTATACAAAATTCAACAAGAACCAACCACATTACAATATCAGAATTACCTTGAAGTATTAATAAACAGAGTACACAAACAATTGTAGATAAAATTTGTTAGCAAATTGTAACTTCTTCATTAAAATAAATGCATTATAGTGTCAATTATTGCAACATTAGAGCTTCGCTTGAAAAAAGGCCAGAATCCTACTATTTTTAAAAGTTTAGGTATTGTTATGTTATAATTTTTTTTCAGCTATATTTCTATTATAAATAAAAAATTTAAGTACGATTGATGAAACTTACCCAATATGAGGCATTATGCTACTTTGATAGTTAAAAAAAAAAAACTTAATTTATCTAAATTAAAAAAAAAAAGCTTGAAATTTTAGCAACGTGATAAATATTATGGGTATAAAGCTTGATGGAATTTTTTATTATTTAATTCAGCCACCTCAGCTTTCATCCTAAGTGAAGATTAGCAATGTTAGTATTAAAAGAATATGAGGAACTTTAGCAACCCTAACTGCTATGAGGATTGCTTCTAGTCCTAAAGTACATGGTGGAAAATATTGAAATTGGTGACATTGGTCTGAAATACCATGAAGCCTAAGGCCTAATTATTTTCGCATACAACTGTATGAAACCTAAAATTTTAGGAGTGCCACATCCACTTGTGGTGTTTTGATTAGATAAAATTGCTTAAACAACTATATAAAAATCATTCCCTTAAAAAATGTAGTCATAAGACAAAGTCTTCCCACGTTATGAAACCGTGCAAGTTACAATCCCATATATCAATTTTTTTTTCTAACATGTAAAGTGATATAAATGGGCATTCAATGTTATCGAGTGTCTTTCAAATTATTAAAAAAAAGAAAGGAAAAAGAAAATTTAATGCATATAAATGCTTTCTACATAGTTGGGAAACAAGATATAATAATTTTTAGAATTGAAATGAAGTGATTGAATAAAAAAGGTTTATATGATGGTTCAACTTGGCAATCCTAGTGAAGGAATATAAACATACATACATATATCATTATACCTATTATATAGCTTAATATAATGGCTTCAAGGTGCAACTCTCAAAAATTAACTTTTTTCCCCATGGCACTTCCTACTTTTGATTTATCATGTTCTTCACTTTGGGTAATGAGAGCTAACTTCATTAAATCAAGCTGTGAAATTCAGAAAGTTTTCAAATTCTTATGGTAGCTTCTTTTATGTTCAATATCTTTTAGCATCGTGTTATGTCACGTGGATAAAGAACCAAAAGATTTCCAACTCATTTACAAGATTATGTTACAGCACAGATTACAGCTAAGATAGTATAACAGAAATACATGTAATATCTGTTTTGTTTCTTTGTAACGGTAGAACAGTTGTAATAGACAAAAATAGATACAATTGTAACAGAATACAAGTGGGAGGATCGAAATAAAGCTGTAATAGGCAAACATAGATACAGCTGTAACAAATACAAGCAGGAAGATCAGAACAAACTATTATAAAGAACAAGAAACAATCAGACCCGGTAGGAGTTTTTACCCAAAGTAAAAGTTGAGTCTAGGAGCCACTGGAAGCTCGAATTCCAGCATCCTTATGAGATTTAGTTTTTCCCCATTTGTTTCTCAAACATTCCTCGTAGTAACAGATAAACAAATAGTGAGAAATGATATTAGTATGAAAAGGAAATAGATTTGATACTTAGCATCCAGATCTATAAAAAAATCACAGAAATATAAATCAAAACATCAGATCCATTCATAGATCTCAAACCTTAGTTTTTGCAGAAGGAACAAACACGAATAATGATAGAGAGAGAAAAGTAAGAAGCTTACCAAGTATTCGAGATTGTTCTGTCGAGCGTAAGTTCCAAAGTGTGAAGGGTCTAGGAATATTTGGCTAAGTAGGTGACCCAGCACGTGACTTTGTGTGGGCCTGAATTGTTTTTTTTTTTTTTTTTTTGGTTTAACATTTGGTGCTTTCATTGTTTCCATTGCTACCATGGCTGATGGGACTCGAGGTTTTTCTCAATTAAAGGATGATCTTCAATCTCATGAAAGTAAGATCCTTTCACTTGAGTCTAAAACTGATAGATTGTTGGCTGCTATGAATCAAGTTTAATAATTTGTTAAATTGTAAATGGAGAATCAGAATAATCCAAACTCTAATTCTCATGAACATTCATCATTTTCTCTAGCGGCACATTTGAATAAGGATGAGTCTCAATATTCTTATATGAGGAATACGAAATTAGATTTATCCAAGTTTTCGGGGGATAATCCTATTTCATGGATTTTCAAAGCCAATCAATTTTTTGATTTACATAATGTTCCTGATACTAAATGATTGAAAATTGCATCTTTTGCTATGGAAGATGATGCTGTTGATTGGTATCAATGGTTATATAGGAGTGGTTTAATATCTACATGGCCTGTTTTTCTTAAAGCTATGGAACATCATTTTGGTCCTTCTTTGTATGAGGATCCACAGGGCAAACTGTCAAAATTAGTGTAAATTGGCACAGTGGCTGAATATCAACATGCTTTTGAATCTCTATCAAATCATGTTACTGGCCTATCTGAAAGTTTTCTAATGAGTTTTTTTATTTCAGGTTTAAAACGTATTATTCAGTAGGAAGTTTTAGCTGTCCAACCTACTGGTTTGATTCAAGCCATGAGCTTAGCCAAACTTTTTGAATCTACATTCACATTCACTTTACCTTACCCTACTTCATCCTATAACCCTACATAGAACCATAATTTTTCTAAAACCAGTATTTCTTCCACTTATACACCACCCACTTCATTCAAACCTAAAATTTTTCCTTCTAAATCTACTTTGTCTTCATCTTCCCAACCAACTGCTTCAACTACCATTCCTAAGAAAACCTTACCTTTTAAACGCTTAACTTCTGCTGAGATGGCAGTTCGAAGAGATAAGGGTCTTTGCTTTAATTGTGATGAGAAATCTAATAAGGACCATATTTGTAAAGCCACATTTGTTATGCTAATTCAGCTTGATGATTATGCAGATGATATGGAATAGGTGGTTACACCATTATATTCAGATTCACAAGACTCTCTTGACCTACCTATTGAGATTAGTTATCATGCTCTTTCTGGCGCTCAAGCTCTTAGAACTCTTCATTTAGGGGACATATTGGGGGCCAGCCAGTTTCTATTTTGGTGGATTCTGGAAGCACTCACAATTTCATACAGGAACATATCGCTAAACAATTACATCTACCTATATTGGCAACCTCTTTATTCAAGGTGATGATTGGCAATGGGGAATACTTGACTTGTTCAGGTTTTTCTAAAAAAGTACCCTTATTTTTTGGACAACTTCAGATTAATGTTGATTTATATGTTCTCCTTATTCAAGGTGCAGATTTAGTTTTAGGCATTCAATGGCTACAGACTTTAGGACCTGTTACTATGAATTGTGTTCATCTTACTATAGATTTCATGATGAATGGTCATCAGATTTGCTTACAGGGCATTTCTTCTCTTTTGCCCAAACGTATTGAGTCTCCTCAATTGAGTAAATTGATCAAATCTGATTAGATTGCTGGTCTGTTTAGTTTAGTGGCTTAAACAGAATAATCACTCACTGATACCACCTGTAATAACTCTATTGAGGAGTTATTGGGCAGATTTCATAGTGTCTTTGAGACTCCATCATCATTGCCCCCACTACGACATGTTCAACATCATATCCATTTGAAGAATAAGACACAACCCATTAATGCCAGACTCTATCGCTATCCATTATTAGAAAGGCGAGATTGAAAAGTTGGTTTAGGAAATTTTACACTCAGGCATCATTCAGCCCAACACAAGTCCTTTTTCCTCACCAGTCTTTTTGGTTAAGAAGAAGGATGGGTCTTGGCGGTTCTGTGTTGATTATAGAGCCTTAAATCAGGCTATTGTGTGGGACAAATTTCCAATACCCACTATTGATGAACTTTTGGGTGAACTGTTTGGAGCAATCATTTTTTCTAAGTTGGATTTGCGTGCTAGTTATCACCAGATTCGCATGTTTCCTGATGATATCCATAAAATAGCCTTTCGTACACACGAAGGCCATTATGAATTTTTTATCATGCCATTTGGCTTGTCCAACACCCCATCGACATTTCAATCTGTAATGAATAGCATTTTTCGTCCCTGTTTGAGAAAATTCATCATTGTTTTTTTTTTATGACATCCTCATTATAGTAAATCTCTTACTGACCATTTGTGTCATGTAGAGACTGCTTTATCTTGTCTCAAGGAACAGCAGTTTTATTTGAAATGTACCAAATGTCTTTTTGGTCAAGACCAAATTGATTATTTGGGTTACCTTGTTTCTACTGCAGGTGTTTCCCTTGATCCTTTAAGGTTCAGGCTATTCAAGAACGGCCCATCCCAATCAATTCCACTCAATTAAGGGGATTTTTGGGCCTCACTGGCTATTATAGGAGGTTTGTCAAGCATTATGCCAGTATTGCTGCTCCTCTCACCAACTTATTGAAGAAAGATGCCTATCTTTGGAACTCTCAGGCTGCATCAGCTTTTATCCAGCTTAAACATGCTTTAATGACCACTCCAGTTTTTGACCTACCTGATTCCACTCAGACTTTTATTGTGGACACAAATGCATCAGGGGCAGGTATGGGTGCTATGTTACACCAGGAATCTCATCCATTGCTTTCTTTAGCAAGAAATTTTCATTGAGAATGTAGAAAGCAAGTGCTTATGTCATGGAATTAGTGGCTCTAGTTGAGGCTGTTAAGAAATAGAGACACTATTTGTTGGGAAGGCATTTCATATTAGAACATATCAAAAGAGCCTAAAGGAGATTCTTTCTCAAACCATTCAAACACTTGAACAACAACAACATTTGTGTGAAACTTCTTAGGTATAATTATGAAATTTCGTATAAATTAGGCTCTGAGAATGTTGCAGCTGACGCTTTATCGTGTAGCTTTGATTCATCTACCCAGTTACTTTCAATTTCCCTACCTTCCTTTGACTTTGTCACTCTAATTAAGACAGAGTTTAAGGAGAATAAGGACTGGCAGAAATTGTTATCAGATTGTAAAGCTGGAGTCTCATTATAGTGGCCTTTGGTGGCTAAGGATGATTTACTATTCTTAGGGTCCAAAATTTTTATCCCTCCTCATTCTTCTATTATCAATTCACTGATATTAGAATTTCATGCAGCATATATGGGAGGCCATTTGGGGGTGCTAAAAACTTTTAAGAGGCTATCTCAATCTTTTTTTTTTTTTTTTTGCCTAATATGAAGAGGGATGTTGCATCTTTTGTGAAGTGTTGCCATATGTGTCAACAAACAAAACATTTGAACACATCCCCAGCAGGATTATTGCAACCACTTCCAATTCCTCAAGAAGTTTTTGAGGACATTTCTATGGATTCATTATAGGATTACCACTATCTAGTGATATTCTATTATTATGGTAGTAGTGGACCGACTTTCGAAGTATACCCATTTTGGGAGTCTCACAGCTCGTTATAATGCCACATAAGTAGCTAGACTATTTGTGGATATGATTGTCAGATTACATGACATTCTGGAATCAATTGTTTCAGATAGGGACAAAATTTTTATGAGCAAATTTTGGTCTGAACCGTTCAAGTTCAGTGGGACTACTTTGAAAATGAGTTCAGCTTACCATCCTCAATCAGATGGTCAAACTGAGTCATGAATAGATGCTTAAAATAGTACTTAAGGGCTTATGTTATGGATTGTCCCAAGGAGTGGCCTAATTCCTTGCTTGGGCTGAGTATTGTTTTAACATAAGCTATCATACCAGTACTCATATAACTCCATTTCAAATTCTGTATGGTAGAGAACCCCCACTATTCCTAAATATGTTCAGGGCCAGACTAATATTAACGCAGTGGATCATGAGTTGAAAAATAGAGATGATTTCTTGAGGCGCTTAAAGTCCAATCTCAGTCATGCTCAGTTGTGCATGAAACAATTATCAAACAAGCACCAAACAGAAAAGTCATTTGAAGTGGGTGATTAGGTGTATGTGAAACTTCAACCCTGTAGGCAAACTTCTCTTGCTAATAGGCTTTCTTTTAAGCTTTCACAACGTTACTTTAGGCCTTATTAGATTAATAAACGTATAGGGAATGTAGCTTACTGTTTGCACTTACCACAAACATCCAAAATCCACCATATTTTTCATGTTTCACTATTGAGAAAAGCTGAGGAGTGAGCAATCTACAGTGGTTCATTTACTAGGAGACTCTTATAACAATTTTCCAATTGTCAAACCTCTAGCTATCTTGGATGTTCGTACTATACATAGACAAGGCCAAGTTTTCAAGCAACTATTAGTATAGTGGGAGTCTCTCCCTATAAAGGATGCTTCTTGGATAGATCTATAAGATTTTCACCGAGACTATCCAGACTATCACCTTGAGGATAAGGTGTTTTTTCCAGATGGGGAGGAACTTGTTATGTCACGTGGACAAAGAACCAGAAGATTTCCAGCTCATTTACAAGATTATGTTACAGCATAGATTACAGCTAAGATAGTACAATTTCTTTGTAATGGTAAAACAGCTGCAATAGATAAACATAGACATAGTTATAACAGAATACAAGCGGGAGGATTGGAACAAAGCTGTAATAGGAAAATATAGATACAGCTATAACAGAATACAAGCGGGAAGATCGGAACACACTATTATAAAGAACAAGAACAATCAGATCTGGGTAGGAGTTTTTACCCACAGTAAAAGTTGAGTCTAGGAGCCACTGGAAGCTCGAATTCCAGCATCCTTATGAGATTCAGTTTTTCCCCATTTGTTTCTCAAACATTTCTCGTAGTGATAGACAAACGAATAGTGAGAAATGATATTAGTACAAAAAGGAAATAGCTTTGATACTTAGCATCCAGATCTATAAAAAATCACAAAAATACAGATCAAAACATCGGATCCATTCATATATCTTTAACCCTAGTTTTTGCATAAGGAATAAACACGAATAGGGATAGAGATAGAAAAGTAAGAAGCTTACCAAGTATTCGAGATTGTTCTGTTGAGCGTGAGTTCCGAAGTGTGAAGGGTTTAGGAATATTTAGCTAAGTAGGTGACCGAGCACACGACTTGGTGTGGGCCTAAATTATTTTTTATTTTTTATTTTTTTTTGCTTAACACATCGATAGATACATTAGGGGTGTATGCCAGTCATATGTGAATATATAAATCATATATGGATATATAGATCATATAAGGTCATGGGAATGTGATATTACACCACTTAAACCAACATAGCATAACCAAATGTTTTTTTTCCCCTCAAAGAATAATAAACTTCATTTATTGACAAAACAAAATAAGTACAAATCAACCCAAAACATGAAAAGCAAGATGGGAGTAACAAAAACTAATCAACAAGGTCACATCTCTTATATTAAAAAAAGGTACCAAAAACCCTTAAATTCAAAAATTTCTATCATGAGAACAAAGATCCAATACTCTGACCAGAGAAAATACCCACATAGGAGTAAAAGACTAAAAAGAACAAAAATAAAAGACATAAAGATCCAAATTAAGTAAACTTCTGATGGAAAAGATTAATTATTTTTCACCTTGAGAACTCTCTTCGTTTGAGACCTTGAAGTGCTGATACTAAAATGTTAGAATTTTTTGACACCCTTATTAGCAGTAGTTTCAAAATCTTCTAAAAATAAGCTTATAACCTTAAAGTACTTGAGAGATAAAGATGGAAAAAGAGATGATAAAATGGTTGATTGGTTTTTATTGGGTTTTAAAAGTGAAGAGGAGAAAGGAAAATAAGTGAAAAGATAATAAGGTGTTAGGTAGAGATGCAACTGGGCGGGTCATTATAGGGTACTCAACTTGCCTGACTTGCTAAAAACCCTATAGAGTTTGACTCTATAAGGTTATGGGACGGGTTTGGTAAAATTTTTTGTGACTCTATAAGGTAACGAGTCGAGTTCAGGGTTATAATTATGACCCTATAGGGTCGACCAGACCCGCTAAGATTAATAAAAATAAAATATAATTTTATAATATCAAAACTTGTATACATCAATTTTTTTATTATTTTTATAGCTTTATGATTGTGTAATTTTTTTTTTTTTGGCCTAATTAAGTATGTCATACTTTTTTATGATTAATGAAAAACAATATTTGTATTTATATATTTATGTCAGTCCTTAAGTAAAGTAAATTCTACTATGTTGTGTTAAAAATTGATTGTCATACATTGAAAGTCAATTGTCCAGATTACTAACTTTTTTTTTTAAATGTAGCTTTACCATCAAATGAAAAGAAATTGAAATAAATAAGTAAAATGGAGAATATATCATGGAGACAAGTAGACAAATGAAGAATAGAAAGAATTAAAAAGGAAAAACAATGAATAAAGTGTAAAGACAAAATCAGGTCAATAGGGTGAGGCGGGTTGGGACTATGACCTCATAAGGTTGAGTTTGGATATTGCACATAAAACCCTATAAGGTTGCACGTCGGGTTTGAGCGACCTTATAGGAAACCAGATTGGCTTCGAGTTTTATACGACCTATCCCAAACTCGTCTCGATTACATCCCTAGTGTTAGGAGGCGGCCAACTATGGTAGTTGCCCCTTAAATTTTTCTCTAATTAGGGTTTAGATTGGAGACACGAGAGGAGAGAGGTTTGGAAAATAGCTTGAGCCCTTTTTAAGGAGTCATAATCAAATGATTATGTTTATTCATTTTTCAACCATAGTTGAAAGGCCATAACTCTTGAATGAATAACATTAGAAGGTATTGGTATTGAAGGGAAATTTCATATGAAGTATTAAAGTTATAAGTGGTTAAAAAAGAGAAATCAATATCTTGGGAATAAATTCATTTAAGGAATCAATGTGTTAAGTGGTCAAAAAAGGAATCAATGTTTTGCAAAGTAAGTCAAATAATGTATTAATAATTTAACATTGATGAAAATTAAGGAAATTTAATTGAAAACTAATTCAAACATTGATACCTTAAATAAACTTTACAAAAACATTGATACCTCATTTTATTCATTTCACAAAACATTGATTCCTCTTTTTAACCACTCGAAATATTGATACCTTAAATGAACTTATCCCAAACATTTATACCTTCTGGTGTAATTTACCTAATAACTCTTTTATTTTTCCTTATGACAACTATTACTTTTCTTTACACACGTCCCTTGCTATAATTTAGGATATAAAACTTTAATAAGCAAAATTATAGAAGTAGAAAAAATTTATAAATCTTACGATAATTTTTTTTTTTATTGTTAACATGAATTATGCTTAATCTCTTTCAAATTTACTATAATTATCATGGTTATGTGTGCATCTTTCTTCTATGATTGTGCTTATGAGTATCATTGCAATTCGCATAGTTATCTAATGAAAAGAAAAAAAAAAAAATATATATATATATATTATGAGAAACTCAATTTTTTTAATATAATTTGTGTTATTTGATGATTATTATCAAAATTACCTCATTTATGTATCTGTACATTGTAGGAAATGTCATGGTCTAAGTCTAATTCATAATAGACATAGAAATAAGGTAAATTTTGCCTTTTGGTTCTTCATTCATGCATTTTTTAATATGCATATGATTTGATATGATAATGTCAAACATATCTCATTAAAGTTATTTAGTTGAGTTACAATTATAAAATGTGTACAATGACCATCTTGGTATAACACATTAACAAAATATATACAATGTGTGCAAACTAACAAAACATTATTTGAATAGTAGTATTACATTGATAGCATAAATGTGCATAGCATATAGTTGAGGTAGTATCACATTTGATTTTTATATTAAATAGCGCATACAATAAACAAATATGGTGCAATTTCCATAATAAAATAGAAAAAAATTTATAATATTAGCTATCTTTATTTTTTACCTAAGCACTAAAAACATCCTGTTGAAACATTAAAAAAAAAAGGAAAGAAAAATCCTTGACTACCTAGATTTCAAGATCCATTTTATGAGGATGCAAAATCATGAATATTCAATTTCTTTCTCATGTGTAGACAATCAGAAACAAATGTATGCTTTGTAAATGTGCACGTGTGTGTGTATAAAAATATATAGAGAAAGAGAAAGATCATGGTTATATTTTGTAATTTTTAACTAGGGAAGGTAGAATAGAACTGCAATTTTACCTCCTCAATGGTAGAAGAATCAAATTCTTTCTTAATGAACAAAAGATACAATTCTCTTCTTGGTCTATCAATGGTAGGATGCAAGTATGAGTTAGGTGAAAAAATAGTCCCACATTAGAAATATAGTGATTAATTGAAGGATCTACAAATAGAGATGGCCCATTATATCCTTAAGACTTACGACTTATTCACTTCGCTAGAAAATAGAATTCCAATTCAAAGGGGATGTAATAGGATTATAATAGCTATTACTATGTTCACTTAGTACAAAAAGTAAAACAAGTAATTATTGAAGTAAAACGTAAAATATCTATAATATCTCTGTATTTATTGTAGAAGATAATTGTATAGGTGATATTTTTAATATAAGAGTATTTATGACAAAGTTGAAAAATAAAACATTGAATGACAATTCATGTAGGTAGAGACATGAATTACTATTCATCATTTTACCTAATAGCAATTCATTATAAATTTCTATTTTGCTCAAGAAAACATTGTAATAGCAATTTAACGTCGAATAAGAAGGGAATGAATAGCTACTCATGTCAAGTAAACGAGCTGTTAAGGTTTTAGTTTGAATATGGTGTCAAACCTACAAACATATTTGCTTACAGGACTCATATGCAAAGTTTTTTCCTATAATGAGGGCTTCATGTGTCTAAGAGTAAGTGTGCCGCCAATAAATTTACGAGATTTAAGATTATTGGGCCAAAGGCATCTTATAGGAGGCTTTTTATGAAGCATTTGACTTGAAAATCAAAGTAACCAGGATAGCCAATCTTTAAGAGAGCAATCTTATTATATGGGCAATTCTGAAACTCCAATAGTTTACCTCCTCAATGGATGAAGAGCTGTATTGCATTGAATGAAATGAATGTCATAATATAAGTTAAGCAGTTGTGCTACAAGATACTCACAAAGCAAATTTAGTCAAGCCAAATACATATGGCTATATGAAGAAGGTCGTTAGCATCACGTGCATTTAGAGGCCATATGAAGGCAATTCTTACATGAGACCTCATTTTGACCCTGGGATCTGCTTCATAAGAGGAAATTTGGTTCTCTAATAGATTTTTTTTTTTTTTGGACTTTCTCTAATTAAAGTTAATTTGAGGATTTACCGCTTTAGGATAAGGTAGATTGCATTTGCTCCTCATGAATATATTCTTAGGTATATATGTGGTCTTAGAAAAAATACAATGGAAAAATATTTGGAAGTTCATGGGGTATATCCACAACTAGGTTAAATTTTAAGGGAATTATTTGCATTTTTTCTAAATAATTATCATATGATAGAAAATCACACAGGAGTTTGAGTTCACCTTGCACTTATACTGGATCTCGCATGCCACTTGAACATTTTGCTCACAGTAGTTTCGTTTATAAATTAATTAAATTATTATGTGAGTTATGGGCCAAGAGTGATTGGTATTTGGAGTTGATGTGTGGAAACTTATTTTTCAAACTCCACTAATAAGACGGTATTAAATCTATACCATATGCCATCTTTCAAATAACTGTATATATTGTTGCATTATATGAATATCCATGCATTACATGTGCTTGTTAAATTAACTTCCTTGATTACATGAAAGGTGTATTATGAGATATATCTAGCCAAGTTAGATTAAGTGTTTTATTATTGTAGACCAATAGACCTAAGGTTAGTATTAGCTTATTAGGAGATCGTGAGTTGAGAGTCGAGTGCTATCTCTATCTATTTTGTTTTAAGAGACTATATTTGTTGTCCTTTTAATATGATAGGGATATATTTAGATCGCTACTATTGTTATTCATGCTTTTGTGTGGGAATCATATTTCTATATTTGGTATTGTATGTGTTTCATTCAATACTTTCATTAGTGCATCTTGGAGTGAGTATGCTTCTTACATTGCATTGGCAATCTCTAAATAACAATGATGTTATTCCTTAATTTCTATGTCATGTATGGTAAATCGTTCTAACAAGGGTTTCCCTTAGGGAAAGAAAACTTGCAATAGTAGTCACAATAAATTATTTAAGAATTCATTTTATGCAAGTACACACACAAATTTACATATGTTGCATAACAAATTTTGAGATTCCATACAAGGCATGTTTCAAGAGAATACATTATTCATATATACATATATATATTGTATTATCCGTTCAATATATATATATATATATATATATATACATAGAATGTTTACTCCATATAATATTAGCTAGTAATAATATATAAGTATTTTTAGAATAAAAATTGGCTTGGACGGAGCCATGAATCATAATTCTCTACATATTTTGAGAAATTATTGGAAAGCATTCCCTATATCTATATATATATATATATATTGGCACATAAGACAATATATCATATAATCTTCGAAATTGATATTTTTATCCGAGTTTATTCTCAAAAGTACATAATAGCTTTATTTTCTTAAAAAGGTCATTCTAAGCTTTTCATAACATGTTAAATTCATTCTGTTTTGTAATACATATCTAAAAGAATTTCACAAATCTATCTCTAGCTTACAAAACTAAACTACAAGTTAGATGGTTATGTCATGACCAAAACAACCATGTTTGACAAGAGGCTATAGATTTTTTATGTGTTGTTTTTTTGAGAAGAGAGATAAAGATGTATTCGGTTATTGATTTGACAGCCAATCAGTAGTTTGATACTTTAAAAGGGAAAAAAAATAACCAAATAAACTAACGCTTGATCTTTCCAAGGAGTTAATTACGAAAGGCCAGTAGCCATATACTAAAAATAGCATGTTGGGGAAGTAGCAAAATATAGTTGATGTTCAGTTAGTACTTTAGCTTTATAATGCACCATATAATTAGAGGTGTTGAACTGCAAAAACATAACTCAGTTCTATAGACAAGAATATCATAAGGAAAAAAAGAAAAAGAAAAAGAAAAATGGCAATCTCAAAATTGCAATTTGGAGGAATAGTGCTGTTTTTGTGTTTTTCTTCAGTGATAAATGCTGCTATATTTGACGTGACAAAATACGATGCAACAAGTGATGGAAATTCAGACATCACACAAGGAAGACTTTGCAATCACAATCTAGATAGAATTATAACGATCTTGATCCATACTCAATAAAATTCACCCTACTTGCTTTATGAATTTCTTGGCAGGCTTTATTAAGTGCATGGAAAGAGGCTTGTGCATCAGAAACTCCAGCTATAGTATTGATCCCCAAAGGAACATATAATTTAGGTGAAGTCCTCATGAAAGGTCCTTGTAAATCAGCCATGGAGTTACAAGTACAAGGCATACTATTGGCACCGGTTGATCCAAGCCAAATTATAAAGGAATGGATCACCATCAATTACCTCAACAATTTCATCTTGTCTGGTGGTGGCATATTTGATGGTCAAGGACAACAAGCTTGGGGAAAAAATGATTGCCACAAGAATAAGAAATGTGTAAAGCTTCCTTTGGTAAGGATATGAAATTATCTCATGCCTTTGATCATTGATTTTTTGTTAAAAACATTTTTCAACCTTTTTTTTTTTCCTTGAGTAGTACAATTTTTTAAGTTTAAATATTTTTTTCATCGTAAAGGAAGGTTTTACCTCACTAATAGAATTTTCTATATCTATTTTTTTTTTTTTACCAAAAATATGACCAGCATTTTCGAAAATTGGGAGAGATTTTGTAAGTTAGAGCTGACTAATTTCCTAATTTTTGCAAAGTTAGTTTCATATCAATTTTTATTTTAACTTTACGTGTAACTTTAGTAAAGATAAACATTGAAAAATTTTTAAGGAAAAAAAAAAGAATAATAAAGAATTGGCCATAGTGGCTTTAATGATATATACTAGAAAATGTTTATATTATGCAATTCTGATTTAATATACTATAATTGATAAGAATTATTTTCGATATAGGTGAAACATTTTATATTTCAATATCAATTGCATGGAGTATTTCAATCAACACTTAAAATGTATTTTTAAACATATTTTTTAGCAGCAACAAAACAAATGAAAACTTGTCATTTATTTAGAAAAATCTTTTTAGGTAAAACATTTACTATGAGAGTTGATATTCTCTTCATCATAAGGCACCAAGATTTTGCATATTTTTCAATGAAATGATATACTAATAATACACTTTTTTTTTTTTTTGAATCTACAGAATTTGAGCTTCAACTTTCTCAACAATAGTGTAATTAGAGATGTGACAACAAAAGATAGTAAAAACAAACATATGAATGTAATTAGCTGCCACAATGTTACCATCGAAAATTTGTCCATCTTAGCACCAGCAGAGAGCCCCAATACTGATGGCATTCAACTCAGTAGATCGACTGATATCAAAATTATCAATTCAAACATACAAACAGGGGATGACTGCATTGCTCTTAGTGAAGGATGCAAACAAATATATGTTGAAAGGGTAAATTGTGGACCTGGTCATGGCATTGCTGTTGGTAGCCTTGGTGGCGGGCAAAATGAAAGCCCCGTTGTTGGATTCACTGTAAAAAATTGTACCCTAACTGGAACGGATAATGGTGTCAGGATTAAATCATGGCCAGCTTCTTATGAAGGACTTGTTTCCGATATACATTTTGAGGATATTACACTACAAGAAATTTTGGCTTTAGAGACAAAAAATTATATCTAAAAGTGAAAAATCTGTCTCTAAAGACTTTCAGAGACAGAATTTCCATCGCAAATTTCTGTTTCAAAAATCATCGTTGCTAATTCTTTTAGAGACAGATTTATTTTCCGTCGCAAATTTGCTACGGAATTTCTGTCTCAAATTTGTCTCTGTTTTATAATTAGTTTTTTTAAATATCCAATTAGTAAATATTAAATAAAATTATTCCGTCGCAAATTTGTCTCTAATTCTAAGACAAATTATTAAAAAAATACACATTTGCCTCTTATTTATCCTTCCCAGGAGGTCACCCATCATAGAATGCTACATACTAGCACACTTAACATTGAAGTTTTCACAAGCACTAAACCGATAAACCAATTCGTATCTTCATGAGTAAAGTTCCACTACTGTTTATTTAAGAGATACCACAATTTACAATATTATAACTATAAAACATTTTATATATCTTTTATAGTTTATTTTTATTTTATAATTTCACTTTACATATTTATTAAGGATTTTTCATTAATATTTTATTAAAATAATATATAATATTAATATATACAATGTTTACATTTTATAATAATTATTTTAAATTATATATTTATTATAAATATATAATATTTTCAGTAGTATATTATAATTTTTTTCCAAATATGATATTATTATTAAAAAATATATATATTATGTAAATATAAATAATGTTATACATATAAATTTATATATATATATTTAATGATATATAATATAATTATACTTTTTACATTAGTTATTTAATATTTTATATTAAATTAATAAATTGTATATTTTTAATTAATGTGTTCATTTTTTTATTTCATTTTTGTTGCACTTAATAAATTATAATATAATGTAAACAATATAAAAAAATTTCATTATTATATTAATAAAATAATATATAATACCAATTTAAATATATTTAACTAATTATTATATATTACATATTTTATTACTTAAATATACTATATTTTTACATAGTATATTATTTTTTCCCCAAATATGTTATTATATTTTAAATAAAATATAGTATGTAAATATAAATTATGTAAGATACATATAATAAATATTTTTATATTAAAAAATATATGAATAGTCATAATAAATATAGAATAAAAAATTATAAATAATATGTATATATTTTTTTTATTAATATATTATTAAAATAATATATTTTTATATATTTGTATATGTTTAAATATACTAAGTTTACATTTTATATTAATTATTTTATTTTACATATATTATTATTGAAATATACTTTATTTTTAATTAGTATTTTATGATATTACTTGCATATAACATTATATTATTATTATTATTATACACTATTTTATTAAGTTGTATAATTTGAGTTTTTATATAAGTTATTATGTAAAAGAATATATAATAAGATATAAATATAATATTTATGTTTTAAGTACTATTTTTAATTTATACTTTATTATATATAAATATGTAATGTAATGTTAAATATATTATAAATAAAATATATATAATTAGTTGTAAATAACAAATGATTATACATATTATAGTTATTATATAATAAAATTAATTTACAAATATAATATATGTCCTTATTATATAATGCACATTTATATATATTATATTAGATATGTATAATTTAAAATAAATTTTAAACATAATTATTTATATATACATATATGTAATAATTTAGTTTGGAGACAAATTTGCAACAGAATTTAAAAAATAGAAATTGGCACTAAAATAATTTATTTCCCTCTAAAATCAGAGACAAATTTGCAACGGAAAAATTTTCGTCGCAAATCAATGTGTAATCCGTCGCAAAAGCATATAAAAATTAGAAGATTATTCATAATTCATGTCATCATAAATCCGTCGCAAATCTGTCTCTAATTCATTTTTTTAGAGACAGAAATTTTCCATCACAAATTTTCTGTCTCTAAAGGCTAGTTTTTCTAGTAGTGTTATCATGCAAAACGTTAGCAATCCTATAATCATTGACCAAGTTTACTGCCCTCATAGTCGTTGCAATGCAAAGGTAAGTTGTTAATAAAAGTTTTAAATAATACTAATCAACCCGCAAACTTGAGATAACTCAATACTTTTTCTAGAATAGTACATATTTATGAAACATAGATATAAAATTATTTCACATAATTAAAAGAAAAGTGCCAACTTAACTTTTTTTTAATTAATCAACTTTCTTTAAGATGTCGCAAAGCCATGAATGTTTTGATTATAAAGCTTCATGACAATATTTACCGTTTGATTCTACTTCTACAGTTGCCATCCTTGGTGAAGATTAGCAATGTCAGCATTAAAGGAATCAGAGGAACTTCTGCAACCCCAACTGCCGTGAAGATTGCTTGTAGTCCTAAAGTACCTTGTGAAAATGTTGAAATTAGTGACATTGATCTAAAGTATCATGGAGCCAAAGGCCCAATCGTATCCGCATGCAGCAATGTGAAGCCTAAAATTTTAGGAATGCAACATCCACTAGCTTGTAGCATTTCTACAGATGAACTTACTAAAATGGGTGAAAGTAAGCTTATTTAACGGTTTTATAACAAACATTCTCCTTAGGAACAAGAGAAGGTCTCCCCATGACAAGTGAGAGGCATAATCCCTTATATTACTTTTTGTAGGTTTTTCTAATGTAAGTTTATATAAAGGGATAATTAATGTTAGCAAATGTACTATTGATTTTATTATTATTATTAAAGTTTCTTTTTAATGTAAATAAACGATTTTAAGTTAGCTGGAGGATGAATGAGTGTCATCATTTTTAGTACTAAGAAAGATCGAATAAGAAGGGTCGAGGTAATGGTGTAAATTGGCACTCTTCCAGAAAAAATATACCCATAAATTTGTGTGTACCCACATAGACATATTTACATCTATTATATAGCATAGGATAATGGTTTCAAGGTGGCAACTTTCAAAAATTAACATTTTACCAATAAATTCCTTCAATTTCTTTTTTAAATTAAAATTTGGTTCTTATCTCACTAGTGGTTACAGGCAATTTTAAAATATAACATTTTTCCCCCCACGGGGAGGTCCTTCTATCCTCTACATCATGATTTCAAGTATCATGTTCTTCGCTTTTCATAAGAAGATTCAAATTTATTAAATCAAGTTGTTGAACTTGAAAGGATTTTTACTCTTATCATAGCTTCAATTTTATCATATATATGTTCAATATCTTTTGGCTTTAGTATATGTAATAAGGGTGTTTGTCCATCTTGTATAAATATATAAATAATACAAAGACATGGAAATGCGGTATTATGGTCTTTAGTTCAACATAAGGTGATGAAATAATTACATTCTTTTGTTTTCAATTAGGTCCAACAAAAATTATGTGACTTATCTCACAAACAACTAAAGGCAACTCCAACAATACAATAATTTTTTCTTCCTTAATCGTAGCTCCAACTTTCCTCCATATTATGTCTCAAACTATAGTTTGAGTCTTTGAGACAAAACTTGATTAAGTTAAGTTGTGAAAGTTGAAAAAGTTTTCTAACTCCTATGATATATATGTATTTTTTTCCTGACATGAATTGTGTTTAATATCTTTCAAGTGAGTTTCATGTGCATAATGTGTATAATTGTAAAGTGATATAAAGGTACACTACATTTTAGCAAATGTATCTAGATTTAAAAAAAAAACGAATGTTTTTTCAATGCATATAAATAATTTTGATGTAGTTGAAAAACAAATTGATAGTACTATTATACTCTATAGATTTAAGGATTAGTTGCACTCATTTCGCATTCATATTCAAAAATAATCCCAAGAATTGACGCTTCACATGATTATTTGTTGATTTTAGGAAAATGAAACCTATCTAGACACGTTATTGTTAGTTGATGATAAAACAACAGAAAGGTTTAACAAAAATCAATATAAATTACAGAGACAAGGGACAATAATTGTCAAAATCACGATTTTGCTATTCACTATAATGCATAGAATCGGTAGAAATGTACAAAATAATATAAAACCGACAAAATTATAAATATGTAGAATCGTATACCTAAATCCATAATTTGACTTAAGGTTTACACTTAAAAATTTTTGTATCGATTTTAATTAAGAGAAAACATATTAAATCATAAACTAATAGAATTGTATATTTGACTTTTGATTTTGACAACTATGTTGACACGACTATGCTTAAGATGATGTGAAGAACTTCATCCACAATGGATGACATAGGCTAAGGCATGGGCACATTTGAATGAAGATGAAGCCATAGCTTCTAACGCAGTTTGTGTTATAGCTGCGAGAATGGTCGTGCCAAGACATGAATTGAATTCCTCCAGATTTTAGCAGTAGTGACAACACGCCTGTACATAATTGAGGAAGATAATGCAGTTGAGAGCACTGCCTCTCATATAGCCGTGTGGGCAACAATATCACTTTTCAAGAAAATCTATAGTCTCTCACACAATCTAAAACACAGGCATAGCCAAGATGTAAGCTCGTTCATAGTTGAAGACACCGGCCTTAGCGCTGTGGTACGAAGGGGAAGTTGTAATTAAAATTAGGAGACGCAGCTATGTCATAGGTTGCATCGTGCTTGTCGGACATGGATTCTATTATTTTAGATCTTTTTACCATGTTGGCTTTCTCAGTACTCTCTCTCTCTCTATATATATATATATATATGTATAGCTTTTTGCACAAATCCTTAGACATATAGTACACCTTTAGTTTGAAAATACAAAGAATTAAATAGTTTTAGTAGGGTCTGTACAAATTGTTGTAGTTTGTGACCCATTTTCAGTAGTCGTTTTTCGTAGTCAAATGTATAATAAATGAATATTTGATTATACATTTATTATACATTTAAGAGTCATAAATTTTGGTATTTGTATAATGATTGAATATTTGACTATATATTTATTATTCATTCATTATATATTTAAGATACATAATTTATTGTCAGCTAGCTGTATACACATACAAATATGTATTTTGTTAGGGTTTGTATGAGAGAGTGAGAAAATGAGAGAGCTTTGATTTGTATTTTGTTACTCTCTCTCTTTTGTACTCCATTATCGACATATAGTGAATTCTCTTTCCTTTGCCTGTAGTTTTTCCCAATTTGGATTTTCTACGTAAATCTTGTGTGTGTTTTTATCATTTTTCGTTTTTGCCATTGTTTGTCTTCTAACACAAATTTATGGAGATTTATAGTTGGTGTCTAAGAATTTTTTAGAGAAAATTCAAGGAAACTATTCATTGGACTCAACAACTTTTGAACTATAAGGATTATCATATCAAACAAGCTTTATTCTCCTTATGTTCTTCTTTTACTTCTCTGAATTCTTGAATTATATTGACTTATTTATGAAGAAGTAAGCAATTAGATTTTGTAGATCCCTAACCCTAGTTCTTGTAACTCTTGATGTGATCTAATGTAAGTAATATTGATTTCTTGAATTCAATAGACTATGCTTGCTAAATCTTTAATTTATATAGTGTATGATATAGATTCATGTCTAATTTCATTAAAATTGATTGAGAAATTAGTTTAACAAATAAATCTAGGTTTTTTTAATGAGGATTTGTCATAACTTTAGAGATATATTAGTGAAATCCTTCTACTCTTGATAATTGATCTAACGAATTCTATTATTTAATGTAATTTTAATTTGCTATTGATGTAAGAAGAGATTCTGATTTATAAGCTTAGGATTAGAGATTAGTGATCTTGAGACATTAGCATATAATTGAGAATTCAACAATTCAAGAAATCAATATATATGAATTCAATGAGAATTTGTTCAATTAAATGATAGGGCCTAGTGGTGAAGTAAGATATAAGTGTTTTTGTGAATTAAATCAATTTCTTATTGTGAATTATACTATGGACTATGGTAATAGCAGTTAATCTTAGTTTAAATAGATTAATATAAAAATCACTTGTTTTTGCGACTAGATAATAGGAAAAAGTTGAATAGTAGTACTTGCCAAGTTCGCTAGGCAAAAATGACCCTATACTGATTTCATTAATATGATGACAAGTGCACTTGCCTATTGTGTCGACCATGGTTAGGATTTGAATATAAATCTATAAATTTTAGAACTCGGTATCAGTGCCATGTGAATCACAAAACACACACAACCGCAAATGAATGTAATCATTTTAAGAACTAAAATGAGAAGAAAAAGGTGCATGTGGCAAACTTCATAAAATACATATTTACATTCACACTGTATGCATGCGTACATACATACATACAACATATTTATATTTAGGATTTACTATATTGCATAAAAGCACGGTTGTACATACATACCCTCAAAAATTAATCTTTTACCACTAAGTTCCTTCAATTCATCTTCAAACGAAATGTATGGCCCTTACCTCACAAGCCATTAAAGGTAATTTAAATAAATAATAAATTTTTCCCAAAGGTATCTTATTATTGCCTATACAGCATGTTCTTCACCTTGGGTAAGGATGCTTAACTTTGTCAAATCAAGTTGTAGAAGTCAAAAAGCTTTCAACTCTTGTGGTATCTTTAAATTTTGACATGAATTAGGTTCAATATCTCTTCACTTTAGAATATACATCACAGGAACGTGACTATCTTGTATAAATATATAGATCATATAAGTATATGGAATGTGGTATTATTTCCCTTATCTCAACATAACATATCAAGTAACTTTTTTTGTTTGTTTTTTAATTATTTCAAACTAAAATTATGACATTTATCCTAAAAAAAATTGAAGGCAATTCCAACGATATGTAATTTTCCTTAACGCATATTTAGCTTTTCTTTAATCACATCCCTCACTTAATTTAGGAGACCTAACTTTTGTAACCCAGGTTGCAGAAGTAAAATATTCTAATATATTGTAGTTATTTTTTTTCTTGTTAGTTGAATTATTTTTAATATCATCCAAACATGGCATTATAATGCCTTAAAACAATGATTTGAGCATGTACAGTTGCTGTATAATACTCTAAGTATTAAATGCACATATTTTCTTAAAAGATATGTCTATCATAAACATTTGCTAGCCGATTTTAATTACTTAAATCATTTAGTTAGATTCTAAAAACAACTTGATTTAGCAACGTTAAAATAAATTTTACAAAAATGTTTCTCATTCTACTTATACGAGCAGACCAACTTTTATTAAACGAAATCAATGCATTAGGTAACCCATATACCTTTCTTGATGGGAAAACAGAGCTCTAAAAATTTATTACAAAAACATAGGCCTTCACTAGGCCCTTAAAGAATAATACGAGTTCCAAAAATATAATCTGATTCTTAAACAAATTAGAATAAAATAAAATACATTCATGGTCCTAATTTGCCTCACTCTTCAACAAACACTTCTCGAGTCATCCCATTCACTCGTCCGAATCATCATCAGCCAAAGCATCACTTAGAACGATAACAACAATAAGCCAAAGCTTAGTACGACAGTAACATAAGCACACATGAGATAACACACAAAATTATACTAGTGCAATGTAGCAGACAACAATTTATTATCTTTAAATTAAAGTGAAACAAGCAACATGTGAGTACTTACATTCCGAAACAGCCTTTGGGAATTTGGGGGTTCTGAGTAACAACAACTGCTTAAGGAGTTGATATAGGCAGCTTGAATATCTATATCTCCTATTTGATATACCATAAAAGAAAAATAGCTTCATTTAAGGTTTACAACCCTTACATATCTCTACATATTTTAGTCCATATATCATATGGTTCAATCGGTCCCAAAACGTGAACTAAACCATTTCACTTCCTTCCAAGCTTAAGTAAACGTCATGTTGATACTGTTTATCCTATCAGCTATCTACTAAGCCACCTATGAACTGTCATTGTATCGTGACATATCATTACATCATGTTAGAGGGTGGCCTAAGCGCCTAACTACATTGCTAGGCTTCGAGCAAAGTTGTCACTTCTTGGATTGAATTCAACGACACAAGCATAAATAATACTTATTAATTAAGTCATCATTAAGTTTTATTTCATTAGAAATGTCTATCATAACATACGACTTGCAAGTTACTGCGTACCTTATACTATCCGAAATCCAAATAAAGACAGAGGGTAGGTCAGAAGCCATCTTAGAAGATAGATCAGATGGTTGGCTCAAAGTCAAACGTCTATTCATGAAATTAACTCGTATAAGAAATTAAATTAATTATTTGTTTATATTTTAATACCTATTTGATTAGACACTAAGTAGGAACTCTATCATGGCTACAAAAATCGTCACGTCCCGATACAAACAGTTTTCTATGGTCTGTCAAATTATCTTTTCCTTTGCTTATAAACATTTATTTTTAAAAACATCATCATATTATTTATTTTCAAAATACTAATTTTCCTCCAATGAAAAGAAAATACATTTGGAATAACATACTCTCTATATTAATCATGATTTAGCCTAAAATAAGACATATAAGTCAATTACAAGTTATTGAGCCTATATTAACTTAATCTTAATCAAATTGATTAGAGTTAATAATTTAATTCAATTACTAAGTCAAGTTGATTGACTTAATCAATCTAATTCATTTTAGCTCATTAAAGTTTATTTAGTCAAGTTGAACTTAGATTTATTAACTAGGTTTGTTTTATACCTAATTCATTTTATACTTAAAACTTCTGAAGTCTAATCTGTTATTAAACCCATTGATTCACTTAACTGATCTTAATTGTATAATTTACTAACATGTTATACTAACTATAATTGATCTATTTCATTTCATTCCTTCTTTCTTCTTCTTTTTCTTCTTTTTTTTTTTTTTTTTTTTTTTTTTGCGTAGGGGCTTAATCACGCTCGTGATCAGGGGAAACAAAAAGATCAAAGGTGATCACGCCCTTAATCACGTCTAATGGCCCAAATTTTTGCAAAGAGAGATCATCACAAGATAGATCACGCCCAACTTGTTTTATGTAACAAACTTAACATACAAGTTATGACTATAATTTATAACATTTCTACTTCACATATCATCAATTCATTTCATCAAACACTTAATCCACACATCCATATATATACCTAAGTTTTAACATATATGTTTATATATCCTTAATCTATCAATTTTATAATAAGTTCTACATATATCTTGCTTTAATCTATTATTCTCACTTATAAATAACAATAAAAATAAAGAAAGTAATCATACTTATCTTTTTAGTAAACATATGTAAATTGATCTTCTCTACTACTCCTCCTCCTTAGTTGTTGAAGCTATTACATGCATGATTTCCATCCTTTATCTTATTTCTAATTTTGATTTCTTGTATGATCTTGCGAACTTGAGATTTTACAGTTGATTTTTTGAAAGGAAAAGAAGTGGAAGTGAAGAAGAAAGAAGAAACGTAGATGATGGAAAAGATAAAAAGAAAGAAAGAAAGAGGGCAAATGGGAAAAGGAAAAAGGGATAAAGATTAAGGGAAAACATAAAGATATTTATGATTAAGGGTTTTAGGTTTAAATCTTTCATATAATTATTTTAAGCATCGAAAAAAATTAGAAAATAAATTAAGAATATATCTATTACAAATTAATAGTTTGAATAAAAAATCTAACTTAAGAGCCTAATTTATGAAAATCTAATATTTAGTTTGAGCTTGGGCTTAAGAATTGATATTTTTAAACAGGTAAATGAATTCAAAACTTATAGGGATTAAGAATAGGGAGCTAAACTAAAATTCAAGGGTTTAGGAATTTGCAAAACATTTAAAGTTGAATATTTAAGAGTTTATGGACTTGAAATTAAAAAAAAAGGGTTCTAAATAAAAATTGGAAGAGATTATGAAATTTAATTTGTAAGAATAGATTGATAAAACAAATAGACAATTTGAAAAGGGATATTTAAAATTTGAAATTTCAATTTAATTTATTTACTAATTTTATTATGTCAAATTGTCTAATCTTTTTTCTATTATTTATTTGTTTTATTTATTTAAACTATCTAAATTCAATTTCTAACTTAGGTGGAGATTCAGGGTGTTTCAGCATAATCATTGTGGATCAGTATGCAAGTAATATAAATATATAAATAATGATAAAAAAAAACTATTTTTTTTCTATTATTTTCTTATGAGTATCCTCATAATCGCACAGTTACCTAAACAAAACGTAGTTAAAAAATTGTATAATCTGTTAGGAAGCTGCATATTTGTATACAACTTCAAGTGTGTCTATATATTTAGAAGGTGATATTAGAGACCAATTATCAAAATTATTCATATATGTGTGTGTGTGTACTCATACAATGTAGGAAATGTCATGGCTTGGAATTAATTTAGGGATAATATCACAAATGGTATATGAACTTTGGTAAAATATAATTGGATACCTAAACTTTGAACATAATCAATTTAGTACTTGAAAGTTTAAATTGATCAATTTGGTACTAAAAAACTTTAAAATTGATCAATTTAATACGTGAAAAAACTTACTTGAAGATACCATTAGTGAGCATAAAAAGTTTTTTTAGTACTAAATTTGTCAATTTCAAAATTTAAGTATTAAATTGATCAAATTTCGAACTTTAAGTACCTAATTATATATTTTATCAAAATTTAGATACCATTTGTAAATTAATCCATTAATTTGTAGAAAGATATAAAAATGCAAATGATTAATATTACAAAGTATTTGAACTTTAGAAAAATATACAATTAATCACCTAAACTTTGAAAATGATTAATTTACTATCTATTATCGTACCATGTTCCATAACTAGAACTATCTTTCTCAATGATGTATTTTTATACTGCATTATTTCACATAATTAAGGACATATATGCTTTTCTTAAAAAAAGATGTTGGTGAATAGCTTGGGTGAACTGAATTCTTCATCAAGAAGTCCATCATTAGTGTCAATCGGGATCCAACTATTTCCATCACTTCTCCTCAAGAATCGTCCTTGCTCTTCTTTTATCATTTTCATCTAGAATGGAAGCCAACATATTATAGACGTGTACGCAGGAGAGAGAGATACATATGGTGCTGTTGGCCACCTAAATCTTCCTCATTAAGCAATATGCGTATATGCATATAAGATAATGACGAAATCATAACTTCATACTTTGGAATTTTTCTTTTTCATTTTATTTTATGTCTAAAACTAGAAATTATTAAAAGTCATGCCCAAATAAACTTTTACTGTTTTACTAGTCATATTTTATATATGAAATATAAAATTACAAAAATATTATATTTGATCGACTTGTTGCTTGTCCAACTTCTATCTATATTATCCTTCAAAGAACAACGTAGCAAATATCATTGGTTAAATAGTTACAAGTGCAAGGTAAAGTAGTAAGTTAGATAAGTAAAACGTATGAAATATTTGGTAAATTCAAACTTCTTATATAAATAAATATCTAAAATCATATAATATATTTTTTTTATAGACTATTACTCAGAACGTCTCATATAATTTCTTATTATTTCATCTCTC
The DNA here is from genome assembly GCA_024138025.1 of Combretum micranthum. Taxonomy (NCBI): domain Eukaryota; kingdom Viridiplantae; phylum Streptophyta; class Magnoliopsida; order Myrtales; family Combretaceae; genus Combretum; species Combretum micranthum. The sequence continues at coordinate 2,217,064 of JAMXBD010000049.1, forward strand.
TCTATATATGGATGTGTATATAAAATATATAAGACGAATATATATATATACATATACATAACGTTTAAATACAAATTAATAATATAATAATAAACCTTAGATGCCTCTCAGGTTTATTCACAGGGCATTGTGTGTTTTGCTGTTTCTGGACATCTTGTCAAGAGGGAGGAAAAAACTTAAAGAACTTTTCCTTCCAACCATAACCATTGAGCAAGTTGTCATCTTTTTATACAACTTGCTCACTTTAGTACGGAAAAGCGTGAGGAGAAAAAGTTACTTTTGATACAATGCCCACAGGGAAAAAAATATATATTTGAAGCTATATGGATAGATTAGAAAATGACATGAGAGCACGAAAATTCTTTACGGCATTTTTTGAAGAGCTGGTTGATTTATTTATATAAAATTAATTAAAGATCATAATTAATTTATTTATATCATAATTATGTTTACTATAGAATTATAAAGTATTTATTATATTGTAAGTCAAGTCAAATTCGTAATTACTTATGTAACTATTTTCCTAATTGTGTATGGATTCATATAAATCATATATATAGTGCTGTAGATTGTTTGCCCCAGTTAGGGTTAAGGATGGATTTTTAAGCTCTAGTGATTATTTAAGATATTTCTTGTTTGTATTTATTGTAACTCAAACAAAGTCCTTCCATATTTTTTCTTTTATTTTTGGAAGTATTTTTATAAATTAATATTGAGTTATGGCTCGGCATGATGACAGGAAAAGATTAAAAAACATAAAAGCTTTAGCATAATTTGATAAATTGTCCACCATATAAAAATCTAACTTGATTATCATCAAATCAAGCTAATGTGTGAGCCATATGTACATCCAACGTTGACTTGAAAAAGTTGGTATACGTGTACACGACTGTTTTGTTAATCAACTACCTGTAGGAGGTGGGATGAGTCGTCATATATCAACTTAAAATATGAATTTAATTCTACATATGATAAATTTATCATATATAGGCTAATTTATTGTATTTGGACTAATTTACTCTATTTAAATTAACTAATTATCATAGTGATGAACTTACTAAAAATGGATAAACTTGCTATATTTGGATGAATCTCACCTTATATGGATGAATGGCTTATTTTAAGTTATCATATGGTGACTTATCATAATAATTTACCCGTGCATATGATACAGTGACCATGGTCTTCCCGCTATAACATTAGATTCCTTTGTTCTGCAATAAGCTAGAATTAAAAGATAGGATTGGTGTGGATAAAAATAGATAATATGCATATTATTTTCGTTTGATTATATATTTGGGTTTTCAATAATTTTATATTTATTTATGTTTATATTGTACATATAACAAAGAATATAGATAAATAGCAAATACATCTCTAATGGTATTATTTAGATACATATAAATATTGTACTGTACTTTCACCTATTCATAACTTATTTTGGTCCCTCAAGCTATTGCTAAATAATCTCCAAAACCATTTTATAATACTTCTAGGAATGATTTTGTGTATTAAGAACAATTTGGAAGGTATATGTATTATTTTAAAAATTATAGGATACGACTACGCTTAGGAAGTTTGTAAATTCCATTCGCAGTTGATCAGTGACATGTTTACAATAATCTTCTTCTTTTTGTGTGTGTGGTGTTGTTGTTGCCAAGAATTATCCCTTGATTTAAAGAGGGCACGTAAGGAAAGTGGGAAACAGGCTCATGATTGGCCTTTCATTTCTTACCAATTTGCTTGTGCACGAGTAGCAGGCACCTCCACTAAGAGAAAGAATAATCAAGTCAAGTTGAAGTTGACTCCTTTCCTTCCATCCTTCCCCCTACTCTTTCCCACTAAATATGGATCTAATCCAACCACATCATCCTTAATCCCTTTTGCTCACATTTCATTCAAGCACTTGCTTATTTTCATTAATCGCTCTAATGATTACTATCACCATTTTTTTTTTTTTTTTTATGTTCATAAGATAAGCATGCTTCATATGGATTAAAAACATGATAGGATAGAATAAAGAGGAGACATGATAAAATAGAATCAAAACAAATAATATAAGTCAAGAGAGGAAGTATGGCATATTTGAACCTTGATTTTTCACTTCACAATGAACCTTAATCTTATCATTTTATCCTGTTTTATCCATGCCATATCTACACTTTTCTAGTTCGAGATGTACCCAATGAAAATCTACATTAACCTTTTGAAGGGATGTCTGTACAATAGCTATGATTCCTCAATTCATGCACCCCTATAATCATATTTTATTGTCGCCTTTCTCCACTCCGGATTTTTTTATTCATTTTAAATTTAAAAAAAACAAAGAGAAAAAAAAGGAACTTTTTTTCTTGCCTAATAAGTTACTTTTTAATATGTTAGCGTAATATATAGGTTTCCTACTCATGTTACTATTAAGATGCAAGTGTAAAGTTGTAGAAGTCCCACATGTGAAAAATTGTGTATTACATGAAAGATTTATAATAAGGGAGACTCATTAAGCTAATACCTTATAGTTTTTTTTCATTTTTGCTATACATGGCATCAAGCCCATTCGTATGAGGCGATGAAATTTTCTACTCAAGTAGGAGTAAGAGTTAACTTCATGTTTAGTATGCTAGAATGGTCTGAAATAGAATGGATTGGAATCGTAGGAATGGAATGTAATGGAATTGATTGAATAAGAGAATGATAAATCAATTCTTATATTTGGATGTGTGAATAGAATGGAATGATTATTTAATAAGATTTGTCAAAAATATTTTTCATATTAAATGTAGATAATAAAAATGTGTAGGATAAAAATATAATTAAAATGGTAACCCTATACATAGATGAAATAGCATCATGGTTTCGCTTTTTGAGAAGGCAAAATCGAATTCCTCCTAGAAGCTGGAATCGCGATTCCAGCTTCTAAAAATACTTCCTAACATTGTGAAAGGGAATAGAAGCCAAAATTGTGATTCCATTCTAACCCATTCTTATGTACCAAACCATAAGATCATTGTGGAAACCACACTTAAAGAGGAGAATGTTGAGATGCATGTGTGAAGTTGGAGAATTCCACATGGGAAAGTTATGGATTATGTGAAGAATTTAGAAGAAGGAAGACTCATTAACTTGGTACCTTAAAGTTTTTCATCATGTATTGTATCAAACTCATTAGTATATTCCTTCATAAGATCCTTTTACAAAATTTCTTCTCATTGAAGGCTCTTACTCTCCTTAATAAATGTTTGAGCTCAACTTGATGCTATTCTAATATGGTTAAGTTGAGTTTAAGTTTGAGTTATCCAAATAGTTTATTGAATTGAGTTTGAACCTCATAGTGTTTGCTCAACTAGCGCAAGGGTTAATCATGCGTGAATTGAGAATTTTAGGCTCATTATAGATATTTTTAAAATAAATCAAATTCAAAACTCCCTAGTTGATCAAGCCTAACTGAACTCAGGCTCAAAATTAGTATCATCTTGATACAATCTGTTTATAGTGCTACTCCCAAATACAATTTCAGTTTTTAGTAGACTAAAAAAAAAATTAAAATTGAAAAGGAGGTTCAGAAATTTTCAATTTTAAGATATAATATACATGTTGTATTGTTAGTAGAAAGATATTTCCAGACATTCACACCTCACATTGTGTCCTTCAAGTGTTAAGGAATAGGAACTTGACAATTCTTTCGGGGAAAAAGGGCACGAAATTAATGAACATGCCCTGAATTATTATTGTGAAAATGAGGCTGTGTACTCACGGGAGAAGATGTGCCTTTATATTAACTAGGAAAATACGTATACCTATCGCTTTTATTTAAAATAATAAAAATATTTGATGTTCTTGTTTCATACCAAAGAGCGGTTATTAGAAAAAGAAAAAATTAATCAATTAATTAATGACTACCAACCTCTACTAATTAATTTGTTTCTTATATTTATTTCTTCCGGGAATATATTCATGATCTGCATGATATAAAGTATGATTATCAGTTTTGATTCAATAATATTGATTATTGACGAAATTAAAAACTTTATAGCATCTTTGTGAATATAAGTATATGAAATATATTACTTGTCTTCGCTACACATCCATTAGCTCATATATATTCTTGCTTGGCAAAGTTTCGACAAGAATATAGTAATAAATTTGTGCATTTTCTGTCTGGATATGTTCTTCAAAAATTGTAAAATCAGCACAAAATGGACTAAATATAGAATCAAATGCGTAATATTAAAATAGTAACATAGATATTGAAATTGAAATACAAAGACATAATAATTTCGTGTAAATAATATGTACACAAGATGATCTATCTAATCTAAAAATAAAAAATATAAAGACAAAATAGAAAATACAGCCAAAAGAAGAAAAAGGAAAAAAAAAAAAAAAGATAAGTTTCTTAATCTAAGAAGCTCTTTGGAACACAAATCCGATACATATTACATATAATTTTTTTTCTTTTTTTTTTTTTTTTACATTAATATTGCATACCTCATGCTATCACTTACCATAAGATGATTCATTTCTGAAATTTGACTAAATTCACTAGACACCCACACTCCATCAGCACCATTAACATGAGGATGAGAAAAGCACGAAATTATGGATAGTGAAGCCCGGAAAAACCCGAAAACGACCGATAACCCAGCCCAATTACCCGATCTTGCATCCATATTTGACCAAATGCTTGCATAGCATGATCAGCTGGATTAATATTATTGTTGTTATTGTTCATAATTTCACCAAAAACATGCCCTCATCAGCCACCCTAGAACCCTTCCTTATGTTTTGAAAATTCCGCCTTGTTGCGGCCAGAATCCGCCACATGGTGGTGGATATTAACCCTCTTTGCACTTCAAATTTGGCAGAGGAATTAGGAGAAAAAATTTTGTAAGAGGAAAGTGGTATAATTGGTTTTGGTTTGAGTTGAGATGGGTTGCTTTCAAATAATGGCAATGTTGGTGGTTCTGTGGTTAGTGCTTGTATTTTTCAATAAAGCTTCCATCACTATGGGTGTTCCTTTATAGGAGAATTTACAATGCTTAAATTTTTTTTCTTTTTTGTTTTTTACTTTTTATAATTTTTGGGACTGTATATCTTCTACATGAAAAAGGGTATTTCCACTAATGTCACTTCCATTGCCTACGAAGCATAGTCTAGCGAAATGATATCGGAGAAATAACTATAAAATATTGAATAATAATTTAAAAACCCCATTGGGTAATATATTCATGTTTAAAATTTTAGGTTTAGGGTGGGCGTCCATGATCATACCCGAACATGAGATCATAGATCTATGAGTCTTCCCACCATAAAATAATACATACCGTGACAATATTGTCAATATAAAAACTCAAGCTTTAGATAAATTCTCATATTATATATGAAGTTTAAAGCTATCAAAATATCATATTTAATTAAACTTTTCTTTTATTAGATTTTATCCATAAAGTTTAAAATTATTGCTAAATTATATCAAATCGAGATTTCAACTATCAAAATTATCATCTATTATCTTTATGAGTATATAATGGTAAATGCTCAATATTTTATTCGAAAGAGTACAAGTATGTATATGAGAGGTTGGGGCGGTAAATTTAGTAGACAAAATTCAAATAAGTATAATATATCAATTTCATACTTAGGTTATAAAATTGAAAATTATCTAAAATTTATATAGTAAATTTTATGTTGTCACCCTAGTTAGTCATTTCTCCCATCGGGGTTTAGTCAATATTGCTATTATCTTTATGAATGTATATAATGGTAAATGTCTAATATTTATTCAAAAGAGTGCAAGTATCAATATCAGAGGTTGGGGTGGTAAATTTAGTACACAAAAATTCAAATACCGTCAATTTCATACTCAAATTACAAAATTGTAAAATATCTCAAATTTATATAGTGATTTTGATGTTGTCACCCTATTTAAATATTACACTTGATTGGGTTTCGGTTAATATCAAAATGAGTTGCATGGATTCCATAAAAGATGAAATTACATGAATATCATAACGGTTATGATATCGTCTCAAACATTACTAAATGAGTGGAAAATGAAATTAAATCCTTTTTATTTTTACTTAACTTTATATCTTTTAAGATATGAGTTGATTATAGTTTTTATTAATTTTATCAAATCCGTTGTCAAGAGTTAATAGATAAAACCATATTAAACTGAGATTAAATCAAGGTTTCATTCCAAGAAAGAGTTAAGTTCAATCGAGTTGAACGGGATGCTCAACCCAAATCTAATTATACTAGTTTATATATATATATATATATATTAATTTTGAATGGCATATTCCATATTTTATATTTAAATATTAAAAAGTATGGCATATGATTAAAGAATGGCCATGTAGCAGCAAGAAGGAATAATAAATGGTCAATTTGTGTGATTGTGGGGCATATAATAGGCCAGCATGCCGACAAATATGTCCACTCCGGGGAAGGCCTTTTTAATGTGGGATTTAAAGTTATCAAAATCAGTAAAAACAAGAGGAATATTTTTAAGGTAGTCTCTTTAGTCTTTACAGTTCACATGAATACGGACTACTGACGGATCATCAGGCTAACAAATCATGAGACAAAAGGAAAAAGCCTAGGAGCTCATCCTATCCAATCCTATTCTCCACAAAACCCTATTTAGTTCTAGTCCGATGAATACACACATGTTTTTATTTTTATTTTTATTTTTTTCCCTCTCTCTTTTTCACATGAACATAAATGTCATTGTAAACTTGAAATATGAAAATTGATATTGTAAAACAAGCACTGAATTGATCATTGAACCTTTAGAAATAAACGGTTTGATTAATTCGTAAATTTGGGTGGCAAAATAGGATGCCTGGACATCAGAAAATGAACCCAATAATTACTTTAAGCTATAGATCGATCCATATATATGAGAAGGCATCAATATATGCTTCTTCCATTACTTTATATTTGTTTAACCTTCTTATATTTAAAATTAATACCTAAATTCTTGAATCTTGAAACAAGATAATATAGCTTTTCAAGCTATAATATGACTGTTGGCTTTTTGCTAAAAATAACTATAAATAAAAATAAAAAATCAAAACAAAATTAGCATTAAGTATTTAAAAGAAAAAATCAAAGACTGAAAAGAATAAATGGGCTTTCTCTCTTTTCTCTTATTGTTTTTATGTAATTTTAAACTTCAATAAATTTTTTTTTATTTTTTTTTGTTAATGTCTTTTTTTTTTTTGTCCTTTTGCCCTTTTTTCCTTTTTTTTTTTTTTTTTTTTTGGTAGTAAAAGGAATCATCATAGCAAAATGGACAAATTAGTTGTCCTTTCATACAGAGTTACTCTACTCATATCCAGCTGGACGACTAGGAGTTCTATATTCCCTAGTATTTTCTTGATATTCCAAGTTTTTCAAAAGTTGGCAAAGTACATTAGGAGGTGAAATAAAACATAGAAATTCATCTTGGACCCAGACGCGAACCAGCCTGGCGATTCTATTAAAAAAAAAGGAAAAAGGAAAATAGGAGAAATATTTTATACTAATATTAATCACATAATTGTCTATTTTAAAACTATTTTGAATGATTAGTTAAATTTTATTACCTATTCACATCATTTTCAAGAATCGAGGAAGTTCATTATCTTAAAAAAAATATTTGTTGTTTCAAAAATATTGTCCTAATCTTGTCTCAATCAGTGGACACTTGATATGTGTTGAATAAATTAAAAAAATAAAAATATCTTTAAAATAAAGTAAATAATTACCATCGCTTCATATACATGTGTCATATTATTATTGTTTGAGATAGGATTGAGATATAATAAGTGGAACAGCAAAACTTTTTATCCTTGAAAAACATGTTTGATTTGGTTTGGTTTATATAGGCTTCTATTAAAAATAAAATCATTTTTTTTAATAATGTAATACTACTCACTGTCTTATAATTTTTTTCCCTTCTTTCTAGCCTGTAAAATATTTTATAGTCTTATATTAATTACTCACACTACTAACTGGAACTTGTATATAAATAAATACAACTAAGCAATTATTCAAGAAAATAAATTAAACTTAAATACTTTTAGACTCACTTATTGTTTTGAGTTTATAATTTATTTTATTTAATGTTAAAATTCATTTCTCATGTTTTTTTTTATGTTAACTAAAAGAATTTTCGCTAGTTCCTAGGTTTAGAACTTGAAACATGAACAGGTGGCTCCAAAGACTAGTTCCACTTTTTTCAATTTGGGAACTAGCTGTTTCGACTTTGAATTGGACCAGTTCTAGAACTATGCTAATGTCCCATCCATCTGAAAATATTTACTTATTTTGGTGTATTTGATTTTTGGTTTTACATTGATTTGGTATCTATTTCAGTCTGTTTTAAATAAATTTTTTGTAAAAAATATATATAGATATAAAATAAATATTTTTATTTATATACAAACCTTACAGATTAAACATGGATAAGATATTGATAAGTATAGATGCAAATCAGACACCCATAAAATATGAATGAAAAACAATCCAAACAAACGCTTATTCAAATCACCTTCTTCTAAGATGAGATGACCTTCCCCTAATGAATTAATTACACGTGAGAGTCTGTTAACACAATTACGATGAATTAAGTATGGATATATATAGCCACTTATGAATCCAGTTAATCAATTTTCCTCAAATCCGCTATGGATGTAAAATGTGGGTCTGTTAGGCCCATAAATCTATACTCAATGATGAGTGTCCCTATTTTTCTTGAAACCCATTATCCATTCCCCCACAGGGCCTGAATCATCTCATGTTACTCCCCTCAACGCTGCTTGATGTGTGAGAAAGTGACCTATCTTAGGCCGAGTGTTAAAGAAAGTTAGCTTTCTTATAAGGCCTAAGGGTATTCCAATATTCATTTGTTGTCCATCTAATAATTTTGATAAAAGTGAATATCAGTTTCCACCTGATTAAAGATTGGGCAATTGCTTAATATATACCAAAAGGCAAACTGAATTTGATATCCCAAGGAACAATGGAATGATGCATCTCTTTAATAATCCTGCTAGAAGTAGGCACAGTTTAGTTCCAAATAAAAAACCGAACCAGAATTGTCACCAGTGGTTTTAGAATCGGAAGTGGTTAAGGAATTGCCGGTTTTTTAATTTCTAGACGGTTGTACAACTTAAAATCCGGTGAAACCAATGGTTCCAATTGGTTCTATTAAAAAAATTAGAAAAAAATAAAAAAATTATATTAAATATATAATTATTATATTTATACTAATAGTAAAATTATTACATATTTAATATTTAATATTATTATTAACAACATAAATAAATATAACTTAAAATCATATATGATTTAGTTTATATAAACTTATCCTAAAAGTAAAATTCATTTCCTTAATAACATAAGACTATTTTTTGTATTATAATTTTCTTTTTATATTTTGGAGTATTTTGTAATCTCATACTACTAACTATAATTGCTATTAGTTGTGTTTATATACATAAATGTGCATTTTAAACAAATTTGTTAAAAATTTGATTAAATAATCTAACACTTTTAGTCTAAATAATTAATTATTTGAGTTGAAAATTTATTTTAATAAAAAACCAAAATTCATTTATTTTTTATTTTAAAAAAAAAAAGATGATTTCGTCGTTCCAAAATTGGAACCGAGAACCACTAGTTCTATAGAACCGGACCGCAACTATGAGAGATGCTTTCGGTTTTGATCTCTTATTTTTAAGAACTAGAACCAACAATTTTGATTCCGCTTCGATTCAGTTTCGAAACTATACCTATATTTAGTCCACGCTATCCTTCATAAACTTTGAATTTGAGGCAATGATCTACGTAGATGAAGCTCTGAGCTTTCATTTGGTGAATTACATCCTTGGATCCAACGGGTCCTAGACCCACCCCGAACTCGTGCTTCACAAGTCCACTGTCGAGTCCACACGTTTGGATTCGCAAACCAGAAATCTCGGATCGGGCTATAATGAGTCCCAACTTATGGCGATGTTTATATCAAAATATTTTCCATTCTCTTAAACATTCTAAGTGAGACAATACAAGAATTATATTGTATTGAATCAAATAAGTTTACCGGAAAAAATTCAATATAAAGATATGAAGTTCAAAATTACTATTTTTTTTCTTATCCAAACTTAAAAGAAAATATAAATATATCATTCAAATTATCCATCTAACTTTAAATAGAATTTTCAACTTTATTGAATATAATTTTACCTCCCATAAATTTTAGAAAAATGAAATTGACTCCTAATTTAAAGTTAAAACTTCAAAAGTTATGAAAATTTAGTCACATTTTAAAATTTACATGCATATTTAAAAATTATCAAGAAAACGGAAGTTATATATTTTTAAAGTTTAAGAGGGTATACCTAAACTCAAGTAATGATACGAAGGGGTTGCAATCTCAATTTATCCAGAACTCAATAGTGCCAAGATGGGCATACTTTGTATCAAGGAGCATCTAATTGAAAGAAAACCTAGCATGATTGAAGCAGCTGAAACATAAATAAGTTAACACTTAAATATGTATAAAAGAACTGTGCTATTTGGTCTATTTAGATTGTCTGATTTACATTTGTATCTTATCTGTTTGATCTGTTTATAAGTAAAAATATCTATTTTTCATTTGTATCTGTTTTTTAAAAATAACTTATTTGAAAATGATAAAAATAATATATCAAAATGACCTAACAATAAACCAAACCAATCTTATACATAATATTTCACAATCCCAATATGAGCAGTAATATAGTATGTTGATGAATTCTGATAATCACAATTCACACGTTGAAGTTGAAGTGTTTGTTAATTGCTTTGTAGATAATGCCTTGGAAATAACCATAAAACCCAGAAGAAGGAAGGACTAGAAAAGAAAATTATAGGACGCGATTGCACTTTTTATGGATAATTAATTTGGATAGTATTCGATCTGATTCTCTTCTACATTTTTAAGGATAAGAAAAGAAAATAAAAATTAAAACCAAGTGCAAAGACAATTCCCGTTCATTAATATTAAGGCCATATTTCAAGGTACTTACCATTCTCTTGTACAATCTTAGAAAGACAATACAAGAACTGTATTGTGTTGAATTAAATAAGTTTATTGAAAAAAGAATCAATATAAAGATATAAAGTTTGAAATTACTTTTCTTTTTTTTTTTTCCATCCAAACTTAAAAGATAATGTAAATATACGTCCAAATTATCGATCTAAGTTTATGATTTTTACCTCCCATAAACTTCAAAAATATGAAATTAACTCCCAATATATTGTAAAAAGTTATAAAGATTTAAACCCTATTTGTTTTGAGGAAAATTATTTGAAAATGGAAAACATTTTTTCTTGAAAATTTTTTCTCAAAAAGTAGTATATTTTTAAATGTTTGGCTAATCTTAGGGTTTAATTAATTCAGTTACAACATCTTATTTTTATCGTTTTCCAACAGACTGTTTGTTAAAAATAGATCAGATACAAATAAGATACGGATAAAAATAAAAAATCCAAATAGACCCTTATAAAAATAGTTTTCCTTTGTTTGAATAACTTCAAAGCAACTCATATATTTCAAATATTAAAAATTAAAGAAAATACAAATTCTATAATGAGAAATAAATAACATAATGGAAAATATCTAAAAATTTATAATAAATATCTTTAGATAGTTAACGATTAATAGACAGAGCTTGTATGTCGTTGGAAAATAACTTAAGCTTTTATTATATATAAGTTGTTTTTCTAAAAATAAGCTATAACGAGTTTATGTTTTCCAAAGTAAGAGAAATTTTTTTTCAACAATTGTTCCCTTTTTTAACAAATATGAAAAAAAAATGAAAGATATTTTCTGGAAAAAAAAAATATTTTCATAAAAATAAATCGGCCTTAGTCACGGTTTAAGATTTATATGTATATATTTAAAACCTGTTAGGAAAAGAAGAGAAGTCATAGTTTTAGAGTTTTAAGAGGGTATATCTAAACTCAAGTAATGATATAAGGGGTTGCAGTCCCAATTTATCCCCAAAACTTAATAGTTACAAGACGAATTTGCTTTGTATTAAGGAGCATCAAATTGAAAGAAACCCTTGCATGATTAAAGCAGCTAAAAGATAAATGAGTAGACACTTAAATATGCACAAAAGAACTGTGTTATAATTTTTTCACAATCCCAATATGAGCAGTGATCAAGAATGATGACGGATCCCAGCTTTTACTAGGCCCAGTTTGACAATTAATTTCAAATGGGCTGGCCATGACTCCCTTGGAACTGACCATTTTTTAAAACCGTATTAGGAAAAGAGTTTTGCTCAGCGATGCCTAGAAGTCCATTACCTTTGAGCCGGAATGTTTAAATCGGTTCAATTGCTCTCATGGTCCAAATTTGATTTGTAGTCCTTAGGACCCAAAGCATTTAAAACAGTTTTGGTTTTTCTCAGTTCAAACCAAACCATGTTTCTCTTTTTCTTTTCTATCATCTCGTATATATTTGTCTAGCCATGATTAATGGGATATAATTAGAAGCGTACGTAAATTAATTTTTGGATTTATAGAATAATATGTCGTAGATTTATTATAAACATCGATCCACATCAAATTTCACTACTATTGATTTATCATCTTAACCACAAAATTTACCGATGAGCTAGATGTCTGTTATTTTATGAATACCATGTTATGTCAAACATTATAAGAATAAAAACATTTTTCACCAAATAAAATTAGACTAGTGCTTTTAATTTTAATCCAAGTTCTAAAAATGTATATATCATCTTGACTTTCAAAAAATCACTAGAAATTACATATTGGAGTTCAATATTCATAATTAGGTTGATGATAGCTTTAGTTTTACTAGCACTTGCCATTGTATAAAAAATTTTCCAAACTTAAATGAATAATGGAGAAGGGGAAAAAAAAGATCTAAGATTCAATGAAATAACTGAAATATGCATATAAAAACTATAAAAAGAAATAAAAATGCACTGGCCTTGGGCCCTATTGGGTGATTCTAAAATGTCTGAGACTTTGAAGTTGCCATCTCTCTCTAATCTAAATCCCTATTACAAGAGTTTGCAATCTTAATTATGAAGAATTGAAATTTGATAATGCTTTTCACGGTACTTAGTTTCATAAACAGATGACAAGTTGCTTCATGTTTCCGTTCTGGTCATACTTAGTGATATTTATTCATGTTCTTATTCCATAAACAACACAACACCACAGTTAACCGCATGGTTAGTCGTCTCAATAATACAGATACATACATGAGACATATAAATTAAAAAAAAATGCAAATAAATAGATAAAGCATTTAGAGTAAACACAAAAGCTTACTTGGGATATTGTACAATATGACTATAATACTTAATGTCATGATAATAGACACCATAATCGTTATACGATATGACTATAAGATAGCATTTGACTATAAGAACTAAATAGTATAAAAAGAATTGGACAGTATAATCCTCTTATACCATATTTGGTATGCAAGATACTGGATAAATTCTTACTAAGAGAATTTATTTTTATCTAGTTCCAATAATTTTGTACCATGAATATAAAAGGGACAAAAAATTTAAGTTTTGTTCAATCCCGTAGAAAGAGAATATTGTCTTGTTCTGGATACATTTTGTAAACTAAACATGGTACAACGACCTTTTTTCCATCCGATACTATAAAAAGCTATGTAACCAAATGCCTAAAAAGCATAATAATAGACACTGATAGAAACTCCATATCACCTTATCATAAAGGGTCCTAATGACTTTATATTCTCTATTAAAATTCAACCTATACAATTGTTCTTTTATAAAAAAAAAAAAAAAAATGCATATTTAGAAGTAAGATTCCATGGGAGTTTCCAATAACAAGGTTATTGAGCAATCAATAATTAAAGTTTTTCATGAAGTCATGGCAATGGATTTGTTTCAACTACCTAATGGTTCAAGACTAAGTAATTAGACCGATTAAATTGTTTTTTCAAGAGTTGCTTCAAATTCATGGTTCTTAGTTTTGGTTCCATACGAAAATGAAACCACAAATAGAGAAATCTCATTTGGATAATTAGTAGCAAGGTAGCTGAACTAAATTTGAAAACCGTTCAAAATATTAGGGTTGATTATAAAGAAGAATTAAATTACAATACCTCATTTCTTCATTTGGAACCTTAGGAGGGCCAAAAGGGTTTGGATGAGGAATGGGATTTATAAATTAATTCCTGATACAGACATAAGAAAGAGAAGGATGGAACGAGAGATAGGTGTGGGGTAAGAGCATTTGGACCATGCGACATCTAAAATGGCTATAAAAATTAATTAAAAAGAGAAAACATAACAATGTTGGCTTGTGCAATGCAATTATTGAACATAATGGCGAGATTGGAAAATGGCTAAAGAAATATGGCAAAACAAGAAAAAAAAAAAAAAAGATGAATGATATGTATTTTTTATGATCTTTTATTCTTAAATCAAAGATAACAAAATATATAATAATAAACTTCAAACACAAGTGCCAACTTGAACTTAACATCATATTACCAACATGAACCACAACTTCATGTACTTCAAAAGGTAAGTATGGAGAAGCTGGCAAGGGAGAATATGGTAAGAGGTTAAAAATATATGCAGCTGGATTGATTATAGAAAAAAAATTCATTAAGTGTTATACACATGTAAATACTAATAAAAATGCCATATTTTGTATATAGTAAATGTTTGTTGTATATTTGTCTTATATTAATCCAAGATGTAAAAATATATATATATATATATATATATTTGTCGAGGGATAAATTTGGATTTTAGGTCTTAAATCTTAGTAATGACTTGGGTTTGACTCTTTGGGTTAAGTGACAAGACCCAAATAATGAAGTCCATAGAATTGGAATGACTAAGAGAAATTTGACATGATGATCTAGGAGTAGGAACCATTGGACCAGGTTAACCCATTTGAAGGAGCTCATATTCTTAAGAGATCTTCTATGGGCGAGAGAGCCCATAGAGAAATCCATCATTAGGAGGAATTATATTGTCCGTTAATAGTTAATACGATCCGACAGTCATCATCAAGAGCCAAGTTGTGTAAATACGTAGAGCTCTTTCTCACAAGAGATAAAATAGATTCAGAGTAAGGAACACATAGTCTCTTCTCTAGAATAGTAGAGTTAATGCAATATACACCATCCATGTGTCACTAGTGTATTCGAGCTCTCTAAGACTACATGCTCCTCTTTTCTACCATCTCACTTTTAGTCATTTCTTGTGTGTGTTTCCATGTCACTCTTCTTAGGTCACGTGTAGTGTGAGATGCATGCATATGACTACTATGATCGAATCTATCCCACTATAGTATTTTATAAACTCTTACATCTATGACCCTATAGTTGCACGTATAGCCTTATGCAAAAGCTATGGTAACCTAGGTATGATAATAAAATTGAACATACTCTGAAACTTGCAATGCGTAAGGTAGGTATTTTGATGGTTTCACTAAGGGTAAAACCATGTTGAAAATATGTTATACTTACTTTTATTTGAACAACTATTGTAAATTTGATGTCATAATCAGTTTATAACTTCCCCTTCTTGTATTTATCTTAAACTTAGTCAATGCTTAAATTCCAATAGAATTTAGGACTTAATCCCAAAATTAGCAAAACTATTACCTTAAAGGTCAAGTTCATAGACAAAGAGAGCGAAATAACTGTTTCTTGTTATAATGTTTGTAATGTCCTAATTTTAGTGCGTTATTAGCCCTGCCATGTGTCATCATGAGAAGGTGACACACTAAGACTCAGAGACCTGCTAATATGTTCAATTAATATTCAATAACTCTAAACTTATATTTAATAGATGAATTCATCAATATTCATAATTTCAAGATAAATACTTCATAAACAAGTTGGCATAACTGAAAGCCAACTTATAACTATCCTAGTAGAGGAATTAAAACTTAGTTTATTATAAGAAATTCAAAATATGAAACATTGTTTCATAAACATCAACCATCAACATCATATTAAGTCTATTGATCAGAATTTTGCTAGATAGTTTGATCCACTATCGTCATCCCATAATCCACAAAAATATCATATACTGATAAGTCGAACATTATATGCTTCTGACTTGTTCTTAAAAAGACAAAAATGGTTGAGTAATTAGTTATTTAGTTTTTTGTTACAAGTACCTAACATGCACAAACATCAAATAAGGTAATGACGTACCTGATACAATATCCGGAACAGATAACTTAACTCTACCAAAAACACCTGATCGCACATAATAATACTAATTCCTTAATTTTGTTATGGAACAAAGCATACTCCTAAAGTTGTCCAGCTTCCTAAGTTCATTAAGAGCCCACTACCATTCTATGTCTAGATATATAATCTTACTTAGCTTTAGGTATAATTTGGTGTTAAGTTAAGTTTTAGATGTTTAGGAAGGCAATTAAAATTGTAAAAAGAAGATTAAGTTTTTACCCTAAGGCTCACGCTTATGATGGAGGGCGTGATGGGTTTGTTGAACAAAAACATGATGTCATTCCTTAAGTTACGCTTGTGATAGAGGGAGTGATGATCATCACCCCCTATGTCAAGCCCATGACGAGGGAAGTGATAGGCTATTGCCATAACTCAACCGCAAATGTCCAAAATAAAAAGAGCCGAGGAAATCACTTCTTAAAACATGATCGTGACCCCTTATTCAGACCTCTTATTCTTCAATATACAAAAAATTCTCCAAAAAAATTCCTTCCTTGATCACTAAAGAGACAAAAACCCCAAAATCAATCTTAACAACATATAATTATTTTTTCAAATAATATACCTGAAATCAATTAATTGTTCTCCTCCTCTTTCAAAATCAATAACCATAAAAAACAACGAGAAAGTTTAAAGCTTTCTTGGTTTCCCCTAAAACACAGACACTTGAGCTTTTAGCCTTTTGTTGGTTCTTAATGGAGATGCTAGTAAGAAAAAAATTTTAGGGTTTTGAGATTTTGAGGAACTGCTGCAGAAGAGAAGGCACATAGATTTAGGTGGGGGTAATTATAATTATTTTATCAAGAGTGATTAATTTTTTTTTTTAATATTATTTAACAAATGACACTCCCTTACCCCTTTCTATGAAACTATTTATTTTGATATTACAATGTTAGTAGTATTTTTTATAATAAATTTACTACTATTTATTATGAGAGCACACATCATGATTCCAAATCCGTTACTTTTCTCCATATTTCTAAAAGTTGAAATAATAATTTAAAGTAGAATGGTCTTTCATTCTTATTAATTATGTCTAAGTTGATTAACTATTAATCTTATCACACATTTATTATCTATATTTATTGGTAATGATATTTTTGATGAATATAGTATATACACATTCCATTCCATTCTATTAGGTGAACATGTCCAAATACAAAAATGAATTTATAATATCATAACCCATTTTATTGTAATCTATTATTATATTTCATTCCATTTCGAATGATTTATGTGTATCAAAAGTAACAAAACCATACAACTTTAAGAGGAAGGGGGAATAGACACATATCAATCCTACTGGAAATTGGTGTTTATACTTCTCGACTATAAGAGTCATATCAAAGTATACTTATTTCATAAATTTTGAAATCTATCTATATAACGAAAGCATAATGGATTAGAATAAATTATATCGGTAATTTAAAAAATCCTAATATATTACTAATTCTATTAAATTTTGTTCTATTGTGCAAACTTAATTTTACTTTTTTTTTTACTCGCCTTTTTAGCAAATTGATCTATTTTTATTTACATATATTTATATTTCCAGTTAGTTCGATCGGGCATTTCGCATGGAGGGATTTACTGAAGAATGGGGCCCACAAGGAGTGTAACTACCTCTGATTAAAAATATTCATCTCCGACCTAAACTACCTCCCTTGAGATTAACCCCAATTGCGTGACTCCATCAACCTCGTTGCTAATTACACCTAATGCCACTCAAATTTCATTATTAATTTTTAAGATCATATTACAATTACAATGTTAGTATATTTTTAAAAGCAACCTCCTTAACAGCTCATTTTGATACTAAATTACTAACACAAAAAAAATATTAAATTTGGGAAAAATTTAAAAATCACTACTTAAATTTTAGGTAATATTCAATTTCGTATATAAATTCTAAAGTTAGCTAAACATTATCTATTTGTTCATTTTAATATATTAGAAATTTCATTACAGCTTTTTTATTCTCATGAAGAGCTATTATTACTTTTAATTAATCGCAATAGCGATTCTAAATCGAATAGTTATTCATTATTCAAATCTATAAAAAATAATTCAGTTGGAATTAATTTTTTCCATAACTACCCATGAGACTCTATACAATTATAGTCTTTATGTATTTAGTAAATTGAATGGGTAATATATTTAATTAAACACTTGTTAAACTTATCAAGTAAAATCCGAAGTTGTTACATGTCATATCCAATTAAATTCTTACCAAATTTATTACCTCTGCCACTTTTAAAATACAACAACATGATAAAAGTTATTGGTCAAAGAGTACAAATATTGATAATGTGTGAATTTTATTTATAGCTTATCCGCATCTGATCTGTATCTTATTTGTTGATCTATTAAAAATATATATTTTTCATCTGTATCTATTTCTTGATAAATAATCTGTTTGAAAATTATAAAAATAAAATGTCTAAATGAACATAATAAAGACGAATCAAACACACCATTAACAAGAAAAATTTTGGTCAAGAACAACATCTAACAACATCCAAGGATTTGTTTTTTTTTTTTTCCTTCATTTTTTTTTCTTGTTATCTTACTATCTTGTCTATATCATCTTCAAACAGATATTTGTCAAAAACAAATATTTTTACTCATAAAAATAACAAACAACTCAGATACAGATGGAAAATAGATGCAGATTAAATATAGATAAGATACAGATAAAAATCGAACGATCCAAACAAATCTTAACTTCCATCTATACACATCTAAAACTTATATCAACAAAATATTAATTGAGTAATCCTATTAATTTTCCAAGCTTAAAATGTTTTCGAACTTAGGTCTCGCAATATGATGTGAACACTATTTTTCTACAATATAGTATATGAACACCAAATTGGCACCAAACGGAAAACGAATATATATATATATATATATATATATTCCACGGACATCGATTCTGTAATACATAATTGGCCAAATAAAAAGGAAATCATTTTCCATGTCTCCATGACACATTTCAATTATACGTAATATTACAATCCGTTTATAAGATGAAATCTTTTAATATTCAATTTTGGTGCCATCGTCCATGCCTCTCTCTATCATATGATGATGGGATATAAAACTAAAAATATACTCTAAAAATTTAAGAATTTGAGGGTTGTTGGTAGAATTTAGCAATAGAAGGTTGAGTACTTTTATTAATTCATTCAGTTAATTATCTGACTATTAAAATAAATATTTATATTTAATATATTAAGTATTTTAACCATACAATCACGACTTCACAATTAAGTATGAATCCAGATGGTTAAATACTAGACAAAACCAATCTCACTGAAAAAGAAAACAAAACCATACAATTTTCCTACAAGATCTACATCCTACAACATCAAATATTCCATGAAGACTTCCACAAAAATAATAAAACCCTTTTAAATATGATATTAAGATTCTTTTTATTGATTTGGAACATGTGCATAATTATTTTAAAGCTTTTCCTTATCATATTTCATTTACACTTTATTAAAGGTGGGCGAAATTAAAGGATCCAAACAAGTAGGGTTATTAGTTGGCGAATTTGCTCATGAACATATTTTTAAAAATAGTTTTATTTGATTATATATAATTAAGTAAACGAACTGAATTTAGGCTGGACTCATTTGGATACATTAAGGCTTAAGCTAAACAAGCCTGATGAGTTTAAACAAACCAAGGTCAAACTCATGAATCGTTAATGGGCTCGGGCTTGAATATATACTTTTTTTACTCGATTAAATCTTGACTCAATTTAAACTTGTTAATTTATTAAAAGAGTTGAATCCAACCTTTTAAAAATTGGAATGATTTAGAGCCTTTTGATAAAAAAAAATTGAAAAGTTTTTACTATCAATTATCTATAATAATTTTCTCACATACCATACTAGATTTTAAGGGTGGGCAAAAAAACGAACTGAACCGAATCAAACTAATCCAAACGGAAAATATTATTTTTTTTAATGGTTTGGTTTAAAAGTTTTTCAATCCGAACCAATTTGTAAATTTATGGTTTAGTTTAGAAGGAAAACCAAACTGAACCATAAAATCGAACCAAACCGTTTTAGAAAAATATAATAATTTTACTATATGTTCATATAATTTCATTTGATATTTATTTTTAGTGAATATAGATTAAAAATCGACTTCTTCATTTTTAATTTTTTTTAAGGTTCATGATATGTATTTTTTTATTGATGATGAACTATTGTTTTTTTTTAAATAGCTTTGAACTTTATAAAGTATGAAATTTATTTATTCAATTAAACTCTTATTATATATTAATTGTTTAATATATTTTGTCGGTTGATCATTTTATTTGTTGATGAATTTTGTTGATTGATGATTTTTTATTTTAGCTAAATTTATTCTTAGATAATTGACTTGATGGTTCTATTAAATTATAAATTATGATTGATTATGTATTGGTTGGTGAATATATTTTATCGGTGGATAATTGATTTTATAAAGAGCTATAAATTAAAAGTATGATAAATTCATAAAGTATTTTATTATGGTTTATAATATAAACTTTGTAAAATAATATAAATATGTAATTATCTACATAAATGTAAAAAAACTATAACAAAGAAAATTTTTAGTTAGAATTTTGATTTATTTCATAATTCAAACTGAACGAAAACGCTATTTAATGATTTAAAAAATTTCTAATCTAAACCAAACGTTACTTAAAATTTGGTTTGGGATAAAAAAAAAAAACTAAACCATAAATTATGATTTGGTTTGATTTTAGAAAAAATCGAATCAAACCGATCCGTGCCTACTTCTATCGGACTCTACTCGCTTTGAAACGAGAGAGAGAGAGAGAGAGAGAGAGAGAGAGAGAGAGAAGGAAGTTGAGAGCACGCGGGAGGGCAGGATTCACGAACGGACCGAATACGGAGATTATGAGTGGGCCCCCTATGACGGGGATCTTCTTAACAACCTCTCCTCCAATAAATGTCAGAAAATATTCAGATCTTCCAAATACTCCTTAAAAGGTTAAAATACTCGTTAAAAATTTAGGGGGTGGGGGTGGGGGCGGGGGGGTGGAAATTTAAAGTTTCACGTAACATTTTTTTTAATAAATAATGTGAAAAGATATAAATTATAAAAGTGTTTTAATAAGGTACTTCCAAGACAAAACTAATGGGATTCATAATAATTTCATTTTAAACTTATTTTTGCATAAAAATATTAATAGATATTTTAAGGAATTTATTAGACGGCTTAAAAAATTATATATTTCATATATTTATTTTTTCATGAATAATTTAAATGATCTTACAATTATAAAAATTTTTACTCTAAAACTTATTAATTAATACTCCATGAGCATTTTTTAACGACTTAATTTTTATTCTGTCAACTACTAAGCTCCCTGGAGCACACATCTGTTTGATAAAAATCCAAAAACTAGTGAAGAAAATGTACAATAAATGGTAAAATTGATTCTTGTAGATTGGAAATAGTCTCCTTTTTACAATTTGACGTCCCTATTCTTCCATTTTATTATAATTCAAGTTTTATTTTTCTTTCTTTTGACAACTTCACATCTAAACTTTTAGTTGATTACAAAAAAATTAAAGATATAGATATTAAATTGTAAAATAATCATACTACACCTACATCAAATTGTTAAAAATAACAATTAAAAATATTTAGAGCAATAAAAAAAATTCTATACTCTCATCTAAGTTTTAGCGAGATTATCAAATTTCATATAACTATAATTATACTATTAATATATCTAATATATTAATTATTATTATTATTTTAATAATTAAATGATTCGTTATTTCTCTTTTTTTCGAAATTACACCGTCCCATTAAACATAAAAATCCCAAATCATGTCTTTCTCTCTCTCTCTCATATATATTTGTGGGTTTCTTACACAAATCTTCAGCTTTTGTCCTCCTACCACCTTCCTTTCCATTTATATACACACCTACATGCAACTGCAATTGCCATTTCCTCTTCCTCCATCTTCTACATCAAACACCTCTACTTAGCAAGCAATCCTTTTCTCAAAGGTAGGACCACCACTTCACTACATACTTATTGTATATTATATATATGTATATGCATGTCATATTTAGGACAATTTCAAGTTTTTATTTCAGCAATCTTTTAATGAAAACTGAAAGAAGACCCAAAAAATCATTATAACACTTTCTCTTTTTTCTAAATTTCAGGAGACCAAGAAGATCAGACAACAAAAAAAATGTATGTGGAAAGTAGTGCAAGTCCATGTTTTGAAGATCCAACAGCAATAACAATAGCAATTCCTTGCCAGAAATTGTTGTTGTAGAAGATCCTCATGCTGTCTTTTCTCAAACATTACCCACCACCAAACAACAAATTGATACTAACAACAATAGCAACAGCATAAGTACTATGTCTATTGAAGGAGGAGGACTCATGGTCCAAGACAACATTGGACATGCCCTTATGATGCAACAACAACCTGACGGCGGTGTTAGCAACAATTGGGACTCAAACAGACTCCTTGATCTTCAAGATTTGACCTTTAACCATGACAACCCACAAAATCCAAATGAAACCCCACATAATTTCATCAACAACAGCATTAACAACCTTATACAACCAACTCCTGGCCTACTCAATCTCAACCTCTTCCACAACTTGCCAAAACCCAACAACGACAACAGCAACGGCAGCAGTAGCAACAACGACATATGTTTTCCTTTCACGAACCCAAACCAAAGGAGTGATCCTTATGGTACAATTGGGCTATTTGGAGACAACAGCATTAACCCATCCTCAGCTGCTTCTGTTTTATATGACCCACTATTCCATTTAAACCATAATTTGCCTACACAAACTCCTTTATTCAGGGACCTTTTCCAGTCATACAAGACATCTTCCTTGTTTGACTCATACGACGTTCACAATGGTGGGGATATTACTGAAAACAATAACAACAACAGCAATAACAACATTGTTGTTGGTGTTGATAATGGGGAGTTAGGAAATGAGGGTGGTCTTGTGTATTTACAAGATGGGGATGGTGTTGTTGATGGGACCCAATTTGAGAACACTGTGTTTGATTTTGGGAGGAATATGGGTCCGTGTTTGGGAAAGAGGAAGACACGTGGTGGAAAAGCTACCAAGCATTTTACAACTGAGAGGGAAAGGAGAAGCCAGTTGAATGATAAATTTGGTGCTTTGAGGAGTTTGATCCCAAGCCCTTCCAAGGTACGCTTTTATCATAATTAGGTCTATAAATGTCCTCATGAACATACATATGTTGCTTTCTTTGGGAAAAAGTAACAATAGTAATAATGTCTTACATGTTGGTGATTTTGAAGCATTGCATTAATTGTTTGAATGATGTGATTATGGACATTTGTGTATAATGGCTATGTTTTGGGTTTTCTTATTTCATCTTGGTTGAGTTTGTTTTCTAAAAAAAGCTTCTTTCAAGCTCTCTTTACCATTGTGGCAATATTAAGTTTATTGCAATGGTTGGAATATCCATGATTAGTCAAAATTTTAATGATGCGAACGCAGCCAATCTAAAGAAAGTGACCATAATCTAGATTAGAATAGGTAATTAAGAAATGAATAGAAATTGAACTAGTAAATATATTTGATGATGGCAAGATTTAAATAAAAGGAAGAGAGATGATATATGAAAAACATTCACATTTTTCTACTATAGTACCAGTGCAATGCACATAGTATGATCTACAGCAAATACATTGCTAAACATTTTTATGACAACAGTAATTTAGTAGCATTATGCAATTTTCAGGGGGATTCTTTATGCATAAATAATTAAGAATTTGTTTGGGAAACCCTTCCTTTATGATCTGTCTTACCAAAGTAATTAAACCAAAAATTTAATTCAGTTTTCGTGTGTCTGATATAGTTTTTTTGTGATCATAAGTGTTAGTATCGAGTTGTTCCTATAAATACTGTTTCTATGACATAGCAAATGTGTTTTTCTGAAGAATGATAGGGCATCAGTGGTGGGAGATGCAATTGATACATCAAGGAGCTGATAAGGACTGTTAAGGAGCTGAAGTCACTTGTGAAGAAGAAGATGTGGGAAAGAGAGAAGCAAGATGCTCAAGATTGAAGAAACTGATGGTGCTAGCGGTGCTGTTGATGGGGAGAGTACAATAACTAGGCCTGTAGATGATGGTGATCCTATAATGGGTCCATGAGGACCTCTTGGCTTCAGAGGAAATCCAAAGTGACCGAGGTGGATGTTCGTATCATCGATGATGAAGTTACATCAAGTTGTGCAGCGTAAGAAGATCAATTGCTTACTTCATGTCTCTCGGGTGCTCGATGAGCTTCAGCTGGATCTCCACCATGTTGCTGGTGGTCATATTGGGGAACACTACAGCTTTTTGTTCAACAGCAAGGTTTAGTTATCCTTCTTACAGTCTACACTAAGAGATATTGGACAGTTCCAGGAATCATTGAAATGAGTGTTTTGGATACTTGGAAGCTATTAGTATCGATAGCACATGCCTTCCAGGATGCACTATCGATCTAATACATCCCAAGTACCCAAGCACCATTTTGCAATTTGGAAAATGTCAACTTTTATTTTTTTCAGCAATTAGACATAGCATAATGCAGTCAATTATTATGTTGTGATTTTCTAATGATTTGCAGATTTATGAAGGCTCAATGTGTATGCAAGTGCAATAGCTAGCAAGCTGATCGAGGCCGTGGACAGGGAGTATGCAGTGGCACCAGCAGCAGCAGCTATTAGGTGTTGTGTGAACCGTCAAGTCTTACTCGCTTTCCTTTTCCGAGTATGATAATCATAGTCATCAAGTTACTACTAATGATTAACAAGGTATCTTAAGGAACCATTGGAATAATATCTTACTTTCTCAGACAGCAGGTTTGACTAGGTTTTCATGTGGATGATACTTGATCATGTTTTACTTTAGATGTCACTTTCTATAACTTACAGTTGGGTGGACAAAGTATTGTGATTTTCTTCCCTATTAATTTAGCAGGGTGCCATAGAGCAATGCGTTTTTGGGGATTGGATGTTTTCAGTTTCATATGTATCTCCTAAATCAAAGTATGAAATATAACAAAAATTAGAACGAAAATGGTCCGGGCCAGCGCAACTGCATCGAGCCACGATGGGTTTTGGCTCACTGGTCATAGGGATGTGATAACATGTCATAGGGAAAAATAGTCACAGGCATGCTATTGCACAATGGCTGTTTGGAGCTCTGGTATTCTTACTTCAAATGTTACAAGGCAGTTAAGCCGTGGTCCCTAAAAGCTAGCTTGAGATCTAGCTTTTGATGAATTTGCGAAGTCTTGTCCCCCCTACAGTAGAAAGAGACTATTTCAAGTAATCAGTGGTTAAGTTGGAAAGCAAACACGGCTGCAATTATTGTATAGAGATACAACTGACAATCCAACTTTAAAATTTCAGAAATGGAGAAACTGGTAACCAACAAACCCCATACGAAAGCGAAAAATATAGGTTGGACAACTGGGGAAACAACCAACTAATGCCAGCTAATAGGCTTGGCTGTTCATGTCCTCTGAGAAACCATATACATATCTAGGATCAGACTTAATTAAGGTCTTGATGCCTGATCCACTTCGTCACTACGCTATGAACTATATATACAGGAAATAAGGAAATCTTCTACCAAGCACAATTAGTTGCAAGTAAAAAGGATACATGCGCCGTGAAAGCAAATTGGTAACTGCCAGCTATGGACATTTCACCTAGGGAGAGAGGCAGATATAAATCATAGATGACCAATACAGAAATTTTATAACATAAAAACCACCTTAGTTAGTGTGCATGTTTCTACAAGTCTTCTAGGAAACATCCATAGGATGAACAAAGCACACACTCATCTCATCTCCATGTTGTTATTCTGTAAAGGCTTTTCCTCCAATTCTTGTTATTTGCTCATATCTGAGCGCACAAAACATATGAACTACTAGTCTTCGTTAAGGAAAGCTTCAGGGTCCTCTGTATTTCATTTGACATTTCTACCTGCCAAGGAAATTTCTATCAGGCAAGCTTGGAAATAACCTGCACAACGTATTATCAAAGCTGCTGAACGTGATAGACATAATCCTGAACTTAATCGAACTACATTATCCATATATTGTTCTTGTATTGATCCAATAACCGCTGCAAGGGGCGAAATTTTAGTTGTCACATAAACAGGAAGATCTACAGAAAACAAGCAAACCTACTTTATAATTCAAATAATAGCATGTTTTTCTCCTGAAAAAAGTATGCAAACTAAAGCTCCTTTGTTTTAAGAAAGTAAATATTTGTTAATGAAAATCAATCTTTCTTGGCAAAATTTTCTTGAAAAGTATACAATTTTAAATGTTTGGCTGATTTTGAAGATAGTTTTCCCTCTGTACAACTTTTAGGTAGCTCATATATTTTAAGTATAAAAAATAAAATATACATATATTATAATGCAAAATAAATCTATCTAGAGAAAAAATATTAAAAAAATTAATAATAATTAGGGATAGAACTCTTTTTAGTACATGAACTTTAATAAAGTGAACAATTAGGTATCTTAACTTTTAAAAAGATTAATTTTATATCTAATTAAACTTTTCGTATCTCTATTCACTACTCTACCCAATCATTATCTAACACGTGTCCATTATTTCAAGAGAGAATAAAAGAGTAAAGCAGTGAAAAGGGGTACGAAAAATTTAATTAGGTAGAAAATTGATCTTTTAAAAATTCAGGTACCTAATTGTCCACTTGGATAAAGTTCAAGTACCAAAAGGACCTTTTTACTTAATAATTAATATCTTTGGATAGTAAATGATTAGTAGATAATCTCCTAAATGGATGAAAAAATGACATACGTTTTTATATCTCATAAGTTGTTTTCTCAAAAATAAATTATGAATGAATCTATGTTTTCTAAAACAAAGGGAAATTGTTTTTTCATTAATTGTTCCATTTTTCCTTAGACAAACATAAGAAAAGGAAAAGGCATTTTCTTGTAAAACTTTCATTAAAACAAATAGGGCGCAATATGTATTAACCTAGACAATATAACTTTCCTAATATCCACATTTTCATGACCGTATATGTTCTGAGGTCTATTTGGATGGTCTATTTTTCATCTATATCTGTATCTTTTTTAAAATGATAAGTGTAAATATGTCCAATTTATATTTATATTTTATTTGTATTTGATATATTAACGAGAACTGTCAACTTTTTTTTTATCTATATCTAATTCTTTATAAATAATTTATTAGAAAAAAGTCTTAAAAAAGTGTCTACATCTGTAATCTACCAACAAAAAACAGACCCTTATTTGAGATTGTATTCTTTTTATTTTTTATTTTTTGACAAGTTAGGAAACAGAATGCTTAATGTCAACATTATGTATTAATACGTGATCATGACTATCCATGAACCCTAGTTAGTACTGCCATTGAAAAAAATCATGGAGGTATAGATACAACCAATATGTTGGACAAAGTTGTAAAATAATTATGTTTAGCACTCCATACAGCTTAGCTCAGGATTCTGTTATTCAAGTGATAGCTATAGTCCTCTTTTACTTGCTTTGGGGGTGAAGATTTTATCTTCGATCTTTTCTTAGTCTTTCTCTATTTGTTCTAGTCTTTCTACCTGAATGATGCTCGTTTATTCTTTTGGAAACTGGAAACAGAGAATTTTTGCAACCATAAGAAACTAATCAAGGAAAAATGAGCCATCTATATAGTTGACAATCCATTTGCCGGTGTTAATCATGAATGATATTATGCAAAAATTTACACCGCCTAAAATTTGGCGGTGCTAAGGTTTTCAAATACCAGCGTTAAAAATTTTGCTACTGACCATTATCAGCACTGCATATACGTTGGTGGTATGTATGGCCATTTTGCCGGTGTTAAAAATTTGAACACTGAGCATAATCAATACTGCTTCTATGCCAGCGGTGTTCTTTCTGAAGAGCCGGCGTTCATCGTGGATGACATTTGTTAGTCCAAATGTACACCGCCTATTACAAGCAGTGTAAAACACCAAATTGTCCGCGTTAGCACATTTGATTCTGACTTCCTTTACACCTACTTTAACGCCGGCAGCATTCATTCTTAAATAGCCGTCATTAGATGTTCTGCACCACTTTGCTACACTTTTTCTAATTTCTCCTCTCCAAAACCAAACCTTCTTCCAATTAATTTTCATATCTTGATCTGTACAAATACACACAATCACACAAAAATAAAAACAAAGCAACACTGCTTACCTAGATCACCATGGGTAGCCTCCCATGCAACGCTTAGATTTAAAGTCGCTTGGCTCGACTTCCTCCAATTTCATCATGGGTTTTTGCAGTTCATGACAATGATATCACTATCATTGGTTTCCCCTTCGTAATAATGTTTAAGCAACTGACCAGTGGCTTTAAAAGTCTGATTGTCATTTGCTTTTAATTCAATTGCACCATAAGGCAAAACATGATTAATAACAAAAGGTCCTGACCATTTGGACCTTAACTTTCCTGGAAACAATTTAAGTCGTGAATTGTACAATAAAACACGTTGACCAGGCAAGAATTCTTGTTTCAAAATGTTTTTATCATGCCATCTCTTTGCTTGCTCTTTATAGATCCAAGCACTCTCATATGCTTCATTCCTCCAATTGGTTCAACCAAAGGCTTCTCTTTTCTCCTGCAACTTTCAAATCAAAATTGAGGAATTTAATGGCCCAATATGCCCTGTGCTCAAGTTCAACTGGAAGGTGACATGATTTACCAAAAACTAATTTGTAGGGAGACATTCCAATTGGAGTTTTAAAAGCGATTCTATAAGCACATAATGCATCATCAAGTTTAAGAGACCAATCTTTTCTTGATGCATTAATTGTTTTCTCCAAAATTCTCTTAATCTCCCTATGAGATACCTCTACTTGTCCACTTGTTTGTGGATGATAGGGGGTAGCAACTTTGTGAACAATACCGTACTTAGACAAAAGTTTATCAAATTGTTTATTACAAAAATGTGTACCCCCATCACTAATGATTGATCTAAGTACCCCAAATCTGGTAAAAATGTTCTTTTTCAAAAACTTGACAATAACTCGAGCATCATTAGTTTGTAAAGCAACAACTTCAACGCATTTAGACACATAATCAACAGTCACGAGTATGTATTTGTTAAAAAATGATGAGGGAAAAGGACCCATAAAATCAATTCCCCATACATCAAAAAGTTCTATTACCAGAATATTGCTCATTGACAATTCATGTCTCCTAGAAATGTTTCCTATTCTCTGGCACTGAGCACAAGTCATAATAAACTTCTGACAATTACTGAATAGCTTAGGCCAATAAAATCCACATGACAAACACTTGTTGCTGTCCTTTCCACTCCAAAATGACCTCCTACTTCCTTTGAATGACAGTATTGAATTATGCTAAGCTGTTCAGACTCAGGTATACAACGTCTAATTACTTTGTCAGCACAAGTTTTGAAAAAATATGGTTTATCCTAAAAATAATGTTTCACATCATGAAGGAATCTCTTCCTTTGTTGATGAGACAAACCATATGGTATAATCTTGCTAACCAAATAATTAACAATGTTAGCATACCAAGGTAATCCTTTGATTTCTACTACATGTAAATGTCCATTAGGGAACTTTTCATTAATTGGTATATTTGAACAATCTGTTTCTAAGCGGATAAATGATTAGCGACCACATTATTAGTTCCCTTTTTGTCTTTGATCTCTAAATCAATTTCTTGCAGTAGTAAAATCCAACGGATTAACCTAGGCTTAGCAATAGCTTTAGCAAACAAATACTTTAGAGAAGCATGATTTATATATACTATGACTTTAGAACCAATCAAATAAGGCCTAAACTTGTCACATGCAAAGATAACAGCTAAAAGCTCCTTTTCAGTTGTTGCATAGTTTTTCTGGGCCTCATTAAAGGTTCTACTAGCATAGTATATTACATGAAAGATTTTACCTATTCTTTTTCTAAGTACTGCTCCCATAGCAAAGTCACTAGCATCACACGTTAATTCAAAGGGAAGCTCCCAATCAGGTGCTATGATCACCGATGCAGAACTGAGCTTCTCCTTTAAAACATTGAATGCTTGTAACCACTTGTCAGAAAAAACAAAGTCAACATCTTTTTCCAATAAATTATAAAGAGGTCTAGAAATCTTAGAGAAGTCCTTTATAAATCTCCTATAGAAGACAGCATGTCCTAAAAAGCTTCTGACTTCTTTCACTGATGTAGGTGGTTGCAACTTCTCTATAACTTTTACTTTAGCTTTATCAACCTCAATCCCCTTTTCAGAAACTTTATGTCCCAAGACAATTCCCTCTTTGACCATAAAATGGCATTTCTCCCAATTTACGATCAAATTGGTCTCTTTGCATCTTTTCAAAACACTGGCTAAATTCTCTAAACATGCATCAAATGATTTTCCAAAACAGAAAAATCATACATAAATATTTCAATAAAATTTCAAGCATGTTAAAAAATAGCCATCATGTACTTGTAAAAAGTAGCAGGTGCATTGCAAAGACCAAATGGCATTCTCCTGAATGCAAAAGTACCATAAGGACATGTAAAAATGGTTTTTCTTGATCAGTTGGTGCAATAGGAATTTGATTGTAACCAGAATAACCATCAAGAAAACAGTAATATGCATGCCTTGAAAGTTTTTCAACCATTTGATCAATAAAAGGGAGAGGGAAATGGTCTTTTTAGGTGGCCTCATTCATTTTTCTATAATCAATACATACTCTCCACCTAGTAACAGTACATGTAGGATATCAACTCATTTGCTTCATTCTTAACTACAGTTATACCACCTTTCTTAGGAACAACATGCACAGGACTTACCCACTTACTATTAGAGATAGGATAAATAATACCTGCATCCAACAATTCAATTACATCTTTCTTCACTACCTCTTTAAGAATCGAGTTGAGTCTTCTTTGTGGTTGAACTGTAGGCTTGCACCGCCTCAAGCAAAATCTGATGAGTGCAAATCAAAGGACCGATTCCTTTGATGTCAGCAATTGTCCACCCAATTGCTTCTTTATGCTCTCTTAGAACTTCAAGGAGCTTTTGCTCCTATTCACCTATCAAATAAGATGAAATAATAATGGGCGAAGTTTCATTAGTTCCTAGATAAGCATACTTAAAATGATCTGGCAATGGTTTCAACTCCAAAGCTGGTAGTTATGTTAGTGACGGAGCTGGCTTCTTTGCACTAGTGCCTAACTCCTCATACAATCTAACTCTGATTTCAGGCACTTGCTCCACTTTTTCTTCTTCATGCTCATCCTCACTCCATTCATCATGATCTCTAATGACAGATTCCAATGTATCCAAACCCGTTTCTTTTTCTACAAACTCAAAAATTAGCTCATCAATTGTATTAATGGTAAAATAGGTCCTATTATCATCAAATTGCTTCATAGCACTATAAACATTGAAAGCAACATGTTCATTCGTAACTCTCAATGTTAGCTTACCTCGCTCCACATCAATCAAAGCCTTACTTATTGCAAAGAGCGGTCTGCCTAGAATCATGGGTGCCTCTCTATCTTCATCGATTTCCAAGACTATAAAGTCCACTGGAAATATGAATTTGTTAACCTTCACCAAGACATTTTCCACTATACCCCTTGGGTATTTAATACTTCTGTCTGCCAGTTGCAAAGTGACATGAGTCTCCTTGCATTCACTAAGCCCGAGTTTCCTGAAAATAGAATAAGACATTAAATTTTATACTTGCACCAAAATCCATCAATACTTTATCAAAATGAACATTCCCCATAGTGCAAGGAACAGTAAAACTCCCTTGATCTCTTTGCTTTGTAGGTAGATTAGATAAATTCTTATGAAGAATCATTGAACAGTCTCCTGTGAGAACAACTCGTTCACTACCATCCTCCTCTTCTTAGAAAGCAGTTCCTTTATGAATCTTACATAAGATGGCATTTCTTTAATAGCTTCAAGAAAGGAATGTTTATTTGACGATTCTTAAAAACATCCAGGAATTTCAAATTGTTCATTCAACTTTTGTTTCAATCTTCTTGGAAAGGGAACCGGAGGAACATAAGGTTTCACATATTGTGATTTTCAATATGGTTCCTCTAGTTCCTTTTTCCTTTATCTTTCACTTGACACTCCTCCTTCTCCTCAACTTTCTAATCACAATTTTAATTCCTTACCACTTCTCAACATGATTGCATTCGCACTCTTAGGATTCTCTCAATCTTGCTAGTAAAGACCCTAATGGTCTACTATTAATCTACTGAGAAATTTGACTTATCTACCCTCGAAGATCTCTTATGGTTGCTTGTTGATTGTTAATCATTGTTTCCATCTTTTGCGTGAAATTCTTCATAAGATCTTCCATTGAGGGGTGATTTTGTTTTTGTTGTTGTTGTGGTGGTGGTAGAGTATTCCTAATTAGACCTTGTCTTTGAAATCCAAGTGCGGTCTGAACACATTGTTCTCATTTCTCCATGAGAAATTTGGATGATTTGCCCAACCCGGATTGTAGGTGTTTGAATAAGGTCCTAAGTTGCCCCTTTGGAAATTCCCTACATAGTTCAGTTGCTCCCTACTTGATGATGCTAGTGAGTTCTATGTGGACATTCATTGAATGGATGTGGTCTTAAACAAATTTTACAACAAAACTTGATTAGGAGTAACATAATTTGTAGTGGTCAGTTTCCTTACCTGAGTTGTAAGGGTCGAGATCTGTGGTGTCAACTAAGACATAAGTTCATTATCTTGCACTACTGCTACTTTTAACTTCGTTCTCTCACAACTCCAATTGTGTGCACTAGATGCCATTTCCTCTACCAAAGCACTAGCTTCATCATAACTCTTCCCCATTAGTGTACCTCCTGAAGCAACATCAACTAAAGATTTTAATGTCCCATCCAAACTCAGATAGAAAATCTCAATAAGGAGATTGACAGGCAATCCATTATGTGGACACTTTCCGAGTGCCTCCTTATATCTTTCCCAAGCCTCATACAAAGATTCACCATGAAATTTGGTGAAATTCGTTATCTCATTCCTTAACCTTGATGTCGTAGCAGGTAGGAAAAATCTCCTTAAGAACTTGTTTGATAAATCAACCCAATTGATGATTGACTCCTGAGGTAATGAATTAAACTTGGCCAATGCTTTATCCCTCAATGAGAAAGGAAAAAGTTGTAAACGAATAGCATCGTCAGTAACACCATTCATCTTGATGGTGTTGCAGTACTGGAGGAACTTTGCAATGTGACCATCTGGTGTCTCATTTGGATATCCTCCAAATTGATGTGCTTCAACCATCTGTATTAGTCCAGGTTAGATCTAAAAATTGTGTCCTAAACAGCTAGTCTTCTTATGGGGAAACCCGACCCATTAGGTACTATGTAATCCCTTAATGCTCTAGCAAGAGCTTGCATCTGATTGTGATGATTTTCAGCTTCTTCCATTCCTTCTATTTGCGCTCGCTCTCTTATTATATTTCCTTTTCTCAACAACCGCAAGGTACATCTATTTCAGGATCAATGGGTATAAGTTCTTGACTTCTACTCTTTCGCATATAACCTGAAAGGAAACAGAAAACACACAAAAACGTAAAATGCGCCTAAACTACTAATAGAACCAAATATTGTTTAATATTAATTAGTTCCCCAACAAAGCACCAAAAACTTGATCAGCTGAAAATGTTTATAGAAAAGCGAATTCACCAACAAGTGTACTAGATCGAATCAAGTAATATAGTGATAAGAAAGTATCGTTCCCACAAGGAATAATTAAACACCAAACTCGAATCAGTTCCAAATAATATTTAGGCAATTGAATTCAATGATTATTATGTAATTTACTTTTATCTAAATTAATTAGATAATTGCTATTGCTCAAAATGGATAATCATTATGATTTTTAGTGGGAACACAGATTAACTCCAAATGTTGTTAATCATACTGAATTCATGTTATATAAACTATTAGAACATGAGATTATTTATATGAAACTCTTTGATTCTAAACCCATTAAGTGAAGTTTCAAACAATTTAACCTCTCAATAATTTAGTAGCTTCCACTACTCAAATTACCAATGGAATCAAAATTACAATTGAGAAATTTCCAATTCTACAATTGTCTAATGTTTAAAACCAACTTCTCCTAATTCCTTAGCAAAAAATCGATCTCAAAACATTGCATTAGTCTCGAAATTGAGTTTCTAAGCCAAATCTAATCACTAAGCTCCCGCTTTTCGTCATTAGATATTGACTAAAGAATTCTGGTCAAACTCTGACTTCTCTCCCGAGTTGTCAAAATCCTTATGAATCAAAATCCTTCGAGGTATAAGACCTAGCAATTTAACATAAAATAATCAATGTTCTAGCAAACCCATAACTTGAATTCAACAATCATCTTAGCACATTCAGATTTTCATCAAGTTGCCACCATAATAATTTAGCAAGACATGGTTTTTTAACTACAAATATCACATCAATTCGTACAATGACATTAATAAACAACATAATAGCAGACAAATCAATTTGTATTAAACATAAAAACAAGAATTAATTGAATAATCTAACCATACAATGGTTTACAAGTAGTCTTGATCACAACAACATGAAAAACAGGGTTAAATCTCTATTCTTCAAAGGTAGATCTAACAAAAGATAAGAACTCTCTATTTTTCTTTTTCTTTTCTTTTTTTTTTTAAATTGCCTCATCCTCTTTTTTTATAGACACACTCAATATAAAATAAAGGCATGGAATTTTCAACTGCCAAAACACGTCGGCAGTTGCATCCTTTACTCCGCCAGCATAGGAGACGGTGTTAAGCAAATTTTACTCTGAGCACATTGAACACCACCTCAACGCTAGCGGTGTTGGTTCTCAATTTGCCAGCATAGAAACCAATTGCAAAAGCCAACCAAAATCTCTTCCTACACTAATAATATAGGAACTAGTGTTAAGAAACTTACTTCTATGGATGGGAAACACCGCCTCAACACTGGTGGCATTGAATTCCGGTTAGCCGACGTTTGTTGAAACTTTGAATACTTGAAAAACTCTCCATTAAACGCTGGCGGTGTTGAACATTGTTTAGCCGGTGTTGATTCCATTTAGCTCTGTTCAAAATGATTCCCTTGCTCAAAAATCATTCACTTCAATTATTTATTCTCTAAAGTCCTCAATGATCTGAATTAACATAATTTAACACATCAAAGTACCAATTCTTTCAATTTTAATTAAGATTAACACAAATTAAGCACTAATTGAGAAATGCAAAGTGTATAAAATATGAGTTTATCAATATCCAGAGACTATCTTTAGTGCCATTTTCTTTTTTCTTTGAAAAAGATTAGTGCAATCATTCATCTAACTTGCTTTAAAAACAAATTGCATATCACACATAAACTAAAAACATAAGTTAATCTAGGATTAATCTTTATTTTTAGCTTAAAATACTATTAGAGTTTGATTAGGCTTTTGGAAGCTTATCAAGTTTTGCTGGAAGGAAAAAAAAAAGAAAAAAAAGTGGAGGCAAGAAGGAGATCATATGATGGGTGGGCTGGTCAAAAGGGAAAGAAAGGTTTCAAGATTTTAAGAAAAGCGGTCTCTCTATAAGATGGGTATATATGTGTTATTCTACTAGTTTGTCTATTTTACTAACACTATATTAAATTCTAAAGGCACCTAATTTGATTAGTAATTTTCACTTTGATAGTAGAATTGAATTTCTAATTGACTCATGTGAACATTATGATTAAAGAGAAATGGTCATTTAAAAAAATAGTTACCTAGATTTCTCCACTTTTAACTTTAATTAAATTAATGAAATTTTGATTTGGATTATATTTTTCGAATTATTAATGGGTTGAGTTATTTCAATAATTATTCAAGTGCTATTTAGTGAAGTACATTAAAAAGAGAAAAAAAATTGCACAATCCAATTTTAATATTATGTCATAATTCTATCTTGCTTTTAAGTTATTCCAAATACATGTTATTTGACTGTATAAGGATTATGAAAAATGGTTCTTGCTACCACATGCCTAGTAGCATTAAGAACCAAACTTGAAGTATTTGTGATGAGCTTTTTTTTTTTCAAGAAAGGATGTAAGTTCTAGCATCATAAAATTTTTATTTTCAAGACATAACATTTTGTATTATAAGGGGGAAAAAAATTCTCCAAACTATTAGAATTTTACATTATATGCCATACATGGATCTAGTGGTAACTTAAAAGAAATTTCAAGTTCTATTGTAGTTTTCATACACTAAACAACTAACATAGGTTGCCATGAAAAAGTCCTATTATTCAACAGATCTCTAGATATGTATTCTTCATGAAAACAACAGATGCTATGGATTCATAAAGGTTTTCTATGATAACTCTACAAGGATAGTTTTATACAATTTCAAAAGATCTTCAAGATTTAAAGAGGCTTATAAAAGATGTGTCATGGTTTATAAATGGCAAATGTGGACATTAAGGAAATTAAAATCAAATGTTAAACCCTCCACCACCAAAGATGTTTCTATGGCCATTTAAATACCTATTTAGAAACTACCTCTTGATTACAGTTTTCCTTTTGCTTTAAAAAAGATCAATTCAGCCATTCATCTAATTTGAAGGTTTGATACTTATGTGAAGAGGGGTAATAATCATAAAACTCAAATCGCATGTCATACATCTAGGCTTAGTCTTTATTTTAAGATTAAACTACTATAAGGGTTTGGTTAGGCTTTTTGAAAGCTTGTCATGTTTTGATGAAAGATACAAAAGTGGAGGCAAGAAGGAGGTTATGCCAGTCAACGAGCTCATCTTAGAAAGAGAGAGACGGTTTCCATATTTTAAGAAAAGTGGGTCTCTTTATAACATCAGTGTATATGTGTTATTTTACCATATCTTACAAACATATTAAATTATGAAATGCACTTTATTTGATTTGTAATTTTCATTTTGAATAGAATTGAATTTCTAATTGACTAGTGTGAAAATTGTGATTAAGGAGAAATGGTGATTTAAATAAATTACCAGATTATTTCTACACTTTTAACTTTATTAAATTTAATGAAATTTATTATTTATAATTACTTTAGTTGAGTACTCTCTCACTAATTTTTTAGACTATTGAGTGAAGTATTTTGAAAAGAGAAAAAGAATTCCATAATTCAATTATAATGTTATGTCCATAGTTATATCTTGCTTTTAAGTTGTTCGGAATCCATGTTATCTAATTGTATAAGGATTAAAAAGATTAGTTCTTGCTATCATATGCATAGACCCACTAAATGATGACATTTGAAGTTCTTTGTGATGAGCATTGTTTTTCAAGAGAGGACGTAAGTAAGTTCTAACTCTCATATAAATTCTATTCCTAAGATGTTAAATTTTGAATTGAGGAAAAAAAAAAAAAATCTCTACTTTTACATTATGCATGTCCTACATGGATTTGATGGTAATCTTGAAAGAAATTTTTAGTTTTGCTGCAATTTTCATACACTACAACAACTTACATGAGATTCTCATGAAAAAGTCCTATTAGTTAAACAGGCCTATGA
Organism: Combretum micranthum; assembly: GCA_024138025.1. Classification (NCBI taxonomy): domain Eukaryota; kingdom Viridiplantae; phylum Streptophyta; class Magnoliopsida; order Myrtales; family Combretaceae; genus Combretum; species Combretum micranthum. The sequence goes on from JAMXBD010000049.1 coordinate 2,254,946, forward strand.
GACATCATATTCTTTATTCAAAACTATAGATCCTATGGGAATTCATAAAGGTTTTTCATGATAAATCTAGCATAATGGTTTTATATAATTGTTTCAAAAGATCATCAAGATTTAAAGAGGTTAATAAAATATATGTTGTGGTTTATAAATGGCAATTGTGGACACTAAGGAAATGGCAATCAAATTTTAAACCCTCCCACAAAAGATGTTTATGTGACAATTTAGGTACTATTCAGTAACTACCTCTTGAATACAATTTTCCTTTACATTGAAACACATCAGTGCAACCATTTATCTAATGAGGGTTTGATACTTTTAAAATAAATTGGGAGAGATATTAATCATAAACATAAATTGCATGTCATGAATGAACTTAAAACTATAATTAATGTAGGCTTAGTCTTTATTTTAAGTTAAAATACTAAAAAGGTTGGTTTGGCTTTTTAAAAGCTTGTCATGTTTCGATGGGGAAAAAAATAGAGGCAAGAACGAGGTTATGTCGTCTGGGCTGGTCTTTGAAAGGGAAAGAAGGTTACCGGATTTTAAGAAAATTGGGTCTCTCTATAAGATGGATATATATTTGTTATTTTACTAATCTATTATGTTTTACTAGCATTATATTAAACTCTAAAAGGTGATTTGATTTATAATTTTCATTTTGATAGTAGAATTGTACTTCTAATTGACTCATGTGACAATTATAACTAATGAGGAATGGTCATTTAAAAAAATTGGCTAGATTTCTCCACTTTTAGCTTTAATTAAATTTATGAAATTTTGAATGGATTATATTATTTAAAATTATTAATGAATTAAGTTATTTTACTAATTCTTTTTTAAATGCCATTTGCCAAAGTATATTGAAAAGAGAAAAAAAATTCTACAATCCAATTCTAATAATATTATGTCCATAATTCTATCTTGCTTTTGATTTATTTTGAATCCATGTTATCTAACTGTATAAGGACTAAAAGAAAAAATAGTTCTTGCTACACTATGCATACATCCACTAAAGGGATATTTTCTCCTGATTATTAAACTTTTTTATTATTATGTGTCATGCATGAATATAGTGGTAATCCTAAAAGAAAATTTAAGTTATGTTGTAGATGTCATACACTCCAACAACTAACATGAGGTTGGCATGGAAAAATCTTATTATTTCAACAAATATCATAGATATACTATTCTTCATTAAAAAATACAGATGTTATGGGAATTCATAAAGTTTTTCCATGATAACTCTATGAGGATAGATATATACAATTGTTTCGAAAGATCTTAATGTTCAAAGAGGCTTATAAAAGATGTGTCATGGTTTATAAATGGCAATTATCAAAATTAAGGAAATAGAAATTGAATTTTAAACCCTCTAATACAAAAGATGTTCCTACTGTAGTTTAGATACCTATCAGAAACTACCTGTTTATACCATTTTCCTTTTGCTTTAAAAAAAATTAGTGCAGCCATTTATCTAATGAAATTTTGATACTTTTAAAATAAATGTAGAGAGGTGTGATAATCATAAACACAAATTGCATGTTGTGAGATATGTGGAATGAGTAGAAGATGAAAACAGAAAATCAAAGTCCCTTACGCTTATAGAGGAAAAACACAAAGTATATCTCTAGAAATTAGGGAAAGTTCATTATATTATAACTATCTGAAAAGAAGGTATTATACACTTAAGCTCTTACTAAATGTCTTTAGCTAAGCTATATAGAATATGTATACATGGCAAAAAGATATAATACAAACAAATAAATATACAATCTCTTACCCCTCCTCCCCTCACACTTCAAGATAAGCGATCAAAGGCCAAGTTTGAAACAAATAGACAAAATTGAACCTCTAAAACTGCCTTAGTAAGGAAATCTGCAAGCTAGTGGTGAGTAGGGACAAATACTGGTGACGAAAACCAGTAGAAACATAATCTTGAACAAAATGAGAATCAACTGAGATATGTTTAGTTCGACTATGATAACAAGGATGTGCAGCTGGAAGATTCGCAGACTTGTTATCGCAAAACAAAGTCATGGGAAGAGGCAAATCAATCTTCAAGTCCTTCAAAATATAAGACAACCATAAAAATTTCTTAGTGACAAAAGCCATGCTTCTACACTTTTGCTTAGTAGAAGAAGTGGACACAATATTTTGCTTTTTGGTTTTCCAAGAAATTAAGGAATCTCCCAAAAGAATCTAATAACGGGAAATGGTTTTGCAATCTAACAAGCATGACCCCAATCGAAATTAGAAAAAACTACGTAAAGACAAAGAACTCTTAGCTGAATAAAAGAGACCAAGATCAATAGAACCTTTATGTATCGAAGAAGGAAACAAAGCATTTAAGTGAACAGTAGCAGGACAAGCAAGAAAATGACTAAGTTTATGAACTAGAAAAGACAAATTAGGCATTGTCATAGTAAGATAGAGTACTTTGCCAAGCAGTCTTTGATACAAAGAAGGATCAGACAAAGGATCTCCAACATCTATATACAAGGATTGTCCCAGTGGCAATGGAACTTGAGCAGGCTTAGCTGTTATTAAACTAGCCTCTATTAAAAGATCAAGAATGAATTTCCTTTGATTCAAAAAATACCAGAAGAGTGTGAAAAATCTCAAGGCCTAAAAAATATCAAGCAAGGCTAAGATCTTTAATTGTAAAGGAATCATGTAATTGCTCTTTAAAAGATCTATACCAGAAAGATCATCACGTGATGGTCATGTCATCAACATAGAGCACAACAACACAACTAGTAGAAGAAAAACGCGTAAATAAAGAAGTATCATGTTTGGATTGACTAAAACCATGATGAACAAGAAAAGCAAAAACCTCCAAGTTCCATTGATGCGAGGCTTGTTTAAGACCATAAAGTGACCTTAAAAGTTTACAAACTTTCCCTTTTTGGGCTTTCTTATAATCAGGTGGAGGAACCATATAGATACCTTCTTTAAGGGAACCATGTAAAAAGGCATTATTTACATCAACTTGATGTAAAGGCCAACCATTAACAACAGCCACTGCCGACAACAACCTCCTTGTGCCAATGTTTGCCATGGGAGAATAAGTACTTGTGTAATCTTCACCAAAAATTTAAGTATACCCCTTTGCGACTAATCGAGCCTTATAATGCTCAATAGACCCATCAGCATTGTATTTAATCTCATATACCCAACGACAGCCAATAACACATTTACCATCCAGCAATGAAGTCCAAACCCAAGTATTATTAGCCTCTAATGCTTGCAATTCTTTATCTATAGCATTTATCTAATGTTCATGTTGTGAAGCTTCAGCAAAAGAAGATGGTCCTTTAGTAGTTAAAACATTAGCAAGTGAAATCAAATAGTCCTTTGGATATGAGGTGAGTGTATGATAAGAAAATAAAGGATATTTAAGAAAAGTAGAATAGAATGGAGAAACTGTGTTGCTAACCACGTATTGGATAGAATGAACAAATTCATTAAGCCAAGTGGACGACGAAGAAAAATAGCACTATTAGAAGAATCAAAAGAAATATCCGATGAAGAAACAAAGGAAGAGGATGATGGATCAGTAGACTCTGTATTAAAAGGACCAAAAGGAAGAGGAGAAGAAACAGAGAAGCTAACATCAAGTGTATGAGGAAAAAAAGAACTGACATCAAGTACTTGTTTAAAAGGAAAGATATCTTCAAAAAAGACAACATCTCGTGCAACTAAGACTCTCTTGGTTTCCATTGCATACAACTTGTAACCCTTTTGACCATGCGCATAACCCAAAAACACACATCGAACACCTTTAGAATCAAACTTATCAATCGAGGACCCAAGAATTAGAGATAGCATAAACATCTAAACACTTTAACATATCATAATTTGGAGAAGAGTGGTAGATACATTCATACGATGTTTTCTAATCAAGAGAAGAAGAAGGCATGCAATTGATAAAATAAGTTGTAGCCAACAAAAATCACCCTAAAACATCTTAGGCAAACCAGCATGAATCTACAAAGCTCTTATTAAATGTGTATGCTTACGCTCAACAATCCCATTTTGTTGAGGTGTGTAAGCAATAAATCATTGATGCTCAATTCCTAGAGTAGCAAAAAGACGTGTACACTCTTTAGAAATCACCCCCATTATCACTACGAAAAATCTTTGGACAAATTGAAAATTGTGTCTTCACATAAGCAAGAAAGTCATCCAAAACAGTACACACTTGTGATTTATACTTCAACAAGTAAGTCTAAGTTCCCTTCGAAAAATCATCTACTATTGTCAAGAAAAATGATTCACCAATTCTTGTTGTTCATGATAAGGACCCCACAAGTCCAAATGAATCAAATCAAACAAAGCATTTGTGAAGTTACACTTCTTGAAAAAGGTAATCTATGTATTTTAGCTAATTGACAAGTTTCACAATGGAAATTATTGAAATTGTAGTGTTTACAAATGGACAAAAGCCCTAGCTTTGACAAAGAAGAATGTCCCAATCTATCATGAAATAGAGACAAAGACAAGGACGTATTACAAATAATTTGAAATGGACAAAACAAGAACATTCCTTTACCTGAGATTGAAGAACATATAATCACTGTTGGTAATGGCAATAGCAACACGCTTGTTAGTTTTCAGGTCCTGAAAGATCATGAATGTTGGTTAATGAAAACTTGAAAAGGATAATTCTTTAAAAGTTTAGGAATTGATTGTAAATTGTGTTTAAAATCAGGTATATACAAGACATTATGCAAGGAAAGATCATAAAATACAAACAGTCCCTATTTCACGAACCGTTTTTGTGGTAAATTTAGGTAAATGGACAAGATCTAGTTGATGTAATTGTATAAGTTTTGGTAAAGGAATGAAAAGGACACATATGATCACTTGTGCTTGTATCAACTATCCAAATACCAATCTTATTTTGTGAATCAACCATATGAACAAAGGAATAAGGCATACCTGCATAGTTGATGCCTAAATCATTAGAACAGAGACACCAATTCTTGTTCCAACACCCACACAATTTGCTGTAGAAGGATTATGCTCTCTAGAAGAAGCAAAAGACTATTGTTTCATCAATTTCATCACCTATGCACAAATTGAATTCACAAGTTTTGAATTTACTACACTTGAAACATCTTGGGAAAAATTATGATCAAAAGGTGTATCATAATGAACAAACACGATAAAGACATATCTATGTCTTTTCCTAGAATTAGAACGGTCTCCAATTTCTTCATTCTCTACCTTTGTACCAGTCCGGAAATCCAATAATTTCAAAGCAAGTATCAATTAAATGTCCTTCTTGACAACAATGTTTACAAAACATTCTCTCTTTCTTGTTATCTTTCCGATCACTACTATTATAACCTCTAGCAAAACTCTTGTTTATAGCAAATGCTGAAGAATTACTATCAATTAACAATTGAGTGAAAATTTCCTTTTGCTTTTCTACTTGCAAAACCAAATAGAAAGTTCTACTAATAGAAGGCAATGGTTCAACAGATAAGATTTGATTTTGAACTCCCTCATATGTATCCGAAAATCCCATTAAGAATTCCATTAACTTCATTTGTGACTCAAAATCCAACAATCTATCACTGAGATCATAAGTACAATAAGCTAGCCTACCACATACATAATTCGGATATTGATTCATAGCTTGTAACTCATCTCAACAAATTTTAAGCCTATTATAATACAAGGTAACTGATTGATTAACTTGTTTCATATTGGTAATTTTGTGCTGTATCCGAAAAATCAATGGAGCATTCACTTGTCCATATTGATCACATACTTCCTTATGCAAATCCTTAGCAAACTGAGCAAATAGGAAATTTTGTGACATTTCATTAATCATCGAATTCAATAACCAATATCTTACCATGTTATCACACTTAATCCATTTAACAAAATTATTTTTGAATTTTCTTCCATTTTTATAATTGTGCCATCCAAAAACCCTAGTTTAAGTTTTGCAACTAAAGCCATTGGCACGGATCTATTCCAAGCAATAAAATTTGTTCCATTGAAAATGATATTCCTTAAGGTCATTCTAGGATTATCAGAATTCGAAAATAGAGGATTACTGTTCAAATCCATCATCATTGAAGAACAATCACTCGAACAACAAAGGAAACAATAGGAAAAACGTACCAAAACAAAGTAATCGAATTGAAGAAGATGAGAATAGATCGTTACCATGCAACCTACTCTGATAGCATGTGAGATATGCGGAATGAGCTAAAGATGAAAACAGAATGATCAATGTCCCTTATGCTTGTAGAGGAAAGACAAGAAGTATATCTCTGGAAATTAAGGAAAGTTCATTATATTACAAATATCTGAAAAGAAGCTATTTATACACATAAGCTCTCACTAACTGTCTCCAGCTAAGCGATATAGAATATGTACTTGTGGCAAAAAGATATAACATAAACAAATAATTATACAATCTCCACACCTATCATACACAAACTTGAAACTATAACTTAACGTAGGCTTAATATGTTTTTTTTTTTTTTTAAGCTTAAAGTGCTATTAGGGTTTTGTTAAGCTTTTTGATAGCTTATCATTTTTTGACGAAAAGAAACAAATTGGAGGAAAGAAGGAGGTTATGCCAACTAGCGATCTAGTCTTGAAAGGGAAATAAGGTTTCTAGATTTTAAGAAAGGTGGGTCTCTGTAACACCCTAACCTAAAGATGTTATCAGCTTGCCATATGTCCTTAAAAGATTAGATACGCTAAGGCTATAAATTTTTAAAACCACAAATATGAATTTTCGAATATCACTAATAACTCGCATATAGGGAAACTTTTAAACTTTTTCATATTAAAATAAATGTCCTTAACTCATAAATCATCTAAACATCAAATCTAAAAATAATAAAACCCTTACATATAACAGTCTTCAAAAGAAAATAACTAAATCATCATATGTTTTTTTCTCAAATTACTAATAACAAACTTCATTATGGCAGGGTGGTCATAACCGCTATCGCTCTCCACATCTCAAATATGTCATAGCAGTCAAGTTATAAATCATAGAATCTTCACCTGTGCATGTGGGAAATAAGGATCGAGTGAAAAGCGCCCAGTACGCCAAACCGAAAGCACATGCACATGAACACGCATATCACAATATTACATACAACTTATATTCTAATGCAATAAGTACAATAATTTAATTATCTTTTCATTAGCCTGCAACCAACACAGTTTAGGACTATTGATCACTAATCCTAAACTGGAGTAACTCATGACCGATGAAAATTTATCATAATATATACATATATAGATGCGTTCCACAATTAAGCTGGTAATGACTCCTAATCTACCAGAATCATCTCCAGGTGCAACTCCACTCGGGACACCGCTACACAGGGATCATCAGGTTTCCAGCATTAGTATCATACTACTATCGTAGTCTTTACTAACCATAGCCAAGCACAACCAACACTCGTTTGAATTAAAGTCAAATATATGTTAAGTCAAATTTTTCAACTAATCCTACAAGCACAAACAAACATACATGGTAAGGTCGTACCTGGTATTACTCCAACTCAAATCCACCAACAGAAATTCTTACAAGAACAAAGATATTAATCTCACACGTATCCTGACAACAATATGTCTCAATTAATTTAAATTGCCACACAATTAAACCCTAACCCTAGATTCCATAATCAAACTTAAAGATCTAAAACCCTAACTATAGATCAATGAAATTAAAATAACACACACCTTCTATTCTTGGTTTGAAATATAGTGGAACCCTTCAATACAACTATCTCCAAATCCTTGATTTCTCCCCAACTTCCTTCTATATATATATATATATATATATAAATCTCCAATTAGAAATTCTATTCACAGTAACAAATAAAGTTCATTGATTATTAGAATGGCATAGATTCTTATTCGGGGTGTTCACGAACTGGTTAACGGTGTGGTCTATTTTTTGAACCTAACCTTAATAATCGTTTTTAATATTCCGATCCTTTAACCGATCATTAAACAGTAACGCCTTAACGGTTAATCATTTTATTTGTTAATTTATTGATTTTCGGTTTTTTAACCATTTAATGTAATGGTCTCAACAAATCAAATTGATAATTTCAAAAACCTTAATTTTTAGCCTTTATAATAGAGTTTTTCTTTAAATTATTTATATTATATATATATATATATATTATTAAAGAGCTAAAAAAAAAAGAAAATCAAATTAAAGAAAAGATGAAAAACAAACCTTTGGATGTATCATTATCAATAAAAATAAACCAAATCAATTCCATCAAACATAGGATAATAGTATTTTAATCAAAATCCAAGGAATATTAACATAGGTAAATTTATATATGTACATGTAAATCTTATGTATATATATATTTTGAAAAATAATTATATGTATATGTAAATTATATATATAATATACTTATAAATATTAAAACAGTTAATTGTTAATTATCGGTTTTTTTGTGGTTATAAACCGAAACCAAAACCAAAAACCAGAAAAAATAAAAACCGTAATCCTAAACTGAAATCAACGGATCGGTTAATCATATTTTTCGGATTGGTTTTACAGTTTCGGTTTCATCGGTTTTTTTGCACACCCTAATTCTTATGTACCTATAACTTGTAGATCTTAATTAGGAAATCGGAACCCCAATTCTCAATTCTCCTGAATAATAAACTATAATTACAATTCCATAATTTGCAGATCTCATAATCCATAAATCCGATAAAATCTTTATCTTTCTCTTTGATTTGAAATCACAACTTCCACTACAGGAATTTTGATATTGGACGACGTTTGCAAAAATTGCAAACGTCGCCCATCTTTGATAATTTAACTTCATCAATTAAAGTGTACTATTAGTTACGTTTATAGAGCATTCATTTAATTTGTAACCTTTTTTTTTATATTAACGTTACCAATTCTTAAAAAAATATTGGAAAATGAAAATACCTAAAAGTCCCGCCAATGTAAAACAGTGGAGCGAAGAAAAAAACAAAGAAAAGGAATACCGTTTTTGCTGGACAATTTTTCTGGGTGTTATTTTTCTTTTTAGGCTAATACCCTCACGACCTCACAATACACTCTCACTTCTCTCACACAGTAGATACGCTCGACGAATCTCTATCATCTCTGACAGTGGTCCATCGATTCCACCTCTGGCCAATTAGTGGTCCGTCGTACCCATTCCTTCATGGGCCGTTGAGTGGAGATTCCTGTGTGACGTTGAGCGAAACCCTAGTTATCCCTAATAGCAAAGGAATAACTCATCTTGTTCAGAAGGTAATCTTGATTTCCTTTATTCTCTCTGCAAGTTTTACTTGATTCCATAATCTTGAGAATGCGTGCTGACTGTCAGAGTATTAACATATCAATTGTTTTACATTTAATGTGTTCGTAATTGGACCTTATTTAATGGAATACGTTTGACTAGAAAACATGTGGATGTTTAGCACTTGTTAATTTCAGCAAAGAGAATGTGCTCTAAACAATTAATTATCTAGCTTTTTGAAGGATTAGGTTTTCATCTACATTTGTGTATTGAAAGGTTTTCGTGTCTAGCTTTTATGTTCAAACCAAAAGGTAGATGACTTGTAGCTAAAATTCTCTTGATAGGTGATGATACTTGTCCTTCATGATTGTGTTCTTTCGGGAGCAGCATGTGTCAAATTTAATTAGTGAATCATGAATTCAAGGCAAGTGTACAAGGCAGACTTTCACAATCACAATTCAAGAGGAACTTGTTTTATTGAAAGTTACGATCCATGAGGGACTTGTACTGTTTTAACAAATATGTGTTTCAATTCCATCTTGCATTAAGATTAGTGCTACAGTTCTTCTATGGTTGTTACTGTTCTATGAAATAGCAATTGCTTGTGTTTTTGCTCCTAATAATTGTATAGCTCTCTTGTCATCTTTGTATGCTCTCATGCAAGAATGCCCTATTGTCCCCCTTGGGTTGCTTACTATTACACTCACAGCCAATTCTCTTAATAGCAGTATTGTGTATGTGGAACTATATCTAAATTTCCATGTGTTGCTTCTCGAGAGTATCCTTGATCATTGTTAGGACAATCTATTCATCTTCAACTTCTATAATGGTGTTGATCGCAACTATTGTATTTCATTTTAGTGCAAGTTTTGTGAGAGGGAGGGAACGGTGACAATGATCCCAGGCAAGGGTCGTCCATTGACAGTGGAGGACAGTGAGGTAGGAAAATTTGCTCTACTGATGTTATTTGACTGCAGAGGCTATGAATCTGTTGATTTCTCATTTATGGGTTTTTGGAAGACTGATTCTGTAAGTTCTTTTACCAAGGGTAAAACATTTAAGGAATTCGGTTGTCTTTTCTTGTGAAGCCTTGCTTTTAGTACATGATATATATATATACACATATATATTTTCCCTGTTTTTCCCTTTATACTTTCTTTAAAAGGTAGAACATTATCCTTTCTATATTTTCATGTTTGTTTCTATTGTATTAAGAAATTTTTTCCTCCTTTGGTGGTTTTTGATTTATGGTATCTGTAGTTTTTTGGTGGGTTTGGATTAAAGATGCCATTAAGGAATCTTTTGTGTTTTTTGCTTTGTGAGTGCTTGTAGATTTTTGTTTGTTTAGATTAAAGATTCCACGAAGTTTATTATAAATGAGTCTAACTTCAACATATCATGGCAGTTCATTTTTTATAGCTTCGATTGTAGGTTGTCAAATCTATTTCATTTTGGTTGAATTTTAGGCGTTGGATGCCAATTCTATTTGCAAAATAGGACCTATGTTCATTGGTTGGAAATGAATTTTATTCTGGCCAGATAAGTTACAATTTTAACTACAATTTTAGGCCATGACATAATGAGAATATAAGTGCGGCCTTGATTCTTAGATGGTTCCACAGTTAAAGTTAAATTTATTTTCAATCAGTCAACATGCGTCTTACTTTGCAGATGCAAGGAATTTTCAATGTCTAAAATTGAACCAAAATAGAATAGTTTTGACAACCAACAACAAATATATAGAAAATATAAGCTGGTAGGATCTATTGAATCTGGACTTGCTTAATATGATGAATTTTACAAAAGCTTTTTTTCCTAACATCTTTTATACAAACCAATGAAATTCTATAAACACCTACGAAGCAAACACTACAAAAAGTTCTCAATACAACATAAATAGCATGGTATCTTTAATCCAAACCTACCAAAAATCTACAATGGAAAAAAAATCCTCAATACAACATAAAGAAGCAACAGGAAAACATGTCTTACCTTTGAAGGAAACATGAACCATAAATCATAAAAAAAACACAAAAGAGGCAAATGTGGAAAGGGAGGGGAAAAAAAGAAAAAACTTGCATACTTGCACTTTGAGACGAGCTTAGACAGTGTTTCGTTTATTTTCACTAGTTCATCTTCTACTAGTAAGTTTTACTTTTGGAATATAAGAAGGGAAAAGATGATTGTTTATCTCCTACAAATAGATTTTTTTGGTTTGTTAGAGAGAGGGGATTTGGTTTTAGAAGAGATGAGGTTGCACTTTCCAAGAAGTGCCATTTGATTCAGGGAAAAAAAGGATTTCATTGGAGGTCACCTCAAGATGGAAAAGGTTTTAGAGAATGGAGAGTTTCAAATTCTATGTTGTTCATACTTAGTTGTTCTTTGTTCTCTATCTATCTATGACCAGATGAAGGGGTTAAGCACTCTTAAGTAGGAAATATTAGGGTATTATCTAATGGTCCTGGTTTTATTTACCTTTATATAATGGTGTAGAAGATGATACTTGAAAGCAGGTCATCACTTAAGAACTTATCCCAGCACATCCCAATAATATTCCTCATTGTGTTTCTTCCTGCATGACTAGTCAAACATCATTGGCAACCTTTTGAGAACTCTGTCCTGTCCTTTTAGATTAGTATTGTCAGTAATTAGGTAGCAGTAGGTTTCACTTCTTGAAAAGAAATTTAAGAATAAGGAGAATTTTTAAGGAAAACATTAAGAGAAACCAGAAAATACATAAATCTTTACTAGCTCACAAAGAAAAGGAGATTCTATATGTCCTGCTAGTGAATTTAAGTCAGCTTTTTTTGAGTGCATTGCAAATTGTGTAAGTTGTTTGTTGCAATTGTTCCGTGATGGTTGTATGCGTGCTTGCACTTTGATACATCATATCTACAGCTTCCATATCTATTATTTCAGTTGGTATATGGTTTTAGACTTTTAGTACAGCCTGAAGGGATGCATGGTCCATCCAATTGCACATTTGTCTCTAATATTCTAGCAATAGGCAATGTGTTTTATGGCAATTGCAAAGATAGTTATGTGACTGCTTTTCATTTTTTTTTATGATTTAACAAACTTTATTTTCTACAGCTTGCTGGAACACTCTTTCAAAACATCGATTTATCCGAAGGTGACTTTGTTGACTATGACGAGAAGGGTGAATGTCCAGTTATGATATCAAATATTCGCTCCACTTTTGAAGTCAATAAATAGATCTGGAAAGACTTATCTTCTAACTGGTACATAGGTTTTCTACCTTGATGGACACTATCATGTCAATGGTTGTAACAAAAACAAGGTTGTCTGTTTAATGTCAGTAGCGATGTACTTCCTTGTTATGTGATGTTACTAATCATTCTTTTGTCTTAAATGACATGGTTGATGTAGAATCGATTGAATATTGATGATGTAGTGAAAAATGACAACAAATTTGCTGCTGCTAACAAATGGATGGGGAGTCTTCTTAGAAATCATCGAAGTAAAACTAAGAGGAGATGGATGGAGATTGGTGATGTAGCAAGACCTAAAGGATCGAACGAAGATGATTGGAAGAAGATGACGGAACAATGGACTAAAGAGATTGCAGAAGAGAAGGCAATTTTACAATCCAACGAGCCATCCAAGAAGGTAAACTCTACATACCCATTTTTCTTGGGATTTCAAGTAATAACTGCATAAATATGTAACTGTTTTCAATGAATAGAGGACCAAATCAATGATTAGGAGAGAAGCACATAGTTGTGTCAAATATTTACATAGGTCTGGCTCTCGATCATTTGAGAGCAGAAGGAATAAGCACGTAAGTAGCAACTCATATAATTTCTAACAAGTAATAGTAGGCTTACTCAAGTGTTTAACATTTTTCTAATATATATATATATATATATATATGTATGTATGTAGATCAATTAAACTCACCAATTGCTTAATGCTATCGAGTTCTTTAAGCAAACTCGCTATAGTGAACTAAGGCCTAACGGTATTGGTGGTTGGGTTTCACAACAAGCTTCTGAAGATTATGTAAGTCTATGGGTTAAGTTTTATTTTGAAAATGTTATTAAATAAGCAATATGTTGTGGCTGTTACGTTTTAGTTTTCATAATGTAGGAGAAGATGGTGAAAATGTATGAGGAGTCGCAATCTTATGACAAGCCAAAGACACCACAGGAGATTGTTGACATATTTATGAATGCAAGTGACAGATCTAACTACCATCCTGGAAGAGGATATGGACCACCATCTATTGGGAAATCAACACGAAGATAGAATGAGATGGAGGAGTTAAGAGCTGCATTGCAAGAAGAAAAAACATTACGCCAGCAACAAACTCAACAGGTAATTAAACTTTATGGTTTGTTTAATATTGCAATTTCTTTTCTAATAAAGTATGGGTGATTTTAAAAACTGGCGAAAAATACTCATCATCATGTATCTTTTTCTTATAAGAACCACACTATTATGAATTGCTAAGCTATACTCTTACAAGGAAGACCACATAGTATGATTTTTTATGGTGGTTTCTTTCTAAAGCAAAGTTAAACAATCAATTGGGTGTGGTAGAAATTATATAGGAGCTTATTAGAAACATTATTGAGTTTCAAAAGTATTTAAATCTAATATGTTTAGGTATAAGGCATTAGCTATACCCTATCTATTATATATGTATGTATAAAAATGTACATGGTAGAAGAGTTTTTGCCCATTGACCCTTGTATTTATGTCCCTACATTTGCTCATGTGCAATGATGTTGAAATAGTTACTATTGGGAATATATTAGAAATTTTTATTATAGAATTTACTACAATTGCAATTATTTACTTCATTCTTTGTTTTCCAATGTTGAATTTAAATTATTAGGTTAAAAATACAATAACAATTGTTCCAATTTGATCATTTTGGATATAGAAAAAGGTATTGTACCATATCAAGTTTTTGATATATAAGATAATAGCTCATCATCCCATTAATTACCATTCTTTTACGATTTTCTTGAATTGAATTTGCTACTCAATGGTATTTACAACTTACTCAACTAACTCGACTTGTAGAACAACTTGTATCAAGTTTTCCTAGTAATTCAGGTTAGTTATCATGGGTCATTTTTCATTATCTCATTCGTGTTTTTTTGACCATTCAATAATCATATTTACATGTATGACAACAAATCCAAATGGAAAGACTTCTGCAAGTGCACGAGATACTTCATCAAATCCATCACTTGGAGATGATGGTGACAACAGTGAGGAAGAAAATTAAAGACTTAGTTTTTTGTTTTTTGGCTGAAGCAACTAACATGAATGGGGTCAAATTAATGTGATAAAGTGTGTACATATGCTCATTTTGATGTAATTTGGAGTTTGTGCTTATGTTTCTTCTAAGGACACTAAACCATATTGTTTTGTGTTTTTTTTTCCCTTTAATGTAAGAATGGTCATTGTGATCTTTAAGTAATTTTTATGTTATTAGTTTTTATTACATATCGAGTGCATTGTGTGCTCCAAAATGTATTAGTGATATTTATTCATACATAAATTTCATGTGCAGAAGTATTAGCAGGTATCAATTATATTGTGATCAAACAGGTGTATATTGCTAATTGTGCATATATTACACAATTAACGAGTATATATTGGCAAATTAATCCAAGTTACACATTAATCTCTTCTTAAAAAGAACAGCTACGTGTAAACGTCGCTAAATTAAAATAACAACCACATTTGGAAATTATTATTTTAATTGAATTCTAGATGTCGCCAATGTATTAAGATAGCCACGTTTAAATTGTGGTAATATGAGATTTGTCACGTTTATAAATCGCCATTGTTGTCCAACAAATATATATAAAACTTATTTAACCTATGCATGGCCACGTTTAAACATCGCCAATTACATAATTTAATTACGTTTACACGTTACTAATAAAAATATTTGCCCATGTTTAAACGTCGCTTATCACAAGTTTCCCTCCTTTTATATTTAACGGGATGGAGATTAGTCATATTTAGCCACACATAAGTGTGACAAAACATGATGATAGGCCATGTTTAAACGTCGTTGATCACAAGTTTCTCTCCTTTTATATTTAGTGAGATGGAGATTAGTCATATTTAGCCACACATAAGTGTGATCAAAACATAATGATAGGCCATGTTTAAACGTCGCCTAAAAAATGTATTTGGTTGCTAAATTAACATTAGTGACGTTTTAATTTTTAACGTTACTTATCAAATCTGCGACGGACCTTTCACGACATCTATAGGCCACGTTAAAAAAACATGACCAAAAATCTTTGGCCACGTGTAAAAAAACATGACCAAAAATCTTTGGTCACGTTTAATTAATGTTTAGCCACGTTATTAGAGTAGCCATAGGCTCATTTTGTTGTAGTGTTCAGATCTAGATCCACCCCAAATCCTTAACAACCAATCTTGGATTCCTTTTGAAACAACACATAAACCTAGATTATAATATAAAGGATATTTCTTCAAAATCATAAGAATTATAAAACCCTAATAAAATATTACTTTTTCTTGAATTGAAGTCTTCCAAATCTCTAATCACACTAGGGTTTGTCACAACTCTTGAATCTCCTTCAATCCATAAGGTAACTAGCATAAGAGGAGATTTATCTAAAGGATTTGATTGAAAAGATTAGAGGAAGGTTACATACCTAGGGTTTTGTCTCTTGAAAGCTCCTAGGGTTTCCAAAAGAATAGGAGGTTATATATAAGCTTTGAAAAGGTTTGAAGACTAAGGAAATTCGTCTGTCAAATGACAAAAATACCCACTTAACAATATTATATTACATTCATACCCTTCAATATGAATTATTTATTTGTACTTTACAGTCTCTCCATAAGATAGGTATATATTTTACTAGTTTATTCTATTTTACTAACACTGTATTAAACTCTAAAGGCACTTGACTTTGATTTGTAGTTTTCATTTTGATAATAGAATGAATTTCTAATTAACTTGTGTGAAAATTATGATTAAGGAGGATGGTCATTTAAAATAAATTACTTACTTTTCTCCACTTTCATTTTTAATTAAATTTATGAAATTTTGATTGGATTATGTTATTTAGAATTATTAATAAGTTGAGTTATTTCACTAATTTTTCATGTACTATTTAGCGAAGTATATTGAAAAGAGGAAAAAAATTCCTCGATCCAATTCTAATATTATGCCTATAATTCTATCTTGCCTTCAAGTTATTTCGAATCTACTTTATTTAATTGTATCAAGATTAAAAAAATTAGTTTTTTCTATCATATGCGTTGACCCACTAAAGGGACGGCATTTGAAGTTCTATGTGATGAGCATTACTTTTCAAGAGATGATACAATTTTTAGTTCTCATATAAATTTCATGTTCAAGATGTTACAGTTTTATATTAAAAAAAATGTCATAACTATTAAATTTTTACATTACGTCATATATGGATCTAGTCATAATCTTGAAAGGAAATTTAAGTCATGTTGCATTTTTAACACACTACAACAACTAACATGAGGTTGCCATGGAAATATCCTACCAGTGCAACAAATCTTCAAGATATCATAGTCTTAATTAAAAAACTATAGATGCTAAGGGAATTTATAAGGGATTTCCACGTTAACTCTACAAAAATGGTTTATACAATCGTATCAAAAGATCTTTAAAGTTTGAAAAGGCTTATAAAAGACGTGTCATGGTTTATAAATGGCAGTTGTCAGCGTGAAGGAAATGGAAAGCAAATTTTAAACCCTCCACCATAAAAGATGTTTCTCCAAAGGTTTAGATACCTATCCGTAAACTACCTCTTGCATACCATTCCTTTCGCTTTAAAAATGTTTGGTGTAGCTATTCATCTAATTTGAAGATTCCATACTTTTAAAATTAATGCGAAGAGGGTTTAATAATCATAAACTCAAATCACATGTCACACATGAACTTAAAACTATAAGTTAATATTGGCTTAATCTTTATTTCAAGCTTAAAATAGTATAAGGTTTGGTTAGGGTTTTTGAAAGCTTACCATGTTTTAATGAAAGGAACAAAAGTAGAGGCAAGACGAAGGTTATTTCGAGCGACGAGATGATCTGGGAAAGGAAATTTTTACAAGTTGGTTCTTTTTTATTATCACTATATTAAACTCCGAAAGGCACTTGATTTGATTTGTAATATTCATTTTGATAATAGAATTGAATTTCTAATTGACTCGTGTGAAAATTATGATTTAGGAGAGGGGTCATTTAAAATAAATTACCTACTTTTCTCCACTTTTAACTTTAATTAAATTTTAGAAGTTTCGATTGGGTTATATTATTTAAAATTATTAACAAGTCGGGTTATCTCGCTAATATTTTAAAAACTACTTAGTATTGTATATCTAATTTGGTAAATTTGAAATATCTATTCCTAAAATGTAAAAATTTGCCCTTTAATTTTGCTTTAACTTTTTCGAATTCTTTGTCGGCGTTGTTCTTTAAAAATTTTCTTTTTTTTTTTTTAACCCTTTAATTGATCTTTGGTTATTTGGATTGTTATAATAGGTGCTACGTAATAACTTAATAATACTCCACATATCTCATCTTTTTATATAAGTTGCTTCTCACAAGATCATCAATTTTAAGAGTGTTCCCAGTTAAATATGCTCAACTTTAAAAATTTGACGAATCTAAGATTATTAAAGTTTCACTGCATTTGATTCGAGGAATTTTACTAGCTTTCCCACCCACAGAATTAAACACCCTTAATAATTTGTATTACACATGTCCAAGAGCACCTTCATGTGGCAAAAGATCATACAAGGTGCTCCACGCGAGATCAAGATATGCCCCCATCAAGCGGCAATTTGTCTTATCTATCACGCAGCTTTGACCTTTTGACTAGAGAACTGCTTGATACCACCACCACAACCCAGAATTCCAAAAGCGAAGGTGGCATTTGATTCGACGTAGCAAACCGCAAGATAGTATCGACTGCTTCTTAGGTTGCCACCCATTTTAAAAATTTACTTTTCTAAATGAACCTAACTTTAGATTTTGATAAAGTTACACTAAAAAAATTGATTTACAATTACCCTAGAAAGTAAAAAGCCATGATTATTAGATTTATTTTTATAATTAAAGGTTTTTTTTAGAGAATATCACATGCTACATACCTAGACCTAGTTATGCACCATTTGGCCTTTGATGCGAAACGCAATGTCACTCCCCCACCCATATGTTTGAAACCAAGATTCTTAGCCTTTATGTCAATGCAGTATTGCAATCAACATGGAATGTAATTTATACTTTTGAGATTTTTCATATTTCTTTTCCAAGTATGAAAAGTGAAATGCCTGAAGTGCTGCAAAATATTTCCTTAACACTATTTTATGTTTACGTTTTTGCAAAGAAATTGAAAGGATGGGCTATGTGTTCAAAACTCTTGTATAACATTCAATGTATTTGAAAATATATGCTAAGAAATTATAGTATTCACAGAAGTTTGGTAATGCATGAAAAAACGCCACCAAGCAGTATGGTAATAAATTAAAAAAAGGGCTAGAATGAAAAATAATGAGTTGTTATTATTACCATTAAAAAAAAAAAATTTGTCCTTATTTCTTATATTTATGTTGTAGATGGTTCACAATTCCACAGACACACAGAAATTAAACCCATCCACCTAGAGAGGAATAGAGAGCGAGAGAACAAGAGAGATTGCTGTTGATTTTTCGGAGAATAGAAGGCATTTCGAACGATTTATAGGTAAACATTTAGTATATTTTATGTTTTTTACTTATCACTGCAACCACCATAAAAATTTTATGATCAATACATTATGGACTAAAACATAATTTTATCTTTTCTTGAAAATCTACTTTGAAACTTTAGGTATTAAGATTAAGTTTGACAGTCTCTAATGATAATAATTGGAAAATAGATGCTTTTTTTTTTTTTTTTTTTTGAGTCTGGAAAATCAAAATAAGTTCGTTGTTTCTTTTCTTCCCATTTTTTTTTTTTTCCAGAACTTAGAAGTGTATTCGCATATAGACTGTAATAATTATGTAATCATGATTGTTTAATATAAATTTTAAAATAGGGTTGTTCATTGATTTTTATCTTCGGAAAAAGAAGAAACTTCTAATATATATTTTAATTATAATTATTTGAAGATACTATAAGCAGAGGGAGTTCAATTTAATTTTTAATGCTTAAATGACCACAAAATATGCTACATCGTTGAATTATTTACTTTAACTAATAAAGAATAATTGAGGCAAAAGGAGATTCCAAATTGCCAATGGCGATGGCACAAAAAGTCAATTAACTTTGAGGTTCTGTTTCATGTACACACGATGTAGGGTTAGGGCACTAGGCCGACTAGGGTCCCGATATTAAAATAAATGAATTTTAAAGTTGGTCCTGATTTTTCAATAATAAAATGCTAGAAAAATCAGAAAGTCTCCACAGAAATCTATTTAAATAAATGGATAGGTCCCAATCTTAGGTAAACCTACAATATAAAAGCCTTGCAACAATACAACGCCTTATAATCCATTTTTTCTCCAATTAATTGTAGAAATTAAATTTGAAACTGCTCTTTTACTATTTTTTTTATTTTCGTTCCCTCATAAAAATGTGAGCAAAAATGATTTCAAAATTAGTACCTCCCAATATCTTGTT
The DNA here is from genome assembly GCA_024138025.1 of Combretum micranthum. Lineage (NCBI taxonomy): Eukaryota > Viridiplantae > Streptophyta > Magnoliopsida > Myrtales > Combretaceae > Combretum > Combretum micranthum. Next base: position 2,274,877 of record JAMXBD010000049.1, read on the forward strand.
TCCCTATGATTTGCAAATCATGTAATAATCATGCTGCTTTTAAGACACTTTATTGTTCATCTTATTATATTAGTTTGCTTTTTAAAAAAAAAATGTAATTTTTACCTAAAGAAGGTAATGATGCTTCATATTTTAAAGTATTAACATTAAGAAGATGTCTCTAACTTTTGGGGTTAGTGGCTTACACTTTCTTCAAGCTTCGCCCTTTCTTTTCCTTCTTTTAAATATTCATTTGTGATGCTTTTACTTTCACTCTTTTGGCTGAGACTGACAAATGAGAATAGATCATTTAAAAAACAAAAAAAAAAAAAACCCCTAGTGCCCTATCATAATCTGACTTTTTGGTGGCCAATTATCTCCTAAAGTGCCATGTAATGCTTAGAAAACGTTGACAAGAACAAGGAGGAGATTTTATATATAAGAATATATATACACATATTTTCTCTTTTCCCTGCAAACTTATCCTTTAAAACTATCAGTAGGCTGTAATTGTGGATAAACTCTTTAAATTATTAGTATTCTTTATTTTTATAATTTTGAAGATATACATGCCATCCTGCGATATACTTACATATTCATGATGCCTATGGAACCTAATGAGAGTTTTAGGGTTTAAATAACAATCTAAAAAAACATATATATTCCGTCCCATGATATACGTGCGTATTCATAATGCCTATGCAACTTAACAAGAGTTTTAGATTATGTTTGGTTTATTAAAATGGAATCAATATTTCAGTTTTAGTAATGTAGAATTCTTTTTTTTTTTTTTTTTGGTTTGTAAAAAATCCTATTAAAAAAATATCTATTCCATCTAATGTGAATAAATAAAGAATTATTATTCTATTACGTTACTAGGAGGAATGGTTTTCCCAAACAAAAAACATGTTTTGCTCAAAAAATATTCTAATTCTAAAATAGAAATTGATATTTTTTTTTTCAATCTTATTACATTTTAGTGAACCAAATATACCGTTAGGGTTTTACTAACACTTTGAGAATATATATATATATATATATGTCTAATTACAAAAACACATCTTGAGAGTTTGAAAATTTTATTAACACCTAACTGATAGCGTGTAATAAGATGCATTCACGGATCGGTAATGTTTTTTATAATGTGATTTGGAAGTTTTATTGAGATGTCATCCATACAGGGGTTATATGGGCCTTAATGGGCCCATTTTTGTAGGCTTAGTTGGCCATGTTACCAGTTTGTTTTTTTTATATATGTTTTGTTATGAACATTTAAATATATAATTCCTTTGAATTTGAGATCTGTACCCAACACACAAAACACACACACACACACACACACACCCATTTTCCCTCCTCTTCTTTTTACTCATTATTTGTTTATTGCAACAATAATCATTTTTAACCCATGAAAAGGTTTGTCTTTTGGTATGTGATTAAATTATTTGCTACAACTCATTAGATTATTCTGGACCATTGAATAAACAAACTCCTAAACCCATCTTTCCATTGCAAAAGAAACAAAAAACTAATGTATGCACATGAAATAATCCAATGTTGGCCGAAATAAAGTGGGTTTTTTTTTTATATATATCTATATTTTTTAATACACCATGCTTTGTTGTTATTAGAAGAAAATTTTTGCATTGGTCACATCATGGACCCCCTCATCCATTACCATGAAATTGGACTAACAATTTTTCTTTGTTTTTTTCTTTTTTTTTTTTCCTCCTTATACTATTTATCTTTGCAGACATTAAATTGGACACATGAACAGTCACACGTGGACGGTTTAGATTGATATGGACATCACTTTCCGTTCCAATTCATTAGACAAATTCCCCACCCCCCAAAAAAATGTATTAATTTGAAAAAAAAAAAAAAAAAGCTTTTTTCAAAGGGAGTGTTATTATTCAACCGTGGAACCCACCTCAAATTTAGAATTTCATTGTAGGTTCCGTCTAGCTATTGTATTATTGTAAATGTGCCTAAAACTATAGTCACAAGACCAAATTTTCAGTCTTTTGGTTTATTCCCCCCTAGAATCCTCCAATTCTCTCCATTCATATTCCTTTCTTGTGTTGGTGTTTCTTTCTACTTCTACCATCCTAAAATCTTTGATCTTAATCATGGATTTACCCGATCATGAGCCGAAGATCAAGAAAATTAAGCTTAAGGAAGATGAGGAATCAACAACAAGTATGGAAAATCTTCCTAGAGAGATTGTTTTAGACATACTTTCTAGGTTACCAATTACATCTTTGGTGCAATTCAAGCTTGTGTGCAAAACATGGAACAGTTTATCACAAGACCCTCTTCTTCCCAACATCCATCTTTCAAAAACGGCCCAAAACAGTCCTTTCCTCATCTTTCATAGTGATTTCCCCCTTAGGAACCAGCTCTCCTTTGTGGAGTTACCAAACAATGTTTCAGACAAGGACAAGGACAAGGACAAGGACGGCAAGGTTAAGAAATTCCATTTGCGTTTTTGGGATTCCATGCCGGAATTCGATGTTCTGGGCTCTTGCAATGGGTTGCTGTGTTTGTATGATGCACTTTTCAAGGAATCACTTTGTGTTTACAACCCTTTTACAAGGGAATTCCTAGAGCTGCCCAAATCCAAGCAGTACTCGAACCAGGAGGTGGTTTTCGGTTTCGGGTTCGAACCGGCAAGGATGGAGTACAAAATCATCAAGATTGTGTATTACACAAACTCAACCAACGGTTCCTCGTCTCGCACTAAGAGGATCACTTACCCTCATTCTGAAGTTCAAATCCTGACACTAGGAACTTCTGCCTGGAGAAGTCTAGGAAAAGTGCCTTATCAGCTTGTCAGGAAATCATCCGAGGCATTAGTCAACGGGAGGCTTCATTGGGTGACTAGACCCCGCCGATACCGACCGTCCCGGCTATTGGTGGCGTTCGACTTGGCAAGCGAGCAATTCCAGAGATTCCGAAACCTGAAGGCGGCGCGTTGAGCCGGTCAACTATCAAGTGATGTCCTGGGCGATGCCTCAGCGCGGTTGTGTATTGCAGCTACAGGAAATTGGAGATTTGGGCCATGAAGACTTACAATGTGAAGGAGTCTTGGGTTAAGGAATTCAATATTGGGGCATACCTGCCAAAGGGATTGAAGCAAAATGTGAACTTGCCAAATAGGATTTGGAAGAATGTGAATGGAAAAATCACCAGAGTTTTGTGCACCCTGAAGAGTGGTGAGATATTGTTGGAGTGTAGGAGCAGGGCTTTGGTTGCTTATGACCCGAAAAGGGGGAATTTAGGGACATTGTATTGGACAGACTTCCTGATTTTTTTCAGACATTTGTTCATGTGGGATGTCTTAGCTGGATAGACACACATACCCACACTGATTGATTCTTAAATTGAAGAAAGACAACCAAAGTTTGGTTTTATTTTTACTGTAAGTATTTATAGCTCTTTCTTCCTAAATACGTTCCCTTAGAAATTTTCAGCATACCATGGTTGTTCAGATTCTGCACCTTTGATGTAGTGTATAGTTTGAGAGAAATGTTGTAACCAAAAAAAAAAAAAAAAAAAAAAAAAAAAAAAAAAAAAAGCTCAAACTTCATTATAAAGAAAGTGAAGAAATAAATCTTCTATTTTTGCAAGTAATTATCCATCTAGTATAATCAAATGAAGGGTTAAAATTATAAATTTCATCATGTCAAATACATGGGTAGTAAAGTTTCTTCCTTGTAAAGATTCTTATCTCTATATTTTTCTAATTAGGAAAATATTTCTTGACGAAATTAGGAATCTTTTGATTTTGACATTGATTTCAATCTTGAGTCCAAATCCATTTTCTTATATCGAAAGCTTATAATATGGTATTTGCCACATTAAAGTTACCTTCTGAAGATGTTCATTTGATTTCTCAAATCCACTCAACAACAATAGGCCAAATAGAAAATATTAATATAAATATAAAAAATATATATATTTTTTTTTTTATTTTTGGGATCAATAGAAAATTTTTTATTTTGATGTTAATTTCAATCTCGAATCCAAATCCATTTTCTAATATCAAAGTTTATAATATGATATTTGCCGTATTAAAGTTACCTTCTGAAGATGTTTATTTCAATATCTCAAATTCACTCAAGAACAACCATAGGACAAATAGAAAATATTACTATGAATCGGAAGAAGTTTCAATAAAATCGTAATATTAGCTAAATAGACGACTAGTATTTAAAAAGCACCTGTAAACCCAGTAAATGCGCTGGAACCTAAAGATCAGTAGTGAAATAATTATGCTACGAAGTCAAATTGGATACATGAAATTGACCCACCATTTTCATAAAAGTCTATGCTTTTGCATAAGCTGCTCTGATCCAGTACCAGTAATTCTCCAAGGACATTGAGCCAATAAAATTTATTTAGTTAATACATACAAATCAGCACATTACTGGGATAATCACGTCATTAAGAAAATTACAACTGGCCTCATACATAAAGTGATCACTGATCCCATGCTTATCCCATCAAATTGAAAATTCTTTTTTCTTTTTTTTTTTTCCCCAAACTTTTAATGGGCTGCTTCTGTGTTGGGTAGGTGGACAAATAAAGTAAATATATTATAATCTTTTTCCATGGCCCACGCCGAAGAATTTCTAGGCCTATTCACGTTCCACAAAATTCCATCGTTTATATGGGATAAAATGTGGGTAGGATACGATAGCTAAAATTTTTTATATAAATGGCTTTTAATATCCTATGTACAAAAAGATCTGTAATACATTGCATTGTCTCTATCTTTTCCTTAAGGAAAATTCTAGGTTCTGGTATGTTATTTTCACAGATTGGTCTGTCATTTATTTATTTGATGGATTAATTTATCAAAATATTTAATATATCTATCATTATATTTAATTATTATATTATATATTTATTTTAATAGTTAAATGATACTTGACAATTCCATCTGATTCGATGATTTATTTAATAACTCAATTCATATCCAAACAGCATAATTGGTAGTACTGGAATAGTGTATGCCGTTGCATTTTTTTTTTTTTTATTATTATCCTGCATAATAATTACAAGTGAAGATATGATCATAGTCAAAAAGGTAGTACGCAACAACCTTATTTAATAAATTGAAATTGTAGCTTCAACGTACGAAAATGATTTTGGCTAAGATTGGGATCGATATATTAGCTGGTTTTCTAGATATGGTTAATTATAAGTCAATGTCAAAAGTGATATGTGAATTTTAACAAAAGCTTCGACCAGGTGTCAGGCTAATTATAAGTTAATATCAAAATGACACTTAGATTTTAGTAAAAAATTTTATTAGGTATCTAAAATTCGATTTTATATGATTTAATACTTGAATTTTTGTAAAATATTTGATCAGATATTTTAAGTTTGATTTTAAAAAATTTGATATCTAAAGTAAATTTTTATATATTTTTTTTTAACCTAATTGAACTTGTTTTTGATAAAAAAGTATATATATATATAAATTTATTTTAGATATTAAATTATTTAAAATTAAATTTTAGTCAGTTGGACTTTTATGAAAGTTTAGTATCATTTTTTATATTATATTTTAATTATATGATTGGTACGAACGATACGTAGGTTCAATGAAACATGTAGGGGTTTTGGTGATTTGTTTTTTCTCTTTTTTAATTTCTTGTCAAAATCATTCCAACCCGGTCAATTGTGTGCTTTCGTGGAAGAACGGTGGCCGCTTAGTTTTGTTTCACAACCATTCAAAAGGAAATATGCAGGAGAAAAACAAGATACTTTTTACGAGCCACGTATATCTTCCTATGACCGATAAATATAAATGAATTTTTTATATAATGGTTTTTGTGAAAAAAAGTAATCGTTATTATTAGACAATTATGTAGAAAAATGATTAATATTTACTCATTTCTCACCTACACGCATGTCTGTATATATATAGAGATCTAAGTGAAAAAATATTTCTATTATTATATATGTGTCAAAAAATAATTGATTTTTTTTACTGCTTATATATATATACAAAATCTTTTATATCAATGTTTTTAAGGACATTACAACCTGTTATATGTCTTAACAAGTATTGACACATGAAGACTTAAAACTACTTAATCTTTAAAAAATAGTTACAACTCTAAACTCATGATTATTACATCCGCAAAATTTCATATCCAGATGACTTCATATATAAGAGAAAAAGAAGCAACACTAAGTGACTTATTGAGTTCTTTAACTATATTAAATAATGACAACTATATATTAAAATAATCGAAAACGATCAATATTCAACTAAAAATATGCTAAGCAATATAGTAATTGAGGTCTCTAATCCACTCGTAACTACATTACATACTAGCAACTAACCCATTACCGATTTTATTGACTTTCTCAATTCTAATGTTATCCTCAATATTCACTAGTTGATCGTACAACTCACTTTGTAACCAATAACAAAATCATTTATACCTAAAAAAAAAATGCATCAGAGTCTAGTATGGTATGCTACAAACACATACATGTGATCAAGTTATAGCACTTTCACACACATACATAAGACAAATATAAAAAATAACATTTTATTATCTTTAGTTTAAGTCAAGCAAAATAACACGTGTATAACTCGGTATCCTAAATCACACACAAGTATACATATACATACTTTTTTTTTTTTTTTGCCACTAATGTTTCCATATACATACATATTAGATATTGAATATTTTTCTGCACCTTAAATTCTAGATATACCTAGATCATGTCCAAGTCACTACAAGAAAATGGGTTTTAAATATATAAATTTTATATTTAAAAAATAAATTTTTTTTGTTGCAAAAACCAGTATTGTTTATTATATTTGTTGAGATATTACTTTTATTACCCATTTTCCATCATATAATTTATGTTTCTAAAAGTTAATTTTCTTGTACTTATGTCACGTTTGGTAAGCATGAATTATTTCTAATTGAATGGATTGGAATGGAATGAATTCTGAAATAACAAATCCATTCCTATGTTTAGATGATTACATGGAATGGAATGAAATGGAATGGCTATGAAGTATATTTATCAAAATTATCCCTAATAATGAATACAAATACAAATATGTGATAGGGTAATTACACTTTGCACAATCAATAGAGCTAAAATAGAATCGTGATTTGCCCTTGAGAAGGTGGAATCGAATTCCCATTGAAGTCGGAATCATCGATTCCAACGAATCATGATTCTATCTTCCAAAAGTACATCCAAACGTAAAGAGTGGAATGAAAGCTAGAATCGCGATTCCATTCTGACGTACGAAACATAACATTAACGCAACTTTACTTAAGACAACATCACATCAGGATCATTCAAATTACCACAATAATAGCATGGATATTCCCTACCTAATACCAACAACCACACACAAGTTAAAAATAATTCCTATAGTCAAATAGTTAGTATAAGCAAATACAAGCGACAAGTAAAACATTCACATACCTAGAACATCATTCCGAAGTGTAGCTAAAGCAATAAAATCCCTATATTCTAAAATAATTAAAGAGAGTTTTATGATTATCTTACATCCCCAAGTTCACTTATTACATATGGTCTGTTTGGATGGTCTGTTTTTATATGCATCTATATCTGTATCAAAATAGTATGTATAAATATATCCAATTTGTCTATAATTTATCTATATTTGATCTTTTAATGAGAACTATCAAATATTTTTTTATCCATATCTATTTCTTAATAAACAATTTATTAGAAAAAAATTTGAAAAAAGTGTCACTATCTGTAATCTGCTGACAAACAAACTCATATTAGTCTATTATACTCTTATATAAACTAACTAATAGTTATTATTTGGCTCTTTGGTAGGAAGTTGGTATTTATTGATTTTATCTTCTTTTTAAGGTTTTGAGTTTAAATGAACCTTAAAGAAAAGAATGTTTTGTTAGTTTTATAAGGAAATTTACAACTTTGAAGAAAGTTGTTCTATACATACAGCCAACACTAACTCATGTTGGGGAATGTTTTTAGAACATGACCTATGCACCAGCTTATGTGAATGGCCATGTAGGTTCCAAAAGTTAAACACAATATATACACAGGCCCTATAAATGGTCATGTGGGTCACAAACGGTTTACACAAACTATAAACGAGTAGGTACACAAGCTGGTGTATTGGTCAAGCAGGCTTAGAATGCTGCATTCATGAATTTTAATTAAACGCGACTTATGCACGGGCTCGCACATTAGTAGTTTTGACTCAAGCTAGTCATATTCGCGACTTTTTTCATTATTGTTAACCCAGAAACGTTTTCAACCCTTTCATGTTGATGTTTATCACTCCACATCATGTTAAACTTGTATTTACTTATTTATAACATAACCAACACTTAAGATATCAAAATTACACCAAATCATTTTACCTTCTTTTAACTTTTCAACATTTCTTTCTTCAAGAATTTCCTAAATTCTCACTCTATGAAATTTTTCAAGAAGCCTTTCCAAGGATTTTTTGTTCTCATTGAAAAAGGTCTCTATCACTTACTGAAACAACAAGAATTCATTACCTATATCTTTCTCTTGCTAGAAATGGTAAGAAAATGAGAAGAAACACTACTTACCATGAAATTACGTTCAAGACAATTCAAGGATGTGCTAGTAATGGTTGAGAGTAAGGGGAGAGAATTACATAACATAAGGAAGAAAAGATTGAAATATAGTATGTTATGGTGGTGTTGGTCTTGATATTAACGATATTTAGGTGGTAAACATTGTGGAGGAAGCCATCTAGTGATCAGGCAATAGTGCAAGATTACAAGGTAAGAGCATGATATACGATCAAAATATTTAATATATCTACCATTATATTTAATTATTATATTATATATTCATTTTAATAGTTGGATGATAATAGATAAATCCATATGACTCTGTTATTTATTTAACAACTCAAATTCATACCCAAGCACCAATGGTAGCACTGAAATATTATATGTAGTTGCATTTTTTTTATTATCCTGGGTAATAATTAGTCAAAAACGCATACATAAATTCATAAACTATCATATTAATACTAACTTATAATCTATATACTTTAATATAATAGTTGGTTTTAGAGAAGGGAACTATACTAATTGTAAGACTTTCAAATTGACTAAGTATTACCAACAAACAGTAAACAAATTTTACCACTTAGACCAATTACACTTCAATTGTGACATGTTCTATGTTTCTGATCTGGAAGGTCTTTAAAGCTAGTGACAATTCTAATCTTCATGTTTGGTTGCAACTAGCAACATAACAATCAACACATTACCACGTATACTTGAAAAGACAAAAAGATGAGCCAATGCACAGTACGTTATACTAACAAATACATGTGCGTGTATAAACAATTACAAAATCACCTGCATTATTATCTCATGAATGCAAAAAATAACCATTTAATTATCTTAGTTCTTAGCCCAACATCCAATAAAGAGATAACTCAGTATATTGAAACACTTATAAATATTGCAATATACATATATACAATGTTAGGTATTTTCCAACATCCAAGAATCTAAAACATCAATATTAGGTACTCCCCAATATTCCCGGACCAAAACACCTAGATCTACCTAAATAATTTCCATATACGACTCCACTTGAGATATTGTCACACATGGATCATCAAGATGCCGCAATAATAGTATGGATACTCTCCACCTATTACCAGCAGCTACACACAAGCAATACACACATCATTTATGCCAAATTGTTATTAAGTCAATTTTATTTTATATTCTAGGCAAGTACAAGCGCATACATAGTATACACATACCTAGATATTTTACTCAACTTATTCCAATCGCTAGAAAACTCTAACATGGTTTGACAACATATGAAAGTATTTGCACTCTTTTACATTCTTAACTTATTTCTAAATAGCATTTTCTAGGCTCCTCTCTCTTACTCTAACATTAAAGCAAGTATTTGTATAAGATTTGCATATATATGTTAAAAGTTTTGAATTGTAATGAAGGAATAAGGGAAAAAATAGTATTTAGTGGTTAATAACCAAGCCTCAGGTTCTTTTCTAGAGTAATAAGAAGCCTTGAAAAAGTTCATTGAACAAATTTCAAGTGTTTTTAGAAGGATAAATCAAGTTTTGGAAAAACTATTGTCACACCACTCCCTCCCGTTCATATGGATAAGGCAGCCGAGGCGTGACGCTAGGGCAGACAATTGCCATAGGCCCCTTAGTGATAATGGCTGATATCTGCCCTTAGGCGAGACCCCAACCAACGCATGCCCCGTAGGATATCACGGGCATTATAGGTATTGTTACCCTCAGGTGAGTTGACCCCCTATCTGTAGCTTAGAGGGATCAAACCCAAGACTTGAGGCTTTTACCTGCCCCAAAGATAACACCTCTTACCAATTGAGCTGATACCCTGCGAGACATGCATTGGTTAGGGTCTCGCCTGAGGGCAGATGTTGGCCATTATCACTAGGAGGCCTGTGGTTGTTGTTTGCCTTGGCATCATGCTTTGGATGCCTTATCCGTATGAACGGGAGGGAGGAATGTGACAACTATGTTATATACAAGCTGTTTACAACGTTGTATAGAAACTCATTGTATATGCCCTTCTACACAGGCTGTGCAGGAAAGTTGTGCAAAAGGCAAAAAGAGTGTAGAAAGCACTTTTGATATACACGACCTTCAACACAAGCTATGAAGAGAGGTCATGCAAAAAGAAAAAAGATGGTAAAATGTAAGCACCATTTTACATGACATTCTGCACGGGCCATGTACAAAAGTTATGCAAGATCAGACGTAGGGTTTTCAAGCATTTTTTAACAAAGCGCCAACTTTCTTCATTCCCAACATTAAAAACACAACTAGGAATCCAAACTTAACCCTTTTCAAAGTCTAAACACCCATCCTAACAAATCTTGCACAAATATTAAATCCTACATAAAGAAATCATGTTGCCTTATTACAATTATGTCAACTCTTTATGTCCTCGTTTCTTAAATCTTTCTCCATTAAAGATTCCACAAGAATACTCTTAAGAATTCTTTGTTTTCCTACCAAAACTTGATGTCAACACCAAAGTGCCAAAGCCTTATATCTAAACACTTGTTTCGTCAAGAAAAGATAAGAAAGAGAAGGAATTCTACTTATCATATTGTCTTGTTAATAGTTTTTAAGGATTTTCAAAGAGTTGTTGGAGCAGAGGGAGAGGATGTTTGCAACGTATATAAAGTGAAGAAGGAGAAAGAAAAAGGTAGTTAATGTTATATTTTATACGTTCTCAACCATCAAACTTTTAAAAATATTCTTAGTTGGACAGATAGACTGTTATTTTAAAAGACTATAATTACTCCTTTACCCTTTTATTAAATTTTGATATTTAATGTATTTCAACATATGTGTCCAAAAATGATTAGTATTTTCTTGCCACACACACACACACACACTATATATATATATATGCATATACAAAAACATTTTATATCTATGTTACTATAATATGTAATTTAGGGACTTACAAGCTGTTATATGTCTTAACAAGTATCGAACATAAAAGCTTAGAACTACTTAATTATCTTTAAAAAATAGTTACAACTCTAAACTCATGATTATTACATAACCAGACAACTTTATATATAAGAGAAAGAGAAGCAACACTAGTGACTTATTGGGTTCTTTAACTATATTAAATAATGACAACTATATGTTAAAATAATCCAAAACAGCCAATATTCAACTGAAAATACACTAAGCAACATAGTAATGGAGGTCCCTAATTCACTTGATAACTACATTACATGGTAGCTAACCAATTGCTTATTTTCTTGACTTTCACCAATTTTAATGTTACCCTCAATATTCACTAGTTGATCGTGCAATTCACTTTGTAACCAATAACAAAATTATTTGTACCTAAAAAAAATAAAAAAGAAAGAAAAGGTAAGTTGGAGTCCAGTACAATATACCACAAACACATGCATGTGATCAAGCGATAAGACATTCATGCGCATATAGAAGACAAGTACAAAAAATGGCATTTTATTATCTTTAGTTTAAGTCAAGCAAAATAACCATGGATAACTTGGTATCCCAAATCACACACAAATATACATATACATACATATTAGATATTAAATACTTCCAACACTAAAATACCTATATATACCTAGATCATATCCAATCACTACAAGAAAATGGGTTTTAAAGACCTAAATTCTATCTTTAAAAATATTTTCTTGTTTCACAGACCATCCTTGTTGATTCTATTTATAGAGATATAACTTTTTTTTATCCATTTTTCATCACATAATTTCTATTTGTAAATGTCAATTTTCTTATAGTTAGTGTAACTATACTTTAGACAACACCACAATAGGATCATCAAATTATCACAACAATAGCATGAGTATTACCTACATACGACCAACAACTACACAAGTTAAAAATAACTCCTATAGTCAAATAGTTGTTTAAACAATTTATATGCCTATTATAAGCAAATACAAGTAGCAAGGAAGGTATACATGTATCTGGAACATCATCCTAAAGTGTAGTTGAAGCTACAAAATGCCTAGATTCTAAAATAATTAAAAAGAGTTTTAGGATTATCTTACATCCCCTAGGTTCACTTATTACAAAATGATCTATTATACTCTTATATAAATTAAACAATGGTTATCGTTTGGTTATTTGGTTGGAAATTGATATTTAATTTGGTTTTATCTTGTTTTTAAGGTTCTGAAGTTTAAATGAACCTTAAAGAAAGGAGTATCTTATGAGCTTTAGAAGGGAGATTCACAAATTTAAAGAAATTGCACTATACATAATCAACATTAACTTATGCTAAAGTCATGTTTTTAGAACACGACCTATACACCAGCTTGTGTAAATGGTTATGTAGGTTACAAAAGTTAAGCATAATCTATATATAAGCCGTGCAAATGGTCATGTAGATCACCAAAGGTTTACACAAACTATACATAAGTAAGTGCATAGGCTGGTACATTGGTCATGTTGGCCTAAAGTATCACATTCATGAAATATAATTAAACACGACTTATGCGCGAATTTGTACATTAGTAGTTTTGACTTAAACTAGTCATATTCATGACTTTTTCTGTTATTCTTAACCCATAAATGTTTTCAACCCTTCCATGTTAATATTCATCACTCTAACAGCATGTGAAACTTGTATTTATATATTTATAACATAACCAACACTCAAGATATCAAAATTATACCAAATCATCTTACCTTCTTTTAATTTTTCAATATTTCTTTCTTCTAGAATTTCCTAAATTCTCACTATTTAAGATTTTTCAAGAAGCCTTTCCAAGAATTCGTTGTTCTTACTAAAAAATGTCTCTATCACTTACTGAAACTTGTCAAAAACGATAAGAAAACGAGAAGAAACACTACTTACCATAAAATTACGTTCAAGGCACTTCAAGGATGTGCAAGTAATGGTTGGGAGTAAAGGGAGAGAATTATGGAACATACGGGAGAAAAGAATGAAAGACAGTACAATATGGTGGTGCTAGTCTTGATATTTATGGTATTTAGATGGTGACCATTGTGGTAGGAGCCATCTAAGGATCAGGTAATAGTGCAAGATTACAAAGTAAGAGCGATGATGGGCCAATGATGCTAATGGTAGTGTTTATGGATTTGGTGTTGGTAGTAAGGTTGTAGTAGTAATGGTAGTAGCAATAAAAGTGGAAATGCAACCATGGTGGTGTAGTGACGATATGTTAGTGGTGATGGAGCAATATTATTTAATGATGGTGATGGCAATAGCAGTTCTGGTGATAGTAACAAAATAGGAGGTTGCAGTTACTACGAGTGACGCAATAACAATAGCAATCATGTTGTAGCAATTTCCATCATAGAAACTATGCTAGAGCTAGTGGCATTAGCGGTAGTTAAAGGTAAAGGAGTAGTGATAGTAATACAAGGGATGATAGCTGTGATAATTATTAGTTTATGGCATGGTGGTTGTGGTTTTGGGGTTAAAGTAGTGTTGTGGTTAGTAGTAGTTTAGGTGGGGCTTATGACCATAGTGGTAACACAAAGATGAAGCCACTAATAGCGGTGGTGACAATGATAGTGAGAGTGGTAGCATTGATAATGTTGGGATGGTGTTAATGGTGTGGTACTATTGTAATTTTGATGAGAATAATATTGTCATATAATTTTAAATTCATTACCTAGCTAGAGGGGATTTACTAATACACGTAAAAAAAGTTAATAATTATTTATCATGGAGAACAAGAAGAAAAGAAATTCTAAATTAATCATTATTTAATCAGTTTTTGAGCAAGAGAATATATATTATTATAGAAATAAATATCTCTTCTTTATATGACCTTGAAATTGATGGACTACAAGATTCTAAAAAACTTAAAAGATGTTAAAATTTTCACTAGAAATATAATGCGTGGCTCAAAAATAGATCTTCATCAATATGGGTTGAAAAGTTGGCCTACTAGTGGTGGACTGAAAGGTCGGTCTCCTAGTGGCCATTGGTGGACTATTGTTGCTGGAGTTAAAATATAATAATCAATAACTCTTTTACTTTTCTGTAGTTTCATTATTTGTCCTCCCTTTAGAGTTGCATTTTCCTTGATCCCATAGAATGGGTTTTGTAAATCCTCGTTCTTATCTCTCTCATATTTCGCTTTCAAAAGACGCACTCATATTTTCTACTAAAAATTTATTCCTCCTCCCCTTTCGTCTGTTGCGTTTCTCAAGATTACCATAAAATGGTTGAGTATATCCGAAGCATTTAAGTTTTTGGTAAATTACATGAAAATATCATAATATTTAAAGGATAATTTTATTGAAGATCATAACATTTGAGTGGTTTATTTGAAGTTATAAGATTTATAGAAATATATAAATTAAGGTTACTAATGACATGAGCCAACAGAAGAAAAATTTAATTAAAAATCAAAACATCTCTCACGTTATGACACATGTCAATGATGATCTTAATTGAACCACTTTCATAAATTTTATGACCTCAAATGAATCACTTCAAATATTATTATCTTAAATGAACTTAGATTATCTTCTAATATAATTTATCGTTTAAGTTTTTCATATGAATAATGCAACTCATGTCTATGACGTTTATTTGGGAGTAGCAAATCAAATTTGAGCCATGCTAGGGAAAGCTAAGTTCTAGCTTAATTGTTTAACATAATTTGAAATTGACTCAAATTAATTTATACAACTATCAAAACATATCCTAAAAATTAACATTTAAGTTTGATTCAATAAATTATTTAAATAATTCGAATTCCAACTCGACTAAATTACATTAAGAATGATCTAAACAACCTACGATAATTTACTACAATAATGCTTGACCGTTATTCTATTGTTTCTTATATATCTATTCCCTTCAATTATTTGTTGTTAGAGTAAAATTTTTTTGTATATACATAGGAGGTAAAGGACAAAATTAATCACAAAGGCCCTTGGATAAGCGGCGTAACGATAAATATTCAACATGAAATTTGATGTTAAGAGACTGAAAACTTTTTGCAAGCGTAGAGCTATAGCAATTATTATTATTATTATTCCCCATAAGATCTATGGCAATTTACCTTCCCAATTGAAGCTGCCCGAGGAATACCTCACCGGTCACCACTACGCACTACCATACAAGGCATCCATTGCTACGGTAAGAGAGAGAGAGAGAGTGTAAAACAAAGAGATACAAACAAACATATACAGACATAAACCGCACTATTTTGTCCCATTGAGATTGCTTACCTCGTCACGTATTCGCATAAGAAAGTTTCAATCTATGTAATTTATATTACGGAAGAAAAAATGAAATAAAAACTTTGTATTTATATATTAGATAAATTATACCAAAAGATCATAATATTTGTGATAAATTCCTTTATGGCCACAACATTTAGAAAAATGGGTCAATTAAGATCATCATTAACATGTATCACAATGTGGCAGATCTTCTGACTTTTAATTAAATTTTTCTACTGTTGAAACTCGTTTCTCTAAATGATGTGACATCAAATGAACCACTCAAAATGTTGTGACTTCAAATAATTTATCTTCAAATGTTATGACCTTTTGGTATACCCTTTAAATATTAGCTTGCAAGAATAAACCTAGAGCGTAACTATAATTCTGGGTTCTAACTCTATTTTTTATATTTGAATGCACATTTAGAAATCAGAATCCTGATTTATTAAAATCAACAATTCTAACTTTGAAGGAATTCAATCTGACTTCTCAACGGATCACGATTTGGTTCCAGCTTCATATATTGTTAGTATAATTGTTATTTTATCATATTACATATTTATAATTTACCTTTATTACTATGGACATTTTTTACAAATAAAATTTAGAACCAATTTTTCCTTTTTCATTCTATTGAAACATAATAACGAATTTATCACTCTAGAATTCAAATCCATTTTATTCAATTCCAAACCACCTGTGTACCAAACGTAATAAAAAGCTAACAAGGGTTAGATAAAAAGCTATGTTCAATCTTTGTTGTACATGATGGTGCATATAAGATTTTCTTTTCTATTATAGAAATATCAACAAAAAACACTTAAAAAATCCATTTGCATCTTTATATTCTAAAATAATATATTTTACACGCATTGATAAATGGTTGCACGGCGAAATTCCTCTTTTAACGAAATACCAACAATTCTAATTATCTTTTGAACCTAATCCATCATTTGATTTGAACTATATTGATTGTTCATATTAAACAAATCAAGAAAAACCTTATGTTGCATTTAGTTCAACATTTTTTAGGGAACTGGTTAAGATAAAATCTATTATACCTTGTTTAATTTACAAAAACCATCTCGAATTGAACAACACTCCTCAAATACTAGACAAATCTCGAGATTTTGTCCCTGCCAATATTGGTGGTGCAACAATATTGAGAATGGAGAAAATAAAATCTCTTAGTTGATGCCAAAATCAACACTTTTTTGGATCACTACCTCACAATTGTCATATTAACCTTATTTTTACCATTGCCACAATTGTCCTGATCGTCAACTTCATTAACACCAATACCAAGTTACGACCACCATTACGACTTTTTTTACCATTGTGCAATCACATTTAATCATGATTATTATTACCAATAGAGCAATGTATGTGATTATCACTAAAGTGATGTTGCACTGGATGCAAAAAGTGAACAATGGTAGTGTTCATAAGGGCGGTGAAATGGCAATTGCAAAAACAACAACAATAATTACAAGTCAATGGAATTAAAACAATGTAGTTAAATAAATTTAAAAAAAAGACAACTAAAACCCTAAAGTGGTATAATTGTCAAAATCACTATTTGATTACAGTACTTATGTATAACAAATAACATACACCAAAAAAAAAAAAATAATAATGATGATATAATCTACATTCTAAACATTGTATAGAATAAGCAATTGTACTTGTATTGTTTATACTGTGTTGTACTATGTTATTCTCTTTGTCATGTATTGTATTGGAAATCAAGGCTACCTCAAATCATATAATTAATGGACTTAAAAAATGAAGCTCTACCTTAAACCATAAGATTAATGGACTAGAAGAATGACTAAAAATGTATATATATGTAATAGATCAAAACAAATTGCTTTGAACGAAAATTTTATGATGTTAATTTGTTAGGTACCAAGTTTAAATGGAGAGTCTAACCTAAAAGACTAGCCTATTAGGTGAAAGAACCCTCTAAGCTTAAATATCAATCCATAATTTCTCATGAAATTGATGTAGGATCGTAACATTGCCCATCATTGAGAAGCCGACGTCCTCTGAGGCCTACTCTAGGTGACCCACTCTGGATGCCTTCCACTCTAGATGGCTACACTCTAACCCTTTTCCTGGTAACCCTTTTCTAGGTAGCCATTTTTCAGGTTGCCCCTTCCTAGATCGCCCCTTCTTATATCACTCCTTCTGCTAGTGTTGGTTTCTCAATGAGAACACAAAATGTTAGGTATCAAGCTTAAAGGGAGAGCCTAATCCAAAAAACTAGGCTATTAAGTGGGAAAACCTTCTAAGTTTAAGTACCATTCCATAATTTCTTATGGAATCGATAGGAGATCGTAACACAATTGTAGATGAAAGTGTCTACATAGGTATTATATGAGTCTTGCATTACACGTGAATTGAGAATACTGATGAGTAGATGACACTTAACGAAATGATTTGAAAAGAGTGATAAAGATGGGGGGGAAAAAAGACAATCTCAATATCTGGAATACACAAGTGACAAATAAAAATGTTTAGGAAACCTCAAATGTTGCCCTTGTAATTCTTAAGAAATCGATATTTGTTTGAGATGCTTGTTTAATTCTTGAGAGCATAGATTATATAATAAAACATTATTTCTTTAATCTTTGGAATTAATATGAATAACTGTGTATTCATAACCTTTTGGGCTTGATGACATCCATATAATTTCTAAAGAACTTAATATGAACTAAAAACCAGTAAGCCTTCCCTTTAAGTGCATGATCTGCCCACAAAAAGGGTAGATAAACTATTGAATGATCCTTATTCTGTACCCGCAATACCATAACTCCTTAAATTACTCTAAGATATATGCCAGACTCTATAGAGGTTTTGTTATCTAACAAAGAAGTTAAATTCAAATGAATAATCGATTTAACTCAATATTGAACATAGTTATTTTTGTCCCTTAACATTAACAATTCTCAATTGATGTAAGTGTGTTATTTTAGAAATTTAAAATGTCTTTATAATTTTCGATAGTTTTAGATAATGTGAATGTAAATTATCCTTTTTCTTTTTCTTTTTTTTTCCTTCCTTTTTCAAGTGTGAACTAGCCCTTGAAGTGGTGCGGCTCTAATTGCAAGAAGTGTAGGATGTGGCTTTTTCCGTTTAATCCGGTTCTGGTTAGGTTATAGGCTAGAAGTTTTTTAGTGGATTTGGTAGAGTTTAAACATGGTCAAAGCATAATTAGTATACAATGGAAAAAGTTCACTGTTATGTTTAATGGGTAATGCACCAATTTGAAGACTAACACGCAAACATGCCTCGTGACCACTAACATAACAATATTCGAACCTTGAGCTGACAAAAACTTTAGGACTATATTTAAAGTGGTTAAAAACACCAGTCACAAGGTCAACACTAGCACAAAGTACGAAGGTTACATAGAGCATATTGCCAAATGCCAAGGTTCCTCAGAGAAATTTTCGTAGGTTATTGAGCATAGCAAGACGATGGGTTCAATATAATATATACGACAAACTCTCCTCATCAAGTTGCGCTAGAACTTTTAAATTTCTCACCTATAGTAGTATTTGGATAAGAAAAGGAGGCGTCATCATGATGCTGGGAAGAGTCATTCTATGGTGGATGATGAAACTAGACATCTCATTAGGTTGGGTCTGAATCGGAACATGGGAGAACTGGCCATAGCAGGTCCCCTATTGGACCTACTTTGTGGATCTGCTGGGTTGGTGGATCCAATTTGGGTCTATCCGAGGACCCACGAACCCAACAGGTCCAATAGGGTCTGTCTGGTATTTGTAAAAAAAATGCAAAAGAAAAAAAATTTTGTCTTGTGGAATTTTTTTTTAAAATATGGGTTGGACCTATAGGACTCGTTCCATTAAACAGTGGGTTTGCGAGTCCTACCTGGTCCCGTCACTTTCAGGAGTGATTTCGGTCCATTCTTTTCTATGCGGACCCAGCGAGTCAGTCCTGATTCAGATCCGATCCGGACCTGTAAGATGTCTAGATGAAACGTATGTACTTGTCATCAAAATGAGGTGGTGTGTATAATTTGAAACAGACTTTGGATAAATGCTATATCGATGTATAAAAAATATGCTTAAAACCAGACATAGCTAGTGGATCTCCGATATCTCCTTAAGCCCAGCTAATAAGCTAATCCAATTTAATTAAAATACATTTTTTTGGCCAAATAATTAAAATACTTTAAAAATTCATTTAGTTAAGACAAAAAATAAAAATTATGAAAAATCAAAATGACTTGGACAAAAACGCAGAACTCGTTGACTTTTTTTTTTTTTAAATAAACCTTGAACAATTAAATTTTCGTTGCTGATTTTTTGATGTCACCACTACATCTTTTTTCCTTTCAAAAGATGGTAATTTGAATACTGACAATGGAAGCCAAAACGCCTCGATTTATGCCCTAATAAAAATTTGCAATTTATGATAAAGATTGAAAGATCATATATGTGAGTTTTTTTAGAATATATGGTCGTATGGACACCTGTGTAGCTACTCTCTTTCAAATAAGTGAGAATTTTGGATGATGACGTTGTAAGCCCAAAACCATGTTTATACATGAAAAGAATAATAATACTTTGCTCTTACAGGAATTAAAATATATATATACATATATATATTTCAAACAACCTTAATAATGTCTTTGGATATTTTATATTTTTTTTCTTTTATTAAAATTGTGTCCTCAATGATTCAGAACTTATAATCAATGCAACAAACATAATAAATACTCCAAAGACACTCTTATACCAATGACTCCAGGAATTTTACAAGTTCACTTACTGATAACCATAATAAGCCACATAAGTATACACTTATGATCTTCAAGAGTTTAATTGGCTTCTGTCATACTACAGCTGCAAGGATTATAAGTTTTCACAACAAAACATTCAATTATAAACACTGAGCGCCTGCTACCCTTTAGATCAACTACTTTATTTTCACTCGTCCTCTACTCATCATCTAGAAGGTCTTTAATTCTAGCGATATCCTTAACCTACTAGGCATAAGCACCTAACGATACAACGGTCTGCACATCTGTCATTTATACCTAAAAAAGAAAAGAGTGAACTAGAGCTCAGTACGATATACTACAAATAAACACACACACAAGATCAGCAAGCATGCATTCACATACAGACCTATTACTAATGCAACAACCAACGTTTTATCATCTTTGATTTAAGTAAATCAAACAACATAGGGATAACTAAGTATCTCACCACATGTAAGTATAATATACATATATACGATACCAAGTACTCTCCAACATTCAAGTGTCCAAAACTGAATATTAAGTACTCCTGAATATTCTCGAAACCGAGACACCTAGATATATATGATTATTTACATACACGACTCTACTCGAGACACTGTTACACATGGATTATCAGGATGCTGCAATAATAGTGTAGATACTCCCCATGCAAGACTAGCAACCAAGCACAGGTAACACGCATTCTTATTAAGCCGAATAGTTGATTAATCCATTTAAAATTTCTACTATAAACAAGTGCAAGCAACAAGTAAGGTATATATGTACACAAAAGTAGTTTCATTCCAACTAGTACTTACTACCTAAATTTCATACAATTAAACCATTTAGAAAGTTCTATACATCTAAGTCAACTCCTGCTACATTCCTATTATACTTATTTTTTACCCCGCTATCATTTAAATTCTCAAAGTATTCTTCAATCTCTTAAAGGAAGAGCTAAGCAATCCCTTGTCACTTTAAGGCAAGAACAAGATGATTTTTAAAGTGTTATAAGATGCATAAACTAGGGCACAAGTAAGTATAGGTTTAAGTATCACTTAAGTGGGAAAAATAGGTCCTAAAAAGGTCCATAGGAAGATACATGAATAAAAAACATGGGTGCACGAGGGGAACACGACCTTGTGTTCCTCCTTATGTTCTCTTTTTCAAATAAAGTTTCAAAAATTCACATAAAGGAACACAAGTAAGAACACGAGATCGTGTATATGTCATGTTCTTTTCTAGTCTCCTTTTGTTAAAAAAAGATAGAGAGAAACACAACTACATACATGTAGATGTGTTCTTCTAGAAAAATACGATTTTTACACTCAAAGATGTGCACGGCAAAATATAGAAGCATGTATAGGCTGTGTACTTTTGGAAAATGCCTTTTTTTTTTTTTTAATTTCCTCTTATTTTCGAACCAACACTTGTTTAAACCTTTTCCTAAATCTATTTCATGATTTTAACACCCTTTTATACCCTTACTACTATTATTCTAACAGTGTAACCACAATTCTGCATGCATAATCTACCAAATTCATTATATAATAAGTAAAACGAAAGTCAGTGTCATTACCTGGTTGTGTCTTTCTTAGTCTGTCGTTTCTCCAACCCAAAAACCTTTAAGTAATAAGTTCTTTAGAATTTCTTTTTTGCAAAAATGAGTTTCTGTAAGCCCTAGATTTTTTGGTAAATATAAGTAGACCCTACGAACCGGAAATCAAACCGGAACCCTAAAATTAACCTAGTTTTATGTTTAGTCTAGTAAATCTAGAGTCGACAATCCCGTGTTCTTAAACTTTAGAAAACGAAATTAAGATAATTGTGGAATATGGTTCGTAATAATATAGAAAAGCTTAAAAATAACAGATTCTTACTTAAGTGTTTCGGTAAAGGATCAGTGCCTTGTGCACCGGGATAGTGATTCCAAAAGGATCAGTTTATGCATAAAAATATAAGGTTTTCAAAAATATCAGTTTTAGAATTTTTTTGTAACTAAAAATATCATATATAGGCCATTTACGCATATTTTCTTTTCTATCGATATTTTAATTGTCTAATCTACTATTCATAGTACTTTTCTACAATTTATTACTATTCATCTATCTCTACTTTTTCTACTACCTATTCTTACAACCTATATACCTATTTCTTACAATTTTCTTTTTTCATATAAATTCTACACCACATATTACTAAACTTCTCTTACACTTTTCTTCTAAAATTAATTTTTAATTACTCTTTCTTTCATGCCATCAATTTTCTTTTCTTTTTCATTTATTTAATTAACTATAATTTCTCTCCAATTTTTCCTGTAAATACCCCCCTCTTATTTCATTTCTTTACACTTCTTCTATCCACAAATTTACTACCAAAATTCTCCTCTCAAAACTCTCTCCAAATACTCTCTTAAATTCCTTTCTACATAACCCCAAAATTCTCAAATACCACCACTTTTTTCTACCATCAAATATCTTTTAGGTAATAAACTTTCTTTATATTACTTCTACCATATCATGTAACTTTACATGATCATGGTGTGAGTTCTCTAAATTTATTGTTATGGAAGCTACACTATGTTTATGTATTGTTCTTGTTCATGAATATCCATTTCTATATTTCTATTGTTGTTATTATGTTTCGCTCATATCATTAATGTTATTATACTAACTTATTATTTATATCTAACTAAATATATTTATGTACATATATATATTCTTTAGAGTATATAAGCTCACTTGTTATTTATTTATTTTCATGCTTTGCAATTTATTTATTTATTTATTTCATGCTATTATTAAGACTAGTCTTTCTAGTCTTAGACTTGTCCTCATCAAGTCAAAACAATTTTCTTTCTTTTCTTTTCTTTTCTTTTCTTTTCCTTTTTGGACTAGTCTATTCTTAGTCGTCGTGGGATACCTTGATGAGGCTAAGGTTCCCAATATTTGACTTTACTATTATGCTCTTATTACATTTATCCTATTATGTTGTTTTTTTTTTTTTTCATAGTTATATATTCTCATTCATGCATGAACATGTTGATATTGTCTCAACCATAATTAAAATGAGTTTTCTTAAATAATAAAATTAAGAAATCTCTTTCAAAATAAATTATGTCATATAGGAAATGATTTTTTCATTAAAACTTAAAGTTTTATCTTAACAAATATTTTCTAAAGTTAGATAAGTTTAGCTCAAGTTTTAGTAATAATACCATACGGGATTTCATTAATAAATACATAAAATAAAGTTATCACAAACTCTTTTTTTAAACCAATAAAATAAGAAAGTTTCTTTAAACTTAATTCTTTGTTTAACAAAAGTTTTCTTAAACTCGTATGCAAAGCTTTCATCAACATACTAAGGTTTAGATAAGTTTTACAAAAATTATCAAAGAATAACTTTCTAAGGATAAGCTTTACTTAGGAAATAAAAATAATAAATAACTTATAAGATTATTGATATTATTTATTTAAGGTGGATCTAACTTTAGAACAACTTTAGAACACATGACCAAAAAATATTTAGAAAAACTACATATTTCAACCACTAGAAATAAGGTTGTAGGAATCATAAAAGACTAAAATTACTTTTTGAAAATTTAATTATTCTTAAAATTAAGAAATGGAGTTAAAAGAAGGAAATACTCACTTATAAAATTTTCCCAACAAAACTAAAAATGAGATTTTCAAGTCTTAGCTTTTCTCACTTTTAAGACACATTGTTTTGCAAAATCATTGTTGAGACAACACCACTAAATTCATGCATATAGTTTGAGTCTATATATAAAGAATTTTTCAACCATACAAAATATCTATATTTTTGTACAAGAGCCCTTGAATGAAGAAAAGTTTGAAAACTCTAGTTTTGAAATCTTGAATTTCTGTATCAATTCTGTACGTCACTATTCTGAGAACCAAATGACTTCTTTTGATAAAAATAACCTTAGAAATAGATAGATCTTTTCGATTAGGTAGAAATCGGTATATAATATGCAAAATTCCGAGTTAAAATGAGCAAGTTATAGCCATTTTAAGTTGGGATTTCCATTCATACGATTTTTGACGAATTCAATAAGATAGAATTAGAGAAATTGAGTAGATCTTGGATGAAATACCCACTTCGGATATTTCTTTTGTTTAGGTGTTGAGGATCAAGATCTTCTCTTCCTCGATGATTACTTCGACTCATAGAAGATCGCTATGGACGAGTGAGTTTTTTTTACGTTTATATATTCGTGCATGTGCCTGTAGAATAGAGCACCAGATGTTAGGAAAACATAAAATTGATATGCATGTGGGATATCTTGGGAATTATGTATGTGAATTGTTATGTGCGATCAATTAACAATAAGTATATCGAAACCCGATATGTGATTGATATAATTGTTTCTATGTATGTATTGCCATGTGTGTAATTATTGCTTGATTACTTTAAATGATTTAATGTCATATTGGAATCCCCATATAATAAATTGCTCATGCATATCACTTAGAATATCATTTCAAAATTTTGCTACTGCTCCTCAGCGTGGGACCGGAAAAGTAAGCTGCCTAGCTACATCTTGAGGGGTAGGACGTTCGGGAAATACGACCTCAAGTTGTAGCCGAGCCGGATCGATCGATTTGGATAAGGAAAGCCCGGAGGCTAGTAGTACGGTTAGTTGGTACCCCAAGACGCGTGCAAACTTTTAAGGAGGTCATTTGGGGCCCAGTTCAAATCATTCCCTAACCACCAATGAAGGGGTAAATCCATCATACATACGAAACCGGATAGTCGTATGTAATGTTTGATCATATGGTTGTTGCATTTCATATGCTTGATTAATAAACTTGATTGATTGCCTATTATGAGTACTTTTGCGTAAGGAATATCTCACTAAGCTAGTTATGCTTATACCACTATAGACTTTTAATATTGCAAGACCGTTATTTTGTACCCGAGACCATCTTGATCATCTGGGTAGAATCTATATTTTGGGAAGCTTTTGGAGGAACTCTGTTTTAAAGTCTTCGAGTAGATTTCTTCTAAAATATTCTAGCCTTTGTTATGTATCTTAGTAAGACCATGTTGTTATGAAATTATCTCGGAAATACCCCTTGGAAGTTGTAAAACCTTTTATTTCAATGAAATATATTAAGTATTATTTTGCATGTTCCGCTGCCTATATCTTAAAATGTGTTACTTCACTGGTCTCCCTTTGATGTGAATGTATGCCTTATATCGATATGGAAGCTTTTGAGTGACTGGGGTAATCATTCTTAAGTTTTACTATTATGTACAGTGGGCTGTCACGTTTAGGGTACCTGTTGGGGCCTGACAATTTAAGTTGGTATCAGAGCATCAAGATTAGGGAAAGAAACAGTAAGTTTAGAAGTAGAAGTCTTAGAGATAGGATAAGTTTAGGATTTAGCCATAAGAGTTTTAGGAAGAATCCTAGAATTATAGAAAGTGGGGATTTATGGGAAACCACATGTTTTATGACCATACCTAAGATATGTAGATGGCCCCAGAACAAGTTTATACCCTTAAGAAGAATAGGAGGATTTCCAAACCGTTTTAAGCCTTAAGAAAACACAACCTTCCTAAGTTGCAGCTAGTAAAAAATAGAGTTAACTTACTTTTTGATAATGAAACTAAAAGAAGAATATGCTTATGTAAAAGACTATACAACCAACTTTAGGTAACGTCAGAAACGAGTCTTGTAGACGTCATCAAAGGATCAAAAGTAAGGATATTCTTTCAAGAAATCGGAAGTGGGAAGAAGGCAAAACCAACCAAATCTTAACGGAAGGATCGAGAAAAGAAGTAAGGAGCCACGATGAGAAGAAAGCATTGCGTTCACCCAAGACGTAACGCCTTAGTATTAAATCACAACTAATTAAAAGATGTAGTTAAGTGTTTAACAAATAAAAGTAACCTAATGATTTCTTAATAATATGATTCTTTTGTTTTATTTTTATGGCATTTATAGTATTTCTTTTTGTGAGTAAGATGCATGATTTTGATTTCTTACCTTGTGATTTCTTTAAATTATATTTGAATTTCTTAATTTCTTATTAAGCTCCTATTAATTCCTATTTTGTAAATTTATTTCCTTAAGTTTTGTATTTTGATTTAAATTTCTGGTCTTTATATTTAAGATTTTCGAGATTTCTGTAAACGTCAGTATAGAGCGTATAATAGAAACTAAAATCTAAACGATTAAACAGTCGTCCAAGAAGAAGTAGAAATAGAGAGCAACGAGATTCCAACATACCGACTGAACAAGGATTATCTCCGCAAAATCAACCGAAGAATAACCCTGCTCCTGCCCCCAACCAACAAAATGACTTTGCTGCTGCTCTTGGACAGATGAACTAGTTGTTGACTATTTTGATTCAGCAACAAAATCAAAGTAATCCAACTCCTACTCCACCTCAGAATGCTTCTGAAGCTACGGTAGAAACACCCGGCGAACAGTTACATGCTGTGCCATTTCCACCACCGCCACCACCGAGATCACACCGAAACTTGCTCGCCGACTTCATCAAAAGTAACAGTTACTTCGATGGAGCCTTCGGAAAACCAAATGAGGCCGAAGACTGGTTGGCCCAAATCGAGAGATCGTTTGATGCTTATGAGATACTCCACCACTTAAGAGTCAGTTTTGGGACATTCATGTTGAAATTTAATGCTCGAATATGGTGAGAATCGAAGAAGCGAGAATTGCCTGTTCCAGTTACTTGGGATGTGTTGCGAGAAGAGTTCTTGGAAAACTATTTTCTAGGGAGTCTCAGAGTTCGGTACAATGCTGACTTCTTGCATATTTCTCAAAGGGGGAGAACCATCGAGCAGTACGAAACCACGTTCAGTCGCTTGTTACAGTATGCTCCTGAATCCTATAAGCACAGCGAGGAGTTAAAGAGACAAGTTTTCTTGAATGGGTTAGATGAGGACCTAAAGATTCGTTTGGTGGAGTTTGATATTAGAAGTTATAAGGGGCTAGTGGAAAAGGCTCGAATTATAGAAGAGCCAAAAAGATGAAAACAAAAGCTCCGGAGAAGAAAGTGTTTGTGTTTGGAAGGAAGCCTATGAAGGACCAAGTTCTGGATTCAACAATAAGAGGTTTAAGACCTTTGGAAGTTTCAAAGGAAGTGGAAGCAATCAGAGGGAAGTGACCAAGGTAGATGTCACATGCTGGAAATGCCGAGGGAAGCATTATCCAAAGTCTTGCCCACAATTGCAAAATAAGTGCTTTTTTGTGGCAGCCCGGATCATAAAATCCTGGAGTGTCCCAAGAAGAACACCAGTGTCTGCTATGTGTGTAAGCAGCCAGGGCACTTTGCAAATGAATGCCCAAAGAGGAAAAATGCTTTAGTGAGGTCATCCAACACCTCGGGAGGATCCGCCCTTGTCAGAACCAACAATGGCAATGGAAATGGGAACGCTCTGGCACCTCGATGCATGGAATGAGAGTTTACAACCTGGAAGGCCAGTGGATGTGCGAGGAAGTTGATGATGAAGAAGAAGGATGTGAGTTTGCTGCCTTGGAGGGAGACGAAGGCTATGATCATGGACTCGTTGCAGGTTAGCCTTAACCTTAAGCTATCGTTTTGTTTGTTTATAGTATCTTTTTACGTTATCAATCTGTAATATAGAATCCCTATATCTCTTTAGCCTAAAGCTTTAGAAAAGTTAGATAAGTGTAGTATGATTAGTAACTAGTGCGTGTTGAACGCAGGAAGTATACGAGTAGCTAGTGAGACCGCTTATGCCTTGTTTGATACCGGAGCCACCCATTCGTTTATCACCCCCAACCTTGCTAAGAAGAGTGGTTTACCTATAGTCACCACCGCTACCAGCTTCAAGATAAAGACACCCACGGGTAGCGTCGTAACCACCCAAGAGATGTTGAAGGAATATCCTTTAGAGATCCAAGGACACCATACGACAAGTGACTTGATTGTGTTGGAAATGAATAAGTATGAAGTAATTCTTGGAATGAGTTGGTTGACCCATGTTAAAGCCACGGTAGATTGTCGAGAGAAGAAGGTGAATTTTAAGGATGTAAATGGGAAGGATATTGATTCAAAGGAGAATCCGCGTCGTAAGGAGGCAAGGATTAAGTTCGCTCGAGTTTGACAATGAGGAGGAGATCGACCGACAAATCAATGCTATAGAAGAAGAAAGAAGGACCAAAGGTGGAGGATATACCATAGTCAATGAGTTTCCTGATGTTTTTTGAGGAATTACCTGGATTGCCACCAAAGAGAGATCGATTTTGAGATTAGCTTGATGCCAAATACCGAGCCAATATCGAAAGCTCCATACCGCATGGCACCGGTAGAGTTGAAGGAACTCAAGAAGCAATTACAAGAGCTTCTGGATCAAGGATTTATTCGCCCAAGTGTATCACCATGGGGAGCACCAGTTTGTTCGTTAAGAAAAAGGATGGGTCTATGATTATGTATCGATTAGGGAGTTGAATAAGGTTACAATCAAGAATAAGTATCCATTACCCGGATTGATGACCTCTTTGATCAGTTGCAAGGAGCAAGTGTGTTTTCACGCATCGACCTAAGGCTGGATACCATCAGAGTAAGGCCAAGGATGTACCAAAGACTGCTTTTCGACTCGATATGGACATTATGAGTTCTTAGTGTGTCTTTTGGATTGACAAAATACACCTGCCGCTTTCATAGACCTGATGAATCGAATCTATAAGCCCTTGTTAGATAAGTGCGTTATAGTTTTCATAGACGACATTTTGGACTACTCGACTACATGAGAGGAACATGAGGAACACCTTCGTATGGTGCTTAGGACGTTGAGAAAACATAAGTTGTATACTAAGTTGTCAAAGTATGACTTTTGGTTGGATAAGATATTCTTTTTAGGACATGTTGTTTCAGAAGATGGCATATCGGTTGATCCTGAAAAGATTAAAGCAGTGATGGAGTGGAAGCAACCGAAGATGGTAACGGAAGTAAGAAGCTTTCTTGGTCTAGTTGGCTATTATCGAAAGTTCGTAAAGAATTTCTCGACTATAGCCAAGCCGTTAACATAACTTACTCAAAAGAATGAGAAGTTCATCTGGACCGATAAAAGAAAAAAGAGTTTCCAAGAGCTTAAGCAGAAGCTTATATCCGCACCGATACTCGTTTTGCCAAACCCTGCGAAGCCTTATACGGTACATAGCGATGCATTGAGAAATGATCTTGGATGTGTGTTAATGCAAGAAAGAAAAGTGATTGCTTATGCTTCACGACAGTTAAGACCGCATGAGCAAAATTATCCGACACATGACTTGGAGCTATAGACAAGCTGTTAACACAACTTACTCAAAAGAATGAGAAGTTCATCTGGACCGATAAAAGAGAAAAGAGTTTCCAAGAGCTTAAGCAGAAGCTTGTATCTGCACCGATACTCGTTTTGCCAAACCCTGAGAAGCCTTATACGGTGCATAGCGACGCATTGAGAAATGATCTTGGATGTGTGCTAATGCAAGAAAGAAAAGTGACAAAGATGCGAAATATATACGGACCACAAGAGCCTCAAGTACCTATTCACTCAGAAGGAGTTGAATATGTGATAACGGATATGGTTAGAGCTTATAAATGACTATGATATTGGAATCAATTATTGTTTGGGTAAGGTCAATGTCATCGCCGATGCCTTAAGCCGAAAGAATCACGAGGAAGTTGCCGCCTTGTTGACCAACCAAAAGGAGTTGGTAAGAGAATTCGAAAGGCTGAGTATCGAATTCATTGGAAAAAATGTGGAGATGGAAATATCTAACTTGGTGATGGAACCAACCCTTGTGGAACGGATTAAAGAAGCTCAACGATATGATGAACCATACAAAGGATCAAACGGGAAGTGCAAGCAGAGAAGTATACTGATGTCACCATAGATGAAGATGATGTAGTGAGGATGACAGGAAAGTTATGTGTGCCGGATGATGAGGAAATGAGAAGGGAAATCATGAGTGAAGCTCATAACTCGGGATGCACAATACACCCGGGAGGAACTAAGATGTATCAAGATCTCAAGAGCCACTTTTGGTGGAATGAAATGAAACAGGATATAGCTGATTATGTGATGAATTGCCCAACTTGTCAACAAGTAAAGATAGAATATCAAAGGCCAAGAGGATTGCTAAAGCCTTTGCCGATACCTGAGTGGAAGTGGGATCAAATCTTGATGGATTTCGTGTGTGGACTACTAAGGACATCGACAGGATATGACGCCATATGGGTCGTGGTAGATCTCTTGACCAAATCGTCTCATTTCATACCAATCAACATGAGGTACTCGATGGACAAGCTAGCCAAGCTTTACATAAAGGAAATAGTATGTTTACATGGAATACTTGCTGGGGTTGTGTCATATCGAGATCCCAGATTCGTATCTAAGTTTTGGATAAGTTTACAAAGGTGTATGGGGACAAAGTTGTACTTTAGCACGGCTTATCACCCCCAAACCGATGGACAATCGGAACGGACGATCCAAACCTTGGAAGACATGTTACGAGCCTGTGTTATGGAATTTAAAGGAAACTGGGATCCTCATTTTCCGCCATAGAGTTTGCCTACAACAACAGCTACCACTCTACCATACAAATGCCGCCATATGAAGCTTCATACGGACGATGCTGTAGGTCGCATCTGTTTTGGGATGACGTGGAAAAGCTTGCTATTGGACCAGACTTAGTACAAGATGCAGCAGATAAAGTAAGAATAATTTGACAGCGAATGAAAGAAGCCCAAGATAGACAGAAAAGCTAGGCATATCAGAAAAAACGAGTTCTCGAATTTCAAGTGGGAGATCATGTATACTTAAAGATAAATCCAATCAAGAGTATACATCGTGTACGTTCTCAAGGAAAGTTGAGCCCACGGAGCATTGGACCTTTTGAAGTGCTTGAACGAGTGGGAGATCTAGCTTATCGCCTAGCTTTGCCACCAAACTTGTCAGGAGTACACAACGTGTTTCATGTATCTATCTTGCGTAAACATGTAGCCAATCCAGATCAAGTAGTAGAGTTAGAGCCAGTGTTGCTAAAGAAAACCTCACTTATGAGGAACACCCGGTGAAGATTTTGGATCAAAAATTCCAAAAGCTACGAAATAAGGAGATCAAATATGTTAAAGTCCTTTGGAGGAATCACACCCATGAGGAGGCAACTTGGGAAGCTGAGGATGAGATTCGACGCAAATATTTGAATCTTTTCGAGGAGCTAGGTACGATAATCAAGTTTTGAGGACAAAACTTTCTTTAAGGAGGGTAGGTTATAAGCCCCTAGATTTTTCGGTAAATATAAGTAAACCCTAAGAACCGGAAGTCAGACCGGAGCCCTAAAGTTAACCTAGTTTTATGTTTAGTCTAGTAAATCTAGATCCAGCAATCTCATGTTCTTAAACCCTAGAAAACGAAATTAAGATAATTGTGGAATATGGTTCGTAATAATATAGGAAAGCTTAAAAATATCATATTCTTAATTTTCTAGTGTCTTTCAGATCTGAACGGGATCAGTTTTCAAAAACCGTGCCCTGGTGCACTTGAAAGTGAAAATATTCCGACAACACCAATAGATTCGTAAAAATATAAGGTTTTCAAAAATATCAGTTTTATAATTTTTTAGTAACTAAAATTATCATATACAGGCCGTTTACGCGTATTTTCTTTTCCACCAGTTTTTCAATTATCTAATCTACTATTCATAGTACTTTTTTACTATTCATTTATCTCTACTTTTTCTACTACCTAATCTTATAACCTATATACCTATTTCTTACAATTTTCTTTTTCCATAAAAATTCTACACCACATATTACCAAACTTCTCTTACACTTTTCTTCTAAAATTAATTTTTAATTACTCTTTCTTTCATGCCATCAATTTTCTTTTCTTTCTCATTTATTTAATTAACTATAATTTCTCTCTAATTTTTCCTATAAATACCCCCCTCTTCTTTCATTTCTTTCATACTTTTTCTACCTACAAATTTACAACCAATATTCTTCTCTCAAAACTCTCTCCAAATACTCTATTAAATTCCTTTCTATATACCCCTAAAATTCTCAAATACCACCACTTTTCTCCATCATCAAATACCTTTTAGGTAATAAACTTTCTTTATATTACTTCTACCATGTCATGTAACTTTACATGACCATGGTGTGAGTTTTCTAAACTTATTGTTATGGAAGCTACACTATGTTCATGTATTGTTCTTGTTCATGAATATCCATTTCTATATTTCTATTATTGTTATTATGTTTTGCTCATATCATTAATGTTATTATGCTAACTTATTATTTATATCTAACTAAATATATTTATGTACCTGTATATATTCTTTAGAGCATATAAGCTCACTTGTTATTTATTTATTTTCATGCTTTGCAATTTATTTATTTATTTCATGTTATTATTAAGACTAGTCTTTCTAGTCTTAGACTTGTCCTCATCAAGTCAAAACAATTTTCTTTCTTTTCTTTTCTTTTCCTTTTGGGACTAGTCTATTCTTAGTCCCGGGATACCTTGATGAGGCTAAGATTCCCAATACTTGACTTTACTATTATGCTCTTATTACATTTATCCTATTATGTTGTTTTTTTTCATAGTTACATATTCTCATTCATGCATGAACATGTTGATATTGTCTGAACCATAATTAAAATGAGTTTTATTAAATAACAAAAATAAGAAATCTCTTTAAAAATAATTTTTTTCATATAGGAAATGATTTTTTCATAAAAACTTAAGTTTTATCTTAACAAATATTTTCTAAAGTTAGATAAGTTTAGCTTAAGTTTTAGTAATAATACTATACGGGATTTCATCAATAAATACATAAAATAAAGTTATCACAAACTCTTTTTTTAAACCAATAAAATAAGAAAGTTTCTTTAAACTTAATTCTTTGTTTAACAAAAGTTTTCTTAAACTCATATGTAAAGCTTTCATCAACATACTAAGGTTTAGATAAGTTTTACAAAAATTATCAAAGAATAATCTTTCTAAGGATAAGCTTTACTTAGGAAATAAAAATAATAAATAACTTATAAGATTATTGATATTATTTATTTAAGGTGGATCTAACTTTAAAACAATTTTAGAACACATGACCAAGAAATATTTAGAAAAACTACATATTTCAACCACTAGAAATAAGGTTGTAGGAATCATAAAAGACTAAAATTACTTTTTGAAAATTTAATTATTCTTAATATTAAGAAATGGAGTTAAAAGAAGGAAATACTCACTTATAAAATTTTCCCAACAAAACTAAAAATGAGATTTTCAAGTCTTAGATTTTCTCACTTTTAAGACACATTGTTTTGCAAAATCATTATTGAGACAACACCACTAAATTCATGCATATAGTTTGAGTCTATATATAAAGAATTTTTCAACCATACAAAATATCTATATTTTTGTACAAGAGCCCTTGAATGAAGATCTGTACATCACTATTCCGAGATCGAAATGACTTCTTTTGATAAAAATAACCTTAGAAATAGATAGATATTTTCGATTAGGTTGAAATTGGTATATAATATACGAAATTCCGAGTTAAAATGAGCAAGTTATAACCATTTTAAGTTGGGATTTCCATTCATATGATTTTTGACGAATTCAATAAGATAGAATTAGAGAAATTGAGTAGATCTTGGATGAAATACTCACTTCGGGTATTTCTTTTGTTTAGGTGTTGAGGATCAAGATCTTCTCTTCCCCGATGATTACTTCGACTCATAGAAGATCGCTATGGACGAGTGAGTTTCCTTTACGTTTATGTATTCGTGCATGTGCCTGTAAAATAGAGCACCAGATGTTAGGAAAAGATAAAATTGATATGCATGTGGGATATCTTGGGAATTATGTATGTGAATTATTATGTGCGATCAATAAATAATAAGTACATCAAAACCCGATCTGTGATTGATATAATTGTTTCTATGTATATATTGCCATGTGTGTAATTATTACTTGATTGCTTTAAATGATTTAATGTCATATTGGAATCCCCATATAATAAATTGCTCATGCATATCACTTAGAATATCATTTCGAAATTTTGCTACTACTCCCCAGCGTAAGACCTGAAAGGTAAGACGCCTAGCTACATCTTGAGGGTTAGGACGTTCGGGGAATACAGCCTCAGTTGTAGCCGAGCTGGATCGATCGCTTTGGGTAAGAAAAGCCCGAGGACTACTAGTACGATTCGTTGGAACCCCAAGACGTGCGCAAACTTTTAAGGAGGTCGTTTGGGGCCCCGTTCAAATCATTCCCTAACCACCGATGGAGAGGTAAATCCATCACATATATGAAACCGGATAGTCGTATGTAATGTTTGATCATATGGTTGTTGCATTTCATATGCTTGATTAATAAACTTGGTTGATTGCCTGTTATGAGTACTTTTGCGTAAGGAATATCTCACTAAGCTAGTTATGCTTATACCCCTATAGACTTTTGATATTGAGGACCGTTATTTTGCACGCGAGACCATCTTGATCATTCGGGTAGAATCTATATTTTGGGAAGCTTTTGGAAGAACTATGTTTTGAAGTCTTAGAGTAGATTTCTTCTAAAATCTTCTAGCCTTTGTTATATATCTTAGTAAGACCATATTGTTATGAAATTATCTGGGGAATGCCTCTTAGAAGTTGTAAGACTTTTTATTTCAATGAAATATATTAAGTATTATTTTGCATGTTTCGTGCCAATATCTTAAAATGAATTACTTCACCTGTCTCCCTTTGATGTGAATGTACGCGTTGTACCGATATGGAAGCTTTTGAGTGACTGGAGTAGTCATTCTTAAGTTTTAATATTGTGTACGATCGGCTGTCACGTTTGGGGTACCCGTTGGAACGTGATAGTTTCTTTTTGGAGTTTTCTATTAGGTCTAAGACTCTAAAATGTCTATATTGGATGTTGCCCTAGTCATGAATGGTAAGGGAAAGAAAAATTATTTTACTCATTATGGCAATCCTCAATAATTCTTCAGAAATCATCAACCTCATAAAAAGGAAAAGATAAACTTAGGAAGGCAAAAGGAATGACAGTTACTGCCTAGGTATAAATACGTTAGTTTATTCTGTGTATATTTTCAAATTTACTAAATTGCCTGCTTTACCCTTATTTAAACCAAACAAAATACCTTATTACCCTTAAGCATTTATTTTAATTAATTCAAGTAATTTCACGTGTGTTTCTCTTGGAAAAAATAGAAATTTTGAATGGTAATCCAAAGTGAAAATATTATATTTGTTGCCTAATTTGGCTGGTTTCACCCCAAATAATCTATCGAAGCATTCTTAACTATTCCCTTTTTCCTTTTTTTTTTTTCCTTTAAGAAAAAGGAATTTTAGATGGTGAGTGGTGACAATAGAAAATCAGGAAGCTTTATTAGCCTCTAAAACTAAGAATTTTGGGTAAATCCATATTTGTAAGGTTTTTTTAAAATCTAGATTCGATTCTCCTAGTTTACATTTAAATTATCTTTTAACGCTTTCCTATCTAATACCTCTTAAAAACTAGGAGCTCCAAAGGGTAACCTTAGATACCCATCATCTAATATGATGGTTCTTTTTTATGAAAATTTGGAAAATCAATACTTTTGAGTTCTTCGGAACTTAAAAATCAGTTGATTTTGATATAGAATATCCATTGATAACACTTTTACTATTCCTTGAAAGGAAAATTCTATAGTTTGATGATATTTTTTTAATGGGGTTGGTTCTATCATGTTTTTTAATGAGATTGGTGATATTAACTAGTTAACACTCAGATTCAAATTCAATCATGATCGCACTATTATAATACTGAGTAAAAGATGGATGATCCTTGAATCATTTATTTTTAGCAATACTCTTCATTCAAGGTGTGCCAAATAAAATTATGATATCGCATGTGGGACTACAAAAGTCCTATAAATCCTATTTGACAGCCCCTCAATAAAGGGTATTATCAAAGATAGATGGTTTAAGGACCACTTATTTTTTTTAAAATAGTTAATATACCACTTTTTATATTAATTTTAGTAGCATGTAATTTACTGGACTATGAAAATTTCTCTCTTGAATGATTGTGAAAAATTTAATGTGATCTTATAAATATAAAAGTCATGATTTATAACCTAGTAAAATTAGTAAATTTTTTTCTTACAACAATTGAAACTTTTTTACTCCCAAGATTTTTCTGTAATTAGCTGGAATTTCATTTTAATTGCATCTCACCTCCTGAACTACTCCGTGGGAATTTTGTGTGGCGACCCTTGAAACCAAAAACTATGGTACAAAGCATAACGAAGATAATAATTTATTAGAAAAAAAAATTTGATTCTCTTTTCACGAGTTAGAATTTCTAAGACTCAAATGGCTGCGTTCTCACTTTGAAATCAGTTGCGACATCTCGATTGTTGTGTGGGAACGGTTCGCATCCAATAGCCCATCAAAGCCGGACATTCTTGCCGAAAACGTGACTTTTTGGAGAACATTAATAGCTGGAGAATAGCTGGTTCTCACTCCTAATCAATTATTGACACCTATCTCGATATTACCCCCCTAACTCGTGGCGTTTTGGCTTTGATGGTCATTATTGAAATTCCGATCTTTTAAAAGGGCAAGGGATGGCTGGAAAAAAACAAAAACAGGAAAACATGTAATGATGACATCAATGATCTTACAACGAAAATTTAAACAATCAAGGTCTATCAAAAACATTGTCATGAACATTTTTCAGCTATTGCTAAAAGTGTGCCAATTTATTAGGTCACAAATAATGAATTTAGGATTTCCAAGATCATCATTGGAAATTCACTTTTTCTTCTTTTTAGGGAAAATGTTGGATCTAGTACTTAAACTTTAATGAATAATTTAATTAGACATAAACTTAAAAAAATTCAATTTTATATCTAATTTAACTTTTCATACTTACAAACACTACCCCACTTAACATCGTCAATTCTGTTTGCCTAAGTGAATGCCGACAGCCAATAGATGTCTAACATGTGTCACTGATATTTAAAAGGAAAAAGTGAAAGAAGAAAGAAAGAAGGGGAGATAGAAAGAGACACACACACATAGAGAGAAAGAAAGGAAAGAAGAAGACCGAGTTGTGGGTCTACACATAAGGATTGGGTTCGTCTTCTTCTTCATCGACAAAGTACAAACAGTAGGTGAGACAAGTCTTCTTCTCCATCACACACGATGGAAGAATCGTAATGGGTGAATTACGTGACTCTAGTAGCGATAAGCGATTGGTTTGGTAACGGCTTTGCAATTACGAATTACTCGATGTAAGTTAACTTGGCAAAAGGTATAGCTAACGTGTGTGATGGATGGGTTTCTGCAATTTTGGTTCGTGGTGTTCAATGGATATGGGTTTCATGGTTTGAGTTTGAAATAGAGGATGCAAGGTAGAGAGAGAAGGCAAATCTAGGTAACATGTGGGCAAACTCGATTTCTGTAATATTTGTGTTAGGTGTTGATGGAGATTTGCATAAGAAGTTTGGTGAGTTTAAATCAATTAAGGTTTAAAGGTTCAAGAAAGAGATGGGTCTTAGTGTGTTTCCCTTTTGGAGAAGGTTTGTCTTGTTTGAGTTTTCTGGTGAAACAATGACTTGAGATAGTGCTGGATGAAGATGTTGAGTTTGTTAGATTCGTTGAGTTTGATTTAGGGATCACTTTATCCAATTCGCTTAGGGAGAGAATATTAGTGTAGAGACAGGAAGAGTGATTGAGGGTAAGGGCTGCAACCGAGCAAGTCATTATAGGATATTCGACCTACCAAAAACCCTATAGGGTTTATGGTCGGGTTTTTAGCATCCTATTAAAATCCTAGAGGGTTTTGGTCGAGTTTCATGTCACATATATAACTCGATGGGAAAACTCGACCCGACATAATATATAAAAATATTTTAAAAAATTATTCCACTTACTTTTTACTTTCCCAAGACCTCTACTTCCAAAACTCTCTTTAGTCTTTAGTCGTTCTGAACCCTAGCATCTATCCCCAGTTTCATTATTGTAACCTCCTCCTAATTATTCACTCATCTAGACCTTCAGGCCACCATCATTCACTTTCCTTATCTTTCATGGGTTTTGCACAGAATCACATCAAGTCAAGTTCGGTCTCCTTTTCTCCAAGGCAAAGGCAAGTTAATTAATTGTCTAAACCTCCCCTCTTTATAAATCATGTTATACAACAGAGTTGATTTGTTGCCGCAACTACCTCAACATATATGAATAAATATCTATGGTAATTACTTTTCTCTAGCTAAATTTATATTTTATGAGCTATCTGATGAACCAAGGGTGATTATAATCTTATTTGATGATAAAATATATTGCACAAATGCTCATCAACTTAGTTAAGCTACATTAATAAGCAAAACTTGTTTTTAATATGTTTAATGAAATAGCCATGAATTTCCCAATTTATACTTTATAAATTTGTTATTGAAATTATATATGATTTTAAAGTGTGATAAATGTGATTCATGTTGATGCATGAAATATGAGTTGTGTTATTGTGTTAAAAATAATTAAATGCCTTATAATGTTTAAATATTGGGTTCATAAATTTTAAGTGCATTAGAATGTATGAAATATGATTAGAACAAGTTAAATTATGCATGTATTTAAGCCTACATTTAGCAGAAAGTTTCAGTTACAAAGTGTCGAGCCTGGATTTTTCCACTATCTGGTTCATTTCTCCTAACCCGATTCACATTAAACCCGAATCCATTTAACATGAATCCTCGACTAGGGGTTAAGAGAAATTTTAAATTTTTTGAAAATGATTTAGAGTCGCCACCTGATATAAATCGGGAAAAAAAACAAAAGCTAGGATCAATGGGTCGGTTGATCCTAACTTAGCTACTAGTCTACAAAAAAATTTGGTTTTTAAAAAGTTAAAAGACCAAATTTTTTCGCAGACTAGTAGCTAAGTTAGGATCAACCGACCCATTGATCCTAGCTTTTGTTTTTTTTCCGATTTATATCGGGTGGCGACTCTAAATCATTTTCAAAAAATTTAAAATTTCTCTTAACCCCTAGTCGAGGATTCATGTTAAATGGGTTCGGATTTAATGTGAATCGGGATTAGGAGAAATGAACCAGATAGTGGAAAAATCCAGGCTCGACAGCTTGGCGACTCCACTGAGGACACTTAAATTTTTTTTAAAAAAAAAGAGGGCTAGCCACTTAGGAATTTTAAATTTTAAATTTTAAATTTATCCTTTAAAATTGCTCGATTTTTTGTGAATATATACATTATAATTCTTTGTACATTATTTGGATAATTGTTTTGTGAATATATATACTAATCTTGCAGATGAAAAAAAAAAAAAGACAAAGGGGCAATAGTCTTATTTATTTATTTATTGATTCTTTGTACATTTATTTGTCTTGTGAATATATTGTATACTAATATTTCAGGCATAAAAAAAAAAAGGGGGCAATAGATTATTCATTTGCATTTGCCTGCATATTAGCATAAATGTGTGCTAGATACGGTCGGACCCAGGCCGTCTTAAGAGCCTAAGCGAGGAGGACGAAGTAAGGTCCGGGGGTTGTGGCTTTCCACCCTCTAGATCAAGAAATGTCCTCCCACTCCGGTTTAGTACCACTAAACCGGGGGACCTATAGAACCCTACCAAATATGCATTCATCAACATGGGATATGACCAAATTTTTTCAAAAAAAAATGGAGTTGTATCATTCTTTTCCAAATAAAAAATTTATTAAAAATAAAAAAGGGGTTTCAAAAAGAAAATTTAAAAAAAAAATAAAAATCAAATAAAACAAAAAGTTTTTTAACCAATTCCAACAAAGTCTAAAAAATGTGGAGTAATATTCTTTTAGTATTAGTTGGCCCTATAAGATAAATAAATAAAAATGATTTGATAAAGGTTTTTGAAACTATTGTTTTTAATACAACTCCTGTAAATATTTTTCAAAATTCTATTGGCCATTATCCCCATTTGCATCTGTGGCGGGCATATTTGCATTCTTGCATGTGTATATATTTTCTTAAATAAAAATGAAATGTGTAGAGTAGACTTGTACATATTCATAGAATATACTGTCCACCTATAGTTATAGATCCTTTCCAACCAAAATTATCTTTGTCATAAGTATTCCATTTCATTGTCTTCAAATCAATCATTTTGTAAATATTTGCCCCCACTTAAGGGGAGAGGGTCATTTGTTTACCTCTATTCTTGTAAGTTAGTTTTTGCCTAAAGAAAAAACTTTGAGTTGTAAATAAATTTCCACTTTAGATTAGAAACATTCATTTTCCAAACCTCTTTTGTAAATAACCATTTTTTCAAAAAAAAGAAGAGAATAACAAGTTTTTAAAATTTCTTT
The DNA here is from genome assembly GCA_024138025.1 of Combretum micranthum. Classification (NCBI taxonomy): domain Eukaryota; kingdom Viridiplantae; phylum Streptophyta; class Magnoliopsida; order Myrtales; family Combretaceae; genus Combretum; species Combretum micranthum. The sequence continues at coordinate 2,315,792 of JAMXBD010000049.1, forward strand.
TCTAAAAAGAAAAAAAAAAAAGAAAAAAGAATAAAAGTTTAAAAAAAAATGTATAAATAAATGAAGAAAAAAGGAAAGTTGCCAACAGGAAAGAATATTTCAAAAAAATTGTTATCCCAATGATCATTCAGTAAAAGGCAATTGAAATCAAAATTAGGGGCAACCAAAAGGACTTTACCGATTAGGGGCATTTGATAAACCTAAATGGGGCATTTAGTTAAATATTGAGGCAATAAAAATGGATGATTGAAAGCCAAGAGAAATATCTCACTAAAAATAATTACCTAGGATGAAAAGAGGCAAATTTAATCCTAAACACCAACCCTACACACTCAAGAGAGGAGTGAATTGTGAGAGATAAGGTGGACTCATTCCTTAAAGGAGGTCTATCTTGAATTTAGTACATGGGTCAAAATGAAATTAGGCATTCATTTCAAAATGTTAAACACATTTACCCTTTGTCAGCCCATTTGAGCCTATCAAGGATGTGTCTTAAAAATAAACCCTGTCAGGAACCACCCCACAATGGGGCAATCAGGAGGTTAGGGTCATTAACAAGGAGAAAAAGGAGTAACTTATATGCACTTGACCTAGTCGCATCAATTCAAGAGTAGTCAATTGACAAAAATAAATCTTTTCCTATGAAAGAAAAAGAGTCTCCATTTCAAACCATACACAGCACATGTACTTTGAGCTATAGACCACAAAAGGAAAAAAAAACAAATCACCTTGGATTCATGTCCCAAAAAAGGAAAAAGGAAAAAGAAAAAAAAAAAGAAGAAAAAAAACAAGAAAAGAAAAAGACAAGAAAACATCAAGGAGAGATCAAAAAAAAAAAAAAAAGAAGAAGAAGAAGAAGCAAACAAGGTGATAATAAATCAATGATTTGCAAACACAAATAGAAACAAATAGCTCAAAATCATCAAAATTCTTTCTATATTAAGCCCCGCCCACAAATTCCACCCTTTGGAGACTCTTTGGATCAAAGGAGTTGATCTATTAATACCCTTAAAACTAGGGACAAGTGCATCATCAAGTTTTCCTTAAGGGTTCTTGACTTGTAAACCCGGGTTGCGTTGGAAAATTTTTCAGAAAAAAGCCTTTATGAAATATCCTTTTTGATTAAAGCCAATAACCAAAAGCCCACATTACAGTCCAAAGAAGACCTAATAGATTGACTGATGTGTATTACTTGCAAGCCGGACCATAATTTTTGGAATCCGAGTCAAAAGTGAAAATGAGCCTAAGGAATGTGAGGAAGTCCTCTTTGACTAAGCAATCAAAATGAGATAACCAATCTTGGTATATAAATTGTCCATAGGGGCATAAAATTACTTGCCCCAATTTGAAAAATATCTGCCTCAAGTTTAGCAATATCTGCCCCAAAATTGAAAACAATGCTCCAATAGTGAATTGAAGTCCCAAAAGTAAAATTTTTTGCACCAATGATTAAAATTTTTCAATGAGAAACCTTAAGTGGTTTAATAGTCAAGCTTATGGCTGAACTGAAGTGAATGATCAATGGGCAAACACAATTCATTTTTATCTGTTGGTAACTTTCTTTGAAAGTAAAAGAAAAAGAGAAGGATTTTTCAAAAATATGTAAAAATTACTTTTGGTTCAAATCTTTGAAGATAAAAAAAAAAAAAAAAGACATTTCTGAGAAAAGTAGGGATTGTAAGTCTATCATTTTCCCAATTAAATCTAAAAAAAGAGAAGGAAGTTAGGTTTTTCAAAACCACTTTTTCAACTAACTCTCTCAAACCAAGTTTTTTTCAAAGAAATAGCAAATTTGTTGCTTTCTTAACTAAGTTTTTTAAAAAAGAAATAGCAAAATTGTTGCTTTCTTAACCAAGTTTTTCAATCCAAAGAGAAAGTAAATTCACTGCTTTCTCAAACAAATTTTTCAATCAAGTTTGTGAGATTATTGTTTTCTCAACTAAATAGTCCCCAGTAAATTTAAAATGAAAAAGAAGAAGTCTTGACTCAAGAAAAGTTTTCAAGTTAGCACAGTTTTCGAATTATAAGATTTCAAAAAAAAAAAAAAAAACAGTCGTCATTGTTCTTCTAATATCTAGGATCACCTGCTCAAAGGAGCGTCGTCCTACTATTTGAAGAATTAGGATCATCTACTCAAAGGAGCGTCGTCCTATTGTTTGAAAAATTAGGATCACTTGCCCAAAGGAGCGTCGTCCTACTATTTGAAGAATTAGCATCACTTGCTCAAAGGAGCGTAGTCCTATTGTTTGAAAAATTAGGATCACTTGCTCAAAGGAGCATCGTCCTATTGTTTGAAAAATTAGGATCACTTGCTCAAAGGAGCGTCGTCCTATTATTTGAAGAATTAGGATCACTTGCTCAAAGGAGCGTCGTCCTATTATTTGAAGAATTAGGATCACTTGCTCAAAGGAGTGTCGTCCTATTGTTTAAAAAAATTAGGGTCACTTGCTCAAAGGAGCGTCATCCTGCCTTTAAGAATTATAGTTACCAGTCCAGCCAAGAATCAGTTCAAGTAGCACCAATTCAAACCAAAAACCAAAGCCCATAGGTCCGGCAAAAGACCAAGCTAAAGCCCATAGGTCCGGCAAATGACCAAATTAAAGCCCATAGGCCCGACAGATGGCCTATCATTTTTCTAAATCTAGACCCGACAGATGGTCTATCAGTTTTTTAATCTAGGCCCGACAGATGGCCTATCATTTTTCTAAATCTAGACCCGACAGACGGTCTATCAGTTTTCTAAGTCTAGGTCCAACAGTTGACCTAGCAAATATCAAAGTCTAAACTCGACAGATGGTTTAGCATGGTGTCCAATATAGAAATCCATCCATTCAAGATGGTGACCAAAAACCCTTGTTCATCAAGGTGACCCAAAATCCTTGTTTATCAAGGTGACAAAAAACCCTTGTTCATCAAGGTGATTAAAAAATCCTTGTTTATCAAGGTGACCCAAAATCCTTGTTTATCAAAGTGACCCAAAATCCTTGTTTATCAAGGTGACCCAAAATCCTTGTTTATCAAGGTGACCAAAATCCTTGTTTATCAAGGTGACCAAAAATCCTTGTTTATCAAGGTGACCAAAATCCTTGTTTATCAAGGTGACCAAAAATCCTTGTTTATCAAGGTAACCAAAAATCCTTGTTTAACAAGGTGACCTTTCCAAAATCCTTGTTTATCAAGGTGACCATTTTAAAAAATCTTTAGCTATCAAAGTTGGCTATTAGCCGTTCCTAAAACCCCTGCTTGTTAAGGTGATGTTTGGTAGTTTAACCCGCCAGGTTTAGGTCTTGGGCAAAAATGGTGTCTTTTTGTCTTTATAGTAGAGTTTTGTTCAAACTCCACCATAAAGAAGGGCAGCTGTCAACACCCCATTTTTGCCCCCTTTTTGAAAATAAAAAAATAAAAAATAATAAAAAAATCATAAAAATAATAAAAAAAGGTAGAAAATACAATAAAAATTGAAAATTATAAAAAATAAATAAATTAGCTAAATTTAAAAATAAAAAATTACAAAATTGGAAAAGAATATAAAAATTTGAAAATTAAGAAATCTAAAATAATAATAATAATAATAATAATAAACCCCATCTTTAGTAAATAAGTTTTTAGAAGTTTAAAAAATCGAAAAAAGAAAGAGGAAGATCAAAAGACACTTATTTTACTTTAAATGTGCTTTAAAACGAATTTATGTTGGCAATTTTGTAACTCCCGATCCTTCGAATTCAAGTTTTATAACGGACGGCCATTAACGGTCGAATTCAAGTATTGTAACGGACGGCCATTAATGGCGGAATTCAAGTTTTGTAATGGACGGCCATTAACGGTCGAATTCAAGTTTTGTAACCGACGGCCATTAATGGCCAAATTCAAGTTTTGTAACGGACGGCCATTAACGGCCGAATTCAAGTTTTGTAATGGTCGAATTCAAGTTTTGTAACCGACAGCCATTAACGGTCGAATTCAAGTTTTGTAACGAATGGCCATTAATGGTCGTGATCCGTTTCACTTCCCCTCCAGCTCTATATAAACCACAACCCCGATCCTCCTCAAGACAAGATCCAGATCTGAAAAAATTTCGAACAAGAGAGAGCATAGCAAGGAAAAATCTAAAAAAAAATTCAAAAAAGAAAAAAAAATACAGAGAGAAAGCAAGAGTAAGAACCAAGCGAATTCGAACTTCCACCACCGTCCCAAACCATCCATTTCCACCACCGTCCCAAACCATCCATTTCCCCACCGTTCCAGCCTCTGCCGCTTCGGCTATCACTACCAAGCCGCTGCCGCTTCAACCACCACCACCATTGCACATCCCAGCCTCCAACGAATCTGACTAGATCATTTGATGAGGTTTCAAATTTTTTTTAGTTATTATTATTATCATTGTTGTTGTTGTCGTTGTCGTCGTCGTCGTTATTGTTATTGTTGTTGTCGTCATCGTCGTCGTTGTTGTTGTTGTTGCTATTGTTGCCGATGTTGTTGTTTTGTTTTTCTATAAGATATATTAATGTAATGTATACAAAAACTAGAAAATAATAAGAAATAAAAAAAATGAACAAAAAAGAAAAAATTATGTATGTATAGATAGTTGAGATGCATGCTCCAATTTTATTAGTATTAATATGTAATATCATATTTAGGTAAAAAAAAAAAAGAGTTTTAGTATATAAATGCAATTAGTAAATAAATTAGATTCTAAAAAAAATGTATGTATATGAGTATGATAATATTTGTGATGATAAAAATAAATAAAATTTTTAGAGTATATTTATGAAAAAGAAAAAGGTTTGTTAGTATCATTATATTATTCTTTTTATTGTTATTATATCATGATTGTTCAATTAAATAAATATTTGTTAGAATTTGCGAAATGTTTAGTGTGATATCTTGAGCATGTTTTAGTTACCCTATAATTTTTATATAAAAAAATGAGAAAAATTCACAAAACAAAATTTATTTTTTTCTATATATGTATATATATTTAGCATAATATTATAAGAAAAAAAATGTTTTCCTAGCCCTTATATAAATATTACTTAGTTATTTTCTAAATTAACAAAAAAAAATAAATGGGGTTTTTCCAAAATTAGTATCTTTTAAGGATTTTCAAAAACAAAAATAAAAATTAGATCTCTTTAGGAATTTACAAAATAAAAATTGATTAAATACTTAAACTTGGCGGGTTTCAAAAATAAAAAATACAAACAAATTAAAAATTTTATAAAATCAAAAGAACTACGTTTTATCTGATCTCGATTAGCGAGTATGTAGGCACCTACGGGGCGACATTAAAAAATGAAAAAAATGTTTTTGTTTTTTTTTAATATTGTAAATAAATATTTTGAAAATATAAGATGTTTTGTTGATATTCATATTCTAAAAAAAAAAAATAGAAAAATGTGACTTGTAATATTTTTATTTGAATTTTTGAGCATATAAAGGATAGATTATAAATTTAAAATTTCGAAAGTGGTAACCGATTTGGTTTTAATAGGTTAGCCCCGAATCCATGATATCTGGTTTTTAAAAAGTTTGTTTTTTTTTTAAATCAAATTTTTTCGCAGACTAGTAGCTAATGTAAGATCAACCGACCCATTGATCCTAGCTTTTGTTTTTTTTCCCGATTTATATCGGGTGGCGACTCTAAATCATTTTCAAAAAATTTAAAATTTCTCTTAACCCCTAGTCGAGATTCATGTTAAATGGGTTCGGGTTTAATGTGAATCGGGTTAGGAGAAATGAACCAGATAATGAAAAAACCCAGGCTCGACTCCCTAGTGGAGTCGCCAAGCTGTCGAGCCTGGATTTTTTCATTATCTGGTTCATTTCTCCTAACCCGATTCACATTAAACCCGAACCCATTTAACATGAATCCTCGACTAGGGGTTAAGAGAAATTTTAAATTTTTTGAAAATGATTTAGAGTCGCCACCCGATATAAATCGGGAAAAAAAACAAAAGCTAGGATCAATGGGTCGGTTGATCCTAACTTAGCTACTAGTCTGCGAAAAAATTTGATTTTTAAAAAAACAAACTTTTTAAAAACCAGATATCATGGATTCGGGGGCTAACCTATTAAAACCAAATCGGTTACCACTTTCGGAATTTTAAATTTATAATCTATCCTTTATATGCTCAAAAATTCAAATAAAATATTTACAAGTCACATTTTTCTATTTTTTTTAGAATATGAATATCAACAAAACATCTTATATTTTCAAAATATTTATTCACAATATTAAAAAAAAATAAAAACATTTTTTTCATTTTTTAATGTCGCCCCGTAGGTGCCTACGTACTCGCTAATCAAGATCAGACAAAACGTAGTTCTTTTTTATTTTATAAAATTTTTAATTTGTTTGTATTTTTATTTTTGAAACCCGCCAAGTTTAAGTATTTAATCAATTTTTATTTTGTAAATTCCTAAAGAGATCTAATTTTTATTTTTGTTTTTGAAAATCCTTAAAAGATACTAATTTTGGAAAAACCCCATTTATTTATTTTTTGTTAATTTAGAAAATAACTAAGTAATATTTATATAAGGGCTAGGAAAACATTTTTTTTCTTATAATATTATGCTAAATATATATACATATATAGAAAAATAAATTTTGTTTTATGAATTTTTCTCATTTTTTTTATATAAAAATTATAGGGTAACTAAAACATGCTGAAGATATCACACTAAACATTTCGCAAATTCTAACAAATATTTATTTAATTGAACAATCATGATATAATAACAATAAAAATATAATAATAATAATAATAATGATACTAACAAACCTTTTTCTTTTTCATAAATATACTCTAAAAATTTTATTTATTTTTATCACCACAAATATTATCATACTCATATACACACATTTTTTTTAGAATCTAATTTATTTACTAATTGCATTTATATACTAAAACTCTTTTTTTTTACCTAAATATGATATTACATATTAATACTAATAAAATTGGAGCATGCATCTCAACTATCTATACATACATATATTTTTCTTTTTTGTTCATTTTTTTTATTTCTTATTATTTTCTAGTTTCTGTATACATTACATTAATATATCTTATAGAAAAACAATAACAACGACATCAGCAACAATAGCAACAACAACAACGACGATGACGACAACAACAATAACAATAACGACGACGACGACAACGACAACGACAACAACAACAATGATAATAATAATAACTAAAAAAAATTTGGAACCTCATCAAATGATCTAGTCAGATTCGTTGGAGGCTGGGATTTGCAATGGTGGTGGTGGTTGAAGCGGCTGGAGCGGCAGCGGCTTGGTGGTGATAGCCGAAGCGGCAGAAGTTGGAACGGTGGGGAAATGGATGGTTTGGACGGTGGTGGAAATGGATGGTTTGGGACGGTGGTGGAAGTTCGAATTCGCTTGGTTCTTGCTCTTGCTTTCTCTCTTTTTTTTTTCTTTTTTGAATTTTTTTTTTAGATTTTTCCTTGCTATGCTCTCTCTTGTTCGAAATTTTTTCAGATCTGGATCTTGTCTTGAGGAGGATCGGGGTTGTGGTTTATATAGAGCTGGAGGGGAAGTGAAACGGATCACGACCATTAATGGCCGTTCGTTACAAAACTTGAATTCGACCGTTAATGGCCGTCGGTTACAAAACTTGAATTCAACCATTACAAAACTTGAATTCGGCCGTTAATGGCCGTCGGTTACAAAACTTGAATTCAACCGTTAATGGCCGTCCATTACAAAACTTGAATTCCGCCATTAATGGCCGTCCGTTACAAAACTTGAATTCGACTGTTAATGGCCGTTCGTTATAAAACTTGAATTCGAAGGATCGGGAGTTACAAAATTGCCAACATAAATTCGTTTTAAAGCACATTTAAAGTAAATAAGTGTCTTTTGATCTTCCTCTTTCTTTTTTCGATTTTTTAAACTTCTAAAAACTTATTTACTAAAGATGGGGTTTATTATTATTATTTTTTTTTTAGATTTCTTAATTTTCAAATTTTTATATTCTTTTCCAATTTTGTAATTTTTTAATTTTTAAATTTAGCTAATTTATTTATTTTTTATAATTTTCAATTTTTATTGTATTTTCTACCTTTTTTTATTATTTTTATGATTTTTTTATTATTTTTTTTATTTTCAAAAAGGGGGCAAAAATGGGGTGTTGACACAAAGTAAGCCCAATACCACCTTTAATTAGCCAAGATACAAGCTCATTAATTAGCCAAAGCCAAGCCAATTAATGACCTTAATTTGGTAGCCACTAAAGTCAACAAATGGACAAATATCAACTTCTAAAAGTACAAAATTCGTCCAAAATTTTCAGACCAACTTAACACACTTCAAAAAGCTTTAAAACCCCATTTTTCCTCTCCCAAAAGCTCTCTCATGACCATATATATTAAACCTTTCATCTTCCACAAATTAAACCCTCAAAGGCTTGCAACAATACTCCTAAACCAAGGCACAAAGTTGTTATGGTTAATATGTTTCTCTTGTTTTATGTGTGCTTAAGTTATGTTTTTATTAGAAAAAGGTTTATATGCTAAATGGTGATAGGATGATTTTTATACTTTGATGGTAGTTTCAGTAATGTTATATTGCTAGAGGAGTTTGTAGTATGTGTTTTATATGAATTTGGAAGTGTTCGGATGGTTGTGTTAGGATGACAAAGGGTTGAGTGGTGTAATGGGCATATGGAGTTGAAATGTAAATTGTGTTTGATGTTGTAGTTGGGTGATTGATGGATTGAAGGGGAGTTAGTGTTTGTTGAATGGTGGTAAGAACACATAACAAGCTTTGGGAAGCTTAGAATGAGTTTGGAGGATTTTTGAAAATGTAAATTTTACAAAGAAAATAGGAGAATTCGTGAAAATCACGTAACTTTGTTCCAGAGGTCTATGCCGGCAAATAGGCGGCTGGCGTATGATCCCATATTGCCGACGTACATAGCAACGCTGCCAGTGTTGGGGGTATCCACCGGCGTAGACCATCCCCGTGGAACTCTTAAATATTTTTGAAAATTGAAGTTGCAGTCTACACCAGCTCAAAGCCACCGACGTAGACCACAACGCTACCTACATTTGTTGAACGCTGCCAGTGATGGTAAGCGTGGAGTTTTTAGTGCAATTCATACTGGATCAACGCCGCCGGCGTTGAAGGCCGGCGTGTCTCCTACAGTTTCCATTTTCAAAAACTTCCTCTAATATTTTCTAAAGCTTGATATATGATCAATTGAATAATTGTTGAGTATTGTACGATATTATTTGATGTTTAAATGATCTGTTATGATCTTGTTAATTTTATTTGAATTTCTTGATTGGTTATGTTTGAAACTAGTTGAGTTGTGCTTAAACTAAGTGAGAAATTTGATATTTTCTTTGTACAGTGATAGATCCTCACTCGGCTAACCCTATTAGTTCTCGAGCTATTTCAAGTATGCACTAACTTATTTGATTCTTTGTTTAAGATAAGCATCCTTTAAAAATACTTTAAATTAAGAAAATTAATAATTGCTTGAATGAATGTCTTTTATACCGTTGAATCTAGTTCGGAGAGTAGTACCCTGCTCAGATTGAGGGCATGGGAATTTTAGGCGCTTAGACCACCTTTGTCATTTGAAATGACTTTCATAAGTGGTTTAGTGGGTAATTGATAGGGTATTTGGTATCGATATAACACTTGTTTTTTCTTGAAAGGATGTAATATGATTTAATTCAATGTTTATGGGAACATTTGAATTAGGTGATATTATGGATTGAGTTAAGTAAAGTCGAGAAATGGATGAGAACCCTAAATGAGATTACTTTTTTGTTTTGGATAAAATTATCTAGGAGATATGAGTATCCGAGCTATTTATATCAACTCTCTAAGTGTCGTGATCATTACTTAGGTTCTCCCAGAAATCTCTGTTGTTCAGAGTTTGAATACTCCAGTGTTGTTTGCCTAATTAAAGATTAACTAATAATCTAATGATTGTTGCATTTGAATTTAGTTTAAGCATGTGTGGATCACTTCGCATTTGTATTCGTTATTTGTGTACTGGGTCTTTGGCTCATACTTTAACTATTTTAAGTGACGATCAAAATGAGTTTTACGCAAATATAAGTTATGGTACCGACTTTGAGGATTTCCTAGATGGCCCGGAGGACTAGATATGACCATGGACCTGGATAGAATTCCTATTTTGTAATAGATTAGTTATGGAATCTTTCAATGTTTATGTTTGATGTTATAGGTTGAATTACCTTTTATGACTTTTGTATAAGGCTTGTAAGAAGATTTTGTTTGTAATATCTCAACTTAGCTATATGTATATCTTGAACTTGTTTCTCTTGTAATATATGATGAAGATGATGTTGTGTTTTTATTACAAGTTTTAAAATTCAATAGTTTTCAAATTTGTAGTTGAGTATTGAGGGTTTAGGTAAATAATTCTTCAAACACTTCTTCTAAGACAACCTTATATATAATTATGTAGGTTATATGTGGCTGGAGAGCTGTTATCACCTATTTTTTATTATAAGGGTGATAGCGGTCCTTGCATTTAAGCTTTAATGTGCATATATATGTTTGTATTTGTATGTGTGTTGTTCTCTGTAGATTGTGCAAAAACAAATTAAGTGCCACAGTCTTGATCACGAACTTCATCGATAGCACAATTGGTCCAATCGAAGTGTAAATCTAAGGTACAATGAGTGGAACAAAACAAAATGCATAGACTTGGTCATGGGTCACGTTGGGGGCTCGACAAATTTAAACTCCAAGGCACGACAAGTTTGAATCTAAGGCTCGACAAGCATAAACTTGGTCAGAGGGTAAATTGAGGTGCGGCAAGTTTAAGGTAACAAATCTAAGGCATGATAGTTTAAAAAGTAACCATTGTAAACTTTCAAATTCAACCGTTAGAGGTTCTTCTGGGGGAAAACGGTTATGTTTTTAAAGCTACCTTATATAAATATGTTGGGGTGTTTTATATGAGTTTTTGAGAAAGAAAGAGAAAAGAGAGTAGAGCTTAACTTATATATATTATGTAAAAATACTCTTTATTTGTGTTTATTTTTGTTAAGTGAATATTGTCATTCGCGAGTTTAGTGAGTCAATATTGTAAGGCACTATTGACATGTTTTTTATGAGTGTTTTAGTGAAGTTCTCCTATGTTTGAAGCAATAGGTGAAGTCATCATATGTTGAAGCACTTATGTGAAGTCCTACATGTGTGTAGGCATTGAGTGAAGTCCTCGATATGAGGCATTATGTGAAGTCCTCTTTGTGATGAAATTGTTTGATTGAATGAAATGCATGGAGTCCTCCTTGAGTGAGGTAATTGTGGATCGTAGAGACTGGGGGGGGGGGGTGCATCTCTACGTTAAATTCCTTCCCTTATATCTCTATTATTATTGTTGTAATTGTACGTAAAGGATAAAAGAAATAATGGTTGGTTATAAGCTTAAAATCGGTTTAGAAACCCGCTTTGTAGCTTTTGTTTCCATAATATGTGTGCGTAATAAAGCCTAGTAATGCATTGAATTTTTTCCAACACTGTCTTCAAAATAAAAGTTTAATAATTCAAAATAAGTCTTCAATGGAAGTAGTTGTAATTTCTTCACAAATTCTACTTTTACAAACTTTTCTCATTCTCGTACTATCATTAGATTTGTGAAATCGAAGATAATTACTTATAAATCATTTTCAAATTGTTAATTTTTTTTGTTCCATATATAATGAGAAAAAAATTATAAAATCGAACGAAATTCATTATATTGATTTCTAAAAAATAATATAACCAAGACAAATTGAGGCCTCGGATGGCCAGATTGATTTTATATCAAATGGAAAATTCAACCATTAATTCCAATAAAACAACAAAAATCCTCATTGGCTTCACATATCTAAAATTAAAAATTAAATAAAGCTACAAAATGGATAATAATAACATTTTGATAAAAGAGAATGTAATCATGTGAGACGGCTTTGTAGTCCGTAAGGATTCAAAATCTACATGTTCCTATCAAACAACAAAACATTTTATGATCCGATACCAGGTCGGGTCAAGATCGAGTTTGCTAGAATCCTACCAAGGTAGGTTTTTGGGAAGAATAGGAAAAACCCTATAGGGTTTTTTCAAGTTTTGGGAGACCTTAAAGACAGCTGAATCAGGTTTGAGTTCTATATAATCGGTCTCAAACCTACTCCAGTTGCATCATTAGATCTCTTTAGCTATAAATAAAAGAGAAAATGTCAAATTTAGTACCGAACTTTGACGAAAAATTCTATTGGTACCTGAACTTTAAAAAGTTCAATTTCATACCCAAATGAACTTTTTATGTCCACAAACATTATCCCACTTAATAGAGTTAACTTTTGTCACTAACATGGACATTTGACCAATCTTTGAGTGACATGTGGATAAGTAAAAAAAAAAATGACGAATAGAGAGAGAGAGAGAGAGAGAGAGAGAGAGAGGAGGAAATAAAATAGAACATTGAAAACCATCTCCCTCAACTAAAGATGAAACTGGGTTGGCTGTTAAATGGTTTTCGACCCACCCAATTTAGTAAAAATCCTATAGGGTTTAACCCTATAAGGTTTTAGGGTTGATTTTGAATATGCAATAAAAACCTTATAAAGTTATAGGTCGAATTCAAATTCCATGAAATACTTGGAAAACAAATTGTAAAAGTAAAAAAAAGTGTAAAACATTAAGCATACAAAAACTAAGTAAAACCTAAAAGACTAAAAGAAACCTTGGTAGTTGTATACCACCGATCCTTTGCTCTCTCTCACTTTCAGTCCTCTCTTCCTTACAGGCATCACTCGGTTGTTGTCGCTCACACCAATCGTCTCCTCTCTCTCACTCCCAGTCCTCTCTGCTCCCTCCTTTAGGACCGTCACTCTGCTTACTCACTATCCCGCAGCTTGTGCCTCCTTACACCGCCTTTGGTTCCCATCCACTAGTGACTAGACCATCACTCTTCCTTTACCTTCGTATTTCATAGCCAGCCGCAGTGATAGATAAGAACTCTCTCTCTCTCTCTCTCTAAATAGCTGCTTGGTTTCATAAGTTTTTTTTAGTTTAATCATGTAAGGGGTTCGAGCTATTTGATACATCTATGCGATTGGAAAATTGCTAGTGGTGTGAGAGAAGATCAGGTTTTTTTTTTTTCTCCTATTAAGAAGATTAGGGTTTTAAAAATTAAAAGAAGATATTGAAGATGAAAAAAAGGGCAAGGAAGAGAGAGAAACTTTTTCAGCTACAAACATTTTTTTTATTAGGCCTTTTATCTTTAAATGCATAAAAATGTTCTAATGCAAGAAACTATGTGATGAGCTCCATTGCCTTTTGTTCTTTCTTTTACATTTTTGTGAAAATGTAAATATGTTGTTTCCATGAAAATGAACTTATGTTCATTTGCTTTTTACCTAAATGAAATGAATGGGTTTACAAAAAATAAAATAAAATAAAACCATATTCATCAATAGAAGCAATGAATAATCAACAACTTCTGAGCTTCTTTACGTCAAGGAGTATTTGGGCTAAGGCTTATGGAATCTTTTTGATGAAACAAAAGCATTGGTGAGTTAATGCATGTTCCATGACCCTATCCACATCTACTATCACAATTCTTGGGTATATTGCATTCACAGAAATGGTGGATGTAAAATTTTTGGACAAATCGAATACGTTTCACCATGATTATTGTAACTTTATAGTTATTTTACATTATTTGTATCATCAATGCAAGGAAGGAAAAAGTGAGAATAATAATAATAATAATAATAATCATCATCATCATCATCATCATCGTCGTCGTCGTCATCGTCGTCATCAGACAAGTTTTAGGTTAGAAAGCAAACCTGGGTTTGGATATAATATGAAAACCCTATAAGGTTACAGGGTCGGATTTGGTATACCTTATATGTTATGGGGGTCGAATCATAGATTTATATGATCCATCCAAAAATCAACCTATTACATCATTGGAATTAGAAACACATGTTCAACACTAACTTGGTGTGTATGCTTCTCCATGTGCACAACCTTCTTTTTCCTTCCAATTCATAGTCATAAAAGAAAGTGGAGGGATTCAATTTTCAAAATCACCAATAAGGCATGCTTAAGTTTTCTTGTGAAAAAATAAAACAAGAAAGGAAAAGGCTAAAGAATGAGAATAATTCTTCTATTGAATCAATTATCACTACAATTAGGATCCAAATCATTAAAACACTAACCCAAACCATGTCAATGAAAAGTTTTATTTTACTAACTAATTATTACATATGTACAACATGTGTCTTGTTGTACTCATGACCTTAAACGAAAGAAAGAAGTAATGGAGAATGAGTAAACAATTTCAATGAGCTTGAATGCACTAATGACCAAAAAATGAATTATATAGCATCAACCTTACTATTATAAATGAAAAGTAATATTTCTTTACTCTAAGCTTTGTTTCATCCCTAAATGTATTTTGATAGCACAACAATGTTTCATTCCAATTTCTAAATCCTTAAATGAGGAAGAGCCCTAGATATTTATAAAGTTTGACTTTTTATGATATTCATCAGATCGTAATAACCATCAATGGACAAGATGAGTTATCTTATTAATGGATTTTTCACATATGCTCTCTAGCTCATGGATGACGTCTTTAATTACATAAGCTCCTTAAGAAAGGTTAAGAGTAGATGAGTTTGTCTGGTCCAACGATTCCTACTCCAAGTCTACTATATTAAATCTCCCTACTTATTCCAATTTCATGGACTTAACTCTCTAGGCCTTATCACTTAACCTAACTAACTAGCTCAAGCCATTTCTAGGCTTTAAAACTCATATTTAGCTCTCTATAGCTACTAAACTTATGAATGGGTGTTTAGATAACAATGAAGAAGATATTAGAATTGAAACACCAAATGATAGAAGAGCAACAATTTCACACTCTAATAAAACCAATGTGAAAACTCTAATTTCTCTATCTAGAATATATCCTTTTTTTCTTAAAAAGGAACCAAATTAAGGACATAAATCAAACCATCACAACTAAAACTTCTAAATTTCTTAACCAATTTGAAACTTCACTTCATATTTAGTTCCAATTTGAGTCAATTTCACTAAGTCCATGATGCACGGGCGCTACCTCCATTTCATACAACCAACCACCATATTGATGCCAACTTTAGGATAAACACCTTAAAAATTAATTTTTTTGTGAATTACAAAAATATGACCTATGTTTTGGATCATTGATAAAGAAGCAACTTGAATTTTACATCTTGACAAACACATCTCCTCAATTTAATAATTTTATCTTAATTATAAAAAGAAGACACATGGCAACTTTAGTACTATTGATAATTAGGTTATGTTAATTAAATAAATCAATGTTGCAGAAAATTCAAAAAAAGAAAAAGAAAAGAATATAGAAAACTTAAAAAAAGAAGAAGAATGAATGAATGAATGAGACATGAATCAAACTTGGACCATGGACATAGTCACATAGGTCAATAACAGCTTCAGTAAGTCTCACTCATAGTGCTAAATCTCCTCCTTCGTCCTTCTAATTGCACTTAAATCTTCATCGACCTAGCGTGAGGTTCTTTAGAGGTCACGATTCTTGTGGTGGCATGGGTCTAAATGTGGCAGCAATGGATGGTTAAAGAAAGGTCAATAGAAGTAATGGTGGGTTTCGAACTTCAACCCAAGCTTTCCCTCTTAATTTAATAAGAAAGTTGACTACTTTATGCTCTTGAAGGCCCCATAAACTCAGTTATGCACTTACATTTTACATTAACCAGAGGATTTCTAGGGAGGAAAAAAAATCGTTGTATTAAAGCTTTTAAGAAAGAAAGTCGCAAATTTAGAGAGAGAGAAGAAATTTTTAGAAACCTAACTCCAAAGGATCCTCCTTCCATGTTCTTCTCTACACTTGATTATGCATTTTATTAGCAATTGATTATAAATGTTATGTAATCGAAAGATCACTTTTTCCTTTTTCTTTCATGCTTTTCTTTTAGTTTTTATTTGTATTTTCTTTTCATTTTCAATTCTCTACAACTTTTTTAAATTATTTATTTATTTATATAATTAAATTGATAATAGTATTGACAAGTCAAAATGCGCCACATGTCCCTCTTTATAAATAATACAAAATTATCACTCACAAGTTATGTGTTTGTTAAAGATATAACTCAGGCCACCTCTTTACAAATGACTTAACACACAAGTCATGTTTTCTAATTTACCCAAAATTTTTATGACCCACCAAACTAAAATAATATTCAGTAGGTAATATACACCAGATGTATACACACATGATAGATAACTATCAGTCATATTTAAATAGGTGGGAGAGATAGTAAGTAGTTTTTAAAATAATTACCTATAAATGCAGTTACTACTATTAAAAATGTTACTTTCAATATTTATAAATGTGCACTTATAAAGTTATACATCTTACTTTTTTTTGCCCATGTTTTAAAACTTGTATATGGATGTTTATGAGTTTATAAAACTTATTAAAGTGTTGGTTTGCTACAATGTATTTTGTTTTGTTTTTTTTTTTTCCCACTTCTACTATAGTCTAGTTTATGCTTAGCATTATTTTACTAGCGTCTTATAAACTTAAGAAGATATAAAGTGGAATAGTGTGGAGGTCCTATTCATATCCTATTCTAATGACACCTTAAAACCACTTGGAATCGAGATCCTATAAAACCTACAATCTAAAAATAACTATGTGGTGAGTTTGTAAATTTTTTTAATTATATTTTTATGACATTAAAATTCCATGGTAAATCTTCAACAACTCAACTATCAATATTTTCATAACAATTCAAAAATGTAAGTTTATACAAAATTTAGTAGCCATTTATATTTTCAACCTTTTATCATAGTATTTAACTTTTTTTTTTTTTTGTTCATCCATAATCTTATAACTTTTTTTTTCTTTTTCTTTTTCATAAAACTAACTAAAAAGTAGAAATATAATATTAATTTTCATGACTTATTATTATTTTATAATTTTTAAATGGTAAATAAATAGTACCTTGAAACTTATATATTAGATACCTTAGAGTGCAGGTTTCTAAGCATCATGCCTAGTAAGTTAGGTTTCAAGAAAATTGTATGGAAACTTATCTGGTATAGGATACAATAAGATTATCTCCTTGTTGTATTTTGTGAAAACAAACTTCATACCAAAGAGAAAGTCACCCAAATGAAGAACCATCTTGTACCACCTGAACACTTTATTTGAATGAGGTGGTGTTACGTACAAAACTGTACTCTTCTAGTGATTCCAATTTATGTCTGTTTATTATAATTGTTCGGAATGGAATAAATTAAAATTAATCAAATGAAAAATGAATAAAATAATAAATGCATTCATATGTTTGAAATAACCATAAAATAATTGATTTTATTCCGTGTTATAGTAGAATTTGTTAAAATACCCTTAATTTATACTCAAAACAACTATGTGTTTTATATTAAAATTTTATTTTTAAAATTTATATTAAGTGAAACAAATTGATTTTGCTTCTTCAAAAGTGAAAAGCAGGAATTTTTTTAAAAGCGCTGGTAAAGGAATTAGAGCCTGCATTTGCAATTCTACTCGGCATTAATCCTACACGCTGCAGCAGAAGCTAGTTTGCAACTAATATAATCATAAAACATAACCTCGAAATCTCCAAGAGATTACTTTAGTATAGATGCTTGGTGACACAACTTATTGAGACCAATTTTTCTTGCTTGATTGTTAAGTTCCATTGGATTTCCTATAATACTTCTAACTTAATTAACTTTCCAAATTGTAAAATCTCAATATTTTCTTTTGTTTCTGCGATTACTACAAAAGATAATTAGTACTTTCTTTGCAATGGGATAAAGGCATAGTAGTGTCTCTACTTTTTATTTTTGGCAAATTAATATCTAAAGTTTCAATTTTGTTGATTTAGGGTTTTTTTTTTTTTAATTTTGTTTCAATTTAGTGTCTCCATTAATGGAAAAGTTAAAGATCATTATTTTTTTTGTATTTTAGTGCTTGTACTTTAAATTTAATTATATTCAAGTGTCTATACTTTAATTTTGATGCATTTTAGTGTCTATTGATTAATTCACTCATTAAAAATTTATACTTTTTTCTTAATTGATATATTATCTTAAAATTTAAATGAAATTGATACATTGACTCATTGAAAATTAATTGTAGATGTTTAACTAATATTATTTTAGAAATAAAAAATTATTTATATGTAATAATTTCTACCATGAAAAACTTTTTGCATATAATCTTCGATTTTGATAAAATCTTATATTACTAAGAAACTATTAACATTAATTTTCAAATTAATGTCATAATATATAGAGATGTATTACTCAACAAGTCTATAAATTCATCTAATAGGGCAAAAGACACGTAATTCACAAATTATAACAATTTTAAAATTTACTTGGTTTGTGTAAACTTGGGACACATAGTAAGATCATATGTTCAAATAAAATTGATGTTAAGAGCTTCCCAGTGATAAAAGATTTTATCACAACCAAAAATCATATGCAAAAAGTTATTCATGATCAAAATTATTATATATATTTTATTTCTAAAATAATATTAGTTAAACATGTACAATTAACTCTTGATGAATTAATATATATCTTTCATTTAAATTTTAATATAATATATCAATTAAGAAAAGTAAAATTTTTATTTTTAATGAAATATTTAATGAATAGACACTAAAATGTATTAAAATTAAAGTATAAACACTTGAATACAACTAAAGTTAAAGTACAGGCAATAAAATACAAAAAATATATAATGATCATTAACTTTTCCATTAACGAAGATACTAAATTGAAACTACATTAAAAGAACAAGCATTAAATTGCTATTTAAAACTTTAGACACTAATTTGCCAAAAATGAAAATTATAAGCACTTTTGATATCTTTATCCCTGTTGGAATCCTACAGAATGATAATCCCATAGCTCATTTTCTATGGGTGAAAGAATTCTTGAAAAAAAAAAACTTACAAAAATACAAATTATATTAAAAAATTGCCAAATTACTACCTCTATATCACATGTTGAAGAACATATACAAAATTTTCAATATGCATAATATGTTAGAGAAGACTAGAGATATAGCAACGATACAAATTGAAAGTTAAAAAAAATAGTAACATTGCATAATGAATGAGTAATACACATGTATTTATATGTGTATCCCATATTAAATGTGTGATACGTAATTATATGTATATCATACATTTAACGTATGATGCATGTAAAAAAGCTATATAGCAATGATATATTGGAAATTTTTTATACAAATTGATTTTGTTTAATTTTTTTAAAAACAATGATTAAACATGAAATAATTTTCATTTTCTATATTATTATTATTATTATTATCTGACCACCCAGAAAAGTTGCTATGTCAATTTACCATTCTAAGATTCCAATTAAAGCAAATCTTGTCATTAACTTAAAATATATTAAAAAAAGAAAGGAAAAAGAAGAAGAAAGGGAAAAAAATATAATTACCCGTATTTTATTATATTCCACAGGGGCCATCCAAACCATACAATTTCTTCCCAGTCTTTTAGCTTTTTAAGTCATCAAACTTCCTTTGCAGTCTATATCTAGATGAATTTGTCTGCATCAATTATTTTTGGACATGTAATTTTCATGTAATAAAAAGTAGTATTTTTACATAAGATAATCTTATTTTATTAGGAGAAATTGCAAATAATTTCCTGAACTTTCACTTGAATACGGATTCACCACTAAACCTTCAAAGTTTACATTTTGACTTTTTAAATTTTTAAAAATTAGCATAGTTAAGGATGATCAACATGTTCCATTAAAACAAGATAGAGAAAATGTAAATTACCAACTTGAACTTTCATCTATATACAAATTTACTCCCTAAAGTTTCATCTATGTGTAAATTTATCCGCTAAACTCTTAAAGTGCACAAGAAAATTATCAATTATCCTTAAATATGTCAAATATTGAAAATTTAGGAGGCATAAAAGTACACTTTGAAATTCAGGAGTGAAGCTGCATTTAAATAAATGTTCGAGGGTAATTTGCAATCATCCTATATTTAATTTAGGATCATATATGGATAATACAAACTTTGTTGTAGTTGTAAGTTGTAACACGACAAGGAAGAATAAACAATGCATAATATATACAAAACATATATGCAATAATATTATTGATTTCATCAAACGTGAAGAACAAAAACTCCGAAATTCATCATAAGAATTTGAGATATTCCAAACTAGGAAGGAACATTGTAAGTTATATTGCCACCATAAAACGTTGAATATAAAGGCCTAGAATGCAATACACATCACATAAAAGCAGGGACTCTGGAATTTAAAGTCAAGTCTTGATAGTACTATTGACTTTGACCACTGTTTAAGTCAAAAAAAAAAAAAAAAAAAAAACATAAACATCATGGGCCAGATCTTGAAGAATCACATCCTGGACAGGAAAGAAGAACATGCTATTAGCAATTTAGCATGTGTGAATTGACAAAAGGTTAGCATCAACATGGTGCACAACAATTGACATGGACAACAAGCAATTTGTTCACCACCAAGTCAAATTCATCAACAGCTTTTGATACTATTATTAGTCTTTGTAAAGAAGAGATTCAATGCATAATTCACAAACTTTTTCTCAAAGCTGCTTCCAACTACAACTAACCCAAAGAAATACCTTAAATACCCACTTCCTCTAGATGAGATTTGAGGGGGGGGGGTGAACAAGAACCGTGCAGTAAAAGGCATATTAGATGTTGCATTTAGCATTAGTAGCCAAACAAAACACGCCAAGCTCTTTATGCAAGAACGTTAACGAGACAAAAGTTGTAAACAAGGCACATGGGATTTATTACTAAACACTTAAGTTACAGTAACCAACTAATGTAATGACCCGAATCCTGTATCCGGCTACTGAAAGCTGTAACCAGCATCCACACAAGTATAGCTGGCAATTGCCAATTGCCATGGCCTATTCCTGTCAATCCATCAGCCAAGGTTCATTCAGGTCGAAGTCATGTCAGGCTTTTTAGGTTGTAACCAAATTCCTGCAGAAATTTCGCGGGCACGAAATGATCAAGCACCCCAAGATGATTTCATTTACTGCAAATTAAACCAAAAATGAGCCAGACTTTAGTGTATATGCATATTGCTAGAGAAAAATGAGTGCACTGTAGAGTACATTTTTGGCTATACGCTCTAAAATAACTAACAATCTCGACATTGAAATTTATAGTGATTAAAAAGGATATACTAGCTCTTACAATCAAATTGTAGAGTTAATCTGCAGACATTGTTCTAATTGAACTGGCACTTCTGAGCTGCTCCAATTCAAAAGTTTTTCCCGTAAGATGCTCAACCAATC
The DNA here is from genome assembly GCA_024138025.1 of Combretum micranthum. Lineage (NCBI taxonomy): Eukaryota > Viridiplantae > Streptophyta > Magnoliopsida > Myrtales > Combretaceae > Combretum > Combretum micranthum. The sequence goes on from JAMXBD010000049.1 coordinate 2,337,204, forward strand.
CTATTCAAAGAAGGGGAAAAATAACATGGTATTAGAGGAAACTTGGAGTTCAAACAAGGCAGCCATTTTACCCTAGTTAATTAAACTCTTCACTTAATGACTTCAGTCAATGTCCCGGCTTAAGGGCTAGGGGTAGTGTTTAGTAATTGACATATTTGTAGGAGCCCATACCATGTCTACAATTTTATGTTTTTAGATCCACTAGTTGTGGATTTAAATCTAAACTATTGCAACAAAATGTGTATAAATAATAGCAGTTAGAAGTCATAAAAGTAACAGCATCGATATCTCATCCATTCATAGTGAATCTCCCATTTGCGAAAGAACAGAAAGCTTCTTGGTGTTGAAGATCCCAGTAGGATTTTTGGAAATTTCCAATCCAAGCTATAGTTTATTTACGCAGGCCTTGAAACCAGTAAAGCTGGTTGAAACCACTTTCACTAAGCAAACTTTAAAAATCTACTCAATCAGCATCATCTTGAGAGTGAAAGACCAAATGAGAGCCTTGTAATTAAGGTACCGAGCATCATGCACAGAGATATCATACCATTTGATGCTGTGCAAAATGGAAAGCACAAACAAGAGAAGGAGCAGAAGTAGAAAACATGAGCTTTTTACATATCGAATTAAATTCTACGACACTGAGCTTTTTTATTTATTAGGACTTCTGTGACTCACCCTTCTATCACAAATCCAGGCCACTTGCCAGCCAACCATAAGAGTACATCCATGATTCCCCATCAAATTATGAGTTTTCATAGATTAGAAGGATCAGTAAGTAGTACATAACTTTTTGAAGACAAAGTTTGTCATATTTTCATGCAATGAGAGCAAATGTGAACTGATTGTTCAATTACTATTACTTTGAGAAACATATGCTGATGCTTTTCCTACATGTTCTTGTAATAATGCTATGACAACAACTGCACCAACAAAATAGATTCCTTGATTTTCCTCCTAGTCCTAGTTTCGTCAGATCAAAAAGGCCAAACATACTCCATGCTTCCGCAATAACAAGCAAATGCACAGATCCATTTGGCACCTAAAGATTTTTACCAGTTGTGTAATGTCGACAATCATGATCACCGATTATCAAGTCTGTTTTCCAGCCATTGTTGAAATTATGTGCTTTGTCCATGGTATCTGCTCCAGAAAATCCAACAAACCAGCATTTTTCCCTCGGTAACTTCATTAGCTTCCTTTCGTGGATGGCTCCTGAAAAGGGGTTGGGAGTTAAGGTCAGACAAGAAATGAAGATGCAGCTGCTATGTATAGTTTATACACTCCCATTGAATTACTTGAAGGCAACCCCAAAAGGATGTAGTGAAAGAGTTCTCAGTTAGGGAATTATCCACCATTGTCATTACAATGCGAGCATTACCTTGTTATTTCAGAATTTTGCAAATTTTGACCCTGAATTGCGAAAGCATTTCTAGAGTGGCTAACAAGTAGGGACTTTCTACAATCTCTATCAACCAGACTATTCACTTTTTCTTGTCATAACTGTCTCGTACTCTAGGAAAATAAGGGAAAAATGAAGAATCCAACACGAAGATGGCAAGCAAAAATGCAGGGTACGCGAAGATGGCAAGCAGAAGTCATTAATACATATCTACCAGCTTGTAGACAATAAAAAAGCACAAGAATCCTAACAGTGCAAGCGTTACTAGAACCACAAAGTTCATGTGAAATGAAGAAGGACAGCACAAAGCCTTGGTAAAACTGTGACTGAAAATGCAACATCGTGGACTGGGGCTGATTTGCTGACAAGTCCAACAATTTTTCTTTCCTAAGTCACATGTACATTTGTAATTCATTTTTCTGCATAGGATTGAAATCTTATATATAATTGAACCAGGAGACTAAGTATTTATCACTTTTAGGAAGAAATTGTCATAAAATCCAAGAAACAAATTCAAATTACCATGTTCAAAGATGGGAATCAGATAACTAAATCGGATTTGACAGTAGATACACACCTGGTATTGCTTGCCCTGACAAAGCTGCAAGTGCCACAAATATATTCTCCGGGTCTTTTGGCTGAAAATCAAATACAAGTACCTGTAAAGAAGTATGATACAGAGTAGGAACCTATCAGCAACATGGCAGGACAAGTGATTTCATTGTAAGATTTACTACAGACATACTAGTGAATCTAATTCACTAGATAATATGGCATCAATGGTATGTGCTAAGCTGGAATGGAATGGAATACGAGTGGAAAGGAATAATTCCTTTGTATTATGGTGAAGAGTATTTTTGGAAAAAATAGATATATATGTTTTTCACAAGGAGTTGCTATTCCTGCAGTAAAAGGAACGAATAGAGATTCATTATCTATTTCACGTTAAATTGAATATACATTTCTTATGTTAAAAACCAAATAAGAGAATAATTATTTTATAGTAATAAAAGCAGAATTCCAATTCTGCTTCAGCAAACGAAACGCAAACTCATATTTTCTCATTGTTCACTACCAACATGCACCTTAACCATGACCATCAACTAATACCTTTACCAAGTGATAACCACTATAAATTCTAATTCTGTTGTGACAACAACTGCCAACAATAGTTTATATGCCTTTTGTCACAGGCGCAATAACAACCATCACATGACATTTTACATATTTTTGAAAGATTTTATAAAACATAACATAAAACTTGACTTATACAGTTCCTATCTTAGTGGGAAAGTCTATGGTGAGGTTAACAAGATAGATTCATCTTACTGTTAAAATAATTATAGTTAGTATGCTAGGTTCATCAATGATGCAATTACGGCTGCATATGAATATGAGCAGACAAAACTGGTCAGTTAAAGAACAAGACAAAACCATAGAATTTTCCTATCTCAGTGGGACGAGTAATAAAATGCAACAAACACTAGAAAAATTGACATAACCTGAGTATTACGAGGGGATGGTGGCTTGACAAGAACCATGAAATGCTGCAAATCCCAAAGGTTGATAGAGTAAGCAGTGGACATAAGAATTTGGGCGGGTCCTTTAGTAGCTCTAAGTGGTACGGTTGCTACATAGACTTTGTCTCTGTCTTTTGTTGCCGTTGGTTTCATGATGGGTATTGAAGCCATTTTGCTTATAACTGAATCAACAGGAAAAAACGGTTGGCTTGTGCTTGTAGTTGTGGTAATTAAAAAGCTTAAGGAAAATTTAAATAAATATAGGTTTTTTTTATTTTTTCTTTTTTTAATACTTTCTTCTGGCTGTGAATGATGGAAATTGTGTCCACATATCCTAAACCATAATGGGCTTCCAGTGACAAGAAGTCCAATTATCTTTGGTCCTACTTTGGGCTTAGCAGCAGATGATGATCTGCAATCAAGGGTTCAGTTGTTTTTTGTCCCCTTTTTTTTTTTTTTTAAATTTAAGTTTACTTTATTAACATTAGAGTTAGTTCATTATTAATTGCTAGGGAGATTTTACTGTACAGTATAATTCAGGATTAACGCATTTTCAAAAACTTACTAAAGTAAAATTTTCAGTACAACACTGGTACAGTTCGCTGCTACGCAATCTTCATCTTGTATTGTTGGTTTTTTTCTTTTTTTTTTTTTTTTTGGATTCGATTAAGTATAGATATTCGGTTTTTTAACTTCTTTACAAGTGACATTATATGCTGAATTTTAATTATGTTAGTACACAGGTTATAGGATAAGCCGATAAGGATCAACAATAAAGTTTTGATTAAAATAAATAGACATGGGCAATAATTAAGATATGATTTTCAAGGTGGTCAAGTAACTAATGGGAGAATTTAGAAATGAAAAAATTAATAGCAAATCAAATTTTATTAATTCAATGTCAGTTCTTATAAATAAATATGATTAATATTCACTCAATTATATGAATATTAATAATCTTTAATTATTCGTGGATATATTTAATTATAAAATTATACTATACACGCATATTTCATAGATACATGTTATATGAAAAATTAATAAATATTTAAAAATCTATTTTTGGTTCACTATAATTCGTGCTAATTCTCAGAATGAATATGCTTAAAATCCCCAACCATGAATATTGATAATATAATACAGTTCGATTCAGTTCTGGTGAAAAAGTTAACGTTAAATATCGGTTTGGTTCTAGGTATCTTCTTTGGTTTTTCAATTCTGTTCAGGATTATAGTACAATTCAATTACAGCTTATTGTTTATGTCACACCCATATCATGAATATATGAAGACACCCCTTATAAATTTTAGACATTATAAAGATAGCTCTAATTAAAAAAAAAAAAATCTAACATTTATACTCTTAGGAGACACATCTTCAAACTTTAAATATTACCTGAATTTAAAATATCCTCGGCAGGTTCATGCGGGTCCTCCCTTTAAATAATTGAATTTTTTTTTTTATAAAATTAATAGAAATGGAATGGGTTGTGTTAAACTTATATGCTCAATGTGAAATTTGATGAAACAATATAATGCACAATTAACTATTCAATTATTGTAAACTATACTTAATTAGTCAAATATGTGTGTGTGTGTGTGTGTGTGTGTTGTGCATTCTTGGTCAAGGGAATCATCAAAGGCTTGATGAGTCCAAAGGTTAAGGCGCAACAAGCTCAAAATTAAGACATGACAAGTTCAAAGTTGCAAAGCTCTAGTTAAGGATTGCGTCGAGGGCTCGACGTGTTAAAGCTTAGGGCACAATAGTTTGAATTCAAGGCTCGACAGGGTGAAAGACTTGTCGGGAGGCAAATTTGGGGTGCAATACTTTGAGGGGTGATAATTTAAAAATTAGAGCCGATGTGATAGAAAAGAGTTATTGAAGTGCATTAAATGCTTGGCGACTTAAAAACGTTGTCTGTAACAGACATTTGAATTTTTTAAGGCTATATATATGTTGTCCTTGGAGACCGAACATAAGAAAAGTGTTTGCAAACAAACAAATCATACTTTTTTTTTTATTCTCTTATTCATTAATTTGTATACCAAAAGAAGAGGGAAAATATTTCTAGTGTTTTATTCATATATTGGCAATTTATCAGAGAGTATCTAGAGAGAGAAATGAAATATTTTATTTCATAAGTGTGTTGTAAAAACTGTATACTGCTCATCTTGAACGTGTTTTGTGAAATCAATATAGTGGTAGTGAAGTCCTCAATTGAAGCATTGATGGACCATGGAGAGTAGGAAGTGGGCTAAACTCTACGTTATATGTGGATCAATTTTCTCTATCCTTATCTCTTTTAAAATTTCATCCTGCATCTGATGGTGTATATCTGTTGTTATTAAAGTTAATTTTTTATCTGCCCATTAAAATTAATTGTTTGAGCTTTTAGTAAAAATAATTAATTCCCCCTCCCCCCTTCTTGAGTATTCTTAGTGCATTTTCATTTGGCATCAGAGCCAATCTTTATCTTATATGTGCTTAAATACATAATAAAGTAAAGATCATGGCATCTAATACATTAGGGTGTCTAAAGGGGCAAGCTGTCAATAGGCCACTGCTTTTAAGTGAGGGTAACTACCTTTAGTGGAAGTGTAGAATGAGAATTTTTCTTAAAGCTCAAAATAGATTAATTTGGAATGTCATAGAAAATGGGCCTTTAGATTTAAATGAAATTCCCATTAATATTTTGCATTGTAGTTCAAATGAAAGCAATTACAACAGAATATGTACATGTAATATTGCTAAAGAAATCTGGGATGAACTAGAAAAGACTTATGAAGGGATCACTAGAGTTCGAGACACTAAAATAAGTCTTTTGTATGGTTAATTAGAAAATGTCAAAATGCTTCCTAATGAGTCAATAAATGAAATGCATAACAAATTTTTTAATATTATAAATCCCTTGAGTGTACTTGGGAAGAACTTTTCTAACTTGGAAATTAAACTTCTCAGGTCATTATTTAAGGATTAGGAAGCAAAGAGAACAGTATTAGAAGAAGCTCGAGACTTGAATGCTATGAGCAAGGAGGAACTCCGTAGAGCACTTAAAACCCATGAGCTCATTAAAAAAAATGGAGAAGAATCCAACAAGAAGGCGATTGCCTTAAAAGCCATAAGTCAAGATTCCAGCGACGATGATGAAGGTGAAAATGAGGAACTTGTCTTGATGGCCAAAAAGCTCAAGAAGTTCATGAGACCTAGGTTCAAGTCCAAGAAAGTAGATAGTGACAATAGCTCATTGAGGAACAAAAAAGAGGATGTAATAACTTGCTTTAAGTGCCAGAAACTAAGACACATCCAGTAGTATTGTCTAATAATTAAGAAGAGATTAAAGGAGGAGAAGAAAAGAGCATATATGGAAACATGGAGCGATGAAGACTCATCTAACTCAGATGATGAAAATGTATGCTTCATGACTCTAGACAATGAGGTAACTTCCCCCTCTTCTCCTTCATATGCCGAGTTATATGAAACGTATGAAAAAATATCTTGTAAACTAGTTAAAGCAGAGGAAAAAAAAAAACAGCATGCTAAAATATTTAATGATAGAAGTTGGAGAAGAGCTTGAAATTTTTCAAATGAAACATGAAGAAATTATATCAAAAAATAAAAAGATGCATGATGAAATAAATATTCTAAAATTAGAAAATGAAAGGATGAATAATAGGTGTACAAAGTTGAAGAACAAAAATAATGAGTTGAAATAAATTAATGAGAAACTAACAATTGAAAATGATTTGCTAGACATTGAAGTTAAAACATTAAATAAGAATGATAATGTTGTATGTGCTAGTAGTAATAGTGACGATATCTTAAAAGAGTAAGAAAATTAAAAAATGAAAATATAATGTTAAAAGCTAGTCTTTATGATTCAAAAGCTACTATAGCCAAATTCACAAATGGCTAAAAGAATTTGAACGCATTTCTTGGGAATCAAAGGTGTGATTCAAATAAACATAGAATTAGCTATAGAGAAAGTGGCTGCAATTCCCACAAAACTAGGTTTGTAAAAGCCACCCATTGGACATATAACTGCTGCGGGAAAAATGGTCATATTGCATGTAACATTGCAATAAGAAAAACAATGCATTTGAATCCTTGAAGCAAGCTGATTTGGGTTCCCAAGAGAGAGGTTCTTGTTCCACCTAACCATAAAGGAATCTGTTTTTAGGAATCTTCAAGTGAGAACAACAAATGATATTTGATCAACGGCTGCTCAAGGTGCATAACTGGAGGCGCATCCAAATTTACATCACTAGACTTGAAAGATCAAGGGAGTGTTACCTTTAGAGACAATAAAAAATCACCAGCTCTTGGTAAATGTAACATTCTCATAAACAGAGATTTAATTATTAAAAATATGTTGCTTCTTGATGATTTGAAACATAATTTGCTTAGTATTAGTCAATTGTATGACAATGATTTTATAATAACTTTTCTTGCCAGTGGATGTTCTATTGAAAGAATTAACAATAAACAAGCTCATTTTGAAGGATATAGATAAAGAAATATTTACAAAATCAATTTAGATAATTTTAAATCATCAAATGAAACTTGTCTATACTCTTAAAAATAACAATAGTTGGCTACGGCATAGAAAATTAGGACATGCTAGCATAGATGTTATTTCAAAACTTATCAAAAAGAATCTTGTTAAAGGTTTACTAAAAATAAATTTTCAAAAGGATAATATCTATCAAACATATAAAAAATGAAAGGAAACTAAGACTTCTTTTAAGTCTAAGGATGTTGGTTCCACCACTAGGCTATTAAAACTATTGCATATGGACTTCTTTAGTCCTGCTCAAACTCTAAGTTTAGCAGGCAAAAAATATACTTTGGTTATTGTTGATGATTTCACTAGATATACTTGGATTTTCTTCCTTGCATCTAAAGACGAAAAAAATCATGTCTTTTTTAAATATTGCAAGAAAGTTCCAAAATGAAAAAGGTCTTAATATTGTATCCATTTGAAGTAATCATGGGGGAGAATTTAAAAATTGCAAAATGGAAAATTTTTGTAGTAATTATGGAATTGAACACACTTTTTCAGTACCTAGAACTCTACAACAAAAGGGCGTAGCTGAAAGAAAAAATATAATTTTAATTGAAATGGCTAGAACCATATTGTGTGAAAATAATTTTACAAAATATTTTTGGGCTGAATCTGTAAATACTGCCTACTATATCTCAAATAAAGTTTTTATAAGATCAATTCTCAAGAAAATTCCTTATGACCTTTGGAAAGGAAAGAGACCTAACATATCTTATTTCCATCATTTTGGCACTAAATGTTATATTCTAAACATTGGAAAAGAACAATTAGCTAAATTTGATACTAAAAACGATGAAGGAATCTTTTTAGATTATTCATTGACAAGTAAGGCATATAGAGTGTTCAATAAAAGAACATTAGCTATTGAAGAATCTTTACATGTTGCTTTTGATTATTCCTTGCCTAATTTATGCTCAAATGCTGATATAGATGCTATTTGTGCTGATTTGAATAGATTCTTTCTTGGAAATAATAATAAAAAAGATGATGAACATAAAGTGAATGTTGTGCATGACTCTGATAATCATCATCTACCTAAAGAATGAAAATATGCACATGCAAAAGATCTAATGATTGGTGGACCTTCAAATAAAGTACAAACAAGATCATCTTTAAGGAACATGAGTAATTTTGTTTTTCTATCTCAAACCAAACCTAAAAATATTAAAGAAGCCTTAAAAGATGAATTTTTGATAAATACTATACAAGAAGAATTAAAACAGTTTACAAGAAATGATGTTTAGATATTGGTTCCTAGACTTGAAAATAGATCTATTATTGGAACCAAATGGGTATACAGAAACAAGCTTAATGAACTGGTATAATAACAAGAAACAAGGCTAGATTAGTTGCTAAAGGTTATAATTAAGAAGAAGGCATGGATTTAGATGACACCTTTGCCTTGGTTGCTAGACTAGAATATATAAGAATACTTTTGGATTTTCAGCATTTAAAAATTTTACTTTTTTTTTTTTTTACAAATGGGTGTCAAAAGGGCATTCTTAAATGGTTTTATAAAAAAAGAAATCTATGTAGAGCAACCACAGGATTTTGAGAATAATGAAATCCTCGATCATATTTTTAAACTAAATAAAGCTCTTTATGGTTTAAATTAAGCTCCTTGAGCTTGGTAGGCATGAAAGACTTAGCAGCTTTCTTTTAAACAATGGGTTTTCTAGAGGAAAAATTGATACAACTTTGTTTATCAAAAATCACAAGTTAAATAAATTGACTATGCAAATCTATGTATATGACATTATGTTTGGAGCTGCTAATATGAATCCTATAAGTGGATTTAATGAGTCCATGAAGAATGAGTTTGAAATGAGTATGATGGGAGAACTCAATTAATTTCTTGGTCTTTAAACCAAACAATCTGAAAATAGAAATTTTATCAATCAATCAAAAAATATAAGAGATCTGTTGAAAAGATTTAAAATGAATAATTGCAAAACGAGACTCACACCTATGAGTACAAGCATAAAACTTGATAAAGATAAACATAAGAAAAATGAGTGTGAAAAACTTTATAGAGGCATGATAGGCAGTTTTTTTTTTATATTCAACGACTTTTAGACCTGACATCATGTTCCCGGTGTGTGTATGTACATGATTTCAATCTTACCCAAAAGAATCATACTTGAGTGTAGTAAATCACATATTTAACTGGCTTATAGGCACGGTTAAAATTGGATTGCGAATCCAAATTTTTTTTTTATTTAATTGGATACTTCGATGCTGATTTTACTAGATGCAAAGTAGATCGAAAAAGCATAAACAATACATGCCACTTTCTTAGAAAGTTTCTAATATCTTGGCACTCAAAGAAGCAAAATTTATTTGCACTTTCAACTGCCGAAGTTGAGTATATAGCTGTTGGTAGCTGTTGTGCACAAATTTTTGGGATGAAACAAACCTTACTTGATTATAGTTTAAATTTGAAAATGTCTCAATTTGTTGTGATAACATAAATGCTATAAATTTAATGAAATTCAACATTCAATGACCAAGCATATCGAAATTAGACATCATTCTAATAGAGATCATGTTCTAAATAAATATATTAGCTTAGAATTTGTTGATACAAGTAATCAAATTGCCGATATTTTTACAAAACTCTTAAGTGAACATCATTTTTGCACTTTACAAAGAGAATTAGGAATGATCAAGTAAGATAAGTGCTAAAATATCATGGAAACAAGATAATAAAAAACTTGATATAAGTATAAAAAAAAGCTTTTAAATGTTCATATATGCTCTATGATGCTTGTGGTCTATTGTGTTTTGCAAAAATCTGTTATATGTGGGCTTATGATTTAGTGAAGTCCTCATGAGATAAGGCACTTGTTGTGAAGTTCTTTTTGATGAGGCAGTGTGAAGTCCCGCGTGTGTAGGAAAGTCAGTGAAGTCCTATGTGTGTAGGCAAGTGTGTGAAGTCCTCTATGATGAGGCAAGTGTGTAAAGTCCTACATAAGTGTAGGCATTTGTGAAGCCCTCTGTTGTGAGGTATTGTTATGAAGTTTTCTTTGTGAGGCAATTGTTTTATGATGGATCTTGTATGATATCTGTGCATTTCTCCTTGCTTGCCATATCATATGTCTGTCAATTATTTTTTTATGAATACAAGGGGAGAGAAGTGTAGAATGCACATTAACAAGCATGCATGAAGCCTGTTTTGATAAATACAAAGGGGGAGCAAATGATGTATTACATGTAGCTTGCATTTCCCAAAAATCAATTATCATATCTCTAAATCAAACTTGAGAAAATTTCTTTGAAACTCAGATGCTTAATTGAGGGGGAGTATGTTGAATTAAAAATGAGTTAATTGTGCATAATTATCCTCATAAAAAAGGGAGAAATTATTGAACCCATATGTTCAATGTGGATTTTGATGAAACAATATAATGCACAATTAATTATTCAATTATTGTAAACTATACTTAATTAGTCAAATGTGTGTGTGTGTGTGTAGAGTTTATGCAGTTTTTAATAGGAACAATATCAGTCAAGAGCTAGACAACTTCAATCTTTAAGACGTGACAAAGTTAAGGCTAAAGCTTGGCATGATAAAAAAATACAGAATCAGTGGTTGAGGAGTTGGTTAAGGGCTTGACAAGTCCATTGGCTTAGGCGCCACAAGTTTAAACCAAGACTCGATAAAGCTTAAAAATGTATAGCCTTGGTCGAGGGGATCGTCAAAGGCTCGACGAGTCTAAAGATGAGGGTGCGACAAGCTCAAAACTAAAACTTGACAAGTTCAAAGATGTAAAGCTCTAGTCAAGGGTTACATAGAGCGCTCGATGTGTTAAAGCTTAAGGCACAACAATTTGAATTTAAGGCTCAATAGGTTACAGGACTTGTCAAGGGGAAAATTTGAAGTGCGATACTTTGAGGGGCAATGAGTCTTTAGGGTGCAACAGTTTAAAAATTGGAGCCGATGTGGTAAAAAAGATTCATTAAAGCATATTAAATGCTTGGTGACTTAAAGACGTTGTCTCTAACGGACATTTGAATTTTTGAAGGCTATACATATGCTGTCCTTAGAAACTTAACATAACAAAAGTGCAAAAAATATGGTTATTTGAGAACAAACAGATCTTTTTTTTTTTTTTATGTTCTCTTATTCATTAATTTGTATATCAAAAGAAGAGAGAAAAATATTTCTAGTGCTCTATTCATTTATTTGCAATTTATTAGAGAATATCTAGAGAGAGATGAAATATTTTATTTCCTAGGTGTGCTGTAAAAACTGTGTATTGCTCATCTTGAGCGTGTTTTGTGAAATCAATACAATGGTGGTGAAGTCATCGATTGAGAGATTGGTAGACTATGGAGAGTAGAAAGTGGGCCAAACTCCACGTTATATCTGGATTAACTTTCACTATCCTTATCTCTTCTAAAATTTCATCTTGCATCTGATGGTACATATCCATTATTTTTAAAGTTAATTTTTTATCTTCCCATTAAAATTAATTGTTTGAGCTTTTAGTAGAAACACTCAATTCCTCCCTCCCTCTCCAATTATTCTTAGTTTGTTTTTCAGCTTGGACCCATCCCAACCTTCCTCGGGACCCGGTGGGTCAAGTTACGGGTCGGACCCAACCTGCCCTATGAAGATGTTTATGCATGCTTGGAAAAAAAAAAAGTTTATTCCTTTGCTATTACTTGATTGGTAGATGACTCAATATGAGGAATGTCAACTCATAAATTAATTTTGATTTGAGAATACAAGGAGGTTTGAATTTAATATTTTAAGGTTATTTTTTTTCAATTCCTTTTTATTCGATTAATGAAACAATGGAGTTTTTTTTTTTATCACGTGTTGCTTTCTTAGAAAAAAAATTAAACGAATGAATTTAAGAAGTGCATATTAGTTAAATAAAGGAATCAATGTTAAAATTGTTGGGATTCAAAGGGTTTAAAATTTTTATAAAGATCAAATCTTTTTGCAGTGGAATCAAAAGAAAACCCTAACCCAGTATCCATGTGTATCGATTAGATCAGAACAAGATAAAGATTTCAGATCCATACCTTTTTGGTACTTTTTCAAATCTGGAAATTCGGATCTGAGATGTTGCAAACGCAAACACCCTCTACGGTATCCACACGAATGAATGCTCCTTAAAGATCCTCTGTGTGCTAGCACAATCTAGAACACCTTCTAGATTCGAACGGGATTAAACTTTCTAATCACGACTCTCGTGTTATTTGCTTTAGGGTTTACAGTGTTTCACTGCAGTCTAATGTGACAGCATGTGTTGTCTAACCCTAAAGACAAACCCTTATGTTCTATTTATAATGTCATTCAATAATGACATTTTTACCCCTTAATCTAATTAGGGATAAATAATTATATTATAATTTATTAAATAAATTATAAGATAATTAACGAACATAAGAATCCCTAATCTAATTAGGGAACATAAAACTATTTGGCCTAGGGCATAATTACCAACAATCTCCCACTTGCATTAGGCCAAATTATAATTGTTTATTATTCCCGTTGGACTTATTTAAATTCAGTCCACGATCCTTTTAGTTCATTCTTGTGTGTGACCCTGTAGGTTCACTTAATGTTGGCAGTAGATCTAAAACACACTTTAGATCTACAAGACATAATTGGTCTCTAGCAAGACATTATGTCTACCCAAATTAAGTGAAGATCGGTGATCCGACTCTACCTATTAACAGTCAGTTATTTAATCCTTTTGTTACACGATATCTTATAATTAAACATAAGGTGTGGATCAATACACACTTATATCGTTTAATCACATATTTCTTGATTCCAGAGTATGACTGACTTAAACAAATGATATTGATAACTCCTTATCAATTCATTCGAGCATGGCCATGCATTTCTCAGTCTTACCCATCAAGAGGCCCAAAAGATATCTCTCTCAAATTAATGAGAGGAACAAATCCCATCTTAATCACTCAACTTCCTCTACATGATTCATATTATGCCGAATCCCAACCTTTATAATTATCCGGTTAAAGATAATGTTTGATTGAGTCAAAACACAATATTTCTCATGTTGGAATCTATGATGATTTCAGGTCTAAGGACTAAAATAACACTGCAAATGAGAAATACTTATCGCATTGATCCATATAGTATTCTCATATTTGGTCAATCCAATACAATGTACTCTTACATGTATTCATGTGCTGAATTGACATCTCATATCCATAATCAGTAAAACATGATCATCATCCAGCCAACATACTAGTCTTAATTCATTATTATTTCATATAATGAACGACTAGGGATAATTTAGAATAAAGTTATTTCTCACCTTATGGTTTTACTATTAAAGTGACATACTTTAATGACATAAGGAATAACCAATTTATTCAAGGAATAATACTTTATCAAAACAAAAAGCCAATAACAACTTTGATAAAGAAAATGACAAATATACTATAATGATAATAAACATTCAAATGACATAGAATCCATATGGCTTAGGGCACATCACTAGCAATCTCCCACTTGCACTAGGCTTGGTTAGATACAGGTCTAACACCTAATGCTCTAGTATGACCATCATACTTTGACTGTGGAAATGGCTTAGTCAATGGATCTGCTACATAGTCATCTGTATGTACTTTGCATATCTTAACATCTCTTCTATCGATGATCACTCGAATGAGATGATAACATCTGAGTATTTTTGGATCACTGATGTGATCTTGGTTTCTTAGCTGCATCCGATGCTGCTATATACTCTGCCTCTATGGTAGAATCCACAACAGTGTACTGTTTGGAACTCTTCCAGCTTATAGTATCTCCATTTAAACAAAATACATAACCTGTTTGCGATCAGAAATCATCAAAATTGGACTGGAAACTGATATTTATGTAACCATTTACCACAAGATCAGTTTCCTATCCCATTTGTCAAAACGACATCCTTAGTCCTTCTCAAGTACTTTAGACTGTTTTTGACTACTATCCAGTGACTCTCACATGGATCTGACTGATACCAACTAGTGATGCATAAACGACATCTGGTCGAGCGCATAACATGGCATACATGATGAAACCAATAGCAGAAGCATATGGAATCCTACTCATGTGTTCACGCTCCTCCTTCTAAGCAGGACATTGAGTCTTACTCAATTTAATTCCATGTGACATTGGGAGAAATCCTCTTTTAGATTTTTCCATACTAAATCCTTTTAGTACTTTGTCAATGTATGCACTCTAACTTAGGCTAATGCTCCTTCTAGATCTATCTCAATAGATCTTAATGCCTAGAATATAGGCAGCTTCACCTAAGTCCTTCATTGAGAAACAATTTCCTAATCATGTCTTGACATTTTGTAATGTAGGAATATCGTTTCCAATGAACTATATGTCGTTTACATAAAACACTAAGAAAACTATTGCGCTCCCACTAACTTTCTTGTAAACACAAGATTCATATTCATTCTTGATGAAATCAAACTGTTTGATTGCATCATCAAGACGAAGATTCCAACTCCGAGATGCTTGCTTCAATCCATAAATGGATCTTTGAAGCTTGCAAACCCTATGTGAATTCCCTAGATTATCAAAACCCTCCGGTTGTGTCATGTACACATCCTCAATGATGTTTCCATTCAAGAAGGCTGTTTTGACATCCATTTGCCATATCTCGTAGTCATAATACGTAGCTATAACAAGAAGAATTCTCACAAACTAAAGCATGACTACAAGTGAAAAGGTTTCATCATAGTCTATACTATGAGTTTGCTTAAAACCTTTTGCAACTAGTCGTGCTTAGTAGGTATGCACTTTGCTATCCATGTCAGTTTTGTTCTTAAAAACCCATCTACACCCAATAGTCTTAACACCATCAGGTGGATCAATCAAAGTCTAAACTTGATTATCGTACATGGATTGCATTTCTAATTTCATGGTTGATAACCATTTCTCAGAGTCAGGGCCCTCCATCGCTTCCTGGTAAGATGTGGGCTCATCTTGATCTATGAGTATAACATCACAATTGTCAGTGTTGAGAAATCCATATTTCTCAAGCTCATGATAAATCCTACCAGACCTACCCGGGCCTTTAGCTAGTGGTTCAGGCTCAGCAACTACTTGCAAGTCTGATTGAACATCCATCATGGGTGCTATGTTAGTTTGTGGTTCTCGAACTTCTTCGAGTTATATTTTACTCCCACTGGTTTCTTTAGAGACAAATTCTCTTTCTAGAAAGTAACCATTACGAGCAACAAACACTTTGTTCTCAAATCGGTTTTAGAAGTAATATCCTTTTTTGTTTCTTTTGGATATCCCACAAACAACCATATATTAGATTTGGGTGCGAGCTTGTCAGACACTTGACGTTTGACATATGCATCACAGCCCAATATCTTTAAAAAGACAAACTGGGACGTTTCCCATTCCATAACTCATATGGTGTCATTTCAACCGATTTTGATGGAACCTCGTTCAATATAGACGCAACAGTTTCTAGGGCATACCCCAAAAAGAATATTGGAAGATCTGTCTGACTTATCATTGATCGAACCATATCTAATAAGGTTCAATTTCTCCATTTAGAAACACCAGTCCATTATGGTATTCTTGGAGGAGTTAATTGTGAGATTATCTCATAATCCCTAAGATAGTCAGAAAAATCTTGGATTAAATAACCTCTTCTAGCAGGTGAACTCAATGGTCTGCATACATCTGTATGTATGAGACTCAACAAGTCAGTAGCTCTCTCACTTTGTCCAGTAAAAGGAGTTTTTGTCATCTTACCCATTAAAAAGATTCTCATGATTCATATGATTCAAAATCAAATGAATCTAAAAACTCATCTTGATGAAGTTTTGATATGTGTTTCTTTTTAATGTGTCCTAAATGACAATTCCAGAAGTAAGTCGGATTTGAATCTTTTGGTATTTATATTATAAATGGACTTATTATCAGATTCATCAAAGTTTAGAACATGGAGACCATTCATTAAATGACTAAATCATAAAAGATGTCTCCATAATGGATGCAGATTGTATTATTCTCAATAACAAATCTAAAACCATCAATGTCCAAACATGAAACTGAAATAACATTGCTACTCATAGCAGGCACATAGTAACAGTTACTTAAAATAAGTCCAGAAGGCAAAGCTAATTCAAAATTTCCTACAGCTAATACAACAACTTTTGCTCCATTAGCCACACGTAGGTCCACTTCGCCTTTTGCCAATTTTCTACTTTGCTTAAGACCCTACACATTTACACAAATGTGAGAGCTATATCTGGTATCTAATACCCTTGATATATAAGTAGATAAATTGACATGTATAACATAAATACTTGAAGAAATAGTCTCACTATCCTTTTTCCTTTTCAGATCTTCCAAAGATAGTTTGCAATTCCTCTTCCAATGACCTGGTTCATTGCAGAAGAAGCAAACCCCTTCCTTTGGTGGTTTAACCTTAGGCTGGGTTTTGAGCCCTTTAGCTTTGGTCCGACCTTTTAGC
Organism: Combretum micranthum; assembly: GCA_024138025.1. NCBI lineage: Eukaryota > Viridiplantae > Streptophyta > Magnoliopsida > Myrtales > Combretaceae > Combretum > Combretum micranthum. Next base: position 2,354,169 of record JAMXBD010000049.1, read on the forward strand.
TTTGCCCTTACCCCTACCATTGGCTTTTCTCTTCTTGCCCTATCCCTTTTGAACCAACACAATTCAATACTTGTGTGATCACAAATCTCTCATGCCTTGCCTATTGTTGGAACATTTCCTAAAGGTGTATGATCATATCGTATGCCTCCATGTCTTCCATTTGCTTCCGAAGCTCAGGATTCATAGTGGCAAGCATGATGCAAGTGACATTCAAAGAGTCTACAACTCTTAGAGCATCAGCAACAAGTTCATTAGGGATTGGTTCATTTAATTTCCTTTCATGCTTAAGAACAATTCTTAAGTTACGGTACCAATCAAGGAAATTTGTGGTATTCAGATTATCTTTTCAAGAATCGATCGCAAGGTTATGTTGTTTGTTGTCATGATCTATATACAGAGGCATGCAAAGTTAATTATCTTTATATAAGTCATTTTACATACTTCTACTATTTTATCAAATTAATAACCCTTCAATATTAATTCGGAAAACAAATTTTCTTAGTAGAATAAGATCCATATTTCACCAAATATTGAGTCAGCTTTGGCATGACGCTCAAAATTTAGTTATTTAGGTAGGAAACCCTTTTCCAATTACATCACATGTAACTCTTGTTATGGGATTGACATCACATGTCCCGGCCAAATAATCCCATTTAATGCCATAGGCCCAAAACCGTTTTGATAGCCTATTTAAGCCTAACCATTACAACATGTGAATATCACTATTATTCACCTTGCCTTACTAAGATAATCTATTGCACCCTGCTTTGGCAGAACCTACAATTGGACGATCAAAGCCTTGACAAGTGTCGAACCATGGAAGGCATTTTTATGACTTAATATTATGTGAGGGATTTTAAAATATGATATGTCATATTCATGTCTTCATGACATCTTCATGTCTTCATTACAATAATGAATAGATACAAAAGATTCCTACTAGCACATTCAAAAAAAAAAAAAAAAAATATAACTCAAAACACTTCATAAGCATATTATGTAGTTTGTATAATAAATTTGTGCTTAACTAATTATATTGTTCTTTTGTAAGGGATTAAGAGGGCATCGCCCCCTTTTGAAAGCTAAACGAAAAAGTAAATCTGGGTAAGGGAAATCCTTTTGAAAAATTGAAACTCCTTTTTAAAACCCTTTAAAATTGTTTCCAAAATTTTCATGAAAATCCTTTCTTAAAACTAAAAAATTGTTCAACAATTAAACAATTTGTTTTAAAACAACCCAGATCTGTTCAACAATTGAACCATATCATATATGTAAAAGACCCCAAGAAACAGATCTAATTCGCAATTCAGAACTGTTCAGGATTTATAAATACAACCGCAGATCAAAGGAATAAAACAGATCCAATCTATCTGCTACAGTTTAAAAATCGGAATTCCAAATCTGAGTAAAACAAATATATGCTTGTTTTATTTATTTTTTATCGTCCAATTGAATCAGACGCATGCTAGCAAACAAACCAAAAAAAAAAAAGAAAACTTCAACGTCCAGTTTCACAAAACGGACACGTGTTCCTTTTTTTTTTTTAATTAAATATCAATTGGATGATCAAATCATCTCACGCAAACTGATATCCAATTCTCATCGGACGAACTCAGATGCACAAACATACAGCAGCTTCAATTGGAATTACAATAAGACCCAATTACAGACGCGTGGTGGGCATAGATCTGATTCCGTGACATGCGCCAGACGCATGAGCAGACATAAAAACAATTACGCCAAGAGACTAGTTCCGACATGCCATCAGACTTGTTCGTCGTCTTTTTTTTTTTAATTAAATCAGAAATCCTAATCCACTTGAGACAAAAGCAGATTAAAAATTTGCAATTCAGACCACTAGTCCGTAGCAAACAGGAACAGACGCAACATGGGATCCGCAATTCATTTGTTTAATATTTTAATAAAAATCAAAATCCAATTCTGATGCAGATAGTGTGGCGTGTCTGTTTTTCAATTCTGTTCGTGGCGTATTTTTTTTTTTATAAATATAAACTTATTTAGAAAAACCCAAAATTCTATTGTAATCAAATTACAATAAAATTACAAATCCACATTTGTATTGGTTTAGTTCCTCATAAACTCAAATTGATTTCATAATCAACATATAAAATCAAATTTCATAGCATCACATGCAGATCATAAAAACAAATTTCAATCTAATCGAAGACACAAGCGGCTCTGATACCACTGTTGGGATTCCAAGGGTTTAAAATTTTTATAAAGATCAAATCTTTTTGCAGCGGAATCAAAAGAAAACCCTAACCCAGTATCCATGTGTATCGATTAGATCAGAACAAGATAAAGATTTCAGATCCATACCTTTTTGGTACTTTTTCAAATCTGGAAATTCGGATCTGAGATGTTGCAAACGCAAACACCCTCTACGGTATCCACACGAATGAATGCTCCTTAAAGATCCTCTGTGTGCTAGCACAATCTAGAACACCTTCTAGATTCGAACGGGATTAAACTTTCTAATCACGACTCTCGTGTTATTTGCTTTAGGGTTTACAGTGTTTCACTGCAGTCTAATGTGACAGCATGTGTTGTCTAACCCTAAAGACAAACCCTTATGTTCTATTTATAATGTCATTCAATAATGACATTTTTACCCCTTAATCTAACTAGGGATAAATAATTATATTATAATTTATTAAATAAATTATAAGATAATTAACGAACATAAGAATCCCTAATCTAATTAGGGAACATAAAACTATTTGGCCTAGGGCATAATTACCAACAAAAATATCTAGTCATACACCAAGTAAACAAAAGCAGTGACACTTCCATTTCAATCAAGGGTACAAATGTTGAATTTTTTAAAATTCTAGGTGTTCTTAACATTTAAAATTTATGGGGGATGTCTCCATAATTTATCAAGGAGTGTGAGTGTTGGATTTTTTAAATTAAGGGTATCTTTATAATATCCAAAGCTTATGGTAGGATTTTTTGTAATTTATCCAAATAATTAGTAAATATATGGAAGTTGAAGAAAGCATAGATTTTATTTTGGTACTGAAGCTTTACACCATTTTTTAATTATCTAAAATTTAAATCATTTATGTTAGAGAAGGACTAATGTGTTACATACTACCATATACATTATCACAAATTGGTTTCAATTTTATAAATAACCGAAACAGCCACTAGTGGTTCCTTAATAAGAAACTGCTCCAAATAAGGCGAGTTGAAACTAACCCAAAATCATACGGTTTTAGTAGGTCAAACTAGTTCTACCCTAGAAACCGGTAGGAGCCGATAGTTCATTTAACTACCAAGTCAAGAACAATGGTGATCATGGTTTTAATTTGAAAAAGGAAAAAAAAAAAAAGAAAAGGAAATTCAAAACCCCAAGAGAAGCAAATTTGTTGTGCCATTTATGGTGCGACTGCTCATCATCCATTGGAGCTTGCAATTTTGTAAGAAAGATTTGATGATTTTAAGAAAGAAAATGGTTGACACTAAAAAACATACAAAATTTGTTGATGGGTTCCCTAGTCAGACAATGTCATAAGTTCACTTTAGACTATAAATGAGTCCCTCGTCCACAAAAAAATTTCCCCTTGAAGAAGTATAAACCTAAATTGCAGGCACAAGGATTTTCAAAAAGTGTTAAAAACATATTTTAATAAATTTATGGAGGTATTCTTTACCAAAGTCAAAGTTTGTCGGGTCATTTTTAAATTTTGAGAGATATTTGTCAATTTATTAAACTTCAAAGCATAAATACAACATTTGAAAGTTTTGAACATTATACTTTTATAATTTTTTCCTCATGTTTACAATTAAATACTTAAACAAGTTAATTTAAATATTATAAATGAGGTTAAAAAATTAATATATTAACTTTTAACTTAAATTATAAAAATAGATAATATTTAAATATCAAACATGACATTAATTGATATTATAAGATAGACTCTTAATCCATGTTCACTTAAGGTAAATGACTATTTCATTCTCTTCTTATTCCTTTGAAAGTTGCTATTAGACTCATTCCTATGTACCATAAATATTAAAATATTTTTTTCTTTTATGATAGGGACATAATAGGTATTTTACTATTATTCTAACATAATTTTTTTTTATATCAACTAAATATTAGAAGATCATCTAATGGCTATTAGACTTTTATTTATTTTCATTAAATTATTTTAGTTCATCTGTATTACATAAAGAAGTAAACGGCTATTATTTTAGAGAATCCATCCATGTCTGTGTGAATTGGAAATTTTCTTAAAGCATATCAATTCGTTTTAGAAGACTGTGGGTTAAATGTGGAGTGCAAGCTCTATGATATGGCTATGGTAGAGATAAACGAGGAGAATAAAAATGTGAAAGTGTGTCATTTTGTAACCAATTCTAGTATATGGAATTGGAAGAAGTTAGCTTATGTCCTTCCTGCTGAAATTGTTGATAGTATTACAGCTCTCCACCCTCCCATGGATGATTTAGGGGATGGCAGGTGAATATTAGGTTTAACTTCTCGTCAATTTTATATATCCCCTGCTTATGAGTTGTTGTGTGGTCAAAATGGCACACTTCTGATAATAAATGGAAAGTTTTGTGGTGTTAGTTTGGTTTTGAGTGAATACGTTCTATTCTGTGGATGGTGTTTCATAATGGCTTGCTTAAAAATGATTGTAGATTAAGGAGGCACCTTTCTAATAATGGAATCTACTATATGTGTCTATCGGCTCTTAAGACTCTTATTCACCTCCTTCATGAATGCTCCTAGGCTATTTATATTTGGTGCAAGTCAATTCATAGCTCTGATCTATCTATTTTTTTGAGTTGTGAGTTTAAGAAATGGCTCTTAGATAATCTTAAGAATATGAAGTTGGTTGGTGAAATTCCTTGGATTACAATCTTAGATGTATGATGATGGTTTCTTTAGCAATGGAGAAATAAGGAAGTGATTGGTGGTGAGAAGATCTTATAGGGCATTATGCTTCGACATATTTTTGCTAAAGCTAAGAGATTCTTTTTGAGTCCTCCATTGTCTAGCAACAAGAATTAATAGTTTACTTAGGAATTCAACTAATGGTTGGAACTTGCCAGTAGGTAATTACTATAAAATTAATACTGATGGTGCTGCTGTCTTAGTGAGAAAAAGGCAGTGGTTGCTAGTATCATTTGGGGACCGGATGGAGATTGAAAGGCTTTTTTTTTTCTAATGAATATTGGTTCATGTTCTCCTATTGAAGCCGATATGTGGGGTATTGTTCAAAATTTGTGACTTGCTTGGGAGATTAACCACCAACTATGTTACTGGAAATGGACAATAAGGTTATCATTAATATGTTGTAGAATATTGATCTAGTTGAGGTAAGGCATGCTAACTTGATTAAGTTTATCCACCTACTTGTTCAACATGATTGGAGAGTTGCTTTCAAGCATATGTATCGTGAAGGAAATCACTGTTTTGATGCAATGACCAAGATTGTGTTAAATATTGTGAAAGGCTACTTCTAATTAGATGGTCCCCTTCCTTGGGTTGCAAACATTGTGACAAAGGATATGAGGAGAGTCTCTTTCCCCACAAATTGCATAGTTTAGTTTTTGTGGGCCCGTTGTCCTCCCTTATAATAAAAAAAAAAATTCCTAAAGTTTTCTCTGCATGTGTTTCTCTCTCCCGAATATAGAGGCAAATTACAATTTTCATGTAATGATTTACTAATTTAAGTAGTGTTTTCGTACTAAAATGGTACAGATTTAAAAAAATAAAAAATAGGATATTACAGAAAAAAAATGGATCTAAGCTAGTGAAGATATTGTCTTTGAGAGCGCTTTCAAAATTGTACTATAGGCACTCTCTCAGATAGCCCCTTCAATGCAAATATAATTACACTGAAGGCACTGTTACCTTGGACTTAAACTGAAGGCACCATTACCTTAGACTTAAACTAAAGGCACCCCTTCAGGGTGGCACCTTCAATGCAAGTATTTGAAAAAAAACTTCACAAACCCACCCATTCTTACTACACTTTTACCTCTCATACAACACACTCTCCCTCTCTAAAAGAACCCCTCCATCGGCCACCAAAGGAGAAGCATCATCTAACACCAAATTGGGCTTTTTAACTACCAAATCAACATCATGACATCAGGTAATGTAGTATTCTAGGTTTTTTTTTTTTTTTTTAAATGTTGTTTTACCCATTTCCTTAGTGAAATATCACAAATAATTGCATGCTTGTTTTTCTTTGTCTAGTTGATGACTTTGAAATATGGGAAATAATAGAAGTAGTATGCATTTTGTTGGTGATGTTTGTGTACTTGCATTGGTTGATCCACATCATTTATAAAAAAAAAAATATGGACGCTTAGATAATGTTTGGTGAAATGCCCCAATTGTTTAAGCTTAGTCCATTATTAAAAATGAAAGATTTTGGAGTGTGCATTCTTGATGCTTAAGTTTTCGAAGATGTTTTCCACAGTTTAATCAATGAGACGTACCATGTAATATTTGTAGTTTGTTATTGATAAGCTTGAGATAGCCAATTATGTAAGGTTCATCGTATATGCGAAGAGGAATATTATGTGTGCAAGACATGGGCCACAATGTGCAAGGCCTCATATTGGGAAGGTGAAAGTGAGAACGGATGTGAATTTTCAACTATTCAAGGAAGTGATATGTAAGAAGATTGGTGTTGAGATAATACATAGACATGCATATTATATGAGCCATAGGGTTATCTACATGTTAATGTCAATTATGGATGATTATAGTCTTAGGGATCTGATTTCAATGGCTATTGAGTTGGGTGTTAGATTAATTTAAGAGATATGTTATTCAAATTAGTGGAGCAACTATGTTGTCGCAGGTTTGGGCCTAAGAGTGATATCCTAGTGTTGTACCCCACACTCATTTTTGCCCTCCATTACAGGATAGGGCACCCCTTACTACCTAATGCGGATTGTCTAGGACACCGCCCATCACCCATCCCATATGGTTTCGACATATAGGCAGCATTTGACATCTAGGTTCCTGATAGTACATTTGCTTTCTCATTATTATCTTATGCCATCAAATAACATTAATTTAAATTGAAGGTCTTCTTGTGCTATGACATAGGTTGTGTAGATGCCTTATGCGGATGAGATTATGAGCAGGTTTCCACGTATTGCCGTGCCAGATTGATGTTTAAAAAGCACGAGTCCCTTTCATTTGCTTTTTCATTATAGATTGTGTCTAGGATCTGGTAATCTAAGCCTTGCTTCTTCTAGTAATCTCATATTAGCTTATGCTTTCTTACAGGTAGTTGGTCCCATCGTTCCTTTAGTCTTTTCAACAGTAATTGAATCTTAAGTCGCACTCATGTCTTTCCCCCCAATATAGTGAGCGGTTCCATCTTTCCCTCGAATTTCATCAGTTCCAGGCTCAAGTGCCTGCTAATCCATCTTCATTCCAAAGGTGAACATTTCCATTAAGTGGTGTTTCTCATATCGTGTCATCCAATAATTTGGAGGATACTGGAGAATTCCTGTGAACACCGAACAAAATTACATAAAATTGATCTGAGAGGGAGAGTGGAAATAAATTGGCTAGTACATCATGTTGTCTATCATGGGATGTAGAATAAGAAGCAGGACCTACTAGTCCCTATCGAGCCTCTGTTTGGTACTGAGCCAGAGTAGGCTTGTTGGTATAAACGAGTGACCAGGCAATGTGTTAGCCACACTAGAACTATGTTCGGGTCACTTTGCTAGTTATAGTTTCAAATTCTACCTGTGATATAATTTTGCTATTCACATGCTAACTTTGTGTGTTTTCAATTGTTTTGCAAGTTAATCTGGTCCTGCATATACAGTTAACTACTGACATTCAAGGGTTCACGTAATTATGATGAAGCTATAAAGTGGGTGGACAAGCATGGAGTCATCGATCATTTATATCCTAAGTTTCGACACAAGGCATAGGAAGAGGGTGAAGTTAAGGATAATGAGAGGTGATGAAAGACATACCATGAAGGATGGTGAGGACAAGGAGCAAGAGTGCCAGACTGTCCAACAAGCACCCTCTACATCTCGTGGATGGCATAGTACTTGTTCAATGCCATGATTACTACACTCCATACAGCAAGTGTGGAAACATCTTCAATTCTAACTCCACCTACACCACAAAAGAGGTGTGGGTGTGTTGTTGATGATCATGACATGGGTGAGAGATTGACTTGGCTTTCTCAGTTTAGATGCCCCTCACAGTCAAGCCCACCTTAGTTGCTTGATTTTAGTCTACTAGCAACTTAGGATGAGAGACCAGTAGCTCCAGAATGCAGTCTGTGATCCATTATGTCAAGGATTGCTTAAGGACTCTAAAGGAGTGGTAGGAGGTGATGATAGTTTATAGTTTAGTATTTTGTTTCATATTTATGAATTCTATTATCTAAAAAAATGCACTTTTGGATTTTGCTTTGTAATGAACTTTCTTTTCATTTATTAATGATTTTAGTTTCAATGTTTTACCATTTTTCATGTTGAAAAATTAACTTGTTTGGAGTTGAGCTAGGAAGATTGTATAGGGAATTGTTGTTGGTGTTGAGTTGCGTACAAGGAGTCTAGGGAATACGAGATGATGATTTTTTTTTTTTTTTTTTTTTTGGTTTTGCAAGTTTGGATTGTTATTGTAAGTGCAACTTTTGCACTAAAGGTGCTATTAAAGATAGCCCAAAGGTTTTGCTCTGAAGGTGCCATCTTTAAGTGCGCATTCAGTTTGAGTCCAAGGATAGTGCATTTAGTGTAATTGTATTTGCATTGAAGGCGCTATCCAAAAGAGCACCTATAGTATAGTTTTGAAGGTACTCTTAAGAACCCTTCATTAGCTTAGATTCATATTTTTTTTCTGCTAAATCATATTTTGGGATTTTTTTTTTTAAATTCCATACCATGTTGGTACAGAAACCATTTAAATAGACCAATTCCAAACGGAAAAAAAAAAAAAAGACCAATTCCAGCATCTTTAATGCAAATTTGCCATTCCAATAACCTAAATCCTATAATATATAAGAATGCAACGCTATGAAAATCAAAAGTTGTGCCTTTTTTTTTTTTTTTGCATTATACTGTGTTTTTATTTTATTTACATGTTTCTACTTCTTTACATAAATGGGCTTTTTTCACTTCAAAAGTTGAATGTTTTTGTACATAGATATCACTACGGACCGGGGTGGCTCTTGATCTGGTGGGATGGGCCAACCCTTGAACCTGTATGTTTGGTGGGGCAGGCTAACCCTTCGATCCACTAGGTTCCAAGGCATTGTTCCAATCCAACCTCATTTAAAAAAAAAATTAAAAAAGGAACAATTCTTAAATTAAAATATAATTTAAAACTTTAAACATATAAAATAGATCAAAGAATTTACTACTTTTTAACTCATATTCATTTAATACTATCAAGGATGTGATATTTATAGACAAGCACATCCCTGTTGAATTAAGACATTAGTAATGTAGGACAAGAGCAACACTCTAAAGAGTAAAGTAGAGTTCAAAAAAAGAAAAAAGAAGTCTCACATTGTTTACATATGAGATTCTTCTTTTAGTAAAATTCTATATAAAGTATGAGATATAAATTATTCTCTTAGTATAACTTTATAAAAAAGAAGTTATAGTTTGGACCCAACCCTATAGTTAATATTTAATATGCAAATAGTTTTAGAAATTATATATAAAAATAAAACATTTACATTTTACTAATACGTTTAATTGGAAAGTATAAAAAGTTTTATTATTGGACATTTAATATTATTATGGGAACATTGGCTAATGAGATATATTTATTATTTCGATTGCTTATATGTCAGAATATAATTGCCAGAAATATTACTAGGCCGGATGAAGACGGTTAATGCGGTCTGGTGAATGTTAGTATAGGAAAGGAGGACTATTAAACCCTATACTTAATATCGCAAAAAAAAAAAAAAATCATAATAATAATAATAACAAAAGAAACTCTACGCTTAATTCAAACGAATATAGTCATGCACACTTAGAATGATCTGTAAATAAATAAGCCGTACATCGTGCAAGCTTTCTCAAACAAGTTATTAACATTGTACCAACCAGTCCAAATAAGGTTGTTGCACTAAAATTTACTTGTAAGAGCTCATTTGGATTGTTATATTTTTATTTTTATCAAATCTATATCGGATCAATATTGGTTTGGTATCAGTTAAGTATCAGTATTGATTTAATTTGGTCAGTTTATGAGTAAAACTATCGATTTTTCATCGATATCATATCTGTATTGGTTTAGTTTTATTTGGTTTGAAAACGATGATCCAAAATGTGTTTGCTTATATAAAGAAATAAAAATAATAATAAAAGAAAAGGAAAAGAACGAAAATGTAGTACTACCAATATACTTAATCCAGCTGGCATTTTAGAATGGTTGGACATGGGACGGCAAATATGGAAGAAGAGTTCAAATACAGCAAACAAACTTTAAGATATATACATATATGTGTGTGTGCGTGGGTTCTTATGAAAAAGAGAAAAAATCTCCCAATGAAGGATATGTTTTAATGCATATGATCCTACATGAAGGTACTTACTCACATTTGATAGGCGGGAATGCATATGTGGATTCTTGTAAAATTATCTCTCAAAATGAATGATATATTTTAATGTATATGAACCCACATGAAGATACTTACTTACATTTCATTCCCACTTCACAATTCCAATGATTCCGCTTTTAAGAGTTAGAATCATGATTTCATTCTACCCTCTTACTGATCATTACTACAATTACATTTTTAACTTTTAAGATATTTATTATTCATATTTATAACTAAATGTAATTTGTGTCAATTTCATTTCATCCGATATATGCATCGAAACATATTTTAATTTTTTTAGCCACTCCTTGTATTTTAATTTATTTCATTCTGAATAATTCCTATGTACTAAATATAGTATAAATGTTTATTCTTAGATTTGCTTAAGTATCGGAAGAGAATGTACATCATATCACTAGATTGCATCATTTTCCTTCATTCACAACTTTACAGAGAAAATTGCATGCTCATTGGGGATGCAACTAGGGCAGGTTTGAGATGGATCATTGGAAATCTGAACCCGACCTGATTTTCAATCGGGTGTTCCAAAACCCAAGAAAAACCGATTTATCATTCTCAAAACCTGACCCTACGGGATTTTAAGGAGCCCATTCACCGACTCGACCTGCCCCAACAATCGAAGATTTTCAATTTTTTCCTTCAAAAAAATTAGCAAAAGAATTAATTTTGTTTGAAGTTAGTAATGATGCAAACACTTATATTGAAAGAGTGAATTTTAAACCATAACATCATATAAAAGGATGCAAAAACTTCATTTCCACTTACTTTCACATATATATAATATAAATGGGATTCTAATATGGTTGTAAACAATAATATCATTTGTTATTCCTACATATAACGTCATATATTAACCCTACATGTGTCTCTCAAAGGAGTCTATAACTCTATATCTTCATCCTGCAAGATAGCAAAAATTGCTAACATCTTGATTCTTAAAAAATATGCTAACTATAGTCCATTTACAACGACTATAGAACACTCTCCTATGAAACATGTTTATTTAACATATAATGCATCAATAAATTAAATACTAGAAGTCTTGCTAACTTAAAAGGCTTGCATAAAACATATTCAAAAAGACATATTTAAAGTCTTTATTCTCTAACAAATAAAAGTGCACAATAAGCATTACCCGCATATAACACTTCCATGAGCAGAAAGTAAAGACAAAAAAATAATAATAATAATAAAAAAACAAAGATCTTGAGCAGTCACAAAATATCTTGACATAAAAACAGTCAAACATAAATTCCATAGTTGTCTTCCATCTCAATAGATACAACTTCATTCTCAATCTTCAAAGATGTCACCAAATAGCCAACAGAATCAAGCCAAAAGCCACCTACTCAAGCCAAAAGCCACCTACTCAAGTAGTAACAAAAATAAAAATATATTACATAGTAATCAAGTAACAAAGGAGAAAAAATCAATACCTTTATAAAAGCTTTATATTTGCTTACTTGTTCTTAATCCTTAATATGCAAATTTTTCATCCCATCCTTTATGTTAGTAATGTCAAAACTAACAAAATAGAAGTAAGATCGCTTAATACTTAAAAACACCATGGGAGATATAGGAAATAAAATCTTTTTTTTGAATAAAATTTAAGTAATCAAACTTCTTACCTAATTTTTCATTTGATATCCAACTTTGGGTACACATCAATACCTCTATTATGTCTGGATGGAGTCGATTCTATGTAAGGTAATTACATGTCCACTTGCACTAAATGTGGATTCAAAAGTAAGTATAGACATAGGAATTGCTAACATATCCCTAGCTAGTGCTTGTAATGTGGGGGACTTGATTCCGTTCAAATTCAACCATGCAAAAATATCAAAATCACTATTCTAAGGACACACAGGCTCATCTAAGTAGTGGTCTAGCTCTGATTTTACATTTACTTGGTGATCAATAGTGATGGCAATCAAGTATTGCACCATTTTTAATTTTACATTTGCTTGGCCATCACTTGTTAAAGGCATTGTAAGAGAACCACCCATGCCCTTATTATGTTGAGACTTAGTCTTTGTTTGATATGCTTGAACTAACTTATAACAAATTTTCCTAACATTTTCTATTCCACAATAGCCCTCCCACCATAAACAGTTGGAAGCATAAAATCAACAGCTTTGATCTTAAAGCGTGGATCTAGAACGATGCAAATAGCTATGATAGCATGCACATCACCCCGATATTTCCTTCTCTATCCTAAAGATACCTATAATCTCTTTCCTTATTGTGTTACAATTGACATTATGAAAAAGAGGCTGGACGGTATTTAGAAAATCCTTAGAATACTCACGCTCTACCATTAAAATAGATATTATGACCAATAATTGCCATTGCAAGTTTTTTCCTTGCAACTTCTTGGTAAATGACCAATTTCCAACTCTAAATCTACTTTCACTTTCACTATTCTTCCTCTCAATTGATAAAAGACATTACTTTAAGTCTTTATGCTTTGTCCTTTGCAAGCGCCTCCTTAAATGATTATGCAAATGTTTGGTTCCATTCATACTACTTACTTTCAATTGTTTTTTGCAATGTGTACACTCCTAAAAAAACTTCTCCATTGATAGTTTTTTGCAGCATCTCATTCCACACAATAGAAGTGCACTTACTTTTATTAGGATTGCTAGTTTCTTCTACAATACTTGCTACTTGAGAGCATGATGTATTTGTTGGGATTTTAGATGCCAACTCTTTCTCAATTACAGTTGCGGATGGAATTTCCTCATGACTATTATCATTGTCTTCCACGTCAATTGGAATTTCAGTAGCATCCATATTCCCTATTACACATAAAGCACCAATTTCAGCTACACCCAATCATAAGTTTAACTTCTAAAACAGTTGGTTAGATAGCTATAGAAACATAAAAAACTCCTAACATCAAGTTTATAGAAACTTCACATCACCAATAATGATTCAGGAAAAGGGCCCTCATACAAACTTACATCACCTACTGTCATTTGATTTATACATCAACTTAAAGAAAGTTACAAGCTTTAATATCAACAATCATGATCTACAAAATGGGAGCATATACAGACTTACCAAACTTAGATTTCTCAAAAACTTATGCTAGAAGTTTCAAGCTTTTACATCAATAATAATCATCTAGAAATCGGGCTCTTATAAAAAAACCTACAAATGTTTCATTTTATGAAGAAATTATAGTAAAGTTGCAAGCTTTTGATCGAAAATTATCTGGTTATAGGGTGTGAGGTCATGAATTCTATCTAAAGTATTTAGAAACATACAAACATACGTACATACACACACACACACTCCATATTTGTAAGCATCAAAATAGGGAAAAAAATAAAAGCAAGTGAAACTACAATATGTACATGGTTCTCCATGTATAAAACAAAGGATTCAACACATAAACTAAGTAACCAACATGTGAAAATAACTAAAAGTCTATATCTAAACAACTAAAAGTCTAGATCTAAGTACCCACAAAAAATGATAAATTTTATTAATTTTAGCAACACCAATAACAAACATATGACAACAATAATCAACTAGAAGTCTAGATCTAAACAAATTCCAACATAGAGATGGATAAAAGTAAAAAATAAAAAATAAAAAAACACAATGCCTAAACTAGAAAGGATGATCGACACTGGCAGAGAGTCATATGGGATCTAACGAGAATGTAGGGATGAGCGGGTGCGGTAAAGAGTGGTAGAGACTAAGAGCGATAAGGAGTGGGACTCCGACTATGCATCTATAATCTGCTGGCGTCAAACGTTGATCGAAGAGTGGGATGAGCAATGAGAGTGGAATCTAAGAGTGGATTTTGTGAGCGAGAGAGAAGAGTAGGATGAGCGATAAACAAAATACCATAGAGAGAGAGTGGGAGACAAAAAGAGTAAGAAGACAAGAGAGAAAGTCACAAAGAGAGCGAGAGTACAGGTGAGACTTAAAAGGACAGTGACTGGATGAGATTGGATAGACTGTGCAACTAAGGATTAGAGAAAGGAAAAGTGACTAGGGTTTTCCTTTTAGTCTTTTACTTGTCTTAATAACTTAAAATTTTTAATTGTTTATATTTTACTTTAAATTTATGCTAAGTCAAGTTTTCCAATGAGTTACATATAAACCCGAAACCTGACCTGACAACTTATCGGGTTTTTTTTTATCCCAAAATCTACCTCGAAACCTTATAGGGTTTTTAGGGGTTTAGTACCCTAGAACGGTTGCATCCCTAGTACTCATTTAAGAAAAACAGATAGGCAAAAAAAAGAGGCACTTAATAGGGAAAACTAAAGGAACATAACTTTATTATTGTAGCCAACCCCATTTCTACTTGGACAACAGCATACAACTTACAAGCATAATACAACTCCATCTCCTAATCCACGACATGGAGATATACTAGGACATGGTGGCCACCTACTCTAATAGTACTACTACTAACTTCATATTCTAGAAACATATGACCGAATTTGAAACCTTGACACATATGTATGATACATAAATGTCATCTAACAGCTGCAAAAATGGTGAATCATATGACATTAGACAAATGAGAAACCTTTTTTTTCCTTCAAAACACCAAATTGCAGCTTGATTTTGACTTTTTTTTTTTTTTTTTATTACACGGATGATTTAAATTTTAACTTATTATATAACTTAAGAAAGACACTACTAGTCCTAGTAAGTGCTCTTCAAGTCGTCTGGTCTCACACATTGTCCCATATTACTCGCCAGTTTTCTTCTCTTCCTCAGCTGGTAAAGCTTGTCCCACTTCCTGGAATTTCTCCTCCTCTTCCTCCACCTTCTCCTTGGTAGCTTCAGGTTCTGGTTTGGCTTCGGCAACGGGATCGGATTCTTGTGCAACCGGTTTGGCCTCCTCAGCTTCCACCTCTTTCTTTTCCTCAACAACTGCCTCAGGCTCAGGAGCTACTTTGGCTGTTTGAGTAACTTCAGCTTCTGCTTCAGCAACTGCAGGTTTTGTTTCCTCCTCTTTCTTTGGCTCTTCGGTTTGTGTTTCGGGTTTCGGTTCGGTCTCGGGTGCTGATTCTGCTGCAGCAGGTGGTTCTGCTTCCTTTGGTGCTTCCTTCTCTGCCTTTGGCTCATCTTCGGTAATTTTTGGTTCTGGGACATCTTCCACTTTGTTTACTTCCTCTTTCACCGCTTCTGCTGCTGCTGCTGCTGTTTCCTCAGGCTGCTTCTCCTCTGGAAGAGCTGTCTTTGCTGTTACTACCTGTTTTGCTCATCAAAAGAACGAAGAAACATGTATTAAATTCCAGGCTTAGCATGAAGATAAGAAAAACTAGTATCAAAATCGTGATTTTGTTATTCATTGAAATATATAAAATCATACAAAATCATGTAAAACTGGTAAAATTGTAACCATATAGAATCATATACCTAAATTTATAATTTCATAAAAAATCTGCATGTAAACAAATTTACATCTATTTTAATAAATATATATATAATCATAAACTCGTAAAATTATATATTTAAATCAATATTATGACAATTATAAGCTTAATAATATAGAATATAGAAAAAGTGGGGATTTATTTATCTTCTTTTTTAGTTTTGAACATTGAATTTATAATTTGATTAATACAATTGCACTATGTCAATCCAGCTGCAATACAACATACGCTATTTGAATATTTGAAATAAGAAAGTTGTAGTGATGATCTTATTTTGATTACCTCGGCTGTGGCCATTGGGACAATTGGGAATTAGAATAACAGTATATGGTAAACAAAGAACACCACAAAGAGAATTCAAGACAAGCAAAGGTTGTCAAATACTCGGATATAAAGAAGAAACAAAGAAAAGAGAGAAGTGAGTAAGTGAATGCTTTGGGAGTGTGATGGAGAAAATGGAGAACCGAAAGAGGTTTATATAGAGGTGTAAAAGCATAAAATTTAACGAGAGAAAGTGGGTGCATTCAATAAGAATCTTGGGATTTGACACCTCTTTCACTGGTTTTCATGAGATAGACACGCTATGTAATGATGTCTATAAAAAGTCTGGCAAATGAGATGTAATTATGTTAAGCAAATACCATATTATCCTATAGGTAAATTCTAATATTACATAAGTGGACCGTCTATTCAATCATATCTTTTAAAATAAATATAATATTTTATACACTAGCATTATATTTGGATGAATGAAATGGAATCAATATTTCGACCTTATTCTTATGGAATATCTATTCATTTATTTGGTTTGCAAAAAACTATATCAAAAAAATATATATTTTATATGATGTGGAATAGATCGGGAATCTTTATTTCTTCTATTTACTAGAGGAGTGGCTATTTCTGACCAAAATACACTACAAGAAATTTTGGCTTTAGAGACAAAAAATTCTGTCTCTGAAAGTGAAAAATCTGTCTCTAAAAACTTTCAGAGATAGAATTTCCGTCGCAAATTTTGTTTCAAAAATCATCATTGCTAATTCTTTTAGAGACAGATTTATTTTCCGTCGCAAATTTGCTACAGAATTTCTGTCGCAAATTTGTCTCTGTTTTATAATTAGTTATTTTTAAATATCCAATTAGAAATATTAAATAAAATTATTCCGTTGCAAATTTATCTCTGATTCTAAGACAAATTATTAAAAAATACACATTTGTCTCTTATTTATCTTTCCCAGGAGGTCACCCATCATAGAATGCTACATACTAAGCACACTTAACATTGAAGTTTTCACAAGCACTAAACCGATAAACCAATTCGTATCTTCATGATTAATGTTCCACTACTGTTTATTTAAGAGATACCACAATTTACAATATTATAACTATAAAACATTTTATATATCTTTTATTTTTTTTTTTTATAATTTCACTTTACATATTTATTAAGGATTTTTCATTAATATTTTATTAAAATAATATATAATATTAATATATACAATGTTTACATTTTATAATAATTATTTTAAATTATATATTTATTATAAATATATAATATTTCAGTAGTATATTATAATTTTTTTCCAAATATGATATTATTATTAAAAAAATTTATATTATGTAAATATAAATAATGTTATACATATAAATTTATATATATATTTAATGATATAAATATAATATACTTTTTACATTAGTTATTTAATATTTTATATTAAATTAATAAATTGTATATTTTTAATTAATGTGTTTATTTTTTTACTTCATTTTTGTTGCACTTAAAAATTTATTATAATGGAAAATATAAAAATATATTTTTCATTTTATATTAATAAAATAATATATAATACCAATTTAAATATATTTAACTAATTATTATATATTACATATTTTATTACTTAAATATACTATATTTTTACAGTATATTATTTTTTCCCCAAATATGTTATTATATTTTTAAATAAAATATAGTATGTAATATAAATTATGTAAGATATATAATAAATTTTTTTATATTAAACAATATTGAATAGTCATAATAAATATATAATAAAAAATTATAAATAATATGAATATATATTTTATTATTAATATATTATTAAAATATAATATATTATTTATATATTTGTATATGTTTCAATTACTAAGTTTACATTTTATATTAATTATTTTATTTTACATATATTATTATTGAAATATATTTTATTTTTAATTAGTATATTTTATGATATTACTTGCATATAACATATTATTTATTATTATACACTATTTTATTAAGTTGTATAATTTGAGTTTTTATATAAGTTATTATGTAAAAGAATATATAATAAGATATAATATAATATTTATGTTTTAAGTACTATTTTTAATTTATACTTTATTATATATAAATATGTAATGTAATGTTAAATATATTATAAAAAAATATATATAATTAGTTGTAAATAACAAATGATTATACATATTATAGTTATTATATAATAAAATTAATTTACAATATAATATATGTCCTTATTATATAATGCACATTTATATATTATATATTAGAAATGTATAATTTAAAATAAATTTTAAAATAATTATTTATATATACATATATGTAATAATTTAGTTTAGAGACAAATACAACAGAATTTAAAAAAATAGAAATTGGCGCTAAAATAATTTATTTCCCTCTAAAATCAGAGACAAATTTGCAACGAAAAATTTCGTCGCAAATCAATGTGTAATCTGTCGCAAATTCCGTCGCAAAAGCATATAAAAATTAGAAGATTATTCATAATTTCATGTCATCATAAATCCGTCGCAAATCTGTCTAATTCATTTTTTTAGAGACAGAAATTTTCCGTCGCAAATTTTCTTCTCAAAGGCTAGTTTATAGTATGATATATATTTTGTTTTGAAAAGACCCCAACTATAAAATAAGGAATGCTATTTCTTTAAAACCTTATTCCATTCTAGTGAAACGAACATACCGTCAAGTATTCAATGATAGAATGGTTAAATATGATCTAAATTATTAAATAATCGATAAATCAATCTCGTTAAAAATATGACAGGATTATAGAATTTTCCTATGCTATGGTACCATCACCATCATATTATGCTAAATTACTTTGATAAAAATTACTGACTGGTTTTTTAAATAAAAATACTTTTTTTTTTGTTTTTAATATTAATTACTTGTTTTATAACATGAAAAATAACTCATCTATTTAGTATCTTTAGAGCCTAAGAAGTAATGTTAAATACCACTTGAAATTTTAGAGTTTTTACCCTTCATATCAATTTTGCACAAAAAAAAATTTTTACATCAACTTTGAATTAATTAATTTAATATTCAATCAAACTTTTTATGGTTATAGTTATCACCTCTTAACACTATAGTGTTCACTATGTTTACTAATATGAAATAAACAGTCTATCATTAAATTTTACTATTATTCTAACATATTGATATGCTATCTCTTCAAGTTAAGAGACAAAGTGAATGATGTTAGTAGATGATAAAATTTTCCCTTGTCAAAATTACATCAAAAGTTTAAGGCTCATAAATATCATATCTAATAAAAGATCCATCAAATAAAAGGTACAATAGGTACAAAACAATTAGGGATGAGAATAATTTAATTCAATATGCAAAAGTTCAATTGAATATGATTATTTAATTTTTAATATTTAAAATATGAAAATAAAAAATACTCAAAATTAATAAGATAATTTTAATAATATTCCGCAGCTAGACAGTCGACAAGGTACTCTTTCGTCCTTAGATGCCATTAACATTATTCAAGATATTTTCCCATTCATGATGTGACCTAATTCAATCCCTTGATTGGTGACCCAAAGCAGTGGATGATTGTTTTCAATGCCATATGAATTACAAATCCATCGTCTGCTTTTGTAATTTTGTCTATGTGCTTTGTGCAGTCAGGTAACTAGGTGACCAATTGATGGTATCGTCCACTCATGGCGTTCATGGTTTCCAATTCATTTTGCTTTCCTCCTTTTCCCTTTTGAATTATTTCCATAAGGTTATTTTCTAACTAGTCACTTTGCACCAATTAGTTCCTTTTTTTTTTTTTTTTTTTGTTTCTGATTCAATAACATAGATCTTGGTATTAAATGCTAAGGAGGGCATTGCATAAATTCAATTATTCATCAATAGCTAAAATTTTCTACTTCTATAGAATACAATTTGACCAACATGTACATATTATTTTATTTAGAAAAGCCGCAAGAGTGAGGATGAATATTTAAATCAATAAAAGAGGATTTACTCTCTTCTCTATATAAATAAAATATCAACAGCTTGATATTTGTTAATGGCAACTAGGTTGCTAATAATAAACTAAACTAAACTAAATTGAAACACAACATAAGATTCTTTTATAATTTGATTTCATTTGAAACGGTTCAAATTGTTCAAACTACTTAGAAAAAAAAAGGGAAAGAAGCATATGTATTTTGAATTTTAGATGTAATAATGAGGCCCAATGAAGCAACATTCATGGTGGAAAAGAAAAAAGAAACTCAATTTGAACCCTTAGATAATGGCTCCCAATTTCTTGGCTCCTAATGCATCCACTCTCTTTTCATGCACGCCTACCTTCCTGTCATGCTAATCGCTAGATTCCATATCTTAGCTTATATTTTTGCTGTACATAGTCTCAATAATCTCTATCCCATCTCAAACTCATAGTCTTACTCCCTCTTCAACGTCTCTCCCTTATACTTAACCAACAAACACCCAACATTGTTATGATTATAATCCATTTATCTTTGCAAATTTACTTTTAAAATTATATTAATAACTGTTTTGATTTTTATATACATGTATGCAATTATAGTCCACTAATAATTATTTTTCTTTTTGACTTAAAATCTGCATCAAATTGTATAATAAAAATTATAAGTAAGTGTGTATAATTTAAATAGCAACTATGATTAAAGTAATTAGATTTTCTTTAAGAGATAATTCAAATTAAACCAAACCAAATACCTTTAGATGCTTTCTTTATAAAACCCTAAAGCGTTAAAATCCTTTCAGTTGACCATGTATGATACAGGCCATTCGACATGTGATTGGATTCATTATGATCCTTAAATCAAAACCAATTTTGACCAATAGGCCTAATGACGACACGCCGATGGAGCAGAGGGAAGTGAAAACTTCATAAAAGTGGGTAAGATTAATAGTTGATCAAGTGAGGTAAATTTACCTAAACTTTGAAAGGAATATACATATATATATATATAATTTAGGAATAAAGTCACACAAAGTACCTGCATTTTAACAGTCCAACTATGTACAATTATACATGTGTTCATTGTCTTTACTTTCCATAATAAAGATTTTCAATACAATTTCTAATATATACCATCCATTATGCCTAGCCTTCTACCGAAAAAAGAAAAAAGAAAAAAAAAAAAGGAAGAAGAAAGGCTAAGTGGATGCAAGCGCAATGCCTAATCGGTTTGTTTTCATAGACACAATATGAAAATAATTTAAAAAAAAAAAAGGTAAAGCATATCAAATCATTAAAATTTACATAATTATCATGAAATATAATAAAAACAAGACCTACAATATGAATCTTAACTTAAATTTACATAAAGAAACTGGTACAATCAGAGAAGACATAATTTGCCTTTTAGTGTGTAGGAGGATATATATATGCAACTGGATGATAAATATTATAATATGGGGAATATTATTTTTTTTTTTCATTATAACAGAAAAAAAAAAAAAAGAAAAAGATTGAAACATACCCCACCTTATTTGATTTAAAAAACCAGTGTTAATGCTACTAGACTATAGTCTACAAGGTTATTAGCTAATATAGAATATAATCAAGAAACATATTGTAGTTCTACAAGCACACATAGAGATGTATTTATAAGTTATAAAAATGGAATAATGTAATTATAACAGGAGTTAGTAATACCCTCAGAATGCACCATATGTTGTAAACAGAAAAAAAAAAAAAAAAAAAAAGGGGAGCTTCCTTCCGTGATCATCATAAGACAACATGTAGACATATAGTTAGATGGTATATATTAGAAATTGTACTGAAAGTACTAAATGTGGAAAGTAAAGACACTTTATAGACATATAGTTGAACTGGTATTAGTATCCAACGTACTAGAATTACAGTTGAAAATCTTTCTGAAGAATTTCATATCCCAATTTATTTGAATTCAGTCTATTGCTTAAAATGGAAAAACTTTATGTATAAGAAAATACAAATTGTCAAAGTCAAGAAAATTTTTTGATATACTAGAATTAATCTTTAATACATATGAAATAAGCAAGAGGAATATTTTTAATTTGAGGAACAATCAAAGAATTTACTAGCAAAATGTTGATTTTGGAGAAGCGTGATATAAAACCAGTTTCTTAAATTATTATATTATAGACATATGTGTGTGTGTTATTACATATATTAGGTAGTGTAAATAAAAGCAGGAAATCTAATCACTTGCTAGAGGAATCGAGTGCTCTAAGACTGTAAAAGTATCGGATTACTTATACTAGAGCAAAATTGATTTTTTATAGTTGTTCATAAACATGGAAAAATATCGAGTGGGTGATACACGTCATGTGAACGTATATGTATTGTGTAATCATCAATTATATACTAATCCATGAACAATATGACGAGTAATTTTTAAAGTAATCATCATCCATATATTGACATATTAAAAAATTATTGTAATTAATAATTACACATCACGTCTATATTACAAATGACATATAATATCCACTGGATTTACTTTCTATGTAAATCTTTTCTCTTTCTTTCTCGCTTTACTCATTATAGTTATTATATTTGTAGATCTTATATCAACATTATTCTTCATTTTAATGCGATTTCTATATGATTTTGTTGCAGTCTCATTAGTTAGAACTGAAGTGAACATCAAAATCACTGCACACTGCTTGGCAAAGTTGGATTTACTGGAATTAATATCTATTTTCTCCAAATCCTTTCCTTTTCTTTTCCCTTTCAAAGTAAGATTTATTTTTTTTTTTTTTTAACGTGATGTTTTGGACTAAGATTTGAATTTTTGCTTATACCCATGATGATCATATTTGTATGGTTCTTTTTATTTGGATGTAGCATGAAAGGCGTCAAGAAATTTCATGCGAGGGTGACAGACGATGGTGCTTGGTTGATTCCAAATGGAAAAAATCACTAAGAAAATATAAAAGCATATAATTGAAATTAATTTTTAAAATTATCAAGATTTTCATTTTTTTTTTCCTTTTTCTTTTTTCATTTCGTCCGATCATCCTATTGGATTATTAGTTAAACATTTCATGTAAAAATCACATTTTACTCATCCTCATTCATATGCGGTTATCTAAACATAGCAATAATTGCGACTCAGTTGCTCCCGATTCAATAATGTGACTCAAAGCCATTTCATTTTCGACTACTTTAATGTTCTTGTAAGAAATTTCTAGGATTCTACCAAACTTAACTTGTCAGTAGTCATTACTGGAATGTATACGCATTACTCTACTACTACAAATAATTATCATAGATGGATAGCCCTATTGAAATTTGAAACCTATTCTACAAATAATTATCATAGATGGATAGCCCTATTGAAACTTGAAACCTATTCTATAGAGTTGGATGAGATTTGAGTGGATATTAAAGATTAAGGTAAATTATATTGAAAGATATTAATATTAGAGATAAGTTCATTTAAAGTATTAATGTTTTGAGTGGTTAAAAAAATTAACTTTTGATGATAAATCCATTCAATATATTCATGTTTCTTGTGGTTAAAATGAGAAATTAATGTTTTACAAAATAAGTCATATAAGGTATTAATAATTAACTATTGAAAAAAATTAAGGCTACTTAATTGAAAACTAATTCAAATATTAATACCTTAAATGAATTTTATAAAATATTGATATTATTTGATTTACTTTGAAATATTGATTTCTCTTTTATACCACTTGAAATGTTAATATATGAAATGAACTTACTCTCAAGTATTAATATTTTCTAATGTAACTTACCCTTAAAGACTATGAGGTAGATTTTGTTTCAATTATCCAAAATTTGATCTCATACCCTACGTTGGAACTTATACTTAAAGATATACAAAAATGATATCTAAGAAACTTATAGCTACCCTATACAAGTTCTTATTCAATGATATTAAGCATGACAATATGTAATATTTTTAAAGTACACATGCTTAAGGCCTAAGCCTTTTGTAGATTGAAAAGGAATGATTATATTTAAGATCGGA
Organism: Combretum micranthum; assembly: GCA_024138025.1. Lineage (NCBI taxonomy): Eukaryota > Viridiplantae > Streptophyta > Magnoliopsida > Myrtales > Combretaceae > Combretum > Combretum micranthum. Next base: position 2,378,461 of record JAMXBD010000049.1, read on the forward strand.
GGAAATTGTTTGAATTTTGCGAAGGCTTAAAAAAATAAATATTATATATATTTATTTGGGTTTGAATCATAAGTTAGGTGATAGAGGCCCAATGAATCTAGTTTCTTTATTGGAATAATTTGAGTGGATTTGGCTTGGTGGACTTCGAACAAAAATCGTTGGAACAGCGTCGTACTCTCATCCAACCTCTATCACACAAGCTCATGCACACAAAAGGAAAACTAGTAGCCTTGGCTCATGAGGGTCATTTAGAATAATCATAAATTAAGCTTACTCCATCTCATTCGTTAATCACTGAGATGATTTGATGGTTTTCATCCATATCAATTGCCTATAAACATTCAATATATCCTCCACATTAGAGACTTTTGGAAAGAGAAGACAAATAATATTCAGTAGGGGAGTCTCTTCTCACAAAAATCAATAGCTTTGATTCTAATAACTCAAAAACTGCAAGATTGATGCGTTAGGTCCACTCAAACTCTCTTGTCTGTCACTTGTGCATTTGAGATGCCGAAACTAGATCCACATTTCATCTCCTCATTAATACGCTGAAGTCACGTGCAAGACATAAGATCCACATATACACGTGATCATCTCAAGAAGCACCCTGCGTCTACGAAGTTTAGTCTATTACTGATCTATTTATTTTATTTTTTTGTTTATATTAATGTTGTCTTATTAGTATAACTATTGTAATAGAATTTGATGTCATATTTGTTATAGATAAATAATTCTTAACCTTACAATAGTTTGCAACCTTAGGATAATTTTTCATGATGAATTGATTTATATTTTCAAGTTATGTTACATCGTCCATGATAAATATGTGGTCACAAGATTGATGACTAAACTACTTATAATGCATATATGAAAAATTTAATAGGTCGGTATGCAAGCTATCTCAAAATTTTTATGTTACGTCAGCATAATATAAGAGTTCACAAGTATCAGGTAACATGAAAAAAAAATTCATTAGATATTACATTCAAATGTAATGTAAATACCAATTAAATTTCAACATTCATATTAATGAAATCGATACTTTTAAAAACATTTGTAATTCACACATTTATGTATATTAAAATTTGATTAATATTTAGACACTACGTATTATCATGTAATACCCACTGAATCATTTCTCATAATTCATAAGGTATCTTCCTTTTTCATATTACAAAGTTACTTTTCATTTTAAAACTTGTCAACCTATAACTACAGAGTAGGCTATGAGTAAAATCTATCATGCCCTACCTATTATATACAAGTGCCACTACTTTGCAATCTTTTGGTATGTTTAACACACATTTTCCTCCAAATTCTTAAGTTTGGATTTAGATTCTATTTGTTTATATGTTGCTCAATTTTCATCACTTTAAGCCTTTTAAATATTAGCATATATTCCTCCAAAAAAAATATTAGCATATATAATTAATGATTAGATTATAAATCGAATAGCATGGCAGTGATTCGCAGTTAGTTTTAAAATGTAAATAATTTGAATCATTATTAAACCATTGAATTGAAAATTGATAGAAAGTGAAAAGATAAAAATGATGAAAAGCCATTTCTCACTTGATGGGGTTGGTGCACAAGATAAAGCCTAACCTTTGTAAATGGAATTAAACTTTCGTGTGTGTGCGTGTAGAAGATTGGTTTTTCTCTTTGGAGACATGGGCTTATCATCTCAAATTATCATTCCTATACTAAATAATAAATTTGAAAGATATTATTATCGTATAAGATTTGATAATTTAATGATATTATTAGCACCAACTTTTTTAAAATATAACATGTTCAAATCCCATTTTTCATTATCAATTACTTCGGAAAAATTATTCTCTCTCTTATCCCGAGATCAACGCAAGTACCAACTGGCTACCTAATTGAAGACTTCGTACGTCAGAAGCCGACCGTTGCTCGGGTTTGAAGATTATTGTATGTGAAAATAGTGAACCCATAATGACGAATCCTTTGAGGATAATGATCATGATGGTCCATAAACAGTGGGTATTTTTATTAACGAGTATTTCAAAAACATTTATTAAAAATTTAGTGATGAAATTTTGTATATTCTTTAGGTATACACTTTATGAAAAAAAGAAAAAAAAAAAAAAGGAAATAAGTATGCACAAAGGTGTAAAGTTTATTCTTTGAACTACTTCTTTATATAGAATTACAGGAAAAAGATAAAATAAAATAAATAAATAAAACCTTCTTTTTAAATGCCATTAAGTTAGCATTAGCAAGTAACCCTTTGCATATATTAGTGAAATGATATTTGCACACCCGTTAGTAAAGAAATTTATACATATTGCAGGGATATGTGCAGCTTGAATTCTAGTTTTATAGATACCACATAACTACGTACATTTCTGTAATTATATGTAGTTCTTGAATTCCTTATGTAATTATATTTTTCGGTGATTTTCTTATGACAACCTCATTTAGTAATGAAAAACTTTGGCTTTATTTTGGATAATATGCACAAAGTAAAAGGAATTATAAATATTAAGATTACTTCATCAGGCTGGTGTAAGAGTTAGTAATCTTTTTTCCGTTAAATCATTCATATTGAGAACATTTTTACTATAGTCTATTATTGGGTTGACTAAACAAGAATGAGGATATGGGATACAAATGGTATGGCTTAATTTAGTATATGCTCAAGTTCAATGCAATTGTAATAATCTCTGAAGTTAGTTCGAGCTCGGTAGAGTTGATGTAGCCATTTGGTATGTTAAGCCAGCAAAATAACGCATAGTTAATGTGTGCCAAAGATCGTTCAACATGGTCATTTTAATATTTATGTCAATTTGCATTCTCATATGTAAGTCGAGGAAATGAAAAAGAGAATCCTAGTAACGTTACCTCTCTATTGGTGCCGAAGGAGATATTTTGTATTAGGATGATCCCTAAAGATTATACATGTAGGGGGGTCATGAAATAGAAGGAGGTTGGCAAATTATGGAGGATATGAGATAGATTCACTAATTTAAGTTTAACCATGTCTTCTCTCAAACGGGAGAGTGATGTATTGAGTGGCCCTTGGTTGGGACTCATCAAGTCATAGTATTGGGAGAGGTAGGCAAATGGGCCTTGCAGGCCCGGCTGATGCGAGCGCGTTAAACAAGATCCAGCCCACTTTGCCCTGCGAGCTAAACGAGCCAACATGTGAGCCAAATGAAAATTTTTTTTTTTATTTTTATTTTTTTTATTTTTTGTTATTTTTTTATGTTAGTTTGTGTAAAAATTAGAATAGTTATATATTTTAGGGTTTTATGTACATTAAAGATCAATTTTGTTATTATCCTAATTACTTATACATAAAAACAAGTTTTTAAATTATTTATTAGATATCATATTACGTTTAAATCAATAAATATAGTTAAAAAATGTTATAATACTTGTGATGCATATATTAATCTATTTTCTTTCATAATATATCATAAATAATCACTAATATGTTATTATATAATTTTTATTCTTAAATTTTTCTCTCTTTTTTTTGGCTCGCGAGTTGAAGAGACCGGGTCAATTTGACTTGTATTTAAACAGGAAAAAAATAAAATTAACTATGACCCACTTTTTTAAGCAGATAAACAAGCCAGCTTGTGAGTTATGGCATATATGCCTAGCTCTAAATATTAGCAAGTCAGGTTCTTGAACTAAGGAGGTTGGCATTCTTGCGAGGTTCTAAAGAGAGCCAACATGGACCAGGCTTAGGCTTGACAATCTGGTCTAGGTGAGTAATGAGTTAGATCGAGCTTAAGAAGCCTAGTGGTCCATATTTGACCCTCAATAGTATCAATTTAAAACGTCATAATTTTAATTGATGAACTCATGAAACTAGTTGAATTAAGTTAAGTAGAATTCAATATCAATAATATATATAAGCATTTATGTCACATTTGGTACGTGAGAGTTGTCTGAAATACAATGGATTAGAATTACATGAATAGAATGGAATGAGCAAAGGAATAACAAATCAATTTCTATATTTGGATATAGTGAGTGTATAGTGAGATTTATCAAAAATTACCTTTAATAATAGTTAAAATAATAAATCCATGCAGGATAAAAGGGTATTCAAATGTAAAATCATTTATATAGGGTGAGAATGAATCAAATCCTACTTTTGAGTAGCAAAATTATGATCTCTAGTGAAATTGACAATCCTAGCATCAACTAATATCGTTTTTTTATGCGGGTATGGACCCAAAATGAAATCATGATTTCAAGTTCTATACTTATTCTTGTATTTGGTTGCATTTTAAAAAATTGAAATCGCGATTTCCAGAAACTGATGATTTCGACCGCGATGTTGAATTTAATTCCACTCTTAAAAAAGCTGAATCATAATTTCATTTCTTTCTAAATAATTTATTTTTTATTTAATATATCAATTTCATAATATATTAAATAAAAAAATAAATTTATCATTCCAACTTCTAGTTTATTCCATGATATTTCAAATGAATTATAAATAGCAAACGTGAAATAACACTTTACGAAATGGAATCTAGAATCTCATCTTCTCTCCTTCAATCCTGTGTACTAAATGATTCACTTAATAAACAAGATATAAATCAGCTAAATAAATTATTCACTTCAAATTTTTTAATAAAATTCCAATTTGAGTTTTGAATCGTCTAGAATAATACTTCCTTAGCTTTCAGGCCATAAAGTCGCACCATTCAATTTGATCTGGAGTCTGGACCAAAGCTGACATGGCTACAGCCTTTGGCCGGTTTGTAGGTCCCAAATATGGGTCCAACGTAGTACTTCTGCAAAGCTATTAGCAAATAGGGGGACGACACGTGGTAGAGCATCACCGACCACGTGGGAAAGTGGTGTCTCCTCGTCATTGATGGGGCTGCGTTTGGAGTCAAAGTGGGCCAGTATGCCATGTCATGAGCCTATTTTTGGAGAACAATATTTTGGCATCAGGGGGAGCATTCGTGGTATTGGCATCCATTATTTTTGGCTTGGGGCTCCATATTTTCAATAACTTGCATGATTATTTTAATGTTTGATTGATCTTTTCCTGTCTTTATTGCCAAAAATATTCGTCACCCTTTTGAATATGTTCATTGATCTATGATGTGGATACCAATTGGAGGCCTTTTTTTTTTTTTTGTTATGTAATGTAATACGATTTAAAAGAAATTTTATAGTTTTGTTATTAATTTTGATGCAATCAGTTTTTGTAACTGTCTAACACCTTATATCATGTTAAATCGTAATTGAATCACTAAAATAGTTAATATTTCAATTATTATATTTACTTTAACGATTAGATAGCTCATTAGACGATGTAGTTGAAAGAATAGTAAAAACTCATATAGTCTAAATAATGGGTTATGATACTATTTAAAAAGTAATAAGAATAATAATAAGATTAATAACCTCTGTTTTATTTTTTATTTTTTAAAAATTATTCCACATTATCTAAGTTCCCCATTCAGCAATTTGAACTATAGAAATACATCTTTTAGAAAAGAAAAATACAAGATTCATCTAATTTTCTATATGAGTTCTCAATCATCTTTTCCTTTTTTTTTTTATTTTAGTTGGATCTTCAATTATTTTTTTCAAATTTTAGAAAATAGAATTATTACTAGATACATGAAGTTTTTTGGTCCACTCCCCAATACACATCGACTTCTTGTTGGTGCATTGATAATTAACTTTAAAATGATTATTATCAAACATATTCGATTAAATAATATAATAAAGTTTGTCAAAGGGAAGGGAAATCTTGTAAAAGTTAAACTAAAGCCAATAAGGGCAACTGGGCCAATCGACCAAAACCCCATCCAGAAAGAAAAGAAGAAGATTAAGATAAAAAATAAAAAAAAGAATAAGAAAACATCAAGGCAAAATTATGACGTACGACTCGATTTTAATCTTACAAATCTTTTATTCTTTTTACTTATTTGTTAGGACGCCTAATCATCCATTATGGGGTAATACGTGATCCTTTTCCCTCAGCTGAATGCGATGGTCAACCAACATCTATCCTCAGCGCGATCGTTTTCTTTTCTTTTCTTTTTTCTTTTTTTATTTTTATTTTATTTTTGTAATTACTTTATTAAGGGTACATACAGTAAACTTTAAAAAAAATGCAATTAAAAACTTAAATTTTGAAATTGATTAATATAGTATCTAAAAGAATTTTTTATGTATGTTAACCAATATCACGAAATTACTATTGACATGTATAAAAAGTTCTTTTAAATACAAAATTAATTAGTTTAAATGTTCAGGTACTAAATTAATCAATTTCAAAATTCAAGTATTTAATTGCATATTCTATCAAAATTCAGATAACACTCGTAATATTAATCCTTTCATTAAACTACCATGTACAAATCAATTCACGAGGATTGATAAAAAAAAAAAAAAAAGAAAGAAAGGAAAAGAAAGTAACAAATTTAATAGAAGTCTTCTTTGTTAAGCCTGAGTAATAATGAGAACTCAAATAAAAGGGGAAAAAAGAAAGTTAAAAGTATGCAAATATAGAAGATTAGGTGAGTACTTTGTCCTTTTGTTTATGAAATTTATATCAAAGCTCAAAATCAATAACATAGTATGACTAAGGTTGTGTAAACATTTTGAGTTCAACTGCCCACCCATTTAACCCGCTTAAAAAAAGCGAGTGCAATGGTGTATTGGCCTGCCAACTTAAAAGAACACATGACAAAGAAAACTGACATTAGAAACCTTAAGATAAAAATAAAAATAAAAACTTTTGTTAGATAATAAATATAATACTATGCATTATATTTATAAGTTTAAGTTTTTATAGTATTGTGACGCTAATTTTAACATAGTTACAAACCTGAAGATTATGAGTTTGAATCCGTACACATCCATTATTATCCAATTAAAATGAAGTCATTTACTTGATGGGTCTTAATTAAAGTCATAATCCCAGTCCGCAAGTGAAATGGAGTATTACATAATAAATATAATAGTTCATATTATATCTATAAGTTTAATGTTGTGGTGCTAACCTTAACAACTTTAATGAGCTTTTAGAATGATAATAATGGTTATTCATGTATTAATACTTAATAGTATTGTTGGATGGCTTGCTTTTATCATTATATATTATATATTGTACGTGATGATTAATGTAAATTTAAGTTGCCAAGAGTTTAACTATACTTTTATTTGAAGCTATGTTAATTAATTCTCAAATTTATCACATATATATTATCAATGATGACTGATGACTAATGTAAACTTAAATTAGGCAAAAGTTGTAGTTGCCTTTTTTTTTTTTTTTTTCAATTACAATAGGAGGAAGAGGGGAATCAAACTTGGTGCCTCTCATTTAAAAGATCATGAAATATATCATTAGGCTACAAGACCATTGGTAATTACACAAAAGTTTAATTATATTTTTATGTGAAGCTATGTTAATTCTCATTTGAGGAATTGGGATTTTTTTCCCCTTTTTTCTTCCAACTATCTATACCTTTTTTATTATGTATGATTTTAATTAAAAAAATAACATTTATTGTTAACACATTTGTTTTATAATGTTAAGTTTAAGAGGAAAAAAAATTTCTTGTTAGGTGGGTTAATTAGCACATATAACTTATGAAATGTATAAATAAGTTGAATGCCACTAGACCATAATGTCGTTGACAGAGTGAGCCATTTAACCCACCAATATTTATAAATGGATAACTTAGTGCTTGGCTCATTTAAACCACCCAGCAATAAACCAAACCTAAAATTTCAATCCATTTATTAAAAAGCTAGAGGAAGAACGGCCTAATATGTTTAAATGCTTTCACTTAATATTTTCTATTAAAACAAAATAGAGGAGTTATAAGATATATTGAACTTTCCTTTATGTGCGAATTCACTCCATAAACCTTTATTTATGTACAGATTTACTCCCATAAATTCATTAAAAAAATGTCAATAGCTCTTAATTGCGCAAATTTTTTAAAGGGATCAAAATGCTCACTTTGAAAATTAAAAGGGGAGAATCTATACTTTGTAAAAGTGTGGGAGGTAATTTGCAAATCCCCTTGGGTTTTTGCTCAAATACTTAGTGATTTTTTTTTCCTTAGGTCAATATTGATAATATGTATATCTATTTTTCTTCTTTTTATCCCTATTCTCAAATCGTGTGTTTGCCAACTTATAATACCAAAAAGGTGAAAAATGTAAATATATTCATCTTTCACACAAAATTAAATATCTAACAAATTCCTGTAAAATATGACTAATTTAGGATAAGACTAATTATAAATAAAATAATAAAATTAAAAAGAACCTGAATCCAGATGTATCTAGAAAACCCACCCAAAATAACCTAGGTTTAATTATGTTATAAGCCTACTGACGAATAAAATTATTTCTATCAACAGGATGAATTTTGGCAAAGAGAAAGGAAAACAACAAAATGAATAATGAAAACAGACTCATCCTTCTTTATATTTCATTCTTGGGCAATCATTAGGATCTAGGCCTAGACAATCCTCGTGAACCCATTAATTTATTCGGAATGGACCAAAAATGCCAGGTAAAAAGGCTATCACATACTGAGCCCTACAGTGAAACTATGGAAGATCATTTGATCAACTGGCTAAATCATTTTGCCCACTAGTACTTTTTTTTTACCCTCCATTGCAGCAGAAAAAGAAGTGGCAGCTTCACACGGCCACAAACTCTGTAATTGAGATATGGTTTGGCAGTTTAGCTAATCTAAACACATCTGTCAATAAGATCATAACATTAACTACTAGAACTAGCAAAATACTTACTTGAACCGAATTATCACAGGAACAGGTTTCAAACCCATTGGCCCATTTCTAATGCCTCGCTTGTGACGGAAAACCTGCAGAGTTGGATTGTCTATTCATTATAGATATTTGTATATGTATTTGATTTGTGTTTATATTTAATTTGTATCTAATCTACATTTTATTTGTATCGTTTGCATATGAGTAATTAAATCTCTTTTTTTTTATCTGTTTCTTAAGAAACAGTCTAATTAAATCATATACCAAACAAATATCAAATCGACAAAAAAATGATGAAACAAATCAACATTTTTATAAGTGCTAATCTCACCTTGTGAGCCTGCAAATACAGAAACATGGTTAGTGGTGTATCAGGAGTTATTAGGCATGGCCGCTCTGATACTTAAGTTAGCTATGGGTTCTACGATGACACAATCAAGACAATATCAAAAAATAATCATGGATCATTGTCTTACTATGTCTTTGGTGTGTGGGTTTATTTATAAATGATGACCATAAGAAAATAGAAGGCCCACATAATATTTTCATTACACATGCCGAATCCTCAAATCCATTAGCTAAACTAAACCCAAAACAAGTAATGACATCAAGCATGAAGGGCTGTTGTATTGGTCTTTGTTCCCGCAAGGAGATGAAAGCATTGAACAAATTGCTATAGCCTTTGAGCACAGAGTTAGGACCATCGAGACCACATTGTCATGGTCCTCCAAGTGTAGAGTTATGACAAGGTTTAGGAGAAACCTTGGTACTCATCAAGAACCGAGGTCCTAATGCAGTACAAGCACTAGGCTGTAGCCCTTGTGCGATTAGGGCCTTTGCGGGAGAGGTTGGGGTCGAGGTCTGTTATAGACAAGAGGCCTTCTAAGCCCAAGTACCTGAGAGATTTCTCATGGGCCTACAAGCTCAATTGGTTGGTGTTGGACCCAATAGGTTATGCCCAAATATTCTCTATCAACAAACATAAATAAAATGGGAGGGGGAAAAAAACTAGTCATAAAATGTGTATTTTGGGAAAGGAGCATACTTCAAAGGAAATATATTAGCTACAATGTTAGAACATAATTGAAGCCCTTAAATCATTGTCCCTATTGTAGTTCATCTCTTAGCAATTATCGTAATATCTAACTAATGTTTTAGCTAGCAAATGAAAGTCAAAGCGGCAAAAGTTAATGCATAAAGAAAGCAGCATCCCATAGTTCAAGAATGAGAAAGAAACTATGCAAAGAGAACTATTTAAAAAAGTATCTTTCTTGAGTTGGCTAACCTCCAAGTCAAGAGCTCTAAAATTAGATAAAAAAAAAATGTACCTGGAAAAATATATTCAACTTTTGCTTCTTAAACCAGTAACACATTTAAGAAAAGGGTTGAATCACAACAAATAGCATGTGCAAAGGGGTAAAATTTATTTTATAAAATATTTGGATTCTACTTTTTGGGCTAAGTGGCAAGTCTTTAAGAGTCCAATTCTTAATAGGGATGATCGAGGGGAATTTGACATGATAGATTTGGAGTGAGGCTCATTGGATCGATGTATTTGCTATCCAACCTTTCTCAATATGACTCATGTACTTAAATGAACTAATCTCGATTGTTGAGTGTTAGCGTGATTTGTCGAAGGACATTAATGATCAAGTTCTATAAATATCAATATTATCAGAACCGGACCGAGATTTGACCCGAACAGACTAAGGGGTCAGGGGTCAAGGGATTGGACAAAGTTCCACCGGAGGTCAAACCAGGGTCATGAAAAAATAAAAATATAAGGGATAATTTAATTATAAAAGACCAATATATGTGTTATCACTTAATTAAATCTATGTTTAGATCAAATTCATTAATTAATTATTAAATAAATATGATTTAATGATTATATTTTATAAATTTATAATAAAGTATGAATAAATATCTAAATTTCTAGTTCTTTTATTTTTATTTTTTTCAATCCAGGTCAATCGGTCTGGATCGACCGGTTCGACCCCTCGATTTCCCTATTCAACCTGGTTCCGCCGCCCAGGTTGACCGAGTCTCACACGGTTCGTTGCAAAAACAAGTCTTAGGTGAGACCTGGCTCGGTATTAATATCGGTTTTAGTTGAATCAGGTTGAACCGGTCGGTTCAGGCTTGTTTTGACAACCAGGATAAATATCTCAAGTTTCTTCTTATTTGAAAGATTTGAAAATTGGATAAAATTTACTGATGTGCTATCGAATTTCTATCTCAAAAGATCAAACACTTATTCATTATTACTAGTGGACTTTGATACTTGACAACTCTTTTATTTATCACAAATGCATTCGACACTTTGAGATTATCTACTACCCCCCGACCCACTACTCCATCTCTTTCTCAATTACCCTTTTAATTGCCATCCTACGTCCTTCCTCTTAGGCCATGTGTAGTGCAAAACTCATACGGCATATACATGACTACTCCACTCAAATTGGTACATTTACAATTTGCAATATGTTTTTCATCCCATATTACCAGCTCCACTTAAACTTATGTAGTGAATTTTACCATATGAACTAGCCAAAAAAAGAAACGGTTGAAGCATATATTCTTCAATCCCCCTTACAAAATTTATCATCCTCCAACTCATCACCTAAAGTCCTTTTCCTAAATTTTGCTAGGGTATCTATTCTTGTTTTTCCAGCAACTATCACCCCAACCTAACCTAAGCTATGTGGGACTGTAACTTAACCCATTTGTATATTTTTATGGGTTAAAGAGGCCAATTTGACTCATTTAATCCATTATATATATATATATGTATATATATAGATAATTCTACTCTTATGTGATAGTTTCATCATTTTGTAATTTATTTAGAGTAAAAATATTGAATCTTAACAAAATAAGAATACACAACAATAATGTTATTTTTGAATGAGTTCATAAATCGAACTCACAAACTTGCTAATTTGCACATATTTAATGAAAAGATTTGTTAATGGATTTGGTTCCTAAACCCAAATTTAAATATGTTTAAATTCTTGTAGTTTTGGGGTTTAACTATTTATTATTTGTATCAATTTTCAATTACCCAAACTCTTCGATATTGCATCATATTGTGTCCAGAGTTGTAAATTGGGTCCCAAATTACGAGTGCTACTTTCTTTTATGAGAATAATTTTAATCTTCCAATTAAAATCCATAAGAATTATTACATAGCAAATGGTTAAAAATGGATGTAATATGATATGCACGGTTTATTCATAACTATATTATAGTAATACAATTGCATCACACAACCATAATAAACAACCATTTTTTTCCTAACAAACCTATTACGTATTACCCCATTCGTTTGTTTCCTTTTTCTGGTCATTTTGTTATCGTATTTCTATCATTTTCAAATAGATGTTTATTAAGAAATAGATACAGATGAAAAATAAACATCTTTTACTCATGAAAAACTCAGATAAGACAGATTAAAATAAGACAATCCAAATAGACCCTATTAAACATTTGTGCGATAGTTTATTTCAGTCATATACATATGTCGAACCATTTTTTGTAGATTATGCAATCACTTATTCCATTAATTTTTCAATTTAGCGAAATTCAAAAAACATAAATGTCATAGAAAAATGTCTTAATAAAAACAAGAAAATCACATAAAATATATCAACGTTTAGGGTAAGTTTATTTAAAGAATTAACATTTTAAGTAATTAGAAAGAGGTTTTAACATTTGACAAAGTGAGTCGAATAAGGTATCAATAATTGATCATTGATGGAATATTTGAAGAGATTTAATTGAAAATAAATCTAAACATCGATATCTTAAATAAACTTTGCAGAACGTTGATACTTGATTTGATACACTTTGCGAAATGTTTATACCTTTTTTGAACCACTCAAAATGTCCATAAATATTGATACCTTCCAATATAATTATTCTGATAAAAATGCAATATATCCAGTCCATAAAAGATGTGTAAAATACTTAAAAAAGAAAACAATTGATAATTGATTTTTAGAATCAAGGCATCTCTATTCAGTTGTGATCCCTATTAAGTCAAATCATTTTTAATAGTTTGAAGTTTTTGACCAAAATGTATCAAGGATGGTCCGATTAAATGGAACCACTTTTAAAGCACCTACTCATTTTAACTATATTTCACTATATAATGACATTTATTTTTGTCTTGGAGATGGAAAAGAAGACATGGTAAATGGACAAGGATTATTAGGAAGAATAATTCTGGACTACGAACTGTAGGATCTAGAAGTGGACAGAGTCTGCTCTCCTATGTGGATAGTTTGAGCTGTTGGTGACCTCAGAACGGCAAGACCATTAATTTTTGGTTTGGCAATTGGAATGATGGTGTATGTCCAGCATCTTTCCTTGCTGGTCCCCATTCTAGAAATAGCTTGAACTTAACTTTAGCAGAAGCTTGGATAAAACCGAATCATTGGAATGAGAATAATATTGAATACCCCATTGACTCAGACATCTCTTCTAAATTATGTATTGTTGTTTTAACGAATAATGATGATGGGGATGTTCTTACTTAGAGATTGGAAATGAATGGTATGTTTTCGGTAAGATCTGTTTTTCAGAAATTGTTGGAGGAAAAATACACTGAGGGAGTAGAATCCATTGCAACAGACTGGGTTTGGAATTCAAATTCCTTACCTAAGATTCAAATCTTTCTATGGAAGTGTTGCTTAAATTTTTTGCCAACTAGAGATAATCTTGTTAAACGAGAACTAGAGATTTCTCCCCTTTGCATGTTTTATAGGCAACATGAATCTTTAAAACACCTCATGGAGGAATGTCCAGAGATTGACAAAGCTTGGAGAGCCTTGAGGATAAATTATTTCGTTAATTATGCTCATAGCTCTGTTCAAGAGTGGCTGGCTGAGAAGGCTCGATGGTCCAAATCTTTGAGGGAGAGTAAGCATTGTCCTCAGCAAATTCTCACCCAATTCATTGTTTGGCATTTGTGGTGTGAATGAAATAATTGTTTTTTTTAGAACAAAAGGAATCTCTCTTGGTTCTTAAAAGCTTAGAATGCTGCACATAAATTTTGGAGCTACCAAAAGCAAAAATTTCGCAGTAATCCAAAAGAATATTCTGATTGTTGGATACCTCCTCCCACAAATTTCATGAAAATTAATTGTGATGCAGCCTTTAAAGACAAAGATTCTCCAACTGCTGTTGTTACGAAATAATAAAGACGAAAAATGAAAATTGAAATGACAAAGACAAAAAATTGTTTACCCAGTTCGTCACGGATTGTGACTACGTCTGGGGGCGCTACCAATCCAGGATATTCACTATATATGTTAGAGAGAGATGTGTATTACATAGATGGGCTATTTATAAAAAACCCTAATGACAATTTTACGTGAACTGCCTAAAATACCCTTACTAACAATAATAATGCCTTTTGGGAAGAGTTACAACTCTTCTATATACCCCTTCAAGAAAAGTTACATTGTTTCATATACAAGAAACATGTCCCTTCGCATATATATTGAGAAGAATTATGACTTTTCAAAGGTGTACAGTATTCAGGCTCCACAACCCAACAATCTCCCACCTGGAGACTGAATCTCATGTAAGCCACTTCTCAATCTCTCATCAGTAACTTGCACCAAATGGTAGCGCCAAGACTTCTCTTCAAGTTTCAAGCCCAGTTGAAGCCATACATAGCTTCAACTTCTCTAAGGTCACAACCTTAGTCAACATATCAGCAGGATTCTCGCTCCCTTGAATCTTCACTAGCTGCAAGATCTTTCTCTCCAAGAGATACCGTATGTAGTGATACTTCAACTCAATATGCTTTGTTCTTGAATGAAATGCTGGATTCTTAGCCAAGAAAATAGCACTCTGACTGTCACTGTATAGGGTACCATCCTTATGCTTTTTCCCCAATTCACTTAAGAAATTCTGCAACCATACCATCTCTTTACTTGCCTCTGTCACTGCCACATACTCTGCTTCTGCAGTTGATAAGGCTACGATCTTCTGCAACTTAGAAGCCCAAGATATCGCTGTACCACCCAAAGTAAATACATACCCGGTTGTACTCCTTCTCTTATCTAGATCACTAGATGCCAAATCCGCATCAACATATCCTGCCAACTTGCAATCCTTGCCTTGAAAACACAAACTCCTATCTGTGGTACCTCTCAAGTACCTAAGGATCCATTTCAGTGCTTCCCAATGCTGTTTGCCCGGATCGCTCATAAAACGGCTAACAACTCCCACCGCATGCGCAATATCTGGTCTCGTACAAACCATGGCATACATAATGCTTCCAATCGCCGAAGCATAGGGAATCTTCTTCATATGGGTTCGCTCTTCCTCACTCCTAGGCGACTCTTTGCTAGATAGTTTAAACTGACCACCTAGCGGGACACTCACTGGCTTAGCATCTTGCATATTAAACCGCTTTAATACTTTCTCGATGTACTCAGCCTGTGAAAGATACAACTTCCCCCCTCTTTGTCTCGAATGATACGCATACCCAAAATCTGCTTAGCCTCTCCAAGTTCCTTCATAGCAAATTGCTCGGATAACTGCTTTTTCAATTTACTCACTTCTCGAGCACTGGACCCTGCTATCAACATATCATCTACATACAGCAGTAGAATGATATAGCTTTGGTCAAATCTCTTGAAGTAACAACAATGGTCGGCATTGCATCTGACAAAGTCAATTTCCTGCATAAACCCATCAAACTTCTTGTACCACTGTTTCGGTGCCTGTTTCAAGCCATATAAGCTCTTCTTGAGCTTACACACAAGGTTAGTGTTACCCTCTGACAAGTATCCTTCTGGTTGCATCATGTATATATCTTCCTCCAAATCACCATGGAGGAAGGCTGTTTTTACATCCATTTGCTCCAATAGCAAGTTCTCTGCAGCTACCATACTCAACACAATACGTATAGTGGTTAGCTTCACAACAGGAGCAAAAATGTCAGTATAGTCAATACCATGTCTCTGCTGAAACCCTTTCACAACCAGCCTTGCCTTGTAACGCTTGCTTCCATCAACCTCCTGCTTAATTCTATAGACCCATTTATTATGCAATGGTTTCTTGCCCTTTGGAAGCTCGACAAGTTCCCAAGTATCATTGGACATCAATGAATCCATCTCATCATCCATCGCAAGCTTCCATTTGGCTCGATCCTGTCCCTGGCTAGCCTCTGCATAACATTCAGGTTCACCACCATCAGTTAACAGCAGGTAATAACTTGACGGTGAATACCTGTCTGGTGAACCACACACTCTGGTAGACCTCCGCAGCGGAGCTATGGGCAGTGGTGTACTCTGCTCTGCCTCAATAACAACCTCATCATTCTGAACAGCCTTGCGCCCACCTGAGTTCGAAATATCTAACTCAACAATCTGGGTACCTACACTGTTAGAATCTGGTGCATCCAATCTGTCCTTGTACAGAACCTGCTCATTAAATATGACATCTCGACTACGAATAACTTTTCGATTACGTTCATCCCAGAATCTATAACCGAACTCATCACCACCATATCCAATAAACGTACATTTAACAGATTTAGCATCTAATTTAGTTCTAGCAGCAGCATCAACATGAACATAAGCAATACAGCCAAATACTCGAAGAAACGACAGGTTTACCTCTTTACCACTCCAAGCCTCCTCTGGTATGCCGTTCTCCAAAGGGGCTGATGGTCCTCTATTGACCAAGAAGGCAGCAGTGTTGACTGCATCTGCCCAAAACATCTTGGGTAACCCACACTTCAGCCTCATGCACCTAGCACGTTCATTAAGTGTTCTGTTCATGCGTTCTGCAACGCCATTATGTTGAGGAGTTCCTGGCACAGTCTTTTCCATGCGAATACCATTATTAGCACAAAATTCTTTAAACTCACTGAGCTCATATTCACCACCATTATCAGATCTCAGACACTTCACTTTCAGGCCTGTTTCAACTTCTACCAGAGCTTTCCACTTTCTAAAGATATTAAAAGCATCAGATTTATTTTTTAGAAAATAAACCCATACCTTTCTAGTGGAATCATCAATAAAAGTCATGTAATATGACGCACCACCAAGAGATGTCACCGGCGCTGGTCCCCATAAGTCACTGTGTACTAACTCAAGCTTCTGCTTTCTCAAAGTTCTGCCAGCCTTCGAGAAACTTACCCTCTTCTGTTTCCCGAGTACACACTCCTCACACAATCCGACTTCAGTTGTCTTGAGGTCCGGCAGTTTTCCTTTTGAACACAGCTCCTTCATCCCTTTCTCACTCATATGACCTAGTCGGCAATGCCACAAATCTGCATCACTGTATGCTCCTGTAAGAGCAATACTATCCTTGAGATTTGTCGTCGTATACAATGTACCCTCCTTCTTGCCTCGAGCCACCACCATGGCTCCTTTTGTAATTTTCCAATTATTGCAGCCAAAGGTTACATCATAACCTTCATCATCTAACTGCCCAACCGAGAGTAAATTTCTTTTCAACCCAGGGATATGTCTCACGCCATGCAACTGTAATACAGATCCATTCGGTGTTTTGATCTGAACATCTCCCTTCCCCACGATTTTCAGAGGTTCGTCATCAGCAAGATAGACTTCTCCAAAATCACCAGAAGTATATTCTTCCATTAACTCTGCACCACTGCAAGAATGAAACGATGCTCCAGAATCCAAAACCCACGATTCCAATGGACTGCTCACACTCAAAATTAATGCATCTTCGGTTTCATCTACTGTTGCATTTGCCTCCTTCTTTTTCTTCGGTGCTGTGCACTGATTCTTGAAGTGACCAAATTCCTGACAGTTCCAACACTTGATTTTACTCAAGTCCCTTTTCGATGCACTTCTTCCCCTGTTCCGACCTCTTGATTTCGATCTACCCCGATTCGTTTCCTTCGAATCAGATCTGCCCCTATTTCCTGTGTTCAAAACTGACCCTGAAGTAATACCTAATTCCTTCTTGCGAATTTCTTCACTAATGATCAGATCTCTTACTTCGTCAAATTTCAACTTCTCTTTCCCCGATGAAGCACTAACAGCTGTAACTGTTCCGCTCCAACTCTCCGGTAAGGAAGACAGCAAAATTAGGGCTTGGACCTCATCATCGAAATCAATATCCACAGCGCTTAATTGGGTTGTGATCAAATTGAACTCGTTAAGATGATCGGCAACCACAGTATTCTCTGACATCTTTAGGTTGAAGAGACGCCGCATCAGATGAACCTTGTTTGCTGCTGATGGTTTCTCATACATCTCCGATAACGTCTCAAACATCTCCTTAGTGGATTTCGCTTTTGCTGTATGAAGCGCAACGTTCCTGGACAGAGACAAGCGAACCACGCTCATCGCCTTCCTGTCCAACAATTTCCAGTCTTCGTCCTTCATATCCTCTGGTTTTGTACCCAGAGGCTGATACAGATCTTTACCATACAGATAATCCTCGACCTGCATCTTCCAGAATCCGAAATCTGCTCCGTCAAACCTTTCAATCGGCAATTTTCCGTCACCCATCATATCTATCCCACCGAACCTTGCTCTGATACCAATTTGTTATGAAATAATAAAGACGAAAAATAAAGATTGAAATGACAAAGACACAAAATTGTTTACCCAGTTCGTCACGGATTGTGACTACGTCTGGGGGCGCTACCAAGCCAGGATATTCACTATATGTTAGAGAGAGATGTGTATTACATAGATGGGCTATTTATAAAAAACCCTAATGACAATTTTACGTGAACTGCCTAAAATACCCTTACTAACAATAATAATGCCTTTTGGGAAGAGTTACAACTCTTCTATATACCCCTTCAAGAAAAGTTACATTGTTTCATATACAAGAAACATGTCCCTTCGCATATATATTGAGAAGAATTATGACTTTTCAAAGGTGTACAGTATTCAGGCTCCACAACCCAACAGCTGTTGGTGGAATCATGCGGAACTCGACTAGTTCTTGCACTGAAGGTTTTGTTAAGAGAGTCATTACTATGTCCCCTTTGCTTGCTGAACTATGGGCAATTTATTGGAGCCTCATGTTAGTTGAAGAACAAAATATAGATAAAGTGAATATTGAAAGCGACTCCCTTCAAGCCATTGATTGGATAAATGACAATAATCTCGATGTTTCGTATGCAACTGATATTGTTCTTGCTTGCAGACACATGATGCAGGGCTATTGAGGAACAAGAAGATGATCTCTCTGAGGTGGACTAGCAGAGATGCTAATCATACTGCTCATGGATTGGTCCAAACTGGTGTTTCCTTAAAGCTGGATGTGATGTTCAAAGATTCTCTTCCTGCTAGTCTTTTAAGTTTTCTATTATTTAAGTCTAAATTATGTTTGAAGCCTTCTGTGGAAGGCAATCCTTCTTCTTCTCCTTTTTCTGTTGTGAGTCCTTGTGTTCCTAATGGTTTTGGTGTTGTTGGTTGCTTGGACACGGTGTGGGATGGTGGTTGAGTCTGGAAAATTTCTACTGATTTCGATTTAACTAAAAAATATAGGCATTTGTGGGTTCAATGCAAAAATTGTTATGGATTAAATTATAATAAATTTTTTAAGTCAAAAATGAATATTTGTGAACAATGTGGGTATCATTTGAAAATGAGTAGCTCAAGTTGAATCAAACTTTCAATTGATTTAGGTACTTAGGATCTTATGGATGAAGATATGGTTTCTCTAGATCCTATTGGATTTCATTTGGAGGAGGAAGAACCTTATAAAGATCGTGTTGATTCTTATCAAATAAAGATAGGTTAACCGAGGCTGTTCAAATAGGCATTGGTCTCAATTTTTTACTTTTATTTTTGATACAAGGTTTTAAGTCAAAAGAAAATTGGATAATATAGTATTGGATGTTTGAACTTTTATTGACATTTCAATCAAGTATATAAAATTCAATCTTGCTATTGAGTATTTAATTGGAATTTTTAAGCCAACGATACTTACTATACGCTTGATTATGGACTATTATATATTCCAAAGATTTTTTATTTATCCCAAACGATTATTTCAATAAAGATATTCCACTTACTATAAAGTAAATAATGTAACAACAAAACAGAGTTAACACCGATAATTGTCCATAATTGACCAACAATCAAATGTTCTAAAGTAATATTTTTCTTAAAATGATTGCATAGAATATGTAACAATCAATAATTAATAAAGATAAGCCATCTACATATAAAGGTCTAGACAAAGTTAATATGGATAGTGTTATTGGTTTAAGAAAAACCCAATGGAATATTAAACTAAACAATGTCAAAGTTAACTTTAAGTATTTAATTGAAATATTGTCCAAAGCTAAAATAAGAAATGCAACATTATCTCAAATAAAATTTAATAAATGCATTTTAATTTGTATATACATACATCACAAAAGAATTAATTATAAATAAGAGTTATCATCAAACAAATTTAAACTACTACTTGTTCCAACTGGACTTTCCCCATAAAGATATATCAATCCATTGGAACAACAATTTGCACCAATCGAGCCTAGTAAGCCTTTGATCCACTAGTCCTAGACTTGTAAGACAAACACAGTTAGTGGGTAGCGAGGGGTTGCATGGTGTAATGATTCGAACACTTAAATTAGCAAGTGTAGAATTACTTTGACGGCAAGATGGTAAGGAAGTAGGAGAGTCAATCTAATCTTGCTTGAAATTGGTATGGGGTATGTATTGTAATTATTTCATCATTGATTAATAAAAAAGTACTTAACTCATATTAAGAAGTTGCCTCTAGATGGTTTTGAAAGTGGATTTACGAAGAATTGGTAAGCACACCTTCCAAATTAGAAAATCTTCTAGAAGCTTTTCTTATTATCTAGAGACAACTAGCTAATAATTGATTTACTTGCTTAAAGTAACGTTAGGATCAACAAAAAGCTATCGATCTATTGTGGAGCAATGCAGATCATTTCCTTGTGATCCCTATTTGGGGCTCCCAAGTTATCGTGAGCTTTGATTAGGTTGACCTATGGTTAAAACATATCAGCTTAAGGGTTATTAGGTTAGCCTATGGCTTATGAAGGTTAGATTAAACCCAAGAAGTCCATCACCAAAATTGTCTATTTCCACTACTCAAATTAATTCTATCAACCAACTATTAGATCATTAAGATCTAATAATAAAGAAGTAAACAAAAAAAAAAGATAATGAATTAAAAAACAATAAAATGTTAACCTATATGATGTTGAACTTGTGAGTTCAATATGACTTTTGATGAGACACTTAGTTACACAATTAACTATTCAGTTGTGTTAAACTATACTTAATTAGTCAGACTATTTGGATGAATAACATACTAGAATAGTGTGTGTGTGCATGTGTGTGTGTTTCTCTAGAGATTATGCAAGTACAAAATTAGCAAGTACAAATTCTTAAGCACAACCTTGGTTGCAGTTTTCATCAAGGGCTTGATAGGTTTTTTTATTAGGGCATGATAAGTTCGAATCTTAGGCTCAATAAGCTCAAAGAAGCACAGTGTTGATCGAAGGTTGAAGCCCAAGGCACGACAAGTTTAAGGGGTGACAAGTTCAAATCCAAGGCTCAACAAGTCCAAATAAACACAAACTTGATCGAAGGTTAAATTTAAGGCATGACAAGTTCAACGCATGACAGTTTTTTAAAACACAAGCCGATGTGGTATAAAAGAGCCATTACGTGCATTTGATACTTCACAACTCTAAGACGTTAGCTCTAATAGACATTTAAATTTTTTAAAAATATAAATACTCTTTCTTTAAGAGATTCAGAAATGTTGAATAGAAGTGATTAAGAGCTTTTATTTATGGACAAACAAATAAAAAAAAAAACTCTCTCATTGTTTTTGTACTCTTTTTCATAAATTTGCAAAATTTGCGAATGGAGAGAAAATAAAATCAGTGCTATGTTCTTATATTTGTCATCTATAAGAGAGCATCTTAAGAAAGAAGAAAATATTTTATTTCTTGAGTGTTGTAAGTTGGTGCACTGCTCTATTTGAGCTTGTGTGATTAAGATTAATAAAAGTGTGTGAAGACCTTTGATTGGAGGCGATTTGGGTGATCGTGGAGAGTATGAAGTGGGCCAAACTCCACATTAAATCTGGGCTTAAATCTTCTTTTTCTATTTCTTTAATATTCTTTGCAGTACTTTATTACTGTCATATCTATTGTTATTAGAGTTTAAATTGATCCATTGCATAAGAATTAATTGTTTGAGTAGTTTAGGTCAAATACTTAATTCACCCCCACCCCTTAACCCCACTCTTGAGTATTTTCTAATGTGTTTCATTTGGTATTAGTGCCTCGTCTCTAATTTTCTGTGCTTAATCACATTTAGAGTAAAGATCATGGCATCAATGCACTAGGGTTTCTAGATGGACAAGCTACCAATAGACCACCTCTTTTAAGTAGGGAAAACTTCCTATATTGGAAGTGTATAATAAAAATATTTCTAAAAGCACAAAATAGATTAATATGAAATGTAATAGAAAATGGGCCTTTGATTATTGAAGAAAAAGATTATAATGAAGAAGATTAAAAAAGATTAATTAGATCTACATGAAATAGCTATGAACATATTACATTGTAGGTTAAATGAAAATGATTTTAATGGAATATGTACATATAAGTCTGCTAAAGATATATGGGATGAATTAGAAAAGACTTACAAAGGAACTCCAAGAGTAAGAGATACAAAAAATAAGTCTTCTACGTAGACAGTTTGAAAATTTCAAAATGCTTCGAAATGAATCTATAGATGAGATGCATAATAGATTCATCAATATCATAAATCCTTTGAGTCGACTTGGAAAGAATTTCATTAACGTGAAAATAAATTCTAAATTACTCAAGGTCTCTACCCAAAGATTGGGAAGCAAAGAGAACTACTATTAAAGAAGCACAACATTTAAGTGCTATGAGCAAAGAGGAACTTCTTGGAGCTGTCAAGACACGTGAGCTATATAAGAAGTAAGGAAAGGAATCAAACAAGAACACTATTGCTTTAAAAGCTACAAGTCATGATTCCAGTGAAGAAGATGATGATAAGGATGGCCAAAAAGCTTAAGAAGTTCATGAGGTTCAACAGTAAGACAAAAAAAAAGGACAATGATAGTAATTCCTCAAGATACAAAAAGGAAAAGAAAGATGTGATAACCTGCTATAAATGTCACAAGCTAGGACACATTCAACAATATTGTCCAATGCTCAAGAAAGCATCTAAGAGATCCAAAAAAGAAGCTCTCATCACCACTTGGAGTGATAATAACTCAAGTGACTCGGTTGAAAATGTGTGTTTAATGTCATTAGATGATGAAGTAAGTGCTCCATCTTCTCCTTCTTATGATGAAATTTGTGAAATGTATGATAAAGTATGCAACAAATTGATAAAAGTGGGGAAGAAGAATAGTATGTTTAAAACTTTAATAAAGAAAGTAGGAGAAGAGTTAGATGAATTTAGAAGTGAGGATGAGGAGGTTAATATAGAAAATGAAAAGTTGCATGAAGAAATTGATATTTTAAAATTGGAAAATGACAAGATGAATAATAAATATAAGAAGCTAAAAAGCAAAAATGATGAATTAAGTAAAATAAATTAGAAATTAACAATTGAAAATGATTTGCTTGATATTGAAGTAAAGACCTTAAATAATGATGACAATGTTACATGTGTTGGTACTAGTAGTAGTAATAATGAAGTTTTAAAGGAGCTAGATCAACTAAGAAAGGAAAATTTTATATTGAAAGCTAGCTTAGATGATTTAAAGGCAACTACAGCCAAGTTTACCAAAGGGAAAAAGAAATTGAACACACTTCTTAGAAATAAAAAGTGTGATTCAAACAAATATGGAATTTGCTATAATAGAGAAAGTAGTTGCAAGTCCCATAAAACTTAATTTATAAAAGCCACTCATAGAACATACAACTACTGTGGCAAAATTGGTTATATTGCACATAATTATGCAATAAGAAGAACCATATGTTTATATCATAAAAGCAAGCTAGTTTGGGTTTCTAAAAGAGAAATCCTTGTTACACCTAATTAAAAAGGACCTAAACTCAAATGGATACTAAATAAATAATCCCTTATGTTGCAGGAATCTTCAAATGAAAACAACAAATGATACTTGGACAGTGGCTGCTTTAGACGCATGATTGGAGATGCATCTAAGTTTATAACTTTTGACTTAAAAGATCAAGAGAATGTCACCTTCAAAAATAATTGAAAGTTAACTGTTCTTGATGAATGTAACATTCTAGTAAATAAAGATTTAATTATTAAGAATATGCTTTTGGTTGATTGTTTAAAGCATAATTTGCTTAATTTAAGCTAATTATGTGATAATGGATTTAAGGTAACATTTCTTACTAATAAATGTTCTATTAAAAGAATTGACGATAATCAAGCTTATTTTGAAGGGTATAAACAAAGAAATATTTATAAAAACAATTTAGATAATTTCAAATCATCAAATGAAACTTGTTTTACTCTCAAAATGACAATAGTTAGTTATAGCACAGAAAATTGGAACATGCTAACATAGATAATTTCAATACTTGTTAAAAAGAATCTTGTCAAAATTTGTTAAGATTGTCAATAAAGAAAGTAAACTAATACTTCTTTTAAGTCAAAAGATGTTGTTTCCATTTTAAGGCCATTAGATCTATCGCATATGAACTTATTTGGCCATACTCAAACTTTAAGTTTGGAAAGTAAAAACCGTACCTTGGTTATTGTTAATGACTTCACTAGATATATCTGGACTTTCTTCTTAGCATCTAAAAATGAAACAAACAATGTCTTTTTTAGATACTGCAAGAAGGTCTAAAATGAAAAAGGTCTTAATACAATAACTATCTGAAGTGATCATGGGAGAGAATTTGAGACTTATGAAATGGATGATTTTTGTACTAAATCTGGAATTGAACATACCTTTTTAAAACCTAGAATACCACAACAAAATGGTGTAGCTGAAAGGAAAAATAGAGCTTTAATTGACATGGCTAGAACAATGTTGTGTGAAACCAATCTAGCTAAATACTTTTGGGCTAAAATAATTAACACTGCATCCTATATATCTAATGAAGTTTTTATAAGACCAATTATTAAGAAAACCCCTAATGAGCTTTGGAAAGGAAAAAGACCGAGCATCTCTTATTTTCATTCTTTTGGCACTAAATGTTATATTTTAAATAATGGGATCAACTAGCTAAATTTGATGCTAAAAGTGATAAAGACATTTTTCTAGGTTATTTTTTAACTAGTAAAGCTTATAGAATGTTTAATAAAAGAACCATGGTTGTATAAAAATCTATCCATGTTGTTTTTTTATGATTCTTTACCTTATATATGTTCAAGTGATGATGTGGATAATATTTGTGCTGAGTTTTTTCTTGAAAATAATAATAAAAAAGTGATTGAAGAAAATGAACATAAAAAGAATGTTGTGGATAAATTTGTAAACTATGATCTTTCTAAATAATGAAAATATGCTAGATCACACCCAAATGATCTAATAATAAGTGAACCTTCAAATAGGGTACAGACTAGATCTTCCCTAAGAAATATAAGTAATCTAGTCTTCCTATCCCAAACCGAGCCTAAAAATATAGAAGAAGTTTTAAAAGTTGAGTTCTAGATAAAAGCTATGCAATTAGAATTAAATCAATTCACAAGAAATGAAGTTTAGAACTTAGTTCCAAGACTTAGTAATAGACTAGTTATTGGAACCAAGTGGATTTATAGAAACAAATTTGATGAAACTAGAATAGTGACTATGTGTAGACACCCAATTTTTGCTCAATTTAAGGCTCGAATTTATAATAAAAATTAATATTATTTTAAGCTCACAAAAAATAGCAGAAAAAATGCAAAAAAAAATAGAAAATAAAAAATAGGTAAGTAAATAATAAAAAATGAGTATAAAAGAAGAAAATTAGAATTAAAAAAAAAAGATTGATTAAATTAAAAAATATTACCCAAGCTTGATATAATACATATTTTTGTTATAAATTATTCATAAAAATAATTAAACAAATTTTCAAAAATTATTTTGTTTAATTAAAATAGAATTTTCAAGAGCCTTAAATATTAATTTTGCTAAACCCAACCAGGCACAAGCCAACGGCCTAACGGTTAAAACCACTGACCTATATGACTAGACCAGCCACAAGACCAGGGTTCAGACCCCCTTGGCAGCAGGAGCTGCCTTTTATTTTTGCCAGAATGGGACACGTGTCACCTTCTGATTGGACATGCACTTCATCTTCCTTATACACAACGGTTCAATATACTCACTTTGGCATTGAATTTGGCTGACTAATCTTCCTTGTTTTTCGAAATTGAAGATAGAACTGGATAGACGGCATGGGATACTGTGAATCTGTAAGGATGATTTGCAAAAAATCAGCATCTAGCAACCCCAAATTTTCGATTGAAAATTGGGAAAAATCACGAAATCTAGAAACTCCATGATCATCAATGGCGGCTGTGAGTGAAATCAATGCAATTCGAATGATTCCAATGATCCTAAACAGAGATAGGATGGAATATTCGAAGATATTGTGGTCAATTTCATCAGTTTCGAACGGATTGAATTCCAATTTACGAATTCAATTTTTGCAAAATTTTTGGGAAATCATTAAATGTGATTCGAAACTGAAATCAATCCTCAACACTATAAATAGGAGCACTAAGAGGATCAAAGGAAGACATTAATTTGAAAAATAGTACTCAAAATCAGAGAGATCCAAAAATTTCAAGAGTTAGGATTTCTTGGAGAAATTTTCAAATTCGAAGAATCTTAGCCAATTTCGATCAAATCTGAGGATCTAGGAAGCTTTAATGAAGTTATATGAAGGTTCGAGTGCGCCTAGAATTGCTTGAAACATCCACAAGAAGTTCTGCAAATTTCTAAATTGTGCCGCTATGAACCACCACTTCGAATCGCCACCTCTGTGGTTCTGGGAGGAAACCACCGACGTCAGGAGCTACTCCACCATCAGACGCGTCGGGCCGACAACGTTAGAAGCCACAAACACCACCAGGAGCAACCGAGAAACGCTTTGAAGATCACATGGTGTCTTCTTCACCGGACTCCAGAAGATCCGACCCGAAGATCCGAAGTCTACCCGCGCCAGTCAATGGTCAACTGTCGATGGTCAACGGTTAACGGTCTACATCCAGATTAACGCTCCAGATCAAAGTCAACGAGATCAGACAGTCCAGATCGAGTTTTTCGATCGTGTGCTCCAGATCATATCCGCTTTGATCCAACGGCTCAAGTGAGTTCTGTATTTTATATTATATTTTTAATATATTTAAATTACGAAAAAATTAGTAAAAAAATAGAAAAATGCATGAAAATAAAAAAATAAAAAAAAATCAGAAAAATCCAAAAAAATTAGAATAAATACTTTTAGTGTAAATTTTCATGCTTTATTAGTTTTTGATATTTTTGAATATTTTATGAATATGTATATGTAAGTAGATTAATTAAAAAATGTACATATGATGCATGTAATATAGTTTTGGTGTGTTGTATTTACAATATAGTTTTGATATAATAAATTTTGGATGTGTTTTATTTATGTATATATGATAGTAATTAAATTTGGGAAAAATAAAAAGTAAAAATGATAAAATAAAAAAAATGAGTTTTCTTTTAAAGAAAAAGGGATTTTTTTCGAAAAAATAAAAAAATGACAAAAATATTTTCAAGAAAATGAAAAAATACTTTAGTTTACATAAATAATGAAAGGATTTTTTTTTAATAATAGTAAATATTTTGATGAAAATGGAGATAAAGAAATTTTTCAAAAGAAAGGAAATTCATAAAAGTGAATGAAAGTTTTTTAATCAAGATTATTTTCATATAGCATTAAATTAGTTATGAAAATTTTATCTAAGTTTAATCAAAATTATTTTCATATAGCATTCAATTAGCTATGAAAATTCTTATTAAGATTATTCTCATATAGCATTAAATTAGCCATGAATTCTCATAAAATGATTTTGAAAAAAAAAAAAGAGAAAGACTTAGAAAAATTACATTTTTATAAAATAAAAATTAAGTGAGTAGATCATAGGATCATCAAAAATGGTTTTCATAAAAAATCAAAAAATTAATGAACTTAAAGTAAAAATAGTTCAAAAATTAAAATAGATCAACAAAGTAAAGTTCTTTTCAAAAGAACTACGTTTTGTCTGATCTCAATTAGCGAGTACGTAGGCACCTACGGGACAAAAATAAAAAATGAAAAAAAAAATTGGTTTAATATTTTGAATAATTCTTTTCGTAAATATTGCAAGTCTTCTAAAAAAAATGAAAATATATTTGTTGATATTCATACCCTAAGAAAAAAAATAAAGAAAACATAAAAAATGAATAATGTGACTTGTGAATATTGTTTCATAATATATTATTTGAATTCTAGAGCATACAAAGGATAGATTATAAAGTTAAAATTCCAAAAATGGTAACCAATTTGGTTTTAATAGGTTAGCCCCCGAATCCATGATATCTGGTTTTTTTCAAAGTTTGATTTTTTTAAAATCAAATTTTTTTCGCAAACTAGTAGCTAAGTTAGGATCAACCGACCCATTGACCCTAGCTTTCATTTTCCCCTAATTTAAATCAGGTGGCGACTCTAAATGATTTTCAAAATTAAAATTTCTTTTAACCTTTCGTCGAGGATTCATATTAAATGGGTGAGGGTTTAATGTGAATCGGGTTAGAAGAAATTAACCAGATTATTGAAAAATCCAAGCTCAACACTATGAACAAAGCTCGTTTAGAAGCTAAAGGATATAATCAAGAAGAAGGCATAGATTTTGATAAGAGCTTTACCTCGGTTGCTAGATTAGAACCTATTAGAATGCTTTTGGCATTGACTGCATTCAAAGATTTTACTCTTTTTCAAATGGATGTCAAAAGCGCTTTCTTAAATGGTTTCATAAAAGTAAAAATTTTTGTGGAGCAACCACTAGGTTTTGAAAATAAAGAATTTCCTTATCATGTTTACAAATTAAACAAAGTTTTTTATGGTTTCAAATAACCTCCTAGAGCTTGATGTGAAAGGCTTAATGGCTTCCTCTTAAACAAATGATTTTTTGAAGGAAAAATTGACATCTCTTTTTATCAAAAGTCACGAGTCAAACAATTGATTGTGCAAATTTATGTGGATGACATTGTGTTTAGAGCTACTAACATAAGTCTTATAAATGAATTTGATGGGTTCATAAAGAACAAATTTAAAATGAGCATGATGGGATGAAACATTTTTCTCCAAGGATCTCTTGAAAAGATTCAAAATGGATAATTTTAAAACCAGGCCTACACCTATGAGCACAAGTGTAAAACTTCATAAAGATGAAAATGGAAAAAATGTTTGTGAAAAATTATATAGAGGCATGATAGATAGTTTATTATATCTAATAGCTTCAAGACCTTATATCATATTCTCGGTATGCATATGTGCACGATTTCAATCATGCCTAAAGGAATCACACTTGAATGCAGTAAAATGCATATTCCAGTATTTTGCAGACACTATTGAAATTAGCTTGTGGTATCCACAGTTTACTTATATCGATCTAGTTGGGTACTTCAATACTGACTTTGCTAGGTGCAAAGTTGATCAGAAAAGTACAAGTAGCACATGCCACTTTCTTGGAAACTATCTAATATCTCAACACCAAAAGAAGCAAAATTTAGTTGCACTTTCAACTATTGAAGTTGGGTATGTGGCTATCGGTAGCTGTTGTGCCTAAGTTTTATGGATGAAATAAACTTTGCAGGATTATAGATTAGAATATGAAAATGTTCCAATTCGCTATGATAATACTAGTACTATCAATTTAACAATAAATTCGATCCAACACTCAAAGACCAAGCATATCAAAATTAGATATCATTTCGTTAAAGATCATGTTCTGAAAAATGATATTAGCTTAGAGTTTGTTGATAAGAGCAATCAAATTATTGATATTTTTACAAAACCCTTAAGTGAGGATTGTTTTTGCACTCTTCGTAGAGAATTGGGCATGATCAAGAATGATGAGTGCTAAATATCATAAAGAAAAGTTGATCTAGAACTTAATCTTAAGATAAAACAAGCTATTAGATGTTCAAATATATTTTGATGCTTGTGAGATCTTTCGTCTGCTAAAAATCTGTGATATGTGGATTGTAAAACATGTCTACAATATCTCTCTTTATCTGAAATGCTTTGAAGTTTGCCTTATTTTTTATGACTCCAAAGGTGAAGAAAAATGTTGGATGCACAAATTAACATGTATGAATAGTGTATACTGTGTTTATTTGATCAAAGGGGGGAGAAAATTGTTGAATGTACAAATTTTAACATGAATGAATAGTGTATACTATGTTTGTTTGATCATTAAGTATAACTTGTGTTTCCCAAGTGTTAAGCATCAAGTTTTTGAATCAAGTTAAGAAAAATCTTTTAAAATCCAAATACTTAATCGATGGGGAGTGTTAAATTGAGAGAAAGTTAATTGTGCATAATTATCCTTATCAAAAAGGGGGAGATTATTGAACTTATGAGTTCAATATGAATTTTGATGAGACAATTAGTTGCACAATTAACTACTCAATTGTGTTAAACTACACTTAATTAGTACAACTTGGATGAATAATATGCTAGAATATTGTGTGCTTGTTCTCTAGAGATTGTGCAGATGCAAAATTAGTAGGTACAAATTCTTGAGCACAATCTCGGTTGCGACTTGCATTGGGGGCTTGATAGGTTCATTCATTACAAAGCGATAAGTTTGAATCTCAGGTTTGACAAATTCAAAGAAGCACGGCCTTGATCGAGGGTTAAAGCCTAAGGTGCGACAAGCTTGAAGGGTGACAAGCTTAAGGTGCGACCAGTTCAAATCCAAGGCTCGATAAGTCTAAATAAGCATAGACTTGATCGAATTTCAAATTTAAGGTGCGAACATTTTTAAAACACGAGCCAATGTGGCATAAAAGAGCCATTACATTCATTTAACACTTGACTATTCTAAGACATTATCTCTAACGGACATTTAAATCTTTGAAAACTATAAATACTCTTTCTTAGGAGATTCAGAAATGTCTAATAGAAGTGATTAAGAAATTTTATTTGTAAACAAACAAATCATAAAAACTCTCTCGTTCATGGTTGTCAAACCTGAGTTTCTGCCTGGAATTGCCAAGGCATCCGTAGAATCATAACATTGAATCGTAAGATTCTACAACTTATATAAATTTTCTTACAAAAACCATAGATTTACATACTATACTAATAAAATTTTAAAATAAACGATGAAAGTAAATAATTTAGTATTAAATTAGTTACATAAAACAAAATTGAAGTTTTACAAATCATAATTCACATACTCTTATTAATATAGTTAGTGCAATTCTGATAATTAAAATAATTATTTTTATTTAATGATGATTCACAATGTACAATTATTAAGATGTATTACAAATTATTTAAATTATCATGTGTGAGTAGCTGTTTTTGTGTAGTAATGAACATTTTCATGTTCACTATATATTTATGCAAAAAATATTACATTTTATGACAAATAAAGTACATATAAAAAATTATTAAAAAAGGAAAAAAAATATAACACTATATATATTTGTTTAATTTTCATTCAAATCATTCAAAATATATTAAAATACATAACCTAAAAGAAAAAAAACTCTAAAAAATACAAAAAAAAGGAAATAAAATGAAAAAAAAAAGATAAAAAAAAAACTAAATTTAAGTTAGATTAAGATAAACATCAAGAAACAACCTCAAAAACCATAAATCTAAACATATTAAATTGATTGCATTTTTAAAGTTCAAATAAAAAAAGGTTGTAAAATTACAATTTTACAATTCTACATTGATTCTACTACTGCTTCTATCACTGATTCTATTATATGAAATCATGATTCTACACAAGTTTACTCAAAAAGTGATTTTGTGTGCGAGTTGAATAAAAATCCCACAAGCAACTCATAAACTTATAGAAGCATACGAGTTGACTCGTGATTTTGACAACTATGCTCTCGTTGTTTTTGTACTCTTGTTCATAATTTGCAAAATCTATGAAGGGAGAGAAAATAAAAATTAATGTTCTATTCTTGTATTTGTTATCTATAAGAGAGCATCTTAAGATAGAATAAAATATTTTATTTTCTGAGTGTTGTAAACTGGTGTATTGCTCTATTTGAGCTTGTGTGATTGAGATTAATAAAAGTGTGAAACCTTTGATTAGAGATGATTTTAGGTAATCGTAGAGATTATGAAGCGGACCGAACTCCATATTAAATCTAGACTTAAATCTTCTTTCCCTATCTTTTTAATATTCTTTTCAGTACTTCGTTATTGCCATATATGTTTTTATTAAAGTTTAAATTGATCTAGTGCATAAGAATTTATTGTTTGAGTAGTTTAGATCAATTACTCGATTAACCCTTGTTAGTTGTCCCATTTTTTATGGCTGCAAATGAACTTATTTCATAAGTTATTTGTGTTTAGCTTGGCTTAGGCTTGATTCACAAATGAGCCTAAATAAAGCTTAATTAATTAAATGACTTGAACTTAACTTCCTACATAGCTTTGCATGCTTCCTTAAATTTGCGAACTGACTTGTTTAGGCTCATAATTAGACTCCATAAATAACTATTGGGAAATACATTATACATAATTGAACAAGAAACTCGCATACACACACACACACACACACTATACAATCTAACCTTTTTTCTTTATTTATTTATCTGATTATTTATATTTGTATATTAATTTTGTATATCTAGCTTCTAGATTTTAAATCTACCCCAAACCTTTTGATTGCAAACAAGCTAATTTTATAAGCCAAGTTAGCATGGGCTACTCAAAATTAAAAGGCTTTGGTACAAGATAAAATTAAAATCCATATATAAAGCACAAAAGTTTATATTCCATCACATAAAGAATACTATATCTCATTTTAACTCTAGAATTTCACTGAACTTTAAGCTTAATTTTAACTTATATTATTTACTTTAGTGTAAATATTCAAACACTTTAGACAATATTAAATAAAAGAGAAATCTTCCATGATCGTTTGATGGGATCATGCAACCCATCATCTTACCATTGAAAATATCATTGTAAGCAATGTAATAAACATTCCAAATGGTTTGATTATGGGTGTCTTTAAATATGATTTGTATTGGATTAGTATAGTAATAAAATTAACTTAACCAAATACTTTTCCAATGACTTAATACTTCTTCTTATTTTTAAATAAGAAATGGTTATGTTTGGATAGACTCCTAAATTGAACCATAATCTATTTGGATCTCTTTAAATTGACCATAAATTGAACCAAAATAATATTAAAAAAAAAGTACCCATATTTTATGGTTTGTGTTGCTAGCTCAAACTTGATAGAGAGAAAGGTTGCCACAGGACTAGACTCATGTGTGTTAGGTATGTGTTAAGCCTGCCAAACAGAATATCTTTAGTGGTGTGCTAGGGTTTAACCTAGTATAGCCACTTTGAAACTTACGTTAAAGTCACAAACGAGCTGGGTTACTCTCGAGTTTCTTGAGCCCAACTTATTTAAAATTTATCAAGCTCAAGTTCGAGCCGAGCTTTTGATTAAGTTTGAAAATTAAGCTTGAGTTTGGCTTGTTTAACTAAATAAGCTTTAATTTGAACTCAAGGTCAGCTCATTTACGAATAATGCTCAAGCCAGTTGAGCTTTTTATTAAGCCTGAAATTTAAGCTTAAGGTTGACTTGTTTAAATAACTCATTTTCCATTTTTTTCAAACTTAAAAATAATATATAAGTGTTACTATAAATATAAATACATAAATATTAAATAGGAATTATTTTTTTTTAATTTTACTTATGTAATTATATATAATATATCATAAATATAAAACTAACAAATCTATTTAAGAGCATACTCATGAATACGTTCACAAGTTGGTTCAAGAGCCTAGATTAAAGCTTGAACTCGATTTATTCAGATAAATGAGCTTTACTTTAAGCTCTAGCTTGACTTGTTACCAAGTGAGCTTGAGCTGAGATGAGTCAAAAGTGAGTTGAGTTCGGATATCTCATAAGCAGCTTGGCTCATTTACTATCATAGTTTCAATTAGTAAGCATGTGTTTATGGAGGAATAGGTAAAGTAATAATAGTATTTAACAATCCATACGGCATTACCATTCTCGTAATGAGGGATTTGGTGTTTATAGTTAGATGAATTTTGGTGGTTATGTGAAGTGTGGGATCATAGATGAGTGGGAGATCAACAATGGTTATCATGGATAAGAAGCGATATTACTAATCCATGTTTGGTTGTACCAACCCCAAATGGTTAAGAGGGGCATATTGAGTAACCCTAGATCAAGGACCACTTGTATGTTTTATTCGACGGACTGCTTCCCAAGTCAAGGATTTAGGTGTCCTTAACGGGCTTTAGGTTTGTCAAAGTAAGTCAAGTTGGAAACAAGGGATCAACTTGTATAGGCAACGAGTTGGACTAGTCCTAAGAAGCTCGTAATCCATTTATCCATAAACAATTCGACTCATATAAGTTCAACTAAATGAACGACTTTATTCACACATATTAAGATATATGCATAGATATCCTTTATTGTCCATAATAAATATAAGGAAATGTATGTTGCTTTTTGTTTGGAAACATTATAAATCGAAGGTAAAAATAAAAAGTCATTTTAATTAAAA
Source organism: Combretum micranthum (assembly GCA_024138025.1). Taxonomy (NCBI): domain Eukaryota; kingdom Viridiplantae; phylum Streptophyta; class Magnoliopsida; order Myrtales; family Combretaceae; genus Combretum; species Combretum micranthum. The sequence goes on from JAMXBD010000049.1 coordinate 2,412,960, forward strand.
ATATTTTTTTTTTCTAATATATGATTAGCTAATCAAAACTAAACTAACGAGCGCAATTCGGTTTGACTTGATATTTACATCTAGGCCAAGTGGTGATAACTTGGTGTCTATTTGGCTAGCTTCTTTGCACAGATACATACACTTTTTTTTAAACAAATTATTTATTAAAAATAGATTTAGATAAAAAAATTAGCAGTTATCATGAAAAGATTAAATGAATCAAATATTAATAAAATATAAATATAAATTAGATATATTTACACATAGTATTTTGATAAAGACACATATGTAAAACAGATAATCCAAACAGGCTTCAGTTCCGATTTCTTCATTTTTTTTACTCTTTTTTTTGTTAGGTCTGGTCCCTTCCCCCCAAAAAAAGTCTTAAACCCTAACACCTCCGCCTGCTCCACCACTGAAGACCGGAGCTTCGTTCCCTTCTCCGGCGAAGGTAGTGGAAATACTGACACGTCATCGTCGCTTTCGAAATCGTATCAATCTTGGCCTTTTTCTACTCAATTGTGTAAGACTCTTATTTTCCTTATTTGATTCTATTGTCGTCTCCTGTAAATGATAAAGTTTTTTTCTTTAGCAGTCTTGCATTAATACTCTAGCTGTGTGCTGTGTGCTGTGTTCTACGTGATCTTATTCATCCATTGGTCAGTCATCTTTATATCTATTCAGGCATCCCACTTGTCTGATGAAATGCCGCAATGGGTTTCTGCTCGATTCTTATAAGTAGTTGAAGCTTACTGTAGATTAATATTTTCATTACTTGGTAGCATGTAAATTGTAGTAAGCAGAATGGTTATCTGTTGTTGGAATTTGCTGTTTCAATCATGTCTTTACTAAGTCTTAATTTGGGAGTAAGGCATGGTATCAAAACATATACAATTATATACTGTTCTGTTTCCTGGGGACAATTATCTGCTCTCCTGAATCTGTTGTTCCAGTTATACTCCCATAAATCACACTGGACACTTAGACATGTTGATCACACTCAATACCTTGGTGTTTATATGTAATCTTTCTACATATTATCGGGGACTGCAAGTTCCTGTACAGTATGTAAAATCTTGTAGAGGTGCTTGTAATTTCCAACTTCATTGCATTGTGACTTTCTGGGTGTGTTGCTTAGTGGCAACAATTTGAACAAAATATAAAGGATGGATTAATTAAGTGTGTATTATGCTGTACTTTATTATATGCAGGGCTTATATCCCTGGCTGTTAAGTACAAACTTATGTTTACGAATTAGAATATGGAATAGACTAGACTTTGAGAACAGAACCTTTTATGTGATATTTGATTCATCAAGTAAAAGTTTATGTAGACTATGGAGTGAAGAAGGCGCTGGTCAGATGTGTCTACATTGTACAATCAACTACTAGGGCCACTGTGTAAAAATGGGTGATGTGTTGAGGTATGAAGAAGATGGACTCAGATGAAGAAGGTTTGAACCTTGAGTGTTTCACATTTTGAATAAGTGTGTGAGAATCATGTAACTGGCACTAGTGGTAGACTGACTATGACATAATGGGGTAAAACATGAGTGGAGTGGGGCAAAATCATACTACTTTTTTCAAATGAAAAACTGTGTATACCTTGACCTTATCCAATATTTTCAGATATTGCCATCTCATCTACAGATCTACTTAGTCCTGCTCAAACACCCTTTGTACTTCTCTAATGTTTGTTACAAGTTAGTAATAAAAAAGAAATGTAACTTTTAGCTTTTAGTGATCTAATGCTGTAGCTAGTTGTGATGGCTATTATCATTTTGAAGGTCTAAGAACAAGATATGTTTTCAAATTTCGGGATGGATAATTCTAATAGAATGGCTTTATTTTAAGGAAAGTCATATTCCATTGACATCTGCATTTTGCATAATTTACACATAACATATGTGAAAGTGACGTATTGTTAAATTTGAACACTTTTTCTCCCACTTTAGGTTATATGTGCTAATACAAAGTTTTCTTTTCAATCTTTTAAAATCTCTGAAGTGTTTGACATAAGTTGGTTATATTGATTAATTTGATTTTACCTTTATGTTCCATTATGGAGTTACGAGGCTACATGCATTGAACAGTGTAGTTAATAAAATTTGTTGATTTGCAGGATGACAGGTTTATCTTGTGGAGAAAAGCTTTTCATTCAGGGTGGAATTTCTCAGGACCTTAGGGCAGATGGTCGTAAAAGGTTAACTTATAGGCCTATTTATGTTGAAACTGGAGTGATTCCTCAGGTAGCATTGAATTGGACATTATAATGATCTTTTCTTTTGAATTAGGATTTTGATCTTTTGAATTTTTCAGGCTAATGGTTCAGCCAGAGTTAGGCTGGGTGGAACGGATGTAATTGCTAGTGTGAAGGTATGATTGTCCAGTCTGCTATAGGTTTTATGATTCAGAGCATCTGGCATATATACTTCTTCATAGTTTTGGCTTATAGGACCATAGTTTTTAAGGTTGGGTAATATTTTGATAGAGAAGACAGAAGAAAATGAAATGAAAAAATAGGGGACACAACTTACTAAGACCAACAAACTTTTGGTTAAATTGTTCATTCAGCTCCTGTTTAATGTTTGGGATGACAATCATCCATAGTGGCAACATATTTTAGTATTTAGTTACCCCAGAAAAGATTTCTTTGTTTGTTTGCTCAGTGAAATGATCGAATGCAGGCTGAAATTGGAAGGCCAAGCCTGCTGCAACCAGATAAAGGAAAAGTTGCTATTTATGTTGATTGCAGTCCTACAGCAGCTCCAATATTTGAGGTCTTATACTCTGATTCTGCTCTTTCCTACTTTTAACTTATATTGGTTGAGATTGTTCAATGTTTATTAGAAAACTATCTTGATAACTCGAATGGTGTTGTTCCTGGAATATTGATTTTTTAGTTTTTTTAACCATCCGCCATTATATTCGTAGCAGATCTATTTCTTTGAGGGATTCGGTTATCCTCTTGCTTCTAGATGACCTTTGATTCACACTCAAGACTATTTTCGTTTTTCCTTCTTTTTATTTTTTATTCAAGGATAGTAGTTTCTGCCTTTTGAAATTCATTTTTGTTTCCGAATGTCATTGTTATCATAATACATGCCCATAAGGATATGACAACACTTTTTGGTCTTTGCTATTTCTGTAAAGTGCTGTTTATGTTTTTTTTTTTTACATTGTTTATTCTTAATATACATTACAGCGAAGAGGGGGTGAGGAGCTGTCAACAGAACTATCACTGGCACTTCAGCGATGTCTCTTGGGTGCTAAAAGTGGAGCAGGTTTATATATGTTTCCTAGATGGTTTGAAGCACATCTTCCCTTGTAATGTCCAACTTTTTGTGTGTTTTCTTTCACTCACAATATGCATTGTTAATATGATATTATAGGTGCTGGAATCGATCTATCATCTCTAATAGTTGTGGAGGGAAAAGTTTGTTGGGATCTTTACATTGATGGTCTTGTTGTTAGCTCAGATGGGAACTTACTTGATGCTTTAGGTGCTGCCATCAAGGTAGACTCACTGTTTTGTTACTTGTTCCTATTTTTGTTGTAAATATTGAAAATATATGTAAGTTTCCATTGAATGGAGTGGAATTGAAGAAGAAACTGCTGATCAATAGTTTAATGTAGTTTGAAATTTGGTGTCATCACATTAATATTTTCAACCTTTTTCTAGACTACTGATTAGCTTCAAGGTAGTGTAGGTTGAAAATTTTTGTATCTTTTTATTGACAATGCCGTTTTCCTAAAGTGTTTAAATGAAAGAAGATGAAAGCTCATCTGACTTTTATTATATTTGGAGGCTGCTCTAAGCAACACAGGCATTCCTAGAGTCAATGTTGCTGCCAACATGTCTGGTGAAGACCAACCAGAGATTGAGATAAGTGATGAAGAATTTTTACAGTTTGACACATCTGGGATCCCTGTGATAATTACCTTAACAAAGGTGAAGTACTTATAATCTATATTATTAAAGCAAAGCAGTAGTATACGACTCCATACCTATCTTATGACTTAATTGTTTCAAGTAAATTATCACGATATCCTCTGAAGCCAATAAATAATTAGTTCATTGGGGATAATTATGTAGATTAATGTAAACGGATATGGCTTTGATGGGTTATTAGCCACTTCCTTGAGGTTCATCACTATGCTCTTCCATTTTAGGAATTATTCTGTCTCTTATGTTGTTAGTTCAAGCAGAATGGTTGCTCTTGAAAAACCGCTTGGTGTAGCCATTATTTCTTTTTTTTTTCCCCCTTTCTTTGTGGATAAATAAACAATTTCATTGATAGAGGAAAAATATATAACCATCAACTGACGGAATTGGTTACACAGCACTGTATACCATGAAAAAGAGTACAAAAACACTGGCATTGTCAGTACGTTATATGTGACTTTTTTATTCTTTTTGAACGTATCTTCTCCTCTTCTGGACATTATCAATTCATTACCACCCTCCTGTTGTTATTGTTGTTTGTACACACGCGTGTGCACTCACAGGCAAAGAATATAATAGTTGTGGTGACATCAACTGATAATGATAATCTTTTTCAGAGACAATAATATCTGCTAATTAGGTGAGGAATGATCAATTAAATAATTAATTTTTTAAATTTTAAGCGGGTGTGCGTCTTGCTAGTCTTTGTTCTGGTTAGAAATGCATTTTATCTGGGTGATAATTTCTTTCTTCTTCTCAGGTGGGTAGGCATTATATAGTGGATGCCACTTCGGAAGAGGAATCCCAGATGAGCTCTGCTATGTCAATATCTGTTAACAAGCAAGGACAAATATGTGGTCTTATTAAAAGAGGGGGTGCTGGGCTAGATCCAAGTATCATACTAGATATGATATCAGTGGCAAAGCATGCCAGCGAACAATTTATTAATAGATTGGATTCTGAAATTTTAGCAGCTGAAGCTGGTGAAGATGAATGAATCATGATGGAGTTAAAATGCTTCCTGTAACATCTCATGTTTTATGATTGCACATGCTCACGGCTTGAGCTCATTTTAACTTCACGAGTCTTTTGTATTGTTTCGGGTTTTTCTCCAGTTGTTGTTCATCTTTACTTTTAATCAAAAGGTTAAATTTATGTTATGAGGTACTCAACTGTATGACCATTTAATCATTCTTCATTCCTCTGGTTTTACGGTTCTAGGTTTATCTACGTGTCTCAGTTCTAAATGAGATGGATATTTTTTTGCCCTTGCTAATAAGGAGTAATAAGCTAAAATTTCAGTCATAAAATAATTTAATTCAAAGTGAAAACAATTGAAATAATTCATAACATGCTAATCAACACAAACGAACCACTAACATACTGTTTATGACTCAACCAATTATGTGGCTGCCAGAGCCTTTGGCAGAGTGTTTGTTTATTTATACAAATGTGATGAATATAATATGTTTACCAACTGGCCTATTAGCTCAGTTGGTTAGAGCGTCGTGCTAATAACGCGAAGGTCGCAGGTTCGAGACCTGCATGGGCCATCTTCTCATTTTTTGTAGTTTTTTTTTTTAACCTCACATGCTGTAATTCCTCGATCTTTCCTGTTTTTCGTACAATGTCTTCTTTCCTTTCTTTTGTACAATTTTTTTTTTCCTTCTTAATAACATCCATCTTCTTGTTTTTTTAGTTTCTTTACCCTACATGTCATGCTGTGAAGTGCCTTCAGATTCTCTGATCTTTCCTTTGTACAATGTCATTTATCGTACTTCGCTGTACATGATAAGTGAGAATTAGTGCACTTTTATGGTATCTTTAATGTTAATAAAAATTTATTTTTTTTCTTATCTTACCTAATTAACATTCTTCATAATCCCACTAAAAAAAATACATACTTCTCCTATCCCACTATTAAGTAAACAAGGAGAATCTTGATTCCATATTTACATGAATTTTTAAATCAAATTTGAGTTAGCTTATTAGTTTTTCTAGGAGTTCGAACTTTATAGTGTTTAAATCAATTAACTTGATTTTAAAGATTAATAGAATTCGAGCTGGTCATGCTTCATTTGAGTTTGAACATTAGTCGAATTTGAGTTGAGTTTATATGTCAATATTATTTTGATTTGAATTTAGATAAATCAAATATAAATAAGTTAATTAAGTGAAGTTCAAGCTCAAAATCTAAGCTTGATTGAACTCTAATTGAGCTTGAGGTTTAAGATTTTATGTTTAAGTTTAAACTTAAGTTCAATGATCTACCATCTCAACTCAACTCATTTGTCGGCTTATTTACTATTTCATATAAATATTAAATGCCAATTCAAACTTTAAAAAAATTTTCCTAAAAATTATTTCATATCCCATACGGTTAACTTGGCAAATTAATTAATTATTATCCTTTTAAATTTTAGGCTCAAGAATTGCTAATGAATGTTTTATCATACTCAACTACATAAGTGAGAGATAAAACTGCTAAACATTAAATGAGAGAAAAATAATACAAACCTATTATTGATTATAATAATTTTTTTTAATTTATTTTTTATTATGTTATTAGAGAAGATTACATCCCTACGATCTTTCTTGAATACTAGTTTAGAGACGGATATAGGCTGTTGGTTTTGATAATATATATGGACAAGACCATTCATCCAGTTTTGTGGAGGAGCAAAAAGGTTAATGAAGAAAACATGGCACCGCCCACGCCATTGGTCGGAAATTGTTTCCCTTTGTCTGGTCATGCATGCCGGCCTTTCATTCCTTCTTTCACATTTGAAATTTCAAATCATAATAATGCTTTAATGAAAATTCCATATTGGGCTCCAGCAAATATGAAATTTGATTATATATAAACAATATCAGAATTCAGATATAAACTTTTTTTTTTTAATCTCAAAACAATAAAAGAGCGTAATTAGTACTGGGTCATGTAGGGTATGGAGGTTTTTTTTTTTTTATCCATAAGTTTTATATCATATAAAATATACTAGATATAGGATACTTTAATCATTGAATTTTCGCAATTATATATTTTTATAATATTAAATTTTACTGTGAATTGTCGACAGTGTACTACTGTTAATATTTCATAACAATTCAAAAAAGCTTCTATACAATACTTAGTAAATATTTATAAATGCACACTTTTATTCCAACAAGTTTAATTTTTTACATTGTATCTTCACATTATTATACCAATGACATATATGATCATTTAATATTGTTCAATTTTTATACTATAATATTTGATTTTGTTTTAAGCTATATTATTTTTTATTTATTTTTCTTTACTGTAGAACTTAGAATTAAATATTAGATAATATTGTCTTCGTCTTCTCAGTATTATTATTATTATTACTACATGAAAGGTGTATGGGAACCTATACTCTCTATACCTTAGAGTACAAGTTTTAAAATGAGTATAGGATATGAAGACGGTTTACTTCTATCCTAACTCACGGAAGTAGATTTTAAAAAATTATACTGCAAATTAACTTATTACTATGTTCCCCATCTATAATTCTATATTCTATTTGATCAAATAGAATATCTTAAGATACAAAATATAATAGGACTACTCACTTATCTTATAAGAGTTAAAATCAAGGGTCGAAACTGAAAATTTATTTAGTCATGATTCTCATAATAAAAACATGGGTAAGCACTTAATTAAGAATCTTAACTTTATTCAATTATATAATTAACTACCTAAAACTTAAAAGTATTAATTTATTATCTATCACTTTTCAAGATTTTTAGTAATACATTAGTGAACTAATTAATTGTAAATATTAGTAAGATTTAAGTATTTAAAATTGCAAATTTTGGTACAATTCAGATGGTTAATCGTAAGAACATGTAAATTGAAGGTATTAAATTGACATTTTTGAATTTTAGATAATTAACTATAAATACAAATAAAATTTAAATATCAAGTATAAAAATTACCATGAAATTATTCAATTGAACTTCTAATTGATAATTTAAACTAAGATTCATGGAGTTTGATTAGTGCCAAATAATTATCCCCATTCATTTCCAATATTGATCATGAAACACCATGAAAGACAATAATCTTTGAGGTAGTAATAATTATGGGTCTGTTTGGATGGTCTATTTTTCATATGTATCTATATCTGCATTGAAATGATATGTGTCAATATCTCTTATTTGCATTTATATTTTATCTATATTTGGTCTATTTGATCTTTTCATGAGAATTGTCCACTTTTTTTTATCTGCATCTATTTTTTGATAAACAATTTATTAGAAAAAGTTTGAAAAAGTGTCTATATATGCTAGAAAAAGCTTAGACAAACAGACCCTATATTAGATACCTAAGATTTAATTTTTTTATAATTAATTACTTAAGTTTTTTCATTAATTAATTACTTAAGTTTAAACATGTCCATTTGATATGTAATTTTTTTTATTTATGTAATTATCTTTTAAAAGTCCATTTTTTATTTAATAATCTAATTTAAATTGTACATAATTATTGATGGTTAAATGTGGATCATGAGTCTTCCAAACCCATTCCAAGCCATTACTCATTGCTAGCCCCATGATCTAGGCCCAACCTACTCTAGTCACTCTAGAACCACACAAGCAATACTGATTTAGTTAGCTTCATATGCTAATTGAGGAATGCTATGACTAGATAGGTCTTGACCCATGGCTATCTAATGAATACATTCTGATTGATCAGAATCAGCATGGCCCAAACATAAATTAGTGGACTCAATCCACATCCACGATAATCATTGCCAAGCCTCCATCATCCTATGATCCGATTATGCAAATAACTATCAAGAATGATTCCACTATATATATTTTGTTTGGTACTGTGGGAATGGTAACATTGCTTGGATACTCACTTATGCATGTTGTTTATTGTAGCACCAACATATCAAGTGGCTTAAGCATCAAGAGGCTCCATCGAATTGAGCCCAACAACTATTAATAGTGTTGTACCTTGCAGATCCTACACACAAAGTCTAGTCCAACAACCTCAATAAACTTTATCAGATTTGGATTACGATAATAATAAATTGATACTTTTAAATTTTTGGATGATTAATTAAAAAAGAATTAGTAAATTTCATGTAAACAAATGAGATATGTATCCTAAGAAAATTTTGATAAAACAATTAAAAAAAAGATTTCACATATTTTCCTTTCATGATATTAACACAATCCAATTTTGTTATATTTTTTTTAACAAATACTTCATACAAATTTTTTTTTTAAAAAATCCAAATTCTTTTCCTTTTTAATAGATGCGGACCAGATTTTCCTCCCTTCGAAGAAAACCAAAACAAAAGAACAAAAATATCACATGATTACGAAAAAAAATTCGCATTGAAGGCGATTTAAACATGAAGAACAAAACAAGAAGTCCGTTGAATTCTACTAATACACACGACACAACCCCCTTGAACCAAACAAAAAACTAAAATACAACAGACACCGGTTTCCTGTGTCTTCGCGGGTCCTGAGGGCAACACGCTTTTCTCTCCTCTGCATTTCATTCCTTCATACATATCAATCCAACAGTTAGTTGTTTTTCTCTCTCTTCTCTCTTTCTCTCTCTCAACTACACGACACCTGAAGAACGAACACCAACAGTAAACGGACGTGTACGACCACCACCAACGACCACCACTTTGTATTTTACCCCCTGTTTTCTTGTTTTTGTTTTGAAAAAATGTCTCTTCATTTTATCATTTTAATCGTCATTTTGGCATCTGGGTCTTCCTTAATTTCTATTTTCATACTTGGGTTCTTATCAAGTTCTCATCTTGTTTTTGCTTCCTTATCAACTAAGTCTTTTTTCTCTTTCTTGGTATGTATGTATGTGGTGTTCATTCAATGTATTGACTCTTTTTTTTTTTTTTTTTAATCTATTGATAGTTTATGGTTTTGGGTTGGTTCCAATGAGTCTAGAGTTCAGTCATATTTGTTTATATGTATGTAATATATGGAACAAAATCAATCTTGATATTGGTTTCTTTGCGTGTCCGTTAAGTTTCTAATTTTGTTTAGTTTGGGGCTCTTATGTTAAAGTTAAAGCACCTACAAATTTTGAAATTTTAATCTTTTCTGCATGTGTTTTTGTGGGTTTGATTCCAATTTTGCTTCTATGGGTGGAGAGTATTCAAAAATTGATTCTTGATATATGTGTCTTTGTATCTCTGGGAAATTTTAAGCTTGCCCTGTTTTGGCTTTTGTGTTGAAGCATGTATTATATTAAATAACTAATTGTTGCATGTATGTTTGTGCCTATATACTTTTCAGGTGATGTTTTGAGGGCTGAAACAAGAAAAAGGAAATGGCTGGTTTTGTTGGTGTTATTGTTTCGGATCCATGGCTGCAGAGCCAATTCACACAAGTCGAACTTCGAACTCTTAAATCCAGAGTATGCATTTTATTTTACACCATTGTGCTGTTCATTCTTTTTGTCTAAACCAGTATTTGGAGAGAATTTGATTGTTTCATGGTTTTCTGGTGGGCCGGTGGCTAATGTAATGTGTTTATTATTGTCATTAGTATATCTCAATAAAGAATGCATCTGGTGGAGTCACTGTGAAGGAATTGCCACCAGTGTTCGTAAAATTGAAATCTTTCAGCGGAACGTTCAATGAGGATGAGATTAAGTCTATCCTTGCAGAATTTTACTCCAATATGGATGAAGAACTTGATTTTGAGACTTTTCTTCGGGTGAGTAGATTATTGTAACATGAGGCTTTGCTGGACTTTCTTTCTGTGGAGGAAAATATATCACCATGTACAGGAGCAAATGTGATTCCATGGTTAAATGAAAGTGAATATTGAAAAATTCATATCTGCTCTCTACAGTTTTTGTTACTGATCTGGTCCAGATATGTAAGTAATGAAATGTAATAAGCTGCTGACTCGACTTCATTCTATGTACATGTTGAACTTCATGGCAGGCTTTCCTAAATTTGCAATCTCGAGTACCAGCGAGACCAGGTTTTGGGAGAAGTTCTTCTTTTCTAAAAGCGGCTACTACAACATTTCAGCATACCATAAACCATTCTGAAAAGGCTTCCTATGTAGCACATATTAACAACTATCTGGCAGAAGATAAATTCCTGAAGGACTTTCTTCCCCTTGATCCTAATACTAATGATTTGTTTGATCTAGCTAAAGATGGAGTTCTTCTCTGGTAGAAACCTTTTTTTTTTTTTTTTTTTTTTTTTTTTTTTTTTTTTTTTCCACCCGTTTCTTAAATTATGCAGTTCTGTTTTATTTCCCTTGTTATGATATCCTGTTGATTAATGGGAATTGTCGATTATGCAGTAAACTCATCAATGTAGCTGTACCTGGAACCATAGATGAAAGAGCAATTAACACAAAGCGTGTCCTCAATCCTTGGGAGCGAAATGAGAATCATACACTTTGTCTGAACTCTGCAAAGGCCATTGGCTGCACCGTGGTTAACATTGGTACGCAGGACTTGGCAGAAGGGAGGGTGAGTTGCGAAGCGCAAAACCACTCTGAGGGCTTTTCTTATTTATGCTTGCCTATTTTAGAAGAATCCTGATATTTTCTTTGTTGTGTCCATGTTACAGCCGCATCTATTACTTGGGTTGATTTCTCAAATTATAAAGGTAGCAGGCTTTATCTTCTTTTATTTTTTATTGGCTCTAAATTTAGACAATAAGGGTGTCTTATGAATGTCAAAACCGATGCTTTGATGGCTATTCTTACGGTGTTATCTACTTGTGGTAATATCAGATTCAATTGTTGGCTAATCTCGATTTGAAGAAGACCCCTCAACTTGTTGAACTGGTGGACGATAGCAATGTAATGGAGCAAGAATATTTCCTCTGCATTGATTCTGTGGAATATAGAATATAACCTCTCTTTTTTTAATAGAAAGGCATTTACAGTTCATTCTGTTTGCTATGAAATTCCTGACAGGATGTAGAGGAACTTCTTGGTCTACCACCTGAAAAGGTTTTCTCAAATGGATAATCATCAGAAGAAGGCTGGGTATGAGAAACAAGTCACAAACTTTTCTTCCGATGTGAAGGTAATTGCATACGTTTAATGACGTAAAACTGTGGAATCTTTCTTCTTTCTGTTCACGCTTCTCTTCTTGAGTATGTTTATACACCTTCATGAGATTGTTTCTCTTGTGGATACTCTTCTATATTTGGATAAGTGCTATGTTTCATAACTTCTTACATGGAATATCTTTTTGCAGGATGGGGAGGCATATGCTTACCTTCTTAATGCTCTTGCTCCAGAGCATGCATCCCCAACTACATTGGCTGCGAAGGACCCTAAGGAGAGAGCAAATATGGTTCTTGAGCAGGCAGAGAAACTGGACTGCAAGCGATATCTCACTCCTAATGATATTGTTGAGGGTTCACCAAATCTTAATCTTGCATTCGTGGCAGAGATATTTCAGCATAGGTGTGGAGCGGCATTTGCAATTTGTTTCCTTTATTCCTTTGGAAAACATATTTTAGGACTCATAGCACTCAAGTTTTCCCTGTAACTGTTTAAAAATAGATACTGGTTTTATTAGAAAAGATTAGGGCGTATGAGAAGATAGCAATCTTTATGAAGAACCTTGGAAGTAGGTTTTGATAGTGCACTTTTGGGTCTCTATCCATGTGTATACTTACCAAATGTGCTGCTTCTCAGGAATGGTTTGACAACTGATACAAAGAAGATTTCCTTTGCTGAGATGATGACAGATGATACACAAACATCAAGGGAAGAGAGATGCTTCCGTTTGTGGATGAACAGTCTTGGTACTGAGACTTATGTAAATAATCTTTTTGAGGATGTGAGGAATGGGTAAGGACCTTTCTGCATCTCTGATGAAGCTCACGATGGATAATGCATTCAATAACATCTCTGTCATGCAGATGGGCACTTTTGGAGGCCCTTGACAAAGTTGCACCAGGATCAGTTAATTGGAAGCACGCAAATAAGCCCCCCATCAAAATGCCATTTAGAAAAGTTGAGAACTGCAACCAAGTTATAAATATTGGGAAGGATTTGAACTTCTCCTTAGTGAATGTAGCAGGAAACGATTTTGTCCAAGGAAACAAGAAGCTCATACTAGGCAAGTTTGCTTTAAGATCTAGCAGCAGAAAACTTTTGCTTCCTGTTTCCATCCATTAAATTGTCCACTGATTGGCAGTCACGACTTCAAGTTTGATCCTAGTTGACAATAGCGAGTGTCATACCACAAGGGATATATTAATTCATTTTATGGATGGTTTCTATCCTTGTGGTCCTGGTAGAGTTCCTATATTCTTGTTTGACATTAGCATTGTTCTTAGAATTTTTTATTGTTTTCTATTCAATAACTTTAGAAAAGAACTTTTTGAGTCTTTTTCAAATTCTCATTGTGCTATTGAAAGCATCACATCAAGAAGTATACATCGGAAGAACTGTACAGGTATACTGCAAGGATTAACATTCTCATGAATATGAAGTATTTGGGACATTGCGGGATTTTAGTGTACTGGTTGAAAGGATTAGGTGTAAACTGCATAGTGAGATAAAGGTTTAGGACTTCCCATGTGTTTAATCTTTTTATTATATGTATCAATCTCATGCACTTAATATTACTTTTGTTGGAAATGGATGAAATATGGTTTTGGCCTCCCATGCTTGTGATATGTTAGCCCTCCTCCCCTCAATATATCCCAATATAATGAATTAAGTGCTGAATATTATTTTTTGATGAATGGAGTTGCAGAAACTTTTATGGCAGAGCCGATAACTGTTTTTAGAAATATCTGCTTTGTGATTGAATCTTGTTCCTCCATTGTGCAGCGTTTTTGTGGCAACTGATGAGATTTAGTATGCTCCAACTCCTAAAAAACCTGAGGTATCACTCACAAGGAAAGGAGATAACTGATAACGACATTCTCAATTGGGCAAACAATAAAGTGAAGGCAGCAGGCAGAACATCTCAATTGGAGAGCTTTAAGGTAACAAAAGTGTCAGACAAATTTGATTGGCTTGTTTCCACGGGGGTAAAAGAAAACTTTGATTGCCCTGGATAATGATGCTTATTTGCTTCTTTTGTTCTAATAGGATAAAAACCTCTCTAATGGGATTTTTTTCCTGGACCTTCTTACTGCTGTGGAACCGAGGGTGGTGAACTGGAGTCTTGTCACTAAAGGGGAAACTGGTATTCAAAATTTTGATAAAAATTGGTTGATTTTTTAATTTGATGCTTTATTATTATTATTTTTTAATTTCTTTGACAACATGCTCTTTTAACCGAAAAAGATTTAATTACAGCTAATGTGCTCCCAATCATCTTTGGCAACTTTGTGTTTGTTTTTTCATTAAACTATGCTTGGAAGGAGTATGCTTAGCCTTTTTTTTTCGTCTTTAAAATTGCAGATGAGGACAAGAAGTTGAATGCTACATATATCATTAGTGTTGCTCGAAAGCTTGGGTGCTCCATTTTCTTGTTACCTGAGGACATAATGGAGGTGATGTCCTTTGGACCACATAATGTGATTTGATGCTTTTGTTCTTGATTTTGCTGTCCAATTACATGAGTTTTATAGATTATCATAAGAAAAGACTCACTGCTATTTGAGGTTGCTGTGTTGACAATTTCCATTAAATTATCACAGAACACCAAGTGAATAATTTTCTACCAATAGCTTAGCTCTGTTCAGCTCTAGGGAGTTTGTTTTCTGCCAAATATATTTTTCATCCTTGTAAAGGAGGCTCAGATGGTAGCCTTGCTTCTCTTTTATTTTGGGGTTGCTCAAGCTTAGATATTGGAAAATTAGATATACAAGCAGGGCAAGGCAAAACAGTAGATGCTTTATGCCTCCGAAAATAATGATTTATATTTGAGTTGGGAATTCAATGGAAAAGATTGTTTTCTAATTTCAACCCACCCTAAAACGAATGCAGATTCTTAGCGTTTTATTCTATTTTTAGGTCATCATAACTCTAAACATCATGGATTTGTTGTTATGACAGGTGAACCAAAAGATGATCCTTACTTTGACAGCAAGTATCATGTATTGGAGCCTGTTACAGGCAGGGGTGTCAGAACTAGATCACTGTGAGGATGGTGCCAGTACAACAGCATCCTCTGCGGTTTTTAAACAATGATGAAAACAGCCTAGCCAGTGATGTTGCCCACTTGGCCACAATCGACGAGGATGCCTCTTCAGAACATACCGGAGATGAATCCTCTCAGGGAGCTAAAGATGCTGATGAGCCCAATGAGGCAGATGGAAAGGGTAAGGAACCATCTTGAGATCACCAAACTAGAGAGATCTTCTACTTTCTAGGCCGCCACCATAGAGCTTTTATTATTCTTTGGTGTCAAAAGAAAAAGGAAAGTGTATATTGTATTGCACTTAGCGAGGTATAATACATATACGATTGTAGCTTCTTGCAAATACAATGTTGTTCATAGGGGTGCAGGTGTTTTAAAATGTGTAGCTTTAATTTTATAGAAATTTTGATTCTTTTATATTTTCTGAACTTTTAACCAAAAATCAAAGTTACAAAATAAATTACATTGATGACAAATCTTGTTTTACTTGGCAATGGCATCCACTTACGCTCGCTTTGTCCACTTGTGCAAAGTATTTGACATCAATTTGCATGGACACGTTTCCTTAAACAGCAGTGCAACTTCATTGTACCTGGCAGGGGAATGAAAAACTCACCTTTGTCTGGTCCTGAGCAGGCAGTATCGTAGGCTGTAGTGGATCATAGGAAAGAGCTTCAAATCTCCAAGATCAATTTTAATGCAGTTTAAGAGTACAGGTGTGACTTTTGGGAGTTTAATGAGTAGGATTCATCGGGTTAACAAAATATACAAATTCATAGTTACGATTTTAGGTTTAAGAAAACAATCTTCAGAAGAATGAAGGCAAAGATATGCCAAAATAACATCTTCCAACCCTGTTTCCTACCTGGTACAGTCCAAACTTCGGAGCATGTATCAAGTGCAATACCTAGCATTATACACAATCACTACCAACAGCAAGCTACATTAAATACATGAATGTACCTTCTCAAATATACTTTCCTAAATGAACTTTCAAACTAAAAACAATTTGCCCAAAGCAAAGGGCAACCTTGAGGACACCATGATTTTACAATAATAGTAGATAGCCGATGAACTACTCTCCTCTCTCATTTTTTTGCCTATGCTGTTCTATCTAGGGAAGGGAAAAAAATGAATATAATCTATTTTTCTCCTCTATATTGAAGAAAAACCAACACAGATAACCAATAAATCATGGAACACAATCCTGCTCATCATCACTCATGGCACTTGACTTTTCCTGTTCAGCCACAACCACAAGCATCTCAAGGCGTTTGTCAAATAGTAGGGCACTCTCATCTCTCTTATCGAGCTCAGCAGCTTCTGCTTCAAGCCATTTTTCTCGCAAGTCATCTAGAAGATTGCCTTGGTCTACAATAGCCATAGCTCCTGGAGCACTTGGAGCAGTGGTCCGAAGTGATGAATCTCCAGAAGGAGGTGGCAGAGTAAGTAACATGGCCCGGAATTCCCGAGTATCAGCAAATGTCTCAAAATTGCAAGCCATGGTATCTAAGCAGTTCTCGGATCTTCAAAACCCCATACCTACAAAGAAATCATTTATCAATAGATGTTTGCACAAAGTCAATTGTGCCAAATTATTTACTGAAAAAGCAACATTTAAGGATAAATATGTTAAGACTCATAGCTGGATTCATGCGACACATACTGGATAGCTAAAAAATGGATCATTTGGGAGGGGGGGGCCAAAGCTGAAATAAGATGATGAAAATACCAATACCTACCACCATATTATTCACTAACAAAGCAACTTTCGAGTTTAAATAGGTTTCACTTTTCCATCTAGGTAGCTGGCTTCACATGACACAAACTGGATAGCTGGAGAATTTTATCAAATTTTTAGGAGGGGAATAAATTCTGCTGATACGAAAATGGCAAAACATGATGAAAAATAACAATAACTATCCTACCAGAAGACTGTTGATAGAGAAAAGATATACTGTGCATCAAAAGAAACAAAAATAGAAAGTCAAAGAAGGCTGTGCAATCGCATGGTAGACTAAGTATTCAGTCAATTCATTGCAAAAAAACACACCATTGGTCTTTCTGCCTTATACCATCTCTTATGTAGACAATGAACTAATCAACAATAACACAAACCAGAATATGCGCATACACAACTTACATGTCTGATAGCATCAACCAGTGACACAATTCAGCAGGTGAAGCCATGTCCAGATGTGGCAACAACACATCAGCAACGGCACGTTTAAGAGGAAATAATAAATATCTAGAAGCAGCATCAAATATATCCTCTGCCTGCAAATTAGTTCATCATCAAAACCAAACAATTTAATAATTTTTCTGGGTAAAATGCTCAAATCATTGCTAAATTGCTATGACAAGTGAAATATGTCAATTGATTCGTAGAGTACCTGCTCAGGATCTATTTCCTTCAAACTATCCGTATACCTGACCAATTGAAAAAAAAAAAAAAAAAATCCAGGTAAGTGATTGATTCTAGATTGGAACAGAATCATACAGGGGGAAGGCACTTACATGTACTCAATCATTTTCTCAAAAGTCTCAGTACTTAAATCATGCTCTTCAAGACATGGAAGTCTCATGGTTGATAACAGATCATTCTCTTCATAAAAATCTTTCATTCGGGAGAGTCTTGCTTTAAAATATTCTGACCTTGATGCAATCACCACCTGATGGCAACGAAAAACCCTTTTATCAACTCTAACACAGACATCCGCAAGATCATCTACAAAATCACTTATTGGCAATGCCCCAATTGAAGCAACTAAATTATCAAGACCATTCTCCACATTGTGGTACTGGGATGAATTGGCTAGAGAAACTTGAAGGATCTGATTCATGGCAGCTGGGAGGCGGTCTTCTTCAGGAAGAGACAAGCCTTGTAAGATGAATCGCTTCTGAGAGTTGTCTACATCTCTCAAAGCTTTGTACTCTGCATATCTTTGATGAATTAATTTTTCTCAAGAACCCTTTGTAGCGATTCGCATTTGCATACTTTACAAATCCTCACTAAATCTTCCATGTCTTCCACAGCAATTTCAAGCCTGTCCGAATAAAAGAAGTGTAGGAGGTTGTACAGGGCAATATAAGACAACTTCTCCCTAGCAAATCTGACTTCCTTACGGTCTTTCCAGTCAGTTTCAAATTTCCTCCTAAAAAAGGGAGACCGAGCACTTAAAATGACCCTGTGAGCTTCAAGAGGCCTTCCTTGAACAAAAAACACAACATCTGGGGAATTGATCATAATTTGAGTTCCCAGCTGATGAAGTACCTATAAATCCGGTAAACTACGTAAGCTTTGGGTATATCTGTTTATCAATAGCCACCAAATAGAGATAAAAAGGCCACCGTTACTATCCTCCATAAACCAGGAAAGAAAGTCTTCAACATTTTCATGTCCTTCATAGTGAGCAGAAAAGCACGTACACCGTGCAAGCACACCTTCATACCATCTAACATCTAAAAGATCTCATATGTTTTACCAAAAGTTCCCCTTTTGTTACCTGTGATATATCTCAAATCAACGCACAGCTTATGTTAGCTCTAACTATTTCCTACTTCACCGAAAATGCTAAGCACCCTCAATTCCATCAAATTGCAAAAGAAATCCGAGTTCCCCACACCATTAAATAATATTTTCATAACCAGGCACCCTCATGGAGGTACAAGGCCTATGGATCATTAACTTCTTTTTCCAGATAAAAATCAATGATAGTATTTGAAGAATAAGCACTTGCTGATCTAAAACTCACAGGAATCAACCTATACACTAATCCAAGCCACCTACTAAATCATATCATGGTAGCCTCAGACAGATAACATGTTAATCCATCAATAAAAAACAAGCCACCATTGCCTTCCCAAGTTTTTTCCAACTATAATTTTACTAATTAGACTGTCTCCACTCAACAAATGCAACATCTCCCACTGAACAAAATGTTCTCGGTTCACAATAAAACTACCAATGTATGCATCTCACTCATCACCATTAATGTTTGAATTTGAAATTCCCTTGTAGTGACACAAACTAAACTACCCAATATTGAATGAAGGAAATCTCATGGCTAATATTTCTTCTAAAATGCACAAATTTCAAGTACCTGAAGCTGGAAACTGACTCTCTGATTGTTCAAGGAAGGCTTGATTAGCTGCACAACCCAAGAAAGTCTCTCTTAGAGCTGCCTGCAATGGAGCGAGAGGTGGTGGCCTTGCCTCAAATGCCTTGAGCAACTTCCTCATTTTCAAATTAAGAGAAGCATAATGACACCTGTCTCCATCAAAAGTATTTTCCGAGCAGATTGCCCCACTCTCCAGCAACATCCGAGCAGCATCCAGGTGTCCTGCTAAGCATGCATAGTAAAGGGCCACAGAGTCCCACTGATCACGTGCATTTACATTAATGCCAGTCTCCAGTAAGTATCTGTTAGGCAAAAAACCATATTAAAAAAGCCCACCCCAGTACGCACTATTCTGAATCAGTGATAATTGGAGATGAGCATTTCCACTAAAATTAGTGGGACTGCTAGTGTGGTTATGGCTTAGATCAGTTCAAATCAAACTGAACAGTAAAGCATAGTTCAATTCGATTCTGTTCTACATTTAGGTTGAATGGGAACTAACTTTTTGACTGCATGGACCGGAGTGAAAAGAAGTACAAGCCCTCTCAGGACATACTCATGGGCAGTATGAGGGAAAGTCACCATTCTCTTTTAGACTTATTGATCCAAACTATGGACCCAAGGCCCCATTCGCAACTGGCACATGCATTGAACAGGTAACAACAAAGATTCAATCTTCATTTCAGTCCAGTTCTCTGCCCACCCTAAAAGTGCAACTATGAACTGAAATGCCATATTTTGAACTGGACATCTGTGGTTTAGTGGCCCTTAAGGGGCATTATCAAGTTTTAATGCGTGATTGCCCTTAGATTTGAGCTTGACTTGAGCATTTGAGCTCGGAACCTAGTTAAGCTCCATCAAGTCATACATAAAATGCACCCAAAATCCATCTTCCTCAACAAGATAAAGCCGAATTAAGCAAAACTTAAACTTGATAACAAGCTCAAGTTCGAATTCAATTTCCACATCCAATAACCTCAATTAAAGCTCATATCTTGATCAAATCCAAGCTACACAGATCCAAATTCACTCAGCATACACTCTCAACAATTCGCTTCCTTTCCACATTCAAAGCACAATCCTTACTCTAACTAAGAACCCATCATTAATTCAACTAGACAAGCTCGACTGAATAAGTATTTACTTGACTTAACTGAATAAGAATTGAACATGTTATATGTACATACAGAGTAAATATAAAAATACCTAAGACGATCGATGTCGCCGGCGCGGGAAGCTTCGAAGATGTCACCGTTAGGAACCTTTTTAAGAGGGACAGAGCAGCCGAAGTCGGAAGGGTCGAGGTCGATGCCGTCCATGTCCGTGTCCAACGTCCAAGAATGTGGCTTCGGCTGCATACTGGGATTGGAAAAAAAGATACTATATTATATTATGGGAAAATCAAAATCAAAATCAAAATTGGCGGTGGAGCGAGGGATTATTATTCGGAAGTTTTTTTTTTTTTCCTCTTTTTTGTTAGGGCACACGTGACGTGACGGTAAATAACAAGAAATACCTGTCAATGGATGACTAACAGTAGTAACTAGTAACACAGTCTGCTTCTGTTGGGGTAACGTTGTTCCATTGATTGATCCTATTCAAGTCAAAACGAACATGTTTTTCATTTTTTATTTTAATTTTTTCTTTAACCATTTATGCAAACAGACACGAGAGGGTTGAAGATAATGACTTTTCATGGTTTATACGTGTGTCACTTGTGCGTGTCGTGTACGTGTTACTGGGGAACCATGGTCGAAAATGTTTATAGCACGTCGCTTCTTCTTTATTTTTGTTTATTGATCGTAACTCAACTTTGATTAAGTATGTTATTAGATATTTAAATTTTAAAATTAATAAATTTAATATTTAAATTTTAATTAATTAATTTAATACTTAAAAAATTTTAAAAATGGTTAATTTAATATCTAAAATAACTCGAAAGATTTTTCAAATACTAAATTGATCAATTTTAAAATTCAGGTATATGGTTAAGTATGAGTGAAAAACATATCTAGAATTCTTATAAAAAACAACTACCAAGATATGTCGGTTTGAAAATAATTATCAAAATGACTTGTAAAATTTCATTTAGTAATTAGGATATGCAAATTTTACATGAAAATCGTGTTTAAAAAACACTATTTTATGTTTAAGTACCGTTGCTAAATCACGTCTTTTAATCAGTATATATATATATATATATATATATAAGGAAATCGCGTTTGAGACTTGCGATATAGCAACGTATAGCAATTTTCAAACTTTGGAAACAGGAATAGCTCATTTTTAGGTACAATAAATTCAAACTTTGAAAATAAGAATAGCTCACCTTTCATCTATTAGCCTACCTTCGATATTTTTTTCTCTAGTTAAATAGGTTTCTCTTTCCCCAATCACCCTCACCTCTCTCTCTCTCTCTCCTTGCACTTGTCAATCCTCTCTCTCTCTCTCCATCTCTTATTTCTTTTGTCAGCTTTGAAATCACTTTGCACATGAGGATTGCTATAAGCCATAATTGTGAAAAAAAAAAAAAAAGTTGCATTTAGTAATGTGATATACGTACAATATAAATATCATCTCATAACTCTTTTTTAACATGCGATTTTAAAGCTATATTGATAATTATTTTTATTTTGATCTTAAATAAGTAATTAATTTTAAAAAGTATCATAAACAAGAAATTATTTTGACCTTAAATATTATCCCATAACCCCTTTTTTGGTAAACATTACATTTAGGTCTTATTTGTTTTGAGGAAAAGTATTGTTAATGAAAATAATTTTTTCTTAAAAAATTTTCTAGAAAAGTTAATATATTTTCAAATGTTTGGCTAATTTTATGAAAATACCTTTCATTTGTTTACAGTTTCGAGCTAACTCATATATTTTAAATATAAAAAATGAGGAATAAATCTACTTAAAAGAAACATATTAAAAAATTAATAATAAATATTTTGAACAATAATGATTGGTAGATGGACTCGTAAATTGATGAAAAATAACTTACACATTTATATTTTGTAAGTTGTTTTCTAAAAAATAAGCTGTGAAAAGTTTATATTTTTCTAAACAAGAGAAAATATTTTCCATTAATTATCCTATTTTT
The DNA here is from genome assembly GCA_024138025.1 of Combretum micranthum. Lineage (NCBI taxonomy): Eukaryota > Viridiplantae > Streptophyta > Magnoliopsida > Myrtales > Combretaceae > Combretum > Combretum micranthum. The sequence goes on from JAMXBD010000049.1 coordinate 2,435,229, forward strand.
TCTTAAACAAATGCAGAAAAATAAAAAGACATTTTTTTGAAAAATATTTTCATTAAAAAACAGGGCCTTAGACCGAATTTTACTTGTCTATATAACTAATTTTACTTCCTACAAGTCATTGATAATATTTAGATAAAATAATTCATTGTAAAATTAGGTTAATTAGCTAATTATAAAATTTGATATAATTAAGGTCATCAAAGAATATAATATAATTTAAAAATCATAGGTGGCTATCCCACTTATGAACTGACATCATCATAGGAGTCGACAAACTGTCAAGCTTGAATTTTTAATTTTTGGTTTAATTTCTTTTAATTTGATTTATATTAAACCCTAACCTATTTGATACAAATCATTGACTAGAAATTTAAAATATATATATATATATATATATAATTTATAAACTTTTTGGAGTCGTCATCCGATCTAGGGAAAAAAATTTTAAGTTAGAATTAATGGGTTAGTTGGTCCTAACTTACCCACTTGGTCTACAATAAAATCGATTTGAAATCTATTTTTAATAACCATAATTTTTTGAATTCATGGGTTATCCTATCAAAACCAAACAATTATAACCTTAAGTTCTTAAATTAGAATTTATTCATCTAATGACTTAAAATTTGATAATATTTTAAATATTTACAAAGTAATATTTATAAGCAATTGTTAAAGTTCACAAAGTGATACAATTATCATTTATACATTAGTGTTTACAAAATAATAATAATATTTACAAGCAAATATGAATCAAATTGATATTTACAAAAAGGAAAAAAGAAAAGTTTTTTTTTTTTTCATTTTTAAGCCACTCCGTAGATGCCTATGCACCACTAATCTGGATCAGACATCACATAATTCTTCTTTTTTTTTTTTTGTTTTCTTGAAAACTTATCTGTTAGTTATTTTAATCTTGGAAATCGTTTTTCACTTCAAGTTATTAAATTATATTTTTTTGAAAAAGATGTTTTGTGTATCCTTTAATTCAAAAATTCTAAACACATTCCAGATTTTGAAAATCTTACGATTTATTTTTTTATTAAGAAAAGATATTTCTAAGTATCAAAACATTATGTGGAATGAAAGAAAAGACTTTCCCTTTTTTATTATTTTATGAATTTTCAAATATTTTTACAACCGCCAGTAGGCAAAAACTAGAGCTTTTCACAATTTTTTATGATACTTACTTAGCAAACTTCTAGCAAACAATAGATGGAACCTAGAGTTTTTCACAATTTATGAAAGTGATTTGTGAGTCGTGTGTCTTGAAGGATTTCTTAGGACCTCTACTATTTATATTATGTGTGATTCAATCCAAATTAGGAATATTAACATTTCTCATAAAAATTCAATCTCTATTAACGGGTAATTTCATATTTTATTATCTTGAATATTCATTACCATTGATTTAATAATTTTTTTTGTGATTATTGCCTGAAATATATTTCTTGCTTCCCATTTTGACAGACCAATAATCATATACTAAATCACTTGACTATCCATATTATCCAATTATGATCAAATATTATGTATCTCCATACATCATCTTGTCACAAAAATAGAATTCAAATAAAAAACTTTTCTTTCTTTGGTTCAGGTTGGGTCAAGTAATAACCAAATATTCTAAAAACACTATGTTTTTTGTATTTTTACTGATCTTTATTTTTTTTTTTTTGGTATTTTAAAGTGTTTTAATTTTTTAAAAATTATTAAAACTATAGCTAATGAATATGTGTGTGTGTGTGTGTGTGTGTGTTGGGAACAAAAATGAGGTGGCTACCAACGTAATATAGTTTAGTTGCCAAGATGTTCCACAAAACAAAAATCTGATTCTTTGATTCTCATATAAGCATCATTACTTTTTTCATATTAGGCATAGGCGTAACTTCTGTTTTAATAACTACAAGTTTAAAACGGAAGGACAATGATCACGCCAATTAGGTAACGACACCAATTTTATAGTCAATATAAGTTATATAGTTTTTGAAAAGCATTTAGAGCCTTCTTTAGTTTCTTTCATGGAATGGGATTTGAACAAATAACCCAACTTACTAATGTCTTTTAGGAAGAGGAGGAACATAGACTAATCTTTTCTTTTTTTTTTTTTTTTTTAAGTTTAGCATGATTCCAGTAATATGACCAAACTCTAATTAAAAAAAAAAAAATAGTGAATTCAACTTTACGAATCCTGCTTCATGAAATAGATCAAAGGAATCCATGTTTTCTTCTTTAACTAATTATATTGAAAACTCTCTGATGTTGAAAGACCAATCACTTTTACATCTTAAATTTTCATTGGAAGAAATATCACATTAGGCATTTATTTGTAGTTATCAGAGGATTAACAAGGGCTTACTTAGCTTTATATACATAAAGAAATTATGATAGAAAGGGGTATTTAAATAGAGTCCATTTTATTGTGAAATAACTGAATTTTGTAATATGAATTTATTTATATTGTCATAACTTCTTCCTATTTTAACTCAATACAAATATTAAAAAGGTATAAACCTCATTAAAGTTGAGTTCAAGCTTGTTAAGTGCCACCTCACATTGGGTTAAAGCTCAACACTACAATATCTCAACTCAATTCACTAATACTCTTGTAAACCGAGTGCATTTAAATATTATCATTTTATTCTAATCACAATCATAATATTTAGCAAACATTAATTAACATACATGAAAATGTTTTATCAACTATAACATGGTATGTTGCATAGATTGGCCTTATCTTATACTGTCATTTTATAGTTATTTGTTAACAAGCTCTCCCTAAATTGTTGGTTGAGACCTTAATTGAATTTTTAATACCAAAATAAATTAACTACACAACCCATTGGTTTAATAACTAAGAATAAGAGAGCAACAAATAAAGAGTTTGGTAATTGCAAATAGATTTTCTAAACTATAAATTAGGTGTTGATAAATCATTAAACTCCTTAAATGTAATTTCATCTTCCCATAACTTTTAAATATGTTTCCATACTGCTTATGGTTCTTTTAATCATGGTTTTGGGTTTTGTTTAGGGATATTTGCATATTTTCCAATTTGAGGTAAATCCACCATCACCTTGCATGTTTAGATTGTAAAATGGGAAAATTCTTTTATATATGTGGTCTTTGTTGGTCATATGAATGCAAAGTATATGTATTATATACAAAGTACCAATAGTTTATGCACACATAGGAAGTCTAAGTTTCTATAAGAACTTTTCTAGAAAGAAATAAATTTTGAAATTTAGAATTCTAGCAAACCAAATAATTGAGGTTACCAGATAGCAAATAACATGTAACTATAAATGGTAATAAGATATTTGCAGCGGTAAATATTTTGTCTTTTATGTTCTTGAAACATATTGCATTCCGTTTCATGATGTCTTCACCAATCCTTAACATTCTTCAACATTTCTATATGTTCCCTATGGAAAAATGGAATTAGTGAGTTGATATGTTGTAATAAGCTTTTGATCCACAAGCAGAAGCTCTTAAACCCTTCTGCCTAAACAAAAACTCAAGAAAGAAAAATGTAAAGAACAAAATTTTTATTTAATAATTCTTAATACATTTCTTAGGGATACCTGTACTCTTTATATAAAAAAGAGTACCACCATTTGAATTTTCAAAATCCATTAAATAAGGGATTGAGATAACAATAAAATATCAGATAAAGCCTACTAGCAGATAAGGCCTCCTAACAGTTATAACCAATAAAAACTGAATACTATAGCTGGAAGATTCGTTGATGAACTAGTTGGTCAAGTCTTATCTTTCCGTGAATTTGAATCCTCAATAGTCCCCTTCAAACTGGTCTGAGGTAATTGCCAAAGACCAAGTTTGGTTCATAAACCATGGAAAGCTTGACGAGATAAAGGTTTTGTATAATACATCTGCCACTTGAAGAGAATACGAAACAAATCTAGTAATAATAGACCCAAGAGCGATCTTGTCCCGAACAAAATGATAATCGATTTTGACATGCTTTGTTTTAGCATGAAAAATAGTATTTGTAGTCAAATGTAAGGCAGCCATGTTGTCAGAAAATAAAAGAAATGGTTTTGGATGTTCAATACCGATATCTCGAAGAATGTATGAGAGCCATGTCATTTCAGCTGTTGTAGAAGCAAGTGCACGATATTCAGCTTATGTCGTTGAG